>JAOCZM010000001.1:1351785-2703571 GCA_026122235.1 Vinca minor
AGTCCAAAGCAAACCCCGGAATATCCAAGTAAACTTTCTTTAAGAGTTCCTTCTTGTTGTTGTTAAGGATGAAAACACTTGGATAAATTAGGTCTTCAAGGATCTTTATATTTTAAAATTTTACTCTCGTTGTTTACAACCGAGTCTTATTTATATACTTGTCTTAATAAGCATTTGAATTTAATAGAACTATTTTTTTTACAATTTTTAATTAAATATTTTTATTTGATGTAATATTTAAAAGATCATTTAATTTTAATAAAAATAACACTTCATTTGACAGTGTGATCATGTATTAACTATTAATAGAGTTGAATTCTTTTTAATCGAGCAAGTTAAAAAAGTAAGTGATAAATTAAGTTTCAAACTAAACGGGGTTGGGGTTGGGGTTGGAACTTGGAGGAGGGGAGTTTTCAATTAATAGTTGGTTTGGTTGGTAAAATAAGATGTTTGTAATTTATATTTGTTATTAGAGTTCAAACATTTTTTAAAGCATATACGTTATATGCGCACCTCCAACCTTAAAAAAATAATTGTAGGTTAAAAAAAATAAAACTAAAAACTAAAAATAAAAATGGGATTCGCAATAAAAGTTTAACAAAAAATAAAAAAAATAAAAAGAGAGTTAACTTTTCACTTCATTTGAAAACATATACAATCCTATAACATTTTCACATGATTCAATGAATAACTTCATACAAGAATATGTAAGAAAATGCAAGAAAGTTATCTATTTCTATTTTTGGTGTTTTCTTTGAAAGAAAATTATGGGATAAACTTTCCTAAAGGGGAAAGTTACTTATATTTCCAAATATAAATTACAAAATTAAAATCTTCTAACTATAATTCAAGTGCTCAATTATGCAAAGCACACCAATAACTTATTTCAACTTAGTAAAATTTATATATTACACCTTCATTAAGTGCCTCTTTTTCTCCTAAGAACATCAAGAACAGATTGAGCAGTACAATAAGCAATAGCCTGAATTGTAACCATTGGATTAACACCTAATGCTGTTGGAAAAACACTTGAATCAGCTACATATAATCCTTCAATCTCCCATGTCTCTCCCATTGGGTTAACGGCCGATGTTTTCGAGTCTATTCCCATTCTACAACTTCCCATTTGATGTGCAGAACATATTGGCATCGACAGATTTCTCATTGATCGCGAACTTTCCGTTTTTACAAACTCTTCCAATTCATTTTTACTTGCTTTTTTCACATTCAGTGTCTTTCCTTCAATGTGATGAGTCCCAATTTCTTCAGCTCCAGCAGCTGCTAGAATCCTTAGGACCTTTTCTAGTCCTTTTTTCGTGTTTTCTTCGTCGATTTTGTCCATTTTGTAACTTATTGAATGTGATGAGAACACTTCCCCTGATCCTTGATCTCTTGTCAATGCAAAAACATGTGCAGTCCTCGAAAATTTGAGCATCCGGTTCTTGAGATCAGCACCTGACAAAATAGACGGAATAAAAAACTTCATGCTCTCTGGGCAAACTACATCCGGTTATTGTGCAAAACACCTCTCAAAATTTATATTCTCTTTTTATATCTTTCAACTATTTTCATGCCACTAAAAGTGTCCTGATAAGGCAGCTTCCAATGAGAAACACACTCATTAATGCGCGAAATATCAACATATTTCACTAGAGACCGTCATGTCAAGACACTTTGAGAGGCTTAAAAATAGTTGAAAGATATAAAAAAAACCGAAAATAAACTTTAAAGAAATTTTACGCTGTAAGAAAATAGTTTGAGGGTATGATCAGGTACGAAGACAAGGAGGGGGGGGGGGGGGAAGCGCCCCGAGATTTCTAAAAATACTATTAGATACAGTAAATTTTAATGATCTTTCTAATAGTTCTGTTTCTACCTGAGAGCCAAGGCATTAGAGTTGAGAACATTCCAGGATGAAGTGATGGTGTTTGAATCAGAGCTCCATAGCCTGATCCTTCAAAATTTGCAACAATTGTGGACATTGCTGTCATTATCCCGCCTTCGTAGCTCTTTTTCTCCGACTCCGGCCATGAATTTGGAAAATGTCCCCATGCCATTGCAACTGGATGAATATGTAAATTTTTACCAATATTTGGATTCTTTAGGCCACTTTTCTTAAGTAATTCTGGAGTTCCAAGTGCACCACAAGCCGAAATTACCACTTTTGATTCTGCTATGAATACTTCTTCGATTTCTTGATTCCGAAATCTAAACATAACTCCAGTAGCCCTGCTTCTTTTATCGCGCTTTCTCTTCTTATGTAACACTTTTAAGGCCGCACAATTTGGAAAAATTAATCCATTTCCTGAATTAACCAAATCTTTCAACCATGTCTCTGATGTACCTTTTTTTCTTCCATCTTTGCAACCAAGGCAGCACCATCCACAATAGTGATCGCGCGATGCATTTCGCGGTATATTTGTAACGGGATATCCTAATTCCCGACACCCTTTTCTTAAAATCATGTTATTGAATCCTTCATTTTCAATTTCAGATTGAACTCCCATTTTTTTGGAAACAACATCCATAGCCTCCTTATACAATTTGCTATCAAATAATTCGAGTTCATATCGATCACTCCATTCCTTGATTACATGATTCGGAGTCCTGATTGATGCTGACCAATTGATTGTTGATCCACCACCCACTGTTGATCCAGCAAGCATTATAACATCCATATTATCAGTTGCTAATAAGCCATTTCCTAGGTACATTTGATTCATTGTCGCGCCTTCAAGTAGCGATAAATTATTTCTTGCGAAATAGCTTCCCTTTTCGAGAACAAGAACTTTGTAACCTGAATTGGCTAAAATACCAGCTGCAACGCCACCACCTGATCCTGAACCAACAATTATAGCATCACATTTGATGATCAAAGTTGGATTAGGTAATTTTGATCTTGTTTTCTTCATTGTAGGTATTGAAATAGAAAATCCTGAACTTTGGAGTTTATCAAGTATGAAATTTCGCGGTCGGTCTAATCTTAAAATCCCTTTGTAAAGAGGTCCAAGAAGCTCTTCTTTGATGTCTGGATTTCCTTGATTCTTTTCTTCGTCAATCTCCATTGTTTTTGAAGATTTCCTTTTGAAATCTGGATCAGGTCCACAGTATCCTATTGCTTTCCAGGACACATTTTCATTCTTTTCATCTACCTGAAAATGGTTAAGAAAAAAATTAGCATGTTAATTTCGGGAAAAAAAGGGGAAATGACTTATATCATCCTCAAATTATTTAGCAAAATACGATAAGATCCTACAAGTTTTTTTTAATTATTTCCTGGTAGGTCACTAAACAACTTTTGCGTCTGTTGAGTCGTCTCCCACCATTGTCCGCGGTGGTTTCCGGTCAAACATAGCCTGAGTGTAGCTACTTCTGGCCGGAAAACGCCACTGACAATGATGGTGGAACGACTTAAACGACGCGAAATTTGTTTTGGGATATAAAATTATCACGATATCTCAGTTCAGGTTCCAAAGTTACGTCGTCTAAAAAAAGTATCTATAAAATGTCTTTTTTTTTTTGTCACAAATCAAACTTATGTCCAAGGGCTAACGTTCAACTGATGGAAGTCAATCAAATATAGACTAAAATCAACAACGATTAAATTATTTGAGAGAAATTTATAAAATTCAATACCACCCTCATTCCTAAATATGAGACTTTCAAGACAAGTAGCGAAAAAATAAAGAAGAACAAATTAAGATTTTTTTTAAACAAATTATCAATATTACTCATTAAATAAAATTAGTGGTATACAAGGTCCATTTAAAATAATAATATTAGTATTTTGATTAACAAAATACCTTGAATAATATAATTATAAATATTATACTACCTCCATTCCTAAATCTAATACTTTCAGGACAAGTAGCGAAAATTAAGGAAGCAAAATCCAATGTGTTTTATTAATCAAAATACTAATATTATTATCTTAAATAAAACTTGTATGCCACTAATTCTATTTAAGATAATTATATTGATATTTTGTTTTAATAAAACATCTTAATTCTTGCTTCCTTAATTCTCGCATATTTAGTACAGATGATAATATGATTTTGTACCTGAACATAGATCTGATTTAGATGTAATAATCATTGAAGGAAATTCGTTTATTATTGATAACAATGAGTATTGAAGGAAAAAATGAATTTGATTATAATGAAGACATTAATAGTAGGACACTAGTAATACATTAATAATGACAAATTAACTATGAAAAAGACTAATCGTCACAATTTGCGGTAGTAACAAACAAATAAGTCATCATCACTAGTACTAACAATAGTGACCATCAATGTTTTGTCACAATAAACATTTTATTTGTGACCACATTCACCTAACACTAATTGTGTGATTTTTAGTGTCACAAATGTTCATCACAGAAAGGCATAAGTAGAGTGACAAAACACTTTTTGTCACAATAAATTGGAATACTAGTTAGAAATTTAATTTGTGTCACAACTAAGTTTCATCCCCGCATAAAACAATGGGTGACATAGCGTATATGCTATTAGTGACAAACCTTCAGTGATAAAATAAATTACGACACTATTAATATAGTAATAGTGAAAACTTACTCATGAAAGACTTTAAATCATCACCATTAACATTACAACCGTGACAAACATGTAAGTTGTCACAATTAGTACCTATACTAGTGAAAACAAAATATTTTGTCACAATAAATCTTTTATTTGTGACAAAATGGTATATGGTCACAAAACAGTTATCACTGAATGTCTTCACTCTTGTAGTGCGGGGGGTGGAAACCATCTCGGCCGGTCTAGTTCAGTCGACCAACATGACCTATCTATCGTTCGGACTTTTGGACAAACATTCTGTCTTGATCTCAAACGACCCTTCGGTCGACCGAGGTCTTCTGTGCATCATCTGAGATCCTTTTTTTCACTAATATTGTTATACTTTTTTTCTTGTCCAAGTTGTTATTGTTCTGAACTCTTATGCCTTGTTTCCAAGTACTTTACAAGTGTTTTAAAGATGTTTACTTGTTAAAAAGATGTTTTCATATGATTTGGGAAACATGTAATGTGTTGGTATCACATTTGGTCCTTCACCCCAAAGGCGAATTATCCTTACTGGGCTAGTATAACTCATCCTTTTATCCTTTCATGTTTTGCAGATGAGTATGTAGATGATGATGGTGAGGAGACATGGGATGGGGAATACAACGAGTAGATCCCAAATGATTGAAATAATGATTATGTTACAGTTTGTGAACCATATTTAGTAGGAACAACACTGACATTAAGTTATGTAATTTCTGATAAAGTCTAAGTTAACTTTTTATGACTATGGTTTGGAAGATTACATTCTGTCAAAAGTTTAATGTTACATTGGTAGATGGAATGTTGACATGTTTTCACCACGAACACAGAGTGTAACAATTATAGAATGGAGGGAGTCCTGTTATTATTATTATTTTTTTTTTTTTTAAAAAGAAACTAATTTAGTACTATCAGACATTAATTACTCAAAATTTTCTAGGAGGTGTGCCCGGGTGGAGACACCAAGTTGCGATCCCTCATAAACTCTCTTCACCCTTTAGAAAAAAGAAACAACAAAGTTAAAATTATTTCTAAAGGTCCAATAATTTCTCTCCTTATATGTCAAAGTAATATTCGAGACTATATATTGATTAATTAAATGACAAAACCATACACGTGAATGTAGGACTAGGGAGACTTAATACACTAATGTCCTACCCAACATTTATCTTAACGCCCCTTAAACATTACTCCCTTCATTTCCATTTAACTGTCGAAGATATATAAGTATCTAAATTAATTATCGTTTAAAACTCTTTAATTAGTTGTCAACAATTTATTCCATTTATACCCTCAGCATTTCTTTTATTTTCCTTTACTATCCATATTTTTTCCTTTCTTTTCTTATGTTACAGAAGTGAGAGAAGGGTAATATTGGAACTTTCGGTGAAAATAACAAGTTCCTTAATTTTCTAAAATTGTTTAAAGAGTCTAATATTTAGGAATGGAGGAAGTACTATTTCTTTTCCTACATAATTGATACATCACACATTTTTATACAGATCAAAAAAATAATTAAAAGATAATAATTACAAATTAAAAAGTCTAAATTACCCCTAGTTATAGTCATTAAAGTATCCTTTGATATGCATGAGTAAGTGTGAAATTGTTGGGAAAACTAAAATATTAGTAAATAAAGTTGACTCAGTGTAAAGTTGGAAGAAACATGACAAATGTTTTATCAAATTTTGAAATATATCAAATAATTTGAAACATACAAAAAAAAAAGTGAAATATATACCTCCGTCCCAAATTGTTTGTCACATTTGGAATTTTCACCAAAATTAAAAAAAAATGATTGGAAAGGAATTAATATGATGAAAATGTCTTAAATACTTCTCAATAACTAAAAGTTAGTATTAGTGGTTAGTTGAGTAATAAATTAGGGATATGACTAATAAAATAATAATAAAGATACATTAATTTCTGAAACATGATAAATAATTTAAGATATCTCAAAAATTAAAACGTTACAAACAATTTAGGACGGAGGTACTATTATACATATATTTTTAACAAGCCACAATCTATAATAACCATCCAGGATTAATATTTGGGGGGGTAATCGCTATCTGATTCAACCGAAACTACTACTGCATAAAGGACTGAGGGGGCCATAAACAACCGGAGGGGAAATGGAAACAACGGCGGACATAAGAAAGAAAGAGGCTTGGATGCGCGAGATAGCTTCATTTGAATTGAGCGTATTGGTTGACTAATATGGCAAGTCAACCGAGCGTGGGGTGAGATGCATGCAATTGAAGCGCTTCGAACCCTGCTTCAATCTATGAATGTGCTGTTCTTGCTTCTTCTTTCCCCTTCCTTATTGAGAAAGCCTAGACCAGCTTCTCGTTCAGTCGTGCCCCGCTCGTGACCTCGTCAATAATCGCTTTTTATTTCTTTTCTAAGAAATTCTTGGGGGGGGGGGGGGGGGCAAAAATCGTTTGTCCCCTTCTGTGTCCCCACGAATAGATATTTTCCACGTGTATATTTTCCCCCCGTGGATTCCACTATTTCTTTTAGGTTATAATTTTTTAAGAGTGAATAGCCATAGTTGGATTTTAACAAATTCTAATTTTCTTTTTTAGATATAAACAATTTTTTTTGTACATTCTTGGACCTAATCTTTTTACGGGCACTCAGAAATAAAAAAAGAATTGAAAATCCGGCCAAAAATCACTCGTTGAGTACAACAGTATCGTTTTATTAAGAGTATTATTGTCTTTTCAGCAATGAAATAACTCGGAGCAACAAAAGAGAACTCGACCGACCCGACGCAACCAACTCACCCGCACTCCAACTTGACCTCTCATCTTCTTCTTCCCCCCATCCAAAACCCACATGCACCTTACACCATATTTTTTCCTCCAAAATACTCAAAATTCCCCTCAAATCTCCCCAACTCATCTTCATATGCCATTCAATTCACCTTCACATCAACTCTTTCTTTCTTCCAAAATCCCCCCAAACCAAATTTCTTCCTTTACACCATAATCCACCACGTACAATTTCCTCCAAATTCTCACAAACCGACCACCAAAAAAATAAACTTTAGCCAAAAACCCAGTATACACTAAAAGAGACTGAAAAAAAAAATTAGAACAAGAAGGAGGTGGAAGGAAAAAATGGGAGGAGTGACGTCATCAATGGCGGCAAAGTTAGCATTTTTCCCACCAAACCCACCAACCTATAAGGTTATTAGTGATGAAGCAACGGGGCTTTTGGAAATGGAACCTTTTCCGCATAGGGAAAACGTGGATATACTGAAAGTGGGCGCAAGAAAACGAATTGAAATAGTGGGTCTTTATATACGATATTGGACAGATGTATGAGCTCTTTATCGAGCTTAGTATTCACCTCATAGTTAATTTTATGGGGTATGCCAAAAACAATTGTTAATATCTAAAAAATTTACTCTTTTGTTCTTGATTTGTGATAATCGTGTTTTGGTGGGTTTTTGTTCTTGATTTTGGGAGGAAGAATGATTTAAAGAAATGGGTATCTGCTTTTAGTGTTTCGTGTTATTTTGCTTCTTTTATTAGCAAATTCGGTGGCGATGGAGCTACGGAGGAACATAGTAGAACTTTCTTTTTCTTTTTCTTCTACTGGTCTGTTGGCTAGATTGGAGAAAAAGGATGGTGACATTGCAATGTTGAAAGAAAAGTTGGAGAAGATGAAGTCTGGTTCATGGGTTTTATTTCGGGTAGGGTTTGGATGTAAATGGGTTCCCATTACAAATAATGGTTCAAATTTTTACATCGCTGAAAAGACAATAATACCCTTAATAAAACGAAATTGTTTTACTCAACGGATATTTTTGGCCGGATTTTCAATTTTTTTTATTTATTTCTGAGTGCCCATAAAAAGATTAGGTCCAAGAAAGTACAAAAAAATTGTTTATGTCTAAAAAATGAAAAGGAAAAATTGTTAAAGTTCAACTATGGCTATTCACTCATTTTTTAATTAAAAATTTAGTAAATGTCATTTTCTTACTGGTGGGATAGGGAAGGGGACAACGAATAGGGACAGAGGATTCCTATCCATTTTGGGGGGAGATGCACGCTCTTAATGGGACAAGGGACACATCCCTAGCTGTTTTTAATTATCTGTCGCTTAGATATACTTTATAAATTTTTAATTATTTGTCACTTAAGAAAATGAGCAATTAGCCAATTTTAGACCTGAACAATTTATGCTTTTCTTTTTTTAGACTTAAGGTTTTATTTTATTTAGGCATGGATTTGAACATTTTACGATTAGCTATTTATGGATTTTTTTTTGCATTTTCCGACCAAAAAGCCATCTGAAACCAAAACGGGGACGTTTTGCATAAGGGCAAAATTGTCCTTACACCATCTCCCTCTCCACCATCACCATCTCCCTCTTCAAAAATCAGTCACCAAAAGGAGGAGGAAGAAAAATCCACCACCTTCTTCCCCTCCTCCTCCATCACCACCACCACCTCCCTCTCCACCATCACCATCTCCTTCTTCTTCCCAAAAAAACAGCCACCAAAAGAAGCCAAATTTGGTGGTTTTCTTCATCTCCGGCCACTATTAACAAAGACCCACCACCACCGGCCAAAATTGGTGGTTTTCTTCATCTCCGGCCAAAACCTCCACAGTGCACATTTTTTTTGGGCATACCTTGCTGCCCAGAATTTGGAAAATCAACCCCAAAACCTTGATGCCCAGAATTTTTTAACTGTTTGGGGATGCTTTCATGGCTGCAAAAATTCTCTCTCTAGAGAAAATCCATAAAGAGATAGAGAAAAAATGGAGCTCTTCTTGCTTTTGTATGATTTTTGAAGAATAATCTAACTAAAACTACCATCTTTTGGTAGGATTAGCTTAGATTATTTAGGAATTTCGAAATTATAAGTTTCTGTCCATTTTTTTGAGTGGAAGCTGCTAGATTAATGGAGATTTGTGGGTTTTCAATTGGTCTCATGGGTTTTTTTTTGTGAAGAAAGCATGGGTTTTTTTTGGGTGTTTGCTGTTCTTGGGAAGCTTTCAAATATGGCGATTTCTGGGAGGTTCTCGAAGGAGGTGGAAGAGATGGTGAAGGTGGAGTGGGAGGTGGTGGTGATGGCAGAGGAGGGGAATGATGAAGAGGTGGAGGAGATGGTGATGGTAGAGAGGGAGGTGGTGGTGATGGCGGAGGAGGAGGTGGTGGTGGCGGTTCAATGTGTTAGCAGGAATTTGGGATAAAATTACATTTGTGTGGTTTTTGGTACTACATTTGTGTGGAGATGGTGATGGTGGAGAGGGAAGGAAGAGGAGGTGGAGGTGGTAGCGATGGCAGAGGAGGGGAAGGAGTAGAGGAGATGGTGATGGTGGAGAGGGAGATGGTGGAGAGGACAATTTTGCCCTTATGCAAAACGTCCCCGTTTTGGTTTCAGATGGCTTTTTGGTCGGAAAATGTAAAAAAATCCATAAATAGCTAATCGTAAAATGTTCAAATCCGTGCATGGACAAAATAAAACCTTAAGTCTAAAAATAGAAAAGTATAAATTGTTCAGATCTAAAATTAGCGAATGTCTGTAAAAAAAATTAAGAGAGTATTAAATGTATTTTTTTTAAACTTACCCTTATCTTTTATTAATTTAGTCAACAACTAATTTTAATTATCTCCACATAAGTGTATTAATTGAAGGGTAAAATTGTCTATCTATTTTTAAACTAATATATTCCAATTATTTTCTTAATTCAAGTGTAATATCTTAAAGAGACAGATAAATAAAAATAAATGGAGTAGTAAATTATGTTTTGAACTTTGATAATTTGAAAAGAAAAAACATGGTTAATTATGTGCTAAAAACAGATGGCAGTCTCTGTGTTATTCATATAACATAAATTATAATTGGTAAATACTAAATGTAAATAGATAAATTTTAAGAGTGAAATGAAATTAACTAAGAATATCACAAGTAAGAATATGCAAAAGTTTAATAAATTACACCAAAATGATTATCGTTTCTTTGTATAAATTTAGTTTTCATTAATCACAAATAAAGCAAACCATTACTGATCAAAAGGAAAATCAAAATACAGAAAGTAAAAGTTATACTGATGATTAAAAAATCGCGATAACAAACAAAAAGACACACTTTGAAGTTATACAATGATTATCGTTTGTCCCCTTGGAATTAATGTATGTTGTTTGAAAACACTTGTCATAGATAGAAGACAAAAGTACGACCATGCATGTGGGGGCTATTTAAATTTAGTCCCATTGTTATCACATTTATAGAATTTCTAATAGAATTTCCAAAGTCGTCAAGTACTAAGTGGCATTATCAATATAAAATAAAACCAGTCACGTTCAGCAAAAATAGTGCACTCTAATTAAAATAAAAAAAGATCGGGATAAATTAATTTAAAGATATATAGATACTTTATTTTTCAAATTTTTTTTTGAAGTCGGATAGAGCAGTTGTCCATAAGGGGAGAATAGATCACCCTCACGAGAGGAGAAAGAAAACACTAGAAAGTGAGACAATTAAAAGGTAGCTGCATGGATGGGGAGAGTGCTGAAACCCATGACCTCTTAGTCATAGGGCGAGCCCTTCCTCCACTAGACTAAAGGGACCTTTGATACTTTATTTTTTCAATCAATACATTTATGTTGGAACAAGTAAAAATTACCTGTTGACTGAATTAATTAAAGATAAAGGTAAATTTGGAAAATATATATTTAATACTCTCTCAATTTTTTAAAATGATAAATATTTAAAAACTGATAAAGTATGTTTAATCTACAGATGATTTGGAACAAAGAGAGAATATTTTTTAAAAAGTAGATGAATGGCCCTCCTTATATATTTTATAAAGAGTAGATGCATGGTCAATTACAACAATTTTCCACCCTCCTTATATATTTTATAAAGAGTAGATGCATGGTCAATTACAACAATTTTCCTCCACCCTCCTTTTATATTTTATAAAAAGTAGATGAATGGTGAATTACAACAAATTTCCTCCACCCTCCACCCTCCTTTTCATTTATCCTAATGTGTACATCTATATTTTCAAGCATTTAAATGAAAATGTAGAATTATTTGTCTTTAAAAAAAAAACGTAAAACTTTATAATTGTTTTTTTCCTTTGAAACTTTGACCTTAGTCTTATTACTCAACAAGGTACTGCATTGTACTACTTTTCGTAAAATATTTTATATATTTCATTTTTATTATGTTCCAAAATATATTTGATATATTTAAAATTTGTTAAAAAATTGTCACATTTTTCTTTCAACTTTACTTTTAGTCAACTTTATTTAGTTTTCCAACAATTCCACACTTAACCATACACATCAAACCATAAATTAATGAATCTAATAATAGGTAAATTGAATTTTTTTTCCTTCATAATTATTGTCTTCCAATCATTTTTTAAGTCTATGTGAAAATGTTAAATGGATCAATTATTTAGGAACGGAGATAGTAATTTTGATCCGATATGGACTAGGATGATGTCCCTAATGCGACTTTTAAGATTACGTATAACTCCGATCCATATCGGGAAAAATCGATAAAGAATACCTGTGTGAAGAATGCAAGCATAGTGAGAACTTTGAAGGATGTGAAGAGAAGTCTATAGAGGAAAAAGCAGCTGCGGGACCATGACAATACTATTTCTTCTCTTTTTGGTTTTGAAACCTTGGAAAACTTCTGAAAATATGGAAAATTATTGGACAGACTTGCCCTTCCACAAAGTACAAAAGTTCCTAAACTTGTTGATAATATCCACAATGCTAAGTTTGCCAACCATAGCTTTGGATGTTGCAGTCTTTCTCTCATCATGCCCCCAAGCTGCAACCAAATACAACCATATTTCCGAACGGTTCGGCCGTTAATAATGTCTCAATACCCATAAAAAAAAAAAAATAAAGTCATATTTAAATAGAGGAAAACATGAAAAAAATCAAAAGGAAAGTAAACATTAAATAATTGTTTTTTATTAAAAAATAATAAAACATGAAAACCATTGCATGTAGAAAACCTAGCAAATATAAAGCTATCTTACATGGTGTGGAGTTCCAGCCATGGAAGCCGAAGTTTGGAAGAACTTAATAACAGACTCATCGCCGGAGGAAACGACGTCGTGGTCGTCGTCGAGGGAAGGCAAGTAGGTATCACAAAGAGCAGAAAGGGAGTCCATTTGGGGAGAAGAAGATAAGAAGTTGATGACTTTAGACTTCCCTTTATAATAAGCTATTCCTTCTTCCTTATCTTCATATGATTTGTCTGATATTATTAATGTGCCAGCATTTGCTATTGTTTGCTGGTCCATATTAGGGGTTGTTGAATAAGAAAAAATGAAGTACCAATTTATGAGCTAAGTTGAGAGAGACGGTGCGAAAGAGAGAATGAATTTGACAAGTTTATAAGAGAGGACAAATTTAACTTGGCAATAAATGACCGCAAAAAATTTTGTGTCCCCGTTCCTGTCCCCCATTTCTATCCCAACTAATTACAATTCACCCTGTGTATATATGTTATTAAAAAAAATATTTATATAGTAAATTCTGATTGATTGGAGAAAGGGATGGGGATAGGAATGGGGACAGAGTACCGAGGTATTTGTTAGCCACGTTATTGTTTCTAACAAAAGCCATTACAATAATATATATCAGTAGATTTGTGAGTAGTGGAACATTAGTCGATTCACCTTATTTTTATGAGTTCATTTATTAAGAGTACATCTTATTTACTATTAAAAAATAAATTTTAGTGGGTGCATATGATCCAGATGGCGGAACACTGTATTCGCCACTCATTTATAGTATCTAATGTCTAGAAGAAAACATTAGACTATAGAGTAAATCGTATTTTTCGTCCACAAACTATTAATTTTCTCCGGAGCTCATCCTTATTTTATTAACTATTTTAGTTTTGTCCTCTAACTATTAATTATCTGATAATTCCTTCGTTCACCACCCTTCCACAGTGGTTTTCGACAACAATTTAAATTAATAGAAATTGTAAGCAAATTGAAGACGGATAATTCAAATATAACCTCACCAAAATTCTCGCCTAAATTCCTCTTTCTCCCTTTCTTCTACGGCAGACCATCATCTCCGACAACACCTAGCAACCTCCATGTTCTTCATTCCATCTCCACTAGACATTCAAGAATGGAAAACCAATTTTTTGCCAAAATTGGTGCACCCTATGGAGACACGCTTGTCCTAATAAATTTTTTATCCAACAACTCTTGCAACCGCGTCTTCAACTCCCTCAACTCGGAAACGACGTCGTGGTCGTCGTCGAGGGAAGGTAAGTAGGTATCACAAAGAGCAGAAAGGGAGTCCATTTGAGGAGAAGAAGATAAGAAGTTGATGACTTTAGTCTTCCCTTTATAATAAGCTATTCCTTCTTCTATATCTTCATATGATTTGTCTGATATTATTAATGTGCACTATGGTAAAATTGAGCTTTGGTGGCATTTAGCTTGTGACACTTATGATATATGTCATTTATTTACGGCATTTATGTGAAAATACCATAGTTTTGTAACACTTTATTTTTTCAATTGTCTCATGAAGTGCCACATAATTATGGCAATTTTGAGAAAAATGTCACATTTTCGTGGCATTTTTAAACAAGTGCCACAAAATATTGTGGCATTTGTTCAATTGCCACAAAATATATGACATTTATTTCAATTACCTCATGAAGTGCCACATAATTATGAAAATTTTGGAAAAATGTCACATTTTCGTGAGACTTTTTAACAAGTGCCACAAAACATTGTGGCAGACAAACTATCAAAATTTCATATATGGTAAAATTTATGACTAATATATCAAAATTTAAACTATTACCTTAAAATTTGTGACATGTAAAGTACCACATAATATTCCATAAGATAATTAACTAGTTAATTTCATAAAGTTATTGAAACATTATAAATGAAATTTATATTAAAAGTAATTTAAAGAAAAAATATTGATATTACTATTTGAGTGTTTCAATTTTAAAAGTTAATAAGATATATTTTATCAATGATAATAAATAATTATAATTAATTGACTATGAAATTAATTAATGTTTTTTCATTTTAAAATTATTAAACAAAATATTTTAGATGAAATACAAAACAAATTCACATTGCACGAAATTTCATATATTTTATATTATACATTTGTTATATCAATTTTATTACATTTTCAAGTTTTACAAAAGAAATGGAAAATATTTAGTTATTGAATTCATGTTATCCAATTTTAATTAATATTATATTAACAATAATATATATAACTAAAAAATATAATAAATAAACTTATTAGTTTATAACTTATTTTATAAATCGTATGATGTGAAGATTAAAATTTGTATCTAGTTTTCATTTAGTATTTTATTTCTACTCAATTTTTAAAAAAAAGAGTTTTATTTCTAATTGGTTGTTGTTAATATACATTAATAAATATAAATATCAAATTTAAAAGTAATTAAATAAAATTTATTGTTATGTTATATAAATAAATTTGGTTAAAATTAAAACAAAAGTCATTGTGGTTAATTGGTTAGAGCGTTAGTGTTTGCAGTGAGAGGTTAAGTGTTCGAATCCTGTCAAACGCCAATATTAAATTATAGATAATGTGTGATTATGAATAATGCTCTTGTTATATTTTATTTTCTTTATAAATAATTTTTTTTATTTTTTATTTAAAAACAGTAAATTATTTTCGTGGCATTTACCAAAAAGTGCCGTAAAATATGTCATATTTTTAATGTGTTTGTGGCATTTAAAAAGTGCTACCAATTGTGCCGCCAATTTATTTATGGCACTTAATTAGTGGCACGGAAAAAAGAGACACCACTTGTGGAGGCACTTTCAAAAAGTGTCGCATAAGTGCCACAAAAGTAGTTTTATGGCACTTAAACAACTTTTCATGGCATTTATCCAGTGCCACCAAAAGCCAAATATGCCATAATGGTGCCACTTCATGCTTTCCATTTCTAGTGATTTCTTTAGCATTTGCTTTTGTTTGCCGGTTCATATTAGGGGGTTGTTGAATAAAAATAAAAATGAGGGGTACTAATTTAGGTAGTAGTAACTAGTAAGTAGTATATGAGCTAAGTTGAGAGAGACATTGCGAAAGAGAGAATGAATTTGACAAGTTTATAAGAGAGGAAAATTTTAAGTTGGCAATAAATGTTTTGTGCTGCACTTTTTTTTTTGTCAGCAATCTTAAATTCTCCCTCACCAGAGGAGGAGAATTTTTATTGCCCCACGTAGGGGGATGGTGTCGAACCCGAGACCTCTTGGTCAGGGGTAGAGGCTTGCCCCACTGGGTTACAACCTCCTTGACTTGTGCAGCACTTATCACTCACTTAGGGCAAAAAATCGTCTGTCCCCTTTCTGTGTCCCCACGAATATATATTTGCCACGTGTATATTTTTTTCTTGTGGGTTCCACTATTTCTTTTAGCTTATAATTTTTTAATTAAAATTTTAATACATGTCATTTTCTTATTAATGGGATAGGGAAGGGGAAACCGAATGTGCACAAAGGATTCTTAGCCCTCACTTTTTATGGGGGCGGCGGGGGGAGGGGAGGGGGGATATGGGATTCGATCCCAGGGTGTTACCCCTGGGATGTGTGCCTTTTTCCACTGGGGCAACAGCATCCCATTAGCCCTCACTTAATGACCGAGGTATTTGTTAGCCACGTTCTGTTTTCCAACAAAAGTTATTACAATAATTTATACTAGCAGTGGCAGATATGAGATATGTGAGAACGGATGTTCACTATTCGATTAAATTGAAATACCGAATCAAATTTTATTATATAGTTCGATTTATTTAGTATTTTAGTTTATTCGGTCCGATTTTAGAAAGTCAAAATAATTCGATTTGGTATTCAATTTTCAATTTTATTCTTAATTTTTAATTTATTGTTTTTATTTTAATTGTGTATTATAATTTTATCTTTTATCTAATTTTTATTAAGTTAACCTCCATAAGAAACAAATGAAATTTTGGTACGAACCGAACCATACCTAAATAATTTCAGTATTCGGTATTCAGTTTTCATAAAATTTTGGTTCGGTTCAGTTTTTATAAAACGTTACAAAATCAAACCGAATTCTGAAATTTTGTTCCGAATACTGAATGCACACCCTTATCTACGAGTAGAAGGGCACTAGTCGATTCACTTTATTTGTCTGCGTTCACTTATAAACTTATCATCTAAATGGATTAAGAATACACCATATTTACTATATATAAAAAATATTTTTCAGTGGAGTATGTGACCCCGATGACGGGACACAGCATCCGCCACTGATTTATAGTGTCTACTGTCTAGAAGAAAACAGTAGACTATAGAGTAAATCGTACTTTTCGTCCATAAACTATTAATTTTGTCCAACTCATCCTTATTTTATTAACTGATTTAGTTTTGTCATATACCTATGAATTATCTGATAATTCCTTCGTTCACCGCCCTTCCGTGGTGGTTTCCTACAACATTTGAAATTAATAGAAATTGTAAACAAATTGAAAACGGATAATTCAAATATAACCTCACCAAAAAAAAAAAAAACTCCCCTAAATTCCTCATTTTCCCTTTCTTCTCTGGCAGACCATCATCTCCGACAACACCTAGCCACCTCTATCTTCTTCCTTTCCTTCTCCATCTCAAACTTCCATCTCCACTAGACATTGAAGAATGGAAACCCAATTTTCTTCCAAAACTGGTGCACCCCATGGAGACACGCTTGCCCTAATGAATTTTTTTATCCAACAACTCTTGCAAATGTGTATTCAACTCCCACAACTCGGTTGACACCATACGATAAAGTGCCTTAGAAATACTCTCCGAACCTAGATATATGTTCCCACTTCCAAACGGGAATTTTCAGCTTTCACTTGTTGACAAATCTAGCACTTAGCCACATATTCGACTGTCCCTCTTCATTACTTTCCACAAGAAATTGTTCATGAAATCCTTATACATTTTTTAAGCTCCCGGATGCACTAGATAATTTAGTGTTGTGTGCCTCTTTCAGTATCTCTGTTCTTAACTCAGAATTTGGCGGCACACACAATCGACCTCGAAACCAAAGACTGGCATTTTCGTGAATCTTGTAATCCATATGTTCGTTTGACTGAGCTAATACCCTCTCATCCTGTAACCTTGTATTTGACTGTTGAGCTTCTTTAATTCGTACCAAAAGGGTTGGCTGTTCGACCAAAGCTGCCATAACACTCCCAGTAGATTCTACCACATCAATTTCCTGCTAGCTCATGTTGCTCAAAGACCAATGCCGCCAAATGTCCTGAACTTTTTCTGCTAAGGGCGTCAGCCACATGGTTAGACTTTCCCGGATGGTAGCTAATCATCAAATCATAGTCTTTCAGGAACTCCAACCATCGCCTCTGCCTCATGTTAAGTTCTTTCTTAGTAAACAAACATTTTAGACTTTGATAGTAGGTAAACACATCACACGGCTCCCCGTAAAGGTAATGTCTCCATATTTTCAACAAAAATACAACCGCCGCTAACTCCAAGTCATGCGTATGGTAGTTCTTTTCATATGATTTTAGTTTGTCTTGAACCAAAAGCGACTAACTTCCCATTCTGCATTAATACACAACCCAGACCAAATCTTGAGGCGTCACTGTATATGGTAAAACCTCCAGATTCCCCTGGTATAGTCAAAACCAGGGCGGTTGTCAGCTTTTCTTTCAAGTTCTGAAAGCTCTCCTCGTAGTCCGAAGTCCACTCAAACTTTATTCTCTTATGTGTCAGTCGAGTCAAAGGTAAAACAATCTTGGAGAAATCCTCCACAAACTCTTGGTAATATCCTGCCAAACCCAAGAAACTCCGAATTTCTGCCACATTCGTTGGTCGATGCCAATCCACTATAGCCTCAATCTTTGACTGATCTACCGATACCCCAGCTACTAATACAACATGACCCAAAAATTTACTCTCTTCAACTAGAATTCACACTTACTGAACTTGGCGTATAGTTTCTCGGTCCTCAAAGTCTGTAACACCAGCCTCAAATGTTGTTCGTGAGTCTCGGCTGAAGGGGAGTATATCAAAATGTCATCAATGAATACTACTACTGTCACGCCCCGAGTCCCGCGGGCCCGAAACGCGACATATGGGCTTGGCAGTACCCACAATCATCTACTTGGCAACCGAACTCGCTATGCCAAAAGGGATATCCGAGATGATAATGGGTACTTAGGCCCACCTTATATACCAGTCACAACTTTCAGACTTATCCCATGTGGGATGGGGTTTCACATTCACCCCTCTTTAATACCCTAGCGTCCTCGCTAGGCGCCCCAGACATACTTAGCCCATGACCAACCAGGTGTGCAGGATTCTAGAGGTGGCCCCCACCCCTTACGGTGTGGCACTTAGCTCCCACACGTCCGCCTGGTCACCGGCTCTGATACCACTCTGTCACGCCCCAAGCCCGCGGGCCCGAAACGCGACATATAGGCTTGGCAGTACCCACAATCATCTACTTGGCAACCGAACTCGCTTCACATTCACCCCTCCTTAATACCCTAGCATCCTCACTAGGCGCCCCAAACATACTTAGCCCATGACCAACCAGGTGTGCAGGATTCTAGAGGTGGCCCCCACCCCTTACGGTGTGGCACTTAGCTCCCACACGTCCGCCTGGTCACCGGCTCTGATACCACTCTGTCACGCCCCGAGCCCGCGGGCCCGCAACGCGACGCATGGGCCTAGCAGTACCCACGATCATCTACTTGGTAACCGAACTCGCTATGCCAAAAGGGATATCCCGAGATGATAATGGGTACTTAGGCCCACCTTATATACCAGTCACAACTTTCAGACTTGTCCCATGTGGGATGGGGTTTCACATTAACAGAAATGTTGAGAATGGGATTTATAAAAATATTTTAAAAAATCATATAAAAATCGTATTAGTAAATCGGTTTTCACCAAACGGCAATGCACACGCCTATTTGTGGGTGCGTCATACCAGCACTAATGCACCGGATCCCATCAGAACTCTGAAGTTAAGCGTGCTTGGGCGAGAGTAGTACTGGAATGGGTGACCTTTCGGGAAGTCCTCTTGTTGCACCCCCCTTATTTTGCTCTGTCACGCCCCGAGCCCGCGGGCCCGAAACACGACATATGGGCATGGCAGTACCCACAATCATCTACTTGGCAACCGAACTCGCTATGCCAAAAGGGATATCCCGAGATGATAGTTGGTACTTAGGCCCACCTTATATACCAGTCACAACTTTCCAAGTTATCCTATGTGAGATGGAGTTTCACATTCACCCCTCTTTAAGGCCCTAGCATCCTCGCTAGGTGCCCCAAACATACTTAGCCCATGACCAACCAGGTGTGCAGGATTCTAGAGGTGGCCCCCACCCCTTACGGTGTGGCACTTAGCTCCCACACGTCCGCCTGGTCACCGGCTCTGATACCACTCTGTCACGCCCCGAGCCCGCGGGCCCGAAACACGACATATGGGCCTGGCAGTACCCACAATCATCTACTTGGCAACCGAACTCGCTATGCCAAAAGGGATATCCCGAGATGATAGTTGGTACTTAGGCCCACCTTATATACCAGTCACAACTTTCCAAGTTATCCTATGTGAGATGGAGTTTCACAACTACGAACTTGTCTAGGTATTCCCGAAATATCTTATTCATCATATCCATAAATGCCGCTAGAGAGTTAGTCATTCCAGAAGGCATCACTAGAAACTCGTAATGCATGTATTTCGTCCTAAAGGAACTTTTCGGTATGTCTTCCGGTTTTATTCTTAATTGTTTGTAAGCCTTAAGGGCTAATGTGATCAATCTTGTTTTGATGATAACATGACATTGAGAAGTTCTAATGTGTGCGTGAGCTTGTGTTTCAATGATAGGATATTATGAACTCACACATGCATCAAAAGGCAGCTTCTTGTGGACATCAAAGATCATTCTACAACAAGAAGAAGCTACATTTTGCAAGTATTCAATGGCACAAGCTTAAAGGTCATCCACAATACCATTGGAAGATATTACAAAATCAAAGGAATATCTTTTTGTAGATTTCAAAGGTCATTCTACAAACAAGAAGAGTCTTCATTTTGCAAGTCTTCATAGCGCAGGCCCAAAGGTCATCCACAATGCTAATGGCAGATTTTGCAAAATCAAAGGAAGATCAATAAGAGTTGAAGTCCAAGATGCTACAACTTGACAAGACTACAAAGGACTTCATCACAAGAAGAGGTTGATCAAAGGTCTCAAGTCCAAAGCTCAAAGAGGAACTCATCTTAAAGACCAAGAAGAAGATTAGTCAAATGCTTATAGATATATTCTTGTGACTAGTCTTATTTGATGAATGATAGTTTATAGTATGATGAAGCTCATACTCTTGCATGTTTTCAAAACCATATTTCATACTTTGATCTAATCTTTCAAAGGTTTTGCCAAACATCTTTTAAGTGTTGGTTAATGCCTAAGATCTTTAAAATGTTTTAAATATCTTTCAAAAACACGTAGGCATTAGTTTGAGAACATTAGAAAGTTGATCAAGTGGAAAAACAACTTATGGGCTGAAGCTCAGTCGATTGGGTCGTAGACCTCCGGTGACCTGATGAAGTACGGTCGACCGAATGTGTTGTTTGGTTGACCGAAGTGTCTTTTGTACTTTGTTCCTTTTGAATTTTCCAAGACTCCAACTGCTATAAAAATCTCGGAAGACCTACTTCAGGCCAATCGACCGGACCATTCATCATGGTCTACCGAGATCAAGACAAAAGACTTTGAACTTAACTTTAAGACTATTTCGGGCGACCGACTACCTAGTCCGGTCGACCGAAGATGTCATGTCAAGGTAAAAATATAGCCGTTGTAACTCGATTTGCTTGCTATTTTTGGACCCTATAAATAGCCTTTTAAGCTGAATTTTGTTGTTTGCTCAAGCCAATAGAGGGGCCTTAGTATACAAGTTTTAGACAAGCAAATCAAACACTTTCATGAGCTATATTCTTCCAATCATTCATCAAAACATTTCTATTTGAGAAAGAGCTTCATCTATTTATTATTTCATTCTCAATATGAATTAGAGTTTCAATTGTAATATCCAATCGTTAGAGGGATTTTTCTTTTTGAGCTTAAATTTAAAATCTCATTTGTTGAGATTATCTTTTCTTGTAATGGGTTGAGTGACAAAGCTTGTTTGTGAGAGTGATGGTTTTGGGCCTCCATTAGTTGGAGTGTATCTTTCTTGTAATCATAGGAACTAGAGTGAGTGGTGAACCCGAAATAGAAGCACGATTGAATCTGTTTCGTAAAACCTCTTCACTTGGTAGATTAGGTTAGAGAAAGAGTTCCCATGGGTAGAGGGTTGCATGTGTGCATAAAAGGACCATTAGTTGTCTTTTCCTTGGAAAGTTACATGAGTTTGTAAAAGACTATTTGTTGGTTTGTCCTTCCTTGTAAGCTCTCTCAAGACAAGCTAGTGGAATTTTTTAAAATCCTTGGGTGTGTCCCAAGGTAGTAGATGCAAATCTTTGTGATCGAACCACTCTACATCCTTGTGTTTAATCTTCTAACTCTATCTCTTTACTTTCAAGTTTTTACATTATACTTGTGTTTATATTCACGTGAACTTGATTGTATGAGCTTTATTTGTTTATATGGAGTTAGATTAATTGTTTGTCATAACTTCCTTTGGCTTGGGCATATGACTTGCATTTAGAGATCTTTATATTTTTATATATCTCTTGTTAAATGCTAGTTCTCATGACTTGTGTGTTTGTTCTTACTAGTTTTGCATATAGGAATCTTGACCTAGACAATCCTTGATTATATTCATTGTCTTGTATTCCTATGTGTTGCATTTACACACATAAGTCATCTAAGTGATAATCCTTTAATTCACCTTATATGCTTAATGAACATAATTGTTGTTAAGGTGATCACTTAGGAAAAGAATTTGGTAGAAAAGTATAAAAAGTTTGAGAACCTTATTCCCCACCCCCACCGCCCCTCTAAGGTTCTCCCATTCGGGTATTGCAAATACTCTACGGGTATTTCACTGGTGATATCCCGATAGCAGGTCTACCTTAGAAAATACATTAGCACACTTCAACTGGTCAAATAAATAATCAATGCGGGGAGCGGGTATTTATTTCTTATAGTGATCTTATTCAACTCTCTGTAGTCAATACACATTCTCATACTACCATATTTCTTCTTCACAAACAAAATCGGTGCACCCCATGGAGGCACTCTTGGCCTAATGAACTTCTTATCCAGCAACTCTTGCAACTGCATCCACTATGGCATATTTGGCTTTTGGTGGCACTGGATAAATGCCACGAAAAGTTGTTTAAGTGCCATAAAACTACTTTTGTGACACTTGTGCGTCACTTTTTGAAAGTGCCCCCACAAGTGGTGTCGCTTTTTCCATGGCACTAATTAAGCGCCATAAATAAATTGGCGGCACAATTTGTGGCACTTTTTAAATGCCACAAACACATTGAAAATATGACATATTTTGCGGCACTTTTTGGTAAATGCCGCGAAAATAATTTACTGTTTTTAAATAAAAAATAAAAAAAATTATTTATAAAGAAAATAAAATAACAAGAGGATCCTTAAGCCTTATCCATAGTCACACATTATCTTTAATTTAATATTTGCGTTTGACAGGATTCGAACACTAAACCTCTCACTGCAAACACTAACGCTCTAACGCTCTAACCAATGAACCACAATGACTTTTTTTTTTAATTTTAACCAAATTTGTTTATATAACATAACAATAAATTTTATTTAATTACTTTTAAATTTGATATTTATATTTATTAATGTATATTAACAACAACCAATTAGAAATAAAACTCTTTTTTTTTAAAAAATAGAGTAGAAATAAAATATTAAATGAAAACTAGATACAAATTTTAATCTTCACATCATACGAATTATAAAATAAGTTATAAACTAATAAGTTTATTTATTATATTTTTTAGTTATATATATTATTGTTAATATAATATTTTTAAAATTGGATGACATGAATTCAATAACTAAATATTTTCCATTTCTTTTGTAAAACTTGAAAATGTAATAAAATTGATATAAGAAATGTATAATATAGAATATATGAAATTTCGTGCAATGTGATTTTTTTTTTGTATTTCATCTAAAATATTTTGTTTAATAATTTTAAAATGAAAAAATTAATTAATTTCATAGTCAATTATATATAATTATTTATTATCATTAATAAAATATATCTTATTAACTTTTAAAATTGAAACACTCAAATAGTAATATCAATGTTTTTTCTTTAAATTACTTTTAATATAAATTTCATTTATAATGTTTCATATCTTTATGAAATTAAATGGTTAATTATCTTATGGAATATTATGTGGTACTTTACATGCCACAAATTTTAAGGTAATAGTTTAAATTTTGATAGATTAGTCATAAATTTTACCATATATGAATTTTTGATAGATTGTCATAAATTTTGTGGCACTATATGTGGCAATTGAACAAATGCCACAATGTTTTGTGGTACTTTTTAAAAAGTGCCACGAAAATGTGACATTTTCCCAATATTGCCATAATTATGTGGCACTTCATGAGGTAATTGAAAAAAATGCCATATATTTTGTGGCACTTTATGTGGCAATTGAACAAATGCCACAATATTTTATGGCACTTGTTTAAAAATGCCACGAAAATGTGACATTTTTCTCAAAATTGCCATAATTATGTGGCACTTCACGAGGCAATTGAAAAAATGCCATAAATTTTGTAACACTTATTATAAAGTGCCACAAAACTATGGCATTTTCACATAAATGCCGTAAGTAAATGACATATATCATAAGTGCCACAAGCTAAGTGCCACCAAAGCCCAATTTTACCATAGTGATCTGAAAGTCTATCTGCCAGGCATGTGATACACCCGGTAAATTCTCCGGAAACACGTCCTCAAACTCTTTCACCACGAGTACATCTTCAAGTTGGATGTTCTTCTCGTCTTTAGCCACTACGTAAGGTAGGAAAGCTTCGCAACCTTTCTGAACATACTTTCGGGCCTTAATGGCTGATATGACCATTAAACTCTGTTCACACTTTGTCACACCCCGTATCCCAAGAGTGACCGGGCAGAGCCACATACACCGATGGAACACTGAACCCTCAAACGGAAATGCTAAACATCCAAAATAATTCAACTTAAAAGGAAACGGAAAGGTTCTTACATAAATAAAACACTCCAATACAACGATGTTCTTACAATAGGGAACTAAACATTAACTGAAGAGAAGTGAACAGTTCTAAACATTACAAAAGCTTCAATAATCTTCCTCGATCCAATACTTATCACCGATACTATCAATTTGAACATCTACATAAAGGAAATATAGGAAGGACTGAGATACTAACCTAGCCCAGTAAGCATCAACCCCCTTGGGATAAAGCATCAAATAGACTAAAAAAGAATGTTACCCAATACCAAAAACATTTGAAACATATAACGGAACTGAAATAACTTGAAAAGCAATTTAAAACAATACTAAAACTGAACGGAATTGGAATCAAAACTGAAAATGGAACAAAACAGAAAACAGTTCTAACACAGACTTGCGAACGAAGCTGCGGACGAAGCATCGTCCTCGGGACACTGTGGACGAATGAATCTTCAGCGAACGAAGTTGCAGACGAAAAAATTACTCTCAGTAGTTGCGCGGACGAAGCTGAGGACGAATGCTTCGTCCCGTGAGATTCAGAATAATGTTTTTCGTGTACAATTTTGTACATAAAATCCATTTTTGAACAACTCTATCCCAACCCAGAAAATACAGAATTTAGACCAATACCGCATAGAAAGTAAGACAAAAACATAAGCAACAAAAGCTATATATAAACCATACTCTTTATATCTTAACACTTATACAACAGAATCGTGCTACAAGCACCACGAATTACTTATAACAGGTCAGACAGAAGTACAGTTTGTCCAACACTACGAGTATGGTTTCAGCTATGACACAAAATCCCACAATCGAGCTTAATTTTCTTTAAATAACTTTTAAGCAAAACTGCTAACGATCCCTGACTTTTAGCCAAACCAAGAAATGCCCTGAAGGTACTCATGGATTAAGTACGACCCCCTGAACAACGGGTCCCAACTGATTTATGTTTAAGGAATCATTCAATTATGTCATCGCCCACTGAAGTGAACTCCACAACAACCGTTAGTAGCCCTTAATTATCGGCCAACTAGGGAAGCCTCCTGATTGATTTGGGCGGACCAGATTAATCGAATGATTCCTGCCAAAGTCGTTTTTAGACAAAAGCTCAAGACCGGGGCGACACTACCAACAATAGCCATGGCGACAACACCAAATACACGACATTAACAATTTAACGAACCCAACAAAGACCAACAATCACAATTATGGGTAGCCATAAATGCAATACGATTACGGAACCGAAACACATCAAACCCAACAATCGATCACATAGAAATGCAAACAATTCAATACTTCATCCATTTTATGCAATTGAAAGCATGTTTAAACCTTTATAAACAGTTCCATAACGTAAATATACTGTTTTTTATGGTTTTAGGACTGAAAATAACAAGGGGAAATATTCTTACCTCAAAAGCTTAACAAAATCCCACGAAGAACACTAATTACCGAATTCCAGAAAACAACCTACTTCCGAAGTCTATAACTTTCTCTACAGGCCTTGAAATCTCAATATGTCAGTTCCTACTCGTAGCTCTATCAATTCTATACAAGATTCATGCATTGCGCGCCTAACTCCGACAACTGTAGCCCCTCCAAAAGGTCAATCTCTCACAGACTGTCAAGCTGCCAGATTTTTCTTTTTCTCTCCTCTTCCTCTTTTTTTTGTAACCTCCACCCAAAATCCAGCACTAATTACCCTCAATTACTGCACTAACTCCTCCATTAACTCCACTAACAAAAAGGCCCCTCAACTTACTAACAAATCCACGCAAATCTCTCGACACATCCACTATGCCCCTCAACTTAAAAATCACAAACGCAACACAAAAATGTGCTAAAACATATAATTAAAATCAAATTAAATACACGTCACGTTCACACGTAAGAAGAAAATTTCTGGGTATCACACACTTCTTCCTTTTCGACCCTTGAAAATCAAAGATTTCGTTATCTTTCGTTTAAAATTGAATCCTCTTCTCTTTGCAGTCTATTAAGATGACATCAAAATCAACCATATTAATCTGAATCAACTTCGCCCTCAACTCCTTTGAATCAATCTCGACCTGGCACCCCTTATGAACCATATTAGACACCAACACTTTCCCACTAGGTACAATAATTCTATATGCATCTGAAAGACATACAGGGGAGCTCTTAAGGAATCTAGAAAATCTACTGGACACAAAGGAATGTGTAGCAACACAATTAAATAACGCATAAGTAGGTACAAAATTGAACACTTCCTCGACCCATCGTCGGACCCCGATTAATACATATCCCCGTATTTGAATCAAGCACCCAAACCCCAACGACACTCACCTGCGTGCCTCCATCCACAAGTAACACATTCACTCACCACCGAATTTATACTCGGTGTAGTTGTCAGTGTTCCAATCTTTAATCGAATTAGCCTCTGTTCTCACTACTGACCTGGAACCAGATGTTGGAACCACCCTATTACGGGGCTGCAAAATGTATTGAACTTGAATGCCTAGAATTCTTACCTTGAACAATTACCGAGTGGGGTCACTTCTTTTCCTGTTCTGCATAGGCTCTCGCAAACTCATTCTCAATGTCCAAACTCCATTGGTAAGCATTTATATATGTGATAGGATGGTTACCGGACAACCTGCCTCGAATATGAGTAAATATTTCCTTGACGAATCTCTGTGTTCTAAAGGAAAGCTTCTGAAATATAGTTGTTTCATACTTACCCAATGCATTGAACTTTTCTGCTTATTCATCCATTGTCATTCTTTTGGTTTGTTGCAGTTCGAATAAGACATTGAATCCCTTTCAAGCCTCAACTCCCATGGAACCCATGCGTTCTCATTAATCTGAGTCTGTTGATTCTGAAGTACATGTGCCAACATAGCCAGTGTTGTTAATTGTGATATAAGTAACTTTTTGACTTATGTAATTTATTATTGCATGACAAAATTGCGTAGGCGTATTTTATTCTGTGTTATTACGTGATTACGTGTTTATTTAATTTTTGCAACATGTTCTGTGTTACATTCTTTGTACATTTGTTGAGGGGCATTCTGTGCGAGTATCGTAGTTGGGGGATGTAGTTGTAATTCACCTAGATGAGTAGTTTAATTAGAATTGGAATTAATTAGGAATCCTAATAGGATGAAGAGAGTTCCATAATTAAAATAAATGAATAAGGAAATGATATATATTATATGAGTGAATCATGAAAGGGAATTAAAATTAAAATAAAACAAGAAAGAGAGATCGTGGAATTGGGGGCCTGGGATCGTGCAATAAGAGAGAGAGAGAGAGAGAGAGAGAGAGAGAGAGCGAGTCTTGCGATGTGTGCAGATTCTGAGGGTCTTGCGATATGAGGGTGCAGATTCCGAGGAGTCTTGCGATGTGTGCAGATCCTAGGGGTCTTGCGATGTGGACTTATTGAGACCTTTACTGATATTATTGATTATAAGTGATTGGACAATTGAGCTCAAGCGGCGGGATTGTGTCATATCAGTAGCGATGTTCGTAGTGTCTAAACAATGTTGTGATCGTGTGTACCGTGTGGGCAATGCATGATGCTTGCCGTACATTCGGTTGTGAAAGCAATTGGATGAGAAGAATGTGGCTATCTTGTTTAATTGTTGTTTTTAACTTGTGTGTTCTTGTTTTGGTCCTATTTGATACTTTTGTTTTGTGTCTTTAAACTTGTATTTTGGGTTGGGTTTGATTTGGTACAAGATAGTACACTTGTGTACAATTTTTCACTTTTTTTTCTATTTTTCAAAAGTCGCGGACGATCCATTCGTCATAGGGTTCGTCCGCAGAATGACACTAGAGACTGTCTTACCACGGACGATAATGCGATCGATCCATTTGTCCGCGGGTATCTTCGGTCGACTGGCTTGGTGTTGTGGTCAACCGGAGCCTCTGTTTTTTGTCGGGTTGATTCTGGATGATCACCGGTTGACCGGACTACGAGATGGGTTGACCGGACTATGAGATGGGTCGACCGGAGGTCACAATGAGGCTATTTCTGTTCTGGTTTCGTAATGATCCGTTCTGTTCTATTATGTTCCGAGTCCTGTAAGACTTTTGTAGTGTCTTGTCAAGAGTATTTATTTCAAAGGGGTATTTTAGGAAATGGGAATGTGTTTTAGTATCTATTTGTGATTTATACTTGTAATTTTATAGGTCATTACTGAGGACCGGAGCTCAGTCCATCAGATTTTTACTGTGCATGTGATGTAGATGTTGACTCTATCTTTGATGGCAATGCTTGGGATGGGGATTACGAGGAGTGACCCCTAATCTGATATGAGATAGAAGAGCAATAGTCGAACCTTTGTTATTTCATTTAATTTGTTAATACATTTATTTCTTTCCCATTAATTTAATACTTGAAATTATTTCACTTGTAGCACATTAATTCCGTTGTGTAACTCTTATTTTTGGATTAATACATAATTGAATTCCCTTTGTGTAACTCTGTTGTGGTCTTTGGTATCTCATCGACCAATGAGACACTACCATGTCATCACCCAAGTTTACGGGGTGTGACATTAATTCAGTCAGAACCACTATAGTAGTTGGTGGTGGCGGTGCTACATAATCCGAACCAACTGGTGGCACAACTGTCGATGTTGACCTCGGAGATAAAGGTGCCTGACGTCGGACCAAAGATTATGGCTGATCCATATCAACCATTATAGTATTCTGCCCTTTGTTACTTCGAGTGCCATCTCGTGCAAATGCGGCTATCGCTAAGCAGAAGTCACTTTCATCACCATTGCTCCTCACTTGTTATACCATCTTAAAATCCAAGTGAACCAAACCAAAACAATTAAAGCAAAAATACTAAGCCAACATGTTAGTACTATTCAAAACACATCGATCCTTACATAACTTTCAAATCAGATAAACAACCACATAATTCCTAATCCAAGACCTCTACCCACAATTCAAACCTTGGGTAATCCTACAAGTCCTTCCTATATTCTCAATTCATACTTAACCTATTCTCATTAGTTTATGCTTACGGTTCGACCTACTCTGATACTACTTATGTCACAGACTGAGAGATCACCTACCAGTACCTCGTTTGCCGACGAGGCACATAACCCGTAATGAACATGACTTCATAAACTTAAATTCATTAGCTCAACCTTGTCGTGCATAGTGCATTGAAAAAGATTACATATTGTCTACTAGCTATTAAATTCATTAGCTCTACAATTCATTAGCTCTAGTGCATTATATTCATTGAAAAAGATTGCATAGTGCATTAAATTCATTAGCTCTACAATTGTCTACTAGCTATTTATTACATATTTACAAAATGAAAAAGATTATGCGAACATAAAAATACTAGATTGTCTATTACATAGTGGTTAATCTACGGATTCACTCCTCGTAATCCTTATCCCCGACCTCTTCCTCAAAATCATCCTCAAAAGCAAAAAAAAATAAAAATAAAAAAAAAATAAAAAAGAGTGAGGTACATTAGTCCAGTAAGGTTCGAACACCCTCGGGATGAAACATCATTTGACAGGAAATTCATTTTCCCGGTTCCCAAATCATTTCAAAATTTAACTTGACTTCAACTTAAAACTTCATAAAATACATTTTAAAGAGGATTGGAAAAGGGTTTAGAGGTATGAAACGATTTAAAGATGATTTGGGACAACTTGACAAAAAAAAAATCAAATTGCCCCTCAGATGATAGGTCCGGACGAAACATGGTCTGCATCTTTCGTCTGCAAAATTTCTAGAACTCCTAGTATCTCTGTAGACGAAGTTGCGGACGAAGCATTTCGTTCGCGAGATTGCAGACAGTCTAGTATCTCCGCGGATGAAGTGATTCAGAAATGATACTTTTTAGTACAAATTTTCAAAGAAAAACACCATTTCTGAAATAAAAACACCCCTTACCAAAATTCCAGAATTTGGTCATTAAAACAAACAAACTTCATACGATTTCACACAATTTCATACACTTTTAAACTCATCACACATTCTTTGAATCCGGTACTCCGAGCACCTTTCTTTTTGCTCTTTTCACCCACTTACACTTACACATTTCACATAATTTATACAATCGAACTCAATTGCCCATTTCAGACTATATAACAACTACTAACATCCCATATTTGGTATTCTCGTTAGGGTCGGGCCACACTTGTCATAATCCTTGGGTCTGGGTATTTTACCCCCGGACGACGGGGCCAAATTTAAGGATACCTTCCGTTATGTCATTGCTCACATTGGGGAACTTCACGATTAACTGTTAGTATTCCTACTTTTTATTCCCGCTAGGAATCTGACCACACTTATCACACATTTGATCGCGAACTCCCGGGGTTCAAGCGGTACAAATTTTGGAACATATCCTTCTATAGATTGATTTGCAAACAAGAGCTCTAGACTTGGAATATACACATTCAAATTTTACAAAATAATCAAACCAAAACATGTACTCATATATCAAACGCGGAATTTTAAAACAATAGCATACATTTCATGCAATTCACGTATTACAACACTTGCAAAACTTGACAGAAATTTCATTTTCATACTTTTTGTCCAAAAAGTACAAGAGTGTAAAAACCTTACCTTGACTGCTTAATTCCTGACTAACGATTACTTGGATTCTCTGTTACTTGATCATCTCTTATATATGTCAAATCCGCTTTCTTCTTCCAAATTCTCGGCAATGTTCATCTAGTTAGTTTTCCCTTCATTTATCCTAGCTTGTTAACCTCCCATATCTCCCAACTTCCTACAAAATATTTGCATTTAGGTCCTTCTACTTCCATTTTATGACACAAACACCCAAAATTATTAATTATAGCATAAGAAAAATCGATTACTCTTGGTTAACAAAAATTAAAAAGTTAAAGGCATTACAACTTGTTAATTATCAAGTATTTCCAAGACTTTGTAGAGATCTTGTATTATAAATTTGGTTTTCATAATCACATTGATATTGTGCAGAGATCCTTTCCAAAAACACTTTACACAAATGCATAAAATCCTACCAAAGTTGTGTTTGTGCAAGCATGATATTTTAACAAATCTTGTAAACATATTGCTTTTCAAAACTGTGTTATTGTAAATGATACTTTGTAATTGCTTCCAAACATTTCTTTTATTAGGTGTCAATAGTTTATTCCAATTATACCCTCAACATATATTTTATTGGAAAAGTGAAAGAGAAGGAGGAAGGTAGGGGAAAGATTATTGTTTGTTTGAGTTCCTTAATTTTTTTCAAGGTGTCCTAAACGACCTATATTGAGGAATGGAAGGAGTAGAAACCTGTCTTAACAGTCATCCAAGCAAAACAAACTTAACAGAAATTGGTTTCAAACTCCCCCGACTAACTGAGCCATATAAAACCAAAAAACAATAAAAATAGTAGCTACAACCGATCTTCAGCAACCAAGCTTCCCATAGCTTCTCTCTTCCTTTTGCCTAAACAAAATCCAAATTATGCACCAGCATCGTCGCGATCAATTGGACTGTTTTTGTCATCCTGAGGGTTTTTAGAAGAACTTGCAACATAATGGACGAGGAGATGCTTCTCAATCTCAGTAATTCTCTCAAAAAGACCAAGTTGATGACCTTAAACACGATTGACCACATTCTGCACACGATTGATCATTTGGTGATTCTCTGAAATTCACCCATGAATGGCCATGTTTCTTTTGGTGACTAACATCCCAAGTCATTGTTTATGTACATTACAATCCTCAAACAATTTATATTTTATATATATATATCATTCAGTCCAAAAATTGGTTAGTCAACTGTTAATTAAAAAATTGGACAAAGTCAAAGAAAAAACATAAAAGATATTTATATACGGGTTGTGTGGTGGGTGGGTAGGGTTCAAGAGAAGAGAGGGTGGGGTGAGTATTCTTATGGTAATTTACCATAAATGCCTCTTAAATTATGTGAGTTGACTCAATTTTTTGACGGAAGGATCTTACATACAAAATGAAAATTGTTGGGGATAGTAATATACAGAAACAAAGAATTGGGTCGTTAGTCACCAAAAGAAATAGTTTAAGGACACAATTCACTAATTAGCCTACAATTGAAGAAGTAAATTTGCAGCCTCAAGTGCTCTGTAGTGTACATAACCTAAATTTTCCTCGATCTAAAGAAAATAATGGAACTGGTAGCAAAGATGACAACTAACGACTAACACATTTTTCCTGCCTTGCATAATTCTCTCAAATCAGCTTATATAACTATTAAAAATATTTTCGGGCACATTTTTTTAAAACTTGCCTTCAGACACAATTCAAGAAGGAAAATAATATATTTTTATTTTTCCCCAAAAGACCCATTGACCGTAAGTCTTCACACGGATGTGAAGTTGTTACTATTTATGAGATGTCTAAGACACTTTGAACCAACTTTGATGTTCTTACAGCAACTTATGGGGACATATATGGAATTCATCCGTAAAATAATTGCACTTTTTTCAAACAAATAATTGAACTTAAGAGCCAATCCTTTCCTAATCAAAAGGGAAAATCTATATCAAGTAATGTAACAGAAAGTATATTTTCAAAATAATTAGACCTACAGTAGAAATAACATAAATAAAAACTAGAAAATGCAGTGCCATAAGGTTTTTTTTTTAAAAAAAAACAAAAAAAAGCGTACATGGATTTGATAAGACTTTTGGAAAGCATGCTCTATTTTCAAAATAAAACGAAAATGGTCAGGAAAATATGAGGCATTTCAAGAAATTTTGAATATTTAACCTTCTTATATTTAAAACATGGACCTAAATGTTTTTAATATTGGACAAAGATGATGCAACGAAAAGATAAATCCTAAAAAGAAAAAATCTCGTAAAAAAAAACACAAAATTGCAAAGCTTTGCTTACATCTTCGGGTGGAAATCGTCTGTACCCGTCTATGTACTCATTTTTGTGCCCAACTAATAAGAATTCGTGATGTGATCATTTTTTTTTAATTATATATACATATGGTCAAGGTTTTGAAACCCGGACCGGGCATCGACCCGGAAAAGTCACTGGGTCACGGGTCACTGGTCGGACCGGTGGTCGGACCGTCATCGACCCGGTCAACGACTCGGTCAACGTTATAAATATTAAAAAATATATAATAATATATACTTATTAATAAAAAATGTTGTTAATGTAAAGCTAGTTCAGATATATTTTATCTTGATTATTCTCTTAAGTATTTTCTTTAATTCTATAGTCCAAATAACTATAAAGTAGATCATTTAATACTTGTTTGTAATTTAATAATTGTATAGGACTTTATGTGAGAATACTTAAATTGCACCTTTAATCCTAAGTATATAAACTCTCCTAAGAGAGAACCCTAACCCTATTTTCATTTTCTCTTCTTCTCTATGAGGGATGAGGCCGCCGCCTCCCCTTCTCCCTCCTCAGCTCCGGCGCCATCTCCGCCGCCACCTCTCTTCTTCTTCTTTTTCTTTTTCTTTCCTTCTTCTTCTCTTTTTCTCTCCGATCCCTTTTCCCTTTCTTCTCTCCTCTCATTTTTTCCTCCTCAGCCGTGACTCTCTCCGATCCGGCTCCACCACCTCTCTTCTTCTTTTTCTTTTTCTTTTTCTGTCATTCTTCTTTTCTTTTTCCCAGCGCCCCCCATCCCTCTTCTCCTCTTTTCTCTTTTCCCGGCGCCCTCTTCTCCTTCTCTTCTCTTTTTTTTTTTTCCTTCTCCTCCGCCCCGCCACCGCCGGTTTTATACAGAAAAATTTAAAAAAAAAAATTTTTCGTGACCCGGCCGGTTTGGTCAAAACCGGAACGGTTTCCGGGTCGACCGGTCGGACCGTCCGGGTCAACCGAGTCAAACAAAGGAGATCGATTTTTGAAGCTTCCGGTTTTGGGACCTAACCGGACCGCTCGGAGGTCCGGTCGACGGTCGGACCGGGCGGTTCGGTCCGGGTTTCAAAACCATGCATATGGTGAATTGCGATTGATTGGACACAATAATGGATATATAGACGTATACAGACTATTATTTGCCACAACCGTCTGCTCATTTCCCACCGGCAACATAATTCCAGGAATGGCAATGTTTTCCACTGAAATGAGATTTGTCTCATTGTTATTAGAATTTTGATATTTCCTTCATCATCGTTATTGGACTTCTCATCGACCGGTCATTTGTGCCATCATCATAACCATAGTAAGAGGTCAAAATCGAAGAGAGGAAAATAAAAGTCCAAAAAGGCAAGAGAGAGAATTTTTAGTTTTCAGTTATCAAATAAAAGATAATATATCAGATCTCTCAAACAATATGGTCTTTTTACTCTTTTGTGTGAACTTTAGATATTATTTTGTACAAAATTAACTAAACTCGCAAAATATCACACAATTGAAGCAACTTGCAGCAAAATATTGCAACAGAATCAACCATTAACGAGATGACAGGAAATGGTTTTATCCAACACAAGTTTGGAAGTGAACTTTGTGAGAGATTTTGCTACAGATGTTTTTCATACTTCGTGTAATTGTAGTCTTACAGAATTGTAACCGCCCCGGCTTTACGGATTTAAAGTACTTTACGGTAATTTCATTATTATCAACGTTGATCAAATCCATGAATATCTTGTTGATGATTTTAACTTGGATAGCTTTGCTCTTCCATAATTCTACCTAAATTTGTTTACTACCTAAGGGTGTTTTTGGAATTGTTTGCATATTGGATCACATATGCAATCAAGTGCAGATAGTAACTTTTACAAGTTGTCATATATTGCTAGATTTTTTATTTTTTATTTTTATTGCAAGATAGTGAAGGTTGTTTACATTGGACAGGATAGAAGAATATACCTTACAACCTTAAAAATCCAAAAGAACAGAATAAGGAAGTGAAATAGTAAGATTGCAGCATTGTATATGCATCTTTAGGGCCCTTTGTGTTGGTCATCCTTTGCCCCAACAGAACTAAATCAAGTTATTTTTAGTCTATATGCCTATTAGGTAATGGCCTAAGCCACGTGTGTTTCTTCTTTCTATCCCATTAGTAAACTTTACTGGTTCGAAATCTTGCTTGGCCTTGTTGCTGAATCTTGATATCCCATTAGCAGATGTTGAAGGATGAATGACTTCTAAGGTTTGCAAGGATATCAAGAACTAACAAACTCTTGATCCAATGGGATATACCTTTTCACTTGTTTTAATAAGTCGGTTGTTTTAGACTCCATAGTCTTCTTCCTCAGTTTCTTCAACATACTTCCCTTCAATCTTGATATTCTTGTACCACCTCGCACAGGCAATGTAGATGAATAAATCTACTGCTGTCAAACCAGCCAAGAGGAAGAAAAACCTATCTAAATGGCCCTTATTTAGGTTTCTTGGAATCCAACCCGGCATGTCTTCTGAACTAGATATTTTCATGACAACGCTCACTAGTAAGCTACTGACGTAGTTTCCTAGAGAAATTGATGTCATGCAAAGGGCACTTCCAAAGCTTTTAAGTCCATCTGGGGCTTGAGCATTAAAGAACTCTAATTGACCTACATACATGAAAACCTCCGAAGCTCCTATTAGAGCATACTGGGGAACTTGCCAGAAAATGCTCAATGAGCTTGAACCTTCACAGTGCTGGCAATCTTTTCTTGCATACTTGAGCCTATAACACTCCACAATTCCAGCTGAAACCATTGCAATTACTGCTATAATGAGTCCAATTCCCATCCTTTGAAGCTCAGTAAGCCCTTTGGATCCACCCTTTCTACATTTCCTAACAAGTGGATCAATAACTCGTCGGTATAAAAATATAAAAGCAGCTACACTGAGTATGTCAAAGCTTGACATGCTTGCTGGAGGGATTTTGAAGTTTGAAATTGTAGTTTTCGTGGAGGCGCCTTGTTCAACAAAGAGGGAGGCCATCTGAGTAAATACCACCGAATAGATTATAGTGCAAAGCCAAATAGGTAGCAGCCTCAGTATGCATTTAACCTCTTCTACTTGTGATATAGGGCATAGCCGCCATGGGTTGTTATCTCTTTGTTTCTCGGTCTCGAAATCCTTTGATGTAATAAAGGCTGCTCTGTCCAAGAACCTGGAAAACATAAGGTAAGTTTAAGTTGGCATTGGTATTAAACCTCTAAACCATTGTTAGCAGACATTAGGTAACATTTTTTCTTTAGGTTATCGTATAAACGTACTTCAAACCACGAGTATGTAACATCTTTCTTGCACTTGTCATAGAACTTTCCTTCTCATTATCTACAAATAATCCTTCACCTTCTGATGGCATCTTCACATTCCACTTTCTTGTTGCTGCAACCATCACTTGGCCAAACCTGGAAACAGGGTTGCCGCTAGGCATGAAGTGCCTGTACCTTGGTTTACCGACGAGGAAGAGCACCAATGCTGATAAGGCAGTTGCAGTAGACGCCCAGAAACCAAGGGCCCACATTCCTTCATCCTCAAAATACCCTAATATGGTATTGGAGAATAGTGAACCAAGATTTAAAGCCAGATAGAAATAGCTGAAGAAAGAAACTTTTGAGTGTCCTTCCTTCGGATCCTCTTCGTCAAACTGATCAGCTCCAAATGTAGCAATATTAGGTTGATAGCCTCCATTTCCCAGAGCTACCAGATATATAGATATATAAAATAGGCCAAGCACCCAGCCCGACTGGGGATCACAAGCAGTTGTCTGATTCCCGCAGCCACTCGGTTTAAGCAAAAAAATGCTTGTTGCTATTGACAATAGTGTCAACCCCTGCAAAGAAAATAAGTAGATGAAATTTAGGTATCATTAATGAGTGAAATCTAGGTATCATTAATGGGTTCAATCTAGGTATTATTAATGAGTGCAAATCTTGCAAAAGTTTTGATTCATGAATATGTTTCGTGATTATAAGTGTTCTTTATAGAGAATAATTTAGTTACACTTGAGTTTCATATCTGACAATTAAAATCATCAAATTGGCATTTGAGGAGAATGAAAAAAATGAGACTTACAAAGACAAAGATGCCCTGAAAGATGGCACAAGTTTTATATCTTCCCCAGTAGGAGTCACTTAGGAAAGCACCAACAAGAGAGAATATGTAGACCGTTCCAGTCCATTTGCTGACACTATTAGCTGCTTCTGCATTGTTTTGTTGCAGGACCCTTGTTAGGAACAGAACCAAGTTTACCCCAACGCCGAAAAATGCTAGAGTAGCCAGACCTTGGTTCACTGTTCATTTCAATAAGCAAAGCATCGATTAGTAATGAAATGGGGTTAGTTGGATCATGGAAGAAAGATGACACTTGACTACAATATCTCCAAATGCAGTCTGGTTAGTTTTTCTGAATAATTATGTTCTAGAAACCATGCGTTTTTTTTGTTTTGGTTTTTGATCGACTCGAGTATATCTTAGTATGTGCATTACTCATGCTGGATAGATATGTCAACTTTCGATCATTAGAAGCAATAATACTTACAATATCAATACAAAGCTTTCATAACATTAATTGTTTAGCAATTTTAGCAAATTGAGAAGAACATTTTGGATGGTACTCACAAAGTCGGATGCTTCAGCATTTAGGTACCTAAGTCGGATACTTTATAGGGAGCGTTCTCTTTCTTTCCTTTTCCGTTCTAGTATCTTTTTAAAGTATAGTTAGCCATAAAACTAATAATTTGAGCATTGTTAATTTGCTTTGAATTATAGTTCTGCAATTGACAGATGGATTTGAAACTAGCAAAAACTGGTACAAGTTGACTATTGGAGGGTACCTAAAACTAGTAGAAGTTTTGCTGCTTTGCATCTCCGAAATGGTAAAAGTTTTAACCCATAATTGAGATATGGACCACAGTTTCACATAAATGAGGTTTGGAACCTTTCTTTAAGCAGAAATCGACAGATTGATTCTGAGATTGTATTTGGCCATTGTACCTGAGATAGCAAGTGCTTCAATCCTAAGGTATGAGGGATGAAGTACATTATTTTGGGGGATTTTTAGTGTTTAGTTGCTTTTGTAGAAGAAAACATTTGGCACTTTCACAATCTTTAATGGAAATATTAGTTCATGAAGCCATTTCTGCTAACTAATTATGCCAAATATTACCAGTTTCAGCATTAGTTTGATACTCCCTCCGTTCCATAATATAAGTCGTTTATTTTTTTTTTGTTGTTTCCTTAATTTCTACTGCGTGTACTAAACGATTTATATTATGGAATGGAGGTAGTACTAACTTGTCCAAAGTGAAAAAAGGAAAAGTATTTGCCACTTCGTCCCGGCTCCTATGCGGAACAGCTTTTTGTTCCGCACTGCGGGACACGATCTCAGTCGTCGGATGAGATTTTTTAACGGTCCAGATCTGGAGAGAGAATTTTTTTTTTTAATTTGTTAAGTCCAGCCGCAATTTTTCTCTCTCTAGATCTGGACCGTTCAAAATATCATCCGACGGCTGAGATTGTTCTGCACGTGCGGAAAAAAACTGTTCCGCATAGGAACCGGACTGATAACTGCCACTTCTTGAATTAATGATTGTAGAAGCCTAAGGTACAATAACTTGAGGTTTCTCTCACATCTCTATCTTTCCAATTGAGGCAATACTTTTATTGCTGATTGAGAACTCTCATAATCATTGACCCCTTAATTACCAGATTACAAGGGCCTCAATCTTTTTCTTTTTCTTTTTCTTTTTTGGGTCAAGTTTTCTTTGTTTCTTAGTTTACTCAATCATGTGACCGTTCTTGTGAAACTGATTTCACAGTCCCTCATATGAATTGAGCGGAGCCCACATATGTGAGTTGAGCGGAGCCCACATATGTGAGTAAACTCTGCCCAATTCATGTGAGAAGTTGTGGGCATAAGAACAATTATATAATTTGAATTTTTCATCCCGGGATGTTCTTTAAGGTTTCTTGACTTTTCCCATAACATGTTTTTAGTGGGTAGAAGAGGAGTGACCATCACTCTCGAGTGATGAAGAAAAAAGAAGTCATTTTCTATTAATTTTTTTTTTCAGTGCTCTCAATTTCAAATACCGAAGAAAGAAAAAGAAAATCTCCTATCAAGACACGTGGCATACCCTCACGTCATGCAAATAGTTTTGCATATTACGTGTCAAGCAAGTTTTACTGTCTGATCTGCATGTATTTCCTCACACCACATATACTATCATGTCATCTACAGCTAGTTGGTTTTTGTCTCTTTCTGATCTTCTCTGCATATATATATATATATATATATATATATATATATATATATATATATATATATATATATATATATATATATATATATATACACACACGTACGGATATGTATATATAACATTATACTCTCATGTCATCTATTACTAGATAGTTTTGTAACATTGCAGATCGAGAATATAAGAGCAGTAGAATCACTCATCGATTTACTTTATTTGTGTGAAATTACTTATGAACATATCATTTAAATGCAGTAAAAATACACATTTTTACTAAAAAAAAATATATTTTTCAGTAGAATATGTGATTTTTTGGTCTCTTTCTCTTCTTTGTATATGTGTATGTACTTGCGGATACTTCTAATAGTATTACTAAAAGAATTTTATTTTGAGCGACGAGTTTGGTTGAATTTGGTATTCTATTAGATACTCCCTCCATTCCCTATTAATTGTCGTTTATGAGATATCTAGGTATCCAAATTAATTGTCGTTTAGGAGATATCTAGGTATCCAAATTAATTGTCGTTTAAGGTTTTTTATTAGTTGTCAACAATTATTTCAATTATACCCTCAATATTTTCCTTTCTTTTCTTTATGATGTATTAGTGAGAGAGAGAGGGAAGGTGGGGTAATATTGAAAGTTTAGGTGAAAATGACAACTTCCTTAATTTTCTCAAATTGTCTAAAGAGTCTTATATTTAGGAATGGAGGGAGTAATATGGTGTCTGATTGAATGGCTGTAAGAGTTGTACAACTTTCAAAAACACTTGGGGACGATGGGGATGGGTTTTTGTCTTTTTACTAGCAAAATGTTACACGTTACTCTATAAGCGCTGTGACTCTAGTGCGGAATATGTGTAAGGTTTATATGTGCGGGATTTATCTTCATCATGCGAGTAAATTTTTGACGATAATTTAAAACGGGCATCTGTCGTATTTTTAAGGATACCTGTTGTGTTTTTGTGTCTCAAAACACCTATTCTATGTGCAAATTTTTTGCTATTCCGCATAGGATCCGGACTGCTCTATAAGATTCTTGTCCATCTCCAAAGATGTGATTAATTTCTTGAAATTGATTGAAATTTTGTCTTCTAACGTTTACAAGATTTTTATATATATAAAAAAATTGAAGATTCATTTTCTGTAAAATGTCTTTTAGGAATCTCCAGAGAGATTTATAAAATAAAATAAATGACATGAGTGGTTGGTTCTGATAAGTAGACTATGATATGATATGAGGAGAAGTTGTTCAGAGATCAATGACTCACAGAGAATGATAATTCCAGCAAACCATTTTCCAGTTTTGCCCCTGATTGCTGGTTGGCCATGCAAATCCACTGTTCCATCTTCAGTACTCTCTTCTTTTTCATCTTTCAGCTTAGCCTGAAAAAATATATATATATATATATATATATATATATATATATATATATATATATATATATATATATATATATATATATATATATAATCATTGGAATTAGTATTCTTCTTTTTTCCACATTAAAAATATATGATGAAATGCACATCTTTATCCTCTTTCTTTGATGGATGCAAGAGGGCAAAAATGACATTTTTCTTGAAGGGGTTGGGGGGTGGAGGACACTATAATTATTTCACTATTAATCTTGCTTTGTTCTTGGAGAAATGAAGAAGGGGGAAAAAAATCAATGGGAACTATATATAGTGATGGACTAAACTAACCTTGCTGAATAACTCAAGAGAAGCCATTGATGATGAGAAAAGAGCTTTGTTTTTGCTAGTTTGGAAGTAGTTGATATGAATGAAGATGAAGAAGGGAGAAAGAGAAAGGAGAAAGTTGGAATTAAATGAAACAAAGTGAAGGTGGTGTGTATATATAGACAATAAAGGGAAATAATGAATTATTAAGCCAAAAAAAAAAAAAAGAAGGGAAAGAATGAATGGTGGAGATTAAAGGATGAAAATTGGGAAGACATATGATCAAGATGGATAGAGTTCCACAATAATGTTTTTTGTGCTAGTTGTTTGGAATGTCAAAATGGGCAAAAAAACAGTTTGTACCTAACTTGTGTGTTCATATATGTATCTATCACTCAAAATTTGTCACATGAACAAAGAAAATGTATTTTCTTTAAGGGTTTCACTATTTCTTTTAGGTTATAGATTTTTTAATTAAAAAATTAACTCGTGTCAATTTTTTATTAATGGTACATGCATAATACTCAAATTAGGCATAGAGGATTCTTATCAGTAAAAATGATACGTGAAACCTTAATGGGTCTTTTTTTGTTTTTTTATGGAGATTAAACCTTAATGGGTCCTTTCCAATATTTCTAGTATTGTCTCCATTTTGGTTTGCTTGATTTCGACCTTAAATAAAGTTTCACAAGGAAACCCCAAGCAGCTGGTTGCGGATTTCAATGCTATACAATGATCAAAAGTGTCCTAACTCACTGAGACAAACGCTTGCCCACGATCTTGAGGTTGTGGGTTCGATATCTTCCGGCAAGCTTTAATCTCCCTTTCTATAGTTATCTCCTCCCCGTCTGAGGTAGTTTTATCTCCCCTATATGGTGGCAAATGGCAACCACACAATCGGACTTAAAAAAAAAAGAAATTAAATTTTTATAGTGAAATTTCAATATTTTTAAATTTTTTTTATTTTCCCCTCTTTTGAGGTTTGGCTTAAGAAAGAGTTGGCTTTTGATTTGACACTAGCTAGTATTTTCTTTTCCTAACTCATATAGATTTATGTACATTTGCATAGAGAACGAGTAATAATATCTCTTTTGAGAGAAATCAAAAGGAACAATGAAGGACGGAAATGACAAGTCTTGATACCATACAATTCTATCTCCATACCATAATATAACTAGTTTATAATATATAACGAAAATTAATGAAGCAAAAAATAAAGTAATTTATTAGTTAAAATATTAATATTACTTTATTATATATTACTTGTATACCACTAATTCTATTTAAGAAGAGACGGTTCTAAGGGGGCGGTGTGGCAGTCGCCCTCCGATTTTTTTAAAAATACTACTAAATATAGTAAAAAATTTATATGTAATTCAGAATATTTGATTAAGTTCGGCCACCCCCTCCAAATCTTTATGTAGTTCGGCATACTGTTGCAATTTTTGCCCCTAACATACAAATCCTGGCTTCGTCCCTGTATTTAAGAGAGTAATATTTATATTTTGACTAGTTTTTTACTTTTTACTTTTCGTTATACAGTCAAACCTCTATATAAGAATACTCTATATAAGAATAAACTCCTTATAATAATAAAAAATGATGGTCCCAACTTGGGACCAGCTATAAATAAGAATAAACTCTACATTGTAATATTCCATGATTTTTTTAGGACCCTCCTTAAGAAATTTACCTCCATATAGTAATAAAATAACATTAAATTTTAAATATATTTATATATCTATATAAAACATCCATAATTATTTAACAACTTTACATTAAACTTAAGATGATATGAAATATTTGTCTAAAATTGTCTGTGACAATGACTTAATTTTTTAGGTTAATATCGCATCCTTAAACTTGCGCGTTTGTAGTAACTCGTCATCGGCACTATCTGTTCGAATTTTGCAGTGCTTGAAGCAGTTTTCAATTGTATGTGGCTTCACATCTATAAACCATGTATAGTAGTTGCCTAAATATTGTGTAGTATCGTGTAATTGGTATTTAACTAATATAGTGTAAGAACACATGTTTTTAAAATATAAGGAACACATTTCTAAGTGTCGTATAATTTATATTAGTTACTTTTAAAAAAATATAATTTTTATATGTAAGCCTCTATTTAAGAATAACCTCAATAGTAATATTTTTGTCCAGTCCAAGAGTATTACTGTATAGAGATTTTACTGTATGTTATAAACGACTCATATTAAGGAATGGAGGGAGTAATATACGGCGAAGACAATTGAAGTTATACCTTAATTTTTGACATTTTTCAAGTGAAAAGACTGTGAAATGTAAGAAGTGAAAAGATTGTGAAAAGTGAAAAGTGAAAAGTGAAAAGATTGTGATTTATGCAGGAATGAATTCTATCCATAATTAATGGATCTTATCTAACATAATTGCATAAAAAGTTCAATTATATCTAAGAGAATATTGAACATAATATTATGATACCTTTTGCTTTGTCTTTTCAATCTTAAAATTTACATCCATTATATGTTTTTATTTGATTCTAATGCATATTTTCTCTATAATCTTCCTTAGTGGAAACATGCATCTGAAACTGAGGGATTTTGTTTAAATTAATTATCTCTTGTTTTGTTTAGAATGAAACACTTAAGTCCCCAGCCAAGAGTGAACGAAGGCTAGCGCAATTTTTTTTCTTTGAGCTCTTTCGACTCTAAAGAATATGTCCTGGGTTCGATATTTTTGATAATATTTTTTTAATTGAAAAAGAACTGGCCAAGAAAGTAATTTCAGAAAATTTACATTAATGTGAACCTCTAATTATTTTTTTTTTCTTCTTTTAATTCAAAATAGTTTTAAAGCATCAGTTCAAAATAGTTGAAGGACTAAGGAATGCATAAATGATTCTTGAATTTGATCCTCTCACGTGAGGGACGATTCTAAGGGGCGGGGTGGCAATCGCTCCTAAGATTTTTAAAAATACTAATTGATATAATAAATTTTATATGTAGTTCGAAATATTTCAACAAGTTCGCCCTCAAAAAAATTTGCTTTTACAATTTTTATATGTAGTTCGACAGCTTTTTTGTCACTAATAAACAATTTCTGACTTCGGGCTGAAGTAGCTAGGACTTAGACTCACTAGCTAGACTTTATTTCTCTTGATGTCACTGTTTTAGCAACAAAATTAATAATACCTTTTAAATGCGATAATTATTCGTTTCTGACATTTTAAATCTTGTTTCAGAAAATAAGAGTTTAACACTGACAACTTATAAAAATATTAATTATACATTTTGTTTTATCTTTGCTTCGCTGTGTCAACTGGCTTGGTAGTGTACATATTGAAATTGGAACCACAAAAAACATTGTTAGGATTAGTTTCAAATGGTGTAAAGATGTGAGCCCATCGCACATGTATATGTTTGAAATGTTTTACTAATATATAAGTCTGAATATAATTATTTACTATCATCTCGATATATTCATTTCAGCATATTGAGTAATAAGTAAGGACCTCCAAAATTTTTAAAAATATTATTAAGTATAAAAAATTTATATGTAGTTTGGAAAATTTTATCAATTTCGTCCCCTAAGAATTTTTCTTTTACCGTTTTTATATGTAATTCAACATACTGTTACAGTTTCGCCCCCAACACTAAATTCCTACGTAATCGTAGTCACGTTCTAACGCGGGCACGCAGCATGACAACAATTCTATTGAGATTTTAGTGGACAATACTTTTGCCGAGTTTAAGAGGCTATGAAGGTAATTATGCTTTAATTTTATGACTTTTCAAGGATAAAGAATAATAAAAGGGGTGAAAATCGTCTGTCTTCATGTATGTCTCCCATTCATGTTCCCAACTAATCAGAATTTGTTATGTAAATATTTATTATATGCTTTAATTTTATGACTTTTCAAGGTGAAAGAATAATACAAGGGGGTAAAAATCATCTATCTCCGTGTATGTCCCCATTCATGTTCCCAACTATACATATATATATATATATATATATATATATATATATATATATATATATATACCTTTTTAAACATTGTCATAACAAAAATTAATCTGTTCACGTGTATATATATATATATATATATATATATATATATACACGTGAACAGATTAATTTTTGTTATGACAATGTTTACAAAGGTTTTCCATTGCAGCTGTATAAATAGTCCGGGTGAAGTCATTATCCTTGAACCACCAGGGGTATGTCATCAAATTTGGTACTATAAATACTCATTGTATGATAATGGAATTTGCTAACCACTAATTTATTATGCATTTACTTTCTTTAACCCTTTCCTCAAACTGCTATTTCACCCGTCAGAATCTTCTATATATTCTACTTTATATTCCATTTTTTATTTTATTAGAGGTATTAACTTGTTTTGCCCGTGAACTATTTATGAATTTCTCTTTTTACCCAAAATTTATTTTCTACTCGCATTATACCCACTGACTATTTGCGCAGGCCGAAATTGCCCAAATGTGACGGATTCCGATAGTACTAAAGGGTAATATAGTCAAAACAAAATGAAATTTGATATTTATCACATTTTTAGTACCTTATTTAAGAAATTATTACAAATTCTACCCAAAAGTTAGAAATGGTTAGCATTGTCAAACGGACCACTAGTCCGCGGACCGGTCTGTGGTCCGCGTTTTTTGGACGGATTTGGACCAAGCTATTCATGGTCCGTTCAAATGCGGGCCATTTTAGCCCGCTCCGTTTGGACCACGGACCAAGGCGGACCGGACCGGACCGGACCCGGACCAACCCGCATTTAAATTAATATATATAAAAACATATTTTTTTAAAGTTTTACTTCTCATTTTTACAATTTGTTTTACAAATATTTTAAAAAATAAACAACAAAACTCAATTTTTAAGCTTTATATTCTTTTCTTTCAATTTTTCTTTTCAATTTTTAAAAATAAAAACAAAAAAAAGAGTCATTTTTAAGCTTTATTTTCTTTTTTAAAAAATTATTTTTAAAATTAATTTGGTCCGCGGACCGGCCCATTTAACCCGCGGATTTCTTATGGACGGGTATGGACTAGGATTTTCTTAGTCCGCAAAAATTGGTCCAAATCCGGCCCGATCCGTTTTAGGGTAATCCGCGACGGACTGGACCGGAGCGGACCGGACCAACCCGTTTGACAATGCTAGAAATGGTTAGTCAAAGATTTGAATAAAAATAAATAAAAAACAAAAGGGGCCATCACTATCTTCTTCTCCCTCCTCAATTTCTTCTTCATCTACTTCGCCGCCATCACACCCGATAACCACCGCCCACTACCACCTAAAAACTACAGAAGTCTCTCCCACTAAGAACACTACCAAAAGAATTACAATTCAAATGTAGCAAGCAAGATCTTCCAATAACTCAAAATAAAGCCCCTCAATGTATATTATATGAATATTCATAAACACCATTGAATAATAACCAAAATGTCTAAATGAGCAAAGATCTGGACAGAACATTGATGTTTAACTCTCTCTCTCTCTCTCTCTAGAAGAAGAAAAGTCGTTCAAACTTGGAACATCCCATTACCAAGCTTCTAAACACCTTCAATTTCTCTGCTCCACCCTGGAAGATTCAGATCCACAATTTAAAATATATTCAAATTTAAAATATTCAAGAAAATCTACTATTTTTGCAACGGAAATTAAAATTTTACAGTTTTTCTTTCCTTCTGATTCATAGTTTTTCTTACAAAAAATTGATTAAATTCCAAATTTGAAAGTGTTGAATATGAATTTGAATATTGTTGGATTTTATTAAAGTAAGAAGTGATCTCATTTGGAGTTTAGTTGAGTGAGTTAAGCAGTGGTGCGCCGCCGGCGACGATGGCCCATGTTGACGGGAGAGAAGAAGAAAGAAAAAAACTCCCAAAGATCAAAGTTTTGGAAAATCCACTTGTTCTTGGGTTTTTTTATCCAGAATGTGAAAAAAAAGAATTTATTTTGGCTAAATGTAGAAAACAGGAGTGGAAGGTGTCAATTGAAAAAAAAAAAAAATTCGATAGTCAATTGATACAATAAGATAATTTTGGGATTAATTTAGAATTAACTATGACCTTATCGTTGTTTTGACATTTTTATCCCTCAGCACCGATGTAATACTGTCGGAATCCGCCGCATTTGGGCAATTTCGGCCCACACAAATAGTTAGTGGGTATACTGCGAGTAGAAAATAAATTTTGGACAAAAGGAGAAATTTGTAAATAGTTCATGGGCAAAAAAAACTAATATCTCATTTTATTATTGTGAAGGTGTAAACATTCAATTTTTTCATTATGAAAAATATATAACCGAAAATAATATGAAATCCTAAAAAAATTATAATACATGACAACTAATTACCGATGTAGCAATATAAAAGGATCATAAACTTTATTTCACCTTGGATTAGGGCTAATTGGGCACTATTTTTTGGCATGTTGGCAACATAAGAAATGCTATGCTCGTCATGAGAAATAGAAGTGGGATTTTCAATATAGACCTACTAGCATATGCCTTTTAGAAGAGTCATTAAAGAAATGGAACTTTTAAATTGGACATTTTTTTACAGGGAAAAAAACAAGAACCAAATCTTTGACCAACTCATTTGTGACTAGGGTTGTCATCCACTATTACATTACAAGAAATGTGATAAAAAGGAGCCATTTTAACCTTATTCTTTTCCTCGTTCAATACTTACCCCATCCCCACTCCTAATTAAAAGTGAAACCCTACATTACTTATAGAGTTTCACTATCCCACTACTTTTCTTTCAATCTAAATTCTGAATTAGTAAAATCTTCAACTTCTAAGTTGCATTAGAGATCTCTTTAGCATTTGAGTACATGAGAGAAGCCAAAAAGAAAAAGGGCCAAATGAAACATCCAAAGAACAACTTAGAATGGCTATATATATGTCACCCCATTCTCGTAAGTCTGAAAATTTGTTTTATAGGATTGGAAAAATCCACCGACGAACTACTTGACAACCGTTCTTCATATACCAAAATAAATATATATGCAAAGTTGAAAATATATATCTAAGTTTGTACTTTTAACATATCTCATGTACGACAGAATAAAGACAGCTTATTAGTTATTACTCCTGCTCCCTTCTAAGTTCCAAGGGCCAAATTAGATAATTTGAAAATCAAATTAGACAAAGGTATAGGGCAGGCCTAACTCGAATAAAAGTACTAGTAAAACCTAAGTGTGACTCTGAAATGCAATTGCTCGTATGCATTAATTTATTAACTTATCAAAACAGTAATTTTTGGTTAGAGATTGATGGTATTTTTTCTTAAGGATGATGATAAACAAAAGCAAAATTGCTTACCTAACAAATTCCTAAATATTAAATTTAGAAATTCCACTCATTTTTTTTTTCTATTACAATTATTTATTGGACCTCACCAGAGGAGGAATAGTAAAAGAAGCTCGGCTGATGGGTGCCCCGTGAGAGGGAGTGTAAGACCCACACAAGGAAACCCAAAGAGATGACAATTAAATCATTCCCCTTGTGTGAGGTGGGTATCGAACTCACAACCTCAAAGTTGTGGGCAGGCCCTTGTCCCACTGGACTAAGAAACCTTAGATTTAGAAATTCCACTCATGAATACTTATATCCCACTTGTATAATTTCATTAGCTAAAAAAAAATAAAAAATCACATCAATTTCATTATTGAAAATGTAGTTCTAACTTCATTTGTCATCCCCCTTATTGAGGCAGACAACGACCAATTTTCTTCCTTGCTTATGGCCACACACCCAAGAACTCATTGGCTGCTGTTTATTGATGAAGCAACATCAATAATCACTCTCAAACAAAGGTTAGCGTAGTTGGTGCTAATGGCTGATCTAAGAGGACAACATGTAACTATTCTTCAACATTTTTCAAAACGTTAATTTTTTTATAAAAAAATAAATTTTTTTTTGGAAAAAATCTTTTAAAAAACACTCGATCTCCCAATTTTTTTTATATATATATATATATATATATATATATATATTCTTATATTTTTTCTCACAACATTTGATTTTTAGATCCACATGACGCAACACTTTTAACTTAAAATTACAGGTTTTGGGTTCAATAATATATATATTATTGATATAAGGGAACTTATATATATATATGAAACCAGATAAAGAACTTTTATATATATATATATAGTAAGAATAAATCTTTTAAAAGACGTTTGCTCTTAAAATAGTGACTGATTTTCTTTTAGCGTTCTTCTAATAAATTATTAAGAATCAATTGTTTGATGTAATAGTAAATTTATTTCCATCTTATATTCAAGGTAAGATTTTGTCCCCTCCATGTAATTTTTGCTTCTTTTCAATAAACTACTCAGTAAAAAAATATATGTGGGGTCAGAATGTCTATACTAGCCATTAGTTATAATATAAATCATGAGACTGTAAAGGATTTCAACGTCCCAGACTGTGACAGTCAATTTATAGAATTAAAAAATGTACTCGTGTGAAGCACTAAAAACAGGTGACTAACCATGATTAAACTTCATATGATTTTGTTCAATTTAGGGCCACTCATTGTTACACAAATGTCCGGTTGAAAACCATATGAACAAGGCATCACCAGTTAATAGTAGTGAGAAGTGTTCTAACCAAATATATATTGAAGTCCCGGTGTACCTATAGTTAATACTCGGTTGCAATCTTTATAAGTTCAGATATTCACTTTCTAATACAACAACAATAAAAACGTAACACGTTAAATCTCCAGGAATTGATATGAGATAGATATAAACATATGACAATAAATTCACAAAGTGACTGCTCCCAAAATGTCACTGAAAAAGATAGATTAGAGACTGATCTAACATTTGATAATGAATGCACAAATTTAATACTCATAGAATACCACTGAAACAGTAATGCATCTATACCATCACGTTTGCTACAAAATCAAAGCCAAAAAGAACCAAAAAAGACAGACACAATAACTATTTTGATTTATGTGAATATTACCATGCTTATTTCTTTCAGCATTCAGATTATTTATATGCACTAATAGATATTCATTATTTTACTCCTTGACATTTTTTTTTGTCCTTTGTGTTTCTAAGCATGGCCAATCTGCACAGCCACTTTAGCTTGAAAAAAGAAAGAAAGGAAAAAAAGACCAATATATATCAATCATTTCAAACTTGCATTACAATTAATTAGACCAAGAAAAAAAAAAGAAAAAAAAATTAGACCAAGAAGAAATTCTTGCTCCATGCACTATGATCTCTCGGGACGATATACTCTTATGCAAAACTTTATGGGATTCTTCAATTTCACATTAGATACGTATAAGAAGTGTGACTTATATTAAAATGGGTTTAAGTATCTATAGTCATGTTGAACTTCCATTTTGACATAGTGAAAATAGAGCCTGAATATCGTTGGTTTTGATCAGCAAACCATTTTGGACAATTGTAAATGATATTGATCATTTTGTTTGTCCTTTGTGTTTCTAAGCATGGACAATCTGCACAAAAACCTTTAGCTTGAGAAAAAAAAAGAAAGGAAAAAAGACCAATATATATCAATCATTTCAATTAGGTCATATGTTGAATATGATATGATAATAATATATAAATAGACTCGGCTAACAATGATGGTTGATGGAAAATATATGGACATTCTTTTTCACTTGCTTTAGCTTAGGATTTTGCATCACTTTTTGATAGAAAATGTATTAAATTGGAGTATCCATTTTAGGATAAGGGAAAGTGGGTTCACAAACACACTATTGTCTTGTCCTGTAAGACTCATGCAATTAGGTTAAGTAGAGAAATTCAACGAAAGGTGTATATGAACATGTCTAATGGGATAACAAATTAGGTTATGATGGGACATTAATTTAGTAATTCACTTTTTGTTTTTTGCCCATTCTTGGCACAAAAGGAATTTGATTGAGTATTGAACGAAAAATATCTTCCTGTTTCATAATTGTGTTTCTTTCTCCGTCCCACTAATAATACTTTAACTAGTAGTGTGTCACTTTTTTTTTTTTATAAGTTCCACCACTTTTCAAGATTATAGATTTTTTATTAAAAAAATTAACACATGACACTTTATTATTAGTGGGACAGAAAAAAGATACTATTTTGAAACAAAAAATCTCTTCCGTTATCAAACTCGAAAACTCTCGATTTTATATGGGTACTCCTTTACCAACTAAATTACTTCATTGGTTCCACAATTTGGAAGTTTAGTAATGAAAGAATTTGATGGACAAATTATACTCATTATTTAAGATGTAAAATACAAATTTACCTTTAGGAATAGAATACGAAAAGACGATAAATTTAAGAATTGTAATAAGAGTTATCAGGTTTTAGAAAAGTGCATGCATATATCTGATGCAAGGTTGCAGCTCATCTATTACCCTATAACATTATTGGACCATTTTTGTATTAGATTAAGAAAGAGATAAAGAATAATTGTATTTATAGATAAAAAAAACTTCAGAAAACTAATTCTTAAAATTCGTAAAAAAAATCAATCATGTTGGGAAAGATACAGAAAGACTAAAATGTTTTTTTTGAGGTCGTCAAAAAATTTAATTCCAGGTCTCTTAGATTATGAGTCCAACACGTTGCTACATAGTATAATATTATTTAAATGACTAAAAGTCCTTCTTGCTGTTATTTAAGATTGCGAATTTACTGATTTTTGTGTGTGTAGAAAAAAGATGCAGGGTTTTCAAGGCAATTTCATTACATACGTTTTTAACATGAATTATATCTTGTGCAATAAATGTTCTCTTTTGATTAACACCTGTTTTAAGATAGGGATTGGATGGCCAAGTGGGTAAGGCCATCACACTTGAGGGCTTAGGTCCCCAAGTTCAATCCCCATATCTCACATGAGGAATGATTTAATTGTCGTTTCTTTGGGAACTCACTTGTATGGATCTTATACTCCCTCTTGGGGACACCCGCTCAACGGGCTTATACGACACCCGCTCAAACACGGGACTTCTACGACACCCGCTCAACGGGACTTCTACTACTCCCCTCACGGGGCACCCGCTTAGCCGGGCTTCTACTACTCCTCCATCGGTGAGGTCGACCTCCTCCGGGAGAGGTCTAATAATAAATAATTGTAATAAACTAGACCATACTTATAAATGGTCTAGTTTTTTTAAAAACACCTGTTTTAAGTCATGACACATGTTTTACGTAACATGTATTATAAAATTACAATACTTGTTCGCTCTAAAATAATTTGGACCATCAAATATTTTATCCGACAGCCAAAAAACTTTCATTATGTACTGATATTTTAGTGTTACGCATTATAGCCGAACCGACGTAAAGAGACTTTTGAGGTGCAACAATCGTACTGAAGATTTTATCCTCTCATTTCTCACCAAAAACCCTCACTTCTTTCATAATTTGGATTGAGTTTGAGATTTTCCTGACCAACAACCCCTCACTTCTTTTTGCCAAGAGGAACATTGTTAATAGAAAGAGAACAAAGAGTACTGAGTACACAATAATTAATGACTCATATATCCTAATTTTGTCTAAGTTATGGAATTACATAGTGCGAAACTTTTGTCACATTCCCAACACAATTTTTTACTTTGATTCTCACATTTTTTTTCCACATATAATTCACTTTTCAGTCCATAACATAGAAATCTCACATAAAAAACCAATCCACATAGACATAAATAAAAATGAAAAAATAACAAAGATGTTTATTTATCGAGCAAATGGTTCTTGGCTGAATTTCGGCTAATTAATTGGCTCAAAGTAAGCGTAATTATATTCTCGAATGAGTAACATTATTTTTACACCAATTAGTAAATATTTTTGCATTAATTTGTCACTTTTGCCACTTCATTAAAACGATTAATTAGTTAAATACTTAGCGAAAATAACACTACTCAATTTTCATATTCTCACATAAAGCATATTTTTCTTTTATCTCGATAAAAGAAACTGGGAATACATTCACTTAAAAAATATTAGGGAATAAACGAGTTACGTACACCCCCACCCCCAAAAGGACAGTAACAGTTCAGCATCCACATTACCATTATAAGTCCGAACTTGTAGTAAACCAAATGAGATAATGAAAAGAAGATCCAACGAAAATATTTCTTGGCCAAGATAATAAAAAGAAGAAGAAAAACCGTGCGAAAAGCCTACAGATATAATATAAATTTTCGACCAAAAAACAGTCATTTTTAAGGAGATTTGTTTAACGTCTTACATTCAGTCATGAAAAGTCACAACAATGAAAACAAAACATAATCATTTGTAAACACTCGAAAGAGTTGGTTGATATATATCCTACAAAGTGCATATTAGAATGGGACTTTATTCTCGTCGATATAGATTCCGAAACTGCATCATATCTATTTCAATTTTGGAATCTGCAAACATAAACCAAACTTGGAGCTCAAGGTTTATCCAGTTCCTCAACCAAAGAAATATAAATAGAATGGGCATAGAGTTACATACATGTATCATTTCCACACCTTAATGCATTGATCATGACTTGCTGAGCCGATGATCTCAGTAGAAGGTGACTCGGCTACTGCTGAAATAATGCTCTCATGTGCTTGATATGACCAAGTTCTATTTTTCTCAAGTGGATTCCAGAGTTGAATTGACTGTAAGATGTTTCAAAATAATTAGATTTTTGGTGAAACCCATAACGATGAAGTAATTTCGACTTGGTAAAATAACTGGAATTTCAACATTCTAAACTATAATGATTGGACATTTGTTTAGGGAAAGCCTTTGTGGACCAAGTGGAAATTAAAAGTTTCAAATCCATAAGTGCCGAAAAACATCTCCCGAAGGATGGGAGAACTCATTTGGATGAAGAGAAGTACTAGATACAAAAGCTTAAAAGAGAAAACGATAAAAAGATCTATAGAAAAGGGAAGACCATGTACCTTGTTTGAACCAATAACTAATACTTGAATATATGAAGGGTGAAATGTGCATGATTCAAAGATGTTTCCGCCACTGCATGGGAAGGCATGTAGCAAACGCCCACCTGAATTAACTGACCATATTCGAGCGCCATCCTCATTAACGGTAGCAATATATTGTCCACTGCTATTCCAACAGAATGATCGGATATCTTTTATGTGACCCTGTATATAAAATGTACCAACCATTAAAAAGACTACTCAAAACTTAGTCCAAGTATATGAATGCATCATTATATCGAACCCTGTACCTGTAGTTTGCAAATTATTTTATTTGTTTCGACATCAATTAAATTGATGGAGTTACCCGTAGCAGCAGCCAAAATGTTTCCCAATCCGGGTTGAAATCTACCTCGTGAACCAACTCCCTGGAGTAAGATTAGGTTAATTATAATCTCCAATTACATGACAAAGGGTATTTCTTGGAGAAAAAAAAATGTGCAAGTGTATACATAATAAAGGTTTCAACAAATAAATAAATGAACTAACCTCTAAAATATGTGTCCAAGAAGAATTTTTTACGTTCCAGAATCGGATCTTGTTACCACTATCGCATGAACAAAGGAGATCCATTTTTTGGGGATGGAAGTCCAGAGAAATAACAGGTTCAAAGTGGCCTGTAAACTCGTAGAGCGGCTTTCCTCGCTAAAAATAGCAAAGACATGATAGTATGTTAGCAAGTATTCCTCATTTTCATAGGCAAATATATCCAATGTATTTCTCAAAATTTTGATAATAATAATAGTGTAAATTCTCTCTCATAATGTCCCATTTTAATATGATGCCCAACCATTAAGTGTTAGAGGTTAAAAAAAAAGAAGAAATACAAAAATACATTAATTTAACAAATTAATGACTATATGATATTATCTCCGTGAAACAATTTCTTGGCAGCAAGAATTATGTTTGCCACAAATTTGATATCGATGTTAATTGATTCTTGAACAGGCCAAACAGATGTAAGGTTTCAGGGCTCCTGGATAATATTTAAAACCAGGGAGTTTTTCCACCTTTTGTTAACCGACTATTACCATGGACTTAAAAGCATTAACATGAATATAAAGAATGTAAGCAAAAATAGACCATCAACTAAAAATGGTGAATCACAAGGTCCATAGTCCAGTGGGGAGGTGGCCTGCCCACAACCAAGAGGTTGTGGGTTCGATACCCAACTCACACAAAAAGGAAGGATTTAATTTCCTATTCTTGGTTCCTCTTGTGTGGGTTCTTATACTCCCCTTCTTGGGGCACCCGCTAGTCGGGCTTCTATTACTCCCCTCACGGGGCACCCGCTCAACCGGGATTCTACTACTCCCCTCACGGGGCACCCGCTCAGCCGGGTTCGATACCCAACTCACACAAAAAGGAAGGATTTAATTTCCTATTCTTGGTTCCTCTTGTGTGGGTTCTTATACTCCCCTTCTTGGGGCACCCGCTAGTCAGGCTTCTATTACTCCCCTCACGGGGCACCCGCTCAACTGGGCTTCTACTACTCCCCTCACGGGGCACCCGCTCAGCTGGGCTTCTATCCGCCCTACATGGGCTCCTCCTCTGGTGCGGTCGACCTCCTCTGGTGAGGTCCAATAAAAAAAACCTAAAAATGGTGAGTGACAATTAAAGAGAAAACATATGAGTATCAAATTCTCTGGAGGAAAAAGCCGATTGAGAATGAACTAAAAAAAAGATAAGAAAAGAGTATTGTGAGAAAAATCAAGATTTTTGAAATATAGAATTCAATACAAACAATGAGATTATAACGTTACCTTATGTGCATCCCAAATTAGCACAGTTTTATCAAAAGAACTTGTTCCGAAAACTGTTGAATTTGGTTGAAACCGGACGTCTGTAATGATGTCAGAGTGCCCATTAACTGTGTTAACTGAATAATTATCCATGTTCCATAATAAGACCTGAAGCATTCATTATAATAAAATGTACTAAGAGTCAACTAAAATTTCTAGTAACTGAATTATTTAGAAACTAAAAGAAAAACAAGGATAGAGATTAACAACAAAGACCTTTGTCTCGTGCTCAAAGCAGCAGCTATGATTCCCCAGACGATGAGAAATGACAGGACATGAGCTTGTTATTTGATGAGTGAAGGCTTCTGACCTCTTTGAATGAGAAACCTAAAAATAAAAAGAAATCATAATTGGATAAGCTATATATTAAGTAAAATCATATATTAAGCTCTTCAGGACCTCCTCCACTTATATAAAGGAAGAGTAGCTGAATAAAGTTAATAAAAGGAGATTTCTTAGAAGCATGAAGTAAATGGTACACCGATTACAAATTTGTTTTCATTATTTTTTTTTACTTAGAAAAGCATACTTATTTCTAAAAGTTCTTCATACTGAATATGAACTGAAACCCAATCTAGAGATAAAATAATGGGAATTATTTAGTACGTTTTCCTAGAAAATGAATCATAAAATTATTCTGACGGTCAACCTTCAGGTTCACTCGTGTCTTGTGATGATGAATTTTGATGCAGGTTGTTGAATAAAGGGTCCACTTCATCAATGTTGTCATTCTCTTGGTAAAAATATACATCGTCCTCTACATTCATATATTTCTCCCATGCTTCATTTCCATCCTGCAAGTCAATGAAGAAGAGGATAATAACAAGACAAAGATATCGCAAGTTGAATTCACGCTAACCCCAATTATGAGAGACAGAGAGAATAAATTTTGATAAAATATATGAAAAAACATAAATGATAAAATTCTCTAATGCTTCACTACACTATAGGAAGATAAAGAAGAATAAATCCAAAGAAGTGCAATTTAGTGTTCCTGTAAGATGGAAGATATACCAACGAAGTCCCTACAACTGAAGAGCTTGATTCTATCTTCCTCTTCCTAATATTCTGAAATGTAAAACAAAAGATTATGAGAAGTAAAGTGAGAATAAACAAACACATTAAAGCCCTCCACGAAATCTCGAATGACAAAACTAATTATTTTACAAAAGTAAATCATATTAGTTCTTTTGTTCTGTTGCATTTCCATATCACTTTGATGATTCTTTGACACCATTTGTACCTCTTTTCCATGGGCTCTCTGTGCATCATCTGTCATCTGCTAATAAAAAAAAAGTTTGAGAATAAGAACAAAGAAGATTCAAATTAAATTGGGAGATACTTTAGTAGATCTTTCATAAAATTATTTTTTATTGAATAATATAAAAGATCACATATTGAACAAGAATTCTTGCTGGCATTATTGGTGGTCTTTTAAGGTTCTGTTTTTTTTTACAAATGATATGAATCTTTGTTTTGAAAAGATCAGTTTAATATCCTTTCTTTTTGTTTTAAAAAAAAAACAAGAATTCTTCTACCTCCAAGAATGAAAATTAACATATTACTGATAAATAACCAACAAGAATTTAAGGTGAGCAAACAACCTACCCAATCATGCATCAATCAACAAATAAATAACGTATTTGAATTTTTTGAATACGTATTAAGTCGTATTATTTTGATTTGTTTGTTATTTTATAAATATATAAATAAATGGTAAGGAACCTTAAAGCTATAGTAAAAATGTTTGCACAAGGTCATTGCTTAAGCTTACTTGTAAATCATTTCCGCTTGAGTCATCAATAACCGTACGCGTAGTTGGGCTAAGAGGACTTCTTGAAGAAGATGGTATCAGGTCTCTAGAATTTTGTGTTGCCAATGTAGGTAAAGTTTCTACTTGATAAATCCCTCGCTGTGGTGCAAATCTCTGCGGGTACGATAATGATCCAAGTGTACGTGAGATTTCATTCCCCAAGCCAGGAGAAAATAAGCATTTGTGTAAACCAATGTATATATAGCTAAAAAGCAGCCACTCAATATCAATTGGGTTGTCTCTCTACTAACAACCTACTCCCTCCGTCCCAAAAATAACTACCCACATTTCCTTTTTAATCTGTCCCAAATTATTTGTCCACTTTCTAAATAAAGGGCTCATTAATTACAATTTTTCCAATTCTAACCCTTACATTAAATGTTGGAGAGAGAAGGCTATAGAGAGAAGAGGAGGTAGAATTAAATTGGAGTAATATTAAATAGAGTCATGTTTGACATTATACCATATTTCACTATAGAATTTGATGAAACCTTAATTCCCGTGCAAAATACAAAATGGACAAATAATTTGGGACGGAGGGAGTATTTAAATATTTTTGGATGAGCTGGTGATTTAACTATTGAATTTGTGAAAACAATGAAGAGACTCACAGTTGTGGAATGCCACCCATGTGGAGAAAGGAGTTGTTGCAGGTTTGGTAATGATATATATGAATGTGAGGATATATTCCCCAAGCTAGGTGAGTTTAAACCAAATCCCTAGTAATAAATCAAACATTTGAGTTAACCAGTAAATAAAATAATTAAACAAAAAATGTAGTAGCAATTAAAGACGTGGTTTACAATGTAAGAATGTGACTTACATTCATATGATGCTCTGTTACTGGAATTTGTTGGATGTCTATATTCTTCCCTGAGGTAAAGGATGGTGATCATTTAGTAGTCAAGTGTAGTGAAAGAAATTACAAAATTACAAATATTTTGGAACAAATTATTTACCTCGGATCCACTAGAGTATAGTGCTTCATTCATATGAATCCACATAACTAGAAGATGTACATTCTTATATATGAACATGATTTTATCAAGTGGCACATATTAAAAAGATATGGTTATGTTATGCATGATAACCATATGCTACAACAACATATACACCAGATCAACATAATTAAGCACTCTTTGATCGCCTAATACGACACTAAACACTAGATAACCTAACAAATATCAATAAAAGCATAGGGCTTTACATCCTGACAATAGAGGTAAAAATTTAATCAAAATGTGTTATATGTTTAACCTAAGAACTAAAACCAAAATTATACCTATTTGGCCGGCCAAATACTGTCCAAGATTTATTTGCATGTAGGTTATACACAATTCCTTTAGTTAGTCTACTAGGGACCGAATGTTTTACTTTTGGTTTTTTATTAGTAAAGAAAACTTTTACCATATAAAACTCATAGCGTACTTTATATTTGATACATATATGTTTTGTTACAATATTACACTTAAATTATAATGACTATTAGTCTATTTTTATTCTCATAGGAGAGTTTTGCATTTAAAAGTATCACCTTTAGAATATTTATATAGTACTACAAGCAAAAAAAAACCCACATTATTCATATACAGTGGGTGCCCATGTAATTTCAAATATATTCAGTTTGGAAATCTTAAATAAAATCTAGCTAATACTTTTCAACTCAATATTTACAACCATGAAAAGGTATGGATGGATACTAGAACCTTATACCACAGGGCTTTATTAAGGTGACAATAAATACAAAATTTTCCATTTCTGTTTATGATAAATTAAGATAATGTTGTATTGTCAATGAGGCCGCAACCCAGTGGGGCAAGCCTCGACCCGTGACCGGGAGATTCCGGGTTCAACACCCAGGCAATAAATTCTCTTCCTCTGGTGAGGCTATCACCTCCTCTGATGAGGCAAAAAACAAAAGATAATGATATATTCTTCTAAATGCAAATATTTCTCCCAATGCTCCAGAATTGGTCTTGGTATTACATATTGGATTAAAGAATGCATTTAAGCAAAGTAATCCTTTGGAAGAACATTGTTTTATGGAGGAAGCCTTTCTAATAGGTAAGTAACGACATATGTTAATTTTTCCTAACACTCTTAATGTGTATCTGTTGTACTATTAACAACTTATTAAGGTGGAAAACAAGTAAATAATTCCTATAAGAGTTTCGCATTTCTCCCCTGATAACCCAATATTTCTCATTGTAGGCATCTGCTGCAGAATTGAGGCTGCAAGAGTATGCCCAAAATGATGATTGTCTCTTCAAGACGTTTTCTTAAGAGTGTCTTACTCTTATAAATCACTTACAAGTACACCTTAGGGATTTTCCATTCTTCCGACAATTTTTTTATTTTTCGTTTCAACTTTCCACTTTTTACTACTAATCATTGCAGCGTATAGATTTGGTCATCAAGAACCTTACCACAAATCTCCTCCCTTATCTGGGCTTGAAAGCGACAGTTAGTATAACAAACTAGATTTCTCTTAACACTCACAAATGGAGTTCTAACTACTAATTTTTGAAGATAAACAAACTAAAAGGCTCGTGTTCAAATTCCTGAAATTTTTCTTCAAGTTTTTTAACTTTCTAATTGGTACATTAAAGGGTTAGGACATCTAAACTAGCCATGTAAACCTCCTTTTGGGGTTAAGCCAATTGCTATTTAAGCATCTCAAACTCTAATTGTAATCTGGAATTAATGATCTCTAGTTTAGGCTCAAACTTAGGTCAGGAATACTTGTGCACTTGTTTATGAAATTTCTATAAAGGAAAGATGCTAAGATATGCAAATCCCCAAATAATGATGTTATTTTCCATAATAAACTCGAGCAAAATCTCTAAGTCAATCTGAAACTTTTTGTTAGTCTTCGCTTATTTGATTATTATTCGATTTCCTTTTTTTTTATATACAATAACCTTAAAAGAACTTTTTACTAGAAAACTTTAGTTAACCATCATGAAATAGAATCCGTCGATAGGCACAAACAAGCGTGGTGAATCATATAGATAAGGCGCACAAAGGTGATGGATATTTATAGCTAATAGATATTAAAATCGTAGTAACATGACCTTGTGATGTAGCTAAACCTAATTCCACACCTGTTTCAAATCAATTTGTCGGATTTTCTCTCTAATATGTAATATTTCTTTCTATGTGAGAGTGCTTAAGTTATGTGACTCCTAAAGAGTTTTTCTATTTTATTTATTATTTCCATTTCTTAGCACTTACCAAACACGATTATTGGCTATTCATCATCCTCAATATATTGCGATCGCGTTTGGTATTTGTTGACTTCATCTCGAACCATTCCTCATATTAGAGAAATAAACCAGAAGATATACTTAATACATCCTCATGTGCATTTGAGTATGAAAACTCAATAAAGCAAAGGGGAAAAATATTTCAAATCCAAAGATATTCTATATACATCCTCATTACCCGGTTTTGACCGAGATAATAATATGCTTAGTGTGTCATTTGTAGTAGTTTGTAATTCATTCACAAGTTAACTAGAAATATCTACAAAGGACTAACAATGACAAAAATAGGACATTGTTTCAGTTGAACTATTAGAAGAAATAGTATAATGAAAACATTTACATTCAGTTGAACTATTAGAAGAAATCCACTCAAAATTCAGTTAGATGGTTTGAAATATGATTGATCTAGGTCAAGAGGTTCATCATAATTCATTATTTGAAAGAAGATGCATAATGAAAGTGAACGAGGTAATCAGTAAAAGACAAGAAAACTTGTGATTGAAAACGTTACAAAATATGGCAAATATAAATGTAGGAGATTTTAGACAGCTTTTTAGATACTAGCATCCATTACCTCAATTATCTAAAAGCACAATCAATATTTAGGGTAATTTTATGTTTACGAGATATACTCCCTTTGTTCCAAATTGAACATTCAATTTCTCATTCTTCAAGTACTAAATATATAGCAAATATATTTAACGCGTCACATGAGAAGTGTTAACAATGGAAAGATAATGAAACCTGAGTCAGGAATTTCAGAAGCCGTCGCAAAAGCTGGCACAACATCATTTGATCTTTGAAAACTCATGGGACCATTATCCTCCTGAAAAAAGAAAGGAAAAGAAAAGAAAGAAGAAAATCAGGTAAGCCCTTTGATTTGATTCTCCATAAAAATCAGTTCATGGAGAGCTTCAACACAAATATTACTTACTCTACCAACCCAGTGTTGGACATTCTTTGCGTTTTGCTGAGAATTTTGTTGGGGCGGATAGCTGTAACAAATCAACATTAGTAAAAATAATTTGGAACATGCCCATTCTGAATGAACTAACCCGGAAATTCAAAAAATTGACTATATCTTCTTAGGACGATGATTGATTGGAGCAATAAAGAACTTATATTTGTAAGGAAATCCAAATACATTCGCTTTAATTTGTAAAATTACCTGGATCTGCTTGAGGTAGTATGATCATACAATGGTTCTTCCTGCAATGTGTTAGGCATTTGTGCTAACATTTGTTGATACATCGTTGCATTTAGAGGTGAACTAGACATCTCGATCGTAGGTTGTTGCTTCATTGCAGACGGATTGAGAGGTTGCACCATACTCATCTCCTGTTGATTAATTGAAATAGAATTAGAAGTTGAATCACATTCACATCAGGAAGAAGCATCACACTTGAGAGTTGCGTCAGACTTACATCTATAGCTGGTTGGTTTATTGTTAGGTTCGAAGTTGAATTGGAGGATTGCATGGAAATCCCGTCCTGCTGATTCATTATTGCAGTTGGAACTAAAGTTTGAAGCACGGGGACAACCTCCTGATTTGTTGCAAGGTTTTGAAACGTAGGTTGTATCACGACGGGAGTTTGTTGATTCACTTCTTCTAATGGCAACTTGGAAAGGTGACTCTGTAGCATACTCCGAAATACTTCTCGAGTTATCTCATTCACCGGTGGTATATAACCGACACTAACATTTTGAGGATCATTCTCGATTGTCTTTGTAGCCTGAGAAATACAAGTAAAAGTAATACACATAAGTTTCCTAATAACAAAAGGAAGAATAATACCATAATTTTTTTTATCGTATAACACCTGTTTTCCGTTTTCAGGTTGATTACGAAGTCTGACTGTATACATGTCCCAAAAGATACACCACCATTCACATAGAAATCCACTAGTAGAACTAATTGCTGGAAAACAATACAAGACCATTAAGTATTTGAAATAATAAGAATCATTATCGATGGAATATAACTTAACTAAAGTTAAATAATTAAGAGAAAGGGAAAAGACTATAAATACCTTCCATCTATTTTATTTTTTCTAATAATACCCATTATCTTTAATTTTAATTTTTATTGAAAAGATCTATTTTCGGGTAGCTATAAACACATTGTCGCCACATGACTCGGTGTTTTATGAAAAAAGTACACCGAGTGGATGTTGATTTTTGTCAAAAATATCTCCAAGTCTTCCCGAGTCATACATCAGTGGTGTACTTATAGTTTTATGAAAATAAATGATGTATATAAAAAACAAAGATAAAAAGCGATTGATATTACTACAAAAAACAAAAATAGTTTTTATGCAAATCCAGATTTAGATAGATGACCATTTCTATGTTGTATTATTTTTTAAATTTATTATAAAATATTACCACTGCCATGTAATTGTTTGCATTCTATGTATGTATTTTCATAAAAATGGGTATATCTAACTCCGAATCCAGATCTGAAAAAGTCGAATATAGACTTGCATAATTTACAAATCTAGTCATATTCGGATCCATTTAGATTCATTTGCAGGCATAATATATGCATGTAAAGTTTTAGAGTTCTAAGAAATATGGAAAATTAAGAGCTCATACCAACATCACCCAGAGTGATATTAGTCTCCTTCACAAATGATTCAGCTGTTTTCGTCATGTTTTTTCTTAACATATAGTCAAGAATGTACTTATCGAGCCTGAAAGTAAAGAGAGAAGAAAATCAATCAACACAAAGAAAAATTTAGCATAAATATGGGTAAGGCAAAGAAAACAATTAAAAAGATAAAATTAGGGATGAAAAAACCAACAACATTTACAAAAATATCGTGCGAATGAAAAGACTATCTTTAAACATATCTACTCACATCTCCCTAGCATTCAACTCGTCCATGATGAGAACAACTGTAAGCTTGACAGAAAATGATATCAGGTTTTTTGGAGTTTTTATCCTGATAAATAAGCAAAGCTTAAAAACTCAGAGAAAAGAAAAAAAGTTACCTGAGAAAGAGAATGAAACTAAAACTTGTGTGTGTTTTTGTTGTTGAATGAGATGAATGGGAAGGAAGATGGTTGTATTAATTGGCAAGTGGTGGAAATAAGTATGTTTAAGTGTTGTGAGAGAGCGGGATGATGAGGAGTGTAGATGAGAGTTAAAGAAAGTGTCGTGCAAAAGTTGACTATTTGAAAAAGAGTCAACAAACAAAAATTGGTATAATTCAAAGAGAGGACAATGAAGTGGGTTGAATTTCTACACTCGATGGCTTATAAGGAAAACCATCAATGCAGTGGGGTGCATTTCCTTATTTTCTTTCTTTCTTTTCGATCTCCCTCATCTCACTCCCAACACTAATTCTCCACGTGTTTCTTCATAATGGACGGAGAAGATCCAGGCATGAAACCAATCCCATTAATATAAATTACATTGTTTCAAATGGTATTTTTTACATTTCTTTACATCTTGAAAGCTTCGACCATTACATTAATTTTGTATTCATGGTCAACACCGTGATGACATTAAATTGAGAAAAGTAAAATTTCATTAAAAAATAATTTCGAAAAAGTAAAAATATACCTTTACAATTTATGGATTTGTTTTGAAGATAATAGAACAAAATTGAATATTTAGACACTCATATTTTTAGTTTTTTTTCTCTTTTTTGTGCAAAATAAGGGAGAAAAATATGCCGCAATTGGAAAACTGTCAAAAAATTGATCGATTTTTCTCCTAAAAAATAGGACTTTCTTTTACCGTCCCCCTCTTCTTCTTGCTGCTGCCATGGCTGCCGGCCGCCGTGGCTACCGCCTCCGTCCCTACTCCGTGGAACGAGAAAAGTTTCGCGGATTTGCTCTCGAGCCCTCAAACTGAGATAAATAATTTGCCAATTACTCCGTTGGAAATTTTCAAAGGAGAACCGAATCTTGTTATCCCCGCGGATGAACACGATATTTTAATAACCCCTGACGTTTTGCTCTTGTAGGAAAATTCCATAAACATGCACCAATTCTTGAATCTTTACGAAAATCTTTTAATAAAGTTGGCTTTAAGGGAAATTTTTGGATTGGTCGGATTGATCCACGTCATGTTCTGATACGTTTTGATCTTGAAGAAGATTATTGCCGCCAAGGCATTTGGAATTTTTATGGGCTCTCTATGCGGGTATTCAAGTGGACCTATGATTTCGACGTTAATGCAGAACCCTCCATTGTTCCAATTTGGAATGGGTTTGAAGGTTTGCCGATTCATTTGTATAATAAATCCAAGCTTTTTTCATTGGCAATGGCGGTAGGACAGCCGCTTGCTTTGGACGCCCCAACCGCCGCCGCCTCCTCTCGACCGAGTATTGCCAAAGTCTATGTAGAGGTCGATCTTTTGTCGGATTTGCCTCAACGAATTCGTGTTAAACAAGCTAAAACTGGAAAAGGATTTTGGCAATCCATTATTTATGATGATCTACCGGTGTATTGTTTGGGATGTAATCGAATTGGGCATCTTATTTGTCAATGTGGTAAATCTTCTCCAATTGTACCAATTCCGGTACCCCAAAAGAAGGCCACGAAATCGGCAATCAAAATTGGGCCAGGGGCGCCACCATACAAGGGAAAGAAAAATATTGTTATGGTGAATGCCACAAAAGCCCTACCTTCGGAGTCAACTGTTCCAGGTCAATGGGTCCGGGTTGGACAACGGCGAAAACCGGGTCCTTCCGGGACTCCATCGGAATTACAGGTAAACACAGTGGGCAACGTTACAGCGATACCAGTGGCAAAGCCGACAGCATCACCGGTGATTGAAACGGGCAGCGATTTAGCCAGTTGATAGCTAAAGAATTTGGGGCCCATCTTCTTGACACGAAAATTCCGACATTGACCCCATCTTCATTCTAAGTATTACATCAGCATGTCCCATATCCTTCATATCGAAGTTTTGCGACAACAATTTCTTGGTAACTTTAATATTTTCTTTGTTGCCAATAATTATCATGTCATCTACGTAGAGACAGACTATTACATAGTCATCTTTGCTTCCTTTCACGTAGACATGTTTATAATTCTGGTTTATTTGAAAACCAATTGATAGCATTACACTATCAAATTTCTCATACCATTGTTTAGGTGCATGTTTCAATCCATATAGTGATTTAACAAATCTACACACCTTATTTTCTTGGCCTGGAACAACATACCTTTCAGGTTGTTCCATATATTTTTCTTCTTCTAGTTCTTCGTTAAGGAAAGCTGTTTTTACATCCATTTGATGGATCTCCAAATCAAACAAGGCTGCAAAAGCAATAATTAGCCTGATTGATGTTTTCCTAGATACAGGGGGCATAAGTGTCAAAATAATCAACACACTCAGTTTGTCTGTACCTTAATTACAAGTCTCGCCTTGTACTTGTCAATTGTACCATCAGGTCTCATCTTTCTTTTAAATATCCATTTATGACCTAATGCTTTACAACCCGGTAGAAGCTCCACAAGTTCCCAAGTATGGTTTTGAAGAACTGAAGTTATTTCACTGTCAATTGCTTCTTTCCATAAGTCAGAATCTGGATAAGTAATTGCTTCTCTATAAGTCAAAGGATCATTTTCTAACAATTAAGTTAGGAAATCTGCACCAAATGACCTTTCCCTTCTAGCTCTTTTGCTACGTCTGGGTTTTTCAACTTCTTCTTGAAGTTCATTTTCCCCCACAATCCTCTCAACTTGATTGTTTTTAGGGTCTTCGCTAGAATGCTTCATATAAGGAAGCATTCCTTCAAAGAAGGAAGCATATCTAGCCTCAATAATTGTATTTATGTGCACTTCAGAGTTGTTTGATTTATGCACTAAGAATCTGTAAGCACTACTATCATGTGCATATCCTATAAACACGCAATCTACCGTTTTAGGTCCTATTCTCGTCCGCTTAAGGGGGAATTGGAACCTTTGCTAGACATCCCCAAACTTTTATGAACTTATAAGAAGGTGCGTGACCTTTCCATAATTCATAAGGAGTTTTATCTAGTCTCTTATGTGGTAGTCTGTTTAGGATGTGATTTGCGGAAAGCAAAGCTTTCCCCCCAAAAATTCTGAGGTGAGCCAGAACTTATTAGCATTGCATTCATCATCTCTTTAAGAGTTCTGTTTTTGCGCTCTACTATTTCATTTTGTTCTGGAGTATAGGGTGCAGTTGTTTGATGAATTATCCCACTTTCAGCATACAACTGTGCAAATGGAGATTCAAATTCTCCACTCCTATCACTTCTTAGCCTTTTAATTTTCTTGTCAAGTTGATTTTCAACTTCAGCTTTATAGTGGCTAAACATTGTTATTGCTTCGTCATTACTTCTCATTAAGTAAACATAGCAAAATCTTGTGCAGTCATCGATAAAAGTGATGAAGTAACTTTTACCACCTCTCGATTGCACATATTTTAAATCACAAACATCAGTGTGAATTAAGTCTAACGGTTATGAACTTCTTTCAATTGAATGGAAAGAGGATTTAGCTAGTTTTGCCTCAATACAAGTCTCGCACTTGTAATTTTTATCAATGTTAAATTTGGAAAGTAAGTTTAATGAAACTAACTTCTGTATACTTTTAATATTTACATGACCTAGTCTATCATTCCATAAATTAAAAGACTCAGCATAGTAAGCAAATTTAACATCTTTATTGGCCTCTTGGGCAAATTTCCCATCTGAGCTAGAGGAAGCCTCAGTTACATTAGCGTTAATTGGCTCAGTACCTGGTAGTACTGTCATTACATTCATTTTAATTAAATTTTCAGCTAAATACCCCTTTCCCACAAAGGCACCACTCTTGGTAAGAATAAACTTGTTTGCTTCAAAAACAATTCTAAAACCTTTGTGGTTCAGCACTATTCCCGAACTGAGGTTTTTTTCGGATCTCTGGCACATGGTACACATCAGTCAGAGTCACCCATTTTCCCAATGTCATTTTTAGGACAACAGTGCCCTTTCCCTCTACTTTGGAGACCGTAGAGTTCCCCATATAGCAGACTTCATCATCAACAGGTTGGTATGTTTTAAACATCCACTTGTTTGTATAGATGTGATGAGTGGCCCCTGTATTAACATTTCCTTTTTAATTTGTTCCTCCGTCCCAAATTATCTTTCAACATTTCCTTTTTAATTTGCTCCAAATTATTTGTCCACTTTCTAAATAAATAATTCATTAATAATGATTTTTCCAATCATACCCTTACATTAAATGTTGGTGAGAGAAGAAAAAATAGAATTAAATTGAGATTAAAATTAAATAGGGTTGTCACACCCCGTCTCCGGAATGGTGACATTACAGTGTCTCATTGATCGAAGAGACACCAAAGCCCACGATACAGAGATTGCTAAAGGAATATCCAATATAATATAGCAGTCCAAATTATGAAATAGCAGCGGAATAATGTATTACAAATGAAATTGTTCAACGATACTAATAATGAAATTGTTCTAAGTATAAAAGAATAAATAAAATAGTCTAAGTTCTTTAATTGAAGCCGGTTATGAGTCACTCCTCATTGTCCCCTTCCCGAGCTTCATCATCACCTGCACAGTAAAGCTGATGGACTGAGCTTCGGTGCTCAGTAGGGACCTAATAATCACAATAATAAAACACATAGAGACACGTAAACATATTCCTGTTTCCCAAAATACCCTTTTCGGAATAACAATAAACACTACGCACTAACACTGTAAATACACACCACGGTATCCACAATACACTAGACACTAACGCGGAAAGAAACGAAAAAGGAAACAGAACACTGCAGGGCCGCAGACGAAAGCACGGACGAATGCTTCTTCCGCACAATTGTCCGCTGGAAGCGCACGAAGACAGTAGGTTCCGTTTCTCTGCGAACGATACCAGGGACAAATGGTTCGTCCGCACACTACGCAAAACGGAATTTTAAGTGCAAAATATGTACAAAAGTGTACCATCTTGCACCAATTCTTTCCCAACCCAAATACATGTTATATGACAAAAAATCAAGTATCAAATATGACCAAAACATGAGTAAACAAGTTAAAACAACAAGCTAAATAGTCACATTATTCGCATCTAAACGCTTTCACAATGTATACAATGCACCACGCTTTACCTACAGAATACACTCCATCACAACTTCGTTTAGATACTAGGTACATCACTACCGTTATGAAACTAAATCCCGCAATTCGAGCTCAATCATCTATTCACTAATAATCAACAATGATTGTAACGGTCCCAGTTATAGTCCAAATTAGGGACCAAGAAATTCGACACGTGGGTTCAGTATGACCCCCCGAACTAAGGGTCCAAGGTTTAAGGATTCATTATTTACATTGCTTCATCATCCCCCACAAAGGAACTCCACAAAACCGTTACAGTCTCAATGATCTCTTCATCAGCGTAAGTCCCAAGAAGTTCACTGTTCACGTAGATCACATGGGATCTTATACAACACTCTATAATCGAATGAATCCTGCTAATCAATCTATCCTAGACAAGAGCTCAAATAGAAGGCGACGACTCAGTCGACCAAAATCAAGAAGCACTGAACGACGACAACCAAATAGGACGACCAAAGCGATAAACAATTAGGCAAATTCGACAAATAGCCAATTACGATCCACGATTCACGTATAACATTTAACAAAAATGAATCTCGTAATTTCAAATATATATTATGAAGCATTTAATTCAAGCCAAAGCAATTAAACCCAATTCATGTGATTACTTCGTAATTGAACAGTTTATACGATAATTAATCACCCAAACATCCCCAAAACATAAACCCAACATTACCCACTGTTTATACATAATTAAAGGCGAGAATTATATGACGTAGGGGGTCCCTACCTCACGTGAAAGCAGTTGAATGAAACTTTTAAAATTTGTAGTAGAATTAATACTAGATGAACTTCCATGACCTTAAGTTGATGTCAACGGAACACCCCTTGTCTCATCGCCGTATAATCTAAAAAAGTCTACTCTTAAGATGTCTTTTAATATATTATCCTATCTCCTTTATAACAATTAGTTACTGATCAAGTAATAAAGTACTGATAAAATTATAAGCAACACACATGCTTTGCTTAATCGAATGATCAAACACAGTTTATTCCATTTGGGACCGTGCGTAAATCGAGCAAACTTTGGTCTAGATAATTGCAAAATTTGTTTCAATAAGTAAAGAAACTGATCATGCACATTTTTTTCCATGATTATATCCTTAGCTTTCAAAGGACTTGTCAATAATGTAAGAATTTATTCATTTTTATAGGAAGTTCAACTATTAAAAATAGAAGGAAATTACTGATTTTTAACCTCAGTATTCGGTGGCACTGGTGCGTAACTTATCGGTGTTAACATATATTATTAAACTAATATTTAAATTCCAAAAGTAGTCCCAATGTATGAAAAGATTGAGGTTTCAATCTCATTCCTACCTGAAATATTACTTGTTTGACAAAATTACAAGTTCCCTGCACCGGTGAACCTAAGTCCAATGAAACTGTTAAAATTCTGAGAATTTAACGTTGTTGTAGTAGAATTAGTACTTGATGAACTTACATGGCATTCAGGTGATGTCAATAGAACACTCATTGTCTCATCATTGTATACCCTAAAATGATACTCTTAGGATGTATGTTAATATATTATCTTAACGTCTTTATAAAAATTAGTTACTAATCAAGTAATAAATTTTTATCAGATTATCAGCAACATATATGTTTTGTTGAATCGAATGATAGAACACAATTTATTCCATTTGGGACCGTGCGTAAATCGAACAATTTTTAGTCTAAATAACTGCAATATTTTTGTCAATAATTAAAGAAGCCGATCAAGCACATTTTATTCCAAGGTTATATCCTTAGCTTCCTAAGAACTTGTCAATAATGCAAGAATTTCTTCATCTTTCTTGGAATTTCAGACACTAAAAATCGAAGGTAATTACTGATCTTTAACCTTAGTATTGGTTGTCTTTGGCGCGTAATTTGTCGGTGTTAATGGATATGATTGATCTTAAATTTAAGTTCCATAAGTAGTTCCAACTTATGGCAATGTTGACGCTTAAATCTCATTCCTACCTAAAATATTACTTGTTTGACCAAATTTCGGGTTCCTTACACTGGTGAACCTAAGTTTAGTGAAACTTTTAAAATTCGGCGAATTTGAAGTATAATTAATACTAGATGAAAGTCCATGACCTTTAGTTGATGGAAACATAACACCCCTTGTCTCATCGTCATGTACTCTAAAAATGTTACTCATAAGATGTCTTTTAATATATTATTATACAGTCTTTATAACAATTAGTTACTAATCAAGTAATAAAGTATTGATCAGATTATAAGCATCACACATGCTTTGTTGAATCGAATGATTAAACACAGTTTATTCCATCTAGGGAGCGTGCATAAATCGAACATTGTTTTGTCTGGATAAGTGCAATATTTGTGTCCATAATTACAGAAGTAAACTAGACACATTTTATTCCAAGGTTACATCCATTGCTTCCTAAGGACTAGTCAATAATGCAAGAATGTCTTCATCTTTCAAGGAAGTTCCGCCACTAAAAATCGAAAGAAATTATTGATCTTTAACCTTAGTATTCATTGCCTTTGGCGCGTAACTTGTCGGTGTTAATGGATATGATTGATCTTAAATTTAAGTTCCATAAGTAGTCCCAATTTAAGACAATGTTGAAGCTTAAATATCATTCTTACCTAAAATATCACTTGTTGGACCAAATTTTGGGTTCCCTCCACTGGTGAACCTAAGTCCAATGAAACTTTTAAAATTCGGCTAATTTGTAGTAGATTAATACTAAATGAACTTCCACGACCTTCAGTTGATGTCAACAGAACACCCATTGTCTCATCGTCGTATACTCTAAAAGTGTTACTCATAAGATGTCTTTTAATATATTATCCAACCGTCTTTATGACAATTAGTTACTGATCAAGTAATAAGGCATTGATCAGATTATAAGCATCACACATGTTTTGTTGAATCGAATGATGAAACGCAGTTTATTCCAACTGGGACCGTGCGTAAATCGAGCAAACTTTTGCGTAGATAACTGCAAGATTTGTGTGAATAAGAAAAGAAGTCGGTCGTGCAGATTTTATTCCAGGATTACATCCTTAGCTTCCAAATGACTAGTCAATAATGTAAGAATTTCTTCATCTTTCTAGGAAGTTCAACTACTCAAAATAGAAGGAAAGTAGTGATCTTTAACCTCAGTATTTGGTGGCTCTGGCGCATAACTCATCTCGTGTTAATATAAATTATTAAACTAAAATTTAAGTTCCAAAAGTAGTCCCAACGTATGAAAAGGTTGAGGTTTCAATCTCATTCTTACATGAAATATTACTTGTTTGACAAAATTCTAGGTTCCCTGCACCAGTGAACCTAAGTCCAATGAAACTATTAAAATTCAAATATTTTAAGGTTGTTGTAGTAAAATTAGTACTATATGAACTTCCATGGCCTTAAGGTGATGTCAACAGAACACTTCATTGTCTCATCATCGTATACTCTAAAATGATACTCATACGATGTTTGTTAATATATTATCCTAACGTCTTTATAATAATTTGTTATTGGTCAAATAAAAAAAGTATTTATCAAATTATAAGCAGCACACATGTTTTGTTGAATCGAAGATCAAACACAGTTTATTCCATCTGGGACCGTGCGTAAATCGAACAATTATTTGTCTAGATAACTGCAATATTTGTGTCAATAATTAAAAAAGTCGACCAGACACATTTTATTCCAAGGTTACATCCTTAGCTTCCTAAGGACTAGTCAATAATGCATGAATTTCTTCATCTTTCTCGGAAGTTCATCAACTAATAATCGAAGGAAATTACTTATCTTTAACCTTAGTATTCATTATCTTTGGCGCGTAACTTATCGGTGTTAATGGATATGATTGATTTAAAATTTAAGTTCCATAAGTAGTGCCAACCTATGACAATGTTGATGCTTAAATCTCATTCTTACCTAAAATATTACTTGTTTGACCAAATTCCGGGTTCCCTGCACTGGTGAACCTAAGTCCAATGAAACTTTTAAAATTCGGCGAATTTGTAGTAGAATTAGTACTGGATGAACTTCCATGACGTTCAGTTGATGTAAACAGAACACCCATTGTCTCATCATCGTATACTCTTAAAAACGCTACTCATAAGATATGTTTTAATATATTATCCAATTGTCTTTATAACAATTAGTTGCTAATCGAGTAATATAGTATTGATCAGATTATAAACAACACACATGTTTTGTTGAATTGAATGATCAAACACATTTTATTTTATTTGGGACCGTGCGTAAATCGAGCAAAATTTGGTCAAGATAACTGCAAAAAATTTCGATTTTTAGTTGCTAAAATTCCGAGAAAGATGAAGAAATTCTTGCATTATTGACTAGTATTTAGGAAGCTAAGGTCGGCTTCTTTATTTATTGACACAAATATTGTAGTTATCTAGACAAAAATTTGTTCGATTTACGCATGGTCCTATATGTAATAATCTGTGTTTGATCATTCGATTCAGCAAAACATGTGTGCATCTTATAATCTGATAAATAATTTATTACTTGATCAATAAAAAATTATTATAAAGACGTTAGGATAATATATTAATATACATCATATGAGTATCTTTTTAGAGTATACGATGATGAGACAATGAGTGTTCTGTTGACATCACCTGAAGGCAATGGAAGTTCATCTAGTACTAATTCTACTACAACAATCTTAAATTCTCAGAATTTTAACAATTTAATTGGACTTAGGTTCACCGGTACAGGGAACCTGGAATTTGGTAAAAAATGAAATATTCTAGAAATATGTGGATGTCTATTGGGTTCCTTGAAAAGTCCAAACTCACTAAATCCAGTAAGACTTCTATAGAATTAGGGATATATTGTAACCTTGTATTGAGCCTATAAATATAACTACATTTTGACGTTAATAAGATTACTCTAATTTCTCTATATCTCTCATGTCTCTCTTATTCTAATCTATACACTCTACTCTCTTTATATTCAGTTTATATATTGTTAGTATAATTAGATTATAGTGTCAATGTACAATTAATTAATTACAATATTAATGATGGCTAATTAACCTAATTTATAATGAAGAAACCCCCAAAAATATTTTCCATTGTACCTTAATGATTGTTGATTAACCCAACAGAGAGCTAAAAATAAACTCTAAAAAATTATTTTTTGGGGGTAAATAAATAAATAAATAAAGCTGATTTGTCTAACGAGGATACAAACAACAAAACAAGTGTAATCAAATCGATCCATGTCGAATTCTAATTTAATCGATTCAAGTTTGATGAGTTTCTGACAAAACTTAAATTCGATCCTTCAACGAGTTTTGAACTCGATTTGATAAAACCTTTTAAAGTTCGAGTTCCATTTGAAGACTCGCATTCAAACTCAGTTTTTAGGCTCGATATATGAAAAATATAAAATTTCAAAATATATAATATACATAATATAAACACTATTAAATATAAAATATAATATAAAATAACAATATTTTGTTCATTTAAATATATAATAAAAAATATATAAACCATAAGGGCTAATGTGATCAATCTAGTTTCGATAATAACAAATCATTGGGAAGTTGTCATGTTTGTGTGAGATGTGTTTTGATGATAGGATATATCAGGGAATTGCATTAGACTAACATGAGTTTAGCAGAATGGTCATAACATGGCAGCCATAAAATTGGGATAAACATTTTTGGCCAGAACTGGGGCCAAGACAGATGGCGCTCACCTAGACACGCCTTGCCACGTCAGCCAAGACGGACCAAAACGGAAGTTCCACTTCCGTTCTCAAATGGCAGATTAAAAACCTACAAACCCTAATCATTCAAACCCTTCAACTCATTTATTTCCATAAAAACCATATCTTCCTTAATATAATTTGATAATGAATAGCGAAAAGGATCCCGCCCTGGAAGAGTATTCCAGACACCAATTTAGAATTGTGGTCAGAAATCAAACCGATGGAAAAATGGTAGTATTTTATTTTGTTATGTGTAAGTTTTTTTAGATGAAATGTGTTTAGCTATCTAAGTAATTTTTTTTTGTAGCGTCTTCCATCAAAGTACACAAATTGGTTGGAGCAAACTGGTCTCGGGTTAGCAAGTTATGTCTATCTGAAGGACGACTTTGGGAATCAATGGTGCGTTTATGTAACCAAAATAGATGATACGTACTACTTAGACGGAGGATTACAACAATTTTTTTCGTGGCAACAATATTCAGCCCACAGATAAAGTTCATTTTATACCCTCTCCAATGAATATACTAGATATTTCTATTAAGGGAGGGCATGAGATAGGTTACCTGAAGGGCGAATTATCGTATACTTCTGACGGGGCTTTTTTCCGTCAGAGTTTTTTGAATAGACATTGACAAAACCTATTCGGCACTTTCTAAACCGGTACATTTTCTGATATTAAAATTTTAGTAATAATTTCGTTCCTCTTAGAGGTATAGGTTGCAATGTTGTTTCCCGTGTACAGTGCATATGCAGAAACTACATGCAATGGCGTGTTACAATGCAGCTTGGAATCCCCGAAGTACTACACATGCGCAATTTTCACGGGAACAAATTGACACTCCAAGTGGCTAGAGACGAAGGCGGAGACGATTACTATTTTTTTTGGGTGGGATGAGTTTGTTGTATTTTCAAGATTACACCCCGGTGACCATGTGCAAATTCATCTAGCCCCTTATAGGGCCGCGAATGATGCTTTTGTCAATTTATTACGTCAACTTTAATAATAAGTCATTGTAATGTTTGTAATTTTTGGATATTGAATGAAAAAAAAAATTAAATACATTTAAAACAACTTTATACGATTGCTAACAAAATTGATAATTTTTACATTCTAAACTATTACATTTTAGTAAAATTTAAATACAATTAATGTGGAGGAGGTGCTTGGTCAAGATTTACAAACATGGGGCAAGTCTTCCGGTTGTGACCGACTTGTTTACAGTGGCCGCACTTCTTTTCTCTTTGAGTTCCCCTGTTCTCTGTGTCCATAGGCATTTGAAATCTCCGCCTTTGAGGTCGACCCACCTGCGTACCTTTCATGTTAGGAGGGTGATGTGTCATATCAAAATGAGGAGGTCTCCAATGAATAGGATCAAGTACAGGGTATAAAATGGACTTGTACGTATTTCTATAATGTTCGAGAGAATATAAAGGGTGGATATACTGAGAAGCATCCTCCATGATTGATTTGGACACATCAATGACATGTGAGCATGGAGTTGAATAAGTAGACCATTTATCACAGTTACAAGCACGAGCTGATAAGTTGATCGTGTATATTTTTCCATCTTCGCCAAGTCCCCTATGTCGGGACATGATCGATAGATACCTTGGTCTTTGTGGTGTCGTTGCACAGTCAAACTTGTTTCTTTTTCTTCGTACGTGAAGTACTGATCCCATGTTCTCTTTGGGAAAGGAGTTTGACAACTATTAGCGTCTTCCCGTTGTGTGTCAAAATAATGTACAAGCTTGAAAAATATCATCTCCACAAGGGCTTTCAAAGGCAGCGCTCTAAACTGTTTCAAAACGATGTTAAGCGCCTTAGACATGTTTGTCGTCATGCAACCGATACGCTTTCCCCATCGTATGCCAAAGTCCACAACTCTTTGGGATGCTGCATCAACTAGTTAAATGCATCATTATCTTTTTGTTTAATACGTTCAAGATAAAAACCGCACTTACTTTTTTTCTTTTGTGTTGCAGCAATCCACACATAATCTTTCAATTCTTTGTTTTTTGCATGAGTGTGGAAATTTGGCCTGTAATGCCTAAGGCAATATCGGTGCACTGCCATTGGGGGTTGCCATCCGGGGAAGCTAAGAATGCCGGCATGACGATCGCTAATAAGACAAACTTATAAATCTTTCACAACATGTTCCCTTAAGTTTTTAAGGAACCATGACCAAGTGAAGTTGCCTCTAATTCGACCAATGCAAAACAAGGGGTAAAATTTGATTGTTAGCAACCTGAGTGCTTGCAACCAAGAGTACCCATTTATAATCCCCCCTAAGATGTGTGCCATCAATTGAAATTATAGGATGGCACCACTTGTAACCGTCAACTAACGGTTTAAATGTCCAGAACAATGCCTTGAACACCTTAGGGCTATTAACAGTTAGTTGTGGATGGTAAACAAATTTGACTATAGCACCCGGGTTAGAATCATGTAGTGCCCGCATATACTGTGGTAGTACCCGGAAAGTTGATTTTCAAGTACCAAAAAGTGTTTCTATAGCATGTCGGCGAGCATACCAAGCTTTTCTATAGGTACAAGTCAAACTCATATTATTCACACAAGCAGCCCTAATCAATTTAACAGAAATTTCAGGATCAGCCTGTACAAGGTATAGAATTTTTACCCCAATGTAGCTGGAAGACATTGCATTTTTTTGTTCTGGTCCATCAAGCAACAGTGACCCGTGTTAAGCTTGGTAACCTTCCACATTCCAATCCATCCTGCTATGGTTAACGCGAATGTAACAACTGCATTGGCTTTTTTCTGTTGAGATTCTACAAGCCCCGCTGAACCATTATCTGTTGCTCCTGTCTCTTTTCCACTCCCTCAAGGCCACCTTGTCATGCCACACGTTAATTGCCAACATTGCTTCACTTTTATCCTTGAACTGCATCCACAAACATATTTCGGGAAAATTGGGATTCCATATTTTAATTGTTTTTTCCCTGTATGTCAGTTCAGGAACAGGTTCCATGGAACCCATATCATTCCAACAGGCACAATTAGCATAGTTACTGTATGATGACATATTCCATTCTCGAATAGCTGGGGCAGAGGTAGATGGAGTTGGTTCAGGCTCTTGGACTGTCTCTCCATTACTTGGTCCAGCGGTTTGTTGTTGGATTTCAGAGATGGCATATTCCGCTACCGCCTCTACATCTTCCTCGACCCCGTCGTCCTCATGTTCTCCAGCACTATCGTCTGCGAAGTCGTCTTCCGTTTCCGGAACACCGTCAATGTCTGATATTGGACCTAAGGACTCTATTACCGAATTATCTATACAAGGTTCGTAAATAGACGGTGGGGGCATAGTTGGTATGAGATTTGACTCGGAATATATGATTCAGGAACAAATTGTGCCTATGGCGAAAATTCTATTGTCGGGATTACAAAACTATCTACATGTCTCTGTAGAGGTTCTAACAAATCACCTACATGAATCCCTTGTTTTTTGGAATCCGTTTGGATTCCCCACAAATTCTCTAGATCTTCTTCGTCGTTAAGATGTACAACATCGTACATCACCATGTTGTACGTCGGCATGAAGAATGGACGAATCATTATTAGCCGAACAGTGACACTAGAAAGATCGACTCCTTTGCTCCGACATATTCTGTGGCAAAGTTGTCGGAATGAAAGTTTTTGTATAACTTCCACACTTCTTTCGCTTGGCTCTGCAAAACGGGGAAAACCACCATTTTCGTACACTACATTGTGGTCGAAATGTAAATACAATCTCATCGGATATTCAAGTGCCATTTTTTTACACAAAATATATGAACTTGAGGAAAGATGAGTTTGGTTGGAAAAAATAGATTGGAGGATGTTGTTTGAGGTAAGAAAAATGGAGAGAAGGTTATTGGATTTTATAGAGATTTTGGTAGTGAAGGGATAGGATTTTCTATCCCTAAAAATTCAGGCCACAAACGTCTCCAGTGGAAAAACTTTCTGCCCCTTGTGGACGGAAGTGGGACTTCCGTCCTCAAGGGGGAGAAGGTTTTTCCCCTGGATGTCCACATTATTATTATTATTTTTAGTGTGTTGTCAATTTTTTTTTAATATTACTCATTTCAGAACTTTTAAATATCATAAAACAAAGAATTAAATTCGATTCATAGAAAAAAATTACATTGAAAATATAAAAATTAAAAGTACCGATTATTCAAACCCTAATTCTTTCGAAATTTATGTTCAAACATTTTCCATATGGAAGTATTGTTGGACGATGCATCCGACATCGGGTAGTCGGGGGGAGCCTCCACAGTTTTCTCTTCCGGTGATCTTGAACACTGACCGGCTTCGTCCACAAATGGTCTTCCTTCATACCCAAAAATATGGCAGAGAAGGATAAAGAAAAATTCGCCTTTTCTTCTGTAACACTTAGCCCTTGGATTAACCTAATGCAGAGTTATATAAACCAAACATGTAAGTTATGAAAATATTGAATTATTATAGTGTGCTGTAATTACATGCAACTTACCGCAACGTATTCCTCCCACTGGGGCTTCAGCACCATCCAAATCTACAATGTTGGTCTTACCGTCGTACTTGAACCATGGTTTGCGATTAAGTGCTTCAAAATCCCAAAACCGCCCGCGCAGTTTTACTACACCTGCATCGATCATTTCTATTGTGAATTGTCCGCCGGTGACGAAGTTCATTCCGTAGACAATTTCGTTGTACGAATCTGACCAACGTTTTTCACCATTGTAACCCAGTGTACTAAAATCATAACAAATTTCTGTTAACAACTGCTCGTATTCTGTAGGCCAGCCTCCGGTAAAATCAACATCCTTGAATTTGTTACGCATTTCCTTTTGAATAAATTCTGGAAAGTTTGCCATTTTAGAAGATGATTTTTTAAGAGGAGAAATAAATTTAGAAAAAAGGAATTGTGAAGAGGATAAATAAATTTTAGGTTTGAGAGTTGAGAATATTGTAGATTGTGGAGAGGTTGAGAAGTTATTTATAGATGTAATTGGAAATTCAAAAATTAAAATTTTGAATTTTTGAATGGACAAGTCTCTAAAAATCGGTCAGAAATGTAAACGAAAATACCAAAATCGTTCAGATATTTACGTTCAATAATGCATGGTCAAAAAAGCAAAAGTGAGAAAAGACTAGACACTGCAAAAATGCTGTAATTTGAGGACGGAAGTGGCAATTCCGTCTCAGGTCACGGATTAATTAGGGTTTTTAATATGCCAGTTGAGAACGGAAGTGGGACGACTTCCGTTCTGGGGCCAAGACGGAAGTGGGGCTGATGTGGCAAGGCGCGTCTGGGTAAGCTCCATGTCAACCAAGACGGAAGTCCCCAGAACCGAAGTCCCACTTCCGTTCTAGCCAAAATTGTTTCTCCCAATTTTTTGGTTGTCATGTTATGACCATTCTGCTAAACCCATGTTAGTCTAATGCAATCCCCGATATTTCACTCACACTTACATTGAAGAAATGGTAAGAAAGCTTCTATGAAACTCAAAGATATCATCCTTCAACATAGAAGAAACTACACTTTACGAGACTGCATGACACAAGCTTGAAGTAAATCTCCAATGTCTTGGAAGTGGTTGCAATGTCAAGAAGGAAGATCAAGTGTTAAGAGCTACTCAATCAAAAGTGAAGTATCAAGTAATAAGCTCTTAACCATTGAAGTGTTGAAGTCCAAGGTACTACATCCTAGAAGATTGCACAAAGGACTTCACCATAATGAAGAGGTTGATAAAGGCTTAAGGAAAGCTCAAAGAAGTTTCTACACATCTAGAAGACTTGAAGACCTTTAAGATTAGTCTAGTCTACATAGGTACATCCTCGTAACTAATCTAATTTTGAGAATACTAGTTTATAGTATGTAAAGCTCTTGCATGTTTTCAAAATTATCATTCATACTTTTATTTGATTTTTAAAAAGGTTTTTGAAAACATAGGTTAGTGTTGGTTTATGCCTAAGATCTTAAATTTTTTTTAAAAGACTTTGAAAAACACTTAGGCATGAGCAGTGGCGGAGCCAAAGGCTCCCTCCCGCCCAAAATTTTGAGAAACGATGAATTTTCTACAGGAAAAAATTATTTTTGTGATATTTTCTTATAAATGTTGTATTTCGCTCCACCCCCCCCCCCTAAAAAATTTCAGTAAGAAATTCGCCTCCCTATGATAAATTCCTGGCTCCGCCACTAGGCATGAGTTTGGGAAAATTAGAAATGTGACCAAGTGGAAAATCCACTTTTGGCCTTCAGTCCAGTCGACATAGGCTTAACCTCCGGCGACTTGATGAAGGTCGGTCGACCGACATGTGTTGTCCGATCGATCGATGTGTGTTTTTGTCCTTAATCAATTTTGAATATTCCAAGACTCCAACAGTTATATTGTGTGGACGACCATACTTTAGGTCGGTCAACCGAGCTTATGCTCCCGACGACCGGGCCACTCTTTAAAGTTGACCAATATGTGTCCAGTAGCTTGTTTACCTTGATTCGGAAGCACCTCGTACGACCTACCTCTAGTTCGGTCGACCGGAGTGTCTTGTCACAGGTAAAAATATAGACGTTGTAACACGATTTGCTTCTCACTTCTGGCCTCTATATAAAGCTTTAAGGCTGATTTTTCATAGTTAACCCAGTCATAAGAGGGCCTTTGTATTACACTTTCCAAAAAAGCAATCAAAGACTTTCAAGAGCTTAGTTCTTCACCTTTACCAAAATACATCATTTTGAGTAAGAGCTTCATATACATACTCTTCTATTCTCAATATTGATTAGAGTTATCAATTGTATTATCCAATCCTTGAGGGATTTATTGTAATGAGCTTAAATTGTAAATTCTCATTAGTTGAGGCTCATTCTTTCTCTTTCTAAGACTAGCTCTATGTGAGTTAGATTGGCTCTTAGTGAACTTAGCTCTTTGTGAGTTTGTCTCTTAGTGAGATTGACTCTTTGTGAGTTAGAAAATTCTCTTTGTGAGTGTGTCCTCTTTGTGAGGTATGTTGTAGCTCTTTGTGAGCTTGGCTCTGTGTGAGCTAGAGAAGTAGTTCAAGTAAAACTCTTTATGAGTTGTCCACTAATGTAAAAATGTCCACTACAAGAAAACAGGAAAACAGTGACGGCCGTTTCCGTCGGTAATTGGTCGCTAAACTGAGTTTAGCGACCGATTAACGACTGAATGACGTGGTCGTGTATTTTTCATCGCTAAGCAAATTACCGACCGAATACCGACGGAATATATAGCGACCGAATACCTACCGAATCGTCATCATTGTTGACTTTTGACTTTGACTGGTTAACGACTGAATACCGACAGAAATTCTAGCGACCGAATAATCGATCGGTAAATAACGACCGAATACCGACCGAATGGTCAACATTGTTGACTTTTGACTTTGACTATATAACGACCGAATACCGACGGAAAGTCTAGCGACCGAATAATCAGTCTCTATTTACCGACGGAATACCGACCGAATGGTCAACATTGTTGACTTTTGACTTTGACTATATAACAACCGAATACCGACGGAAAGTCTAGCGACCGAATAATCGGTCTCTATTTACCGACGGAATAGCGACCGAATGGTCAATATTGTTGACTTTTGACTTTGACTGGTTAACGACCGAATACCGACGGAAAATTTAGCGACCGAACATTCGGTCGCTATTCCATCGCTAAATTGTTTTTTATTTAAAAAAATAAATTTGAAATTAAATTAAATCCCTATTATAAAAAACAGCAATACGCACAGAAATACAAACCAGAAACAGTATTAATAAGATCCCAAATAGAAAAAATAATCAATAAACCCAAAAAACACAAGTTTACACTTCTCATTTACAATACAACACTCACAATCAAAGTGTGCACTTCTCATTACATTTCAACACTCACACACTTTGAATTATCAAAACTCACAATCAACACTCACACACTTTGAATTATCAAAACTCACATATTATACAATTAGCATACATTTCAATAATACACCAAGAAAACCAATAATACACCAAGAAAACTACATTGGATGTTAAAAAACTACATTTGAAAAACAAAGAAAATTATGAGAATTGGCAAAAAAATTGCAAGAAATTATAAGAATTGGCAAAAAAAAATTGCAAGACATTATAGAAAACCCATATATTAAAATCCAAGCGAAATCGAGTACTACCTCACTCCATTTTTTGTTTGAATCTTCTCAAAATAGATGTATTTATTCCAATTGTTAAGAAAAAAAAACTAGAAAATGCAAGATTCTCACCTAAACCCTAAAAAACCCAACTGAAATCAGAGGTGGTGACGATGCCTTGGAGGTGCCGGAGGTGGTGGCGCTGGAAGGAGGGAGGGGATTTGGGGGGAAATCGCTGGAAGAGGTGGTGGTGGAGGTGGAGGTCGCGGCTGGGCAGAATGAAGAATGAGGGAGAGGCTTCCTGCCTTAGATATATTTATAGAAATAAAACGCACAAAACGACGTCGTTTAGACATTTAATAATAGCGACCGAATAGAGACGGAATTGGCAAATTCGGTCGCCACTTAGCATGCTTAACACTTGTCCAATTTTTCAAATAAATTAGCCCGCGAAAAAGCAAACGATGTCGTTTAGGCATTTAATAATAGCGACCGAATAGCGACGGAATTTGCCAATTCCATCACTATTCGGTCGCCACTTAGCATGCTTAACACTTGTCCAATTTTTCAAATAAATTAGCCCGCGAAAAAGCAAACGATGTCGTTTAGGCATTTAATAATAGCGACGGAATTTGCCAATTCGGTCGCTATTCGGTCGCCACTTAGCATGCTTAACACTTGTCCAATTTTTCAAATAAATTAGCCCGCGAAAAAGTAAACGATGTCGTTTAGGCATTTAATAATAGCGATCGAATAGGGACAGAATTTGCCAATTCCGTCGCTATTCGGTCGCCACTTAGCATGCTTAACACTTGTCCAATTTTTCAAATAAATGAGCCCGCGAAAAAGCAAACGATGTCGTTTAGGCGTTTAATAGTAGCGACCGAATAGCGACGGAATTTGCCAATTCCGTCGCTATTCGGTCGCCAATTAGCATGCTTAAACACTTGTCCAGTTTTCAAATAAATGAGCCCGTGAAATGGCAAAAAGACGTCGTTTAGGCATTTAATAATAGCGACCGAATAGCGACGGAATTAGGGTTAGGGTTAGGGTAGGGCGACCGAATAGCGACCGACATAGCATATTCGGTCGCTATTATTCTCCCGGATTCCCTTTTTTGGTAAAATAGCGGGGGGTTTTAAGGATATATAGAAACATTTTACCTAATAGTAACTAACATAGGAAAAATATTTCTATATATCCTTACAAACCCCGCTATTCTATAAAAAACGGAATCCGGGAAAAAGATAGCGACCGAATAGCGACGGCCTTCGCAAATTCCGTCGCTATTCGGTCGCCCCTTAGCTTAATAGCGACCGAATAGCGACGGATTTAGTAAAAACTTATAAATCCGAAAACCGACATCGTTCTAAATGTGAGTACGAACTAATATGAATATTTTAGTAATTATTTGTTTATTAATAATCAATTAATAAAATTTTAATTCCATCACTTAATGATTCACATAAATGCACACACAAATGTATTACTTGAATTGTTCTGCTTTGAGTATATATCGGTATTTTATAAATCGGGACTGAAAACTCATTCGATGAGTAGATGAAGAATCGGATTTTTCTTCCAGGGCCGCTGCCCCTGGACCACGCAAGGCGGCCGCTGCCCCCTTGACCCCCCGCCCGCTAACCAGCTAGCGGGACCGCCGTCTGCGTAGAGCAGATTCGTCGTTCCGCTGACCTAAGACTTTGTATATGTATTTTTCCTATTTTAGTTACTATTAGGTAAAATGTTTCTATATATCCTTAAAAAACGGAAATCGGGAAAATAATAGCGACCGAATAGCGACGGAATTGGAAAATAATAACGACCTAATTTTGGTCGTTATTCGGTCGTTATTCCGTCGGTAATCCGTCGTTAAAGTCCGTCGGTAGTCGGTCGTTAACGAAAATAAAATGACGTCGTTTTGTGTCCTTCATTTATTACTATACAAATAAACACCGTTATGTATTCCGTCTGTATTCGGTCGTTAACTTCCGTCGGTATTCAGTCGTTATATATTCCGTCGATAAACGGTCGTTAATATCCGTCGGTATTCGGTCGTTAAGGGTGAACAAACTGACGACGTTTCAATTTGGTCAACGAGACCGATGTGGCCGACGGATGAGCGACGGAATAACGACCGATTTGTTTTCGGTTTCTATTCGGTCGGTATTCCGTCGTTCAATTTGTGACCGAAAATTTCGGTCGCTAAAGCCGGTCGCTATTTAACTGTTTTCTTGTAGTGGTCGATCCCACATTCATTTGTTGTAAAGGGAAAGCTAGTGAAGTTGCAAAAATTCTTTGGTGTGTGCTAAGATAGTGGATGTAGATCTGTGTGATCGAACCACTTTAAATCTATGTGTTTGTTCTTTCTAACTCTAACTCTTTACTTTCAAGTTCTTATATTATTAATTGTGCTCATTGTCCATAAGAACTTGTTTGTTTGAACTCTATTTGTCAATCTTGAGTTAGATTGTTTGCTTCCTTCCTAGCTTCATATATCATGCTTGGCTTTGGTTATATGATTTGTGTTGTTCCATCTTACAAGCTTTGTATATAGGAACATTGACTTAGCTTATCCTTAAACATATTCATCATCTTGTATTCCTATGTGTTGCATCTAACACACTAAGTCATCTAAGCTTTAATTAACCTTATTTGCTTAATCAAAATACTTGTTGTTAAGATGATCACTTAGGCAAAAAATATTTTAGAAAAAAAATTTAAAAATCTAATTCACCCCCTCTTAGGTTCTCCCCATATCGAGTATTTCAAAATACTCGCGAGATTTCAAGCTGAATAATTAATTACTCATTCAAACTCGACTCGTTTAAAATTTTCAAATATAAAATTATACTCAAATTCGAGCTCAATCTCCAAAAATTCGAATTCATTGTTAATACCCTTCTAGCCTTAGGCATAGGGATGACCAAGGTTAAGGTTATAATCATCTAATCATTGGTTATTAATTGTGGTCAATAATTAATTTAATTGGTCAACTCTTAGACGGTTATAACTTTACTTTCACTCAGTGCAGTTAAAGTTTATACTATTTCCTAATCGTAAAACGTCGGTTTAAAGTACTTTAATTTTTTATTATTAAGAATTAAGATAATGGACCATTATTAATCGTTAATTAGTAAGAAATAGAAAAATATTGACATTCAAAACTTCAAAAAAAAAAATTACATTTATATTCCTCGAGAATTAATGACATTTCATTTATATTTTAGGAATGGAGGGAGTATTTAGGATTTTAAAAGATTATTTATGGATAAATAAGTCCAGTGAATTTTAAAAGACTATTCAGAAGAAGGTTGGTGTAGCACCTATTGAAGATAAGATGAGAGAGAACCGTTTGCGTTGGTTTGGGCACATTAGACGAAGGCCAAGTGATGCTCCGGTTAGGAGAATTGAAGGATTATGTAATGTAGATGGCGTAAGAGGTAGAGGGAGACCGAGGAAGACTTGGATGGAGGTGATAAAAGGGGATATGAATCTGCTAGAACTAGATGAGAGTTGTGTTTGGGATCGAAAGAAATGGAGAGATTGCATCCACGTGGATGACCTTACGTGATTCTTACTTTGGTTCATGTAGCCGACCCCAATCTGTTGGGATTAAGGCTTGGTTGTTGTTGTTGTTGTTGTTGTTGTATCTAAGATTTTAAAAGAATGTAATGACTTATAATTTTTTTTTTTTTTTAAGATTTTGTATACTTAGGATGCTTATATTCGGATTTTAAAGATAAATATCATAAGAATTTATAAGATTTGAAAGGGTTACAAAGACTTTTTATTTGTACGATCCTAACCAGATCAATTTAGTTGGATGATGAACAATGTCTAGTTAAATAATGCACAAATTCTTCAGGAACAACCTTTACAACTCAAACTTTTCAAATAATGGTGGAATTTAACATTCCCAAAGGTTTTATGATAGGTATAAAGTTACTAGGTTGCGGACACTTGGTTCAAATAATGGAATGAGGCCATAAACATAAAGCCAAATAAAAGTAAATTGGTTAAAGTTGTGGGCACTCACGAACAAATTTGATTTTTACCGAATTACCGACCGAATTCAAATTCAATTCGATAATTCAGTGTGAATTAGGTAATTCGGTTACATCCCAATTCGATTTGGTCAAAAATAGGACGAAATCGGTTTGACTATAATTGAATTCGGCCTGACCGAATTCAAATTTATTTTTTAATAATTTTTTAATTTTATTATATAGTTAATATATAAAGTAAATAGACCCTAAATATTATTATTTTGGCGGTTTTTCTATTAATTTTCCGTGTAAATATGGTTGAATTAAACAATGACTAATTTATTATTTCGATTATTTTTTTCTGAATTTATTTTTTGTTTTGATTTTGGTTTTTTCTTGATGTTCAATTAGAGTTTTCTTGTAAAATCGATTAATTCAACAAAAAAAACGAATTCCAAATTCGCCAATTCGAATTCGATAATTATGAATTCGAATCTAAATTGGGGGTCCGTTTTTAGATTCTAAAAAGTTGGCCCAAATTCAAATTACCGAATTGGCGAATTCGAATTCGGTGCTCACCACTACTTGCATTAGCAATAACATAAAAGATATCAAATGGAATGGAACAATAAAAATAAAAGCAAACATTCAAAGTTAGAAGAGTCAATGAAAAAGGTAACAAATAAACAAATCATGGAAATCCACTAAAAAGTCTTATGGGTTAGGGTGGGATTTTTTAAAGGGTTTGATATTTATACTTTTCACTAAAAAATCCCAGAAATTCCTAATTAAAAAAAAAAATCTGTCGAAATTTGGAATTTTTGAATACCAAAAGACGGTTTGTTACTTGTTAAAAGTCTTGATTGAATACCACTTGATTTGAAAACCACTCTTAAAAAATCTTAATAGTCCTAATTGAATACCACATGACTTATTTAGATTACTTAAAAGTTTTAATTGAATACCACAAGATTTATTTATTTCAAAATAGTCTTTTAAAATCTCAATTGAATACACCCTAAGGTTGATAATAATCTATAAGACTATAACAGTAATTGGGCCAGACTTTCCTTCATTTTTCTTTCTTTGTGTTCCAAGTCTTGATTGGACTTTGAATAACTGACAAGCAACTCAACGAACCAACAACACTGCTCCGCCACCACCTCCACAGACGGCTCTAGGTGCTCTTGCCAAATTTCACTACCTATCAATCAACAACCACCGCCGACCGTGTCCCCATTCTCCACCTGCGCCGCCGTATCAATAGCAGAAACCGGAGAGAAGCCTGACACTAAGTGGTAAGAAGTTCTACTGTTTCCTTCCTTTCCTTATTGGACTTAATTGGCTCGTTGATAACTGAGGTTTGATTGGGGAAATTCTTACTGAGTTGCCCCAAGTTTCCTGGTCAATAGAAGGAAGTAGAACTTTGCAGCCAATGACTTACAATGTAGAAATTGATAAAATATAGGGGCAAATTTAAGAAAACCAATAACTAAAAGCCTAGAAAATTAATGCTCAAAATTTAATTTATTAAAAATACTACCTACATTTCATAATATAAGTCGTTTAGAACCTGTAACAAAAATTAAGGAAGCAACAAATAAGGTATCTTTTTAATCAAAATATTAATATTACTCTATTAAATATAACTTGTATGCTACTAATTCTTTTTAAGAGAGTAATATTGATATTTGGACAAACAAACTACCTTGTTTTTTGCTTCCTTAATTTTTGCTACATGTCCTATACGGCTTATATTATGCAATGGAGGTAGTATATATAAGGGGAACGACCTCCGGCTCCCCTCCCCCTTCATTCAGTCTATGACAGCGCCTTGAAGACAATGTGTCCGGAGTTAGACTCTGACTTGGCCGAGACTTTGAGCCATGAATTATTAATTTTCTTGATTTGTTCCTGAGCTTGGAACAAGTTGTAAAGTGTAAATTGAAGCTATAATTAGTGAAAACTAATTCAGAAGTAACTATAAGTTAGAAAAAACACATGTGATTTCCAACTTGTGACATCTTTTGATGCAATTATTCTTGTATGGCTTCTCAGAATGGAATTGAGGCTGCAACTTGAACCTGCAATACGAAAAATTGTTTAAGACCGTATTGTTAGATGTGTTTATTGCTTACTTCATACTTCATAGATGACTGGTTCTGTCTTCTTCGGAGCATTCTAGGATGACATTTTTTTTGTGTGAGATTTTTACAACAATTTACTTATACCCCGTTTCTAAATTATGGCAGAATAAAATGCTCATACTATTATAGTTGGCCTAGAAAAGAGGCTATGCAATATAGCAAGTTCCTGAAGACAGACGAATTCTTCAAAGTTGGAACGAGGAAGATATCTCTCGTTGGTGTGGTTAAAGAGGGAGGAACTCTCTATATTCATGTATTTCCTCTTTATAAGGCTGAGAAAGATATTTTCCATTAGCTTCTCGAGGGACAATAGTCACATATGAATCATGGTTCATCACTGAAACCCGAATTCCGCTCTCTTTGGGCAAAGCTCCTGGATTACACCCAACAGAGAAACCTCCGGAAAGGCCAATCTCTTCACGCGCACCTCATTAAAACTAGTATCTCGCCGTCTTGCGTATTCCTATCCAATAACCTTGTCAACTTTTATTCAAAATGCCTTCATTTACACGAGGCCTATCTTGTCTTCCAAGAAATCCAAGACAAAGACACGGTCTCATGGAACTGCCTCATCAATGGCTATTCTCAGTTGTGCAGCCGAGACTCTTCCATAGTAGTCCTCAAACTATTCCAGCAAATGAGATGCCAAAATTTTCTCCCCAATTCTCATACGTTTTCAGGTATCTTTTCTGCTGTGTCAACGTTGGAGGACCCATTTGTTGGGAAACAAGCCCATGTGCTTGTACTCAAAGCCACGGATTATTCCGATGTGTTCGTCAACAGTTCATTGTTGAACATGTATTGTAAAGTGGGTCTTGTTGAAGAGGGTCGAAAAGTGTTTGATGAAATGCCTCAACGGAACTCGGTTACTTGGGCTACTATGATTTCTGGATATGCATTTCAGAGACTTGCTAAGGAGGCTTTTTTGCTTTTCAGAACTATGTTTGATGGAGGAGAGGAGGATGTGAATGAGTTTATTCTCACTAGTGTTCTTAGTGCTTTTACATTATCGGAGTTCGTTGATATTGGGAAGCAAATTCATTGTCTTGCCTGTAAAAGTGGGTGGTTGTGGAATGTTTCTGTTGGGAATGCTCTTGTTACTATGTATGCAAAGTGTTGCAGCTTGGGTGATGCATTTCGGGCATTTGAGTTTTCTGGTGACAGGAATTCAGTTACGTGGTCTGCCATGATTACTGGTTATGCACAAAGTGGTGACAGTGAGAAGGCATTGGAATTGTTCTTGGAGATGCATTCTTGTGGAATGAAACCAAGTGAGTACACTCTTGTTGGAGTGCTCAATGCTTGCAGTGATACTGAGGCTATTGTCGAGGGGAAGCAGGCACACGGTTATTTGCTGAAGTTGGGGTACGAGTCTCAGATGTATATTATGACAGCTTTGGTTGATATGTATGCTAAATGTGGTAGCATAAATGATGCCCAAAAAGGGTTCGAGTGTTTACAAGAATCAGATATTGTGTTGTGGACTTCCATGATAGGAGGTTACGTTCAAAATGGGGATAATGAAAGTGCTATGAGTATGTATTGCAAAATGCAAACGGAGAACATGGTACCCAATGAGTTAACCATGGCCAGCTTGTTAAAAGCTTGTTCTAGCCTTGCTGCTCTCGAGCTTGGGAAACAGTTACATGTCCATGCAATTAAGTATGGATTTGGTCTCGAAGTCGTGCTCTGGCAACAATGTACGCAAAATGTGGAAGCCTTAATGATGGGAATATAGTCTTCAGGAGAATGCCTGCAACAGATGTAGTGTCGTGGAATTCAATGATTTCAGGTCTCTCACAAAATGGATACGGTGTTGAAGCTCTTGAACTTTTTGAAGAGATGCTACTGGAAGGCACAAAGCCAGACTATGTTACCTTTGTCAATATTCTTTCTGCTTGTAGCCACATGGGGCTGGTAGATCAAGGTTGGAATTATTTTAGGATGATGTCTCAAGAATTTGGTATAGTCCCAGGGGTCGATCACTATGCATGCATGGTAGATATCTTGGGTTGTGCTGGAAGGCTTTCTGAAGTAAAAGAGTTCATCGAATCAGCAACTATTAATCATGGGATGTCATTGTGGCGCATCTTATTGAGCGCTTGTCGAAACTATCGTGCTTATGAATTGGGAGCCTATGCAGGAGAAAAACTAATGGAGTTAGGTTCCCAAGAATCCTCTGCATACGTGTTATTGTCGAGTATTTATCAAGCAATGGGAAGATCGGAGGATGTTGAACGGGTTAGGAGGATGATGAACCTCCGAGGTGTCAGTAAGGAGCCAGGTTGTAGTTGGATTGAACTGAAGAATCAAGTACATGTGTTTGTTGTTGGAGACCTGTTACATCCTCTAATTAATGAGATACGTAAAGAAATACAGAGACTGAGTAAGCTGATGAAAGATGAAGGTTACCAACCTGCTTCAGATGAAATTCTTGAGGGTTTTTAAGGCAAGTTGACCATGAAGTTAATAAAATATATATATATATATATATATATATATATATATATATATATATATATATATATATATGTGTGTGTGTGTGTGTGTGTGTGTGTGTGTGTGTGTGTATCATGAATTTAGCTTTTCGTGATTTCTCAGATGTTTTTTTGAGGTAGTTTTTGGGTTGTAAAGTAGTTAAAATATTTTGAGTCATTTGGATCCCTTCAGCAACTGCATTTTTCAATACTCGGTTTCTTTTTTTTCTGGTTTGCAGGCTGCTGCTTGTAAATAAAACATGATGCGAATGTCGGAAAAGCCGAGTCTTGTGTGTGCTTTTCATCTTCTTTCTCTTCAAGAAATTAGTTGGAAGAACAATTTGTAAGATTTGTGCCTGTTATTGGAACAAAAAAAATTGAATTGCTTTGATGTTGAAGGTGTTTATGAGAAGATGATAAAAAGATGTTGAAGGTGTTCTTTGCCAACTTATGCTCAACCTCTACTTGCTCCCCAGGTCCACACTGCTTCTTTAAGTGAATTCTGTTTGTTCTTGCATTTCTTTTTTCTTTTTTTCGTTTATCAATTTCAAAATATTTTCTTTGGCTGTTGAGCATCTTTATTCATTATGGCTCATGGACTATATTGGGTTATGGAGTCTGAAGTACTGAACACGGGCACATGCTGACGGCGACCCAATTTATGTAACTTAAATATTGTATCTCAATATAGTGAAATATTATGGCTTAGCAAAGCACCAAACGTAGTCAATTTCTTGACGAACTAGGTGAACAGTTTCTTGTATCTTTCCTTATAATTTTTTATTTCGTTTTTCTCTCAGTATTGCTGTTTATTTACTAATAGACTCTTCCTTTTCATACTTAACTTTTTGAGTTCTGGAGTTTATATATCATTCATACATTCGGCTCCCCCCTTTTTTATTATTATTATTTATCTGCATAACTTTTGGATTGTAAAGCTTCCTAATTTCAGTCCAATTTTACACATTGCATACTGAAAAGAGTTAATCACTATTTATGTCCCTTTAACTATTTTCAAAAGAAAGTTATACCCTTTTTTTATTTTTGCGTGCCGTTAATACCCTAATTGTTTATGGTGTGTTAAAAATATTCAAAATGGACGAAATCCGGTGAGGCAATGCGGCTTTGCACACGTGCGATAAAACAAGACGTAACTACAAATCCACTTGCAAGTGACTACTGATTTGTTTGACAAATGCGTTTTTTTTTTTTAATGAGGGGATTGGAGAAGAAGATAAATTGAAGAAAGAGAGTGGGAAAGAAGATGAAGAAGTGGGTTTTTATGGATGATTTTGCCCCTGCAAAACCGAGCATGTGGGTGGCAAATGTGCTCAGTCATTGTGTGTCGTCGAATTCCGTCCAATTTGAGTAGTCGCAAATAGTTGGGGGCATAAATAGCTCTCAAAAATCAAAAGATGCATAACTTTCTTTTGAAAATAGTCGAAGAGGCATAAATAGTGATTAACTTTACTGAAAAATTCTTTTGAGGGCAAACATTTCGATAAAGTCACAAGGATATTATCAAAGGGGAGTCGAGAGGATTTCTGGTGAGTGCAGTGGCCAAAATAATTTTCAATTTCTTTGTTTTTCATTTTAGCAAATCAAATATCAATTTATTTGGACTTCACTACTTTTTGATAAGCTGTTATGAGACTTCAGGTGAATTTTGTGAATTAAAAGCAGCATTTAATTATATGGTTTAGTTTCTAATTGGATAATTAGTATAATTAGGATGAGCTAAATATAAATCTGACATCACAATGGATCTTTAATAGTTCATTTTTTTCCTCTCTTTTTTCCTCTGTGTGCTGGTTAGGAATATTTAAATGTGGGTGAGAAGTATTAGCATTGACTTCTTGTTTGAAAATTTGTATCGTGACTTTAAAAAGTGAATAGAGAAAATATGAGGTCGAAAGTAAGAATTTTCCGCGTTAGAAAATGGGCATGCACAAATGCTCTAAAAACTCAATACAAATTCTTTACTTAGTATCCCGTATTTTCTCACAAATAACTCATTTAAACTAAAATTCAATCCAAAGACATATCACTATAAACTTTCTCTACTTTTTTCAGCTCATGTGAGTTGGTATTTGCAGAATGTATTCACTAGCGACCATGAAATCTGTAACTCAATAATTTTCGTAAATAAAAATTCCAAGAGTTACACCAAACAGGGGTAAATCACTTTACGGACGATGGTGAAAACGATAATAAATGTTTCAGATTTTCCATATTTTGCGTTTTTAGTGGTTTTGACTTGTTTTTAGACAATTTTTTTGGGTATTTTATATCTAATTAAGCAAGTTTTAAACCTAAAAAACATTGGACATTAGTTCCTTAATTTATGTAGGGTTATTGAAGCTTACAGGATTGAATGAATTACGATGAAATCACAGCTTGAAAAACTTAAGAGGGGTCACTCCGAACAAAATTTTCTTTGCAAAACAAGCATTCTTGAATTATTTGCTCATGACTAGAATACAAATGATTTGAATTAGGAAAATGATTTGCTACTAGAATTCTTGGATAGAAATTGGATAAAACCCAAATTAACACTATTCACCCTCTTATTTTTTTTTTTTTTTTTGGTAAGAAAGATGCATATTATATATAAACAAAAACTACTACACATCGTAAAGTATCATTACTAAACGATCTATCGAAAATAGGCGCATGGGCATCCCCCGCCACTAGTTGGCTAACAAAAGGGGGTGAAGATTGAAACGTAATGAAATCAGTAGTAGACAACTTGGCCCCAGTTTTTGCAAGACGATCCGCGCACGCGTTCGCCTCCCTATAAACATGGCTGAATCTATGTTCCCGAAACCTCTCCAGTAAAGCCCTGCAATCACAGATAATAGTAGATAAAGGGTGAACCGATATATCAGCATTTAGAACCAACTGAATAATAACTTTAGCATCCAATTCTATCTCAAGTAGTTGAATATTCAAGTTGATAGCTAAATTCAACCCATCTCTTAGAGCCCATAATTCTGCAATGTTATTGGAACAAATTCCTATACTTCTACAAAACCCACATTTCCAACTACCAGTATCATCTCGAATGAGACCACCTGTTCCTCCCCTGCCCGGATTCCCATATGCTGAACCATCCACATTCAATTTGTACCATCCTGAAGGGGGTTTGATCCAAGACACCAAAATGGGTACCTGTCTTTTTTGCTTCTGCTGAGCCGAGGTCCCCAGAAAGACAAATTCCATTGTCTTTTGAGTCACCTGCTGAGCCGTATCCACCAAGACAAGCTCTTGAGTGAATATTTTTTTGTTTCTAGCCCCCCACAATCCCCAGCACCCATGAACAAACAAAGCATTCCAAGGCAGATTGCAATCTGCAGTAGCACTAAGTTTTGACCCATACTTTAACCACTCTTCAAAGGACATTCCCTGCATCTGAGGTGTTTTTTCATAGAGCTTCAAGCTGTTCCACATATCTTTAGCATTAACACAATACCTAAGCACATGTTCAATTGACTCTTCCTCTTTATCACAAATGGGGCAAATAGAGCAATTGGTAACATTTCTATGACAAAGCATTTTCTTAGTAGCAAGACTATCATGAAAACAAGTCCAAAGAAATAATTTAATTCTATTACTACAATTACTTTTCCAAATCCAATCCCAAGTTTTGTTATCAGTTTTCCCATCAATATTGTTTCCTTGTAGAATATTATGAGCCTCTTTGGAATTGAAATCGCCATCCGTACTCCCCTTCCACCTTCTTCTATCAACAACCGAATTATTCTGGGATCGAGGCGTTGCTCTAATACATTCCCTCAAATAAGCCGGAAGGACAAAAGAGATTTGTCCAATATCCCAAGGAACATGAATGCCAAATAACTGAGATAATCTAATCTCCTCTTCCCCCCTGTTAAACGGTCCTATGATATGTGTCCTAAGATTACCAAGACCCGTCCAATCATCTAACCAAAATCTGATTATTTCCCCATTCCCTGGTATCCAAGCCGAACCCGCATGGAATAAATCCAAACCACCTTTAATCGCCTTCGCATTAATTGATCCATTTCCTTTTTTCAGAAGTACCTGAGAGCCCTCTATATCCCTAATGCATCGGTTATAAAGGCAGTGTGCCCACTTGGGCTTCTTATTTCTAACAAGCCTCCAAACTAACTTCGCCATACCCACCCGGTTTGCATGAATCGCTTTACGGATACCTAAACCACCCTTGCTCAAAGGTCTAGTAACCCGATCCCAATTAATAAGGTGCATTTTTTTTTTTCCTTCATTCCCTCCCCAAAGAAAATTCCTATGTTCCCTATCAATTTTAACACAAACAGACACAGGAAGAGGTAAACACTGTGAGTAATAGGCTAGAATATGAGAAGAAGAAGATTGTATAATGGACTTGCGTCCTGCTATTGACAGTAAATTTGCCTTCCAACCACCCAGTTTCCGCCGAATTTTATCAATAATGAACTGAAAATCCCCATTCTTAGGCCGAGAGTGAAAAATGGGAAATCCTAAGTACTTGCCCAAATTAGTAGTAGCTTGAATATTAAGAACTTTCTCAATCTCATTAATCCTAGCTTGAGAAATATTCTTCGAGGTACAGAATTTAGACTTCCCACAATTAATCCTTTGGCCCGATCTAGAACTAAAATCCTCCAACACTCTCTTAATCTCAACGATGGAAGCATCATCAGAAAGACTAAAGAGAATAATGTCATCCGCGAAAAGCGAGTGCGAAAGAACCGGACCTTGTTTTCCTAACTTAAGAGGTTTCCATCTCCTGTCCCTCACAGATTTCTCAATACTAATAGACAAATACTCCATGCAAATCACAAAGATATACGGAGACAACGGATCCCCCTGTCTAATGCCTCTCGAAGGATAAAACCAATCCGTAGCCTCACCATTAATCAGAATAGCAAGCTTAGAAGAGCATATGCAATGCATGATAATACGAATAGTATTCGGAGGAAAATGAAAGAACATGAGAGCATCCCGAATAAAATCCCATTCAAGTCTATCATACGCCTTTTCTAGATCAATCTTCACAGCTATAGCTCCCTGATTACCAGTTTTCTTAGAAATAGAATAGATAGCCTCTTGCACAATAATAACACTATCCGCACACCTCCTACCCGGAATGAAACTTCCTTGTTGAGGTGAAATGATATCCTTAAGAATAGGTCTAATCCTATTAACCATAATCTTGGAGATAATTTTATACACAGTATTGCACAGGCTGATAGGTCTCAATTGGCCAACTGACTCAGGATTAGAGACTTTGGGAATAAGGCAAACATACGTAGCATTAGTATCCGGAGGCAACTCCTCAAGATTAAACACCTTCCACACAAAGTTGGCTACAGACGGTTGAAGAATATCCCAAAATCGTTGAAAGAAAACCGGATGAAGGCCATCAGGTCCTGGACTCTTGAAAGGCTTAAAACCCCACACAGCCTCCTTAATCTCACTATGGCTCGGCTGATCTTGGAGAAAACCAAGACTGAAGGGTTCATTCGGATTCCATTGGAAAGGGAATGGATCCGAAATGACCTTGCTAAGAATCTTACTAGTAGTATACAAAGATTTGAAGTGATTAAGAATTAACTCCTTGACAACCCCGATATCAAATTCCCACTCCCCATTAGGATGCTTAAGTGACAAGATACGGTTGTTCTTTCTATGATTAATGGCAAGAGTCTTTAAGAACTTAACATTCATATCATCCCAAACAAGCCAATCCATCCTAGATTTAATGGCCCATATATGCTTCTCTTCCCTATAGATAACATCCAATTCAGCAAGGAGACTCCTTTCAAGGTTAACCAAGAACTGGGAGGTTCTATTTTCAAGAGCAATTTGGATACCTTTCAATCTAGCAAGAATGTTTTTTTTCTTTTTAAAGACATTACCAAAGACCAAATCATTCCAAGTCTTCACCTCTTCCTTAAAGTTATTGGCAGAAACAGAATAAGAGTTATGATTACCACTCCAAGCACTTTGAACCACATCCTTGAACGAAGGATGCGACAACCAGACTGTTTCAAGCCGAAAAGGCTTTCTGAAAGAGCCATGATGCCTAGGTTCCAAATGCAACAAAATAGGAGAGTGGTCGGACCTAGTCCTAACCAGATTATACAACGTGGCTTCCTGAAACATACGCCGCCACTCCGGATTAGCAACTGCTCTATCCGATCTCTGAAAAATAAGTTCACCACTATCCCTCTTATTGGTCCACGTGAACTTAGATCCCTCATGCCCAATATCCAACAGGTTACAATCATCAAGCATCGAATGAAAATTAAACATACGATTATGATTAGCCGGTAACCCCCCAAATTTTTCCGATTGAAACAAAATGTCGTTAAAATCACCCATCATAATCCAAGGTAAATCATGGTTACTCGCAAAAAATCTAATATCATTCCAAAAAACATTTCTAACACTTAAATCAGGACTAGCATAAACCGCACTAAATAACCAGATTTTTGAAGAGTTAGTTACCTTCACCACCGCATGTATCGCTTGTAGACTTTTTGATATAATATTGACCTCCACATCTTGCTGATTCCAGAACAACCAAACACCACCTCGGTAACCTTCCGGGTCAGACCTTTCGACATTCGTATATGGCAGCCTTGCACATATTTGATCAGCCCTCATACCACTAATTTTTGTTTCCAGCAAAGCAAGCATCTGGGGCCTATGTGTAGTGATCAGATTCATCATATGTTGGTGAAAATCTGGATGTCCCGCCCCTCTCACATTCCATACCAGGATCTTACTCATACTGGATACTCGATTGCTGTTGGGTTGCCGAACAATTTCTTGCGGAATCCACCCCAATGGTAGAGACGCAAACTGGTGCTCGCTGAACCCCGGGATCAACTGTATCATGTAATCCACCACTCCCTGATTCAGCCTCATGTCTATGAACAATCGAAATTTGTTGGTTCTTTCTCCCAACTGAATTGTTATTGGACTGCTTCTTGCATTTCCCAGCTCCAATTTTAAAGTTCGTGTGCTTAGTCTGTAAGAACCCCTTACTATTGGCTGATATGTTTCTCTTTCGATATTCCTTTCTGCTACATCTCTCCCTCGAAACTCCAGAGACCTGTTCCTCATCTGAATATTCATCATATTCCATGCCTGATTCCTTTCCCAAGTAGTCTGTGTCTCCTCCCTCGTTAGACTGTAACTGGTCCCTCTCGTCAAATTGAATGGGTGTGAAGTCGGACTCGGACTCCTCCTCCCCCTGACTTGTCTGCTTGACTCCTCCCTCTGCCTTGTCGACCTTACCAGAGAGCCCTGACCCCTCAGTAGTTCGCGATGGTTCCCTCCCAAGCTGTTCTCTTGTTGATGCCGCACCGGATTTTGCACAGAGCTCACCGGTAGTGGTGGTAGTTGTTGGAAATTCGGGTAATTTCTTGCAACCCAGTTCATTAGATGGGTCGGTTCGATGTCCACCGTAAATGTCGCCATCCTTGAGCTGGCCCAGAGATAAATTTCCCCCATTGGACACATGGCCATTGGGCTCAACCTTGTCATTTGTTGATTTACTCTTGACCTGTCCTCCCTTGCTAACAGTTGGAGCCGGCCCATCAATCTCCATCCCTCTGGGCCTAGCGGCCTCTGTGGAGGTGGACTTGGGCTTTGTGGAGGAGTGCGGTTGGCCCAGTCCATCACAGATGGATCCCTTCCCACAGTCCGCAAAGCATTCCGCTGTGAGTTTCTCCTCTGCGTCGACCTTTGATTTCCTCCCTGCGGCATCATCCTTCTTCTTCCGATGTAATTCCGTTATCCTTGATAATTTTTCAGAAGCACTACTCTCCTCTGTTTTTTTTGTAATAATAATCACCCCCCTGTTTTCCTTTGGAGTATTTGCAGGTACTTTCTTGGTACCCACCCTACCGGTCTCTACCCCCATCAACTGTACACCTCCTTTCACATCTGAAATCGGCGCAACAGGTATTTCCATCAACTCACTTTTCCCCCTATTATATTATTTGATGAACCTCCCAATAATACTTTATTTAGTTTTTTATCCTTATTTACTGTACCATGGTCGACTAACCCCTGTCCTTGATAAGACTCCTTTTGAAGGTCATCATTACTTCCTTTGAATAAATTAGCTTGGTCATGAACAATAGAAATATCCTTTACCTTCCAGATCTTTTGGTCAACCTTATTACCTTTCTTTCCCGGGTCAGCCACTACCTTCCGGGTTGGAGCTATCCGTATCGGAGGGTTCTCGTTGTACTTATTCTTTCTGGGTTTGACCTGATTCCATGGGCCAATACCCTGTTGTGCTTTACCCGGGTCCACTTCCATATCTTCCAACCCATTGCACACATCATTCATATCAATATTTCTCGGCACCTCCGTGTTCACCTCCTGCTTTTTTTCCGGGCATACAACAAGCAAATGCCCAACTATTCCACAGCCATAGCAAAACTCAACTCCTTCGTACTCAATTCTCTGGGTATGCTTAGTCCCAATCCTCACAAATGGAACCAAAGGTTTACATAAATCCACCTGAACACAAATCCTTGCAAATCTTCCTCTCTCTGAATTAGAGGTTTTTGCATCCAGTTTTAGTAAAGTCCCTAGCTGCTCTCCCACTTTTGCCAAAATAGTTCTATCATAAAAATCCACAGGTAACCCAGGCAGTCTCGCCCAGATCGCCGTAGTGGTCGGATTGTCACTGTAAGGATCAAATTCAGGCTGCCATAGTCTTGTAGTCAAGTACTGACCATTCAAAAACCAAGGACCACTTGATATCACTTTGTTAAAATCTTCTTCTCTACCAAACTTAGCAATGAAAAAATTATTCCCCAAATCCACTAGTCTAAAATCTCCAACAGGCTTCCACAAGAGACGAACTTTATAATCTATATAACCATAACTGAGGAACTTACCAAAAGGCTTGATAATCAAACTGTTGATCCAAGGACCACGACACCTAAGTTTATCTTCCCTTGATAATCGAACCAGGGGAATGTTGTTACCTTCAATTTCGCAATCTGAGTCTTCATCTAGATGATGAACAAGAAAATTTTTCTTCACATCTTTAGCACACACACTATGAGTCTGAGTTAATTTGTCTTTATAACTAACCAAAGAGTTGGCGTAGTTTTGATCCACAGTATCCTCTTTTGCTTTAAGCTTCTTAGTACTTTGCTGTAACTGATCTGCTTCTTCTGTTGTAATCTCATACCTCTTATTGTTCTCTGCTGGAGCGCAGGTCAGTGAGAGCATTTTTTCTTTTTTTTCTTTACAAATGTATTCACCCTCTTATTGGTATAAGGGAGTCACCCCCCAATTTGAGTTTTAGCCAATTTCTATCCAATAATTCTAGTAGCCTAGTAAGCAATGTTTTGAAACCCGGACCGGACATCAACCCGAAAAAGTTAATGGGTCACGGGTCAATGGTCGGACCGTCATCGACCCGTTCATCAACCCGGTGACGTCATAAATATTAAAAAATATATAATATATACTTATTAATAAAAAATATTGTTAATGTAAAATTTTCTAAATAAATATCTCGTTGATATAAAGCTAGTTCAGATATATTTTATCTTAATTATTCCCTTAAATATCTTTTTTAATTTTAATGTCCAATTAGATGTTGAAAATAAACTTTTAGGACTTGTTTATACTATAATTATTTTTTAGAGTTTATGTGCTAATATTTTAATTGCCATTTTAGTCCCCAGCTATAGAAAGTCTCTTACCAACACTAGAGGAAGAAAACCCTATAATTTCTTTCTCCTTTTTTCCCCAGCCGCATTTCCCCTCTTCTCCTTCTCCGGCACCTTCCCTTCTCTTCTTCTCTTTCTCTCTGCTGCAGCTCCCTCTCTCCCTGCCACCGCCCTCTTTTTTTTTTCTTCTCATCTCTTTCTCTCTTCTGCACCTCCCTCTCTCTCTCTGCCACCGGCCTTTTTTTTTCTTCTCCTCTCATTCTCTCCGCCACTGCCCCGCCACCGCCCTCTTTTTTTTTCTTCTCCGCTCCTTCTCTCTGCCGCGAACCGCCACCGCCACCTCCCTCTCTCTTTTTTTCTTCTCTTCTCCGTTCCCCTCTGCCGTGAACCGCCACCACCCCGCCACCTCTCTCTATTTTTCTTCTTCTTCTTCCCTTTTTTGTACAGAAAAATTAAAAAAAATGTATTTTGTAACCCGGCCGATTTTCCCAAAATCGTTCCGGATTACTGTTCGAACTATCTGACCGGCCGAGTCAACCGGGTCAGTGAAATTAGAGCGGTTTTTGACGAAAACGGGTTTTGGCACCTAACCGGACCGCCAGGAGGTCCGGTCGACGGTCGGACCGGTCCGACCGGCCGGTCCGGTCCGGGTTTCAAAACATTGCTAGTAAGGTCCTTTGAATTAATAGCTATTTTGGTCACCGACTTATTTTCGTCTAGTCACTTTAATCATTTTTCACTTTTTTGACTTATTTCATCCCAAATAAATTTATGGGCCGCCAATTTTATCCTTCCGTCAAATAATAGAGTAAATTCCGTCTAATTTAATGACAACGTTGCCTAATTGGGTTGGAACACTCTTTCTTACAAGGGCAAAATGGAAAAGAGAAATATTCTTTCTCTTTTTACTCAAATCTTCTTCTTTATCAAATCCAACCGTAACAATAGTAGAGAAGAAATTATTACATCAATTTTAATTTCAATCATCATATACTAACCATAAAGATCATATTTGAATCCCAAAATTAGGAGAGCCATGGAAAATGCTCCAGAATTCAGTGAGGATTTTAGTAGAAATCCTTGGATTTTCGCACTACAATATATCGGTATGTGGTAATTAATACAACTGTGATTATGTGAATCGGCAAATTCAATTTTGTTGGGTTTTAATTGGTGAATTAATTAGATAATTTACAGTAGTCGATAAAATTTGGTATATTGGGGACTTGGGTATGAAGGATGGTGCGGTATCTAGTGTACCATTGAGCATAGAACGAAACAAGGGGGCGTCACTCCAAAATAACATTTGGTCAATTTTGAGATTAAAATATGGATCTTTGTAATTAGTATAGGATTATTGAAATTATAATTTATGAAATTGCTTCTTCTCCATTGTTGTTACTTTTGATTTGATAAAGAATAAGTTGGAGGAAGAATAAGTTTGAGGAGGAGAAGGAAGAATATTTCTCTTTTTCATTTTGCCATTGCAGAAGAGAGAGTGTGTTCCAGTCATTAAATTGGACGACATTTACCAACTATTTAACGGAAAGATGAAACTGGCAGTTTGTAAATTAATTGGGGATGAAATAAATAAATAAAATGTGAAAATGATGAAAGTGACTAAGCTAAAATAAGTTGATTAACACATAGTTATTAATTCCAAATCACTTTGAGTCTTAATTTTTTAATTTAAAATGTCATTAGAATATCATTTACATGGTTGATAACCAATACCGAACAAATTGGGAATTGCATTAGACTAACATGGGTTTAGCAGAATGGTCATAACATGGCAGACAAAAAATTGGGAGAAACGTTTTTTGCCAAAACGGAAGTCCTGGGGCCCCACTTCCGTGACGCTCACCCAGACGCGCCTTGCCACGTCAGCTAAGACGGAAGTGGGACTTCCGTCTTAGCCCCACTTCCGTTCTCAACTGACAGATTAAAAACCCTACAAACCTTAATTAATCCGTGACCTGTGGACGAAATTGCCACTTCCGTCCTCAAATTACAGTCTTTTTGCAGTGTCTAGTCTTTTCTCACTTTCTCCTTACAATAATGGGACTGCAAATGTGGACCAAATTGAGGACGGAAGTGGTCCCACTTCTGTCCTCAAATGGACCACTTCCGTCCTCAAATGGCCGAGAGTTTTTCCCCACGGATGTCGTTTGTGGCCAGTTTTTCCGGGATTATAAATATTATTCACTCTCCACCAAAATTTGAATAAAATTTAGCAAAATTCACTTCATTTTCTCACATCAACATACCCTTCAACTCATTTATTTCCATAAAAACCCTGGAAGAGTATTTCAGACACCAATTTAGAATTGCGGTCGGAAATCAAACCGATGGAAAAATGGTAGTATTTTATTTTGTTATGTGTAAGTTTTTTTAGATGAAATGTGTTTAGCTATCTAAGTAATTTTTTTTTTGTAGTGTCTTCCATCAAAGTACACAAATTGGTTGGAACAAACTGGTCTCGGGTTAGCAAGTTCTGTCTATCTGAAGGACGACTTTGGGAATCAATGGTGCGTTTATGTAACCAAAATAGATGATACGTACTACCTAGACGGAGGATTACAACAATTTTTGCTTGACAACAATCTTCGGCCCATAGATAAAGTTCATTTTATACCGTCTCCAATGAATGTACTAGATATTTCTGTTAAAGGAGGGCACGTGATAGGTTACCTGAAGGGCGAATTATCGTATCCTTCTGACGGGGCTTTTTTCTGGCAGAGTTTTTTAATAGACATTGACAAAACCTATTCGGCACTTTCTAAACCGGTACGTTTTCTAATATTAAAATTTTAGTAATAAATTCGTTCATCTCAGAGGTATGGGTTGTAATGTTGTTTCTCGTGTACAGTGGATATGTAGAAACTACATGCAATGGCGTGTTAGAATGAAGCTTGGAATCCCCGAAGTACTGCACATGCGCAATTTTCACGGGAACAAATTGACACTCCAAGTGGCTGGAGACGATTACTATTTTTTTGGGTGGGTTGAGTTTGTTGTGTTTTCAAGATTACACCTCGGTGACCATGTACAAATTCATCCAGCCCCTTACGATATCCTTGATTATAGGGCCGGGAATGATGTTTTTGCCAATTTATTACGATAACTTTAATAACAAGTCATTGTAATGTTTGTAATTTTTGGATATTGAATGAAAAAAAAACTAAATACATTTAAAACAACTTTATACGATTTCTAACAAAATTGATAATTTTTACATTCTAAACTATTACAAATTAGTAAATTTTAAATACAATTAATGTGGAGGAGGTGTTTGGTCAAGATTTGCTAACATGGGACAAGTCTTCAGGTTGTGACCGACTAGTTTACAGTGGTCGCACTTCTTTTCTCTTTGAGTTCCCCTGTTCTCTGTGTCCATAGGCATTTGAAATCTCCGCATTTGAGGTCGATCCACTTGCGTACCTTTCATGTTAGGAGGGTGATGTGTCATATCAAAAGGAGGAGGTCTCCAATGAATGGGATCAAGTACAGGGTATAAAATGGACTTGTACGTATTTCTATAATGCTCGAGAGAATATAAAGGGTGGATATACTTAGAAGCATCCTCCATGATCGATTTGGACACAACAATGACATGTGAGCATGGAGTTGAATAAGTAGACCATTTATCACAGTTATAAGCATGAGCTGATAAGTTGACCGTGTATATTTTTTCACCTTCGCCAGGTCCTCTATGTCGGGACATGACCCTATAGATACCTTGGTCTTTGTGGTGTCGTTGCACAGTCAACCTTGTTACTTTTTCTTCGTACGTGAAGTACTGATCCCATGTTCTCTTAGGGAATGACGTTTGACAACAATTAGCATCTTCCCGGTGTGTGTCAAAATAATGTACAAGCTTGAAAAATATCATCTCCACAAGAGCTTTCAAAGGCAGCGCTCTAGACTGTTTCAAAACGTTGTTAAGCGCCTCAAACATGTTTGTCGTCATGCAACCGAAACGCTTTCTCCCATCGTATGCCAAAGTCCACAACTCTTTGGGATGCTACATCAACTAGTTAAATGCATCCTCATCTTTTTGTTTAATACATTCAAGATAAAAATCGCACTTACATTTTTTCTTTTGTGTTGCAGCAATCCACACATAATCTTTCAATTTTTTATTTTTTGCATGAGTGTGGAAATTTGACCTGTAATGCCTAAGGCAATATCGGTGCACTGCCATTGGGGGTTGCCATCTGGGGAAGCTAGCCACGGCACTAAGAATGCTGGCATAACGATCGCTAATAAGATAAATTTTTAAGTCTTTCACAACATGTTCCCTTAAGTTTTTAAGGAAAAACATGACCAAGTGGAAGTTGCCTCTGATTCGACCAATGCAAAAGCAAGGGGTAAAATTTGATTGTTAGCATCCTGAGTGCTTGCAACCAAGAGTACCCCTTTATAATTCCCCCTAAGATGTGTGCCATCAATTGAAATTATAGGCCGGCACCACTTGTAACCGTCAACTAACGGTTTAAATGTCCAGAACAATGCCTTGAACACCTTAGGGCCATTAACAATTAGTTGTGGATGGTAAACAAATTTGACTATAGCACCCGGGTTAAAATCTTGTAGTGCCCGCATATACTGTGGCAGTACCTGGAAAGTTGATTTTCAAATACCAAAAAGTGTTTTTATAGCATGTCGGCGGGCATACCAAGCTTTTCTATAGGTACAAGTCAAACTTATATTATTCACACATGCAGCCCTAATCAATTTAACATAAATTTCAGGATCAGCCTGTACAAGGTATAGAATTTTTACCCCAATGTAGCTGGAGAAAATGTTGCATTTTTTGTTCTGGTCCATCCAATTTTTACCCCGCTGAACCATTGTCTATTGCTCCTGTCTCTTTTCCACTCTCTCAAGGCCATCTTGTCATGCCACACGTTAACTGCCAACATTGCCTCACGTTTATCCTTGAACTGCATCCCCAAACATATTTCGGGAAAATTGGTATTCCATATTTTAATTGATTTTTCCCTGTATGTCAGTTCAGGAACAGGTTCCATGGAACTCATATCAATCCAATAAGCAAAATTAACATAATTACCGTATGATGACATATTCCATTCTGGAATAGCTGGGGCGGAGGTAGATGGAGTTGGTTAAGGCTCTTGGACTGTCTCTTTATTACTTGGTACAGCGGTTTGTTGTTGGATTTCAGAGATGGCATCTTCCGCTACTGCCTCTACATCTTCCTCGATCACGTCGTCCTCGTGTTCTCCAACACTATCGTCTGCGAAGTCGTCTTCCATTTTCGGAACACTGTTAATGTATGATATTGGACCCAAGAAATCCATTACCGAATTATCTATAAAAGGTTCGTAACTAGACGGTAGGGGCATAGTTTGTATGAGATTTGACTCCGGAAAATCTGATTCCGGAAAATATGATTCCGGAACAAATTGTGCCTGTGGCAAAAATTCTATTGTCGGGATTACAAAACTATCTACATGCCTCTACAGAGATTCTAATAAAGCACCTACATGAATCCCTTGTAGTTTGAAATCCGTTTGGATTCCCCACAAATTCTCTAGATCTTCTTCGTCGTTAAGATGTACAACATCGTACATCACCATGTTGTACGTCGACATGAAGAATGGACGAATCATTATTAGCCGAACAGTGATACTAGAAAGATCGACTCATTTGCGTTGACATATTCTGTGGCAAAGTTGTCGGAATGAAAGTTTTTGTATAACTTCCACACTTCTTTCGCTTGGCTATGCAAAACGGGAAAAATCACCATTTTCGTACACTACATTGTGGTCTAAATGTAAATACAATCTCATCGGACATTCAAGTGCCATTTTTTTACGCAAAATATATGAACTTGAGGAAAGATGGGTTTGGTTGGAAAAAATAGATTGGAGGATGTTGTTTGAGGTAAGAAAAATGGAGGGAAGGTTATTGGATTTTATAGAGATTTTGGTAGTGAAGGGATAGGATTTTCTATCCCTAAAAATTCAATTGCATAAGGTTTTTCCCTTGGATCTCTACATTTATTATTATTATTATTTTTAGTGTGTTGTCAATTTTTTTTAATATTACACATTTCAGAACTTTTAAATATCATAAAACTAAGAATTAAATTCAATTCATAGAAACAAATTACATTGAAAATATAAAAATTAAAAGTCCCGATTATTCAAACCCTAATTCTTTCGAAATTTATGTCCAAACATTTTCCATATAGAAGTGTTGTTGGACGATGCATATCCGACATCGGGTAGTCGGGGGGAGCCTCCACAGTTATCTATGATCTTGAACACTGACCGACTTCGTCCACAAATGCTCTTCCTTCATACCCAAAAATATGGCAGAGAAGGATAAAGAAAAATTCGTCTTTCCTTCTGTAACGCTTAACCCTTGGATTAGCCTAATGCAGAGTTATATAAACAAAACATGTAAGTTATGAAAATATTGAATTATTATAGCGTGTCGTAATTACATGCAACTTACTACAACGTATTCCTCCCACTGGGCTTCAGCACCATCCAAATCAACAATGTTGGTCCTACCATCGTACTTGAAACATGGTTTGCGATTAAGTGCTTCAAAATCCCAAAACCGCCTGCGCAGTTTTGCTACATCTGCATCGATCATTTCTATTGTGAATTGTCTGTCGGTGATCGGTGACAGAATTCATTCCGTAGACAATTTCGTTGTACGAATCAGACCAACGTTTTTCACCATTGTAACCAGTGTGTACTAAAATCATAACAAAATTCTATTAACACCTGCTCGTATTCTACAGGCCATTCTCTGGTAAAATCAACATCCCAAAATTTGTTACGCATTTCTTTTTAAATAAATTCTGAAAAGTTTGCCATTTAGAAGATGATTTTTTAAGAGGAGAAATAAATTTAGAAACAAGGAATTGTGAAGAGGATAAGGAAATTTTAGGTTTGAGAGTTGAGAATGTTGTAGATTGTGGAGAGGTTGAGAAGTTATTTATAGATGTAATTGGAAATTCAAAAATTAAAATTTTGAATTTTTTAATGTACAAGTCTCTAAAAATCGGTCAGAAATGTAAATGAAAATACCAAAACCGTTCAAATATTTACGTTCAATAATGCATGGTCAAAAAAGCAAAAGTGAGAAAAGACTAGACAATGCAAAAATGTTGTAATTTGAGGACGGAAGTGGCAATTCCGTCCTCAAGTCATAGATTAATTAAGGTTTGTAGGGTTTTTAATCTGCCAGTTGAGAACGGAAGTCGGGCCAAGATGGAAGTCCCACTTCCGTCTTGGCTGACGTGGCAAGGCGCGTCTAGGTGAATGCCACGCCAGCCAAGACGGAAGTCCCAGTCCCACTTCCGTTCTGGCAAAAAATGTTTCTCTCAATTTTTTGACTGCCATGTTATGACCATTCTGCTAAACCCATGTTAGTCTAATTCAAAACCCAAACAAATTCTTACTAGTCAGACAGTTAAGACACTAGAAATGTTTACTAGCCTAAACAACTTTTACATTAGGACCAAAAGGGGTGAACAAAAGGAAGTAGATACCAAGATAGAGAAAATCGATACATATATATATATATATATATATATATATATATATATATATATATATATATATATATATATATATATATATATATATATATCAACTATTTTTTTATTTTCTCTAAATAACATAAATTTTAATTTAAACCCTTTATTGCACAACAATTTTACACGGTTGCTCTGTTTGTTAAATTATGTTTTCGGGACAAATTTCAGGCTAAAAATCACATGTGCACGGCAAATGCCTCCGAAATGGGGGTAAAATGTCGAAATTTTTTTCTTTTTTCTCCCCGACGTTAAAAAAGACCCAAATTTCCTATTCTTCATCTTCCTCACTCATTTGCCCTAATTTCTTAACCTTTTTAATGTCCAAATCATACATTTTTTTTTCTAATTTGTCTTCCAATGCATTGGTATATCGGATACATCAATTATCTTAGACAAATTTCCTTTCAAAATAGGTCATAGTAAGATGCCTACCTCAAGCTCAAGATCATCCAGAGCCATTAAAGCATCCAAGAATCAACCCAATTTCTGCAAGTGTCCAAATCGTAAGCCTGTTGCACTAAGAACTTCTTGGACTGAGGAATATCTGGGTAAAAGATTCGTCAATTGTATAGATTCAATGGTAAATACGATTAATTTTCCAATAATGTAGTATTTGATTCGGTTGAAAATTTGGGTATAATGTATAAATTGGATTAAATATTAATGAATTACTTGTTTATTGGTTCAATTCGGTAGGATGGGGATTGTAAATTCTTCGAATGGATAGACGATCCAATGTGCTACCATTCGAAGCAAGTTATTCCTGAACTATTGAAGATGCTCGATGTGTTGGAGAATGATGTCGATGTTCAGTCTGCAATATTGAATCAGGTTCATGATCTGCAAGAGGAGAAAAATGGTCTGGTGAATATGTTGAATTATATAATTGACATTATAGAGGTAGCAATGTTTCGTTGGAAGAAAAATCCGGGCTTGGCCTTAAACTAGTCCACTATTTGCATAATGGGCCAACCATGATATCCAAAATAGGGGAGAAATATTTTTGGCATGAACGGATATGTCAAATCCGTTTCGAATAACGTGACATGATTTTGAGGATGTTCGTGCACGTCACTAGCCAAATCCGTCCTCGCCAGAAATCCTAAATTTATGATTCCTTTAATTAAATTAAATTAAATTTATTTACATGATTCTTTTTTCTTATTTAGAATATCAATTATAATTTTCATCCTTCCTTTTTAATAAAAAAAAATACTATCTTTCCATTATAAGGTATTGAAAATATGAGTTACAAGGAAATACAACAACAACAACAACAACCAAGCCTTAATCCCAACAGATTGGGGTCGGCTACATGAACCAAAGTAAGAATCACGTAAGGTCATCCACATGGATGCATTCTCTCCATTTCTTTCGATCCCAAACACAACCCTCATCTAGTTCTAGCAGATTCATATCCCCTTTTATCACCTCCGTCCAAGTCTTCCTCGGTCTCCCTCTACCTCTTACACCATCTGTATTACACAATCCTTCAATTCTCCTAACCGGAGCATCACTTGGCCTTCATCTAATGTGCCCAAACCAACGCAAACGGTTCTCTCTCATCTTGTCTTCAATAGGTGCTACACCAACCTTCTTCTGAATAGTCTCATTCCTCACTCTATCCATTCTCGTATGCCCACACATCCATCTTAACATACGCATCTCCGCTACATGCATTTTCTGAATATGACACCTCTTAGTTGCCCAACATTCTGTACCATATAATAATGCCGGTCTAACAGTGGTTCTGTAAAACTTTCCTTTCAATCTCAGCGGTACATTACGATCACACAAAACACCCGTCGCACTCTTCCATTTCAACCAACCAGCTTTAACTCGATGCGCTACATCTCCGTCCCTCTGAATAATAGAACCAAGGTATCAAAAATACTCACTCTCTGAAATATTTTTGTCACCCAAAGTTACTACAGTTTGCTCTATCGTTCTGCTAGTGCTAAACTTACACTCCATATACTCTGTTTTACTTCTACTAATCCTAAAACCTTTAGATTCTAAGGTTTGTCTCCATACATCCAACTTGGCATTAACACCCGCTCTTGTCTCATCAATCAAAACTATATCATCAGCAAACAGCATGCACCACGGTACTGGATCTTGTATACACTGGGTCAGTTCATCCATAACCATTGTAAACAGAAAAGGACTAAGTGCTGAACATTGATGCACCCCAATTGTAATAGGAAACTCTTCACTTATCCCGCCACAAACTCTGACACGGGTGCTGACTCCCTCATACATATCCTTAATAAGATCAATATACTTCCGAGATATACCTTTCTTAGCCATCGCCCACCAAATAACCTCTCGAGGAACCTTATCGTAAGCTTTTTCCAAATCTATGAACACCATATGCAGGTCCTTCATTCTCTCTCTATAACGCTCAATCAACTGCCTTAGTAGATGTATTGCTTCCATAGTTGATCGTCCGGGCATAAAACCGAATTGGTTCTCTGAAATGCTCACAATTTTTCTCAATCTATGCTCAATTACCCTTTCCCACAACTTCATAGTATGACTCATAAGCTTAATACCACGATAATTTGAACAGTCTTGAACATCTCCTTTATTCTTATATAATGGCACCAAAGTACTTTTCCTCCACTCTATTGGCATCTTCTCAACTCTAAGTATTTTATTAAAAAGGTTAGTCAACCACTCAACACCTATTTCTCCTAAACACTTCCAAACCTCAATTGGTATACTATCAGGTCCTACTGCCTTCTTTGGCTTCATCCTTTTAAGGGCCTCTTGCACTTCTTTCCTTTGAATTCTACGTATGAAATCGTGGTTCACCTCTCCAATCGGGATAGAAAGGTCTCCAATATTCTGTACTTGATTCCCATTAAATAACCTATCAAAATACGTCCTCCACCTCGCCTTGATTTCCTCACCCTTAACCAAAACTCTCTCACTATCATCCTTAACACACCTCACCATACCAATATCTCTTGTCTTTTTCTCTCTTAAACGAGCAAGTCTATATATAAATTTCTCACCATCCTTAGTGTCCAATTTATTATACAAATCCTTATAAACTTTTGATCTCGCTTCTCTAACGGCTGCCTTAGCTTCTCTACACACCGTCTTATACTTCGTAAAATTGCCATCACTTCTATACTTCCCCAAAGTCTTATAACACTCTCTTTTCTTCTTTATAGCTTCTCTTACCTCTCCATTCCACCACGATGTATCCTTACCGAATAGCACATTTCCGCTTGATTCACCAAGCACTTCCCTAGCCACCTTTAAAATGCCTTGCACCATTTTTTCCCACATAAAATTCGGATCTATTTCAGACTGACCCAGCTCCCTCTTCCCGAATAACTCTATCAACGAAGATTTTCCGATTTTCTCCTTGTAACTTCCACCACTTTATTTTTTGGAGCTGACCTAAATTTATGCATTCTAACTCGTTTATCAAACGAAAATCAAGAACCAATAACCTATGTTGTGTAGCTACACTCTACGTGAGGGATAACCTTACAATTAGTACAACTACTACGACACATGCTCTTCACTAGGGAAAAAGTCTATCCGACTAGCATTTACTCCACTTCTAAAAGTCACCAAATGAGAATCTCTTTTCTTGAACCGGTATTCGCTACAAACAAATCGTAAGCTAAGGAAAAGTCCAAAATTTCCCTACCAGCCTCATTTCTATCTCCGAAACCTTGACCTCCATGGACACTCTCAAATCCGTCGCGACTAGAACCCACATGTCCATTCAAGTCTCCTCCAATGAAAAGTTTTTACGCTGCTTTGGTATATTTTTGGACCACCTCATCTAAGTCCTCCCAAAAGCTGTTTCTTCACGAATCACACAACCCTACCCGAGGCGCATATGCACTAATAATGGTAACCACCTCGCCACCCATCATTATCTTAACACTCATAATTCGGTCACTTTTCCTGCGAACTTCAACCACGTCATTGACGAAATCACGAGCCACAATTATTCCAACACCGTTCCTATTCTTATCTTTACCTGAATACCAAAGCTTGTATCCCCAAGGCTCTATGACTTTTGCCTTCTGGCCAACCCACTTAGTTTCTTGGAGGCACATAATGTTGATCTTTCTTCTTACCATAACCTCTACTAATTCGGTTGACCTTCTAGTTAACGATCCGATATTCCAAGAAGCAAAACGAATCCTTCCATTGTGCACTAACCGTTTTACCTGTACCTGTGCCGACTTAGAACACCCTTGCCTATTTGACACCATATCCGGGCCCCGACATGGCGCGTTGCTTCCGGGCAACGACCTAGCAACCCTTGCACATTTATCACCACACCCGGGTCTAGGAAGTGTAGCGCGTCAGTCGAGTAGGGAACGCCCCAACGAAATTCTTATTTTGGTTCATGTCATGGGATGTGACTGAGTTTTACGCTGGTTGTCACGAGACCTACCGCAACCCTCCTCCTTTATCCGGGCTTGGGACCGGCAGTAAGTGTTAAAGACAAAAGTCCTCAACACTCACTGGCGGAGTTAGTTACAAGGAAATAATTAAAAAATTTATTTTAAATTCTATCTTTAAAATTAAACTTCTTTTATGAAGATAATTAAGAGATTATATAATTTAGATTATATTTTTTTTAACGGAAATAACCCTAAATTTATGATTCTTTTAAGGGAAAAAAGCATTAGGCACACCTAATCTAATCTCGATTCTCCATTTTTTTCTTCAATTTTCCAATTTTTTACTGGCACGAGTCAAAGATTGGAAATCATGGAGAATAATGCTTAAAGTTGTTAAAATTAACGTATCCACAATTAATTTTTTTTTTTTTTTATTATTTTTTTGGATTTTTTATTTTTTCTAATAATATGCAAAACTACTAAAAATATCAAATAAACCTAACGAAAATAAATAAAATAAAGCACTAAAGGTAAATAAAAACATAAACAATCCATAACTCCCCCACACTTGAACTAAGCATTGCCCTCAATGTGAAAATAAAAAGTAAAAGAGAAAAGAAGGAAAATAATACTGCCCTGGTTAAAGTGGGAACGAGGATAGGTGTCCTCACGGCTCCTCGGGCCATAACTCCCGCGACCATCTAATCCGACTTCGTCTCGTGAATGTGAATGTTCAATGATTAATGGGCCACCGGTAGAAGAGAGAAGAAAAATAAGAATAAGAAAGAAAGAAAAATTGTGAATAAGAGGCACACAAAAAAAAATGGAAATATGTACGAATGATTTGTTGTTAGAAAAGGAAAAGGAAAGGAAATATATATATATATATATATATATATATATATATATATATATATATATATATATATATATATATATATATATATATATATATATATATATATATAGAAAAGAAAATGATTTGGTGTGAACAGAGGGAAAAAATGACAGGGAAAAAAATATAAATAAATCGTGCAGGGGAAAAGAAAGGATAAGGCATCGTGTGTGGCTGGCATATTTGTACAACTGGTACAATTGGGTGTCAAAAGGTGCTTGCACAGGACTAGGGGTGTCAATCGAGCTATGTGAGTTGAGCTTGGCATAGCTCACGCTCACATAAAAATTGAAAAGCTCACGCTCACGCTCAGCCCGGAAAAGCTCATAAACCTTGAGCTCACGCTCAGCTCGCATTTTAACACGAGCTCGAGCTTAGCTCACGAGCTTCCCAAACTCATTTATATCAGCGAAAAAAACGAAAATCCTGTCTCAAGAATAGTATAATACAATGAGCCTAAAATTAAATTTGGACAAGAATACAAAAAAAGAAGCAAAAGAGACAAAACGACATAAATATAGAAAATGATTTGGATTAATTGTCCATTGATGCAGTAGCATAGTACAATTAGAAAGAAAGAGCCAAATTTTACCTTGTAAACGTGTTGAAGACAGAATAAGGATGACTGATAATGGTGATGGAAGATGATGAGTCGGTCTCGGTGAATACTGAATAGGGTTTTGTGAAGGAGAGAATAATTAAACTATGGTATTGAGTATTGAGTTTATCAATATATTATAATAATAATATTATTATTATTTTATATATTTATATTTATATATATATATATATAATATTTTAATTATATTTATATATATATATAATATTTTAATTATATTATTAATCTTATTCGGGTTCGAGCTTTTTTCGGGCTGAGCGGGGTCAAGCTCACGCTCAGCTCACATAAGAAGCGAGCTTAAATATTAAGCTCACGCTCACATTACCTCAGCTCACGCTCACATTTTTTCGAGCTATGTGAGCCGGCCCGAACCCGTTGACACCCCTACACAGGACTTTGTAATTTGCTTGTGCAGGCAATTTTCTGTTGCTTTTTGTCTTTTTCTCCTTCTTCGAATATTAAAAATTAAAAAAAAATCTTTTTTTTTTTTTTTTATTTTTGAATCCTATCATGTTAATCTTAAAAAAAGTTTTTTTTACGAGGAAAAAAAATTAATAAAACTTTTTTTTTCTTATTGAAAAACTCAAAACTTAAGGGAAAAATTAAATAAATAAAAACAATGAGTGCTCTTTTAACGTGAGATTGTCATACGTGCACTTGGATGCAAACCAAGAAAGATAATGCAAATTATCATTCTTATGGAGTGGCGTCGTCCCACTTTTTATTTATTGAATTATTACCTGGGAAGGGACTTAGGGAGAATGCCAAAGATTGTATGACACTTGAAATCGTCAAATTCTTCACCAAATTTATGTCCGATTCGTTGCTCATTGTGAATCCTCTTGTCATGGAGAAATTTCAAGCCCTCTTTAAATCTTTGATCGTTCTCGTGAGTTCCAATTGGAAGTCCATCAAACTCACTCAACTCCAAGGTTCTTGTTACACCTGAAAAATATGAAGAATTAAGTACAGGTAAATCAAATGAACCTTCAAAACAAGTATGATTAAATTGAGAGTGAGAAGGAATAAAATTGAAATCAAATGGTGAATGCCAAAGATTGTATGACACTTTGAAATCATCAAATTCTTCACCAAATTTATGTCTGATTCGTTGCTCACTCAACTTAGGGAAGATGCCAAAGATTGTATGACACTTTGAAATCGTCAAATTCTTCACCAAATTTATGTCTGATTCGTTGCTCATTGTGAATCCTCTTGTCATGGAGCAATTTCAAGCCCTCTTTAAACCTTTGATTGTTCTCGTGAGTTCCAATTGGAAGTCCACCAAACTCACTCAACTCTAAGGTTTTGTTACACCTGAAAAATATGAAGAATTAAGTACAGGTAAATCAGATTAACTTTCAAAAAAAGTATGATTAAATTAAGAGTGAGATAAAATTGAAATCAAATGGAGGTGGCTTCTCGACAGATGGCACCGGTCTCTCTAAATTCTTCCATAACTCCTCAATTTGCTCCTTTTTACAAGACATGTTAGGAAGATGTGTATTAGGATGAAAAACATCTTTCATGACAGTCTTCTTATATTCTTCTTTTTCAACCTCATACTGCAACATAAACTCAAAAGGCTTATGAGTCAAATTATCTTTAAAATCATGTTCAAGAGAAGTACTATAATTAACAAAATAACAAGAATTACTCTCTGGAGAAACTTTCATGGTCTTATACATATTAAAAACAACCTTCTCATCTTCAACCCTAAGAGTAACCTATAAAATAACAAGAATTACTCTCTGGAGAAACTTTCATGGTCTTATACATATTAAAAACAACCTTCTCATCTTCAACCCTAAGAGTAACCTTTCTTAGTTGAACATCTATCAAAGCCCTACTAGTAGCAAGGAAAGGTCTTCCAAGAATGAGGGGAACTTCACTATCCTCATCAATATCCATAGAACAAAGTCAGCAGGAAAAATAAATTTATCCACTTTAACAAGAACATCATCAATTATACCACACGGATAAATTATAGACCTATATGCTAGTTGCAATGTCATGTTAGTAGGTTTCACCTTACCTAGCCCCAACTTTTCAAAAATAGACAAAGGTATTAAATTAATGCTAGCACCTAAATCACATAACACCTTATCAAAATTTAATTGCCCAATAGTGCAAGGAATCGAAAAACTCCCTAGATCTTTCAATTTCTGAGGCAACTTCCTTTTCAGAACGGCAAAGCAATCCTCCGTAAGCATTAATGTCTCACAATCGTCAAGCTTACGCTTGTTTGTTAGCATCTCCTTCATGAATTTCGCGTACCTCGCCATTTGCTCCAAAGCCTCTGCAAAAGGAATGTTAATATGCAACTTTTTAAATACATCCAAAAACTTAAAGAATTATTGATCGATATTTTTCTTTCTAAATCTTTGGGGAAAAGAAATAGGAGAAACATAAGGTGGAAGAGGAATATAAGGTTGAGAGTCTCCCTCTTTTGGCTTGTCCTCCTTTAAAGAATTAAATGCATCTTCTTTCATGTTCTCCTTTTCGACCTCTTTACACTTTTCCACTTCTTGGATTTGCTTTCCACACCTGATGGTCACTGCATGAACTCGCTCCATATGATTATTCTCTGTGTCACTAGGAAGTTTCCCTGTAACTCTATCTTTTAAATTTTGAGCAACTTGACTAAACTGAACTTCCAAGTTGTGGATAGAAGCTTGATTTGTCTGAGCAACTTGATCTATCTTACCTTCCAACTTTTTCAAGTATTGCATCAAATTCTCCTCAAACTGAGATTTCTTTTCTTGTGTAGGAGGGGTTGTTGTGGAGGAGTCATATATTGTCTCTAATTCCCTTGATCACTCCAAGAAAAATTTGGGTGTTGTCTCTACCGGATTATAAGTGTTGGATTAAGGATCATTCCTTTGAGGCACATATTGCTTCTTCGAATGATGTAGAGCTGGAACCTGCATTTGGACAAAAATTAGCATGATTACCAATCAGACCACAAGATGTGCATACCTCATTGTTTTTGTGACCTTGTTGACTCATCAAGAGACTAATTTGATTCGTCAATTCAGCAAACTTAGAGACCACACTAGGTTGCGAGTTAACTTCATGAATTCCAGCCCTTCTTCCTTTAGCTGCCTTTTGTTGTGAATTTTTAGCTAAATTCACATAGATCTGTTGAAGCTCATCTGCATTTTTGTCACCTGGATAACCACCTGCAGCAGTATCGACTAAAGATTGAGACATGAGAGTTAGTCCTTCATAGAAAAACTGAGTTAATAATATCAAAGAAAAACCACGATGAGGACATTGAGTGAGTAATGACTTAAATCTCTCCCATGCAACATGAAAAGCTTATGTTTCTCCCAGCGTAAAGGTACTAATCTTACCCCTCAAGTTCATTGTCTTTTCAGAGGGAAAGTATTGAAACATGAATGTCTCATAAACCTCATTCCAAGTGCCCAAAGACACTTGAGGTAAATCAAGTAGCTACAATTTTGCTCCCCCTTTTAGACTATAAGGAAAACATCTCATCCTTAATTCTTCCTCAGTTAAACCATTCAAAGGGAAAGTTTGTACCATACTATAGAAGTCTTGCAAAAATCCCAAGACATCTTCATTATTCATACCATTAAAGTTTGGAAGAAGTTGAATATGGTAGTTTTTAAGCTCATAGTTCCTCGCTGTAGTAGTTAATCTTATGCATGATGGATTTGCAGCAATTATTGGCATATGCATTTCTCTCATACGAGGAGCAATTAATTGATTCTCTCATACGAGTATACTAGGTCGATGTTGTAGTAGTCAAGGTCGATCCCACAGAGAATAATGATTAATTAATTCATAAGTAAACAATTCTACAATGATCAAAAGCATGTAAAATAAATCGATGGTTGATGATGATTTAATTAAACTAAATTAATTAACTAACATAAAACAAATAACTTGAACAAGAAGTTTGATAAGAGAAAGATCTAAGGCACATGAATTCACTAAATTAACCAATATATTATCCTAATGATATGTTATTCTAGAGTGAGTTTCATAATCGATTTCCAATTATATCTAATAACCTCTTTCAAGGCTTATCAAATCTATTCTCATTAATAAACCAACTATATTTCTATGTTGATTTTAGCCCTTAAAAATGCATTAAACATATGAAATCATAAAGATCGCACACACCATACAAGTATATGTCTATCTTGCATGCAATTTATGTTCAGATTATTTAACCTAATTAAAAAGGTCAGCTGTCGCAAATCTTCCAAGTTAATGTAAAGACAATTTGAGTGGTAGCTAATCACACAAAAGCATTAACAAAAATAATAAGAAATTAATTCCACAACACTCATCGAATAACAAGATGAAGAGAATAACATATAAAATTAATCTAGTTACATCATGGCCTTAGAAGAAATATTTAGCTCATACTAGTGAAGAAATTCAATAACAAATTAAAAGAGAGAATATAAGAAAACATCATTGAATTCGAATAAAGTCTCGAACTTGAACTCAAAATAATCTTCAAAAGTACGGCAACAATAAAAGTTTCAATATTGTCTACGAAATTTGAAAATAAAAGAACTATAAAGATTAACCCTAGAAGAGGGTTAATTCTAGAGAAAAACTAAAACCTAGAAAATAATCTAATGATGACTGAATCTTTTTCCTAAGACTATTAAAGAGTATTTATAGAAATAAAAACCTAATAGCTTAAGGTAACTGACATAAATTAAAACTCTCCACACTCCTTTAAAGCAGTTGACATAAAATACAACTCTTCAAGATTCTTTAAAGTAGTTGAAGTACACCAGAAATCTTCTAGTCCGTAAAGGTCATATCTTGAATTCCAGCAACTTCTTTCTTATTCTACAAGTCGGTTCTCTTTTATCTTTCAAAGGACTATTTTGCCCCTACAAATGCAAACACAAAGAAGTGTTGCACTAGTTGGTAAGATGAATGTGATTATATATTCTCAACTAGAGTTTAAACTTCACCCAAGACATATACACTATGTGTGTATTTTCAAATAGCGAGTTAAATAATACTAATAATAAAGCTTATATTAATACATGGATGGCTCATGGCTATCATTAATTGGGGTAAATAGGACACGAACATATGAAATACATTAGGGTCCACTCATCAATCACACATCACTTATAGAAAAGGGGTCAGATTTATGTGAAAGGAAAGTGAGACACTATAAAAACCATTACACATATCTTAGGAAAAATATTTCCATTAATTGATTATTTTTTTCTAAAGAGTAAATAGATATTTAGGTCACTAAACTGTTTACGCAATGTCGTTTTGGGCACTCAACTATTTTTTTTGGCTAATTATATCATCTTAGTGTTTACGTGGAACTAATAATAAACCGCAAACACTTTTGGTGATTTTTGATCAAATTAGACACATGCCAGTATGTGGTCAATAATCCAGGGGCAAAAATGAAAGTACAGGGCTAACCTCACTTAAGCCCCCCCCATTAACCCTATGTTATTCGTGGGTGAAAATTCGACCAATATTTTTTCTCGAAACCAAAAAGTGCATCGAGACCCGGATATCAACCCCTGAGATCATCCGTAAAAACCCATTTTTTTGTCCTTGGATTATTGATCACGTGTTCGACACGTGTCTAATTTGGTTGGAAACCACCATAAAAAGTGATGACGACTTATTATCAGCCACACATAAATACTAAGGTATATAATTTTCAAAAAAATAGTTGAGTGCACAAAACGCCAAAGTGTAAATAGTTTAGTAAACTAAATAGCTACTTACTCGTTTCTAAAATATCAGTTCCATCAATATATACTTTCCTTAGGAGAATTTCTCACTCTTTGTTTTTTTTTCTTCAATCTATGTTGTCACATTAATTTTCTCCACTGTAGACAAAGTATTTACCGAATTACCCTTCTCACAACATTGAAAATGTACTTATTTGAGTCGTACTCATGGATGAGTAGGATGTCCTTATTTAGTTAAATTCCTTTTATGACGGTTGGCTATATGAGTAGGATTCTTCCTATTTGGTTTGAATTTCCTTTCTTATATCTGGAAAAAATTGAAATAGGTCATGTGGTCCAGATTTACCAACAATTTATATGGACTACGTGGTCCTAACGTGAATAAATTTGGACCACATGATCTGTTGAGCCATGTTCCATATCAAAATTATTCTTATATATTGTGTCTTAGATAGACATACTTCTTATATATATCTCTATTTTGATCAAACTTCTAAGAAGAACAAATAGAAACATAACAAAGAGATCAATGAAGTCATTTCCAGTATTTGTACTCATCATTCTAGTCATATGTATGCCTCAGGCTACGGTTGAGGGATCCATCACTCGTCTTCCAATCACGGTCAACCCTCGTGACTTCAAGGGGTCATTGCAATTAATTGAGCGTAATCTTTTACATATGTCATTCTTCGTATTCTTGATATTTGTTTTTCATGTATAATTTGTAAATAAATATTTACGTATGGGTTTGAAAATTTGATTGACACAAGGACATCTTGTTTCTAATATATCTTAAAAGAAAGAAAAAAAACTCTATTATGTACTTAATTTTAGTTGTGTTTTCCTTAAACTCTTTTTTTACCTGATTGATTGGTCATATGTTTTTACTAGTGAGTGTTATTTAATTTACCAAATATTCTAACTTCAATTTACTACTTGAATGCAGAATGTAATGGATCCGGCTGCCGTTGTTGCTTCTGTAACATTTCAAAAAAACCTCCAGTATGTGAGACGTGTTGTCAAGAATGATGAATACAATCTTCGACGCTAAAAAAATAATAGTTTAAGGAATTAAACTCTATGTTTCTTATGATCATATGTAATGAAACTCTCATGATGTGTTGTTATTCATGAATAATATTCAAATGAAGTAACCTATATTTTTCAATTTCTCTTCATAATTATTTGTTTGATTAAGTTGCTTATTTCGCTATTTTACCTTTTCTTTTAGGAATATCTGATTTCTGACTTGCTAGAAAAATGAAACTTAGCAAACAAATTTGTATATTTAATATAAGATCTACTGTGCATATGTGGAAATTCTATAATTGAGATATAAATAAATTATTAAACACGACACTAACAAAAACTACTGACATATGCATTGAGTTTGATCCACATCTCACAAAGAGAGGGGGAATATAACCAAGAATATCACCTAGAAGTGATGGATTTTTATATGTGTAAACACAAAACTTTCTTAAGCTCAAATGATTTTGACCACTCTTGTTTAGCACATGAATGAATGAGTAATAACTAATAAATGCTTCTTTGAAAGGGAAAATATTCAATGCACTAAATGTGTTGGCGAGCCGGCTCTAGTGCGGAACAATCATGGGCCGTCGAATAAAAAAATTTGACGGATGACATCATTTGGGTCTTAATAAATATTATGAAGAAGTTGTTAAACCAAATGATCGCTGCCGTTAGATTTTAGATCCGAGGGCCCATAATTGTTATTCACGGTGCAAAACAATTGATGTTCCGCACTGGAGCCGAAATGATGTGTTGGTTGGTTTGCAATAAATCACCCATTGTTATAAATAGAGGGTTCGAAATTGAGTTGCATTAAATGCAATAATGGCTAGTTTCAACATCCTGAAAGGATCCTCCGGTCGACTGACGTGTAGTCCTGGTTGTCCGAGGTGCGTCCAGAATAAACTTGGTGGTTCAATGTCTAGCATTCGGTCGACCTAACCAATATCTCGGTTGACCATATAGGGACCTCGGTCGTTCGAAGCATAATCAAGGTCAATCGGATGATCTGGCCATTGGAGTTCAAAAGTATTTAAAAAGACTAAGTGATTAGACACATTTTGGTCTACCTAACCAAGGGTTCGGTCAACTGACATTCAACATGTCGTCCGAGGCAACACTTCGGTCGACCTAGGTGAATGTTCATAGTATTTTTTACACAAAGTCTCAAATCAAATACTATCTAACTCGTGCTAAACTCATTTTGGCTTATGCAAAACTTTGAAATACCTTTTCAAAAATATATATGTACAATAACTACTGTTATTTAGGTGATAATTTTGACAAATTAATCATAGAGAAATCCGCTATACATGTACAATAACTATTTTAACTTTTCTATTTTTAGCACGAAACTACTTTTAAACTATAAACAACATGAACTTTTTACGGGATGCTATATTTGTAAAATTAGTGAATTCGGCAATATTTCAGGTCAATTATTGTCACGTGACTTGCACATGTCGTTGGAGAAAACCGCTATATTTGTACACCGACAATTTTTACTTTTCTCTCTTTCGTCATAAAACTTATTTTTAAATTCTCAGGAACATGAACATTTTACATGCTGCTCAATGTATCAAATTAGTGAAACCGACAACGATTACGGTAATTTATTATCACGTGTGTGCCAACTGTCGTCGTTGTCAATGATAAAGTTGTCATTTTAGGTCTGACCCAAAACCATTCCAATCTCCTCTTCTGTTCCCCGTATTTCTTTCTTCTTCATTCATGCCCCCATCAAACCATTCAACTCTAAAGATTACTATTTTCTCTTAATTCAAACCACAATAACAATGATGAAATACACCACACTTAAAACCTACTGAAACAAATTTCGTAATTCAATAATCAACAAAAGGTCACCTAGTATTGCCTCAACTGAGAGTCAGCATCCATATCATTAATTTGACTATTAGGTAGAATCTGATGATGATTGCTATTAACATCAACAAAAGTCGAATAATTATTCCTGGCAGGTTGCGATGCACTCAACGTTAGGGCTAGCTGAACCCCATACTCCTATTCCGAAATAAAATAATTCTACTCCTCCTGCTTCTGCATAGTAACACTAGCACTAATAACTGTTGGAGAAGACGACACCGCCAGAGCAGCAACCGTCACTGACGAAGCCGCCGAACAGGTAGAAATTGGACCCGCTAGAGTAGCGCCGCCTGAAGATGCTGAAATTGTCGCCGTCCGTTGATCGGAAACAAAACACGACGACAACGATGCTGATGATGTGGTTGTTTCAAATTGTTGGTGAGGAGTTTTATTAGACCATTTGGATGATGATGAAGTTTCTTGAAAATGGATTTCATCTATTTCTAAATTCCAACTTTCATCACTATAAACTTTCTCTACTTTTTCCAGCTCATGTGAGTTGTTATTTGCAGAATGTATTCACCACCGACCATAAAATCTGTAACTCAATAACTTTCGTAAGTGAAAATTTCCATAGTTACCGGCAGTTAACGGCGGTGGTGAAAAAGATAATAAATGTTTCAGATTTTCCATATTTTTCGTTTTTAGTGGTTTTGACTCGTTTTTAGACATTTTTTTGGGGTATTTTATATCTAATTAAGAGAGTTTTAAGCCTAAAAACATTGGGCATTAGTTCCTTAATTTATGTAGGGTTTCACTTGTATTCAAGCTCATTTTGGAAATAGAAAACACTTTACCTACATTTTATGTATGAAATTATTGTTCTTGAGAGTAAGAGTGTGATCAGACTCCTCTTAGCCTACTAACACTTCAACATCCTTCCTTGAGTGGTCTTTGGTTCAAGGACCACGGCTCCAGTGCGGAATGGATTCTCATCCGTTAGATTAAAATTTTGACGGTTGAGATTGATTTAAAAAGAACACCTGTTCGCGTGAATAGGTGTTCTTAAGCTAAAAAATACATGTTCTCAAGACAAAAAAAATTGTTTTGCACATACTAAAAAATACCTGTTCCGCATAGGAGCCGGATTGGTCTTCAAACTACGGTTATTGAAGCTTACAGGGTTGAATGAATTACAATGAAATCACAGCTTGAAAAACTTAGAGTGGTCACTCGAACGAAATTTTCTTTGCAAAATCATTCTTTAATTATTTGCTCATAACTAGAATACAAATGATTTGAATTAATAGCTATTTTGGTCACCGACTTATTTTTGTCTAGTCACTTTAATTATTTTTCACTTTTTTGACTTATTTCATCCCAAATAAATTTATGGGCCGCCAATTTTATACTTCCGTCAATTAATAGAGTAAGTTCCGTCTAATTTAATGACGACGTTATCTAATTGGGCTGGAACACTCTCTCTTGCAAGGGCAAAATGGAAAAGAAAAATATTATTTCTCTTTTTACTCAAATCTCCTTCTTTATCAAATCCAACTGTATCAATAGTAGAGAAGAAACGATTACATCAATTTTAATTTCAATAATCATATACTAACCAAAAAGATCATATTTGAATCCCAAAATTAGGAGAGCCGTGGAAAATGCTTCAGAATTCGGTGAGGATTTTAGTACAAATCCTTGGATTTTTGCACTACAGTATATTGGTATGTGGTAATACAACTGTGATTATGTGAATCTGCAAATTCAATTTTGTTGAGTTTTAATTGGTGAATTAATTATATAATTTACAGTATTCAATGAAATTTGGTATATTGGGGACTTAGGTATGAAGGATGGTGCGCTATCTAGTATACCATTGAGCATAGAACGAAATAAGGGGGCGCCACTCCAAAATAACATTTGGTCAATTTTGAGATTAAAATATGGGTCTTTGTAATTAGTATAAGATTATTAAAATTATAATTTATGAAATTGCTTCTTCTCCATTACTGTTACTTTTGATTTAATAAAGAATAACTTGGAGGAAGAATAAGTTTGAGGAGGAGAAGGAAGAATATTTCTCTTTTTTATTTTGCCATTGCAGAAGAGAGAGTGTGTTTCAGTCATTAAATTGGACAACTTTTACCAAACTATTTAAAGAAAAGATGAAATTGGCAGTTTATAAATTAATTGGGGATGAAATAAATAAGGCCAATTGGTGTATTTAATACTGAAATAATTTTCGTTTGGCACGGTTGGTCCCTAATGATTGTTTGCAACTTTTTAGATCCTCAATCAATTTACGGGCCGGAAACAATCATTATGAAAATGTTTTTCGTGCATCCATGACAAGAGTGAACATTATCTCTTGAGCTTATATTCTAAGGGTGATTATAATGAAACTCTTGAATCTTCAATGTGTAAGGATGTCATTAGTTCTTGTTGAACCAACTCGAATGACACTTTCCTTCATATCTATCACGTAAGTAAATATACCGTTAAAACCTCATCAATGGTTTTTCGTTCATCAAAATAGAGAATTTAGCCTTAGGGCTTACCTCATTGTTTGTAGAAAGGATCATGTGGTATTTTATACTTTTACCTTGAAATTTAGAATTAATTAGCTAAATGTTAGTCTTCTACAATTGTTAAAATAAAGATAATTGTTAAAATAGAAACCAAATACATATAAAAGAAAAGAGAAACCAGCTATTTATAACAAACATTATTTTTAATATTTCTATTTCTAATAAAAACAAACTTTTATTTAGGTGATAATTTTGACAAATTAATCATAGAGAAATCCGCTATATATGTACAATAACTATTTTAACTTTTCTATTGTTAGCACAAAACTGTTTTTAAGCTATAAACAACGTGAACATTTTACGGGATGCTATATTTGTTAAATTAGTGAATTCGGCAATGTTTCAGGTCAATTCTTGTCACGTGACTCGCACATATCGTTAGAGTCAACCTTATTCTTCTTTGAATTGGAGAAACCCGCTATATTTGTACACCGACAATTTTTACTTTTCTCTCTTTCGTCATAAAACTTATTTTTAAACTCTCAGCAACAAGAACATTTTACATGCTGCTCGATGTAACAAATTAGTGAAACCGACAACGATTCTGGTAATTTATTATCACGTGTGTGCCAACTGTCATCGTTGTCAATGATAAAGTTGTCATTTTAGGTCTGACCCAAAACCATTCCAATCTCATCTTCTGTTCCCCATATTTCTTTCTTCTTCATTCCTGCCCCCATCATACCATTCAACTCTAAAGATTACTATTTTCTCCTAATTCAAACCACAATAACAATGATCAAATACACCACACTTAAAACCTACTGAAACAAATTTCATAATTCAACAATCAACAAAAGGTCACCTAGTATTGCCTCAACTGAGAGTCAACATCCATATCATTACTTTGACTATTAGGTAGAACTGATGATGATTGCTATTAACATCAACAAAACTCGAATAATTTTTACTGGCAAGTTACGATGCACTCAACGTTAGGGCTAGCTGAACCCCATACTCCTATTCCGAAATAAAATAATTTTTCTCCTCCTGTTTCTGCTTAGTAACACAAGCACTAATAACTGTTGGAGAAGACGACACCGCCAGAGCAGCAACCGTCACTGACGAAGCCGCCGAACAGGTAGAAATTGGACCAGCTAGAGTAGCGCCGCCTGAAGCTGCTGACATTGTCGTCGTCCGTTGATCGGAAATAAAACACGACGACAACGATGATGACAACATCCCTGAATTCGAATAAAGTCTCGAACTTGAAATCAAAATAATCTTCAAAAGTATTTCAATCATCAAAGGTTCAATCTTGTCTACGAAATTTGTAAATAAAAGAATTATAAAGATTAATCCTAGAAGAGGGTTAATTCTAGAGAAAAACTGAAAGCTAGAATAATCTAATAATGACCGATTGAATTTTCCTAAGACTATTAAAAAGTATTTATAGAAATAGAAACTTGCTAGCTTAAGGTAACTGGCATATATTAAAACTCTCACACTCCTTTAAAGTAGTTGACATAAAATACAGCTCTTCAAGATTCTTTAAAATAGTTGAAGTACACCAGAACTCTTCTAATCCGTAAAGGTCATATCTTCAATTCCAGCAGCTTTTTTCTTATTCTGTAAGTCGGTTCACTTTTCTCATTGAAAAGACTATTTTGCCCCTACAAATGCAAAAACAAAGAAGTGAGGATTATACCATTCTAAACTCAAAACTCAACATGTAAATACTTTTTGAAGCTCAAAAATACTATTAAAGTAGAAGAAAATATAGATAAATTTACGAGTTATCATTTTTTTCCTCTTCAGAATTTTACATGTAACAAATAATAAAACTTATTTAGAACTGTTTTTTTTCCTTCTGAATTGTACATGGTAACAAAATAATACCAGCTTTTTAGATGGTAGTTCTTTTATTTCTTTCATCAATATCTTGTTGTAATATATTTCAAGAAGTGTTGCACTAGTTGGTAAGATGAATGTGATTATATAATCTCAACTAGAGTTTAAACTTCTCCCAAGACATATACACTATGTGCGTATTTTCAAATAGCGCAAGCGAGTTAAATAATACTAATAATAAAGCTTATATTAATACATGGATGGCTCATGGCTATCATTAATTGGGGTAAATAAGACACGAACATATGAAATACATTAGGGTCCACTCATCAATCACACATCACTTATAGAAAATGGGTCAGATTTATGTGAGAGGAAAGTGAGCCACTATACATTACACATGTCTTAGGAAAAATATTTCCATTAATTGATTATTATTTTCTAAAGAGTAAATAGATATTTAGGTCACTAAACTGTTCACGCTATGTCGTTTTGGGCACTCAACTATTTTTTTGGCTAATTATATCATCTTAGTGTTTACGTGGAACTGATAATAAACCGCAAACACTTTTGGTGGTTTCCGATCAAATTAGACACATGTTAGTATGTGGTCAATAATCCAGGGCAAAAATGAAAGTATGGGCTAACCTCACTTAACCCCCCCCCCCCACCCACCCATTAACCCAATGTTATTAGTGGGTGAAAATTCGACCAATATTTTTTCTTGAAACCGAAAGGTGCATCGAAACCAGGATATCAACCCACATATCATCCTTAAAAACCCATTTTTTGTCCATGGATTATTGATCACGTGTTCGACACGTGTCTAATTTGGTTGGAAACCGCCATAAAAATGATGACGGCTTATTATCAGCTACACATAAATACTAAAGTATATAATTATCAGAAAAATAGTTGAGTGCACAAAACGGCAAAGTGTAAATATTAGTAACCTAAATAGCTTCTTACTCATTTCTAAAATATCAGTTCCATCAATATATACTTTCCTTAGGAGAATTTCTCACTATTTTTTTTTTTTTTTCAATCTATGCTGTCACATTAATTTTCTCCACTGTAGACAAAGTATTTACCTGAATTACCCTTCTCACAATATTGGAAATGTACTTATTTGAATCGTACTCATGGATGAGTAGGTTGTCCTTATTTAGTTAAATTCCTTTTATGACGGTTGGCTATATGAGTAGGATTCTTCCTATTTAGTTTGAATTTCCTTTCTTATATCTGGAAAAATTGAAATGGGTCATATGGTCCAGATTTACCAACAATTTATATGGACTAACTCTTGAATCTTCAATGTCTAAGGATGTCATTAGTTCTTGTTGAACTAACTCGAATGACACTTTCCTTCATATCTATCACATAAGTAAATATACCGTTACAACCTCATCAACAGTTTTTCTTTCATCAAAATAGAGAATTTAGCCCTTAGGACTTACCTCATTGTTTGTAGAAAGGATCATGTGGTATTTTATACTTTTACCTTGAAATTTAGCGAATGAATTGGCTAAATGTTAGTCTTCTACAATTGTCAAAATAAAGATAATTGTTAAAATAGAAACCAAATACATATAAAAGAAAAGAGAAACCAGCTATTTATAACAAACGTTATTTTTCATATTTCTATTTCTAATAAAAACAAACTTTTTATTTAGGTGATAATTTTGACAAATTAATCATAGAGAAACACACTATATACGTGCAATAACTATTTGAACACGAAACTATTTTTAAGCTATAAACAAAGTGAACTTTTTACGGGATGCTATATTTGTTAAATTAGTGAATTCGACAATGTTTCAGGTCAATTCTTGTCACGTGACTTGCACATGTCTTTGGAGTCAACCTTATTCTTCTTTCATATTTCTGAAAACCGCTATATTTGTACACCGACAATTTTTACTTTTCTCTCTTTCGTCATAAAACTTATTTATGAACATTTTACATGCTGCTCAATGTATCAAATTAGTGAAACCGACAACGATTCCGGTAATTTATTATCACGTGTGTGCCAACTGTCGTTGTTGTCAAGGATAAAGTTGTCATTTTATGTCTGACCCAAAACCATTCCAATCTCCTCTTCTGTTCCCCATATTTCTTTCTTCTTCTCCCCATATTTCTTTCTTCTTCATTCCTACCCCCACAAACCATTCATCTCTAAAGATTACTATTTTCTCTTAATTCAAACCACAATAATAATGATGAAATACACCACACTTAAAACTCACTGAAACAAATTTCGTAATTCAACAATCAACAAAAGGTCACCTAGTATTGCCTCAACTGAGAGTCAACATCCATATCATTAATTTGATTATCAGGTAGAACTGATGATGATTGCTATTAACATCAACAAAAGTCGAATAATTATTCCTGGCAGGTTACGATGCACTCAACGTTAGGGCTAGCTGATCCCCATACTCCTATTCCGAAATAAAATAATTCTACTCATCCTGCTTCTGCCTAGTAACACTAACACTAATAACTGTTGGAGAAGACGACATCGCCAGAGCAGCAACCGTCACTGACGAAGCTGCCGAACTGGTGGAAATTGGACCCGCTAAAGTAGCGCCGCCTGAAGCTGCTGAAATTGTCGCCGTCCATTGATCGAAAAAAAAAACATGACGACTACGATGCTGATGACGTGGTTGTTTCAGATTGTTGGTGAGGAGTTTTATTAGACCGATTAGGATGATGATGAAGTTTCTTGAAAATGGATTTCATCTATCTCTAAATTCCAACTTTCACTCTATAAATTTTCAATCTACTGTATGATTACTATATATACAATCAAAAGAAATATTTTTGAATTTGATTATTGAATTGGTGCGGAAATGTCATGAATTTAGAAATGGTAAACCTTTTCTTTGTTCTGGTTTGTTGTTGACAAGTGTTGAAAGCAATATTGATGACGATTATGGATTTTGGGTGGGGAGAGAGAGGGAAATGAAGTAATAAGGAAGGGAAAACATAAGTAATAAAGGAAGGTCCCAAAATGAAAAATTTACCCTTGGCTCAAACGACATGTGACACACACGTGTCAGAATATGTGTTAGTTTCACTAATTTGACACATTGAGCAACCCGTAAAATGTTCATGTAGATGAGAGAGTTTTAAAAAAAAGTTTTATGTCAAAAATAAAAAAGTAAAAATTGTTGGTGTACAAATATAACGATTTTCTCTAATTTAAAAAAGAAGAAGGTTGACTCCGAAGACATGTGTCACACACGTGATAATAAGTGACTGGAATCGTTGATGATTTCACTTATTTGACAGATATAACAACCCGTACAATGTTGATGCTATTTATAGTTTAAAAAATAATTTTGTGCTAAAAAAGAAAAAAAAAAACGAAAATAAATAATGTACATATATAGTGAATTTCTAATTAATCATAATACATGTCGAGACAAAATTTACAGGCATCAACTTATTTTTTATCGGGGCGAGGAGTTTAAAAGACCAAGCCCGGTCCGCATAAACCTGCAGCCCATTGGTTTAGCAGCCCATTGAATCATAACGTTTCCTTTATAACCAAACGGAAAACTCACAAAGAAATTCATTTCTTCTACAGAGTCCAAAACCCTTTCAAGCAGCCGCACTCCTCGAATCCGCCATTGTAGCACCGGCTCTCACAGGCTTCAAAATCACAGGCAACTTCACTAAGTTTATTTATGGTTTCAATCTATTTACTTTTCATTCATTATTCAAACAGATCTTATACTATACTGACCTTTTTTACTCGCTAGCTTAAAAAGGTTTTTCATTTTTTTAATTTTATTTTAATTTTGTATTCTTTTGTGGTCGATGATTTTACTTTTAGAATATTATCAAAATTTTATGATTACATGAAAATAAATCAATCTGTGCATGCTTTTTTATTTGAACGATTCTTTATATCTAGGATGAATGTGGTGGCTGGGTTTTAGCTATTAACTTGTTAAAATCCATGAGATTATTTATTATGGGGTTTGTTGGATTTTATAACAAGTTCTAATTAACTCGGGCACGGCGAGATAGACGAGGTTCTTGCTTCGGCTAGTTTGGGAGTTTATTAGGGGAGAAAAGAAAAGAAGAGACTTTTTAAGTTATGAGAGAAATGAATAGACGAGAACATGATATAATTTATCTCCAATCCCTTCTGGGATTCTAGTAGAGAAAATAAACGAATTGTAAGTTTCGCTGCTTTTTTTTTGTATTGTACATGGAGTTTTTAACATTTCATCGTATTTAGTTTCCCATTGAGTGTAAAGATTTAGAGTCGTTCATTCTAGCATTCAGTTTGTTTATAGGGAGGATTTTGAAGCATGTGTTATTGTGATTATAGTTATATGTTAAAAAGTATACTCTTCTAACAATGAAATTGCTAAAAGTTATTTAGGTAAGAGGAGAGTTATAAATTCTTTACATACTCTGGCAGTTTATCTTCTTGCATACTTTTAGCTTATTTCTTTTTAGTTTTGTAAGTTCTTTATTTGAAAAATGAATATACAATTTGAAACTTCGGACATCATGTTGAGAGCGCTTCTGTCTAGTCAAGCTACTTTCCCTGTGACCTAGTGGGTTTGCTGGTTTACCCTCTAGATTGGGGTTTCAGTACGGTGTCTGGATATTGCATGTAAGAATACCGTAGTCCGTATCTGCCTCTTTGGTTGGTTGGTTTGGAAGTTTTATCCATTTATTTTTAGCGTCTTTTGACTTGCTTATTTTACATTTTTTCTAAATGTTTAGCCCTGATTTTGAAGAAAAGAGGTACTTCTGTTTGAGGCTTTTGCACCTTGGAGAAGATCTGCACTATTGAGGCTTTTGCACCTTGGAGAAGATCTGCACTATCATAAAGCACTTGCTGCTCAGCCTTACGAAGCTTTTTGGACAAAACACTGTTGGGAAAAATCCCTTTTGGAGAAAAATGTTGGATATAAATTTGTTTAGAGAAGACAAGGGTTACAACCCCGAAATCATAAGGGAGTCGCAACGACGTCGTTTTGCAAATGTTGACCTTGTTGATGAGGTCATCCAACTTGATAAAGAATGGCGTGAACGTAATTTTATATTTCTCATTGAACTCCTTCCCCCCTTCTAATTCTTTAAACTTAGTCTATATTTCTTATGGAAATGTTATTTGGTTTCTCCATAGGGCAATATGAGTTGGACAATCTAAGGAAAGATTTTAACAGAATTAACAAGGAAGTGGCCCGGCTCAAGATTGTAAGTTTCCTTTTCTAAGTTTACTTTTGGATCTGTTAACTGTTTTAATTTATTTAATATTCATTTACTTATTTCATATGCTAGCTTATTCTAAGTTTCTGTTTGACTTTAGGAAAGCGAGAGTAAAAGGAACAAATAAATGAAATGTATTAGGTAACTTGGTTATATGATTTGCATTATGAAGAAGAAAATAAAGGAATGAATTTTGAGTACAAACAATGGACATGTAATTTATTCCTTTTCTTCTATAAGTTATAATTATACCTGAGGACATTTCGATATGAGTATGGCTTTTCCTTTCTGTAGGATGGTCTTTTTTTTGTGCGGACCAGGACTAGGAAATATTTCATAAGAATTTTTTATGTGTATTGAAATTGTTTAAGGATCCTCTTATTAGTTTTTGTAGAACTCTATTCAGTCATCAATTCCCACCATAATAAAATCTCTTGCCATGCTTATTAATACTTTTGGTTCCTTATACATTGGCCCGAGCTTGCAATTTGCTAATAAATAAAAGATTATTTTCCTAAAGCTATTGCTATGTAAATTTTGTCTCCACAGTTCAAATATTTTCTGAATGTAAACCATTGCACTAGTGCATCATCACTTAAACATATTTTTACATTATTTTCTAGATAATGTTAACTGGTAAGGAAGCTAGTTTTTTTCTGAACAAAATGTACCTTGGCTAAAAGTCTGGAACTAAGTTCCTGGCCTGAAATAATTTCTGTTGGGAAATGGTCGAGATTCCCATTTCATTTTCCTTTTTATCCCTGATGATATCAACCAGAATATGCCCTTGGAATTAAAAGCGAAGAATATCTAAGACTTTGGAGCAACAGGTAACCTGTAGAATTAACTCGTGCTATAAGATAGTGCTGGACTGAGTGGGTATTGAACATAAAAGATGTCAAAGAGGAGTGGCTGTAATTCACATTTAATTTTTTTTTTTGTAATTTAATTTTTTTTTGTGTGAAATGAATTCGCGTGTTCTGCATTTGGTTTTATGAGCTAGTTCAACAACATTTTCTTGGATCAGGCGGGTGAAGATGCTACTGAAATGATTAAAAGTACCGACGATCATAAACAGTTGACTGCAAAAAAAGAAGCAGAAGTTCAAGAGGCCCGGTCTGCATTATATGCTAAACTGGAAAACATTGGGAACCTTGTGCATGATTCAGTTCCTATCAGTAAAGATGAGGTATATACTACGTTTTCGTAGTACTTGTTTTTAAAAAAAAATGAATTTCAGATAAAAACTTTCCTACGCAAATTATTGATTTCTTTGCAAAATGAGAAATGTATGTAGGCAAATAATGTTGTTATTCGAACCGTGGGAGAGAAGAGAACCGAGCCAAAGCTAAAGAATCATGTGGACCTTGTCGAGCTTCTTGGAATTGCGGATACAAAGAAAGGTACTAATACTGCTTAGTGAAGTATCTTATTTTCTGGGGGTTGTTCACCACATGTATATTAGCTGTTGCTATGTGTTGTCAAATGCTTGTGTTGAAATAAATAATGTCAAGGACAGTATTTTTTCTGGTATTCTGGTTTGTTCTCCCATTCTTTAAAGACATAGACTCTACAAAATGTAGTGATACATTTACCTAGGTTATGAGTATCAAACAGAGAGATTCTATCAGATATCAAAGTCGAGAAACTAGACTATATGTTTACTTAAAACTTATAGCTTTTTAGATAATTCTCCGCCTTGTAATGTTTCTATTCTTTTTTAATTCATAAACCATATACTGGAACAGCATAATGAAGTAGCATTGAAGGTTTTGCTGTAAATCAAATTTCTTTCAATGGCTCATTTTGTTTGCTAATCTTCTAATGGAATGGTATTGTACACCGACTGTTTAGGTTCAAACGTAGCTGGTGGCAGAGGATTCTATCTTAAAGGGGATGGCGTGCGTCTCAATCAAGCTCTTATTAACTTTGGTCTTGACTTTTTGGAGAAGAAGGGATACACAGCATTGCATACACCTTTTTTCATGAGAAAAGATATTATGGGAAAGTGTGCTCAATTAGCGCAATTTGATGAAGAGCTCTACAAGGTAATAGTGATCATAGAACTTTATATAGATGTATTGTTGAACAAGTTAAACGCTTTGTGCTGCCTCCTTTTATACTATATGGCCTTTTGGCCCTCTAACCTCTTCCCAAAATATTTGGTCTTTTACACATTTTAAAGATTATTTTACTAAATTTACCTCTTCCTTAATCTAAGCAAAATGGCCAAAAGGCCTTATAATTGTGAAACAGAGGGAGTATACTGTTTTATGGCGTATACATGTTGGTTTGGATACATCTATGTCCTTAAATATTGTGGCACATCAGTGCTGTGCTTGTCCGAGAAAAAAAAGATCACAAGGGCTGAATTGATGTGATTCTTTCTAAATGTTTTCTTCAAGTCTCACTTGCTTTTTTATATACTCCTATGCGTGAGAACATTTCCACTAAGCTCATCATTCATCATGACACTCTTGAGTAGTTTTAGTTGCTATGCTATTTTTTTTAAAGGGTCCTGATTTGGGTACATAGAAGTCCAGACAACCAAATTCAACTGATGTTCATTAACTTCCAACTTTACCTGGTGAGTCAATTAAAGAACCATCAATAATCACAGCTGAATAAACTTGAGTGTCCTCCAAATTAAATTAGTTATCAAGTGATATCCGGTTGCACTCTCCTGTATTATGCTCTTAAAATCTTAGTTTATATAAGCCATGATTCACCTTTTTCCTAAACCTCCAATTTTTTCTTCATCATTTTTAGTTGGTTGGCATGCCTTTTGATCTTATCAACTTCTTTGAAATGATCCTTGTTTTACCTATTTCAGCTATCCAGAGTCTGGTCCTTATTCTACTGTTTTTGTGTTCTTGCAGTTTTCTTCTCTATTATTTTCCTGCCTTGTATGAATGACAAGAGCATGCAACTTGTGTTATAGAGTTCAATGCAACTTGTTCTGTCATTTTGTTTCTGTTTGCTGTTTGATTTAAACTATGATAATTGTGCATACTATCCTTCACCAAGGACTAGTCATAGATTGAAGGTCTATATTATAGCTGCAATTTTCTTTCATTTTGAGTCGTATAGGTGTTCCTTTTCAATGTTGTTTCCATTCTTATGTTTATTGTTCCTGTCCCATTCAAGATCAAAAGAGTTATACGATCTCTGTTGTGTGAAGTAGTGTAATGGTATTCTGATGACTATTGCTGAATTTAGCTATTCCAATCTTTGCCTAACAATGACCATGAAGAAAAATTTGATTGGAATGATACTTTATATGGTAAAAATTCCAAACTCCTAGACCTCCCAGTATAGAACAGAATTCTGCAAAGAAACAAAGGGCTAGAAAATGTTAAAATCTTGGATGTATTAGAAATGCAAGAAGAACCACCCAATGGTAAGCAATACTCTTATGATTATTGTCGTCTTTTGTCTTTTGCAACTCAATGGCTTTTAGCATCAATGTACTGTATTTTTTTGCCCCCCTCAAAAAAAAATTATATTCAAATTACTATGTTCATGAAGGACGTTTATTTGATCGAATATTGCAGCATCACTTGTGTTTGTTGGACTTCTATTCCTTGTTGCAAATATGATTTATTGTTTCTTTAATAGGTAACTGGTGAGGGAGAAGACAAGTATCTGATTGCCACGGCTGAGCAGCCACTCTGCGCTTATCATCTAGACGACTGGATCCACCCATCACAGCTTCCGATTAGGTATTATAGCTATTTATTAAACCTAGATAAACTAACTCTATGGATCAACATTTCTTAATTTTGTTACATCCTCGTCTATTCCAAAGAGCCTGCTCTTCACGTTCTCGAACTAACATTTTGCAATCTTCTAGATATGCTGGATATTCATCTTGCTTCCGTAAAGAAGCTGGTTCGCATGGCAGGGACACACTTGGAATTTTCCGAGTCCATCAATTTGAGAAAGTGGAGCAGTTCTGTCTTACCAGCCCAAATGGCAATGACTCCTGGGATATGCATGAAGAGATGCTCAAGAACTCTGAGGAGTTCTACCAGCAGGTATATGATATTTCATTCCCCAAAAGAAAAAGAAATGCTTCTAATGGCAGTTTACTGATACTTGGGGAAAATACGAGATATTATGTTTTTAAGGTTCATTGACTATTTCCTCAATCTGTTTCTCCAGGAATGTTTCTTTTGACCATGGTTAAATTAGGTTGTTATGGTTGGTGTCAGTGATTTCCTCTTTGTGCGGCGTTTGTTTCTCGCGAATCTGACATTTTCTTTCCATTTGGCAGCTAGGGCTTCCTTATCAAATCGTAGCTATTGTTTCTGGTGCTCTCAATGACGCAGCTGCAAAGAAGTATGATTTAGAAGCGTGGTTTCCTGCCTCCGGTACTTACAGGGAGCTTGTCTCCTGCTCGAACTGCACGGATTACCAATCAAGAAAATTAGAAATTCGTTTTGGGCAGAAAAAGGTGGGCGTTTCATTTTTTTAAATATTTGCTGTTTCCAAATGGTTTACAATGAAAAGGGTTTCTATAGCAAAATTAAAGCATGGGATTTGACCTATTTTTGGATACTTGAAATGACCGAATTGTTCTTGGTGCTTGCAGAGCAACGAACAAGCTAAGCAATACGTGCATCTGTTGAACTCTACACTGACAGCAACAGAGCGGACGATGTGCTGCATTCTCGAGAACTACCAGACAGAGAAAGGCGTTAACATCCCAGAAGTCCTTCGACCATTCATGGGCGGGAAGGAATTCATGCCGTTTCAGGCTACTCCGGTTAAAGAAGTTAAAGGAAAGAAATCAAAGGCGTGAGGTTTGACGCAATCCTTCTTATTGTGTATTTTTTTTTCCCAAAAAAAGATGCTTACGACTTTCAAGTCAATGAAGCTCATTGGGATTCATTTTCTCCTAAATGAGGTTGCAAGAGAACACAAAAAGACCGAATCTGTAGCAATGAACTTGATTCCAATGTTCTTGTTTACTTGGATTATTAGAAATTTGAGTAGTTTGATTTTGAAAAGTTATCTTAAATGCACTGGCAAGTATCTATCTGCCCTTGAACATGAAAGTTACGAACAGTATAGATTAAGATGATCTGATTTCATCTTCTTATGTTTTTAACCATTATATATGCTTATTAGTTGAAAAGGTTGGTTGTAGTAGGATTCATGTGCTGCCATATTTGATGTCTTTGAACTGACGAGCTTATTTATACAAGCCTAGGAAAAATGTATCTTTTACAAGCATTAGTGAAGAATTAAAATAGGAAGGTTGAATTTCAATTTAATCCCTGAATTTAACTAAAACATGTAAATTTGGTCCCTAATTTAACGTACATTTAAAAAGCTAACAATTTAATTTTAATTTAGTCCCTGGAGTTTTATTTTCTTTTTTATTTAGTGCAAGTGTGTCAATTTAGTCACTGATTAGGCCTGCTCATACGGACGGTTATATTAAACTCGGTTAATTATTCGGTTTTTTTTTTTGTATTTTTTAAAATCCGAACCATACCATTTTAACCTTAAAATTGATTTTATCCAAATTGAAATTATTGTGGTTTGGATAAATTCGATCGTGTGATGACCGATATAAATATTTTAAGAGAATTATCTAATGGGTTCTATAGGGGGATCACCGAACTCGAATTGGCGAATTTGACCATTTGAATTTGAATTTTTTTTTAAACCAAAAAAATGAGCTTAATTCGAAACCGAATTCTAAATTAGCAATTCAATCAGTTTATCGGTTGGAGCCTTCCTTCTCCCCCGCCAGCTTCTTCAATCAGTTGGTTATGCCCGCAAATCACTAAATAAAAGATCAAAATTGATTGGAATGAAAAACAGAGAGCAGATAGTGAGAAATTGGAGATAAGAGGGAGAGTCGAGACGGTGAGAAGAGAGAAAATGACTGAGTGGGGTTAGGTTTAGGAGGAAATTAATTATGTATATATGATAGATTATTAATTAATAAATATATTTAAAAAACATAATTATTTGAATTCAAATTCAGTAAATCCAAATTCAAAAAATACCAGGCATATTCAAATTGAAATCGAAATCACTGGAGTATAATTTGACCTATTTCAAACTCGAATACCGAATTACCGATTTTGATTTACGTATTTTCAATCGAATTCGGTCGGTAATTCAATTTTTTTGACCAATATGCTCACCCCATCTGCAGAGTTTGAGTAGTCACATTCGCTACGAATGAAATTCTAAGTCGATATTTGAGAATGTGAGACGATAGAGACTGTAGAGTAGTTTACATGTTTTGTCCTAAACTAAAATATAAATCTATCGTTTTTAATAAACAAAAATTAGTATTGTAGAGTAGAATTTTAAAAGACAAGAAAAAATTATAGTATAATATCTTAAATAAAGTTTAAAAATAATTAGATAAATATTATTTTGCGTTTTGATTCGATCTAGTTAGAGATTTTCACACCCAAACCATAATCAAAAAAAATAAATTTGGTTCTAATACCCATTTTGCCCCTAGATTATTGATTACATACCTGACATATGTCTAATTTGACCGGTAATCACCACAAAAAGTAATAACGGTTTATTTTTTTTAACTACACGTAAATACTTAGGTGATATAATTAGCAAAAAATAATAGTTAAATGCTCAAAATAAGTAAAGAATAAATAGTTTAGTGACTTAAATAACTATTTACTCTATGAAGTAAACAATGAAAGCTCCAATTTTAGCTTGTTGGGTTCATATTACTTCCGATTTGGAAGAAAAAATGAACATTTATTTTACCATACACTAGGCACCGGGTAAGATTTTACTGTGGGGAAAAAAAAAGAACAAAAGAACAAATACCATTTTTTTTTCTTTTAGCGGATCAAAATACCATTTTCTTGAGGTAGTTAACTCAAATACAACATCCAATAATCATTATTTTTATTTTTTCTTATAACACTCGGTATGTCCACTATTAGTGAGATCAATCTATTTTGTTTTAACTTGAATTGCGTTTATAGAGTTACTCTTACTCGAGTAAAAGTCTGATCTATAAGTACCACACAGAGTATTTAACTCCATTTTAATATTAACAATTCGCTCACTAATTATTTTAAATTGATTGTTATATGCATGAATTTTCAAATCTTACTCCTATCTTTTTTTACTAGAATCAGCACGAGACTCCATAAAATGTAAAAATATTAGTTTCAAATATGAAACCGATCCAAATTTTTAACAGCACCAATCCAAAAACCTTATCCTTAAGTTTCATTTATCCAAATATTAAGGAGAAAGGAATGAATGCAATTATTAAACTGTCGGGGTTATAACCGCAGTGTAAATAGAATTATTCGTCAGTATCATGTAGATATATCTTGAGCATTGAAGAATTTTATAGATTGTTGATTTCTAAAAAGTATGTTGAAACTGAACATTAATTACGAAGAAGATGCTGTGAATAATTTTATTACGTATTTACTTTTTCTACTATTATTAGTGTTTTTTACTGAGTCCCGGAGTGTGGAATTTTATCTGTTATCATGGTTGTCTAAATCATTGTATAATTATTATTTTCTTATATTTTCATATTATCTTTCGATTGTAATTACTTCGGCTATTTTATGATTAATGGATAATTTCTTATTCTGCAAAAACCTTGAGCATTGAAGAATTTAAAATTACAAATTTTCGGATAGGTATGAATTCGAAACAAATAAGTTTCAGGCATCCGATTACATACTCGAATGACTAAAATCAATTTGCACAGAATTATTATAAATGGGCTCTACACTAAAAACAAATTGATCCAAATATATAAAAATCACTCCATTACCCGCAACTTGCAAGCTTTCTCTAATAACATAAAAATTGACTAATCATTCACAATCCAATTAGCATTATTCAACAATTATGAGCAAGAAAATTCTGATATGGATCAATTACACGTGTTTTTTGTGGTGCATAACTGATCATATCATAATAAAGTTGTCTATTTTCTCATTATTTAGTAATTTAACCAATTCTGCACCATAAGGTCCAATAAACCTGTTCCATATCAAGATTATCCCTGCAGTTTAGTCTTTGTTATAGTACTATAGAATATTAAGACTACATATTCCAACTTCTAGGTAGAATCAAAGAGCTCTATCCACTATGATCTTTGCCAATCCAAATATTAAATAACCAATCGACAAGAACAAGAAAAAGGCAGAGAAGAAAAGGTGCTGCTGGTAATGGTGGTGGGGCGAAGCCACGTGATCATATCTTTCTACCAATTTATTTTCATAAGAGAATTTGCGGTTGCTATCCAAAGATAGAATGATATATCACACGAGATTCTTTGTGATATTCGATGTGACATGATTTTGTAATTTAATCCGACTTAATTAGTCGAATCAGTAACTCAGATATCCAATTTTAAAATGATTTGAATTAGATCTCAAACTTAGTAGGGTATAAAGAATGTTTTTTGCTCATAGGAATGAAGCGCATTTCATGGCTAGTCATTTACCTCTTTGAAGAGCCTTGTGGCGAGGGGATCAGTCACTGCTATCGGCGGTGAACACCCTCGGTTTAACAAAAAAAAGAATGTTTTCTTCTGCAAAACCCAGTTGGCTCGTCAGGTCAGACCGATGACCCAACCAATGACCTAATTCGAGTTTCAGTGAACCGGTCGAGTCTCGAAATTAGTAAAGAAAAAATTATTTTTAAGAAATTGCAATACAGTTAAGTGTTTATATGTGTGGTTTAAACTAAATAAATAATTTGATTAAAATTATGTTGCAAAAACTCAATTTTGGCGCTTGTACTTGTAATTTAATTTGGTCAAACTAATTTGTAACTTATAAGTTATTTCGATAAATGAGGGACATGAATTTATCAAATTCTCATTTATCACGAATTAGTCAAATTAGTGAATGGTTATAGATTATTATTCTTTTAAATAAAGTTATATTTCTAGTTAATATATTATATTTAAAAAATTATACATGAATTAGTTTTAAATATTTGTGACGTCACGGGTCGATAAAATGTTCAATTACGGTCCCGCCCACTAACTCCTGACCCAATAACTTTTTCGGCCTGATGTCAGGGCTGAGTTTCAAAACATTACTATTTAACACTTTTTGTAACATTTTTAATTTTATCACGTTCAAACTTGGAATTTTTGAATTTACTCTTAGAGTTTATTTATTTTAATTTAAATATATACATAAAACTTTCTGTAATTAGAATATCACAAGAAATGTCACAAAAAAGTGTGATAGAACATTCGAATCGAATGACATATATATTGAAGGTCCAGTTTTTGAGATAAAAGGTCATCCAGGTGTCTGTGTCTTCTGCCTCGCAAAACAGATCGCAGCCCACATGAAAGTAAGTAGTTCATGTTTCAAAGAATATTGAAGGAAGATAATCATAGTGGTGGTTGCTTACTGATTTGAGTAGAGAAAGATTGGATTAGATTCTAAAAGATAAGCACAAAGTACACCACTTAAGGTGTTTGTTAAAATGCCCAAGAGAAGAATTAGTCATTTCAATTGTCTGAAATAGAGTCTCATGCTTACGTGAGAATGAGATTTTATGCGCATGCTTTCGAAGCATACAAAAATTTGGTAGTTTTTTTTTCTGGACAAACAATGATGCCAAATTATATCATATGCCTAAGAGATGTATTTGTTTTTCTTAATTATTTCTTTTTTATACACTTGTCATTCTCTCTCCCTCCCTCAGTGATAAATGTACAAAAACAATTATATTGTTAGCACCGCACCAAGTGATGAGGGGTCACTCAATCTAGGACTGTCACTGATTTCACAGTTTTTTCATATGAATTGAGCGAATCTCATATCTGTAGGTAAGTCCTGCCCAAATTCATGTGAGGCTGTGAGACTAGTCCCACAAAACAGAATTATAAAATTAAATTTTTCGGTGATAAGGGGGTGGTCGTTACTAAAAAAATCAGAACGTCAATTTATTTTTAGAAAAATTATTTTTTAAATAAAATACATCTTGATCCCATTTTTTTTTTTAAATTTATTATATTTTTTTCCAACGTAAATTTTTTCGGTCCGCCACTTATCTGTTGGGTTTTGGCCCATATTCAATGGAGTACTAATTAGATATCAATTAGGTTAAGAATTAGTAATTAGGTAAATTACTAATTAGGTGGATTCCTAATTGGGTACTAATTACGTTAAGAATTAGTGATTAGGTGAATTACTAATTATGTGAACTCCTAATCCATTTAGCAAAAGGTTTACTACTCCTATATATATATATATATATATATATATATATATGTGCCTCTTATGTGGTTTGGAGTAGTAAGGCGAGGAGAGCTAATGGGTTGGAGGAATCTCCATTGTATTCTTGGTTCTCCATTATAATGAGAGTATGAGCTCGCCTTACCCGTGGATGTAGGTCAGTTGACCGAACCACGTAAATCATTGTGTCCCTTTACCGCTTGCCTTGTTGATATTTGCTTGTGGGCTAGAATTGGGAGGGGATTTATTTTCCAACAACTGGTATCAGAGCGAGGTTCAGAACAGAGGAGGAGTTGTTTTGGTTCATCGGTTTCTCCGAAGATTAGAGGAGAGTGTTGGATATAATCGAAAGAGGATTCTTTCGATTGGTTAAGCCAAGGTGGGAACGCAGTGCTGCTACACCAGAATTTGGCGTTACTCTCCAGTTAAAGATCGACCAATTGTCAACTCAGAGTTCTGTGCAATTCTAGCCATCATCACCAGAAACCGTTAACACAGGTGGAAAGATTTTTATGTATGTCCTCCAAAGATGGAAGAGATCCGTCAGAGATGGTAGTAGAGACCCGTCAGAGATGGAAGAGAGATCCATTGGGGGTGGAGCACACTTGCCGATAGAGGTTTGACAGAGAAGAGGTGTTGCTAAAAGAGATAAAAATCTTGTGTGGTTGGTGTACAAGTCAAGCAAATAAGAAGGATTAAATCTAGACGATTGAATTGGAAGGGTGGAGGATTGATCCGGTATGTTTCGGGTGCATGGACCCAGAGGTGCATCGAGTGTCCTAAACCAGAGTGGGTTTGGTGGACTTTGAACGTTGAAAGTTGTTTGTTCAGTTATTGGTGTTGCCAGTGTTTGACCGTTGATCAAAGTTGACTAAACTCATCTTAGTCAAATTCCCCTTAATTCAACGTCTTTGATTCGAAGATTCAAGTGCGAGCATGGGGCATATGAGACGTGGAGCGTACTGGTTAGAGATTGGGTGAATACGTGCCAGGGTGGAGATTGTTGGGTTTCACTAGAGTACTAATTAGGTTAAGAATTAGTAATGAGGTAAATTACTAATTAGGTGGATTCCTAATTGGGTACTAATTATGTTAAGAATTAGTGATTAGGTGAATTACTAATTATGTGAACTCCTAATCCATTTAGCGAAAGGTTTACTGCTCCTATATATATGTGCCTCTTATGTGGTTTGGAGTAGTAAGGCGAGGAGAGCTAATGGGTTGGAGGAATCTCCATTGTATTCTTGGTTCTGCATTATAATGAGAGTATGAGCTCGCCTTACCCGTGGATGTAGGTCAGTTGACCGAACCACGTAAATCATTGTGTCTCTTTATTTCTTTGCTGTTGATATTTGCTTGTGTGTTAGAATTGGAAGGGGATTAATTTCCCAACATTATCATAAGCATAGCATCTCCCATGTTTTAAAGGCTAGGTGAGCTGGTGATATAATATGTACAACTAATTGTTTTTTTGTTTTTTGTTTTTTGTTTTTTTTATGAAAAGTTAGTGAGAAGATTTGTTCAATATCTAATTTGTGTATTGACGGATATGATTTACTCTTTCTTTTGCAAATTGAATGTTCGTATTTCGCTTATAAAAAAATTATGAAGAGTAGTTAAATTACCATGACATCCTATTAATTGGTAGGATCCATATGTTAGTGAAACTTGTATCATTTAAATATAAGAGGTTAGTTATGGAGGTTTAGTGAAAAAAAACATATCTATTTATTTTAAATGATATTTATTTTAAAACAAATGAAAATAAAAAATTGATATTCAATTGGGTCAATTTGTGACGGACGGAGTATTGTTTAGTATAAGGAAAGAAAAAAAGAGGCGGATGGAAAAATCAATCTTAAGACCGTCTTTGTTGAATTGACATTACATCCCCTCACATGAATTGTTCATGGCCTATTTATAGATGTTCTCTCAAGTCATGTGAGAGGGCTGTAAGACCAGTTTCACAAAAATGATACTAAGATTGATTGACCCATGCTTTTGACGACATTCAATTGTTTTGAATTTTATATAATTATTGATTTTTTAAAGCTTTTATTTACTTGTTTTTTAAATTCACTAACTAAAATTTTCTAAACCCCCTATGATCCCCGCCTCTCCAAATTAAGGGAAAGGCTCTAGTTTCATCATCTATGTCCCTTCCTATATATGAAGGGTAGTGATAATGCCAGAGTAAGAATCCTCCTGTAAGAGCGATTTACGTGCATGTGGCAAAATTACCCCTCTAACATATTAACTAAATCTTTTAATTATTTTTTCTATTTTCTCTCCCAATATTTTCTCTCTATCTTGGCTTGGTCTTTCTCTCTCCCCTAGATTCTTTCCTTATTTTTCTCTCAATCTCTCTCTCATTATTTTTGTTTCTATATCTGTTTTTTTTTGTTTTTTCCTCTCTCTCTCTCTCTCTGTTTTTTTTCATTTTTTTTCTTCTCTCCATCTCTAAGTGATTTTGTTTTCTTCTCTGTTTTTTATTATTTATTCTTCTCTCAATTTCCTCACTGAATAGACCATTTTCTTGGATTGAATCATTAAACAACAATATAAAATCGAAAACTCAATAAAAATAATAAAATTTACTTCTTTTACCGAAAGTTGTTGAAAATTATCTGGACACACACACACACACACACACACACACACACACACACACACACACATATATATATATATATATATATATATATATATATATATATATATATCAAAGTTAGACAAAAGAGCAAGAAGAGATAATGAAAGAGAAAAATAGAGAAGAAAACAAAATCACTTGGAGATGGAGTGAAGAAAAAAAAGAGAAAAAAACAACAGAGAGGAAAAAACGAAAAAAAACAACAGATATGGAAACAAAAATCATATGAAAATAGAGAGATTGAGAGAACAATAAGGAAAGAATCTGAGGGAAAGAGAAAGATCAAGTCAGGATAGAGAGAAAATATTGGGAGAGAAAATAGAAAGAATATTTAAAAGATTTAGTTAATATGTTAGAGGGGTAATTTTGTCACATGCACGTAAATGGCTCTTGCAGGAGGATTCTTGCTCTGGCATTATCACTACCCATATATGAATTGTATATATAGCATGCTACAGCCAAGAAATTATATTCCTACAACGTGAATCTAGATTTTCAATGAGATTGGATTTGGTCTGGTCTAGGTTGTAAAACTCAAATTGAGATCTAGATTCTTTTTGGATAGAGTATTGGAATGAAATTTCAAACATTAAATTATGGAGAATTTAGTTTGAACTTAAGATTAGTCTGAGACTGAAACAAAAATTTAAATCCGAGATTTAATTCAATCAGACCTAATATCATTTTAGAGTTAATAGCTATTTATGGCACTAAACTATTTACAAATTTCTTTTTATGGTACTAAATTATTATTTTTATCTAAATATAGCACTCATCTATTTGTGTTTATCAAAATATATACATCCACCAAATTTTTGGGTATTTTCCGGCCAAAATATTGGCACGTAACTTTCACTTGTAATGATTACACCCTAGAATACTGCTTTCAATTAAACACTATATCCAAATTATGAAAATCACGTGCAATCTTTTGTGCGGAAAACACCCAAAAATTTGGTGGGTGTATATATTTTGATAAATGCAAATAGATGAGTGATATATTTAGATAAAAAAATAAGTTAGTACCATAAAAAAAAAATTTGTAAATAGTTTAGTGCCATAAATAACTATTAACTCTATCATTTTATAAATAGTTATAGAATTTAAATTTAACAAGACATTTAATACATTACAATAGAATGTTATAAAATATTTTTTCCAACTTTTAGTTCCATTCAAATATTTTGTTTGTAAAACTGAAGTGACAATGGAAAAAATTGATTAAAAAATATCTTAATTTTTATTTTTTTAATTTTTACAATATATTTTAAAAGTCTTATATTAAGAAATGTAAATAGTATTCAACAAGACCCAAGTGTTGTTCACCACGAAGAGTCTGAATTTTGTAGAGAGTACTATTTCCATGCCTTCTCTCTCATATATCCTAACATTGTTTATTATTCTTTCAACTTCAAGTGGGATTACAACTCAAGCGAGGAATCAAATACACATTGCACACGCGTGCGTTTTAAATTGAGTGCGAGACAAGATCTATTTTTTTGTACAAAAATAAGTACTCTTCACGAAATAAAAAGTTATTTTTAAAATAAGTACGAATTGCTACTCATTCCTATATTAATAATAGATTTTTTATTTATCTGTAAAGAAATATTTATAGTTCTATAATATTTATTTCGCACTAAATTCTAACTACATGCCATGTATGTTTTTTTCTTCTATCTGCGAATATTAAACTTGACCTCACTAACGTGCCATCCTCCTCCACTACCATTCAGGGTCGTCTCAATCATTTTTGGAGGCCCTGTGCTAAATTCTAAAATGAGGCCCTACATAATCGGAGAAAAGTAACTTTCATGTAAATATAACAATCATTACAATTGTATCATAATTTTTTGTACTAACAAATTTTAAACATAATTTTAAAAATATAAATACTGACAAACTTTTTTCACTTGAAAATAGCGATCCTTCTACCTTTCTTCGAGGCAAAATCATGAACTAAATCTTCATATTTTATTTGCTCCAAAAGATCATTCTCAATTGGTATCAGGTCTAATTCATTGAGTCTTTCCTGAGACATTGTAGAACGCATGTATGACTTCAACAACTCCAATTTTGAAAAGCTCCTTTCTGTAGATACAACACTAACTGGGATAGTCAACAAAATTATGTATGCAAGAAAACAATCTACACGCTTTAAGAACACCAAAATATCAATAGGTCACATATTTTCATTAGGCAAGAATTCTCTAAGCAACTTAGACCCCATATTCAAATAATGTCCATCGATATCAAGAAGAAAGGTAACATTTTTCACGTTTTTGGGCTTTTACCTATAAATAGAGTGGGGTAGTTTGTAAAAAAAAAAAAAGGCTAACAATATTTAATGATAGTTGTCAATGTAAAAAAGTTCAATTAATTACAATTTTTATTATTCTTTAACAAAATATAAATACGCGTACACACACGCACATATATAACATAAAATTGGGGACCCCCAATTTTTGTAGGCTCTATGCGGTCGATCACCTCGAACACCCTCTTAGCCGCCACTGCCACCATCCCCCACTTGCCTCATAAAAAAACTTACTATATGTATTCTCCTCTTCTCTCTCTCATTGTGTATCGTTGGCTGTGGTAGGTTTTTGTCACATGCGACTTGCGTCTCTTTTTTTGCTTCGAGACCATTCAGTATCCAAAGCACGATATGCCTAATTAATTTGGATTGAGTGCTACAACGATGTTCACTCTTAAGAGAGGAGGAGTCATTATCCACTCCACCACAACTGATGTTGGTGACTTGCATCTTTGTTTGTTCTTAAAATGGAAAAATAAAGATAAACAAAGATAATGATTTAAGCATTACCGTAAGAACCACCCAAAATATGAGTATTATATGAGGTTCTCTTCTATGACATGGTTGCTGATTTTTTGTCACAATCTCATTGAAATGTTGAAAGTGCAGATATTTAAACTTTGTCTTATAAGTGTTATAGTGCATTTTTGTCTTGTTCATGATACTATTATGTCAAGTAGACTTCAACTAGTTAAAACCGGTCATCATATGGAACTGATTCAATGATTAATAATGTGTGCGTATACAATGGAGAAAAGAATATTCAACACTGAATTCCAAAATGAATGCTTTCATGTTTATATTGGGATTTAGAATTGTAGCAATTTTCATCTATTTCGGACGATTGATACATCATATAACTCTCATAATGCACTTAACAATATAAAAGGTGCGGGAGTCTTCTGGCCACAGTGGAAAACGGCCGTGGACGCAGGGGACCGAGGTCCCTGCGTTCGATTCCCGCATCGCCCCCCACCCCCGCGTACTTAACAATATAAAAGTGCAAAATATTCAATATATATGTATATGCTAGAGATGTATGCATACACGAGTGGTATTACATTATGTACACTTTTCAGTGTATTTTTGCATTGTAAAGTATATCATATACACTCTATAATGTATAAACCACAAATGAGAGTTGAATTCTCAATTGTTGCATCCTCGAATACATTAATATTGGTGGGCTTGCAAATTGCTCTTTGTTTGAAAACAAAAAGAGGGATTGTTAGAGTCTATATGTAGGAGTTATATATATAGGGTGAGAATGGAGAGGAGAAGGCTAGCTAGAAGCAGCCCAATAGACAAGAAGATATTGTTCATGAGCTTTTTCTTTTCATCAAAAATGGCAATGAGGAACACAAAGAATCAAGCAAAATCTCTTTATGGAGATTTCTTCATTTATTCTATATAAATGGTGTCTCATCATGCAATAGTGGAGAAGAGTTTCTTAAGTGGCTAATTCAAATTGACAACATTTCTAATTTTGTACAAAGAACAATTTCATTTAATTTGCTATTTGAGGAAGCCTTCTACAAATGCACGCGTCGATCCACCATATGCTTTATCGACCAAGTGGAAAATATTATAATTTTTTAGCTCCAATTTGAATAAATAATATTTTTTGGGTTACTTTTGAGGCGTTTGATGTCCTTGTTTTGAAACTAATTCAGACTTGACTGCTAATAATATTCACAAAATTTGACTCTTATTCTGAAGAGTGCCTATCCTCTGGAGATAAGTACATAAGATTTATAACCGCAATAAATATTAAGGTTTAAAATTTCACAAAAATGATTCAACCCTTGTCAACGACCTAATAGTAACAGATGAGCTGGCCAGAGCTCAAAGTTTAGAATAAATAATTATTAAGCAATATGTTTTGTGCTGAATTCATATACTTAGTCATGTATGTATATAGGGATGATAATTTCAGCCGTTCACTTTCAGTTATCTTGGTCCGATCCGGCAGGGATTAAAGGCTTCGTTCATTAGTGTACTGGTAGGGTTTCGGCGACTCTTTTTATTATTATTATTATTATTTTTTAAAAGTAGAAATATGTTACTTAAAATATTTTTATTATTAAAAATGGTGAAGGTGAAAATTTAAGACGCGGGAATTGGAATTTGAATTTAAAATCTTTATATCTTAATGTCCTAGCATTGTCCACTACACCAATGTTTGATATTTCATAGACAATTACGACAACCTAGTTGGGCCTAGTGGGCTGATGAAAATCTGGTTCCTTTAGTTGAGATAACCACATTGAACAATTTATTCCGACCACATTTTATTTATTTATGCTATTCTAACATTATTTACTAATCTCGTTGAGATTTGAAAAATACTTTAATTAATCTTATACGAATTCATGGAAATTGGGTAGGCTAAGTGGTAAGGTTACCCGGCCACGGGATGGAGGTCCCGTTGTCGATTCCCATATCTCTCCTTGTGGGGCAAATAAATTCTCCTCCTTGTGAGGCTAAATTCCCTCCCCAGATATAGGGAATGCTACAATCTCCCTATCTAGGGTACTCTCCGCTCTTCCCCTTCGGGGGCAATCGCCTTCGGACGTCAAAAAAAAAAAAAAAAAAAAAAATCTTATACGAATTCTCGTAAACATGCAAACAAATTATCGATTCTCTACGTTAGATAGAGTCCAATTTCTAACCTCTCTAGTTAGAAAAGCTCGGCTCTTCTAATTTCGTTAAGTTGTTATTGGTACCTAATCCTTTTTATTTAGCATGAAAAGTAAATGCAAACTGACCCCAGGTTTGAACTGGGCAAAAAAGTAAATTATTTTTGAGTAATTACTAATTTTGATATATGTATATTTTATTTTCCATTAAGTACTCTCTTGCCCATATAATTAATAATAAAAAATAATCATTCAAATTTCCACCACGATCTAATTTATAGATTTATTATTCACTTCCTAATACCATTATGCCCGTCCATTGATTCATAAGCATGCAACTTGCAAAAACATAATTGTTATCTCTAAATGGAAGATTAGCAAATTTATTCTTCTTTATTGTCATCATTTCTTAATTAATCTAATTTAACTTTTTGACAATTACATTAATATTGAAGATAATGTAAATAATAACCCCGAGCTCTGGAGCCGACTTGAGTTATTATATGTATTATCATTAGCAAGTGTTCGAATCCCTATGATGATAGTGACTTTCGTGGAATTTTTTCTCGATTGTGAACTCCGTGTAAAAAAAAAACAGTATGGACTAAATTCCCTCTTATTTACTGATTACGATAGGGACCCACCGTAAAGTCGAATTCAATGTAGGCTCTACTTAGACAAGGTTTGGTTTGGGTTTGGGTTTGGGTTTGGTCTCAAAATTGGTGGGAAAATACAAATTTTGACCTAGAAAATTGGCGGGAGAATTTCAAATTCAAATTTTTTCGTTCAAATATTCGTTGAAATTGAAATTTTTGAAAGAAAATTGGCGGGAGCAATTCAAATTCAATTTATTTCTTTCAAAAATTTCAATTTCAATGAATATTTGAACGAAAAAATTTGAATTTGAAATTCTCCCGCCAATTTTCTAGGTCAAAATTTATATTTTCCCACCAATTTTAAGACCAAACCCAAACCAAACCTTGTTCAAGTAGAGCCTAATCACCACGTTTGCAGTGTACACAGGAACACAAATGGGTAACCAGAAGATAACGTAAATAATATCAGTTATAAGGACACCACTTTTGCTCCAGTCTCCATACAAAAAAAGTTGAGTTCCACCATTTATATATACTTCAAATACTAATAATTTTTTCTCAAAAATTCAATGTTGATACTTCTATTCAAAATGAGGGAATAGTAGAAATTCAAGACAGGAAGGGAATACTCTTTATTCAAGCTGTATGAATTAATATCTTTAAATTAGTTTCTTTTATCATATTATTTTGAGAATCACATACACTTATGAAAATTTATTATTGAAAAGACGAGATATGAATCGAACTTATAACCGGTAAACTAATTAGAGGTGATTCTAACCAAATTACAACTAGAAATGCTGATTCTACTTATTGTACCTAATTATTTCTTAAAAGAAATGCTCAAACTAGAAAACATGATATACCACTAAGTTTAAAGAAATGTGAACTGAATAACAAAGTGAACTAACATTTTCCTTAAACACATTCAACCATTTGATAATGTGTGTAGATAACCCTAATTTGATGACAAGATCAAAGTATATATAAAGGTTCATATCTCAAGATTAAACAATATATACTTTAGCTCAAGTTGATGATTCATTATCATTTGTATTGGTTTATGTAAGCATAGTAGTTAAAGAAATTCCAATGTCGATTGACCATTGGCTAAAGAAGATAATGCCCCACAAAACTAACTGATTTCACACTAAAAGCTCCCACGCAAACATCTACCAATAACTTTTTAACTACCAGCTCGGCTCCTATGCGAAATAGATTTTTTTTTTTCAGTATATGCGGAACATTTTTTTGCCTTGAAAACACATGTTTTTCCCCTTAAAAACAGGTATTTTTTTTAACGGATGAGAATCTGTTCCGCACACACAGAACATTTCCCTTTCCGCACTGGAGCCGTGGTGTTTAACTACCAATCCTCCCTTTCAAAAAATTAAATATATATATAGAATAAAACTTTTTAATTAAATTTCAATTTTTTTCCTCAACCAAGGTCTTTGATGTGTTTATTGAACAAGGACTAACAAATCATCCCTTCGTTTCACAATAAAAACGATTAGGTCTCTATATATAGCTTAGGGAAAACGAAAGTAAGTGATATTTTTTTACTAATTTCACTAACATATTACAGGATGACGGAGAATTGTATTTATAGGTGAAAAAATAGTTCTTAATTTTTTTTTAAAAGTTCAAACTTTCGGAGAAGAGAGAAAAAGATTGGAATATCTTATATCATGAAACCAAAGGAGCTATATAAGTGTAAAATGATGCATAGCCTGCATTTTAACATAGGTTGATAAACCTAAGATGTGTGGTTCAATAGCTTTCTATACATTTTTCTCTAATTTCATGAATAGAATGATCAGAACATACTAGCTAGGTTATTGATGTAGGATACTAGTTGCTTACTTGGTTTTTTTTTTTTTTTTTTTGAAGTTCGGCTGGGCTGTTGTCCCATAAGGGAAGAGAGAATACCTCACAAGAGGAGAAGAGAGCCCTAGAAAGGGAGACAATTAAAAGTTACCCCATGTATGGGAAGGGTATCGAACCCACGACCTCATGATCGTGGGCAGACCCTTCCACTGGACTGGGCTAGGGAACCTTTCTTTGATGCTTGGTTGGTTATTGATGTAGGAAGCTCTAAATGACTATTCCATTACAATTAAATGTAGAAAGAGAATGAAAGATTCTTGGGGGCATGTATGTCCCCCACTACAATAAGTATTTTTTTTAAAGGGTTAATGCAAATTACTTCTAGAATACAACGAGAATTTTGAAAAATGAGCTACCAAATCTTCTGATTTCTCACCAAGAATGATTAGTAACGTGTAGTTTATGTATGTTTGTTGTATCACTATAGGAAAAATGGTCTTTAGTGATAGTAAAAAACTCGTTATTGTATCATAAAATGTCGTCATTAAAATTCTTTAGTGACAAGATAAAGTTGTTACAACGTTATCATTATCGTCACTAAAGGTCTTTGTGACGATATTACGTGTCGTCATTAATGATTGTACTTCAGTAACAACTAAAATATCGTCACTAAATATTATCATGCAGTAGTGATAACAAAAATTGGCACTAGATACTATTCTTTTGTGACAACCATTAAAATTTTTTAAAACTGAAAATTAAAAATGCCAGTGACAAGATAATGTCGTCATTAAAAAATATTTAGTAAAAAAAATATTTAATTAAAAAAAGATAGTGTCGTCATTAAAAGTAAAAGAAAATATTTTTAAAAAAAATTAAAATTAATTAATCTCCGGTTCCCATACCACGTGTTTGCTGACCTAGCGGCCACCTGAACTGCTGACTAAACATGTGGAGTTCACGTTGGAAATGCATGGTGCCTACGTGACATGTAATTAAATCATAAGATCCTTTTGTGGTTGTAAGGATTTGAACACTTGACCTCCACTGGAAAATGTCAAGTGTTGAACCGTGAAGCTACAAGCATATTTGAGCCATATTTTCTCATATTTAATATTTATAATATATCTCATGCAAATTTTCATTAAATATATATTTAAATATTTAAAAAAAATAATGAATTCTAATTTATTCCTTAAAGTTATTTAAATACTAGTCCTTCAAGTTTTTTTTTTTTCAAATAACAATTTTAAATCATTATACGTCTTTAAATACAAGCAAATTTAAAGAAATAAGTTTTAAATATCCAGTTTGAACTCATTTACACATTATTTATATTTCTAGTTATTAAATATAAATATATTAATAGCAAAGTATTCTCACTCGTAGTTCTAATGATAATCTCTATAAGATATATATGTTCAACACATGTATGAGCATATAGTGATAAGAAAAATGTTAACACTGAGAAGAATGAATAGTGCCAATGTAATATTTTATCACTATACGAGCATATAGTGACAAGAAAAATGTCGACACTGTTACCAACAACTTTAGTGACAAGTTTTCTCAAGTTGTCACTAATTTAAGATATGTAGTGACAACACATTTTAACACATTTTATCAATGAGAAGAATAAATAGTGACAACCTAATGTTTGTCACTATATGAGTATATAGTGACAATAAAAATGTTGTCACTATTACGTACAATTTAGTGACAAAATTACTCAAATTGTCACTATTTTGAGATATTTAGTGACAACAATAGTGACGATATTGTTGTCGCCATTAAAATTAACCCCTTTATATTTTTCAATGACACCATTAATTATTGTCACTAAATGTAAAAAAAATTCGTGGCAATAATTTTTGTTAATAAAGGTCATTTCTCCTATAGTTTATCTTGTACACAAAAAGGCGATACCCACACCCTCAGGGCCCCCACGACCCGATCCGACAGGCATTGTGGAGGATGTAAATCACGGTGACCCAGCAGTTCGATTGGTGGGAGGCCTTGTCTTAGCCCACCGCAAGAAGCCACCCCCACATTGGAGGGTTGAAACTTCCACACTGCGGCTACCAAGATTCGAACCTGCGCCCTTGTACACAATCTACCACCCTCGGACCAACTGGGCTACCCTTGCGGATCTCCTGTAGTGTATCTTGGCATTATGTATGTTTGTTGTATTTGTTTTTCCTAGGAAACAGGCCATTCACTAATGGTCATGACCTACTACTAGATTCAACCACTTTTAGTTAGACATCATTAGGTACAAAGAACTTTTTATACAAATAAAGCACCCTAGAGGTGCTAACTATTCATAACGTCATGATTCATGATATATGATGCAACCATTAGCAACGTGAAAGGATTTCATCGTTTACAAACTAACACCAACATATATAGGTTCCCCTCCTCAATATATGGAATGTGTTAAATCTCGTTCTATGGGAAATGTTTTTATTTTTTAAAGGGTAAGTTGGTGAAAGTGAGATCCCCACCCAAATCAGAGGCCCTTCAATTAAATCTCGTTCAACGTGAATTTTTCTATTTGTAACGCTTTTTTCTCGACGTGAAAACTTAGCAAAAACGATTACTTTTTGCATCGCTTACAATTTCCGACGCAATAACTGACACAAAATTTTTTATGCGGCACCTTATATATGTCGAAAATAGTTTTTCACCGCCACAAATATTATAATAAAATTATATTTATTATGGCCGAGCCGAGCCGAGTCGAGCCGCCAAGTTAAAGCACATTTGAATAACGTAGAATAAAGTCGCTTCCTTAACCACCAAGTCAAATCACATTTGAATAATGTAGAATAAAGTCTTTTCCTTTTCAAATGGATGAGAATTGAATCCACGACCTCCTGCATGTATGTCGTGTGATTGGCCACTGAGCTTGTTGATCATTTGTTAATTGTTGTTCCTCCTATTATATTTATTATAATGGACTTTTTTATTTTGACCCTTTACTTATTTAAATTTCTCTATGTGTTTTGATTTCCTTTTCTTTATGAATCAAATTAAAATTAATACACTCATTAAATTTTAAATAAATTTAATTTTTCTTTCAAAATATATTTCAAAAAGATAATCTATGTATTTGTGTATGAAATTGTTATCAAAATAGGAATAAAATTATTATATATGTATATTATTTTTTGGTAATGAATTTAATGTATTATTAAACAAATATTAAAAATAAAATTATATTCTCTATTGGTGGAAAAATCATCATATCAAAGAGTTGTATGCAAAATACTCAATTTATTTTAATATTTTTTAGCTTTAAGGGATTTTGGGTCCAATTACTTTTTTTGTGCAAAAATAAATTGTGAATCCACTTTCTAATTGATATTTATCCTCAAATTATTATTAAATAATCTCAATAAATATTTAAAAAATTCAAAAAAAATAGATCGTTAATTAGTAAACAATAACTTCATATATTTCAAATGACATATTTAATTAAAAGATCTTGATACATTAAAAAAAATTAAATTCATTATATTACAAATGTTATTAAATCATAATATTGATTAAACATTACTTTATAATATTCATTTAAATTCATTCTAATAAGTGCCCCAAATATTTGGTATATACGTAAAAGTGCATCATAATGTGACATTATATATATGACAAATTTTATAAAAACAATATTAAAAATGAAAGTTAAAGTTAAATAACTTAAAGAAAAATATCTTGATGATATGACTGCTAGAGTATTTTAGTTATTAAATTTATTAAGATATATCTATTAATGATCATGACTAATTGTAATTAAGTGAGTGTGTATAATTAAATTTTATCTTTCATTAAAAATAATTTATTTTAAATTACAAAATGCATTGTACTATATTATATAAAATCTATTATGTTTTCGAAATTCGTATATCAAATTTATAATGTTTTTGAATTTTACAAAACAACATTGTCAAACAATTAGTTATATAAATAAATATAGTTAAAATATATGATGAAAGTTCTTGTGGTCTATTGGTTAGAGCATTTGATTTCCAAATGAGAAGGGTTGTGTTCAAATCTCGCCAATTCATATTATACTTACTAGGGAGGGAAATTCCACCACCAAACTAATACTAAAAATTTGGTCATTTGCATCACCTTTCTATACGACGAGAGAATCCCATCACAAATTTTGATTATTTGGGGCGAAACATTTTGCATCGAATGAAGCCCGTCGCAAATATAGTCATTTGCATCGACTTCCTATGCGCCAGGAGAAGTTCATCGCAAATTGTGATTATTTGCGGCGAAACTTCTTGTGTCGATTGAAGCCATCGCAAATAATTCATTTTTCACCACAAATTAATTTGCAAACATAAATACTAATAAGCGGTCGTAAATGCATATCACCAAACGACGTTGTACCGTTATTTGCGTTGGTGTGTCAATCCTGACGCAAATGATAGCTATTTGTGCTGGTACACGCCCGACGCAAACAGTCTCGACAAAAAAACCTATATTTCTAGTAGTGTTTCATAATATAATTTGTTTAGGATATGCAACGAAAATAAAAAAAAAGCAAAAAGTAATATAATTTTTTAGTCAAAATATCAATATTATTCTCTTAAAAATAATTAGTGTTATACAAATTCTTAAATTTTGTTTTATATCCTAAACAATTTTATTATAGAGAGTAAAACTTATAAATCGTGCCGACACAATGTTTTGAAAGATTAAAACCGGCTAGTAATGGGGGAAAACTAAACGTTGACAAAACTACATAGTTGAAAGGCTGAGGCCAAGTGTTTGGACATCTAGGGTTTGATAGCGCCAAGACCTAGAACCCTCATAAAATGCCATATCTCCACTTCTTTGAGTAGTCAAGATAGAAGCATTCATCGGGCATGTCTCAATTTACAAACACATTCAGCGTAGTATTGTGTTAATCTTATTTTTACTTAGATGGTGAGAGTTCGATTCTTGTCAAGTGCATGACTCAACTCCTTCTAAGTTGTTAGTATATAAACAGCGGTAGGCGGACCAAATTAAAGTATATACCCGTGTTTTAAATTCTCCACTAACTCTGAGGACGAGGGTGATGAGACCCTTATAATTGAGATTGATGGTTTCTCTTTTGGACTTATTATCATTGATGAATGGTTTTTGCCCCCTAGTTTTGAGGCATTTCAAAGAAAAGAGACCAATCTATTTATATCTAAGGGTACATTCTAAATTCCATAGAAAGCATTAGTCTCAATTTAGAATCCACAAGTGCAGCACCAAATATCAGCACTTGCCTGTTTAGTGGCTGCAGCAAGAATTCCATACGAAAATAGTTTGAAAAAAAAATTACACCACAAAACTGTTGATAGAGAAGGGAAGATAAATAATAAAAAAAAAGTAAAATTTTTGTGTTGTCCAGTCTCTTAAAATTTATAAATCAACTAGTTTGAGTTGTTCTATATTAAATATTTTCACATTATCCCAATTAATTGTCTACAAATAATTTATTATTTACATGATTTCAGACAAAAATTTCAAACAAAAACTCTATCATATCCTAACAGAGTTTTTTTCTTTCATTTTGCCTTGTTTTTCTACACTTGGGAGGAATTGCAATATTAATTATATTGCAAGGGAACACGAAATAAGTACGCATATTATGTGCAAGAAAATATTTGAAATGGAATTAATGGAAAATGATATGTTTTTATCACTTTATTAATCATGTCTTTTTTTTATCATATCTATTCATAATGACGACATTTCTATAGACTAATATATACTTTGATTTTACTTGAGACGAGGAACTCCTTCGTCCACACATTTTTTTTCTTTTTAAATAAAAAAATTTATTACAATTTTTTTATAATTCTCCCAAAACTCATTGGTCCCCCGCTCCAATTGGTTATAGTTCCCCCCCTAGCTGCTGATGAAAATGTAAAATGAGTTCCTCTAAGTAAACATTCATGGCTTTTCATTAGTTTATTGAATGTATAATCAGAATCCCTTATAAAACATTACAATATACAACTTATCCCAAAAAAAAAAAAAAAAACACCAACTATTGATTTAGGAAAAGGGAAAGCAAGAAAATACTTAGGGCGGAATTGAATAATTTTGAATCTTTAGTAGAAATCATATATTTTAGATAGACTCAGAGTTTAATTAAATAGATGTATTTATGGATAATTCACTTTAAAATCAACAATTTCCCCTAGATACACACCTCGTTTTATTTCACATTTGAATTAAAAAAGGCCTAAAGTTAAGGATTTATCAATAAATAATGTTGCACCAATACCCAACCAAAGAGCGACTGCGGTACCAATAAAAAAGACGGTTGTCGCTACTGGATGACGAAATGAATTTTGAAATTTATTAACATTTTCCTACTTTTTTTTAAGATGTTCGAAATTGAACTTTTAATTTGTTAAAATAGCGATGTTTTCATATAAACATCCACTATCAACTTCTCATTAGCTCTGTTTGATTTAAAAGTGAATTACGCTTCACACACGTTCGGCCACTCAGTTCTCTTAATTTAAGGCTTGATTTAATATAATTAAACTCTATTAATACATGATCACACTACTAACTTTCTTTCAAGTTTCAACCCTTCATTTAACTCTACTAATACACAATTTCAACAATAATTTTTTTTAATTAATAAGAATAAGCAAGTAACTCTATTAAAAGTCAAAATACTCTTTTTAATTTCTGTAGTCAAAATATAATATTCAATTTCAGACGATAGTAGTTAAGGCCTCCATAGATAGTAAAAAAGTAAAGATTTCCATATATAGCCTCATTAACATGTCTGGTGCATGTGAATTGGATTTTTCTTCGAAAGATTCCATATTAAGAATGAAAATATTAAATTATTTATGAGAAAAAGTATATTAACATACAACGTGAAGAGTAAATAATTTCACATTGTTTCTCGTATGACACCCTATAGATTATATGCAAATTAATTGATAAAGGTTCATAATTTAACAATTATTATTTTGAAGAGGGAAGAATTAAGATAAATTATTATTTTTTAACAATCAAGAGGCTTTGGTGAAGTATATTTGATTTAGTACAAATTTCTAATAAGTTTTAATCTCCATTTCTAGGGTTATCTTCTTCTCATCTGAGGCAGTTTCTCTCCCCTCTATGGGGCAACCGTCCAATCGGGCTTCAAAAAAAAACAATATATTCCCTTCCCGATTCTTAAATCCTTTACTCTTTTTTTTTTTGTAATAGATATGTTCTCCTCTCCTTAAATAAATAACAATATTATGATAAACAATTAACATGTTCTGTCATCATTCTGATTTCTGGTCTATAGCCACTAACTAGTGATAAGGACTCTAAGAGCTCAATCATCCTTTTATAAAAGCCCCCAAAACTACAATAACCAAAGTTCTAATAGGTCCACATTAGTCATTTTCAGGTGTAATCCATTTCACACATAAATCAATTATTAATAATTAGCAACTAATTAAGGTTGTTAAAGTGACAAATATAAATAATTAAAGACGGAAATCTCAAAGGCAGAATCATAAAAAAGACAAGAAAAAGATAAAACCACTGAAAAGGAGGGTGGAAAATCTAAGTCCATAAAATAATGGAGAAGATAATGAAGCGACTCACAACCCACGTTATAAATTCCACCAAACAAAGCAACTAATATAGGGTCTAATTGAAATGAGTTTGATTTTAGTTTTGATCTTAATCTGATTAGAAACTCAAACTCATACCCAAACTAACTTTGGATTGAATTTGAAAATCAAATATGAAGTATTAAATCATATATAATTTAGTTGGGTTTAAAACTGAGACCAAAATCTCAAACTCAGACATAATCCAATCACACTCATAATTTCCTCCTCATAAATCATACTACATCCATTTTATAATATAAGTCGTTTAGGACATTTAGCGAAAATTAAGAAAGTAAAAAACAAGGTATTATTTTGTCAAAATCAATATCACTCTCTTAAATAGTACTTGTATATTACTAATTCTATTGGCTAATTAGTGAGTTATATCCTTAAACTATATAATTTTTTATGACTAACGTCCCAATTCATTGTTTCTCTACATTACCATCCCCAATCAATTTTCATTCTGCATATAAGGTCCTTCCATTTAAAATGTGACAGTCAACTAAAAATGTGGACAATTTTTTTGAGTCAACCCTAAAAACTTCAAGGATATTAATGGTTTAGAAAAAGAAACAATTTATATATAAGAAAAATTACAATATTGGGGCTTGCGTAAACCCTGTTTCCTTACAACAAATTTGTCCACTACCGTTCGTAATAGGACGTATGTTTCCCTAGTATACAATGAAAATGGAAATTCGTAAGCGAACTTGAAGTACTACATCGACTATAACACCAAGAGGACAATGACTTCTAATATTGTTTGACTAATTTTAACCAAAACTCTTTGTCAAGCGAACTTGAACAAACTAACCAGAATACTATTACAAAAATTGAAGAGAATATAAAATAAACGAGAGAGAAGCTAGAATTTTCGAAGTAGGAAAACAAGAATATAGAGACCTATTTATATTGGAGGAGATGGGGTTTTATTGAATAGAAATAAAGTAGAGTTAAATTACGTGAACTTCCATTAAATGAATTTTTCACCTAATACTTCTCATAACGCTCACATTACTCCATACAATGTAAGAATCTCCAATGTCTTCATTCGTTGTAATCTCCATCAGTTGCAATTCTAAAAAAAATAAATGAATAGGCGAATCACATACTCATTTCAATTTTCATTGAAGATCATTTATTGAAGATCATTTATCTTCCAACAGTTAGTACGGTAAGAGGCGACTTAGATCAACTCGCAAAAGTTCTTCACCTTCGACTCATTTACTCAGGATAAAGTCGTGTGTTTGAGTCACTCGGCGAGACAATTGTCGCCAACTCACATAATATCTCTATCAAATTGTAACAGGAAGAAGTTAGTACTAAAAAAAAGGCATTTGGCTACATTGCTGAAGTGGGGCATTTTCAGCACATTCAGCACGGCTTGCTGGCCGCTGGATCTACGCCATTTACATTTAGTGGCCAGCAAGCAGTCTTCTGTCTAGGTCGCGCGCCACACTGGATTGCTTTTGAAATTTCCCCTGATCCCGCGCCAGGATGCATAGCAGTGAACGATTTTACGCGATTTCAGCAATCCTAAACGCGTTGGGATACTAAAAATCATGGAATTTTGAATCAAATTCGGAAACATGCCTTTTTATCCTCACAATCATGATAATCATGAGTTTCAATCTAAATTCTCTTGTTCATCATTTTCTTATTTTTTTCGATTCCTTCAATGGATAATTCAATTATCGATAGTTGGAAACTACCAATTTCCTTAGTCAATCAATTCCGGTTTCTAATTCCATACATAGTTCGTTGGCCAATCACAGTGTTTTTTATTCAATTCCAAGTTGTAATGATAATGTTAATGTTATCGCGGTATAATAACTATTGTGCTTGTAATTATATGACATAGTATTTACATTTAATAGGTTTATGATGTTGTGTTTGTCCTTTTAATTTTAGGTCAAACATAGTGATGATGGACATCATATATTGTCTTATGGAATTGATGCACCAGATCATACGGTTTGTGGTAAGTTTTTTTATGTTTAGACAACTGTTAATTCTTGTTATGTTTTATGTAAATAGGTGTATTATATTAAGTATATCGTTATTTTTGCATAACTGTATATTTTTGTTGATTATGGATATCTGTTTGGTCGTTTACTATTGTTATCTATGTGTAACATAGCTATTATGATCTTATCGAATAGCTATGTATCAGAGTTCTTGGAGATTATATTTTGAACAAATTTGAAGGATTTTTTGGTGAGACATCAGAAAATAACCTTTATGATGATTCTGAATGTTATAAACATCCAGAGTTTGCTACTCTAGAAGAGATACATTCTTTTTATTCAGATTATAGTCATGGTTGCCATTATAAAAAATTATATGAAGCCGTTGCGTAAAGACAATACGGTTATGAGATATGTTAGTTATGTTTGCAATAAAGAGGGATACATAAAAGGTAGTAATATTGATCCAAATAACAAAAAATCCGTACTTACTAATTCATTTGTAAGTGATATTCGTCAATGTAGTCACACCGAGGTTAGGGTTGGTTGCAAGGCTGAATTACTTGTTAAGTTCAACCAAATTAGGCCTGTTTACGAAGTTTTTTTTATTTTTTTATTTTTTATTTTAAACTAGACCATTTATAAGTATGGTCCAGTTTATTACAATTATATATTATTAGACCTCTCCAGAGGAGGTCGACCTCACCAGAGGAGGAGGAGTAGAAGCCCGTTGAGCGGGTACCCCGTGAGGGGAGTAGTAGATGTCCTGTTGAGCGGGTGTCGTAGAAGTCCCGTTGAGCGGGTGTCGTAGTAGCCTGTTGAGCGGGTGCCCCGTGAGGGGAGTATAAGACCCACACAAGGGAACCCAAAGAAATGACAATTAAATCATTCCCCTTGTGTGAGGTGGGTATCGAACCTGGACCTCTCGGTCTCAGGCAGTGGATGTTACCCACTGGGCTACCATGCCTTCGATCTGTTTAGGAAGTTACAAACTGGGTCAAAGAGCATAATCATCCTTTGCATCCCCCGGAGTATAGTCTGTTATTGAAATCAAATAGGAATATTATCCCTCGGAGTATAGTCTGTTATTGAAATCAAATAGGAATATTAGTAATATTCAAGGAATGGTAGATGATATTAATAACAATGTTGGAATTCCTTTACGGTCATCTTATAATGTCATGTCAATGTATGCTGGGGGTAAAGATAATTTAGGATTTGTCAAAGTTGATTTTAAGAATCACTTGGCTAAGAGAAGACGTAAGGCAATGACTTTTGGTGATGGTGCAGCATTGTTGCAGCATTTTCGTAGCGAAGCATATCAAAACCCTTCATTCTATTATGATATCGAGCTTGATGATGAGAATAAAATTGTTAATATTTTCTTGGGCTGATGGAAGAATGAAGATGGATTACAGTTTGTTTGGTGATTCCATCAATTTTGACACAACATTCAGTACAAACAAAACTTATCGTCCAATAGGTAAATATGTTAACTCTGAATATGATGTTTAAACATCCTTTACCATATGTGTAATAGCTATTATTTATTTACTTTATAGTGATATTATATACATTTAATAGCTATAATACATGCATGTTACAAGTATAACACACTGTTTTTATACTTTTTTAATTCTATTTTTTCAACCTTGTATGTTGGGTTCAACCATCACCGGTAGTGTTGTATTTTTGGAGCTGCACTTCTTTATGATGAGACTATCTTGTCTTTTGAGTGGCTGTTCAGAACATTTGTGAAATGTATGTCCGGTAAAGAACCTATAACTATATTTACTGACCAAGATGTTGCAATTTCTTCAGCCATAAAGAATGTACTATCGAACACATTTCATGCATTGTGTACATGGCATATACGTGAAAACGCTCAAAAACAACTTACTACCTTGTGCACAAATGAGTTCAAGACGAAATTGTATTACTTAATGTACAATGTGGATGATGAGGATGAGTTCAGCTATGTATGGAATGCGATGATTGAAGAATATTTTTCGAGTGAGGAGAGATGAAGTTGGGTCTTGTATATTCAGCGCTTTAGCAAAAAATGCTCATCTGCCTGGGTTAGACAGCATTTCACCGCTGGTATGGTGTCAACTCAGCTTAGTGAGTCTTGTAATGGTATTTTAAGAAGTTATTTAAAATCGGACCACAATCTTGTTGAGTTTTTCAACCACTTTAATAGAATGTTCGACGATAGATGTCGAGCTGAGTTTGAAAGGGAATACGATGTAAGAGACAAAATGCCAAATAACAACTTTCGTCATAGTCATCTTGTCATCAGTGCAGCTGTAAAGTATACTCCGACTATATTTGCAAAGTGGGAAGATGAGGTAACAATCTCTTAAATGATTTACCTTACAACAATTTATCATTACTATAATAGTTGTAAGTCAAGGGTCTTATAGCTATTATTTTGGCAGTGTTTGATGATAAAATTATTTCCTTTTTTTTTGTTTGCAGTATCACCAGTCCATGTCATACACATTGGATGAATGTCCATCCAAGGACCTATGTGGGAAGAAGACTTTTGTAGTTTTCAAGTATGTATTTTTCGATGGTTTACAATAGAAACTCGATGAAAGAACTTTAATGGTTGATGTTTCGGGTGCAATTATTGAATGCTCGTGTAGTTTGTTTGAAACATTTGGGTGGTTTTGTCGACACGCTATGAGGGTTATGGCAGTTCTTGGTTCTTTTGGTAGTCATAACCAATTTAGGAAACTTCCATCACATTATGTAATGCGTAGGTGGACCAAACATGCCAATAGTGGGGAGGTTTCTGGGATATCGAGGGCTGATGAAATACCGTCTGATTATGGAGAAAGGTACCAGAAACTTTGCGGAAGAATGGTGATGTTAGCTACAAGTGTTAATTCGAATGATGCGGCGTACAAACTCGTTGATAGTCAAATTGATGTTCTTTGCAAGAAAGTTAAAGAACTCACTGTGAACATTACACGTGTCCATGAGTTTACAAGTTCCAACAGTGGTACATTGGTTGATCAAAATGTGATACATTTGAAAGAAAGACCCAACCCGAATAGATCAAAGAAGAGGCTTAAATGTAAGATGATGTTGCACAAGCAGAGGGCGAAGGCAAATATTAAACGAAGACGCTCTACGGTGGACAAATTATTTTCTAATGAAAATAACATTTCACTTACATTGTGATGGATTGGAGTTTTGAAAAAGTATTTTTTTCAATTTTAATAGTTTTGTATAGCCTTTAATAGATATTGTGTATACAGCTTGGACATATTGAGACCGAACATTATTTGTTTTATAAACTCCATTTATACTTATAAATAAATCATATAAGTTTTAGTAATAGATATATTATTTGTTTACAACTATTATTATAATGCTACCATAGAAGTATATGTTTTATTTTCAGTTGTTAAACTCTGATTTGAAGTTTAAGTTTTTGAATAGCTATTACAAATAGATCTTATAACAATTATGTACATTACCAACAACTATTATGCACACGGATTGAGCTTTTCTGAATTTACTGTATTTTTTATATAATAACTATTAGTGATACACTGTTCACATTAAATCCAAATAACAATAGAGCAACATATCATTCAAATTACAAGATTGTAACCGTTCATAAAAACATTCAAAAGCAGTACTACAATAATCCATTTCTACTTCCTACGAAAATTTGTTGCTTGTTGTTTGCGGTATTCTAGGATGACATTACTTGGCTGATTCATCAGGTTCGAAGCAATGTGTTTCCTTTTCTCTGCATCATACTCGACAATCGGCCAAGTTTTAAAACAATTCAGTGGTATGTGACCTTCCCAATATTCCATCATATTGACTAAGAATACTCCACAAATGTCAGGACAGTTGTTTTGTTGTAATGGAACTACACCCCACCTGAAGTTTGGCATAAATAAAGGTATTTTCTCTGGAGACAAAGCACCCCTCATCCATGCATCTAGAAACTCAAAAATAGTATCTACTATTGGTTTGCAAATGTCATTCATAACACTCTTTTCAACATCTAGACTGCTTAAACACCACCGTCTTCCCCATTTCATGTCAATTGTGATGATCATTTTTACAAACTGGAATGTAAAATTGTATATTTGAAACATTGGATGAATTTTAGTGAATAATTTTAAAATAGTAAGGAATTACAGTTATTAAATACTCTGGTTACAGTCATGCTTTGTTACTGACATAGCTATTGAATAATTACAGTAAGACATAAGTTTAATAGCCATGTCAGATTGATGTTATAGCATTAACCATAATATTTAATAGTTCTAACAAGAGTTAAATATAAAAACAAGAAAGGAAACTTACGCATTCAACGTCAAGCGGTATCCAACTCTCTCCTACTTTCTTTCTTGGCAGATATGGTAGGTTTTTAAAGAATGTATTGTCAATGAAAAACTAATTATATCCTCCATTTCCATTCTTGCACCTGTTACAACACTTGAAAGTGTTGTTGTGAAGAAGAAACGCTTGAATTTCTTCTCTTGACTTTCTTTTTTGTTTAACAATTGCACATAAGCATCTATGACTGCACTGTCCATTTTCTCGCTTATTTTGATTGACTTCAAATCTATTCTTGTTAGGTTGACGAGGCCATCACGCAGGAACACAATCTTATCTTCTCCATCACCCAAGCGTACTGAAGCAGTGCAGCATCGACATCGGATAACTCATGTAGGCCAGTCTTTTTTTCTACAACATAAGGAGAACCAAAAACAGACTTTTTTAGAAGTCTGCCTTTTTCTTCTTGATCGACGACGATTTTTTGTTTGCTTTCGCCTTTGCTGATTTCCCTTTTCCACTTCCCTTTTGTTTTTTGGCAGCCTGCACAACTTCATTATCAATCTAAAATAACATAGAACAAAAGTGTTTTTCAAATAGATTTTTTTAGGAAAATGCAGGTTATAAAATAGAGGTTGCAGAAATTGTAAATATATATTATACACATATTACAGATATTATTAACAACTTAAGATAGCTATTTTATACAATCCATTCAATATCAGATATCAGAACATTAAAATAGCTATTATACATACATATTATAGCTATTGGTAATCACGTATGATAGCTATTTTTATCAATTCATACATTTTCAGTTATTATAAATGGCTAATAATTATTATTCACTGGTATTACAGCTATTAGTATTCACATATAATATCTATTAACATCAAATCATACATGAACATGATCATTCATATTTATACAAACTTTAAACACTTACATGGGCTCTTGTATATTTTTGGGTATAATCTTCTTCCACAATGCGACCCCATCCATGTGGGTCATCTCCGTAGCCCACCTTCCCACCCAGGTCTATCAACTCTTCTGCTGCAACTTATGCAAGAACATCATCATTCACAACTTCATCTTCTACTTCCATTGTTTTCCTTTTTTGGGATATTGTTACAGGGGAGTCTTGTACCTTTCTAACTAAATCAGCCAAATTTTCTCCGGCTGATTTTGTGAAGTCTTCATCGGGTTGATTAGGACCTTGTTCTGAATCATATTTTCCATCTGATAAAACTGAAATTGCTTGTTGATTTCGTTGTTCATAAGTGTCTTCTTCCGAAACTGATTGGGCTGTTATTTTCTTTGTTGGTGCAGAGGTTCCAGTTTTAGCGTCTCGCATTGATTTGCGGTTTTCATAATTTGCCTTTAACATTGCCTCTATATCTCTCAACCAACTCTCAAAAAGTGTTTTCAACTCCAGCACTCAGTGGTACTGAGTGTTTAATCTTCCATATACAAACTTTAAAACTATATGGTTTGCCATTTCTTGGCATTGGATCACTATCTGAACTGTCTTCTTCATTTTCTGTCTCTTCTTGAAGTTGTCTTTCTTCTGGTTCTACCTTATCTTCTGCAACATCTCTTTCTTCTAGATCATCCATTTTGTCATGATTTTCCTTTTCTTCATCACCATAGACTCCCTCCTCAACATTTAAGAATCCTTCCTCCTTAATGTTTTTCCATTTTTACCGAGACTATTTGATTGTCCCAGTACTTGGATGTTGTAGTCAGACCACTTGTGTGTTGGCCCGACACATAATCAAGATAATGAACCTGTGTTGAAGAAGTGTTATATAAAGTATGTCAGAAGATTTATTATCAGATAATAGTTATTATATACATTTGTGATACCTATTATTAACATTGATTATAGCTATTTACATAAGATTTAAACACTTCTCCTGCTAACATTCGTAACAATAAAAACTAATGCAAACATTATAGCTATATTGACCTCAAGTTCTTTGTTTCCTAATAAAAATTATATTATTAATCAGTCCCCATCATTATTCCATTTCAAACATTAAAAAATTTACACATTACAGCTATTACCAAATTAATACATAGCTATTATCCCATCATATAGTTGTTCACATAGTCACACATAATCTAGCACGAGTATATACTAAAACAGTAAACTATATACATTACAAGTATTACACACAACTAACATATCTATGAAGCCCAACATTGAAACTTGTAACAGATCCTTATCATTAGGAAATGCATATATCCTACTGCATTGACGTTCTTCTGGTCCGAAGACATTTTGCCCTTATTGCTGATCAGGCTCTCGTGTAATACACTCGCAAAGTACTTTGTCCAATTCATCTTTCTTGCTTCCGTCAATGGCTCTAGCATTTTTGCATATCGAAAGTTCATGCTATCCCCTGTTGTTGCCAGGATAACATTGGACATTACAAACAAAATGTACAAGACACACCATTTGTCCTCATCTTGAATTTCAACGTGCTCTAGCAAATCCCTCATCACAGGTTCCTTCATGTGCGCTTTGTTTGTAAATCGATACATTGTATGATTGATGGCAGTAATCTTTTGCCCATTTCGCATCTGGCAGTGATTTTATGTCGACTTTTTTGCCTTGATTTTTAACCTTATATACTCGTTAAACGTCATCTGTTGTAAATGACAGTTTACGGCCACCAGACAACATTATTGCCTTGTCGCCTTCACAATAGTTTTCTACAAAAAACCTGCATGCTTTCCCCAAAATATTTGATAATTTTATGTCCGTGAAGCCCAAGAACCCAGTGACTCTAAGTCCTGTCTATGCGGCTTTTGAACAAATTTTTATTGTCCGCCATTCTTTTGTTCAAGTCTACAATATGTTTATATCCAGTAGAAACTTGAATATTCCGCTTCTTTTGATCCATTGCAATATGTATAATTCTCGAAATAGCTATTAGATGTTGGTGTTTATGAATAATCTCTGAGTAAATTTCATAAACAAACTTTCTGGGTTGTCAAATATTGTTAGTCATCACAGAAGCCTTCTGAATTTCAAGTAATGGACGATTTTGTGCTCAAGATCGTGGTTACAGTTATGGTGAAGGGGAGTTATAGCGATTTAGCGTTTCAATTTGGGGGGAGTTCTGGTTTGATCTCGCGTTTGGAATGACGACGTCGTCGAGGTTTTTGTTCAATAGCTCCGGATACGGTGTGGCGCGCGTTTACAACAATGGCTATCACCCTGTTATGCAGGTGCTAAACATTGAAGGGTTCAAGCACCCTAGCCGGATTGCCAAAAATAGAGGAGAATACTGGTTAAGATATTTATTCTTTACTTTTCCAAAAAAAAATCTAACAAATTTACTTAATATTCCTCTCTCTTACTTGTGGTATAGAATCAAATTGTAATAGCTTTTTCTTTACTTTTAATGAAAATAGTGGTTCTAGAATAAGTAGAAAAGTAATGTGTCTCAGCATATAGATGTAATAGACTTAATAGAGATAAAACAATTTTGTTTTTTTTATTTTTTTTTGCATATACCTCTAATTATCCCAAACATTAATGGAGGAGGACTTGCTAGACATCACTTCTTAGATACAACTAAATTCAATTTTGAACTTTGAATACAAAAAACCATCTGAGAATAAACACTTTCGGTTGATTTAGACATATAATTAACTAGGTTGCTAACTAATGCACGGATACTTTCAAGTTTGACTGATGTATTTTTTTATGTGTATATATATTGTTATATTCAATAATTTCATAATTTTTTTTAAAATAAATTTAGACAATATATAATAACTAAACTTTTTTTATTCATATGCTTATTCATTCTTTATGTCTAAGAAGTAAGAACAAAGCCATCATAAATATTAATTTTTGTTAGAATAAATAATAGTCATACTTTTTGACATTCATATTTTATAAAATTTGTCCCACTCATTGTGCAATTACAAACAAATTTCTAATCTTTATTATTATTATTAATTTTAAAGTGTTTCCTTCGGTATCATTGAAGATGAAGAGTTTTGACATGACATTATTTTTTGCATTGCCATAAACTTTGAGAATTTCTTGTAATCAAGAATTTGTAGAAAAATTTGATAAGTTTCTACATATGATATAAAATATGCATTCAAATAAAATAAACACAACAAAATACCAAAAATTCTCCAAGAACCCTAACCTACATCTTTTTTTCTCTTCTATCGCTAAAGAGTTACTTGGTGCCCTCCCCCTTACCCGTCAGCCCCTTGTGCTCCTTATCTAGTTACTCCTTTCAAGAACCATATTTTGGGAACCTTCAAGAACCATTATACCATGCAGAAAGAAAATAAATTTTCACTATCCATAGTGTGTTACATGTTCTACATCCTCATTTTTAAGCAAATAAAAGTAAGAAAATAATTACACAAAAAAAAAAATAATTACTTAGCAAAAAAAAAAAAGAGTAAGAAAATAATTGAACCAAGTCTCAAGATTGTTTCTTACCAATGTTTGTTAGGCTGGCAAGCTCGATGCCTCCAATCAACAAAAATTTATTATGGAAATTGAGACATGTGTTCTCTTATCTTGATACTTGAAGAAGAAATTATATCTGAAACAAAATTATTAGATGTTTATTTATAAACATAAAAATTAATATTTCAATTGAAGACATGAATTGCATTATTAAAAAAAAGAATTTCTTACCTATGGAAACCAAGAAGATCATGACATGTTTGATCATGCAATTTATCTATATATAACAAGTAAAAACTCTTGAACATCTTAAACGGAAAAATAATAACAATAATAATGACAATAAATAAAATATAGAAACTTTTAAACTTTTTGGTTTGCCGAGAAAGTCAAAAGTCACTTTTTTAAAAATATCAAAATTGATTCATCATTCAAGTCTTTTGAAATTCTTTTTTTCCCTATATATATATATATATATATATATATATATATATATATATATATATATATATATATATATATATATATATATATTATTTCATAAAATTTCTTGTATATATAATTTCTTGCTCATGTTTTTAACTCTATGCATTAGTAAATTCATAAAATAATTATAATATCTCTTATTAATTTTCACGATACATTAATTTATATAAATAGTAATCAGGAGTAAGTTTTTTTTAAAACTAATCATATATGTGTGGAATATGTATAATTTCATAATTAAATACGGATAAATATAAAAATCAATTGTCCCTTTCATTGCCTTTTCAGTTACCCTTTTCTTTTTCTTTTTTATTTGAAAATGCATTATATAGAATTGGAAAAGTCTCTTAATAAACCTCTCCATTGCCATGACTTTCTCAATTCTTGTTTACACATTTAATGTATTGCAACCATTCAACTACATTTTTTTGTGTCTTTTGGAATTCTATTTGGCTTTTCCTATAGCTATTTCTTGTAGCTATTTCTTTTATCAATAGTATTTTTCTAAAGCTAATGATTGTAGTTTCATATTTATAGAACTCAAGAGATACATGTTTTTTTTAAAGCATTAGTCATTTATAATAGATTCATTATTTTGTTTCATAAATATGAATGCAGTAGAAGAGTTTATGTAACTTACGTCATACTAATTGTAGTTATTTATTATTGTGGTAAGTTATAGCATAAATTATGAGTTCAAGTATTTACCTACATAATAACTTATGATTGTAACTAAAAGTTATACCTCATGACACACTAATTTGGAGGGGAAAATTAATGATGAAGTTGCCAAATGGATATTTTTATGCCACATGTCACTTGAGGGAAGTTGAGGTAGAAACTTGAGGTCCCTCAAGTTTTTACCTCAACTTCCCATAACTTTATATATTACAGATTTGATCATTAAAAGGGGATTCTTCAATTACTATATTGTTCCTCTAGAAATTGCTTGATTATTGATATATCAAATTCAAAAACTCCGGGAAATCGATATATCTAAAACAAGATTAATTTTTTTTTTTTAAGAAACTCAAATGCAAAGAATGATGCTCATGAAAAAGGAAAAGTAAAGGAACAAATGGAGAGAAATGCAGTTTAAACTGAAGTTGAACTAGAATATTTTCATAATTTATGCTTTGACTTAAGGTACCTTGACCTAAAAGCTTCAAAAGTATTTCATATATATATGAGCCCAAAATTGTTCTCTTGAAATTAAATTCATTATCCTAACATGAAATTTTGTATTTATCACGGTGGGAGCTGTTTTCCTTTTTCCTGCTTTGTGTTTCTATTCGTTTTATTTAAGTCTATATATATATATATATATATATATATATATATATATATATATATATATATATATATATATATATATATATTTTATTCGATATCATTTAATATTTACTAATATTAATAAATTCGGTAGCGTTTAATATACTAAAAACAATTTCATGAATTTTATTTTTTTTGATGAATAATTTCATGAATATTGATCTTTTATGTTATGACTCTTACATAATCTGTAGTCTTTTTTAGAATGATTATGATTGACAACTTTTACTTTTGGGTGTATGAAAATGAATTTCTTTGATTTGAAACATCCGCAACCGCTAATAAAAAATGCGCACAAAATTTATATGTCTTGATAGAAATTTGAACATTAATTGGAGAAGAATTACACCCATTTTACCAAATAAGCCATCTGTTGAATTTTAATTCTGAAATTATGGTCAAGAATATGTAAAAGGCACATTATAAATCAACTAAGAAAAGGCAGTATAAAAGTTAGGTGCAACGTTGCATTTTTAGAGACTTTGAACTATTGTTTTTCCAGGTTCATTAACCGGTGAAACTTCTCTTTATGATTAAAAAAAAATTAGTGAATGAAACAATTATTTCACTTTTACTACTTGATAGAAACTTTTGAATCATTTAAGTAGACTTCACAGTTTAATCCTAGGTGTATAACCATTATTAAACTTTGTAAAGAGAGGATAAACATGAAAAGGCAAAGATCAATAATTGCTAATTACTTTGCATTTTTAAACAAATAAAATAGATCACTTCAAAGAACATAAAAAATTTAAATCATTATTCACCCGAATGAGGATTTAATTATAATATAGTAACGTTAATGATAATTATAATTATAATATAGTTTACATTACATCTGTTTCAGTGGTATTTTAAGAGAAGCCACTTTGTGCATTTATTACCAAATGTTAGATTTGTCTCCTATCGATCCTCGTTCATACCCCCAATTATTGGGGATTTATTGGGTTGTGTTACTGTTGTATAGTACTCACTCCATTTCCAATTATCTGTTGCCTAAATATACTTTATCAGTTTCTAATTATCTGTCACTTTAAGAAATCAAGAGAGTATTAAATGTATTTTTTTCAAACTTACCCTTATCTTTCATTAATTCAGTGAACAACTAATTTTAATTGTCCCAACATAAATGTATTAATTGAAGGATAAAAATGTCTATCAATCTTCAAACTAATATATCTCAATCATTTTTTTAATTCGAGTGCACTGTATTAAAGTGACAGGTAAATGGGAACGGAGGGAGTAATATTAATAATAATTACATTTGATTCTTCATGGTTTGGAAGGTCGTGAGATTCATCTTTGGCAAAAGGATGCCATTAGAAAGGTACAAGTACTCCATGCCAGGGACGACGGACCCGCCCCGAGATTTTTAAAAATACTAATAGATATAGTAAATTTTATATGTAGTTCAGAATATTTTATCAGTTTCGCCCTCAAAATTTTTTTTTGCCGTTTTTATATGTAGTTCGATATACTGTTGCAGTTTCACCCCAACACCAAATTTCTGCTTTCGTCCCGCTGAATGCAACATGGGGCATAGATAAAAGGTATTAGAGCTAGCTAGATGGAATATATGTTAAAAGCTAAGGCCACTATAACATGAAAGTTCTCTTGTATGAAAAAAACAACCAAGCTTTTAGGTTTGGAAAATAATGGAAGTGTTGGTTTTCTTTTTTCATCTATTTTTTTTATGGGACAGCAATTGGAATCCCTTTGATGGTATTTCTTCCTTCAATCAATTATGTCTATTTCTTTCTCATGTAGACCCTAAATATTTTGAGCAAAAAAGATACAGAGGGAATATAGAGTACTACAAGACTTTGCTTAGCATCCCCACCTTTATAATGAATATTATTTATTAAGATAAAAATATCCTGATTTTGGGGATACGAATGTTGAAAACCAACAGTTTTCTTGAAAAATATTTGCAGCCATAAGGAGAATATAAGAATCATTTGGCTTTACAAGGAAAAGCATCATTAATCCCTTTTAACTTTTTATTTTCTTAATTAATCTTTTTCTTTAGAAAAATACTCCTTCGTTCCTTAATATAAATCGTTTAGAATATTTAGCGAAAACTAAGAAAGAAAAAAATATAATGTATTTTTTAAATCAAAATATCAATATTATTCTCTTAAGTAGAATTAGAGATATAACGGTCCTATATAAGAGAGTAATATACTAATATTGATATTTCCTTAATTTTCGATAATGCCTTAAATAACTTATATTTTGGAATGGAAGTAGTATATTTCTATATCTTATTCATTTTTTTTTAAGGTTTTCTCTATAATAAAAAAATTTTAACTAGGGCTAGAGTAGCATCAATTCTCACACACGAGACACGAATATCTGGTGCTCTTTACTTTGTAAAGTGACAAGTGCATCCAACCCATAAAGTTAGGATAGTTCTGATATGAATCAGGTACATTGTATCTTGTGATGTAGAACTGACCACATCATTACAAAATGAAGAGAGAGACAATTTTGTAGTGATGTGACCAGTTTTAAACCACATGATCCATATGGATCTAGTCCATATCAGAAAAATCCATAAAGTTACATGTAATTTTGACTGTTTATTTTTTCTAATTTCTTGTTGTTTTAGTCCAAGCACTTTATTAGTCGCTTATAATTTGAATATTTGTTTGTTACATCAATGGATTTTTTTTTCCTTTGAACTATTCTATTTACTTCTTCAGACTTCTATCTACCGCACTATTTTTAAACGGTGCACAATAAAAAAAAAGATTACGTCTCAATTATGAATTATTGTAGTAGCAAAATAAGATTAAAAAATTGTACTCTATTTTGGTAAAATATATATATATATATATATGGAATTCATATATTCTCTCTTGGTGAGTAAATTCATATCTTGTGACATAAATAAAGAAAACACCATTGCATACACACCAATCAATCGTTACTTTTTATTAAAGGTGCAGACAAGAGTAGAGGATGGTGCTGAGAAATAAATTTAAAAAAAAAAAAAAAAAATCATCTATTAGAACTTTTGCTTCTAGAAGTTTTCATTCATATGACTATTTAAAGTGTACGATTATGTACAAAGCCACACCAGCCATCAAATTGAAATGATCCCACCAATTAATTTCTATTCAATTTATGACAATGAACGATATTGGCCTTCTTTTTCTTCAACACAATATTTTTAAAAAAATTAGTCGTGATACATTTGTGAAATATTTTATGCAGTGTTTATTAGAGTCCTCGCAAATTAGTCTCAAATATTATTAATAACATTTGTAATATTGTTGCATATTGTCCACTTAATTATTATTATAGTGAGTAAGTGTACCTAAACAAAATTCACCTCCAACTGGTAAGTCGGGAATTCGAGTCATTCTGGAGGAAAAGTGGGGAACCATTATTAATCCTCCCTAAAAAATAGAACCTGAACAAAAAAAAATTGTATATCACTTAAAAAAGAAGGGAAAATAAGTATCAAAATTGAATTGAACAAATGAAGAAAGAAACTAAAATAAAAGTAAGGTATGGCAACAAGAAATCAACATACACATTATGTAAGAATCCATTTGCAAAATATATAATATCTAAAAATTAAAGGTAATCAAAATGATTGAAGTGAAAGGTGGGAAGCACTATCATTTGTATGGTACCGAGTACACAAGATTTTGTAGTCTTTCCCATTTGCAATTTAATACAAAGTATTCGCTAGCCAAGTATACCTTCTTCTTTTTTTGTGTGGATAAATTATAAGTATTGTAAAATATATATTTCGAATAATCAGTAATTGAAATTCTTTTTTTTACCCTTAAAAAAAACACCAACGGCGTGTGCACGTGAGTATTCTGATTGAAAATCACCGCAGAAGTGGTGGTTTAGCCTGAGTTTGCAAGTCCAAAAATATATAAGACGCTCTATGCAAAATATAAAAAAAAAATTATATAAGACCAATCTTGCAACTCAGAAATACATATGAAATCAAAATCGCATATTAGTCTCCTAGGAAGGATGTTATCATATTTGCTTTTCTTTTTTCCTAAAGGTTTCCAATTGTGGTATCTATAAATAATGATACTCCTATGTAATTAGGTAAATGTCTAAAACTATATATAATTATATATACTAGTAGTTGTTTTCAAAGTGCAAATAATTGCAAAAATGATAATTTGGTCGAGTGGCATGCTTCTCAACCTCCATTTTTTGGATTGAGTAAATTATTAAATGATGAATTGATTATTATTTCACCCGTTAGTCACTTCAAAACGCCAGTGTGCAAAGCAAACTCAAGAACAAAACATGCTACCCAGAGATCTTAAGGTCCCGCTTAGATTGTGGATTCGAACCTTTTTTTTTTTCTTTTTTTCTTTTGAATATTATCCAATGCTAGATCTTGTATTTGATAGATGGTGAAGGCTAAAAGTTGTTGGAATAAGACTTTTGAGATGGGTTTTTTTTTGTGTTTTTGGAGAGGGGAAGTGTGAAATTTTATTGAGCATAAAGAAAAACTAAATAGTCATAGGTAGTGTGAAGGAAATTTTAAAAACTTAAAAAATAGCTTAAGAACATGTTTGGACGGCAAAAAATCATCTGTCCCCATCCTTGTCCCCAGTCAATCACAATTCACCCTTTGTATATATAATTGAAAAAAATATTTATATAGTAAATTCTGATTGGTTAGGGGATAGGATGGGGACAAAAATGGAGAAAGAGGATTTTTCACCCTGTTTGGTAGGGGTGAGCACCGAATTCGAATTGGCCAATTCGGTCAATTGAATTCGGTTTTTTCATTTTTTCATACCTCAAAAAACCGACCGAATTCGAAACCGAATTCGAATTGTCGATTGGTGAATTCGAATTCGGTGCACGACTAAATTGGCGAATTGGAGGGTATATTTTTTATTATATAATATATTTAATTATATAATATTTAATTATTAAAAATTCAATAATAATATTTAATTATACATATATAATTATATAATAATAATATATATTTATTAAAATTTCAATAATTATATATATTTAATTATTAAAAAATTCGAATTCGAATTCGGCACACCAAATTCAAAAATAGTCAAACCGAATTCGTCCCAAATTCGACCAATTCGAATTCGGTCTTGACCGAATTACCGAATTCAAGCCGAATTACCGAATTCGAATTGCCAAATTGAATTCGAATTCGGTCGGAATTCGGCAAAAACCGAATTTGCTCACCCCTACTGTTTGGACACAGGTAGTAGGAAAAAAATTATGTTTCCTTTTTCTCGCTCGTATTTATGTTCAAAATAGAGAGAAAATAATACTCCCTCCATTCCTAAATATAAGACTCTTTAGACAATTTGAGAAAATTAAGGAAGTTGTCATTTCCACATAAACTTCCAATATTATCCCACACCCTCCCTCTCTCTCACTTCTACGTCATAAAGAAAGGAAAATGTTAAGGGTATAATGAGAATAAATTGTTGACAACTAATAAAACAACCTTAAACGACAATTAATTTGGATATCTAAATATCTTCTAACCGACAATTAATAGGGAATGAAGGGAGTAACTATTACTATTCAAAATGAATCTTATATTACAATATTCTAGCTTAAGAACGTATTTGGACATAGGTAGTGTGATGAAATATTTATCTAAAGCTCTGTTTTCCTAAGGGATTGATCGGTTTTGAACCATAAAATAGACACTTTTACGAGCACTCATTATAATTGCAGGCAACAAATTGCAGCCGCGATCTGAGTAGGAAACCACTTCATGTATAATGAAACCTCTTTCGGTAATTCAACCGACATGTTCTTAGCATATAAGGGCTGAGCCGTTCTTTACTTCTTTATTGGCAAAAAGGAGCTGCAGTATTTTGATTTTTTTTTTTTGAAATTTTTTATCATGAAATTTAAAAAAAAATTAATTACTCGAAACAAATATATGGAATTTAAGTAAACAAATTATTATGAAGAATATGAGAAAATAGTACCCTTTTGGAAAGATGGATTGAATAGATTTTTTTTGGATAAGTTTTACATGATAAGAATTGTTTTTACTATATACTAAGTGGGGATGATAATAAACATTTACTTTTTGTTCGATGTTAACATCTTCCTTATAACTAGTAAATATAAATCACAACACTATTAGTTTTTTTTTTTTTGAACGCTCGAGGGCGAAATCCCAAAGGGGAGAGAACCAACCGCAAAGCGGAGAAGAACACTTCATAAGAGGAGAAGAGTACCCCTAGAAGGGAGACAATTAAAGCTTACCCAATGCTTGGGAAAGGTATCGAACCCGAGACCTCTCGGTCACGGGCCGGCCAATGCCCCACTGGGCTATTGGACCTTTGATCACAACACTATTAGTTAATTGCATTTTAAAATTAAATGTTTTATCATAAAAATGCGAGCGTTAACTATACAATCAAGTTATCCTTTTGTCCTTTTTCATTGAGCATGAAATGTTAGTAGACCTCACATTTCACAAGTTAAAAAAGGATTTTTATTATTTATTTAGAAAATAAATATTCAATTCGAAATATTAAAGAAAGGAAATGCAAACTCTGAATTTCCAACAACCGGAACTACTAGGTTTTCCTAAGAAAAAGAATTTTAAAAAAAAAACAGAAATACCATTAACTTTTTCCTCCATACAATTGTGGAATCAATGAAGCCACGTACATTGTCATTACATATTACATTATTTTATTAAATTTGGTAGGGGTTACACCCCGTAACAAGTGAGTAGAATATCACACCACATTGTCAGTTATTTTGGTGGGTATTAGCATTAACAAAGAAACTTCACAACCTCCTATGTATGAAAAGTAAATAGCATTAGTTGCTCGCATTGAGTCATGTGAAAACCGTCTGTCCCTGTGTATTTCTCTATTCCTCTACCCAACCAATCAGAATTTGCTATGTGGATATTTCTTTCAATTATATATACACGTGGTGAATTGTGGTTGATTGTATACAGGAATGAGGACATACACGGTGACGGATGATTTTTTGTCCATTAAATCCATATTGAGCCTTTTTTTCTCCGAAAATTAAATTTTCACTTTTTCATAAAAAAAAATTAAATGAAAAAGTGAATATTCAATTAAAAAAATATATAAACATGGTAGCAATATAATTTGGTAGAGAATCCTTTAAAATTATTATCTAGATTATTTTTTCCTTTTTTTTTCTTTTTGGATCAGGAAAGGGAAAAGGACACTGAATGGGGAAAAAAAAAAAAGACAGGCATGAGACCGGTGAGCAATTGAACTTGCAACCTATATAGATCTAGTAAGGGTCAACAAAAGGCTTGCCCAAGTGGGTAAGTCTTTGGCTTGGGACCGAAAGGTCCCAAGTTCGACACCTTCTCCCCGCACTATGGGGCAATAATAAATCTCCTCCTCTGGTGAGGCGTTCTCTTCCTCCTCTGGTGAGGCTAAGCTCCCTCCCCAGGCATGAGGCACGCTACAATCTCCCTGATCTAGGGTACTCCGCTCTTCCCCCTCGGGGGCAATCGCCTTCGGGCGTAAAAAGATCTAGTAAGGAATATAAGTAATTAGCTCACGGCTCCTATGCGGAACAGTACGGATTTCGCACATGCGGGACAAAAGCTCGTCCGTTAGATTAAAGTTTTGACGGCTGGAATTGATTAAAAAAATGAACAATATGTTCAGTGAACAAATTGTTCTTAAGTAAGAACATTGCTTTTCAGGACAAAAAAAAAGTGTTCAGATGCGTGCGGAATCCGTCATTGCTCACGCACGAGAACCTGGGATCAAGTAATTAACCCCCCTAAGCCAAAGAAAACTAGTGGGACCATGGGGTTGGTTCAAACCATCATCTTCAGGGTTAGACAAATTTGGGAAGCGCGTAGAATTCACGCTGGTCAGCAGAATATATATACTTTTTGTACTCAAAGTGGCATAACCTAGCTTAGCCTAGGAATCTGTAACAGTATGTTAGGCTTTTTGTCCATATAAGGAGCTTTGTCTCCTGTCTGACGCTTTGCGCCATCTGTATATCTTGTAAATTCCTCTTGGTTAATACATGAGATCCCGTTTTGACCCAAAAAAAGAAAAAAAGAAAATTAGTGCAATGCTTTTAACTCCAAATCATAGATTCTACTTTCTTTTATTTATCAAACTCGGGCACTGAGAAGAAAATTTGGCTATCAGTCGGAGTTAGGGAATTTCCATATTTCGCAAGATAATCACCACTTTGTTCGCTTCCGGTAGACGTGTGCTAATCTGCGTATCTTGAGTTGTGAGATGAGGGATTTGCAGTCATGAACAATGTTAGTATATGCAATATTTTTGTTTTCCTCATCAGCGATCAAATTTAAAACAAAAGTTAGGTCCGTGTTAATTTCTACTTTCGATCCATGTATACCTCCAGTAAAAAAATTTAAAAAAATAAAAATAAATAAAGAGTGAAGTTGGAATAGTTTATTAGAAATAAAAGGTGGGATCCCACCATAGAGATTAGAGGCCAAGCCTACATCATGTAGTTTACACATGAGATCCTCCTCGTTTCTCTGCTCTCTGTTTTATATATAAATGGGACTGTCCACTTCATTTTGATGAAGCCAACTTAGAACAAAAACTTCTTTTTCCTTCCTTAACTTCTTCCTTCTTTATATTCCCCTTCACAAAACACAACCAAAATAGTACATACATCACTAGCAAAACTTGGACATGCCCCTTAATTGTGTAGCACCAAAACCAGAAAATTGCAGTATTCAACTCATGGGAGCCCTCCCGGTCTCGTCCGATCCCGGTTATATGTCCTATATGGCTTACCCCATACAACCCAAAGCACAGTCCTTCCTGCAACAAACACTAACTCACATAACTCTAAAGGTCTCATCTCTCTCTCTCACACACACACACACGAGCACGAACATAAATGATCATACATGCATACGATTTCACGATATATGAAGTGGGGTTTTAGTACTTTCTAATGGAAATGATTTCTATATGCAGTTTGAGGAGATTGTGTACAAGGTGAAAATTGAACAGAAAGGATCATGCTTTGGAGGAACATTAAGCACGAAAGAGAAGACGATACTAAATGGTTTAACAGGAATGGTATGTCCAGGAGAGATACTAGCCATGCTAGGTCCATCGGGGAGTGGAAAAACTACCCTCTTAACGGCCTTGGGGGGCCGCCTAACAAGCAAGTTATCAGGGAAGATCACTTACAACGGTCAGCCTATTTCGGGTCATATCAGACGCCGAACTGGATTTGTTGCTCAGGATGATATCTTATATCCACATCTAACTGTATTTGAAACTCTTCTATTCACTGCGCTGTTGAGGCTACCCAAAAGTCTAACCAAGCAAGAAAAAGTTCAGCATGTGGAGAACGTCATCGCGGAACTGGGATTAACTAGGTGCCAGAATAGTATGATAGGAGGACCACTATTTAGAGGAATATCGGGCGGGGAGAAAAAGAGAGTGAGCATTGGTCAAGAAATGCTAATCAATCCGAGTCTCCTATTGCTAGATGAGCCCACCTCAGGGTTGGATTCAACCACTGCCATGCGGATTCTCACCACCATCAAACGGCTAGCTAGTGGTGGTAGGACGGTGGTTACCACCATCCATCAGCCTTCTAGCCGCCTTTATCATATGTTTGATAAAGTCGTCTTGCTCTCTGAGGGCAGCCCTATCTACTATGGTCCTGCATCTACTGCTCTGGAATATTTCTCTACAATTGGCTTTTCCACATCACTCACCATAAACCCCGCAGATTTTTTGCTTGATCTTGCTAATGGTAATGACAAATCCTTTCTAGCTAGCAGAACTGTTTTCCCTAATTTCGTTTCATTTCCTTTCAATAGAATTAATACAAAATGCCATACCATCCCCCTTCAACTTTCGGTGAAGTTAAAAATGCAATTCAATACCCCAAAAAATTATATTTCAGGAATCGGGCCTGATCCCAAGCATGCATTTGAGCAAGGTGAAAGTGCTGAACAGGAGCAAAATTTAGTCAGAGAAGCTCTAATATCTGCTTATGACAAGAACATTTCTACGAGGTTGAAAGCCGAGTTATGCAGTTTGGACATCAACAACTACGGTTATCCAAAGGATGCTTCAGCAAGTCGGTTCACTTTCCTTTCTTTTATTCAAGAAATCAACTAAGATCAATTCTCTTAATCTTATACACAATCATTTCTTATGACAACCCTGATTATGACCAACTGTATCACATAATAATGCAGAACGCAATACAAATTCAGAAAAATGGTGCACAAGCTGGTGGCATCAATTTAATGTGCTGCTCGTAAGGGGTCTAAGGGAGAGGAGATTTGAAACCTTCAACAGATTAAGGATTTTTCAAGTCCTAAGTGTGGCGATACTTGGTGGACTACTATGGTGGCGCACTCCAATGTCCCACATTGAAGATCGAGTAAGAACGGTCCCACACATGCTCATTACTTGCATATAGAGATTATGATGCCACTTTATATAAGATAACAGTTAAATATAAGACCACTAAGGTCCACTCTCTAAAAGACCATAAGAGGACTGACATACTTTTTCCAAAACTCCTAAGCATCTTACTTTGAGCATTTGTATTCACTCTTAAAAAAAAAATTCAGTACTCCCTCCGTCCCAAAATAATTGTCCTTATTTCCTTTTATGGTCTTTTTCCCGAATTAATTATCCTCTTTCTAAATAAAGTATCCATTTACGTTATTTTTTTCCAATTTTACCCTTTCTTCCAACCCCCACGCAATACTCACAGTTAATTAAAATTTTCAGTTTCCAATACAGTTCTAAGAGGTGATTGGCAGTTTTGATTAAGGGTATTTTGGACTTTTTATCATGTTTTGCCATAAAACTTATCAAAACCTAAATTTCCCTGTATTTGTCAAAGATGATAATTGTTTTGGGAAGAAGGGAGTACAAAATGTTCACTTTAGGTCCCACATCTTCTCACAAACAATTCACTTTAGCGAACTTCTACACAAAAATTATCAAACAAAAAAGCAATCCAAAAAGCCCATTTTCACTTGTGAGCACCGCACATAACAGATGAAGGTAATATGCATCAAATGAATATACATTTTTTTTTTTAAAAAAAAAAATACAAAAAACTAACCAAAGTTTTCGTTTCTTGAGTGCAGATTGCCATGCTTTTCTTCTTTTCTGTGTTCTGGGGCTTTTATCCACTCTATAATGCTGTTTTCACTTTCCCCCAAGAGCGAAGGATGTTAATCAAGGAACGATCATCTGGAATGTACCACCTGTCCTCTTATTTTCTAGCGAAAACAGTGGGCGATCTGCCTCTGGAGCTTGCTCTGCCGACTGCATTTACCTTCATACTTTATTGGATGGGTGGGCTGAAACCAGAACCAGGCACTTTTATCCTCACGCTTCTTGTTGTTCTCTTCAGTGTCCTTGTGTCTCAAAGTCTAGGTTTGGCCTTTGGGGCAATACTCATGGATGTAAAGAAAGCAACAACTTTAGCATCGGTTACAACTCTGGTTTTCCTCATTGCTGGTGGCTACTACATTCAACAAATCCCTGTTTTCATAGTCTGGTTGAAGTACTTGAGCTTCAGCTACTACTGTTACAAGCTGCTTCTTGGAATTCAGTACGACACGGAAGACTTTTATGAGTGCTCAAAGGGAGTTTATTGCCGGGTTGCAGATTTTCCTGCTGTCAAGTCTGTGGGTCTAAACCATATTTGGATAGATGTCGCTGCAATGGCACTGATGTTGGTTGGCTACCGGTTTATTGCTTATCTAGCACTTCACCGAGTAAGATGAAGACCAGGTATCAACACAGGCATGTTGAAGAAGAGTTTTGCATTTCTTCAACTGAGAAATGATGATAGGTTTTGGTTTGAGAACCCCCATTGCCATCTTTTGATCAAACCAATGTATTACATTCCATACTGGCAATGGTGTAAGTAACAACACTAACTTAGAAGAATAATCAATATTTTGCAGAATAATTTTGGAAAATATTCTCAACAGAGTAAATCTGCACTGTGTGGAAAAGGAATATGTAGCAAGCTGATATTTATGAATGAAAACAGGTTTTTTTACTTGAAAAATAAAGAAAAGAACAGCAGGCCTTGAAGTTTGCTAAATCCCAGATCAAATTTTGGGGGCGATGCTCCTCTTATGCTCCGCCACTGTGGATAGAACTCTGTTTCAACAATGGTACATCTCAAATTCTAATCTTTGGTTAAAGAAACTAATTAAATCAACATGAAGCTAAGAAAAATAGAAAAACCACGTGCCACATTATACAGTAAAACGGGTAAAAAAAATATGATTCTAGTAGGTAATATCTCCCAAATAATTAGGAAGCAATTAAAATGCAAAGAATGTAACCCACATGTATTAGACAGACTAGTAGGTACTAGGTGGAATCCTATATCAACAAGAAGCGACACACAAAATCCTCGTCATTTCCTACTTCAACAAGTGGGCTTTGCTTGGAATGGCCGTGGATTGGCATAAAGGGTCAACTATGGCGTTATTTTTTTTAACCAACATTTTTTGCTAGAAGATAACAGATTTGCCGAACGAATTTGATAAATACGTTCTCAATTTGCCCTAAATCGATTGCAGCAGCCTCTTTCCTTATTCTCTCGCGTTTCAAAAGAGAGCTAATTAAACAAAAAAAAACTCCCTCCCCCCAAGAGCCACCTGCGGCCGCCGCCTTCACCCCCATCACCATCCCTAGTATTTTTCATCAACCTCAATTACAAAAAAAAAGAGGTATAATTTTTTTTTTTTAAAATTTAAATTTTTTTATTTTAAATAAATGTATGCATGTAATTGGGGATTTATATTAAATTTTTGTTGATTTTGGGAAATATTGGTTAATTTGTTGATTTTTGTTAATTTGTGGAATTTTGTTAATTTGGATAATATTTGGTGATTTGAATGCGATTTTTTTGGGAATTTATGAAATTTTTGTTTATTTGGGAAATTTATGTTACTTTAAATTTTAATTATGTTTAGTATTATGATGTTATTTGGATAACATGTTAATTTGATGTTATTCATGTTAAATTGATGTTAAATTTGATGATAAACAATGCATGTGTTTTTTCTGATAAAATCTATGATTGGTGTTTTTTCATGATCAACTAGATTTGATGACCGAGACATAATGGGTAAGTTAATTTCATTTTTCTCGTAATTTTTTTATTTAATTAAATAACTTGTTTTCCATTAACTTAATCTTATTTTACAATTTATGTGGAGACCGTACCCGGACGCGGACACGGTTATTGCAGAGAGTGGCTCGAGATATCGACTTCCTGTATACCGTGCGTGCCCGAGTGCCACTCATTTGTTTCGATAGAGTGGAGTACCAGCTGCCTGTCAGGGTTATGAGGCATTTTGAATTCGAGCAGGTGGTACCAATAGAGGCAGGGACGCACGGTATTGTCAAGGGTGATGACGTCCACACAATCAAAACGGTCCCCACAAAGTTGTGGGATGAGCGCTTACAGACACTCGTGGAAGGTGTTCCATCTGCAGGTAATGTTATTTTACTAAGCCGTAGTATATGGCTTGGTACAAGAACATTACCGTTCACCTTCTTACGAACCCAAAAAATAAGGATACTAGGCAACTCCCGATGGGTTATCAACCAAACGCAACAGCAGAATAAATTTTGGTAAGTTTTTTTTTCCTTTTGTTATTAATATAAATCTTATTAATTTGAATTTAATATTAATGTTACAGACGGAGTCAAATAGAATGATACTGCGAGAATTCGAGAATTCTGAAACTACATCTCAAACTGTAAGCCAGTACAAATAATATGATCACCTGGGCGAGCAAAGCCATCAAAGATGCCTTCGAGGCGGATGGGAAGATTGTTTCATGCAAGACCGCGCTCTACCGACATTGCAGAGGCTGTCATTGAGCGACCGTTGACACAACCGATGTAGCATGTTGAAGGTAGGAGTCAATGTTGGAGGCCGGGTGGTCGGCGGACTCGCCAGGTTACTTAGGAGATTCATGAGAGTATACGACGCACTCGGCCCCGCGGAGATACGAAAGCGGCTCCACCACCCGAGGATCAGATACATGATCAGACTCAAACTAAAGAACGTAGGGATGCGGGTGAGGTACCCTCCGCATATGTTTATAATTTCCCGAGCAACATCAGTCTTACAGGAGGTAGTCAATTGGGGGGATCCTGGTGCGTGGACCTCTACATCGAGACAGTCGATTTTTTTTTTTGGTTTGACGTCCTCTTTCAGTTTAGGAATCGACCAGACACAGACGCAACTACAAACTCCATTGCTCGAGCCATATTCACCTGAGGAGCCGATACGTATCGACCCCGAAGGCGTTGAAGTCATAAAAACGGAGCACGGTAGTGTCCTCAAAACGAGAGACGGCCACATACTATCTACGGAAGAACCCGAAAAAGACAATTATATATACACCGTCGGGGCGATAGATAGGACATTATATTTAGTTTTTTTGTTTAATTTGTTTTGTTTAATTTATGTTATATACGATTTGTTTTTACGTTATTCTTTTTATTAATAAAGCAACTTTTGTCCAAGTAAATTTGTACACTTTTTTTGGTTAATATTCTGTTTTAGTGATTTTGATTGTTGTAAAATAATAACTGTAAAAAATTTTAGGCAAAAAATAATGCTCAAAGTGTTTTTGGCACACAAAACTTCTGCCAGGTCATAACGGATTTGGAAAATCCGTTCTGGAATTGATTGCAAAAAAAACTAAGAGTTTTGGACAATGCTATTGGATTGGGAGAACGGATTTGCCCAAATCCGTTTTGGAGAAATCCATTCTCCGCTGACGTGGCGAGGCGCATCTAGAATGTGACACGTCAACGATGTTGGTTCAAAAAAAAAATGTCATGGTTGGCCATTTATGCCAATCCATGGCCATTCCAAAGCAAATCCCCTCAACAAGTTGCTCTATCCACCACACTGATTCTTTTAGGATAACAGAAAAGGCCTGCAAGAAATCTAGTCCTTTCATCCTTTTTTTATGTTTGCACTCTGATTAGGGGAAGCTAATAGCGGTATCTCCACTAGGTTCTCAATTCCACAGTCAAAGATCAATCATATTGGGAAAAAAGAAGAGAGAGAGAGAGGAGAAGAAGGACTTAAAGTGGATTTTAACATAAAAGATCAAATGATTAGAATCTAAGACATAATTAGCAAAAAATCCCCAAGCTACTTTTGGGATAACCATACCTGTGAAACTTGGTGGCCATTAGCAGTAATGCAGCAGTATCTAAGACAAATTAGTGGGGGGAACCCATGCGAACAAATGAGCCCCACATTCGGATATTCCTTTGTCGTTTCATACTTTTTTTTTTAAGTCCAGACGGGCGTACACCCCAAAGGGGAGAGTAGCACCTCACAAGAGGAGGAGGCGATAATCCTAGAAAGGGAGACAATTTAAAGCATGCTCCATACGCGGGGAGAATATCGAACCCACGACCTCAAAGTCGTGGACAGACCGTTGTCCCATTGGGCTAAGGACCTTATGATTCGTTTCATACTTCAGTATGGTGTTCTATCCACCACACTGATCAATTCAGAAATAAAAGAAAAAAAGGTCTGAAGAAATATAATCGGCTTCATCTTTATGATGAGGGCCAATAGAAGATCTCCAATAGGTTTTCCCTTGCACATTCAAAAATACATCAAAAGGGGAAGGGGGGGGGGGGGAAAGAATTCGAATAGGATTTCTGCGAGCTTGTGAAAGGAAACATAAGAAGCAACATGAGCAGAGCATCATTTCATAAAACTAAGACTGCAAAAAACTTACAAGCCATCAGCAGTAATATTAAGAATTCTGACATGAAATAATTATTAATTTTTTTTAAAAAAATGAACCCCACACAAACAACTAAAATATTAAAATATTAAAAACGCTAAGGCTTCTTTCTTTAGGTATGAAAAATATTCTTTTTTATTTTTCTAAAGATTGTAATTCCATTCTTTGAAATAGTAGCCTAAGCAACACTAAGATGTGAGTCATAGACAACATGGCACAAAATGTTTAACATTCTTACTGGTCAACCAAGCCTTGGATACCAAGTTTCTGATCCGCTAGTGCAAACACAACGACAAGATTCTGATGAAATTTCTGCATCGCAACCATTCGTATATAAGAAAAGAGTCAGCTTGAAAGCATTTCGAGAGCTCAGACACGGAGACTGTAATCTTGTTAGACTAGGATTTTCATAATTATCTGTTTCTCCCCCTTTCAAGTTATAAAATTGCCTATAACCAGTGGCGGAGCTTCATGAGGGTAGGAGGGGGGCTACGACCCCCCTAAAATTTTCAGAAACGACGAATTTTCTACAGGAAAAAAAAAAATTGAGATATTTTCTTATAAATGTTGTATTTCGCCCCCTAAAAAATTCCAGTAAGAAATTCGCCCCTTTATGACAAATTCCTACCTCCGCCACTGCCTACAACAAACTTAACCAAGATGAGAACATAACAAAGAAAAGCTCATAATCCATCTTTTATTTTCCCTATCATGATCAAATATATTGCTCCTAAGAAAGAATATTCACAAAAAACAGTTCTAACTCTTCAGTTTGTTCTTGAAATATGAGGTCCCGCAGTGATGTTCATGCACATAATGGCGATTCTACGTGAGTTTTCTTAATGCTGGACTCTGAAAAAAAAGACTAAAAATTATATAAATGACTTTCTTACCAAAACATTAATGCTCATTGCTACTGCAATTCAAATTCTCAGGGACTAACAAAAATTTCCAGAAAGCTATATAAGTTCTGAAAGCTATCATAACCAACATTTATAAATTAATTTTAAATTTGGTGACATCGTACAATCATTGTAATACAATGACGAAGAATGATGAATGACATAACTCGGTGACAGACAATAAGAATAGAAGCTTAATTAGTATAGTTGGCACCGTAGTTTTATGAATTCTTAACAATTAGACAACTTGAGACTAAGGCGTAGTTGTTGTTGGTGCACGACTGCACGTGAAATTAACTTGAGCATCCGAACCTAAACTATTTTGTCATCTTTAGAATTTAAATGAAGCCCCTTATTTGTTATTTACTACCTGAAATCTTTAGAAAACAAATTTAACAAATATGGTAGCTATTACATCTCAAAATATCTTTTTCTTCATTTCTAACACTCAGGACAGAACCTATAATAAATATTAATATAATAAGACATCAAATCCTTCTATTTCCCTGGTAGTGTAAATCAAATTAGTTTCAACATTCTCTTCTAAGGGGAACCTTTAAAGATGTCATTCTGATTCCGTATACTTAACCAGCATGTATTCAATAGATTTTTGCAGTAGAGGGAAATTATAGAGGTACTCTGCCGTTTGCATATCTTAATTTGAGTAGTCTCATTTGTCAGTTGTCATAGTTGTTGGTCGTTTTTAACACTCTCTCCGTCTGAAATTGAATGTCCACTTTCTATTTTAGTTTATCCCAAAATGAATGTCTCCTTTCTTCAAATGAATATTTTTTCCTAAACTCCCGTAACTAAACTCCTCTACAGAATCAACTAACATATAATCCTCATTTTAACTCAAACTATTCTTCTACAAATTCGTATGCAAGTAAAATGTGGACGTTATCGCGGAATAGTGATGAACTATATGATACGGAGGGAGTATTTTGTAAGTAATATAGCAAACAAAAAACAAATTATAAGAGATTCAAGAAATATAGCCTCCAATAAATTTGACATCTTTCGATTGGGTAAGGAGTGTTCAGTTATGAATTAAAAATAAAAATCAAGCAATTTCAAACAAGTAACTATGAATAATTAACTATTTAACTCCAAAAAGATAAGAAACCTTTAAATTCTCAGATGTCTGGAATTAAGTGCAGCAATAATAATTCCACAAGAAATTTATTACATACCACATTATTGATTCAAGAAATCAGTAAAAACCCTAGAATTCCTGGAACATTGCTGTAGGATGGTGTCTAATAGGATGATTGGGGCTTCTTGTTGAGAACATAATCGGGAGGCGAATAGATTAAGGCGGCAATCATAGCTCCCGGAAGCACGGCGTACTTCGCCATCGAAGCCAGCTTCGTCACCAGTGGTTCCCCTTTCAACGCCTTCATCAACAATGCCATTCCTGATCCTCTTACGCCTTTGTTTCTAGAGTTCGTCGTCCGAAAATGCTGCTCTCAAGTGTTCTTATAAGAAATTTACTTCTTACAAAAACTTGTTCTAAATAGTTATTTAGTCACTTAACTCTACGTCATTTCGGCAGGCAACTATTATTTTAGATAATTATATCGCTTTAATATTTATGTGTGACAGAAAATTAAGCGTCGCTATTTTTTGTGGTGGTTTGCAACTAAATTATATGTGTCGGGCACTTAACCAATAATCGAGGTGAAAAAATTAAAGTTAGTATATCAAAATACATGTGGGTCAAAATAAATCTCTCTTTATTTTTTAGGGCTCACACGTTAACAAAAAAAGACTTTGTACGAAATGAGGTTACTGTGTACTTTCATTTTTTTCTTTGGATTATTTGCAACATGCCTGACAAGTGTCTAATTTGGTTGAAAACCACCACACACACAAAAATTGTGGCGATTTATTTTCAGCAACACGTAAATACTAAGATGAAATAATTAGCCAAAAAAATAATCAAATGCCCAAAACAGCGAAACATAAATAGTTTAATAACTTAAATAACTATTTACTCAAAACTTTTAATTGGGACTCGGGTAGGTGAGCCACTCGCTAATGGGATGAGAGTCTATTTTATTGATAGGACATTGCTAGGCTACTAGAATTATTGGCTAAAAGATTGACTAAAATAGTTTTTCGGACTTTTTTGCCCTTATAGTTGGGTGAATCCCTAATACCAGCAGGGGGTAAGATAGTCATTTAACACCCTCAATTTGGGGGTTTAGGGTTTCTATCCCCAAAATTCTAGAAGTAAATCATTTTCCTTATGGATAATACTTTCAGGCTAAGTAATATTGATTAAATTTGACTAAAATTCAAATTAAACAATATTTATCACAATTGGTATAAAGGATTTCACGGGATTTTTACCAATTCTTACCATTAGTTTAGCTAATCAATTGGCTAAGTGCTTAGCTCTCTAGCACTACCCTTAGAATTTTTCTGATATGGACCAGGTGCACATGGATTATGTGATTCAAAACTGATCACATAACTACAAAATTGCCTCTCTTTTCATTATGTAGTGATGTGGCCAGTTCTTAACCACATGGTCCAATGAACCTGATTCATATCAAAATTATCCCTACCCCTATTCTATAAGGGTGTGTATTCCATATTCGGTTAACTATTAGAATAAAATTTGAGTTTTGCTATTTTTTCTTTTGTCGATATCTACGTATTTTGGTCTGACTAATTCGGTTAGTATTTTAATGGCACTTTGACTGATACAACAAAAATTCTTGCAAACATGCGACATATTGTCATTTGTTGTACAAGGAATGATTCAAACTCTCAACTTTTTTGTTGGGAGGCCTCAGCTTTTAACACTCAATTAATGTCTCATTGGCAATTTTACTATTTTTTTCAAATATCCATTAAACCGAACCAAATCATGTACCTAACTTTATCACATTTTTTGATTCAATCTAATGGATATTTCAGTTTAGACTGAATAGTAAACACTCTTAATAGGATTGTATCTCTAATTTTCTTCTTAAATAGTGGAAAATTGGTGTCATGTTCAAAAGCATTGGAGGTCGACCTCTACCCCGAGTGAGAGACATGCTCTTTGAGCAATCAGCAAGTTGAGTCCAAATTAATCTTAAGGTTAGTTCAAATTGGTCTCCTCTTTATTGCTCAAATGTAGTTTCAATTGATTCTTCAATACCAATTTCAAATATGCTGGTGCAGCGTTGGTTGTAGTAGTTTGTCAACGGTGAGGGCTTGAAGGAGGAGAATTTTAGGTAAATTTAATTTTTTCTTTTCTTTTAGGATATGATATGTTCAAAATACCCCTATTTTTTGGACTTCCGTCGTAATGTAATGGAGAAAACTGGCGGACATTTGATACATCTAAATAGTTTGGGGCAAAATTTTGACTTTTTTTCCGAGAGTAAAAAACTAAAAAATCGAATAGTAAATGGGGGCGTGTGAGTTTTTGCTTATGAATTAATTAGGAATAGTCTAGAATGTGTTAATTAATTAAACGATAAATTAATTAAAGTACTATAGTTCTAATTAAGAAAATAGTGGAAACCTAATCAAAGTCCTAATTAGATCATGAATTGAATGGGACTATATAAACGATTTTTTCTGATATAGACATGTTCCACATTGACCATGTGGTCCAGAATTAATCACATCACTGCAGAATGAGGAGAGAGATAATTTTGTAGTGATATGGTCAATTGTATACCACATTATATAGTAGACCACATCCACAATATAATTAACCTATATAAACACCCCTGGAGGGGGCTGAATTCAATAAGCAACCCAGCCTAAAGAAATCGGCCACCACTCTAAGCTCACTCTCTCTAATATATTATTCTCCCCCTCTCACTAATTAATCAAGGTACCTTCATCGGTTTGGATTGTGCAGCTTTGAATATACATTGAAAATATTGGAGATTTTTTTTTTTTTTAAAGATTGGAGATTGACGCTGGTGATCAACCTTGGATCAACTTGGATTAAAGTGTTTAAATAAATTTTAAACGTTCTACCTTTCGACAACAATGTAAATTTATTATAGGGACCGATTATTTACGTTACTAATGATCGAGTTTCTCTGCGCTATAATATTACTTTGAATGTCGTTCCTACACAGATCTCCAACAACAACAACTTCATCTACAAACTACATTAGAGGTCACACTTTCTTTTGCTTCAAAGAATTTATCCTAAACAATACTCCCTCCATTCCTCAATATAGCACGTTTAGGACTGTTAAACTTCAAGAACAAGACAGAGAATATTTTGGGAATTTTGGGCTTTTTCTCATTAAATGAAAAAGGAGGCTAAAACTCCTATTTATATTTACAAAGTAAATGAAATCAAAATAACCTCCTAACTGAGTTTGTTAACTTTCTAATTTAGGAAGACTAAAAATATCTATTCCTAATATGTACATTGCTATTCAAAGAACTGATGGGCCTCGCCCAGTCTATTATTATAAAACAGGTCCGATACGACAATTCGACTATCCAGCCTTTTTATGTTTAACACCCTTGAGTCCATTTCCTTCATTTATTTTCTTGGTCTGCCTGAGTACACAACAACTGCATAAGACTGTGTCTTCCTCTCCTACCTTCCTACTTGAGCTTCCAGCTTGATCTACACCTTTGTCTTCATACTTTAACATCCCACCACAAGCTGGAGCTTTAGACACACTACAAGAAAACTGTGTAACATGGACGGACATTTCCGTCGCTAATCCGTCACTAAACTCAGTTTAGCGACCGAATGACGTGGTCGTGTATTTTTCGTCGCTAAGCAAAATACCTACCGAATACCGACGGAAATGCTAGCGATCGAATATTCGGTCGCTATTTACCGACCGAATAGCGACCGAATGGTCAACATTGTTGACTTTTGACTTTGACTCGGTAACGACCGAATACCGACGGAAATTCTAGCGACCGAATATTCGGTCGCTATTTACCGACCGAATAGCGGCCGAATGATCAACATTTTTTACTTTTGACTTTGACTCGGTAACGACCGAATACCGGCGGAAATTATAGCGACTGAATATTCGGTCGCTATTTACCGACCGAATGGTCAACATTGTTGACTTTTGACTTTGACTGATTCGGTCGTTATTCCGTCGCTAAATTGTTTTTTAATTTAAAAAAAATTGAAATTGAATTAAATCCCTATTATAAAAAACAACAATACGTACAGAAATACAAACCAGAAACAGTATTATTAATAAGATCACAAATACCAAAAATAATCAATAAACCCAAAAATAACATTACATAACCCATTATCTTACTAAAAAAACACAAGTTTACACTTCTCATTTACATTAAAACACTCACAATCAAAGTGTGCACTTCTCATTACATTACAACACTCACAATCAAGTCCACACTTTGAATTACAACACTCACAATCAAAGTGTGCACTTCTCATTTACATTACAACACTCACACACTTTGAATTACATAAAAATTAACAATTTTTTAATCAATGTATTTTTTAATTGTGACAACTAAAATATGATGGATGAATTTTTTATAAAGGAAACTAAGTACAAAACAGGTATAAATTGTATAATTAGTTTTTCTTACTCCCTCCAAAAAAAAAATATTATTTCAACAAAAAGTGACCATACTGTATGCACAATCCTAGTTCTGCCACTACCACCCCTAAATCCGCCCTTAAGTCAAACTATTATCATTCCAAGTCACTCACATGGTTTCAAGGCTGTCCATGGAACTGAAGTCCGGGAGTAATCCAGAGAGATCAAAGCTACTTAGGTTCCTGCAAATTGCCAAAAACTCTTAGCATTTGTAAATATTTATGCATTTCTATAGTAAGAGAAAGTATCTTAGTGTATTTCGACCACAAAAAAAAATTCGAAAAGAATAAAAGTTTTTCATTATAATTACATATCTTCTGTCTATCATAAATAATTAATCTCTTACAGTGATGTAACACGAGGTGTAGCATCATAAAAATGCGAATTCCACTTGCCATTCGTGAATAATGTGTCCTAATTCCATCCATAATGCTTAAACATTAAAAATTAGTTACCTTAGGATGAATTCGGATGAGGTATAGACATACATCGAGTAAGAATTCAATTACATCTCAATCTATTATGTATGAGAATTAAAATAAATGAACTTTAGGGAAACATGTATTTTTGAATTTTTGTAAATTGCAAGAAATTATGAGAATTGGCAAAAAAAATTGCAAGAAATTATGAGAATTGCAAAAAATTATAGAAAAACCATATATTAAAATCCAAGAAGAAATCAGTACTACCTCCCCTCCATTTTTGTTTTAATCTTCTCAAAATAGATGTACTTATTCCAATTGTTAAGAAAAAAGCTAGAAAAGGCAAGTTTCTCACCTAAACCCTAAAAACCCAATTGAAATCGGAGGTGGTGGCGAAGTCTTGGAGGTGTCGGATGTGGTGGCGACGTCTTGGAGGTGCCGGAGGTGGTGGCGATGGAAAGAGGGAGGGGATTTGGGGGGAAATCGCCGGAAGATTGGTGGTGGAGGTGGAGGTCGCGGCTGGGTAGAATGAAGAAATAGGAAGAGGCTTCTTGCCTCAGATATTTGTAGAGAAATAAAACGCACAAAACGACGTCGTTTAGGCATTTAATAAGGGTGACGGAATAGCGATGGAATTTGCGAATTCCGTCGCTATTCCGTCGCCACTTACAATGCTTAACACTAGTCAAGGCCGTCGATATTCGGTCGCTATTATTTTCCCGGATTCCGTTTTTTATAAAATAGCGGAATTTTTAAGGTTTTATAGAAACATTTTGCCTATTTTAGTTACTATTAGGTAAAATGTTTCTATATATCCTTAAAAACCCCGCTATTTAAAAAAACGGAATCCGGGAAAATAATAGCGACCGAATAGCGACGGAATTTTCCAAATCGGTCGCTATTTGGTCGCCCTACCCTAACCCTAATTCGGTCGCTATTATCGGTCGTTATTCCGTCAGTAATCCGTCGGTAGTCGGTAGTCGGTCGTTAACGAAAATAAAACGCCGTCGTTTTGTGTCCTTCATTTATTTCGTGACAAATAAACACCGCTATGTATTCGGTTTCTATTCGGTCGGTATTCCGTCGGTAAATTTGAGACCGAAAAATTCGGTCGCTATTTAACTGTTTTCTTGTGGTGACATACTAATCAATCCAAGACATTTCAACATGAAAAAAAATCTTGGTGCAGGTAAAGGTTTGGTAAATATATCAGCCAATTGATGTTCAGAAGTGACAGGCATAGGTCTAATGAGTCCCGCCAAATACCTTTCCCTTACTACATGGCAATCTATCTCTATGTGTTTGGTTCTTTCATGAAAAACTGGGTTTTCAGCTATGTATATAGCACTGATATTGTCACAGTAAAGAGGCACAACCTTATCTTGTTTGATACCTAAATCACTTAGTAAATTGACAAACCATTGTACCTCACATGTAGTCATTGTCATGGCTCTGTACTCTGCTTCTGCAGAGCTTCTTGTGATTGTCTGTTGCTTCTTTGCTCTCCAAGATATTATAGCTTTTCCAAGAAAATATACAGAAACCTGTGACAGACTTCTTAGTCTCAACACAGGATGCCCAATCTGAATCCGTGTAGGCCTTCAAATCTAGTGAGTTTTGAGATGGAAAGTGTATACCTTGACCTGGAGATCCTTTAAATACCTCAACACCCTGTGAGTGACCTTTAAATGCAGTATTGTTGGTTTGTCAAGAAACTGGCTTAGCTGCTGTATAGCAAAAGAAATGTCAGGTCATGTTACTGTCAAATAAAGAAGTTTTCCAATTATTTTCCTGTATTGTGTGATGTTCTCAAGATAATCTGAATCTTGATGATGAAATTTAGTAACTGTATCCATGGGAGTAGACACAGGATGTGAATCAAGGTATCCTTCTTCTTCTAAGAGATCCAAAACATATTTTCTTTGACTTAGCATCAAGCCATTACTGTTTCTAGTTACTTATATTCCTAGAAAATACTTCAACTCTCCTAGGTCCTTGATTTTGAACTGTTCGTGCAAGAAGGTTTTAACTTTGCTGCTTTCCTCAAGAATGTTACTAACTAGTATTATGTCATCCACATAAAATAGTAATGCAATGAATATCCCATCCTCAGTTTGTTTGATGAACAAAATGTAATCATGCCAACTTTGACAAAATCCTAAACTCAATAAGGAAGTGGTCAACTTGTTGTTCCATTCTCTGCTTGCCTGTTTAAGACCATATAGAGATTTCTTCAACTTACATACTAAAGTGCTACCTGGCTTGACATACCCTGGGGGTGGCAGCATGTATATATCTTCATGCAAGTCTCCATGGAGAAATGCATTATTTACATCTAATTGATGTACAAACCAGCCTTGAGCAGTAGCAAGAGCTAACAAGATTCTTATTGTAGTCATCTTAGCTACAGGTGAAAAAGTGCCAATGTAATCAATACCTGCCTGCTGTGTAAAACCTTGACAAACAAACCTTGCTTTTCTTCTTTCCAAGGAACCATCTGACTTGTGTTTGAACTTGTATACCCATTTATTCCCAATGGCCTTCTTTCCAAGAGGCACCAAATCTCAGGTTTGGTTATCCTTCAAAGTTGTGATTTCAGCTTGCATAGCCTCCCTCCAAACCTGAGATTTGGCTGCTTCTACATAGCTCTTAGGTACCTGTTCTAGATCCAAAGCTGCTGCAAAGGATAAAGATTCTGGATGCAACATATGATATGATTGTACATGACTAACATGATTAGAAAGAGAATGTGTGGGAGCATAATCAGAAGGAATAGTGGGACAAATATAATCAGTAAGGTGTGCAGGCATCTTGGATATTCTATAAGACTTTCTGACAGGTTGAGGAAGTGTGAGAGAAGGACTAGTAGGATTAGGTGGATGCTCTGAAGGAGCATATTGAGTGGACTGAGATGAAGGTAAATGAATGGAAGGTATTGTGTCAAGATCTAAGGAAGGAACCTGAGATGATGAAGCAGAAGAATCAGAATTTGTATAAAAAGGAAATATGTGTTCTATAAACAAAACATTCCTGGAAATGAACACATTCATGGATTCATTATCTAAGAGAATGTAACCCTTAGTAGTCTCAGAATGACCTAGATACACACACTGTTTGCCTCTTGGATCAAACTTTTTTCTACCATGTTCAAGAGTGCAAGCATAGGCTAGATAACCAAAAATTCTTAAGTTGTCATAGCTAGGATTTGTGTTGTATAGCTTGGTATATGGAGTAGAATTTTTCAGAACTGGAGTTGGTGTAATGTTTATGAGTTTAACAGCATGAGAAACACAATAATCCCAGTAAGCAATAGGTATTTTGGATTGAAATCTCAAAGCTCTAGCAACATTTAAGATATGTTGGTGTTTCCTTTCTACAATGCCATTTTGTTCAGGTGTTTGGACACAAGAGGTTTGATGAATTATGCCTCTCTCAGCATAGAAATTTGGCATATAAAATTCTTGCCCATTATCAGTTCTTTTTTATAGAGGTTTTGAATTGAGTTAAGACATAGGCATAGAAATGTTGCAATTTGGCTCTTGCTTCATAATTGGTTTGTAAATTAAATAACCATGTAAACCTAGAGTTATCATCTACGATGGTTAGAAAATATCTTTGGTTATATATAGTGGGGTCTTTGAAAGGACCCTATAAATCTGCATGAACAAGATCAAAAGGAGCAGTAGTAAAGGAATTTCTCAAGGAAAAACTAAGCTTGTGTTGCTTAGCCAGGGGACAAATGCTGCAAGAAATCTTATTACAAGATGATGAATGGTATTTACAAGAAGGATCCAAATTGTTGATAAGTTGCAAACTAGAAGGATTCAAATTACCTAACCTGTAGTGCCACAAAAGGCCTTTTATTTCAACGCTAGTAATAGGTAAGGTAATATTGCAAACATAGTGAAAATAAGTCTTAGAAATGAGAGGATCAGGATATAACTTGTTAGGAGTCTCAGAGTGCAGCTGAAATAGGTAGAGACCATACACTACTTTAGCTGATCCAAGGCTCCTCTGAGTTATCAACTCCTGAATATGACAAGAAGTGGCAGCACATGTTACAGTAGAATTGTTTTGAGCAGTAAGTTTGGAAATAGAAACAAGATTGAATTTGAAACAAGACACAAGCAACACATCTTTAAGGGTAAGAAACTTGCTCAAAGTAACATTGCCTTTATAGAGGACAGGAACAATAGATTTATTAGGTAATGTCACACACATGTTAGTCACATGAATGCAAGAAGTAAAATGAGAATAGTACATATGATATGATCTGATGCCCCTGAATCTAAAATCCAGTTGTTAGCATTAGACAAATGAGAGTTACCTGTAGCTGCAGCAGCCACCTCTGAAGTACTGAAGTCCAGCAGTGTAGTGTGATTTGCTGAGTGATGATTATTCACAGATTTCTCATTTCCTGAAGAAGTATTCCCTATCTGCATGTTTTGTGTGAGTTGGACAATCTGTTGATTTTGTTCTGAACTCAGCCCAGTGATGACTCCTAAAGAGGCATTGTTGATGTGACTTCCTCCATGAGTGTTGAGACATGCATCATAATAGTTGCCTGCATAATGTCCTGGTGCCATTGGTGCATTTGTCTTATAACCAGAAGCTTCATGATTTCTTGGAAAATGATACCCATGCACAATTCCTCCATTCACAGCATTAATAGATAGTCTGTTGTGTGTGTTGAATCCTGATGTTCCTGCAAATCTATATAAGGGATAACAAGAAGGCCTGGACCCTAGTACTCTTCCTCCATTTGTCATACCACTATCAACATCTCATATCCTCCATTTGAATTTGAAATTGGGAGGATATCCATGTTTTTTTTAACATTTCTCCACACTGTGTCCTTGCAAACCACAAAAGGAACACAACAACATTCTCTTATTCATATTTCCTCTACCATAACCACTATAGGCAGCATTAACAGGATGAAAATTAGTCATGGGAGATGAACTAGCATTTTGATGGAAATTTTGCCTATTATCATGCTTTTCTCCTACAAAATTCTTCTGACTATACATAACATGAGAAGTGTTGTGTTTAACTGCATAGTCATCTTGATTCTCATGTTGGCAAGCATCATTAAACACTTCATTTATGTTTGGCATAGGTTTGATCATTAAAGCATGTGACCTAACACCTCCAAAACTGTCATTTAATCCTTTCAAAAAACTAATCACATAATCAGAGTCATAGTACTGTTTAATTACACCTAAACCTCCACAAGTGCAAGGTCTCAACAACAGATATTCATCCCAAAGTATTTTTAATTGAGCAAAATATTCTGAAACATTAGAACTTCCCTGTTTCAGGCAGTGTATCTCTTCTTGCAAACTAGACAGTCTATAAGCATCTCCTCTTTGAAACCTTGCCTCAAGATCCTTCCAGACATCCATAGCTGTGCTCATCATTTGCACACTTTGCTCTATTGTAGGACTTACTATGTTAGTAATCCATGTAAGAACCATTTGATATGCTTGCTCCCAAGCAGGATAGAGTCTCTCACCTGGTTTGGGTATAAGAACTTCTTCAACAGGTTTTATGAAGCATTTCTTATTCTTAGTAATAAGAGATCTTCTAATAGACCTTCTTCAGGCAAAATAATTCTGTCTTCCAATCAGCACTTTTGAGGTGAGCATCAACACAAGACTTTCATTTGGATGAATGTAGAACGGATGTGAGTTATTAATTTCATTACTAGTGCTAGTAGTTGCTATCGAGAACAGGAAAAAGGAAATTGAATCAACAATTTGAAGAAGAAAACTTAAAATTGGGGAAGAACAAACCCTAATTTCAAGAAATTGCAGAATCAAATCAACTTCGATTTGATAAAAAACAAACAAAACAAAACGATTGTGAATAACAATTCTTTGTTAAGAGAAGAATTGATCAAAAGGATGAAAACGTAAAACGAATTCTCACAGCTTCAGTTTGCGAGAGCTCTGATACCATGTTAAACTTCAAGAACAAGACAGAGAATATTTTGGGAATTTTGGGCCTTTTCTCATTAACTGAAAAAGGAGGCTAAAACTCCTATTTATATTTACAAAGTAAATGAAATCAAAATAACCTCCTAACTGAGTTTGTTAACTTTCTAATTTAGGAAGACTAAAAATATCTATTCCTAATATGTACATTGCTATTCACAGAACTGATGGGCCTCGCCCAGTCTATTATTATAAAATAGGTCCGATACGACAATTCGACTATCCAGCCTTTTTATGTTTAACACCCTTGAGTTCATTTCCTTCATTTGTTTTCTTGGTCTGCTTGAGTACACAACAACTGCATAAGACTGTGTCTTCCTCTCCTACCTTCCTACTTGAGCTTCCAGCTTGATCTACACCTTTGTCTTCATACTTTAACAAGGACACTTTGAAAAATTTTAAAAAATCAAACAAATAGTAATCTTTCCACCACAATTCCAATAATACCCCTTCCTTCTTCCATTTCTTTCACTTTTCCAAAAAAAGATATGTTAAGGGTATAATTGGAATAAATTGTTGACACCTAACAAAAGACATGTAAATGACAATTAATTTGGAGATATATATATATATATATATATATATATATATATATATATATATATATATATATATATATATATATATCTTAAACGACAATTAAATGAGAATGGAAGGAGTAATGAATACCAAGATCACCAAATATTCAAACTATTGTTGCAAAAACCGCACAATTATATTTGAATTACAAAATAAGAATGAAATCTAAAATTTCAATAAAACAAGAAGCCAGTTTCGAATACCAATTCATGTCTTCCAGTAAAAATTCCAACACATTCTTAATAAACCCACATTCAAACATGCTATGCTTATCTATTGGAAGATGCTATTTTAGTATTATCTAATTAATTAGGAAGTGCCTAATTGGTAGTTGATTAAATTAGTACATTTACATAATTGGTTTCTATCCAATGTATAGTAATTACCAAAATAGTATATAGTATGCAATTTTTTTTTTTTATGTTGGTATAACCGGGATCTCTTATTCATCATCAAAATAAATCAAACAAAATACATAACAACGGACTCACAGAATTAGCCAAAAACAAATCATTTGTATATTCCTAACCTATGCATGTACAAATATCTTGGATTGTGAGGTTTTCATCTCTCCAAGATTTCATCCATTCCAAACTTCGAGTCTGAATTATTTGTGTAATAATTCTTGGATCAGGTATAGTCACCTCCTCATCATGCAATTTCATATTTCTAAAGTACCACATTGTAGTCACCCCTACCCGAAACAGCAACTACCAATCAATATCCCGGAACTCTGATTCACAAACAGGCTCATTAGCTCTCAGCAAACAACCATCTACCCAGCCTGTAGGTTCCAAATTCGCCCAAAAACCATGAGATGAACTCACCTTCACAATCCTACGCCAAACCTATTGTACCCAGGAGCAGTTTCGTAACCGCGTGGAGAGTTGTGTCCACTCCGCTTTCACAGAATGTGCACCATGGATCCTCACTGCTAAACAATAATCCCCCTTGTCGGTAACCGATCGTGCCTAATTTGCCAAAGCAGAAAGTTATATCGTAGGGGGTCCTCGTACTTTCCATACCCTTCTCCACTGCTCACTTTCATCACTCGATGACGCACCTCCTATTTGGTTGTATATCTTTTACGTTACAAAGTTCTTACCCTCGCTTCCTTTTAATGTCAACAAAGGTCCGTCCTCCGCTGTGAGACACTCCGAGTCCACTCCTCCCCAATCAATTTCATCTTTCAACACCTCAAGGATCATCCATAAATTTTGCCAAATAACCGATGCCTTTTGTTTCCCAGCATGATGAAACAGGTTACCATATTTCTGCCAAAGGATTTTGGCCCAAAGCTTATTCGGCTCTTGGATCATTCTCCCCCCCAACTTACAGAGCAAGACACAATTCACATCCTTAAGCCATCAAATTCCCAATCCGCCCTCAGCCTTAGGCTTGCATATAACGTCTCAGGCAATAGTGTGTAATTTTCGACTCCCATCCTCATCTCTCCAGAAGCAATTCCTATTAATCCTCTCCAATTCTTCCAAAGTTCCTTTTGAAAATGTCGCAGACTGCATGTAATAACTAGGTATAGTTGAAGTCACTGTTTTAATAAGGATGTTTCGAGAAGCCCTGGCCATAAGTATCCCTTTCCATTCGGTCAGATTACGTCGAACCTTATCCTCCACCATGCCAAAAGTATTCCTTCACATTCGCACCTAGTGCTCAAAAATTGCGCCATGCGTGAAGACAAGTTCTAAGAGACAAAAAGTTTAGATTTCCCCACACTTACCTTTTGCCCCGACTTGCAACAAAACATCCTAAGTGTTAGTAGTGCCATATGATCATTAGCATATGTTGTACATTTTATATCTTTTTGAGCATGTCATCTGAATAGTTAATTTTTCTTTTGAACATCAAATGCGTGATTTGATAGTTCATTAGCTTATGCAATTACTATTATAATTGTCCCTAGTTTTATGTAATGTTCTTTACAATTAAATAAAACTAGTATGATGTTTGATTGATGATTATGTTTTACTGGTCATGTGTAATGAATACAAATCATATCATAGATACAATATATGGATATATTGTATCGGACGTGATCCGTCAGAGAAGTAATACTTCATGGTTCTTTAGTCATAAGTATTACTTCCTCAATACTATTTAGAATCCTTAAACCTTATGTCTCCATGGTTTCCAGCATGAATGGAGCTACGTTTTGACTCAGTCGGACGTTGCTTTTAATCGAGTAATCAATACGACTGATGATCGGATATGGTATCTTATAATGGCTTGAATGTGAGAGGCATTGTAATGAATTTTTCCTCTCTTATTAGAGAGAGATATCCATGGGCCTCGATAGGAAAGACTGTTTAAATGCATGGCCGTGCTCAAATATATTTAATAAAGTGGTTATTAAATACTGTTTGTTGGAACAGTCTACCTGGAGAACGAGCATAAATACAATTAAGCTTTATAAGGGTGACAACTACCATGTCTTATGCTTAATTTGGATTTCGCGAGACAAATGGATTAAATAGTGGATTGATATTAGGTTCCACCACATATTCATTCACTATGGGTACTCACAATGTCCTGCTAGGGACCGCTGTGATTTAGGAACACATACTACTACTAAGTGTGTTTTCATTGCCATTGTGATATGAACCTACAGGGTCACACACATAGACGAGTGAACGAGCTTCATGTCCAGATTCAATTAATCTAGAATGTGTCTAGGTTCATTGTATACGAAATTTATTTCTCTGAGAATAATAAAATGTTATTATTTGAATTAGAGATTAAGGAGGGGCATTTTCGGTATTTGGTTATAGCTGGGATTACGTGGGCGTTATAAGTTTACAAGACGTGTGAGTTAAGACTCCCACTGCCGGAAGAGGTTGAAGACGTGGGAGTTAGTTCTGAGAACAAACTCTCACACCCTATATAAACCTCTTTTGACCGAAACCCAAGGTTAAACTTGCTTGAGCCGCAATAAACAATATACCCCGAAATCAGATTTCTTGATTTTCTGCCTCCTTTTCTCTCTAGATTCCAAAACTTAGAAAAATGAAGAGCTAACACTCACTGCTCGTTTCGTCGCATGAATACCGGTAGGGAGTAATTCCGTAAGGGAGGACTTTGGTGGTTACAGCTAAGCACCCTGAAAAACAAAATCTTTAACCGAAAACGTAAGTCATTTTTTCGTATTTTTCGATTCCTATGGTATGAGCGGATCCTTCGGGGAAGGATTCATGGGTGTTTAGAACGAGTTTTTTCTCATAAATCCCTTCAGTGTTATCAGATCCTTACTCATACTATTCGAATTCGATAATGTTAATCACATCATAACATGTATCAATCTCGATTTGGTATGTGTATGTGTGAAATAGAAATATTGTTTCTGTGATTCTGTTACATATATTTGATATATGCATAAATTGTATTTATGTTAATCTGTCATTAATTACATTATACTGCATAAACTGTTTATGTTAATCTATCATTAATTCGATTATACCTAATAAACTGTTTATGTTAATCTATTATTAATCGCATAAACCTGTTACGCGATTGAGGGTTAAAACCGGGGCAGAAAACTCATTCGATGAGCAGAGGAAGAATCATATTTTTCTTCCAGGGGCGCTACCCCTCCCCCTCCCGCGCCCGCTCGCCTGCTAACCGGTTAGCGGGACCGCCGACTGCTCTGCGTAGTGGCAACATATAAGCCTTTGTATTTGTATTCGTTACCATTTTCATTATGCTTTATATGAGTTTTAGCTTGGTGAATAGCATGGCCTACTATACCCCATCTTGCTTTACATTTATTGGGATGTAATTTTATAATACGACCTGCAAGTATTTTTTTCAATATTGTAAAATTGTAATTTCTTTCTTAGATTAGATTTATTGTTTTACATTGAAGGTTGGGTATGCCCATGCAATTATGTAGCAAGACTGGAGGACGCTGGATCGAAGACATTATCCATGAGATGGGTATTGACTTAGATTGACCCTTGGCTCCCACCAAGCTCGTAGGAGTCATCATAGGATTAGGCCATGCTATCTCACGTTTACATTTATGTTTTTATATCTTGCATGTGATGCTTATATTCTTGTCTTGTGGGGTTTAACAAATTATTCGAACTAAATTGTTTTAATTAAGTCATAAAATGCCTACCATATCTTAAGCACTCTTTCAGCTTGAAGCATCATTTTGTCTGCTTCCCAAAGCAACAGATAGGTGGTTATCTAAGCAAAGGGAAAATAGTGATTTTCATATGTTTAGACATGGTTCGACTTAACTAGGCTACCAAAATAGTTTGGAGCCTAGGGCATAAAATGGGAAATAGGACATATAGATGTCATTCCCATGAGTTGATTTTACTTTAATTATGGATGTTAAGCCAAAACTTACTTATAACTATCTAAAATGGATTTCTCCACTATTTATCAAGTGTTGAAATTGTGGAAAGTTTTGTTGCTCAAAACTAATGACTTTGCAAATAATTTAATATAGATAATGACAACCAATAATTCACACAATTAATTGCGATTCGTTCTTGAACAAGAAAAACTAAGTGGGACCAATTTCCTTGATTGGTCCCGCAACTTAAGGATTATCCTTAAGCAGGAAAGAAAGTTATACGTTCTTGATACGGATATTCCTGAACAGCCTGCAAACAACGCCCCTAGAGCTGAGAAATATGCTTGGAAGAAGCATTGTGATGACTCTAACGATGTGACTTGTCTCATGTTAGTCACAATGAGCACTGGCCTTCAAAAACAGTTTGAAGGGGTTGAGGTTTTCCAGATGATGGGCCAGCTCAAGGAAATGTTCCAAGAGGAAGCCCGTCAAGAAAGATTCCTCACCACTAAGGCTTTGAATAGTTGCAAGATGGCCACTGGCACCTCTGTAAGTGCACATGTTCTTAAGATGAAGGGCTTTCTTGACAAACTTGAGAAGCTTGGGGCTCCCGTAGGTCATGACATGGCCACATATATGATCTTGGACTCACTCCCACCGGAGTATGACCAATTTGTGATGAACTTCAACAAGCATGCCATGGAGAAGTCTATACATGAGATACACGGGATGCTCAAGCAGGCTGAATTGAACATTAAGAAGACCCCTGAAGTCTTAATGGTTCAAAAAGGAAATTTTAAGAACAAAAGAAAGGGAAAGCCCATGGACAAGAAGGGCAAGGGCAATAACAAATCCAAGCCCAAACCCAAGGCCAAGGCACCAAAGGAAGGGGTTTGCTTCCATTACAATGAAACAGGTCATTGGAAAATGAACTACAAGCTCTACTTGGAAGAGAACAAAAAAGGGAAAGCCAGTTTGCCTGTCTCTCCAAGTATTTATGTTATTGAAATTAACATATGTGCTCCTACTTCGTGGGTATTAGATACCGGTTGTGGATCTCACATTTGTGCAAATTTGTAGGGGTTCAAAATGAGTAGATCACTGGCAAAAGGAGAAGTGGACCTGAGAGTAGCTAATGGAGCAAGAGTTGTTGATGTAGCTACAGGGACATTTAATTTAGTTTTTGCCAAGTGACCTTATTAATGAACTGAATAACTGTCTTTATTTTCCAACTTTGAGTAGGAATATTATTTCAGTTTCTTGTTTGGATATTGATGGTTTTGAAATAAATATTATGAATAAAATTTGCACCGTTCATAAATATCGTATATTCTATGGAAATGCCTCTTTGATGAATAGGCTTTATATTCTTAACCTCGATGAATCCATATAAGACCCATCTATAACATTAATACAAAGAGGTTTAAATCAAATAACTTAAACCAAACCTACTTTTGGCACTGTCGTTTGGGCCACATCAATGAGAATGCATATCAAAACTCCATCAAGATGGAATTTTGACATCATTTGAGTTAGAGTTTTATAAGACATGTGATTTTTGCTTGTTAGGCAAAATGACTAAAGCTCCTTTTACTGGACAAAGTGAGAGAGCTTCTGATTTGTTGGGCCTCATACATACAGATGTATGTGGACCAGTAAACACAAATGCTAGAGGAGGGTTTCAGTACTTCATCACATTCACAGATGATTTCAGTAGATATGGCTACGTCTTTCTAATGAAACATAAATCAGAAACTTTTGAAAGATTCAAAGAATTCCAAAATAAAGTACAAAATCAACTTGGTAAAAGTATTAAGATACTTCGATTAGAATGAAGTGGTGAATACCTTAACTAAGAGTTTGACGAACATCTTAGAGGTTGTGGAATTGTTCACAGTTAACACCTCTTAGCACACCACAATGGAATAGTGTATCAGAACGAAGGAATCACACCTTACTAGATATGGTTCGATCTATGATGAGTCAAACCAGTCTTCTAATTTCCTTTTGGGGCTACGCCCTAGAAACTGCTGCATTCATATTGAATAGAGTTCCTTCTAAAGCGGTTAAGAAAACTTCATACGAGATATGGATAGGGAAACGACATAGTTTGTCATTTCTCAAAATTTAGGGATGCGAGGCGTATGTAAAACGCTTATTATCTAACTCGCCCCCTAAATCTGACAAGTGTTTATTTTTGGGATATCCTAAAGAAACTAAAGGATATTACTTATATCTTCCATCAGAGAACAAAGCTGTTTGTTGCTCGAAATGGTCTATTCCTTGAAAGGGAATTTATTTCAAAAAAGGATAGTGGGAGTAAAATCCATCTTGAGGAAATTCAAGATCCCCAAACAACATCTGAACCACCTTTGGAACTTCAAGCAAGCTCACGTGCTGATACTGAACTTCAATCTTTAAACACAAGGCTTAAGGAGGTCAAGTCGGGTACATCAACAACCTGAGAGATATGGATTTCTCGTGACTGATGATCATTACATTGAACTGATTGATCAAGATGAACCCACTACCTACAAAGAGGCAATTTGTAGTTCTGAGTCAGATAAGTGGGTAGAAGCTATGAAGTCTGAGATGAAATATATGTACGATAACCAAGTATGAACTTTGGTTGACCCACCCGAAAGGTGTAAGGTCATTGATAACAAATGGTGTTTCAAAAAGAAAACCAACATGGATGGTAAGTAAGTTTAGAGTGATTTTACTTTTCTACCCTATATCTTCAGTAACATACTCGGTTTATGTTGATCTGGCCTAAAAACCACCGCGAAATGTGGTGGCAATTTATATATAATCAAATATAAATATAGTAGTGATATATTTAGTCAAAAAAAGAATTGACTGACAAAAACCTCAAAGCTTAAAACAGTTTAGTGAACATAACTCAACCAGTTGATCTTCAAGCACGTTTGTCTTGAAAGATGCTTCCTTATTAGATCTTACATTATACTTCCCAAAACCTTTTCTTTTTAATTTTCTAGAAGTTGATGGAATAGTTTTTTATTTTTTACAAGATATTGCTGAATTATATATATATATATATATATATAATCAAATATAAATATAGTAGTGATATATTTAGTCAAAAAAAGAATTGACTGACAAAAACCTCAAAGCTTAAAACAGTTTAGTGAACATAACTCAACCAGTTGATCTTCAAGCACGTTTGTCTTGAAAGATGCTTACTTATTGAAAAATTCTGATATAGACCTGGCCTACAAGTGGGGACATAGACCACTTGATCCACAATCAACCACATCCTCTCTTTTGATTAAAAAACAATAAAAACGCCTCAAACAATGCACCAAAAGGGGGAATATTTTTATTATTTTAATCAAAACTGTGATGTGGCTGAATGTGAACCAAGTGGTCCATGTCCACTTGGTAGGCCTGGTCCATGACAGAATTGATCTTACTTATTAGATCTTACATTCTACTTCCCAAAACCTTTTCTTTTTAATTTTCTAGAAGTTGATGGAATAGTTTTTTATTTTTTACAAGATATTGCTGAATTATATATATATATATATAGATTTTGATTATCAGGAAGAGCATTTGTGTTATATGAATAAAAGAGAACTTGGAGAGGAGGCTTCTTTGGAGGCAGCTCGTGAATCACTTATAGCCATCTCAAACTCTCTCTCCCCCCTCCCCCCCAAGATAAGGTCCGAGTTGGAACGCTGAACAATCGAGACAAACCACTGGCAACTAATGGTGACAACGCTGATGGTTTCCGGTCAAAATTAATTTCTATTTCTAATTTTCGTTCTCCATATTCCGGTCTCAACAGTTAAAATGGATTAAATTAAGTCATGGTTGATTTCTGGGATAAGTTATGTTACTTTTTTTTTTAATTGATTAATTTGTGTATTTTCTTTTGCTATGTAAGCATATGAAAAAACTCTATACAACTGTGCTCAACATCTTGTAAAAGAAACATTTTTGTTGGGAAATGATGAGTCTTTGTTTGTCACAACTTCTCCTGCTTCTTTAAGAACTGCCATATATGTTGGAATTAGTTTTCATTTTGGTCATCAATTTATATATGTACGCTTAGTTACTTTCATCAAATTCTTTTACTTTTTTTAAAATTATTTTTTGTCCTCAATATAATTTTTATTTATATAAACAAAATTGGATACAAGAAGGGCCAAAAGACCATAGATATACCTTACAAGTTGCCAAACGGCCTTTAAAAATTACACTAAGGCCTTTTAAAAGACTTATATGTAGTCGTCATGTGGCGCTTTACATGTGTCTTTTTACTATTAATTTTTAAGTCTTAAATACCAATATTATTTCTCTCATTCTATTTGTGATAACCGTAACTTTTGCGTACGTGATTTTTGACGTGTAATTTATTTTTCGCGAGTAACTGTGTAGACGTGATTTATTTCGTGTGATTATATGACTACGTGTAAAATTATTTTTTATAACATGTTACATGTTATTTTTGTGTACGTTTTATAGAGGGGTGTTTCGCTCACGTTTCGTAGTTGGGGGATTTAATTGTTATTCACCTAAATAAATAATTGGAATAGGAATTAAATGAATTGAATAATAAATAGAATTTAATTAAAAAGAAGTAGAGGGGTTCGTGGGTTACAAGGGGATTAAAAATGAAAGAAACTAAATAAAGAAAAAGGAAAGCAGAGCATCGTGGGTTTTGGGGTAGTGGTTTCTCAGGAAACGTGAAGGCCAACAAACAAAGAAGAAAGAAAAAGAAACGGTGGCGGCTGTGGCGGCTCCTCTCTCTCTCTCTCTGTGCGGCAGGAAGCAAGAAAAGGTTAAAGACAAAGGGGAACCATTATTGGGCAGTAGGTTCTCTATTGGGATCCTTGCCCAATCAGATGAAAAGAAAAAAGGTGGCAGCCAGTAGGCTTCTTGGAGTCGCGAGAGTCACAGTGAGGATTTTGTGAGAGTTTTGATTTCTGGGCAGTCTTTGAGAGATCACAGAGAGATCGTTACTTGTCCGTTTTCATTCCATAATATACCGATTCGAAGGCGCTCGAGTTACATACGAGTGAGCGCAGACGGGAGTCGATTTGGAATTCGGAGTGGAAAGATACTGCACCGGGAGCGGGACTGTTTTTCTGAATTTCGTGTTCTGCACAGTTTTCGGTAGAATCGTCTTACAGGTAAAATTCGAACTCCAATCGGAGTAATTCTTTTTTATTTATAAACTAGACTGATAGGCCTTTAATTTGAGGGATCAATATTTTAACCGTTGGATTTTCCGTAATGTATGTCAGAAGTGGAGGGCAGAACCAGATTTTTGTGCGATTAAATATAGTCTGTCCAGAACTTCGACAGCACGTTTGAGAGGGCTATCGACCTCCGTTTTCGACCCACAGCACATCAATTCGAAGATAATGGAAAGACCTTCGAGTGAGCGCAGACGGATCGTGAATCGGAGGTTCCAGCAGAAAGTTATCGCACGCGAGTGAGGCTGCCAGCACTGATTACGAGATTTCAGTGTTTATCACGTCCGTAACGATAGGGACATCGCTTTCGATTATTAATTTATGTTCTGAATTGTGATTACTGTTAATTTCTGTTCTGGCATGATTTACTGTATTTGGGGATATTCAATAGCATAGACTGCTCGGTGATTAATTCTTGGATTATCTAATTTCTTATTGTTTAATTTGAATTACGGAATTGTTGGTTGATTTGAGCATGCCTGTTTGATTTCAATTGTTTTAATTAATTGCTAAAATCTTGTAAAATGTCTCTGCACTGTTCTGCGGACCATGGAGTCCTTTCTGTAAATGCCTTATTTGAGTCTTAATTGAGTCATCTTAATTAGTGTCATTGTTACAGTCCTATTTGGTTTGGTCGACCGAGTCGTCGCCCCCCCTATTGAGCTCTTGTCTAGGATCACTAGTTAGCAGGTTCCGTCCGACTTCTGCTCTGCTCTGTTCTGATATATGACCCCAAGAGGTCTTGCTCTGTTCTGATATATGACCCCGAGAGGTCTTCTACTCTGTTCTGTACTGGGTCTTCATCTAGTGGGACCAATCATTAGATACGGTAGTGGTTTTGTGGAGTCCCTGATGGGGGATGATGAGATAATGTAATGGATTGAACCTTAAAATCTGTGCCCCGTCGTTTGGGGGGCAACCCGAACCCACGAGTTTTACTGAACCGTCCTAGTTTGGTTTATAACTGGGACCACTACCGTTATTCCTGAGTATTAGAAAATAGATAACTGAGCTCATGTGGTGGGATTGTTGTGTCATAGCCTTAATGATGTTCTAAGTATCTAAGACGAGTATGTGATTGGGTGTACCGGATGGGCAACGCGTGGTGCTTGTCGTATACTCGGTTATGGAATCGTTTAGGTGCGAAGAATGTTGTTAATTGCTTAACTGTTGCATTCTATGTGTTCGTTCTTGTTTGGTCATTATATGATGTTTGTTTGGAGTCTATTTGGTCTCATATGAGTTGGGATGTTGGGAATGTTTTGGTGCACTTTTGCACAAGTTTAAAACTCATTTTTCTGAAAAACCGCAGCTGTGCAGTTCACTGTTCTGTTCTGTTTCGAACCCTCTGTTCTGATCTGTACCGTACTGTATTGTTCTGCACTGAGTTCTGAGTCTTGTTAGACTTGGGACGAGTCATTTACATATATTTCCATAGGGGTATTTTGGGAAATGGGCATATGCATTATCTGTATCTATTTCTGCTGTTCTGTTTCTGTTCTGTCTGTATTATTTATATTACTGTTTTAGGTCCCTGCTGAGCACCGGAGCTCAGTCCGATATCCGGTTTTGTTTTTCAAGTTTTGTAGATGTTGATTATACCTGTGATGATGGAGCTTGGGATGGGGATTAAGAAGAGTGATCCTAACTGGATAGTTCACACCTGTTATCGCTTTTATAGTTATTTACTTTGAAACTTGTAGTTCCCTTTGAGATGTAATAACTTAAACATATTTTTTTTAGAATAACGCTTCCGCTAGTTCTCTTATTACTATTTATGGGCTTTGAATAATGAACTCGTTTATTTACTAATTCTCTGACTGCGGCTTTGGTGCTTCATTAACCAATGGGGCACTGCCATGTCATCATTCCGGAGACGGGGTGTGACAGAAGTGGTATCAGAGCCAGGTCGAACCTTAGGGATTTAAAATATGTAATGAAAATAGGATAACAAGAACACGTAATGTGAGGTGTGTGATGGGTAGAGACCATGGACTAGGATGTTTCTTATTATCTAATGTTATATCATGATGTTATATGATTTTACATGCATGTGATGGTTTCATTAACTTATATACATGTATATGCTGATCTGCTTATATATGATATATGCTCGGTGATTTCTTATATTATGTCATGTTTTATTTGTTAATGTCTCACATGTTTACTTGTTAATTGTTTATAGCATATTTTATTTATTTGTTATATGCTATGTTTTAGTATTCTATATGTTATACCATGTCATACGCTACTTGCTTTTGCTTAACACGTTTAATTGTTAAATTCTTTGTAGCTTATCTTACCTTATCTATTATATAATTGTTGGGGTTAAAATGAATTCGAGTCAAGGAAGCAATGACGACTACGGCTTACCTACCGCTTGCTCCCCTTTATCCACAACAACTCCTTTCTTATCATTTCCTTCTTCGATGCTCATACTGATATAAGTTTGGTTGTTTTAGAGTTCTTTTAATGTTGGACTTCTTCACAACATTTGTTGCATACTTGGTTTGAGGGATAAAGAATTTTTTTTTCTTTTTTTTTTCCTTTATTCAATATGTAATCCCCAAGAAGAATGTTAATTAACCTATCATACTCACCTCAAATTCAGTTTGCATTTTGTTGGTAAACTGTTAATTTTTTTTAGTAACCTCTAATAGTTTATCCAAACACAATATCATCAACTTGAATTATCGTGATTTAATTTCCTGAATTCTTAACGAACATTTTCTTACCAACTCCACCTTCTGTGTGTTCGTGTTTCAATTAGAACTTTGTTGGCTTCTAATACCAAGCTCTTGAGATTTATTTCAATCCACAAAGAGCCTTTTTCAATTTGTATTCATAGTTTGAATAATCTGGTTTTTATATTCCTTGGGGTTGTTCCACGTGTACTCTTTCTTGCGCCACCTATTCGGAAAAATCCTATTGACATCCATTTGATAAAGCTTGAAGTTCCCCGAAAATGCAACGTCAACATAAGTCTTATAAACTCAAGTCTTCCTACAGAAGCAAATCGTCTCACTAAAATCCGTCTCCGTACTTGAGTGAATTCTTGGACTACCATTTTGGATATATCTCTAATAAAATCCCTTAACTACTTGGGCTTGTTTCTAAACACCCATTCAAATACAATGATGTTCACATCATCTTCTCTTGGAACCAGTTTCTGAACATTATTCTTTGAAACCGTTGAAATTCTTTTTGCATCGACATGATCAATTTTCAATTATCTACTCAACCGAAAGATTTATTTTACTTACCCGACTGGTACCCGTTTCGTCTGTTGCACCCCTAAACATGAGTGACTATCACAATTATCATAATGTTCACTCGTTATATTGTAAGATCTTCTTGGCTCTTATTTATTAAGATTCTGCCAGCTCAACAAAATCACTCTCATCAAATTTTGTGAGATAGTTTTCAACAAGATTTGCAGACAAATCTTGTATCATTACATTGATAGCTTCCATCATTTTAGAGGTTCTTTTGTTGTATACCTCATGTTGGAGTATCTCAAAAATGTTCCTTCATCGGTCATTTCTCAAAAGTGTTTCTTATTCCGCTATTTGTGTTTGTTACATTCAACCTTCTATTTGCCGCCCTTTTGAGTTTCCTCACGTTGTTCTTTCATATTCCTGTTTACCGGCTGCGACCTGATGAGACATTGCCCGTATCTTTTGTTTCATACGGACTTAGTAAATTTATTTTGTTTATTGTATTTCTAAGTCAATTTTGTGCCTTTTCGATTTATTCACGGAGTACTTACGGAATGAATTAAAGTTTAAGTGAGATTAGAATGTAGTTGTTTTACTTATTTTCCATTTTTTTCAACTACGCTAACGTAAAACAATATAAATAATAATGAAAAACTCACATTTGTTAGTTAATCCAATTGCGGTGATTCACAGTTGATATTAAGCTCAAGGTCAAGAAAAACAATGACGACGTCTTCTTCTCAATGGACAAATTCAATTAAAAGTTTCAAAGACAACATCAACAAACACATTAATAAACAACAGTCTAAATCCTAAACCATGACCACACACTTGAAATAGTCCATAAAACCCTCAATATATTGTTAATTTATTATTATTTTAGGTATATGTCTCTGTCAGCATTTCCAGGAAATCCATTTCCCTCCTCGCCTCAAACTGAGCCTGATCGGTCTCCACCGGAGCTACCACGGTCGTCGCCGCCGACATTTCCAGCTCTCCATCATCACCATTTAAGTCATCGACAGTTCCTTCCAAAAGCAAAGCCATAAATCCGTTTTTCTTTGGATTCACCTTCGGCTCATAACCATAATAAGTTAAACCAAGGTGTTCAGATCCATCTTTCAAAATTGAGGCATAATTCTCTATATCCGAGTTCGGGTTTGAGTGGCTACCAACTAGTTCTTTAAGGAAGACATTTTCTTCCTCTTGTTCATGTTCTTCATCATTATCAGTACTATTGTAGTCTGAATTAATGTTGGAGCTTCCCAAACCGTTGATGTAGTCTTGTAAGAGAGTGTTGTCGGCGGCATTGCGAATGCGAGTAAGGCGTTTTCGCTTTGTGGCATTCCAATGATTTTTAATAGTATTTTCAGTCCTTCCCAATAGCCTTTTTGCAATTTCAGCCCACTTATTCCCCATTTCTTTGTGGGCTTGGATCAATATTGTGTCTTCCTCTTCAGACCAGTTGCCTTTCTACAAAAAAAAACGCCAACAAAAATTTGGTTAAATTTTTTAGATCTTGGTATTTTTATAAACATTGTTCAGACACATCTGAATCTTCAAATAGCTTGATCATACATGGTTCACATTATAATTATTTTAGAACGACGATCTATGAAAAAATATTAGTTACGAAATAACTACAATTTAGATCGGCAATCAAGCAATCTAAAAATCTAAAAATGTTTGCACGATACTGACAAAAACGCATATCTATATGATAATAATATTTTTATTTTTATACATAAATATTATCAAGTCATAAGAGTAACGATTAAAAACAATTTGGAAGTCCCCTCAAGTACATCATTTGAAGATAACAGATAATTCAATAAAATTAAATAAGTTAACAAAAAAAACTCAAAACTTAGATTAAATTTGCATCTAATCTCTTAAATTACCTTCTTCTTCTTTAAATAATAAATGAATAAAGTAATTCATCTCAAAAAAATACAAAAATTTAATGCTATTTTTTATATATTATTGGCTATATTTCACAAAATTTCTTTTAAACTTCTTTAGGCTTAAATTACATCAGGGACATTTCCACTCCACAAAATATATATATATATATATATATATATATATATATATATATATATATATATATATATATATATATATTCAACTTCTTTCTCTTTAACTTTTGCTTGTATATTATGTTTTCACCATTTTTGCACAATCTTCAATGTTATATTTTGTTTTCGTGCAACGTCCAACGTAAATGACGAGTAAAAATAATGATCAATTATCAATATATAATGCATGAACAAAGCAAGTTAAAAAAAACTTAAGGAACAAATTCAAATAACAAAGAGATGTCTGTGAATGCATAAACTCAAGAGAATCTACATAACAAAGAAAATAATATGAAGACCTTGATATTCGGCTTTAAATGGTTGTGCCATCTTTCTCTACATTGCTTCCCCACCCTTCCTCTTATTATATTAGCAACATGAGACCATTGCCTTTCTCCAAGCTCCTCTACTAACTGCAACAACAATCTGTGCAAAAATAGTACAAAATTAAGATTTTTATTTTTTAGGTCAAGGAAATTGTACAATTAATGTAAATTAATAATTTCCATTTTTTCTAGAAAACAAAATAAAACTAAAAGGTTAGAAACCGTTTTTTTTATTTTTCGAGAATCAAAATGTTAAAATTGAAAGGGGAAATCGAAAAATACATATCTAGTGGGGCATGGTAAATCAGCATAGTGATAATGGTTGATGAGAAGGTGGAACATGAAGACGATGGTGTGATTTGAGGTAGTGGTGGATTACATTTTTTATTATTTTTCATTTGTATGGGTAATGAGTCATTTCAATTTGTTTTGTGATTAAAACTAACAGAAGTTACTAATAAGGTTAGATTTATAGTTTCTCTAAACGATTAGGTTCATTTTGTGTTTTGGACAAATTTTAACACCATTTTATAATTATTCTAAATTAAAAAAAATGCATTTTTTTAAGAAAACAAAATAACATTTAAAATTCTTATTTTATCTTCTTCTCAAAAATAAAATAAAAAATAAATGTAGGATCCCCTCCAAAAAAAGAGTAAAATGTAGGAATCCATTTTTTTCCAAACAATTAAAATGTAGAAATTGAAAGGAAAAATAAAAATACCTGTCCTCATCGGGGCTCCATTGCCCTTTTCACAACGTCGAGTTTTGTCTCGCTTGGTTTTTCCCTTTTTGTATGTGTTTTCCCCTTACTCTGATTGTTATCAATCGTAACGTCTAATGCTTCCCTCCCAGAGAGATCTGCATTCATAGATTTACCTTTTGAGGAGTCGGGTGGAGAGTAATCTCGAGATTCACTTGGCAAATCAACACTAGTTGGATGAACAAAACTCGAAAATTCAATTTGAACATCACTCATAGCACAATTTTCACCAACAAATGGAAACAAATTTGATGCTTTCGAGTTAAATTCGTTTTTAATTCGCTTGCCACAAGGATTTTGAAATGGGCCAAGAAGATCAACAGACAAAGAATGAACAAGAGATGAATCATCAGAAAACTTATCATCATTGAAATTTTTTTGAGACAAACCTTGAGAAATTGAAGAAGATTCTTTTACACACTTGCCATTGGTTTGAGAATTGAAAAGGTTTTCTTCAAAAATATTTTCAAATGAAGTAAAATTCTTCTTAGAATTTGCATCACAATCCATGCTTAAGCAAAATTGGTAAAATAAAAAAAAATAAAAAAAAAAGCAAAAAATTGGTAAAATATGAGGTAAGAACAACAATCACAAAGGGAAGTAGATTACCAGAATAACAAGAAGGGCTACTTGTAAGAGTTAAGAGGGGGCATTATATAAGAGATTAGTAAAGGAGTTGAGGCATTAGGTATAGGCGTTATGTTCGAGGGGCCAGCTATTTTTCCCTTTTTCTTTTTATTTTTGTTCTGCACGCGCTAATGTAAGATGATGGAACTAATAATGTTAAATCGTGAATTTGTTAGTTAATCCAACGACGAGAAATAATAATTGAACATGACTATTGGTATTCAATTTTAGATCAAGAGAGACAATGACGACGTCATTTCTTCTTTGTCATTTTTTTTTGGGTAAAAAATGATGTAGGTTCCAAACTTTTAACTGTGAATCTAGTTATACTTTTTTATAACGTGTTAATATTGAGAGTTTTTTTTTTTTTTTTGATGAATTGTTAATATTGAGAGTTATTAATATATGAAGAGCACTAAGGGACTGAATCAAAGTTAAATACAAAAAGCATGCAGTTATTTTACTTATTTTCTATTTTATTCAATTTATGGTAACTTAAAATAATATAAATAATAATGAAACCTCTTAATTTATTAGTTAATCCAACAACTGTGAATAACAATTGAGAGTGGCAATTAATATTCAATTTAAGGTCAAGCAAGACAATGACAACATCTTCTTTTTTCTTTTTTCTTTTTTCTGTTTTTCTTTTTCTTTTTTCATGGTGAAAATGTGGACAAAGAGATAACAACGGTTCTTTTATTTCTTTTTCTTTTTACTTATTTTTCTTTTTCTTTGTCAATATTGAAATAATTAATTTCTAAACATGATTAGCCGTTAGCAATTAATATTCAATTCAAGGTCAAGCAAGACAATGACAACATCTTCTTCTTTCTTCGTCTTTTTTTCTTTTTCTTGGTGTGAATGTGGACAAAGAGATAATAAAAGTTCTTTTATTTTTTTTACTTCTTATCCTTTTTCTTTGGCGATATTGAAATAATTAATTTCAAAACATAATTAGCTATTAGCCCTTAAATACTTTCCAAACAGAATGATTAAATGACAATAGAAATAGTACAAACTTCTTCCTTCAATGCTTCAGTAGCACCATATAAATATTATACTTATATCTGTGATTTAGTCCACATCGTTTTATTCAACAATTTTAGTCCTAGTGTTGAGGGAGTGTTTTCTAAGTATGCTGAATGGTTATCAACTATCTTCGAAAAATATATTATTTTTTTTTAGTGAAAATAACTTTTTTCTCAGTCCCAAACAAATTTGTATTCATGGTCAACATCGCGATGACATTAAATTGAGAAAAGTAAAATTTCATTAAAAAAGAATTTCGAAAAAATAAAAATATACCCTTACAATTTATGGATTTGTTTTGACGATAATAGAACAAAATTGAAAATTTAAAGTGTTTAAATTTTTAGTTTCTTTTTTTCTTTCCTGTGCAAAATAAGGGAGAAGAATATGTAACCGAAAGAAACAATTATAAAGATTTATGACGGAGATAAATAGTTCATAAATGTAATTTTTAAGCAAAGAAAATTCAGAAGAAGAGAGTAAAAAAGATAATCAACTTTGAACATAAGAGGAAAATCAAGATGGAAATGTATTTGTCCATGTTATATCAATGTTGACAAAGAGACGGCGAGGATTTTCCTCAGCCAACATAAAAGCCACTTCAAAAGTAAGTGAAGTAGATGAAGTTTGAAATCATTTAATCAAAATACAACTAGTTCTTTGCACTATATGTCAAGTATATACATATGTTTGTAGATGGAGCGGTTACTTATTTTTTCATGTAGTCTTCTTAGACACATTCACTTCGTAATTCATCTACAAGATCTGTTAAACTTATATTGTAGCATACTTAGCCATAAGCTATTTATTCGATAAAGTTTATTCTTAACTACCTTTTTGTATGTTTTCAGACCCAGCTACTTTCTGTGCGGCAGAAATAAGCACGAGTTTGACACATAACTTCAAACATGAGTGCAAATTAGGCTATATATATATATATATATATATATATATATATAGAAATGTATGCACTCCAATTGATATGAAATAACGTTGGGATATATATAGAAAGATATACACTCCAGTTGATATGAACTGCCTATTTTGCATTCATATTTGAGGTCATATGCCAAACTCCTACCTGTTTTCATCGTACTCTACTTCACATGTTGTGGTTGGAACTAAAAATATACAGAAAAATTTGTTAAAGGATAAATTTTATCGAATTTCCATCAAATTCCACCGTACAGTTTATGGTTAAGTATTTCTACAACAGAAATAGTATAGGAACTATTTGTGCAAATTATTAAAAAAAAAAAAAAAACAAGCAATTAGAAGTCTTAGCCAGGTTGGAATTAGAAACATTTATTTAGTGTGTGAGACTAACGTCATAACCAACTACACCATCTAGACATGTAGTTAAATATACTTTTTCTTTTAAAATCGATTCCCTTTCCTCATTTTTTTTTTCATTCACAATAATTCTGATACCCATATTATTTTTAAATCATGTTATATTTGCAATCAAAATAATGAAGGTCAATTAAGTAAGGTGTTTAAATTTTTATTAACTTCCAAGTCAAGGTTGTAATTTTTCTTTTCTATTTTTCAAGAAAAATTCCGAGCCAAAAAATAAATGGTAAATATTAATGGTGTAAGTGTCTTTGGTTGATTCAATAAAAGATAATTAAAATTTTTTAAAAAAAACCCTTCAAATCCTTTATATGTTCTTATAAATATCAACGTTTTTATGAAATTTAAGATAAAAATATCAAAAGAAGAAAAATGCAATCCAAATACACCTGCCATAGTAGCTTCGTATTATTAACAATTGTAAAATGTATGATCATGCACTGCTCATCTCCGTTGTTTAGCGAATATATAACACAATAGAGACATTATTCTTTTACGTTTATTTATTTATAAGAGAATTTTTTTATGAATTATAAGGGAACGTATTTAATGTTTTCATAACGTGTTTATATGTTACTTCTATAGGTAGAGTATAAAAATAAAATCAAACAGATCAATTTTAGAAGAGGTGGTCCAATAAAAGTAACTCTCTCCGACGAGTTCGACATGATACCTAATAAAATCTCCATCCTCTGTCAAAATAAAAAATAATAAAATAGATCAAGATTTCCCTGCCTAAAGACCAATTATTAGGCTCGAGTTTGACTTACTCATGTGTGAATGGGTCAAACTTAGAACATGAAACAACTCATCATTCTCTTCCAAAAAAAAAAAAAAGGCAAAATAGTAGATTTGATCCTTAAACATTTTACGACTTGCATGTTGGGTCTTTTTTTTTTTTTTCTTGTTGGGTACTTGAACATTTTACGACTTGTAAATTAGGTCCTTCTGTGTATTTTTTGGCTAGTCAATGGTTAGTCAACAAAAAACCCAATTTTTAACAAGGGTATTTTGGGTACTTCATTTACCCCTCCTCCCCTACCCATCTGAACTCTTCCCTTTTTTTGGGGTTCTTGGAGAAATATGAGATTCTAAGCTTTTTCCTTAGGATGAGGAAGGCTTCGTGGGTTTTTAAAGCCAAAGAGGGGAAGAGTTCAGATGGGTAGGGGAGGAGGGGTAAATGAAGTACCCAAAATACCCTTGTTAAAAATTGGGTTTTTTGTTGACTAACCATTGACTAGCCAAAAAATACACAGAAGGACCTAATTTACAAGTCGTAAAATGTTCAAGTACCCAACAAGGAAAAAAAAAACAAAAAGGACCCAACATGCAAGTCGTAAAATGTTTAAGGATCAAATCTACGATTTTGCCAAAAAAAAAAGGAACTACATGAGTTGCATAATAAAGAGGGGTGGCGAGAATGTGAATGTAAAAGGAAAGAATGAGCAACGGAGATGAGGATTGCAAAAGAAAGAGGGGGTTGCAGAATGAAGGGGGCACTGAGGAAAAGAGTTAAAGGAAAAAAATGACGATTATAACATTGTGGACTAAAGTGCTCCTACTCTTAGCCAAGGGGACTAAATTACAATTATTCCTTATCATATTAGTACTATATTAATAAACATTCATTGCATTAATGTTTGGAGAGATCACCGGAAACCTCCCAAATTCATCAATGGAAACCGCCGGATCCTCCTCAACTCCGTCGCCGTCATCATCATGCATCATCGGACCACATATTCTACTACGACAAGGCAGCTCAGGCGAAGTTCCAGAAGGATCCACACTACTTCAAGCGTGTGAAAATCTCAGCCCTAGGTCTTCTTAAGATGGTCGTGTTGGAAATTATATATTTTTCTTGGACTATTGAAAAAATTGGAACTAAACAGATTTTATAACTGCTGAACAGTAAAATAAAAAAAAATGCAGGTAAAAATAAGCAGAAAATGCAGAGGGAGAGGGAAATATTTCGGGTGGTTTACACTGACATGCAGAGCTGCTATTTATAGGCTCAAATGAATATCAGAAAAAACTGCCCAACTATTACTCTGCCACTATGAGGGAAATATTTCGGGTGGTTTACACTGGCAGGCAAAGTTGCTATTTATAGGCTCAAATGAATATCAGAAAAACTGCCCAACTATTACTCTGCCATTATGCTGACTGTTACAGTCAACATCATAAATTCGTAATGAATTGCAGGACTGTAACAGTCCAGCAATAATGTTGTGTAAAACCCCTATGTAGATTCAGAATTCAAAAAGAAAACCAGAAGCAAAAACGTGGCTGGTCAGGCCCGCGTATTTTTTGTCCGGCATTCGTGTACCCAGGTCACGCATGCACACAAGTTCAAGCTAATTTGGTATCCACAGACCTTTCGTTTGCACCCCCTGCACGGGCGCACAGGAGGTTATCACTTGAGGCATAATAGTGGTAATACAATTTAAACACATTTGAACCACTTTTCCTTATAAAGTGAAAACACTTCCAAAGGTATATATATATATATATATATATATATATATACACTAGTTACTTTCATCAAATTTTTTACTTTTTTTAAAATTATTTTTCGTCCTCAATATAATTTTTTTTTATATAAACAAAATTGGATATAAGAAGGGCCAAAAGACCATAGACATACCTTATAAGTCGCCAAACGGCCTTTAAAAATTACACTAAGGCCTTTTAAAAGGCTTATATCTATTCGTCATGTAGCGCTCCATATGTGTCTTTTTACTATTAATTTTTAAGTCTTAAATACCAATATTATTTCTCTCATTCTATTTCATAATATAGATAAGAGTAATTTTAGAAAAAAATATATATTTAAAGAGTTAATAACTATTTATAGCACTAAACTATTTACGAATTTCTCTTTATAGTACTAAACTATTTTTTATCTAAATATGTCACTCAACTATTTATGTTTATCAAAAAAAATACAACCACCCATTTTTTGGGTGTTTTCCGGTCAGTGATGTCACGTGAGTTGCTTCGGAACATGAACAACGACGAAAAGGAAAAGAAATCTTGGAAACATCGGGCGATAACTACTTAATTTGTTGTTGCAAGGGCAAACGGGTCTGTCAAATTAAGCAGTTATGGCCCGACGTTTCCAATATTTCTTTTCCTTTTCGCCTTTGTTCATGTTCTGAAGCAACTCACGTGACATAGCTGGCCGGAAAACACCCAAAAAATGGGTGGTTGTATATATTTTGATAAATGTAAATAGTTGAGTGACATATTTATATAAACGTAAATTGTTGAGTGACATATTTAGATAAAAAAAATAGTTTAGTACTATAAAGAGAAATTCGTAAATAGTTTAGTGATATAAATAGTTATTAACTCTTTAAATATATATTTTTTTCTAAAATTACTCTTATCTATATTATGAAATAGAATGAGAGAAATAATATTGGTATTTAAGACTTAAAAATTAATAGTAAAAAGACACATATGGAGCGCTACATGACGAATAGATATAAGCCTTTTAAAAGGCCTTAGTGTAATTTTTAAAGGCCGTTTGGCGACTTATAAGGTATGTCTATGGTCTTTTGGCCCTTCTTATATCCAATTTTGTTTATATAAAAAAAAATTATATTGAGGACGAAAAATAATTTTAAAAAAAGTAAAAAATTTGATGAAAGTAACTAGTGTATATATATATATATATATATATATATATATACCTTTGGAAGTGTTTTCACTTTATAAGGAAAAGTGGTTCAAATGTGTTTAAATTGTATTACCACTATTATGCCTCAAGTGATAACCTCCTGTGTGCCCGTGCAGGGGGTGCAAACGAAAGGTCTGTGGATACCAAATTAGCTTGAACTTGTGTGCAGGCGCGACCTGACGTGTGTACATGAATACCGGACAAAAAATACGCGGGCCTAATCAGTCATGTATCCAAAGTCAATGACAATCATTAAATTTTAGCTAAAGTCAAAATGGACATTTAAATACGGACGAATAGAGTATAATCACTCTTAACTTTTACAAGCTTCTTTCCTGTAGGCGCTACCCCTTTTTTTTGTCTGGTAAATTGCCTCCGCCTTCACTTTATGCTTGTTTTTCTTGCCTCCTATTGTACCATTTTTACGTTAAGCATGAAGTTAGATAAAAATTCTAAGAAGAATTTTACTTCATTTTAAAATCTTTTTGGAGAAAACCTTTTTAATTCTCAATCCAATGGCATTTCTATGGTAAGATCTTCATCATTTTCTCAAGGTTTTCTTAAAAAGATTTCCAATGGTGGTAACTTTTTGGAAGAAATCCTCCCTTCGTTTTATAATAAATTTATTTTTAGACTATCATTATCATTTCAAATAGATATCATTTTCTAACTTTTAAATATGAGTTAATAGCTATTTATATCACTAAACTATTTACGAATTTCTCTTTATAGTACTAAACTATTTTTTATCTAAATATGTCACTCAACTATTTATGTTTATCAAAAAAAATACAACCACCCATTTTTTGGGTGTTTTCGGTCAGTGATGTCACGTGAGTTGCTTCGGAACATGAACAACGACGAAAAGGAAAAGAAATCTTGGAAACATCGGGCGATAACTACTTAATTTGTGTACAAGGGCAACGAAATGTCAAAGTAGCGTTATCGCCCGACGTTTCCAATATTTCTTTTCCTTTTCGCTTTGTTCATGTTCGAAGCAACTCACGTGACATCGTCGGCTGAAAACACCCAAAAAATGGGTGGTTGTATATATTTTGATAAATGTAAATAGTTGAGTGACATATTTATATAAACGTAAATTGTTGAGTGACATATTTAGATAAAAAAAATAGTTTAGTACTATAAAGAGAAATTCGTAAATAGTTTAGTGATATAAATAGCTATTAACTCATATTTAAAAGTTAGAAAATGATATCTATTTGAAATGATAATGATAGTCTAAAAATAAATTTATTATAAAACGAAGGGAGGATTTCTTCCAAAAAGTTACCACCATTGGAAATCTTTTTAAGAAAACCTTGAGAAAATGATGAAGATCTTACCATAGAAATGCCATTGGATTGAGAATTAAAAAGGTTTTCTCCAAAAAGATTTTAAAATGAAGTAAAATTCTTCTTAGAATTTTTATCTAACTTCATGCTTAACGTAAAAATGGTACAATAGGAGGCAAGAAAAACAAGCATAAAGTGAAGGCGGAGGCAATTTACCAGACAAAAAAAAGGGGTAGCGCCTACAGGAAAGAAGCTTGTAAAAGTTAAGAGTGATTATACTCTATTCGTCCGTATTTAAATGTCCATTTTGACTTTAGCTAAAATTTAATGATTGTCATTGACTTTGGATACATGACTGATTAGGCCCGCGTATTTTTTGTCCGGCATTCATGTACGCACGTCAGGTCGCGCCTGCACACAAGTTCAAGCTAATTTGGTATCCACAGACCTTTCGTTTGCACACCCCCTACGCGGGCGCACACGAGATTATCACTTGAGGCATAATAGCGGTAATACAATTCAAACACATTTGAACCACTTTTCCTTATAAAGTGAAAAACACTTCCAAAGGTTTTTCATGTGGGATGTGGGTTTAAAAAACCGTTTACCACATTTTATTCACCCCACTTTATACCAATTTATCATTCACACAAAGAATTGATTTTCTCACATGTTATATATCATCGCGAAGTTTGCGCAATCAACTTCGTGGTAAACTCAATAACATTCAAAACCGAACGGTATAACATATATATTCTCACGACACATTAATTACACTTTAATACTTTGAAAAAAAACAATTTCTCCAACAGGTCGTTCACGCTCGTTCTGGTGGTACTATTGAAGTAATGGGTCTAAAAAAAAAAAAAAAAAAAAAAGTAATGGGTCTAATGCAAGGAAAGACTGACAGCGATGCTATTATTGTTATGGACGCTTTTGCCCTTCCTGTTGAAAGTACTGAGACTCGTGTTAATGCTCAGGCTGATGCTTATGAGCAATGTTATTAAAATCGAGATTTTACGTAGAATCGGTGGATGGGTGAAAAATCATAAAATCGTACCGAAAAATTAAAAAATATATTTTATATATAAATAAGAATAATTAACATATAAATAATATCATATGGTCTAACAATATGCGAAAGTCCATAAAACATAATTTCACAAATTTTTTCAAAAGAGAATAACGTAACAAAGTTCACAATAAAAAAAACTTACAAGTCTTTCAAAATATAAAACTCAAATGTTTAAATTAATAAATATAAACCTCCTTCCAAACGGCCCCGGTCGACTTTGATACCCTTGACTTGAAGTCGTCTATGCAATTTCCTTTATTCATTCATTCATTCTTTAGTAGAAAAATACACGAATTTCACACGCAATTCTATTACCTTAAGAAGCATTCACTAAGAATTTCTCACTATTAATTGTTATCAAGAGAGATCCACTGATCTATATATTTTTGTTGATCTTTTCACTTCAGCCTTCATCTAAGCAAACGCCATTCAAGAATCTCACCTTCTTCAAGAATTTCTTCATTTGAATCCATTAAATACTGATGAATTTCTTCATTTGAATCCATCAAAATCAGTTAAGTATCCATGGAGAATAATTATAAAAGAAAAAGAAATGATATTATAAGTAAATTTAGGAATCGGTAGAATCGTAAAATCGTACGATTTTACGATCTGATTTTACGATTCTACTCCGTTTTTACCAGATTTCGATTTTACTTCCGATTTAACTCGTTTTGCTTCCGTAGAATTGTAAAATCGTACGATTTTACGAGTTGACTCGCAATTTTAACAACAATGCTTAAGAGTACGTGGTCGATTACTCTACAACTAACAAACGGGCTGGCCGCTAGGAGAACGTTGTTGGGTGGTACCATTCACATCCTGGTTATGGGTGCTGGCTTTCTGGGATTGACGTTTCAACACAAATGGTTTTTTTTTCTTCTTTTTTAGAGCTCAACAGAGGAGGTCGACCTCACCAGAGGAGGAGCCCATGTAGGGCGGATAGAAACCCGGCTGAGCGGGTGTCTCATGAGGAGGAGTAGAAGTGCCTCACAAAGGAGGAGAACTATTAGCCCGGTTAGCGGGTGCCCCATTAAGGGGAGTAGAAAATTCACACAAAAGAACCCAAGAAATGATAATTAAATCATTCCCCTTGTATGAGGGGTATCGAACCCACAACCTAAGGTTGTGGGCAGGCCATAGCCCCACTGGGCTATGGACCTTATGATTCAACACAACACAAATGCTTAACCAGCAATTCCAATAGTCTTTCTTGGCAGTTGTCATTGATCCAACCAGGACTGTTTCTGCTGGAAAAGTTGAAATTGGTGCTTTCAGGACGTATCCAGAAGGATATAAACCCCCCAGATGAGCCTGTCTCCGAGCACCAGACCATCCCTTTGAACAAAATTGAAGACTTTGGCGTGCACTGTAAACAGTATTATGCATTAGACATCGCGTATTTTAAGTCATCTCTTGACTCCCATCTCTTGGATATGCTATGGAACAAGTATTGGGTAAACACCCTTTCTTCTTCACCTTTGCTTGGGAATGGAGATTATGTTGCGGGACAAATATCAGATCTAGCTGAAAAACTTGAACAAGCAGAAAATCAGGTGGCTCATTCAAGATTTGGATCTTTATTGGCACCTGCTCAAAGGAAGAAAGAGGAAGAATCTCAACTCACGACAGTGCAAAGATAACTGCTGAGCAAGTTCATGGTTTAATGTCACGGTTATCAAGGACATTCTTTTCAACACTGTTCGCCAGTCCAACAAATCTCAAACAGAGCCTGAACCGATGGTCGAAACCTGAAGTAAATGATTCATCAAAGACACCAAGTTTAACATGGACTGATGTTTAGAGAGGTCTTGTAGATTTTGTTGGAAGGCCTTTTTTGATCATGTTGGTATTTAAACATTTACATACATTGTTTTTGTGAAGGTTAAAGTTGCTAACAAATGGTATTTTATTAAAAAAAAATTGCATTAAATTATTATTTAAATTTAGTGTGGTTTCACTTTCATCCATATATAGGTTGCATATTATAAACACTTTGGCACGCGATCTTTATTCTATTAAAAACGTTTTTCATTGCAATTAATATTACAGATTTAAAAATAACAAGGTGTTTATATAATTTATTCAAAAGGAGAGAGATAAAATTATAATTTAAATAAATTTAAAGAAAGATAAGGAAATTAACTGGTGGGGGGTTTCACTCTTGTCCATACATTATAAACATTTCATTATCAATCTAACGCTTATTCAATAAATGGATTTATCAAATGCGTCATTGTCTTTTGCCTAAATCTAGGACTTTTACCACAAGTAAAACAACCACCACAGTGGTATTGTAGAAAAGAATCCCGTATAGTAATTGAGAGCGGTATCCCGTATATATAGGCTTAATCCTTTTTTTTTTTTTTTGAAACCCAAAGGGTGCAATTTTTATATCACAGAAACACAGTCCGACGAGATCGCGAAAAGTACATCAGAGGGGAGTTGGGTATCCCATAACATAGATGAATAAGAGTGGCCATGACGGGCCAGACAATGAGCAGCTTTGTTACCACTACGTTTAACAAAAGACAAAATAACCGAATCAAAAGAAGCCATAAGAGATTTGACATAATCTAGAATCGGACCAAGTGCCGAGTAGTCCCTTTCCGGACACCCCAGATGAGAAACTGTGATGAGACTATCACATTCTAAGTAGATTGAGCACAATTCCAAGATTTCCGCGAGCTTGAGGCCTTCAAGGATAGCCAAGATTTCGATGTGCCAAGGACTAGTACAAGAATGAAGGCGACCACAACTGCGAGTAGAGGAGACCCGGAATGATCTCTGGCCAAACAACCATAAGCAGCTACATCGCCGAACCACGAGTCATCAGTGTTTATCTTGACGTAGGGTGCCGGAGGAGGGGACCAAGCTGCCGGAAGATTAACCGCCGGGAATTGTGGCCTGAAGTCCTGCAATAAGAGGGCATATTCACCTGCAGTTAAAATTGCATCATTAAAGACCAAGGATGGTGGTCTTCTATGCGACTCAAAGAAAAACAAATTCCGATCCTTCCAAATATACCAAGCTGTATGTGCAAAGCATGCTACCTCCTCAGCTGATCCATGTTGCATAATAAAGGACAAGGTATCTTTAAATGAGCTTAATTCCATTCCCAGCCATTCCGATTGGTTGCTCTAGAAGGACCAAATACGACGAGCAAACGGACATTGGAGTAGACAATGAACCACTGATTCCTGATGCTCATTACAAGATAAACACATCCGCGAAACTGAAATACGCTTCACCAGATTCACAGCTACTGGCAAGCTGTCTAGTGCAGCCCTCCATAAGAAATGTAAAATACGCGGCGAGACCTGTATACTCCACAAAGCCGACCAGAAATAAGCTTCCAGCTCCGCAGAAGAAGATGATGAAGCATGGCTCTGTCTGAACTGGTCCTCCATAGACAAATGGTACCCAGAACGGACCGAGTAAACTCCGCTCTGTGAAGGATACCAAGCAATGCGATCGCCTCCAATGAGGTCACTGAGGGGGAATTGCAAAATGGCTTCCACTTCATGGGGCCAGAATAATGAGGTCATAAGGTCGACATTCCACCGCCGCGGCGAGTCAAGAATAAGGTCACTCACAGTTCCGGTTGGATGCAAAGCCATGTTGTGATGGGATAGCCTAAAAGAGGAAGACAGCGGATTCCAGGGATCTCGCCAAATGTTGACCGCAACCCCTGATCCAATACGCCAAATCAGTCATTTACGCAACAATTCGCTACCTTTCAGCATGCCTTGCCACACACAAGATGACCGAGCTCCCGAGCTGCAGTTAAGAAATCCCCATGCCGATAATACTTTGCTTGCAGAATGCGCGCAATAAGGGATCCTGGCTGCTGAATCACTCTCCAGCCTTGCTTTGCCAAAAGAGCCAAGTTAAAATGATGTAAATCACGGAGCCCCAAACCTCCCCGTTTTTTTGGAGCACACAATTTTTCCCAAGACACCCAATGAATTCCTCTGCCGTCGCTGCCCTTCCCCCAAATAAATTGACGGATCATCTTCATAATATCATCCAAGACAGAACGAGTAATGTAGAAGCTTTGCATAATATAGGTAGGTATCGCCTGAATCACCGCTTTTAACGAGAATTTCCTTGCCCGCGGGTGATAAATATTTTTCCTTCCAGCCTTTTAATTTTTTCCATACCCTGTCCTTAATATAAGAAAAGATTTCGTCCAATCATGAAGGGGAGGCCCAGATACTTACCATCTCCATGACCCTTTCGAACTCCAAGAACTGTACAAATATCCTGAGCTAAGGGGGAGTCAAAATCTTTACTGAAGTAGAGCGATGATTTATCAAAATTAATAGATTGCCCCGAATGTGCCTCATAATCCAAAAGAATATGCTTAACGACCTGTACATTCCCAAAATTCCCATTAAGAAAAAGTAACGAATCATCAGCAAATAAAATGTGAGACAAAAAAGGACCATCTCGACCAAACCTGAGACCCTGAATCAGTGAGTCTGACTCCGCTTTACGAATCATGGCCGAAAAACCTTCTGCACATAAAATAAATAAGAAAGGGGACAAAGGGTCGCCTTGGCGAAGACCCCGTGAAGGAGTAATCGTTCGCGTAGGCTTACCATTAATTAGTACCTTGTAGCTCACCGATTGAACACATGACATAATTAGGGAACGAAAACGAACCGGAAAATGCATGGCATCCATCATGAGCTCCAAATATTTCCACTCCACACGGTCAAAAGCTTTGCGCATGTCTAACTTGAGGGCACAATGATGATTAGCCCCCACACGGGCAGTCTGCATACTGTGGAAAGCCTCAAACGCAGCAATAGAATTATCCGTGATCAATCTGCCCTTAAGAAATGCACTTTGAGAAGGGTCAATGACCGAGGGAAGAGTGCACTTTAACCGATTCACCAAAATTCTAGATATAAGTTTATAAACAGAGTTGCATAAACTAATGGGGCGAAAGTCCGTCATATTCATAGGAGATTTAATTTTGGGAATCAAAACAATAAAGGTATTGTTAAGTCCCGAAATATCCCGCTGACCATTTAAAAACCCGAGCACAAAAGAGGAAATTTCAGAATAAAAAATCGACCAAAATTTTTTCAAAAAAATAGTTTGCATACCGTCTGGCCCAGGGGCCTTTTTTGGAGGTAATTGTTTCAGAGCCACAAGCAGTTCTGCCTTGGTGAAGGGGCAGACAGCTTGACCACATCAGCAATGGGAAGCTCACGGACAGGAAGGTCCGTTAAAGACAAAGGGGCAGAACCATTCGAAGTGTAAATACTAATAAAATAGTCGCAAGCAATATTCGCCAAATATGATTCACTATCCACAATCTCACCCCGAAGCCGTCTGCAATCTGTCAATAAAATTGCGAGCCCGTCGAGAACTGGCCTTATGATGGAAATACGTAGTTTTACGGCCACCTTGCATGAGCCAATCCGCTCGACTACGTTGTCTCCAAAATTCGTCTGCAAGGGATAAAAGAGTATCAAGTTCACCCTTCAGGCGTTGATTCTCCAAATTTGAGAAGCTAGGCGAACTCCATAAAGCTGAAAGTGCATCCTGCTTAGCTTTTATTTTACCATCCAATTGCCCAAATTTTTTACTCCCCCAACTCCGAAGCCTATCCCGGACCTTAGTGATCTCAGAGAAGATATCTGAGCCCGTGCAGAGAAAGAGGCTTTGCCATGCAGTATCAATCACCTTGGCACACTCCGTATCATGTATCCAGAACGGATCATACCGTGGCAAAGAGTGCCATTTCTTTTTCCTGAATTTAGCCGAACAAATCAACAGTGGCAAATGATCCGAATGGGGATCAACTAAATGACGGACAACAGAGGTCGGGAAAATACCTCGCCAAGCAGCAATAGCAAAGGCTTGATCAAGCCGTTCACGAACCGATCCAGGACCGCGACCATTATGCCAAGTAAATCGAGAGCCAATATACCCAAGGTCCACAAAATCACAATCATGTACTACTTCTCTGAAGGCTGCCATAAGGTTAGGACTCCGATCATTCATCCCCTCCTTCTCATCCTGAGACAGAATTTCATTGAAATCTCCCACACATAACCATGGGAGCTGAAACAAGGAATTTAATCGTCGAAGTAGCGTCCATGAATGATGCCGTTGTTCGTGATACGGACTACCATAAAACCCCGTAAATCGCCAGCTTGGACCAAAACCATTTCCAACCCGAACATCGATGTGCCCACTTGAGTAACTAAGCAAATTGACCGTTATACTATCTTCCGACCACATAAGTGCCAAACCACCACCCAAACCACAACGATCAACAAAAATACCAGAAGAAAAACCAAGATTAATACGAATATTATTCATAGAAGATTGTACAGATTTAGTTTCCAAAAGAAATACTAACACGGGCTTATTAACCCTAACCAGGTTTTTAAGACTATGAATTGCACGAGGCCGCCCTAAGCCTCGGCAATTCCTACACAGGATACTCATTGGGACAGGCGGGACTGCTCATCGGCAGCCTCCACCATTACAATACAATCAAAAAACCCAGAAGATTTAGCTTTCTTCGAAGCGAAACACAAAACATCACCTTCTTGTATACCTTTGTGCGGCTCTAAAGAGGCTTCAGTAACCCGCCGTTTAAGGCTCGACTTTGGTGTGGTCTTGGGTGAACTAACAACAGGAGCAGACATCTTCTTAGGCCGGCCCCTCTTCTTCAAAATAACCCTGTCACACTTACCTCCATCTGGCTCTATGCAGGTCACAGCTGAAGCTGAGATCAAAGTACTGTCCGAGACTCCAACCTCTCCCTGCATATGTACTGATCGATCCTCAACGAATGTTTGCAGAACAGGAATTAAAGCAAAATTTGAAGGTGAAACCTCCCCAAGGCCTTTGTAAATTACATTCCCTTGGGAAAAGGGAATGTTTGGGGACGGAGAATGTGATCCATGAGAAGGAGCCCTGGCCGGACAACCAGAAGAACCAATTAAGACCACTTGTTCACACAACAAACCTTTCTCCAATGGGGGATGCAAATGATTTCCATAGGGCATGGCCTTGGTCTCTTCATCAGTAGATTCCACCACCTGATCGGGGCAGGCTTTTAACGTGTGATTCATATTTCCACACCGTCGAAAAAGATGGGGCAATCTCTCATAAACCACAAGCCCGGATATTTTTCCATAAGTCGGCGTATCCAAAGTTATACGACGACGTAGAGGCTTCGTGACATAAACCATAGCACGCATCCGAAAGAACTTCTCTTGAATTCGCTTATTTAGCCGAACTTGCACCTTACTGCAACATACAAACGAACTAGCAATACGCGATCCCACAGATGTAGTAAAGCAATCACGATGGTAACCCCAAACTTGTATCCAAAATTCAGAAAATTGAAAGCATTCATCAGAGAGATTAACCTGTGGAGACCAGGGTTTCAGGACTAAGAGAGCGTTGTCAAAACACCATGGCCCCTCCTGAAGCACAAACTCAGCAGCTAATGGATCATCAAAGAAAAATTGGTGAACATTGGCTCGCAATCGCACCACCTCGAAATTCTTGCTATTCCAGGACTTTAACATAGCAGATTTTAACCCCTTCAAGGGAACTTCCACCGTAGAAACAAATTTTCCAACCAGACTCCTTTTGCACTCTGCCTCCCCCTTAGCAAGATCTTCCGAAGTAACCCGGAGGACATCCGATTCGTTGGAAGTGATGGAGAGGGATTGGAGGAGAGACTGAATACTTTCCCGATCCATTGCTGAATGAGAGTTGAGGAATAGCTAATAATCAAAGCCGGAATTGAAAAATTGAAACCCCTGCAAATCAAAGCCTTGAGGAGGGAGATTGAAAATCCCTACGAATCAAAGCCCTAAAGAGGGAGATATTTTGCCCTAAAGAGGGATAGGCGTATCCTTAATCCTTAATTCATGTCCGAAGATTCTATATAGCAGTCAAAGTCAACGATCTGATCCCGTTATATAGCTTAGATGAATATTCCACCCCAAAGCAGGTAAACCATCAAGAGGTCATAACCAAACTCATCAAAGGTACCATCTCCTTAATCTCTCTCTGATTTTTTTCTCAATTTTAATTTAATCTGAAAATATTTTTTACGTTTAAATTTTTAAGTTTTGATTTAATTGTTTGGATTATCTGAGAATTGAGGTAGTTTTTTTTTTTTCTTTTCGTGTTTTTGTTTATGTAGAAATTTGAGAATATTGTTGTTGTTTATGAAATTATCCTGGAATTGTTGATATTATGCTTTAACTTTCCATGTTTTATGCCAATTGTTTGTTTAGTCGTTTGATTATAAAAGCACAGAGAATAAAGGAAGAATGTGTATTACTCGTTTCATTCCATAATAAAGGAAGAATGTTTACAGTTTGTGATAATTGTAAAACTTATAGATTGGATTAATATGTTCTTGAATTCTTGTTGATGACATTTGTTGAGCTTCTGCTGATTTAATCAAGAAGGTTATAACAAATATCATAATTTAGATTAATCTCATGAAGAATTATACTGCCTCCATTCCTTAATTTAAAGACTGCGAATTAATTTGTACCCTAAACCAACTCAATCCGGCTACAATGCAGAATATCAAATGATCTGTACCGTACTAAATATTTAGTAGTCATTGGATTAAGAATTTAACGACTGAAATAATTCGATTCTTAATATTTATCATGAAAATGTGTTAAGTAAAATTATCTCAATCATCATATTCTTGATTCGACGACCAACAAATGTTCATCAATTACATATACATAATATTTGGTATTCTTCACTGTAACCGAGTTGAAATCAACTATTCCTTCGCACAAGAAGACAATTTTTATTTTATTCCTTCAAATAAAACATGACCATAGGGGTGGATACCACCACTATTTGACTATCTGTAGAAAGACAGAAAGCTCGCGGGGTGGGAATCGGCCGATGGATCTATCTATCCATATATGAGCGCGCCGATTTGTGAAATAAATTTGAAATAAAAAATTTCCATTTACCTCGACCGACTGGAGTGGGAGAATCAGAGTCGAAAAGAGGATTCCTCGCTTCTTTCTCTCATTCAAAACCGTGCATGAGACTTTCATCTCACACGTCTCCTAAGTGATAAAAGAAAGTATGATTTCTTCTATTCTCTTTTGAGAATTGGAGGATTTTTTATTGGGTGGATTCAAAAGAAAAGAAGGATTTTTTGGATACTTTAATTTTCCCCCTTTAATAACTCTATTTGTAAAAGCGCTCCATTGAGTCCTATATCAGTTATAGAACCCATTCCTATAATTATGAAACCCATATGAGATACAGAAGAATAGGCTATTCTTTTTTTAAATTCCGTTGGCCAAGAGATGTTGAAGCTGCATAGATTATTTGGATTGTGCCTACTATCACTAACCAAGGGGAAAAGAGATAATGGGCGTGAGATAATAATTCTATATCCTTTCCTATTTGATCCCTTTGAATTCCATATTCGAAGTTGCGATCAGATCTATTCATTAAAAAAATCGATTCAATACATTTCTTATGTACCCATTCATAGTATTGACTATGATGAAACCTTTTCTCCTATCGTTATGATAAAGTTTATTAGGATTTTACTTGTCATAACCACATATTATGACTATGAGTTATGGCAAATGGACGTTAAGACTGCGTTTCTTAATGGAAACCTTCTTGAGGATGTATATATGACACAACCTGAGGGTTTGTTGATCCGTCAAATCCTAGCAAAAGTATGTAAGTTTCAAAGGTCCATTTATGGATTGAAGCAAGCATCTCGAAGCTGGAATCGTCGCTTTGATGAAGCAATTAAAGAATTTGGTTTCATCAAAAACGAAGACAAGCCTTGTATTTATAAGAAAGTGACTAATAATGCAGTAGTGTTCCTTATGCTTTATGTGGATGACATCTTACTGATTGGAAATGACATTCCCACATTACAAAGCGTAAAAGCTTGGTTGGGGAAGTGCTTTTTCCATGAAAGACTTAGGCGAGGCTACATACATTTTGGGTATAAGAATCTATAGAGATAGATCTAACAAAATGATTGGCCTAAGCCAGAGTGGATACATTGACAATGTACTGAAACGGTTCAGTCTACAAGATTCCAAAAAGGGATTCTTGCCCATGTCACATGGTATTAAACTCAGCAGAACTCAAGGACCTTCCACAAAGGAAGACCAAGAGCGCATGAGTAAGATCCCATATGCGTCAGCCATTGGGTCTATTATGTATGCCATGATATGCACTCGCCCGGATGTCTCATTCGCGTTAAGTATGACTAGCAGATATCAATCTGACTTGGAGAGTCACATTGGACTGCAGTCAAGAGCATTCTTAAGTACTTGAGAAGGACTAAATATATGTTCTTGGTTTACGGAGGTCAGGAAGGAAGTCTGGTTGTAAATGGTTATACAGACGCAAGCTTCCAGACCGACGTATATGACTTTAGATCGCAATCTGGTTTTGTGTTTTGTTTGAATTGAGGTGTTGTGATATGGAAGAGCTCAAAGCAAGAAACTGTGGCCGACTCTACAACAGAAGCTGAGTATCTGGCTGCCTCTGTGAAGCAGCTAAAGAAGCTATTTGGATCAGTAAATTTGTTGATTGATTAGGTGTCGTCTCTAGTATTGTGAACCCAGTGGACCTTTATTGTGATAGTACTGGTGCCATTTCACAAGCTAAGGAGCCTAGATCTCACCAACGATCCAAACACATTCTCAGGTGTTTCCATCTGATTAGAGAGATCATTGATAGAAGAGACGTTAAAATTTGCAAAGTTCATACAGACGGCAACATTGCAGATCAATTGACCAAGCCACTCCCGCAACCTAAACATGAGAGTCATACTAGGTCAATGGGATTGAATATCATGTATGATTGGATCTAGGGCAAGTGGGAGATTGTTAGTAGTACCCTAGGATCATTAGCATATGTTGTACGTTTTATATCTTTTTTAGCATGTCATCTGAATAGTTAATTTTGCTTTTGAGCATCAAATGTGTGATTTGATAGTAAACTCATTAGCTTATGCAATTACTATTCTAATTGTCCTTAGTTTTATGTAATGTTCTTTACAATAAAATAAAACTAGTATGATGTTTAATTGATGATTATGTTTTACTGGTCATGTGTAATGAATACAAATTATATCATTGATACAATATATTGGGATATATATTGTATCGGACGTGATCCGTTAGAGAAGTAATACTTCATTATTCTTTAGTCATAAGTATTATTCCTCAATACTATTTTAGATCTTATGTCTCCACGGTTTCCAGCATGACGTTGTTATTAATCAAGTAATCAATACGACTGATGATCTGATATAGTATCCTATCATGGCTTGAATGTGAGAGGCATTGTAATGGATTTTTCCTCTCTTATTAGAGAGAGATATCCATGGGCCCCTCGATAGGAAAGACTGTTTAAATGCATGGCCGTGCTCAAATATATTTAATAAAGTGGTTATTAAATACTGTTTGTTGAAACAGTCTACCTGGAGAACGAGCATAAATACAATTAAGCTTTATAAGGGTGACAACTACCATGTCTTATGCTTAATTTGGATATCGCGAGACAAATGGATTAAATAGTGGATTGATATTAGGTTCCACCACATATTCATTCACTATGGGTAGTCACAATGTCCTGCTAGGGACCGCTTGTGATTTATGAACACATACTACTACTAAGTGTGTTTTCATTGCCATTGTGATATGAACCTACAGGATCACACACATAGACGAGTGAACGAGCTTCATGTTCATATTCAATTAATCTAGAATGTGTCTAAGTTCATTGTATCTAACATTTATTTCTCTAAGAATAATGAAATGTTATTATTCGAATTAGAGATTAAGGAGGGGAATTTTCGGTATTTGGTTATAGTTCGGATTACATGGAGTTATTATGCGATAAAGACTCCCACTACCAGGTGATGTTTACAGGACGTTAAAGACTCCCACTTTCGGAAGAGGTTGAGGACGTGGGAGTTGGTTCTGGGAACAACCTCTCACACCCTATATAAACCTCTTTTTGCCGAAACCTTAGGTTAGACTTGCTTGAGCCGCAATAAACAATATTCCCCGAAATCAGATTTCTTGATTTTTCTGCCTCATTTTCTCTCTAGATTCCAAAACTCAGAAAAAACGAAGAGCTAGCACTCACTGCTCGTTTCGTCGCGTGGATACCGGTAGGGAGTAATTCCTCAAGGGAGGACTTTGGTGATTGTAGCTAAGCACCCGAAAAAACAGAATCTTTAACTGAAAACGTAAGTCCTTTTTCGTATTTTTCGATTCCTATGGTATGAGCGGATCCTTCGGGGAGGATTCATGGATGTTTAGAACGAGTTATTGCCCATAAATCCCTTCACTAAAACATCCTCAATAACTGTAGCTTCTGCCTCACTGGCCTCCTCAAATAGAAATAGATCATCCGCGAAGAAGACATGAGATATAGTCGGCCCTGCTCTTGTCAATTTCAGCGGCTTCCACTTCTCTTGTTCCACTTGTTTCTCAATTTCGACTCCCAAGACTTCCATACATAGTACAAATAGATATGGGAAAAGAGGATCCCCTTGTCGCAATCCCCGTTGTGGGACAAAACTATCCATCTTTGCCCCATTCCACAACACTGATAATGATACAAAACATAATTAACTCTTGCAATGCTCTACTAAAGCCAAAGTTTTGTAATACCTCTTTTAGAAAATCTCAGCTGATGCGGTCATAGCCTTCTCTAGGTCGATTTTAGCTGTCATCCATCATTTGCGTCCCATCTTGTTATTCATGTTGTGGATGGCTTCTTGCACAATTACAACATTATCCACCCCTTGCCTCCCTGGGATGAAACCGCATTGTTTCTCCCCAACAAGCTTGCTCACCAATGGCTTTAACCTATTCGCAATTACCTTAGTAACATACTTGGTCACCACATAACATAAGGCAATTTGACGGAATTGAGAAATACTTTTTGGTGCCGCTTGTTTAGGTATTAAAGTAATAAGTGATTCGTTCATACCAGGTGGGAAGCAACTATTCTGGAAAGCCTTTTCCACAAACTGAACCACCCCCTCCCCCACAATACCCCAATGTTTTTGGGAGAATATTGGTGGCAAACCATCTGGTCCCGATGCTTTTAGCGCCCCCATTTGCTTAATAACCTGGTATATTTATGGACCTGTTACACCGCGATTCAACATCCATTTCTCAGCATGACTTGAAGAAGGAAAAGAAAAATATGACAAACCATGATCGGTCAAAGGCTCTGCCGTGTATAACTCCCGGTAGAACTCCTCGCCGCCGGATCCTCCTCCTAGTCCCCATCCTGTCCAAGTAGCCTCAAAACCCGATTTTTCTTCCGCCTAATATTTTCCATCGAATGAAAATATCTTGTATTGTTTTCACCCTCTACCCACCATTTCACTCGTGACTTTTGTAACCAACCGAGTTCTTCCTGTTTTAGAATATCATTGTATTTACCCACTAGCTTCTAATCCAACTCTACCAAAAAATAATTAGGCCCCTGCCCTAGTCTCTTTTGTATACCACCCAATAGAGCCAAGCAGCGATGTTTCCGACCAATAATACTTCCGAAAACCTTATTTCCCCACCACTGAAGAGCATCTGTATACTCCTCAATGGTCTTTCCAAGATTCTCATCTCTAACCTGCCAAACTGATTTCAAAAAGTCTTCGAACCCTTCATGTTGTAGCCACGGTAGCTGAAACCAAAAAGATCTCTGAATCTGTATTACCCTTGTTGGCTTCTCACACAATATTAACACCGGATTTGATCCGAATGTGTTTTCGGAAGGTGGTGAACCTCTGCCATTCACATCTTCTCTTGCCATAGTAAATTTCCCCAAACCTTGTCAATTCTCTCCATAACAAATCCACAAGCATGTCGGCCATTGTTCCAAGTGAAATCGGGGCCGTGAAAACCAATATCTATCAACTTGCAACGATCTAGTACTTCCCAACAACGAGTCTCCAATCTGCGCATCCACTATTTCCTCCTTGTTTGTCTGATTCCTCTAGCACCTGGTTAAAATCCCCCACCATTAGCCAAGGGGACCTTATTAGATTGCCAAAATCATCTAAGTATTTCAAAATTTTGTCCCGGACACAAGTCGTGGGGGCAACATAAACTAGAGATAATACACTTGTCCCTGATTTGTCACCATCAAATTCATCATCTGGCTAGTGAAAGGCAATAATTCCAAGTTCACCACTGACTCATCCCAAAAACACCATATACTTCCTTAAAAACCTAAAGTTTCTACCGCAATAAGTTTAGTAAACCAAAAATTTCGTAGAATTCGTCTCGCCATGTGACTCGAGACTCTAGGTTCAATGAAGTCCCACACAATCTGTCAAATTTTTTAAAAAATTCGCCGACGCAGCTCGCGGCAATTCCAACTAATCAGCTTTAAACTCATTTAAATATTAACTTGATTTAGGCCTCCAAGGCCGGTGACACCACCATCCCCCTGGGGTATCTATACTGGCCACCACAGGCCTTTGTCCTCGGTTAGATTGACCACCATGATCCACTTCAAAATCCTTGTCACTGGCTCCCTCCTCAGAAATATTCGGTGGGTGAACTTTAAGGTTTTTGGTCATTGGTTGCTGAGGCACCGCCGAATTACCACTATCCACCCCAGTCGCAGCTTCGCAAGTCTGGACTACACTGGATGTGGGCGAGGAGTTAGCTGGATGGGATAAGGCATTCTCACTAATGGTCTGGGTTGAAACTAGCCTGATTCTTCCGAGCTGGGGCCGGCCCCCATGCTATAAATGAAAGCTCCCGTGTGGGTAGTGATACCAAGCCTAGTCCCTGATCCATCCTGTTTTGCTGGGCCAACCCAGTTCCTATTTTATTATTAGCTTTCTTTTGATTTCCACTTGGCCCAGCTGGTTTACGGCCCAATATATTTAGGGCTGCTCTATCATCGAGCTGCACAATCTCGGCCACCTGTTCTCATAGCGACTGAACTGTTACTTCCTCTAAATCCTCTTCATTAATTTGATTGAATATTACAAACCGAGACCCAATATTAGAGCTCTGTGATTTTCCCCCTTTTTTTGGCTGGGTGTTCCTGATTTCTGGCCATGAATTCCCAAAAACATTTCTAGTTTGATTGGGAATCTCCTTACCCCTAACCCTCGGGATTTGATTGATTCTCCCTTATCCATTTTCCCTGATTTTTCAATGTGCCCACCGGAGCTGATCTGTGAGACGGCTTCCTCCGACCAACGTTGGCCAACATCTATAGGCCATACATGCAATCATTTTCTTCTATCTCTACCGGGACCGCCTCTGGCACACTCTGAGCCCCGTTCACAAATATTTGTTGTCTTATGGCGGGCACACTCCGCCGCCTAGTGACCATATTGGCCACATTCAAAGCACACTAAGTGGAGTCCCTCATACAAGACAGTCACTGTTAACCCTAGAATCTGAACCTTTGGAACCAGTGGTTTCTTCAAGTCTACTTCCACACATACTCTTGCAAATTTTCCCCGCGACACATTCAACGACGTGAGATCAGCTTTTACGGCTTTTCCAATGTGATTCCCGACCCTCAACAACATAGTATTGGTGTACAATTCCAAAGGAAAGCGCGGTAGTCGTACCCAAACTAGCATTTTTTGTACCGTCTCCACTGATGGACGGAATAACGAAGTCCATTTTGTTACTGTGAGATAATGACCAAGTACTACCCAGGGTCCTTCTTGCAACACCCTGAGATAATTCTTGCGATCATAAAAGTGTAATGCAAAATAGCCTTCCTCCATGTCAATGATGTCACATCCTTGTCGTAATTTCCACATCTCCTTGGCTCGCATCATCAAAATTCGAATGCTGACTGACCGCCGCCCCAGTAACTTCACCACTAGGGTTCGGCGCCATTCTTTCCAGCAACCCGGGAACTCTTCCGACGCCACATCCACCGAGGGCCATGGATGATCGTCATCTGAAGCCTTACCAAATACACGTGCTATGAATGCTTCTAGCATCTTTTGCTCTTCCGGGTCCTCCTCTCCTTCCCCAGTATAAATACTACGACAGGGCGGTGGTTGGAAAATCACAGTAGCAAAGGGCTTAAAACTCCACGGGTTAGCCGACCCTCCATTCATTCCGTTCTCGGCCCCATAGGTCACTCATATAGCGGCCGCGGGTTCCGTTGGAGGTATCTCCGGATCATCTGTCTGCCGCCATTTATATTTTCTGGTGCTTCGCTAAAGCTGGTCAGTCTCCTCTTGAGATAGAGTCTCCATATTTTGTTGTAGTATGGAATATTTGGTAGTTAACTAATGTAGTGTATGAACATATATATAAATACCCATATACTAGATTTTTATTTGCAAATGAGAAATATATAATTTTCTCTTCAAATCTTTTATGGCATCAGAGCAAAAATGATCCTAAGAGAATATTAAAAAAACAAAATCAAGAGCAAGGATCAGTCAAATACCTCGGGCGAAGCAAAATATGTCGTCCCGATATGTGATCCAAGCTCTCCGTACTACATCTCAACATCGGATAACCCTATCATTGCTATCACCCAATCCTGTTTGACGGGAACAACTACGAGGATTGGGTTTCCGGATTGGAGAATTCATTGCAAGCCAAAGGCAAACTAGGTTTTGTCAATGGGTCATTTGTTAGACCAACAGATCCCGTTATGGAGGGACATTGGGGTCGTTGTAGTTCATTCATCAAGGGATGGATTATGGCTTCTGTCGAAACTAACATCTGAGGCATGCTGATACAAGCCAAGACCTCGAAAGATATGTTTCCGATTCTCAAAACGAGATACGCACGAGATAACGGACCACGGATCTACCAGTTGCGTCAGAAGATTCAGTTACTATGTCAAGGTACCATGAGTGTGACAGAATACTACGGAAGGCTTGAGACTATTTGGAATGAATTGGAGCGCTATGTGCCTCTTCCAAACTGTGGTTTCGAGGAAACCATCACGATGCTTACCTGACAACGTCTAGATGAGCGAGTCCATCAATTCCTCCTTAGGCTCAATTCACATTTTGGTACAATACGAAGCCAGCAATTGAATATGGATCCACTACCACCGGTAGACAAAGTGTTTAATGCGGCGATTCGCGAAGAAAATCATTTTTTCTCTATGTCAGAAACTGATGGATCAGCCATAGAAGGTTCGACTTTTAACACTTCTTTTAATTCTGATTTTAATCGTGTTATTTGTGAACATTGTGGAAAGGCCGGAGGAGGTCAAAGCAACAGAGACCGGGGTCGTGGTGGTCTGACCGAAGGATCGGCCTATCATGTAGCAATAGAAGCTACTAGGACAAATTACCATCGGAATGTTGAAAACGGATCAGGAAAGCATCAAGCATCCGCGCATTGCACGGGTCACCAAGCCTCAGCCGCGCAACACGCGAGCACCAGTGCGTCCAGTCAGCATCTTCCCGCGTAATGCGCGAGTAATTCCCTTCCAGGCGCGTCATGCGTTGGCTATCCAGGCCCAAATGCATACTCTTTTCACCAGTTTGCTACAACATCATTGGACAGGGGCCAATTGGGAGAATTGCCTACCGAACTTGCCGGAATTCTCCAGAATAATAAAGTTACGGCTTTTTCTACCAATGGTAAAACTGGTTCCTTATCTTGGATACTTGATAGTGGTGTCTCTCATCATATTACTTGTGAGAAAAATAAATTGGAGAATTTGCAAAATCTTGTCTTACCTATTAGCATGAGTCTACCGAATGGGAAACGTATTTGGGCAAGTCAGTTCGGTACAGTGACTCTAAATTCTAAAATTTGTCTCGTTAAAGTCCTATACATGCCTAAATTTTGTTGTAACTACTAGTCTCTGTTCCTCAATTGACACGGGAATTACAAAGTTGTGTCACTTACTTTGATGAATATTGTGTTGTTCAGGACCTAATCTAGAAGACGCTGATTGGGGAAGGTGAGCTAAGTGGGGGCATCTATCATCTCAAATGCGTAACTCACCAGGGCAAAATAATGGCGATAGCTCGTTCAAAAGAAAGTAGTCAATTGTGGCATCGACGACTTGGGCACCCATCTTTTAGTATTTTAGCTAATATTCTTGCTTTATTAAATTTTTTCCACGACAAATCTCTACCTTGTGATGTTTGTCATCATGCGACAGACTCTAGATTATTCTTTCCTCTTAGTAATAATAAGGCTACACGCCCTTTTGAACTTATCCATTGTGATTTATGGGGTAAATATCAAACGCCCTCCTTAATTGGGGCACATTATTTTTTCTGTTTGGTGGATGATTTTTCTAGGTCTGTTTGGGTTTATCTCCTAAAAGAAAAAAGTGAAACAAACAAAGTCTTTATTTACTTTCACAACATGGTCACCACCCAATTTCAAGGAGTTATCAAATGTGTTAGGATTGATAATGGAACCGAATTTTTAAGTCTTGAGATTGTTTTTCAAAAACTGTTATCATTCACGAAACATCATGTGTCTATACTCCTCAACAAAATGGGTGGGTAGAAAGGAAAAATAGGCACATTTTTAAATGTCGAACGGGCCCTTCGTTTCGAGGCCCATCTACCTATTCGTTTTTGGGGAGAGTGCATTTTAACAGCTGGGTATCTTGTCAATCACACTCCTAGCAAAATTCTTAATAATAAAACTCCCTTTGAAAATCTCTTTGGAAAAGCGCCACACTTCGATCACCTTAGAGTTTTTGGGTCGCTTTGTTATGCTCATAACACAAATCCTTCTAGAGATAAGTTCACTGAACGGTCCACTAAGTGTATTTTTGTTAGGTGGATCCCATAGGACAAAAAGATTGGAAAGTGTATGATCTTGATTCTAGGAAATTGTTTGTGTCCCGAGATGTTCACTTTTATGAGGACAATTTTCCGTTCACACCCTTTTCCAAAAATATTTCACCAACTACGGATCATATTCCAGCCAATGCCCCAAAAATTGCCCCCCATTCCGCCATGTACCAACAAGACTTCACCGGCCCAGTAGACCCACTTCCTAGCCCACCAGACCATGATCCAGATTTAAATTCCCTGCCCATCCATCCTGATTTAAATCAGCCCAACATCTACCTGGGCCGAGTCCACTCATCTTTTTTACCAACCCAGCCCCACGGCAGCCCTTCCGCCCAGTCCAGCCCGCGATCCATCTCCCAGCTCCGGACCTTCATCGCAACCCGTGAATCAGGCACTTCCCTAAAGCCCACCGCCTGAGCCCATCTCCTATTTAAATCCCTCTCCCAGCAGACCCTCCAATTCAGCCGGCCCATCCTCTCCAAATAGCCCATCCAAATTAAATACCTTTCCCAACCCACCTACCCAGCATATTCCTCTTTATTTTGAGCCTTCCAGTAGCCCAACCAGTGAGCCTTCCTCTAGTTCAACTGTTCCGCTTCGTCGATCCACACGAGACACTCAACCTTCTGTTCGACTTTGTGATTATGTTTGCAACAATGTTTCCCCCTCAGCTCACCATTCTCAAACGGCTTCTTTAGGTATGGTCTACCCACTTCATAATTATTTATCTTATGAGAATTTTTCTGCTTCCCATAAATGTTACTTAGCTTCTCTGTTACCGAGCCTCGTAACTTTGCAGAAGTCTCGTGTTCTCCTATGTGGCGAGAATTTATGGCAACCGAAATTCGCGCCCTTGAGAGTAACAACACTTGGGTTTATGCACCATTACCTCCTGGAAATAAGCATGTTTCCAACCGTTGGGTCTATAAATTGAAGTTTCGGGCTTATGGTTCTCTCGAACACCCTAAATCTCGCGTGGTGGCTAAAGGTTACTCTCAGGTCGAGGGGGATGATTTCACTGAGATTTTTGCTCCAGTTGCCAAAATAACTACAGTTCGATGTCTTCTAGCTTTGGCAGTTTCCAAAAATTGGAGCATCTTTCAATTAGATGTCAACAATGCAATATTTCATGGTGATCTTGCAGAGGATATTTACATGGAACCACCACTTGGATTTCCGCCACCTAGGCCAAATATTTATTGCAAGCTCAAGAAGTCCATATATAGGTTGAAACAAGCGGGAAGGAACTGGTTTGTTAAGCTCACCATAGGCTTTACAAATTTGGCTTTAGGCAAACTGCAACAGAACCTACCTTATTCATTTATAGAAGAGGTAATATTTTTATTGTGATCCTGGTTTATGTTGATGACATCATTCTCACAGGAAACGACCTCAAAACATGCCAAGAAGTAAAAGGGTACTTGGACTTTTAATTTACAATCAAAGATCTTGGAGTTCTCAAGTACTTCTTGAGCATAGAAGTAGCACATTCACCTAAAGGTTTGTTTCTATGTCAAAGAAAGTATGTCGTTGACATCCTAACAAAATGTGGTTTATCTGGCTCACGACCATGTTTTACACCAATGGAGACACAACTCAAGTTGACAACCGAAGATGATAGTGGGAAATTAATAAGAGATTCAGGGCAATATAGGCGATTAGTGAGGGAGAATACTTTATCTCACCATAACAAGGCCCGACATCACTTATGCAGTCCACAATCTTAGTCAATTCATGCAAAATCCAAGGGAAAAACATTGGGATGCTGCAATTCGAGTGGTTCATTATATTAAAGGCAACCCTGGTAGAATAATTTTTCTACCTATAAACAATCATAATGCAAGACTGGTGGTTTATTATGATTCTGATTGGGCCGTTTGCCCCACCACTAGAAGGTCTGTTACTGGGTACTTTGTTCAATTAGGAAACACTCCTATTTCTTGGCGATCAAAGAAGCAACAAGTTGTCTCTCGATCTTCAGCGGAAGCCGAATACCTCTATGGCAAACGCAACAAGTGAGCTAGTTTGGCTAAGAGAATTGTTCAAATCTCTTGGAGTCACTTTGGGACCTGCTAAATTGTATTGTGACAGTCAGTCGGCACTCCATATTGCAGCCAATCCAGTCTTTCATGAAAGAAATAAGCATAATGAGATCGATTGTCACTTCGTCTGAGAAAATGTCCAAAATGGGACACTTGTTACTTGTCATGTGGGAACAAATGAGCAACTCACCGATGTGTTAACCAAAGCTTTGAGTCAAGGGCAGTTTAATTATCTGGTTAGCAAGTTGGGTGTTCTCGATATCCACACTCCAACTTGAGGGGGAGTATTAGAAGTTCCTATTTTAGTATCCCTAATTGGTAGTTGATTAAATTAGTACATTTACATAATTGGTTTCTACCCAATGTATAGTAATTACCTAAATAGTGGGTAGTATGTAATATTTGGTAGTTAACTAATGTAATGTAGGAACATGTGTATAAATACCCATGTACTAGATTTTTATTTGTAAGTGAGAAATATATAATTTTCCCTTCAAATCTTTTATTATCCCTCTCTCTAGCCTCTCACAAATAAACAATGCTCTGAAGAACCTACACCTACTTAAAACATGATGAGGAGTGATCACGATGACTGTTGATAATGTAATAGACGTGTATGATTCTTAGTGCTTCATGTTTAAACATTTACTTCTTTTAAGTAAGTATGTATAAACAAGTGTATTGAGGACAACCGTAGTTTCTTTCAATGAATTATGTAAGACGTGAATTAAGTTAATTAATTAAAGTCTTTTGAAGTTATAATTTTATACGGGTTTGTTATCTAATTGGGAAATAAGGTAGTGTCAAGTCATTATCCGGGTACGGGTGTGACACAGCCACTTTAATATGAAATTGAAGAGATTAATCATTTTCAAATATTCTTTATAATGACTCAAGTATCTTTTGTAATATATGAATGCCACTTCCGCAATGCCTTTTAAAAATTAATTATCTCAAATTTGTTGCAAGTATTTTTTATCTCGCGAGGTGTTGAGTTTAATTTATCTTTTTTTTTCTTTCAGAGGTACATATAGATATAGTCAACTTGATATATGAGGACGAAAAACAGTGTTGTAGTTGGTTATCGCCCACCTCGCTTGTGACTCCCTTGGAGCATATGCTCAGAGTAAAGTTACGAGTTCAAGTAATGTTGGGAGTAGTTTCATACCACATGAATTGACAAATATCTCCAACAACTTCCTTAAAAAAAATTAGTCGGTTCAAGTACCTGAGTGCCGGATAAAAAAGAATCTTCATATATGAGTAAAACAAAATTAAAACCACAAAGTTTCCAAATGCCCAGCTTCCACTAAAATATTTCTTCTAGTGATACAATTTCAATTTTCAAGGGAACAGTTCGAGGAACTTGTTAATTTCGAGGGGCAAATTAAAATTTTCATATATTAGTAGGATCAATCAAAATTTCAAACCTAGTCAAAATCGCTATCTCTACTAAAAAATAATTTTCAAATTTTTTATTTTTGGGAATTTTTATATTTAGAACCATTCTATTTCTACCGGTAAAATTTAGTTATATATTCTTATTTCTTTTTCTTTTTACGTTGTCAGGTTTCAACCAATAGTCTCCTAAATTACGAGTCAGACACTCGACCATTAGACTATTACCTAAGCGATAACTCTACTCATAAACTATTTTCGAGATTATAATTTTAACAAATTAATCAAAATATGATAGTTTTAGACAAAATGGCAGCCCAAACAACCCATTCTTTTGTTGGAGCTAAGGATATGTTGACCCTTCACTCCATTTCCTCGTATTTTATAACAAAAAAGTTAGTTGTTGAGATGCACTTTTAGTCTTTTTTTAACAGAAAAAAGTAAGTTGAACACATGCACTTTTAATCTAAAACCATGTTTTTGTTAATTTGTTAAAAGTGTGATCACCAAAATAGTTGGACAATTGGGGTATTTGGTCCGTACACATTTTTCTTTTGACATATTTCGACCCAGTCATTGTTTTGGGTAGTTTTCGTCCCCACTATTTGCGTGTTAGTATCTTTTGTCGTTTCATCAAAATTTTGGAAAGGCAACTGTTAATCAACATATTGACCAGGTCAACCGTAAATACTTAAGGGTAATTTTGGTAATTTTTACAATTAAATTATTTTCTTCTTTTATTTTTTATTTTATTATTTTCGTCTTCTCTATTCCTCTTCTTCTCTCCTACAATGTCACACCCCGTAACCTGAAGGTGACCTGGCAATGCCTCATCTATCAATGAGACAAAGAACCCTTAACAAAAATATACTATTACAAAGCCAAACTTAATAGAATAATCTTAATCTTTAACTTTATTATAAGTCATCAATACTTAAAGGTAGATTACATAAACTTATAACTAAAGTTATTCAACTTAATAAGGTTCATCAACTATACTATTACATGATCATTACTTCTTTAATTTCTACTTGTCGTGCTCCCCGTCCCATGTCTCCTCATCAGCATCATCTACAAAACATAAGAATATAATAGGGTAAGCCACACTAGCTTAGTAAGAGCCGATCGGCCTTGGGATGAAGGACCAAAGACACTTCAACACATTCCCTGTTTCCCAAAACATTTGAAAATATATCTTGTCTTGTCTTAACCAGAAACATCTTGAAAACCTTTATAAAATACTTGTAAACATAACATAATACTTGAGAGCTTTCATAACTTACAATCTGAAATTCCAACCCAAAACATTAATTTTAGACTCTTTATCATTGTTGTTAAAATCGCGAGTCAACACGTAGAATCGTACGATTCTACGATTCTACGGAGGCAAAACGTTTTGAATCGGTAGTAGAATCGCAATCTGGTAGAAACGGAGTAGAATCGTAGAATCGCATCGTAGAATCGTAGAATCGTACGTTTCTACCGATTCTACCAAAAGTGCATAAAAGGTTCTTGCATGAAGCTCCTTCTGTGTGGCTGGAGCATTTCTAGGTCTTATAATAGCAGGGAGAATGAGCCTTCTGGGTATATTGCTCATCATATGGGGCATTGTCAAGGAAATCTTTTTTGGAAAACATCACAGTAAAGTATTTTATATATACTGGACAATGTCCATTGCTGTGCTTTTTGCTTTCTTATCTGTTAGAATTGTTGTTGAAGTTTTCTTAGTTTGTTTTTGGTTTATGAGTCTTCTTCTTTGGTGCTCTCCTTGGCATGGAGTTCTTCATTCCAATGAAAAATAGTAGTGCCCCGAGTAAAGCCAAATTCTGGGTAAATAGTAGTTCTTCTTTGTTGCGTTATTGTCTTCTCAAAAACTTGTGAAACTATGTTTTATGAATTTTTCCATATTATTAGACCATATGGTATGATTTATATGTTAATTATTGTTATTTATATATAAAATATATATTTTAATTTTTCGGTACGATTTTACGATTTTTTTACGATTCACGAGTTTACGATTTTTCACCCCTCCACCGAGTCTACGTAGAATCGTGAGTTTAACAACCTTGCTCTTTATATTTCTTAGAGACAATACCAAATCATACAAATAACATGTCATAACAATACTTAACCAAATCGATCACATACATATCAGAAATTGTACTCCGAGTACTTAACATAACTTGACATAACATGACATACTCGTAGCATTCCAATACATATAAACTTGACATGATTAGTACCAAAATGACATGCAACAAGTAATTCTACAATCGAGCTCAATTATCCAACAATAACTCTATCCAATTGTTAACAGCCCAAACTTTAATGCCGTTTAGGGAGGCCCTTACATTTTTTAACTTATAACATATCATATCGTAACTGGTAGGCTCAGAAATTGCTATTTAAGGATATATTCCTGTCATTATCCATCCTCGTGGACTGAATGACTATGTTAACAGCCCTAACTTTTAAACCTGCAAGGGACCAGGCATCATTGGGGACAGAAAGCGCTCCCGGGCACTTGTATCATAAATTCGGAATATATCCTGGTCTAGGGTCATCATTAGACAAGAGATCTAAATTGAGAATATGCATATGCTGACTCTCATGTAATGCATCCAGCAATTTAATCAACAACATGCGCAAGAATCAACAAGTATAAGCATGCAACGATGCAAACATCATTCGGTTCTTCATCCAGATTTTTATGCAATAAAACATGTGAAAACTTCATACATTTCAGATCTTTAATAAAAGAATACTTCATGCATTTTTAGGACTGAAAAACAAGGACGAAGGGTTCTTACCTTATCAATCTTAAAGCAAAACCTCAAAATACACCAATCCTATAACTCGAAATACAGAACTCCAAATGTTACTCCGTTGAATTCCAAACGTATCTCTATCAGTCCTCTTCGAAACGCACTAAGAATCGCTGAAAACAAACACCTTTTGCTATCTCAAAAGTGCATTCTTCCACAGCCTACCCAATCTGCCAAGACCTTCAACTACGATGATGATATCTCTTAATCCACAACTTAGAATGATAATTCCTTTGGTCAGAATTTAGTTTAGGGAGTCTAATATCTGTGGTTAAAATATGGGAGGAATCCGAGATGATTTGCTATGTCTGCCAAAGTATTCTTACTTACTGTCCAGATTTTCCAGCACTCTTATTTTCTCTCTTTTTCTTTCTTATTCTTTCCTTCCCTTCTCTACCTTTATCCTCTATTTATAGGCTATCTAACTCTAGATTTCTGAGAAGTTGTAACACTAAAGTAGGCAACCAATCCTCAAAGTTCATCCCCCTTAGGATTATCTCTAAAGGTACCCCTTCATACATTAACCTCCCTCCAAATATTAACCAATTAAACTAACCAAAAAGTTCATCTTGTCAATTAGGTCCTCTAACATCTTATCCTAGCTAGTACGCCCCTAAGAATAATTAGAATAAAAAGTACATATAGCACATAGAATATATAATCACATAAAACATGCTATCGAAATGTCCTGGGTATCACATACAATGTCGTCGCCGCCGCTTATGCTCATGGTTTGACTGAAATCTAGATAGGCAAACAGATCAAGAACTACCCCCATGTAAGAGATCAAATTTTGAAGCTGTAAAGACCCGCTTCTTCCTTAGCTGAATACCCACAAATGAGCCTGCAAGATCCATAAAAAAAATGTCCAAATTATTAATGACCAATTTGATGATTTCTGGTATTTTTGGAAATTTGGGTTTTCATGATTAACTTTCGATTCTGACCAATTTGATGATTTTTGAGTTGTTCTTGATCAATAATTTTTAGGTTAGCTCTCTTAATTTTTTTTTTATGAATTTGTAGTTGCGACATTTTCGCCAGAATAGAAGAAAAATGGGGGGAAAAGAAAATAGTTTAATTGTGTACGACGAAATATCCAGATTACCCTTTTACATCTAATCATTGACTGAGTCAATCTGTTAGTTTCTATAGAAATTGTACAGAAATACCAAGACACCAACACGCAAATCAAATGGGGACAAAAATCGCTCAAAATAATGACCGGATATGAAGTACGCCAAACACAAAATGTTTAGTGACCAAATACACTAATAGTCCAAAGTAGTTTTTTTAACCAAAAATCCTTGTATTATGAAGTGATATCAGAAGTTAAATGTGGTAGGAGAAAAACTAATGTGTCTCCAAACTAGTGAGTGGAGACACATTAGTTTTTCTCCTACCACATTTAACTTCTGATATCACTTCATAATACATGTGGAGACTTTAGTCCTCGTTGCTTATTTTGTCAAACTACCAACAAGAGTATTACATGATCGGTATACAAAAGATAAATTATCCAAAATAGTTTATTGAATTAAATTTTGAGAAATCCCCTATATTTAGCACCAATTATTTAGCTAACTAACCTAAATAGCAATAAATTTTTATTCGACTATTTTTAGCACCAACAATTTACGGGCTGCTGTAATTGTCAAATTAATGAATTCGGCCAAAAAAATCACGTGACCAACTCATGTGTCCGGTCAAAAGGGCAAAAATGTCACTTTTGTCCTATTCTACTACTCCCTACCTCATTTCTTCTTCTCCGATCACCCCACCCCAATTACCCCAACCCTACCTGTTGGGCCATATAATATTTTTCCACCTATGTGGGTCATGAAAAAGAGCCCAAGGCCCAAGCCCAAGGGGATATAAAACCCTTTGTCTTTCAGCTGGTCATATTATTCAATTCAAGAGAGAGAAGAGACAGAGAGTTTGGAGATAAAGGGAGATTTTTGCAGCTATATTTCTGCCTGCGCAATTTTGGGATTTCTTCTGATTGGGCGGCCATTTGTTCTCGGAATGGTCTCGAATTTTAACTGGAGGTAGAAGACTGATAGAGCTACATTCTGGACGGTGGAGATCGGATTTCTACACGCAGATTTCGAGTTATTGCTATCAGAATAGTGCTATGTTTTTTGGGTGAAATTTTCTCTATTCTCATCTCTTTTATGTATTAGATGAAGTTTTAGCTTCATTGTTGGTTTGAGTTTACACATATTGGTGTAGATACTCTTTTGTAACCTCTCTTGATTTATAGTGAAGCTTTTGGAGTGGACCCGAAGGTCCCGTGGTTTTTACTCTTCGATTTGAAGAGGTTTTCCACGTAAAAATTCTTGGTGTTGTGTTTGCTTGATTTACCTTTCATTTACTAGCTCCATTATTATTGTTCCACTACATTCGTAACTATCATCTAGGGGCTTTGGAATTATTGTTTGGTGTCCTACGTTTTTATTCAAGTTTGTGAGATATTTTGTCAAGCATATTTGATCTTGTTTGTTCGGTTGCTTGGACTATATTGTGGTTTCTCCCCAACATAGTGGTATCAGAGCATTTTGGTTGCTGTGTGATTATCTGCTTGTCTAAAATATGAAAATGGTAAAAATTATCACAGTTGGAGTAGTAACATGGAGGATTTGTTATATGTTAAAGGTTTTTATGCACCCATTTTTTATTCGAAGCCTGATTTTAAATCTGATGCGGAATGGAATGTTGAACTTCGCCAGGTCTGCGGTTTTATTAGAAGTTGGGTTGACAAAAATGTTAAGAATGTGATTTTAAAGGAAACATATGCCAAGAAATTGTGGGAAAAGTTTGAAAATACATATGCCGCAAAATCTGGAAACAACAAGTTGTTTTGTATGAACTGACTGATATATCTGAGATATAAAGAGGGCACTCATGTCATGGAGTATGTCAATGAATTTGAAGGAGCCTATGGTTAGCTGTCTGATATTGGTATTAAATTTGATGATGAAGTTTTGGGACTTTGGTTGATTAACTGTTTACCTGAATCTTGGGAAAATTTGCGGGCCTCTTATATTAACAATGCTCCTGCTGGTGCCATGTCTTTAGCATATGCTAGAGATGGTATCTTGAATGAAGAGGTTAGAAGATCTAATTCGGGGACAGCATCATCTCACTCAGATGTCCTTGCTACTGAAAATAGGGGAGAGACAGGAACAAGACTCATGGAAACAGGGATAAAAGAATAAGCAAGTCCAGACCAAGGTTCAAGGATATGGAATGTCATAACTGTGGAAAGAAATGACATATCAAGAAACATTGCTTCAAGTGGAAGAAAGATAAGAAAAATAGTGGTAATACAGAAGTGAAAGATAACAGTGTTGATGTTGTTGCTACTGCTACTATAGAGGACTTCTTTGTTGTTTATGATGATGATGATGTGATTAATTATGCATCTCATGACACTGACTGGGTAGTTGATAGTGGTGCTTCACTTCATGTTGCTAAAAAGAAAGAATTATTCTGTTCCTACACTCCTGGAAACTTTGGAGCTCTTAGGATGGGCAATGAGGGCGTGTCACCGGTTATTGGCATAGGTGATGTGTGTTTGAAGACTAGTAATGGCAGTGAGTTACTTCTCAGATGTGTCAAGCACTTTCCAGATATCCGGTTGAATTAGGTCTCAGTTGGAAGACTTGATGATGACAGTTTTTGTAATGTGTTTGAAGGAAGAGAGTGGAAACTTTCAAAGGGTTCTTTGATTGTGGCTCGAGGAAACAAACTTGCTTCTAATTTGTATTTGATGCAAGCTTCAATTTCTGGTAGTGTCAATGTGGTGGACAATAAAATCTCATCTTATCTATGGCACAGACGGTTGAGTCACATTAGTGAGAAAGGACTTAACTATTTAATTAGAAAGAATGCTCTTTCTGGAGTTAGTATTGCAAAATTGGATAAATGTGATCATTGTATGGAAGGAAAGCAGAACAGTGTGTCTTTCAAGTCTAACCCTCCTTACAAGCAGTCAAGTTTGTTAGAGCTGATTCATTCTGATGTGTGTGGTCCTATGAATATACAGTTACTTGGTGGTGCATCTTATTTTGTGACTTTCGTTGATGATTGTTCAAGGAAATTGTGGGTCTATGTTTTGAAGACTAAGAACCAGGTTCTTGATAAGTTTAAGGAATTCCAAGTATCTGTTGAGAGACAAACTGGAAGAAAGTCAAGTGCATCATGACAGATAATGGTGGTGAGTACTGTGGGCCGTTTGATCATTATTGTAGAGAGCAAGGTATCAGACATCAGAAGACTCCTCAGTTGAATGGTTTGGCAGAAAGGATGAACATAACTTTAGTTGAGAGAGTTAGATGTTTACTTTCTGAGACAAGTTATCACAAGGCTTCTAGGGGTGAAGCTTTATCTTTTGTGGTTCATGTAATTAATTTGTCTCCTGTAATTGCTCTAAATGAAAATGTTCCAGAAAATGTTTGGTCAAGTAATAAGTCTTCCTATGATCATTTGAGAGTCTTTGGTTGTAAGGCATATGTTCATGTTCCAAAAGATGAAAGGTCTAAACTGGATACCAAGACTAGACAGTGTATCTTTCTAGGTTATGGCCAGGATGAGTTTAGATACAGGTTGTATGATCCAGTTGAGAAGAAACTTATCAGAAGCAGAGATGTGGTTTTCTGTGAAGACCGGACTATCAAGGATGTTGAGAAAGTTCCACAAGCAGGGTCACATGTTCAGGATCTTGTTGATTTGAACAATGATATTCCTCACCTTTTACCTGTTACAGTTGAGGAGCAAGTTCAGACAGATATGGAACCGAATGCAGCTGATATTGAGATCCCAAACGATGATAGTAATGTTGATCATGTTCCAGCAGTTCCAGATGATGTTGATACTGATGATCATGTTCCAGCAGTTCCATATTTGTTAGAGGAACCACAAGTTGCTCTACCCAAGAGGTCTACAAGAGTTAGAAAGGATAATACTTTGTATCCTCCTGATCAATATGTGTTGATGACTGATGTGGGAGGACCAGAGATCTTTTAGGAGGCCATGAGAAGTGAGCAGAAGGATCAGTGGTTAAGTGCAATGGAAGATGAAATGAAGTCTCTTTATGAAAATAACACCTTTGAGTGAGTGAAGTTGCCAAAGGGAAAGAAAGCTTTGAAGAATAGATGGGTTTACAGATGGAAGCCGCAAGAGCACTCTCCAGATCCATGTCCTAAAGTCAGAATTGTTGTCAAAGGGTTTAGTCAAAGAAAGAGAGTAAATATTTTCTCCTATTGTTAAAATGTCTTCTATCAGAACTGTGCTCAGTTTGGCTGCAAGCCTTGATTTAGAGGTTGAACGGATGGATGTGAAGACAGCTTTTCTTCATGGTGATCTTGAGGAGGAAATCTACATGGAACAACCTGAAGGTTTTCAAGTTAAAGGAAAAGAAGATCATGTCTACAGGTTGAGGAAAAGTTTGTATGGCTTGAAACAAGCACCGAGACAATGGTAAGAGAAGTTTGAGTCGTTTATGAGGAAACATGGCTTCAAGAAGACTAATTATGACCATTGTGTATTTGTGCAAAAGTTTTCTGATGATGATTTTATCATACTTTTACTTTATGTTGATGATATGCTTATTGTTGGTAAGAATGCTTCCAGGATTGCCGATTTGAAGAAGGAATTGAGCAAGTCTTTTGCCATGAAAGACTTGGGACCAACAAAGCAAATTCTTGGAGTGAAGATCACTCGTGATAGGAATGCAATGAACCTTTGGTTATCTCAAGAGAGCTACATTGAAAAGGTGCTCCAGAGATTCAGAATGGATAAGGCCAAAGTTGTTAGCACTCCACTTGCTAGTCACTTCAAATAGAGTGTCAAACAATGTCCCTCTACCTATGATGAGAAGAAAGAAATGGAGAAAGTTCCTTATGCTTCAGCAATTGGTAGTTTGATATATGATATGGTTTGCACGAGGTCTGATATTGCTCATGTTGTTGGTGTTGTTAGCCGTTTTCTTTCAAAACCAGGAAGAGAACATTGAGAAGCGGTGAAATGGATTTTGAGATATCTCCGTGGAAGTTCTAATCTGAGACTCTGTTTTGGCAATGAGAAATCTATTCTTGAAGGCTACACGGATTCAGATATGGATGGGGATGTTGATACCAGGAAATCTACTTCATGCTACTTGATTACCTTTGCAGGGGGAGCTGTTTCATGGCAATCTCTATTGCAAAAATGTGTTGCTTTGTCTACCACTGAAGCTGAGTTAATTGCAGCGACTGAAGGTTGTAAAGAGTTGCTTTGGATGAAGAAATTTCTCAAGGAAATTGGACATTCTCAATCTAAGTATGTGCTACTTTATGACAGTCAAAGTGCAATCCATCTTGGTAAGAACTCAACTTTTCATTCTAAATCTAAACACATTGATGTGAGGTATCATTGGATACGTGAAGTGTTAGATGATAAGTTGTTGGAGCTTGAAAAAGTTCATACTGATGATAATGGAGCTGATATGATGACTAAGGCTTTGCCTAGGTGGAAGTTTGATGTGTGTTGTTCTCTTGTCGGAATGACAAGAAATTTGTGATTTTCACATAGTCGGGAAAAGGGGGAGATTTGTTGGGCCATATAATATTTTTCCCTCCTATGTGGGTCTTGAAAAAGAGCCCAAATGAGATATAAAACCCTTGTCTTTCAGCTGGTCATATTATTCAATTCAAGAGAGAGAAAAGGCAGAGAGTTTGGAGAGAAAAGGAGATTTTCGTAGCTATATTTCTGCCTGCGCAGTTTTGAAATTTCTTCCGATCGGGCGGCCATTTGTTCTCGGAATGGTCTAAAATTTTAACTGGAGGTAGAAGACTGATAGGGCTACATTCTGGACGGTGGAGATCGGATTTCTACACGTGGGTTTCGAGTTATTGCTGTCAGAACAGTGCTCTGTTTTTTGGATGAAATTTTCTCTATTCTCATCTCCTTTATGTATTAGATGAAGTTTTAGCTTCATTGTTGGTTTGAGTTTACACATATTGGTGTAGATACTCTTTTGTAACCTCTCTTGATTTATAGTGAAGCTTTTGGAGTGGACCCGAAGGTCCTGTGATTTTTACTCTTCGATTTGAAGAGGTTTTCCACATAAAAATTCTTGGTGTTGTGTTTGCTTGATTTATCTTTCATTTACTTGCTCCATTATTATTGTTCCGCTGCATTCATAATTGTTATCTAGGGGCTTTGGAATTATTGTTTGGTGTCCTACGTTTTTATTCAAGTTTGGGAGATATTTTGTCAAGCATATTTGATCTTGTTTGTTTGGTTGCTTGGACTATATTGTGATTTCTCCCCAACACTACCCACCCCGCAGCGCCGGCGCAGATCTCCCCCCTGAAAACCCTTTCTCTCATATCCAGAGGCCATATTCCAGACACCCCATCAACAACCTTAATATCTTCGAAGACAACTTTGATGAATAAGAATTGGCCAAGCCAAAGTGCAAATCTGGTGATCTTGGTTGATTTGCCCAGTATGTTGACCAAATTAACAAGGAAACCACGTGTATATAAATTTGTGAAAAAAATGAAAGTTTGATAGAGTTCCAGGATGATTTCTTCTTCTTTTTCTCCAGAATCCAAAATTTGAAAGAGATTGCTTTCATAAATCGGAAAATTTGGGGGAATGGCAGTTCAATTAAGCAAGAACCCCCTACCCCGCAGGCCGCAGCCCCGATTGGCCATGAAAACTAGCTGATATTAAAAAAATGAGGTCTCAAATCATACCATAAAACATAATAAGAAAACCAACACAGAATTAGAAGCAAGAAAATCAAGAAAACCAACAATAACCTCTTCAGAACCATCAATCCAAAAAGGATAATCTCTTATCAAAATCCTTTTCATACCCAAAATCTGTTCTTTTCTCCCATGGAATCACCCCACCTGGTCTTCTTGAGCTGGGATTCGTATTCTTATTATTATTGGAAGCACAGGGAGAAGGAGCCTTGGCCGCCGCAGTCGGGTAGCTTTCCGGTGGTTCCCGACGGCGACGGTGTTGGCAGTAGGTTGGGTATTGCTGTTAGAACCACTGACTTTTGAGCTTGAAAAACAGGCCCATTCCACCCCATTTCTGATTGGTCGCCGCCTCGAAGCCCCAGCCAACACCACCAACCACCAGGCCCGAAATAGATGAGAAGTGCAGATGATATTTAGTGTGTATGGATTAATCTTGAACATGGATTTGATAAATTTTGCCCAATTTCTCTGCGAAAATGATGAAGGGATGAAAGAAGATGATGATAATTAGGTTTTAAATTAAGGGAAGCTTTAAAAAAAATATGTGAATAGACAATTTTGCCCTTTTCTACTGCAACATGTGCGCCTCACGTGTACATTTTTTGCTTGAAAACTCATCGGAATCGTTGATTTGACAATTACAGTAGCTCGTAAATTATTGGTGCTAAAAATAGTGGAATAAAAAGTTATTGTTATTTATGCTAGTTAGTTAAATAGTTAGTGCTAAATATAGAGGATTTCTCATTAAATTTTTGGATAAAAATAAAAAATTCGAATATAATTTTTGGATAAAAATAACATATTTCTATATAATCCAAATCAGTCGTACCCAACTCGTAAATAAACAAATTTACCCGTCTGTTAAAATTTGCAGGGATTGGCCTTAAACTATTCACAGGTTGACATAATGGGTATCCATGACATAAATTTTTTGGGTAAAAGATTTGCCAAAAAAATTTCTCCCCAAAATGTAAAAGCTTGGCTAGTCTAAGCCAAGCCCCACTTCCCATTAATAATCATTTCCAAAGTCCGGCTCTCTCTTTGCACCGTTAGAAAAAAGATTTAACAGAGAGATCTCGTCTGAAAATTACCGGAAAGTTCAAAATTCCACCGGACAGAGAGAGGAGATGGCGTCGGCGACGGCATTGGCGCCGGGACTATCAAGGAAGCTGAAGAAGGTTCTTGAAACGCGTACGGACAGTGCGGAGTTGCTGTCGTCGCTCAACACACTCTCAAATTTCTATACCGAAAATACCCCTCAGGCACGGCGAAATCTCCGATCAACGATCGAGAAGCGAGCTCTTTCAATCAACGAAGAGTACCTGCTCTCCTTCCAAGGAGTTCAGCAAGTATTGAATTTGATTATGCTTTTCTTAGTAATTCGTGATTTGTTTCAATTTTTTCAAGTGATTAACGATTTTTTTATTTATTATTATTTTCTGTTTGTTTGAATTTAGGCTTTGGATCAAGTTGAAGAGGAAGTGAATGCATTAGCTCAATGTTGCGATACGTATGTTTCTCTTTTTTAATTATTATGTTATTTGTATTAATTAGTTGTAGAATTTTTTATTTGAGTTATTTTTACTTAGAGATGTGAATCCCTATCTTCTAGTACACATACTAATACAATTATCACATTTGGAGCAATGTGATTCGTCCAATCTCACAAATTCACTTTATATGTGGCATTTCATTGACATACTAGACATTGTGCTGCAGGATTACTAGAAAATCCGAAGTCGGTGGGTGCTGCCTGATGGATAAGCTTTTCATTGTTTTTTTTTTTTTTGTGTTTATGTTTTTAATAATTTCTGATGCTATGGATTCATCTTGGGAATTTGGAACGGAGCCGGTGGTTGGGTTGGAATATGTAGTACAGAGATATTGAATTCAAATGGCAATTAGAGTGTGGGAACTTTATATGCTGTTTGAGACGATGAAAACGGAGGATCATGGAATTGGAAGGTGAACTTCTGAGATTGGCCTTGTTCATTTTGATGAGACTGAATAAGGGAATGATGGTCAACATAAGGTTAACGCCAGTTTTCTAGAATGAGCTTCTTGATAGTTTTGAGGCCGTGTATGTAGATGGTGATTCTGAAGTAATCTAGGAGGAAGGTATTTGGGAACCTAGTACTTGTTACCTGATCTTGAGATGTATTTTAGCTTGTCATTTGCGATTCATTTGCAGAACAAATTTTGGCTACTCTGCGTTGGGATTGCTGTATTGATTTGCTTATAAAGTGCGTCTGGAATTAGTCATGATTCATTAGATTAACTATTTAACTACAAGCCTAACCTTTGGTAATAAATGCACAAAGTGGGTGCTCCAAACAGATGGATTGGAGTCTGACCTAATTACCTGTGGCAATAATGCACAAAATGGTTGCTCACAGAATACCACTGAAACAATAGCCCCTATACCGTCACGTTTGCTACGGAATTATGTCCTCAAATCAAAGCCAAATGGAGTTAGAGAAGGCAAACTCAAGAACCATTTTGATTTATGTGCACACTATCATGCCTCTTTCATTCAACATCTAGAGCATTTATGTGCACTGTATAATTTCACTCCACAAACAAAAAAGAGAAAGAAGATAATTTCTAAAATTTGCTTATTCCTTGCAGAACAGATTCTTGTTTTTTGTCTTTTATACTTTACACGTCTTAACTACGCATCTTAAATCCTCTGGCAGCTAGCACGTTTGACTGAAAATTTTATGATTGTTGTTTCTCTTGATTTGTCAATGTGTATACTCTTTTCGGCTTTTTAATTTGTTATGAATATGTTTCACGAACCTCCCTTCTATTTGAAACCATGACCTAGCATATCACTACTCGATCCTACCAACGGGTAATCAATTGCTGACTCCTCGAGTATGGAAACTGTTCCTTGTCAGGATGAATGGATTTTGATATGAGAAAAGATTAAAACTTAAAGTTGTACTTGGACATTGCAGAATGGCAAATGCTTTAAGCAGTTGTAATTCAACAACTGGCACTACTGGTACTGGTGATATTATCAGTACCACAGAAAGGCTCAAACAGGAGCTGGAAGTTACCACACAGAGGCAAGAGATTGTGTCATGCTTTCTACGTGATTATCAGCTATCCAGTGAAGAGGTGTTATCTTATTTTCAAAATTGATGTCCATTCTGTTCAGTCTTCCAAATGTAAATATTAGATGATTTCTATATGTATTGACTGGTGGCCCTATTTGGTAGATAAACGCTTTACGAGAGGAAGAACTGAGTGAAAACTTTTTCAAGGCACTTGCTCATGTTCAAGAGATCCATGCCAATTGCAAAGTACTTCTGAGAACACATCACCAGGTGATTTTCTTGCTTGTCCTAATGCAGATGAAATGGGTATAAGGTTACATGCCAAAGTATTTTAGAATTTGGTCGTGAATACTTCTTTTTAGTACCTGAATGCTACAAAAACATAGTTGTCTTTTTTCGTTATTAGAAGATTTTGAATATTTGTGACATTGTCACTAATGCAGTGACCTGGCTGCAGTTTTTATCCTTGATCATCTAATTCATCAGCCATGTTTCTTGTTCCTATGGGGGAGAGTCCATGGTCTAGCTGTATCATGCATCATAGAGAATAAATAATCACATTAGATCAGATCATAGGTATTTGAGAATTATGAGAGGGTATCTAAGGTTGTAAGTCTAAAAAAATGTAGTGGATGGTTGAGGATCTTTTTTTCCCCCTAGTGAATTGACACGGAAATTATGTCACCAGTCATGAAATGTAGGCAAATTTGTCTTACGAAATTCCACTTTTTTGTAATTCTCCATGCAGCATCACCTCATTCTTGAGCACTACTTGCTGAAGTGTTCCTTGGCTGTCAATCATTGCGGTGGTTGAATTTGAAAATAATTTTATGCATTTCTTTGTGTATATTAACATCATAAAGGAACTCTGTAATATCAAAAATTCTTTATTCTTGTTTATTAACATTCTTGGTGCAGTTTTTTGGCCTCAAAACCTTCACAAGACAACTTTCTTTAGTCCTTTTTATTTTTTTTCTTCTATTTAATAGTCAATTTCTTCATTTCACCTCAATCTTATCCCCAAATTACACGTGCTTGAAATTCATTTTAACATTCCTGGCAGCGTGCTGGTTTGGAGCTGATGGATATGATGGCTGTTTATCAAGAAGGAGCCTACGAGCGCCTTTGCAGGTAAACTGCTTTTAAACTATTGATAGCTGAAAAGGGCCAAGTTCTTTTCTATTTTCTTTGAGGGTATATATTTGAAAAATCTATGGACTTTTCAGGTGTGTAGAATATGTATTTGTCGATCTATCTGATTTTTTCAAGCAAACAATTGATTTTGGACATGCTCTATGCTTGCTTCATTCTCAATTTAAGGTTCACGTTGACTTGGTACAAATATTTAGGAAAGGATTTGACTACATCTATTTTATCACCTTACCTTTAACTAAAAATAAGGGGGCCTATATGTGTTAGTGGTTCCACATCCACTAATTTTCCTTTGAATGAGGTTGTATTTGGAAATTTAAGTTAAGAAGTATGTTTATTTTAAGCAAGTGGAAGTTTATCCCCTAATGGAAATGTGGACATAGTTTGGGACATGGAGTATAAAGTTTCTGGTACCCATTCTTTTTTGGTTGAATAAATTTTCTATATACTTCGACAAAAATTTACATTAGGCTCATCTTTATCCCTGTATTCATTTATTCCTTCTTCTTTTCTTTTCTTCGGCAGCCCCTTCTTTTCCCCAGAATTTTCTGCCCTTTAATTTAGAATATTTTTCAATGGGAAAGGATCCTCTCCAGTAGTTACAAAAACTGGAGGATCTCCAATCTCCATCGGATGGTGGAGGTTGAATGTCTTATAATTCTGCCTTACACTGAATCGTTTACCCATCCCTATCTTCCCTAACTGCTCAACTGCTCCACCTCTACTGTCACCATCACTGACTCTTCATTTCTTATTTCGGTATGCTACAGCAAAAACTCTACATGATTCAAACCGATCAAGGTTTATCACCCCAATAGAATTTCTGAAGTGTTTTATCGCCACAAATTGATACCAATCGACCTTATGGTCTATAAAAAAAAATGCAAGGGTAATATAATTGAAATTGTGAAAAAAAAAAATTATAACATATTGCAGTTTCAAGTTCTTGAAAATGACATGGAGAGTGGAGAACGAGAAAAAGAAGGGCCGATTGAGTTGATTCAGACATGTATTCTATAGATGAAGCTGCAAATAGCCATAGTTCAACGAATTTTTTGTGTTCAGTTACAATAATCTAATAACAAAAATTTCATATTGAAATCGCGAATGGAGAAGGGAGACGAAAAGGATAATAAAGAGAGCAGAAGATTCAGTGTGCCGTGTAATATTTTGAACGAAAACTCACTGGGTTTGCATCGTTGGATGTAGACTGTAGATCCTACAGTTTTTGCCAAGACAGGAGAGGAGCCTCCCCCTTTTTGAATTTTGTGTTTTTCATGGGAAGATATTACTCATCTGAATGTGGAACCTGAAATCTGTTGGTGGATAAGGTTAAGAGAGAGTGCTCCAATGTTATTGGAGTAGGAAATTTAGATGTAGTTGCCATTGCATTCTAGTTGATTTAGAAATGGCCAGCCCAGACCGATGTTTTATTTGTTATTTTTGCTGGCATGGCTTTTAGGGTGAGTCAGAAATTGTTCACCATGGTTACTTGGCCTAGACTTAGCCTTATACACATTTGAGTTTTGGCTGTTGTTTTCTTCCTATTTAGGTGGGTTCAAACAGAATGTAGAAGGCTGGGAGACATTGACAATCCTGAAGTGGGTGATCTTCTAAGAACGGCAGTTCGGTGCCTGAAAGAGAGACCTATCCTTCTGAAGTATTGCGCTGAAGAGGTGATTATTTGTGATGCTAAAACCTAGATAGTAAATTTTAAAGGGACCCTTCATTTTCACTCTTGGAATCACACAAATATTCTGATGTACAGGTAGCAAGTATGAGGCATAATGCTTTATTTAGAAAATTTATTAGTGCTCTCACCCGTGGAGGACCTGGTGGACTACCCAGGCCGATTGAAGTTCATGCTCATGACCCTTTAAGATATGTAGGTGACATGTTGGGGTGGTTGCACCAGGTGAGATTGAGATGTCGTTTTGTTTATATTACCCCTTCTGAAGCTCAACTACTTCAATGTACGTGTTTCATTTTTTACAGTTGTTTTCTGTTTGCTTTATCACAGGCATTGGCTTCTGAAAGAGAACTTGTCCTTGCTTTGCTTGATCCAGATGATACGGGAACAACTGCCGAGGTATTGAAAGGCACTAGTGGTGATTCTGGAACTTCAGATGCTGACTTGACGTTTGTTCTAGATCGGATATTTGAAGGTGTTTGTCGACCATTTAAAGTTAGGGTTGAGCAAGTTCTGCAATCTCAACCTAATCTTATTGTTTCTTACAAACTTAATAACACCCTGGAGTTCTACAGTCATACTGTGAGTCGAAATCCACTCTCGAGTCTAGAATCAGAAAGCATTCTTATATTTCATTTTTTGTATGCTTTCTCTCACAACTGTCCCACTTTAATAGATATCAGATCTATTAGGGAGAGAAACAGCTCTTTGCAATACTCTTGGGATACTGAAAGATGCCGCACAAAAGACATTCTTTGACATGCTGAAAACTAGAGGAGAAAAGCTTCTGAGATATCCTCCTCCAGTTGCTATTGATCTTTCTCCACCACCAGCCGTGAGGGAAGGAATCTCGTTGCTTTGTGAAATAATTGACACACATAACAGCATGATGTTTCCTGCATCTGGAAAAAGGCCCGACTTTCATCCGGTGATATCAGCTTTTTTGGATCCTATAATCCAGGTGAATTGCCTTTAAAGATCTAACTTACATCCTTGTTTAATGCACAGTCCGAAACTCTTAAAAACAACTGGGAGACCTGCAAAATTGTTAACTTACTCTTGTTCTAGTTTTCCAATTTTCTTGGAGCATTTCATCGATATTATTTTTGAGTTATCCTGTAGTATGTCAAAGGTGAGTAATTTTTCACTTCTCTGCCTGCCTTTACCTCCCAAATTAGGAGTGTGGCTATCAACATATACATGAGCTACCTGCTATTTCAATTAGTGGTACTAAAATATAACCTTTCTTCAGTGTGAGCAGTTACTTTTCATTATTTGGAAAACATAAACATGAGAGGAATCATAACAAAGTAGTAGGACTTATTAAATCTTAAATATTGAAACTCAACAAGATTCTGAATATGGAAGTATGTTTACTAAGGAAAGGCAATACCAAGAAGAAAATCTGGAAAACATGAATTGCTAATTAAAAATGACGATTCCTGTGGTTTGTCTATAAATTTTGGACTTAATTTTAGGGTAGAAAACTTTGATATATCGAGAATAAGATAAAGGGCACGAGGCAGTTCTTGAAATTTCTTAACATAAAAGGAAAGAAAATTATTTACCATCAATAGGGCATGTTCTCCATTGCTGAAACTTTTTTTAAGCTGCTGAAAAAAGTGCTTTTAAAAAAGCAGATTTTTTCCCTACATGTGAGCTGTTTTCATTTGCAAAAAAGACAGTGAAAAGTAGCATATATTTTCTTAAAAAATGCAACCGAGGAAAAATAAAAGAATAAAAAAATAAAAAATATGAATATTTTGTATTCAACATTATTGCGGACCATGATTTTTTTGTAAAAAGTTAGTTTCAGCAATAGCTATTCTAAAAAAACACTTCCCGGAGTGCTTTTCCAAATCAGCTTTTTTGGGTTCATTTTAAGCTACAAGTTAGGTTAATAAGAAATTGAGAACATGTTAGTAGTATCTTATTTAAGCAAAAAGCTATAAGCAACGGCTTTAAGCAATGCATAACAGGCCCATACAAACACTTGTGCACAATAAGGGCTGCAAAACTAAGAAGAAAGCTTTGACATTGTTGTCTGTATGCATGATCCATATTCTACTGAAACATTTATTTTAGAAAGTGATAAACTCTGGTTTTGAGTTTATAATGGTTTTCTATTCCTGCCTTACACTTTATTTTGATGTGGTCATCAAGTATAAGATTTTAGGGAGCATGAAACAAGCTTAAATTATGTAGATTCTAGACAATTTTATAAGTTAGGAGCCTCAAAGTTAATTATCCTCACTCATGGTATCAAGTGTCCTGTTGATGTTGTGCTTGGAGAGTTGTTTTCCACAAATTATAAACCCTTTAAAGACGACAGTCATTTCTCATTTGGTGGTGTCCCTCCCTCCACCGCATCCCCTATTTTCCTGACCTGTGTTTTCCCAAAGTAAAAGTTCCATTTCAGAATTATAATAAAGGTTGAGTTTCACTTGGACATAAAGCCATGTTAAATATCTGAAAACTATGAAGTTATTCCCTTGTTGAAGGTTGTACTGAGAACTTAGGTTTCAAGGTTCGTAAACTGGATTGACAGTTGAAACACAGTAGTAGAAGTTGCATCAAACTCAATTACTTTCAGGGCTGTGTTTCATTTCTTACCGAAAGTTGCACGTGGTTCCGCAGATGTGTGAGCGAGCAGCTGAGGCACACAAATCCAAGGGAGCCATTCACTCATCTAGAAGAAACAGAATGAGTTCTGACCCCAGTCAACTCCGCAAATCGTCATCTATTGATGCTATTTTGGATAATAACAGTTCAATTCCTCTATCTCAGGTTTGTATCACTCTTTGCCCATTTTCATATTTTCTCCCCTTTTTCCTTTGAGAATACACCTTTTACTTTTCTGTTACATGAAAGTTTCTTGTATGGTTATGCTAGTGACAAATTTCACAACTTAGCAGTTCTTGAAGATGCTGTATGAGGTCCTTTCTGGCTTATGAAATGAGTCTGCTAGTAGAATCATCATTGGTTAACTGTCAATTCAATTTCATGTTGAACCTAAGCATTGTGCAAATTGTAATTCGAGAACCATCTAAAATCCTATGATCGTCAGAGTTCCCTGTGAACTTTTTCGAGAGTTTTCTATGTCCACTTCTACGATAATTTAGTCCTGTTTCTCTCTTGGGGTGAATATATATAATGCTTACGTGAAGGAAGATTTCAGGGTAATAGCCTCATTGCACTTTAATGATTCAAAATTGCTTTGATTGGGTTCCATATGGGTAGCAGTTCTAGAAAAATGAATGTGTACATGGGTGCAGCTCATATTCATGAGTAGCCTCTGATGTCAAGATTCGCAGTTAACTATATCTGTGATTGTTGGAGTAATATCATGTTACTTGGTGCATTATAAACTCTATGGGTTCCTTTCTACCTGTGAGGTTGTGCTATATATATAGCAAGCTAATAGCCTCCAAATTACTAGTCACTCTGTTATAGATTTGAAAACATTAGTCCGGAGTCCTAGGTCTAGTAATCAAATGTGTAATGGGTTACATAATCCTATACTACAAGCTAAAACATTTTTCTCGCAATATCAAATGCTCACCCCCATAACATGAGGCTTGGACCCAAATGGGCCTCAGGAGTACTTGGAAAAAGTTTGATCCTTGCTAAGATACCAATGCTTGTACAATAAAGAGTTAGTTATTTATGTATAGATGAAACCTGGCATGCATCTCTGGTATAAAGCATGAGGAAGAATGTTTGGTGTTTTTTGTCAAAAAATTTGCATGCTGAAATACTTTCACAGGGCGTCCATACGAATGGAATCTATTGAAGTACTGGCTCATTAAAACTTAAGGTCGAGAGAAGTATAACTTATAAATTTAAGTACACTATCATGCGTCAATTCAACGAACCACCTTTGCCTGCTTTGGTTCCATATCAGAAAGAGAGCAGGGAAGAATCAGAGAACTGAATGTTTCGGTTAGAAATAAAGCCACCTTTGATGAATCTAATTAATTTAGTATTAATAAGTTGCTTAGAAGTTGATTAAGCTGTGTGATTTTGCATTTGCTTGAATATGGGCCTAATTGCAGTGTCTTTCTTATGGAACCAGAGTACCATATTACGTCATTTTTGTATACCCTCTTTTTTATGCTTCATGCTTGTATTGCTCACACTTCTTGTGGATTACTATTGCATTTTGTGCAGACTAATGAAACTCCTGCGAAGATTTTTCTCATCAACTGCTTATGTGCAATCCAACAACCATTGCTAAGACATGACATAGCATCTGAATATGTAAAGAAGGTCGGTGAAATGATCGCAACTCACATACAAGGTCTTGTGGAGAAAGAAGTTGAAAGAATTTTGAAAAGGTGTGGTTTGTCAAACAAGATGTCCTACTTCCGTAATTCAAGTAATGATGTAGCTATATCTACGGAACCTTTAGCAGAGTTGGAAGACACAGCTCCAGCTTCTCTTTCAGATGGATTGAAGGCTTTCTTTGGTCTCGTTTTGGGAAGCGAAAATGCCTTGCCCGAATTTGAGCAGATGCAGGTTCCCAAACTTCGATCAGAAGTCGCGGTTCAAGTAGCTAAGTCACTGTCTGAAGCATATGAACTTATCTATAACGCCGTTATGGACCCTTCAAATCGGTATCCAGATCCCAAGTCACTGGCTAGACATCCACCTGATCAGATAAGGACCATATTGGGAATCTGAAGCAACTGAAAGAATAATTTCGCATATCAGTCCCAAGGAGCATACTTTTTCTTTCTTTCAGGAACGAACATTGGAGTGGGCTTCAAAAATTTTGTGGGTAGTCCTTTCTATTTGCCTCTTCTTGGGTATTCTTCATTATGATCATCCATTTTGATAGTTATTATATGTATTTCTATCATTTTCTATAGAACAAATTCAATTTTTGCTTTTATTACAACCAAATATAGACTGTAAAGTTCGATTTCGATGTGAAAAAGTCCCTATACTATATGTATTTCATTTTATGGCAGTGGTAATTGTTAACGTGGTTCGGTTTGGATATACTTTTCTGTTTCCTTTTGCCAGTTGGCATGTTTTTACGTGACTGTTTGATTCTGTTTAGGATGTAGGGGGAAAAAAGGATAAATAACAAATTTGGGTTACTTTAAATTACAATTATCATTTTTATTTTATACTCTTTGATCTGACAATTATTTAGCATAGTTTCTTTTGGGCAGCCAGATTTGAAAGAAAGAAAACAGAAGGGGAGTCCCTTGAGCCTCGTTAAACGCAGCTGGAATTCTTCCCTCTAAAACGTGGCTACTGTCAGGATCAAGTTAGATCATAGTTGAATTCTTGAAAGTTCCGCTCCGACGATTAGAGGATTTGTGAGGAAGTTGTGTGACGATTCGGTTGTATAATAAATAATAGGGTGAGGATTGAAATTTTGGATAAGATTTTTAAATGTACGATAGGATTTTTGCAAATTGTGTCGTACAATAAAGAGATATAAACGAATTTTTGGAACCCATTCTTCTCAAATTGGGATCAGATTTTACGATGTTTTCATAATTTTCACAAATTTTTTCATAAGATTTTCATATTTTTTTTACATAAGACGTATTTCTGAAATGTGTCTTATCTCAACTAAATCTAAAATTTAGTTATAGGGTTTCTTGGGTTAGAGTTTGAAAAAAAAATCACGGACACGGAATCTGTCTTTTCATGATATGACCATGATTTGGAAAACAGTTTCTGTGGATGTCAAAAAAAATCTAAAAAACGACGTAAAATAAAAATCATTCTCTCAAATCATGATCATTCTCATCAAAAACATCTGCTGAGAACCAAAAAAAGCAAATACCGAATCAAATATTAGGGCTCAAGAGGAATAAATACACACGGAGCACATCTAACGAATTCGTCCAGTACACCGTCAAGATTGTTCCCACAATACAACATACCAAACACACTATTCCTATGTTTTTTCTTATTTAGAAAACTGTTCATTAATATTTGCAATCTTTTATATATATATATATATATATATACACAATAATGATTGTTGGATCAAAAAAGGATCAAATAGTATAAAATGGAAATGATTGTTAAAATTTAATGTGACTTTATGCCTTCCTGATCCAAATTTGATCCCAATTTTTTGATCCAATAATCACTACCCATATATATATATATATATATATATATATATATATATATATATATATATATATATATATATATATACACATACATACACGTGTGTGTGCCTTATGTCATCTTGCATGTATTTCAAATAGCTATTCATGCAGTAAAATATTTGTTGAATAATAAATCACCCCTAACTAGAGGTAGAATTTCTAATGAATGAATTCTTTTTCTACTCGAACAAAAAGAAAAAAAATAAAAGAACTAGAGGGAGGTTTTACACAAATTCTAAACCCAGTTTAAGAGTAGATTTCGTGACCTCTCGCTTGGGTTGATTTATTTGAAAATTGTTTAGATAATTGCAAAATTAAATTGTTTGCAAGAAGAAATATAAAACCTGAATTCTATATTATAAATTATGAAAAAATAAAATGGTAACCATTCAACAGCACAAAAGCAGAACTATTTATGAAGGAAAATATTTTCATAAAATAAAACAAATTTATGAAAGAAAATATGTCCTAAAAGTGAAATATAAATTTGATCTGAAGATAAAACCTTGTCCAAATGCAAACCTTTTCATATGCGCTGGAAAAGGATGTAGAATTAAAAACCTTTAACAAGATAGAGAACATAGTGGTTTCACACTCACCTTGCCTTAATATACAAATCAAATATTAAACTTATGATTCGTTTTTAGCATCTGTTTAAATGCATCCTTATGAATACCGACGAGTTGGTAAGTTGGCCCAAATGGTATTCTACAGGTAGAAACAGTGTACAAGTAACCATGGGATTCAACCCCTGAAGAATTATCAAAATGGTACAACTGTTGGAAGTCTCGACCATTGCTTGAGGTATCCCCGACAAAAATCACCTCCCATGAAGACATATGGGCTTGCCTAGTGCAGTTTATCTTCTCGAGCACAAGCTATCATACAAGATGGATTACAGAATTCGCGCTCTCATGTACGGACTACGGCTCCCATGTCCCACACCCAAAAGGGAAGAGGGGGGAGCCCAAAAGAAGAAATTAATAATATGGAGCATCTCCCCAAGCAATACCTCAACTGATACACAGATCTCCTACATGGCTCACTCGTGCCAACATTTAGGGCAGTAGCACGTCCAATAAACTAAAAAGGAAACACGAACAACACAAGGGGAAATGAGGGGGCAGAGAAAATGAGAGATGGGGGAAAAAGAAGGGGCAATGAAGAGAAGAAATGTCAGTTAGGCCTACCATTCTACTTAATAGGGCATGACTCAATTCCAAATCAACTATAACTAGCAATCACTAGTACTGTCAACGCATGGAGGAACGGAAGAAAAAGAGAAATGATTTATATAGATGCACAGGAAGATTACACGACAAGAAACGAAAAGTCTGCCCAGCATGTTGCCAATAAGCCATAACATAACCATATCGTCTAGACAGTACCAGAACCATTTCTCGGCCTTGGAAATTTCTCAAACGCTGTAAAAAATAAAATCTCAATACAGTATTTGTCACATAAAATATGTAACGGCAAAAAGGATAAATCACCCTATGCATCTAATCTTCAGCAGTATGATGGATGACTAATCTGGAATTCATTAAAACTACGGGATCAATCCACCGTAAGTCAAGCACCAGTGGTTAAACAAAACATTACCTGGACAATGACAGCCACTGAATTTCACATGAAATACCTTTAAGTTCACCATTCTGATCATTCAACAACGAGCAAGCATCATGATAAACCCCCTCAGCAACATCTTGTTTCAGTCAGCCTTAAATGTAATTTACCTAAACCAAACGGTTTCTTGAAGAAAGAAAATAGAGAAGGAAAGAGGAAGAAGAAAAGTGGAAAAAAAACATAAAACAGAAAAAAAGAAATAAGAGAACATGAGGAAAGGAGCAACGCAACACATCACCGACGAAAAGAAACAAGCCCAAAGCTTCACCCAAAAAATGCTTTCAATTTTCAATAATCATGTTAGATTCTAATGACTGATTCTAAATTAGAGTGGTCATACTTAACAGCAAAAGCTCCTGCTACTTAACCCCAAAAGTCCACAACTGCATACCTTCATGCTAAACAAGAAGGAAAAAAAACCCTGCCAATTCATCTGAAAATGCACCAATGTTCCCAGCATGAGGACCCCTGCACATTCTTGGAATGTAACAGGCCCACCAAACCAATAAAACTCAACGCAAAATGGAACATAATACTAGCCATCGATAAACTTCATATACCTACAGTAACCATCTATTGAGTGTGAAATCAGAAGGCAGAAACACAAGAAAAGAGGCTGGGGGTAATGAAAGATGATCTATCCACATTCAAGATAAAAGAATATCTTGCATTCAGAAATAAAACTAGTCATAATTTAGGTAATGAATCTTTATATCATATTTTTAATAAACGAAAGGAGACGAGTGCAGAGTTTATAAGCTCCCATGTTCCAAATTTGTTAAAGAATGAAGCATAGTTTTCACTCTTCATCATTTTATGCACTACTTCCCGGATGAAAGTAAAAAAAGTATAATGGGGGAAATGAGACATAGGACAACATACAGAATCACACTAGTTAAGAGAAAATTTAGTCACCTCAACAGAATCTTAAAACAGGGACAACAATTAGAAAACTCACTACCTACTGATGAAGTTAAGAGTCCTGCTTACATCAAGCTCATACAGTATTTGCTAAAAACATTGCTCAGTTGAAATATAACATCAAGATAGCTTCAGACCTACTGCGAGTCCATGCAACAACCTGCAGTAATGGAAAGAGAAGGAAAAAAGGAAAAAGAAAAAAGAAAAAAGAAGAAGAATTATCATGTGAAGAATCACATTGTCTCCTATTTGACCATAAAAAGACAGGAATCTCCAAAGCCAGCAAAAACGCAGATCTTCAGTTGTTGCCATCTCTTTCCATGAAACCCTAAATTTTAATAGCCATGTTATATATAATAGAAACAGCATCTCAAGCTTGAGCTCACCACCATATATATGACAAGACATAAGACAGCATTTCCTGAAGCACACTTAAAATATAGATGAATTGTAGTTACCTAACTACGATTTGCTGTGTCGTGGTAGCTCAAATCATCTCAGAATCATTATCAATTTGCTTATCATTCTTTCATGGTGTCATCTTTCGTATTCTTCAAATCCCTTGCTTCTGAATCCGGTCCTGCGCTCATATCATCTGAGTTAAGACATTTCTCATTACGGTGTTTAACGTTCTCATATTTACTATCATGAAGTCCATTACCCTTTGAGTACTTTTTTTCTAAGGATCTTGACCTTGAACGCTTCCTCTGTTTTGATTTCCTGTCATCTGAACGCCTTGGAGGTGTCCTACTACGTTTGTGCCTTTTCCCTTTAGCAGACCTTGACCTGGACCTCTTTCTGTCGTGGTGGTGCCTGGATTTCCCTTCTTTGCTTCTGTTCAACGTATCACTTGAGCGATGTTTTTCTTCTGGAGAACTAGAACGGGACTTTATCTTCTGCTTTGACTTGCTATCATCTAATACTTTTGCTGAAGATCCATCATGTCTACGATCTTTGGGCCCAATTGAGGATGACCTGGAACGTCTCCTTTCCCTGTGCTTGGATTTTTCTTCCCTGCTTCTGTTCATCCTATCACTGGAGTCTTGGTTAAGATCAGGAGACCTTGAGCTGGACTGCTTTCTATGTCTTGCTCTGGTTTCATCCTTTCCCGAGCATGATCTATTTCCCTTACGATGCCCTGGATTGGATTTTTCTTCTCTGTTTTCTTTGATTCTCTCACTAGAGTTCTCATTTACTTCAACAGACTTTGACCTGGATCGTGCTCTATGTTTTGACTTACTTTCATCCTTTTGGGGGAATGACCTACTTCCCTTGTGATGCCCTGGACTGGACATTTCTCTACTTTCTTCTATCCTCTCGCTAGAGTTCTCAATAACTTCAGCAGATCTAGATCTGGATCGCATTCTACGTATTGACTTGCTTTCATCCTTTCTGGGGGATGATCTACTTCCCCTGCGATGTCCTGGAGATTTTGAATCAGCCCGAGACAATTTCCTTGGCCTCTTAGAGGGACTATCTCGAAGATGTTTTGGTGAGCTTGAATCCTCTCGGTGTGACTTTCTATGTTGAGGGCTCCTACTCTTACTTCTATATCTTCTTGAAACAGGAGGAGAATGTCGATTATATGATCTGCCTAAATCCCTCCTACTTCTGCCACTGTCATCCCTACTATCCTTGTAAGATCGTCTTTCACTCTCATAGATAGAGTAATGGCGTGACCTCACCGGTGATCTAGATCTAAAACCTCTTGAATAGCGACGTGGAGGTGAGTAAGAGGGAGATCTCCTCCTACGCCGGTAATTAATGGGAGATTTTGACTTGGATCTTGACCGGGCTCGAGTTGGGGTTGGAGACCTGAAAATATTAGCATCAATAAGTATGCAGTTCTTCCAAAATCATCAAATATGACTTGGGCATAATAGATGCAACCAACCTATATAACATAGAACATGAAGACTTCACTGGCAAATGTCAAAGTACAGTAAATTCAATGTTTTCAGTTTCAAGTTCAACATTAAAAAAAACTGCTAATAAGACCATGCATAACCAACAACAACCTAGCCTTAGCCCTAGGACCATGCCTAACCACAAAGAATTACAAAAATATATAAAAGATACCACTAAGTAACTTAAATAAGATCAGCCATCCATGAGCTTGGTCTAGACCAAACTTGCCATATTTCAGAATAAGCCAGGGATCAGCCCAACAAAAATGTGAACTCAAGCCGATACAAATTTTTCTTTCCCTCTCAGACCCCTCGCTCTTGGTGAAATTGATCAAAATAAGCTAAGCCACAAATACTGCGCTTACCAGTCAAGGAAATAATCCTAAACATTCAAAGAGGTTATATCACTTGGTAACAAAAATATTCTTAAGAGTCTGAGGAGAAAAGGTTCAAAATTACAAAACCATAAGTACCTTGACTTCCTTTCTTCTAGGGTATCTTCAGCACCAAGCCCATCAGGTTTTAAGCTTTTACTTATTTCCGCAGCTCTGGCTGCCGCTAACTCAGTTGAAGTTTTCATGATTGCAGCTCGGTTAGCTGCCTGCTGTGCAGTCATTGTTTGTTGCATTAGCAATGCCTGCTGAAATTGCATCTGCTGCATGGCAACAGCTTGCTGCATCATCAATGGCAGAGACGAACCCAATGCTGAGCTCAGAATGGCAGGCTTTGGAGGAAGTGATTTTGCCATTTCAACATTCAATGGGCGACCCCCAACTTCCATACTGTTCAAAGCCAATGCTGCAGTTGCTTCTTCAGGCTTTGAGTACTCTATGAAAGCAAAATGTTTTGAATCAGTTACATTACACTCTACAATTGTGCCATAGAGGCCAAATAGCTGTTCCAGCTGCTCCACTGTCAATAGTGGACTCAGGTTACTAACTTGCAAAGTTTTCTTCAGAGCATCCTTCTTCCCCTCTTTGTCAGCAGATCCTGTATCAAACAAAATGATTAAGTAGTAGAAGGAAGAAAAATCCATATGAGGCATGTTGTCAAAGAAGTAATATCATGAATAGCCACTGATATCAGTAGACACGATAACTATCATAGTGTCAAAGAAGTAAAATGGTATCGAAAAATTGAAGGAAATATCTTAAAATCGTTAAAACGAAAATTGCTGAAAATTACACTTCCTGGAATACCTGTGCTCCCGGAGAACCACATTAGAATGAAAGAAAGGACTTAATACATTGTCAGAATATATATATATATATATATATATATATATATATATATATATATATATATATATATATATATATATATATATAAGTCAAAAGTACCAGAAGCGTCTTTTGCAGACTGAGCTTGAGCCTGTGCTTGAGCAGCATGGGCTTGAAGAGCTTGAGCAGCAACAATTGCCTGAGCAGCAGCCATTGCAGCTGCAGAAGGTGCCATGGGTACCTGGCTAACAGTACCCATGGAGGTGGTTGCCGCTAAAGCAGTCATAAGGATACTGTGAGGGGGGTGAATGTACTTGCAATTAGTTTTTATACACCGGCCATTTAGATAGTCACGGCAAACTTCTCCAAGAGATGCCCCAATCCCAGGCAAAACCACACCACCTGAAGCTCCTTGAACAATACCAGGGATCATTCCAAGCAATCCAGGAAATGCCCCAGAAACAGAAGCAGAATAATTTGGCATGTTGGGCATGGTCAGATTAACTGTATTCTGATATGTAGATGTTGGAGCCATACCTAGAAGGCCCCCAGTAGAGGATCCTGCATTTGAACCACAAAAAGTCTAGGTCAAATACTCATGGAGATACTCATCACCACTTAGGTATAAATTTTGTTATTAGTAAAGCTGCAGAGTGCCAGGGAAAAGGGAAGAACATGAATCTCTCCCACCCACCAAAGACGACTAGGAAGACTAGTTCAGTAATAATAAAGGAAATACTAAAACAGCAAAATTCAATCAGTTCAAGAATCACCCAGTACAAAAAATAAACAGCCATACGGCCACGATAATATACTCTTTTTCTGTTTACATACCTGCTAGTCTATGAAGGGAGAGACGAGCATGCAATAGCATTAGCATTGTATTGTAATTTCATAAATATCCCACGGCAATCCACAAAATAGAAGTCAAACAGGAAAAATTTCTGAAAAGAATATGAAACTCATGTAATGCCTATGCCTTTATGATTTAGAGAGAAACCAACGCATAAGAGATTATCATAAATAGGAGAGAGTCCAACATGTAATTCCAGAAGTGAGCTTTTGCTCAGGAATTTTAGAAAGTTTGAACATACCCTACATTACTAATGCAACAGAATAAGTTGGTCATTACTCCTGTTTCAAGTCACAAAGTCTAGAAGAACTCTTGAAATTATGCCTGTATCCGAATTTGCATCCAAATTATGTTTCTTGGATAAATGAGTTAAAATAAACACAAATAGCATATGCACCTTAGCACAACAACAGAGCCTAAATCCCAAGTAATTGACAAAATAAGATTTTTGTGTGGTAGTTCGCATGAATACATTCCCTCCATTTCCTTGCACTTTAGCACAATAAAACATTATTAAAACATTCTCAGTACGAATGCAATTGACAAACTTAGAACACAAAACTATCAGATAATTCATTCAAAACAACAGAGATTATGTATGATGTTTGAGGGCATGTGTGCATATAGAAATAGCAAATATCTTATTGAAGCTACTTTAAAAATGCCAAATATATTTGTTTGCATATACCTGTGCTGAAGAAAACAGGAAAAGGGCTTCCATTTATCGCTCTTCCATTGCACTCCACATTGACCATATAGTTCCCTCTCTCCGGAACCACATAAGTTACACTATATGTTCCATCCCCTACATCCTTCACAATTCCTTCCTCATCTGTTCCCCCAACTCCAACTCCAGGTGAAACCCTAACCTTAACCTGTGCACCACCAATCGGAATCTTCCTGCCATCGGAATCCTTAGTAACCACAGTGAAAGTACTCGCAGCACACGCCGTGCCCCCAGCAATGCCCGGACCAGCAGCCGTGCACTTAAAGGGGTCCACAGGGCCAATTGGCTTCTTAGCAAGCCGTCTCTTCTCTCTTTCCTCCTCATCTTCATCGTCGTCATCCTCCGAAGCATCAGCAGCAGCAGCTGCCCCCGAAGCAGAAGAAGGATTAACCGAATCAACATTCTTGAAAGTAGCTTCGAAAGCAGCTTTTGCGGCTGCGTCTTTCTCAGCTTCACTTTTGATCTTGGCATCTTCGGCTTGCTTCATCCATATTGGCTTCACAGAAGCCGTTGCTGACGCCGCCACCGGTGTTACCACCGTGATAGAGTTATTGATGCTTCCATTGTTGTTGCGATCCGCCATGTGTAATTAATAAAAAATTACGAGGAATTCAGAACAATGTCTTCAAATTTATGACCCCAAACCCTAAAATTACAGTAAATCTTGGAAGTTTAGATATGTAATGGAAGTAAAAATTAATATTCTAGAAATCAAAAAACCCTATTTCAAAGATTAGGGTTTTGGGCGGGAGAGATTATAGGAACTGTGTTACCTTTGAGAGGAGACCGAGAAGACGAAAAAGGGCCCGAGGGAATAGAATTGGGGGAAATTGATCCGGAATATGATAACAGAAGAATGGGGGATTCAAGTAGTTTTGGTGATGTAATGGAACCGGGGTGGGTTTTACTAAAAAGGGCCTGAGGGAATAGAATGGGGAAAATTGTACCGGAATAGGATAACAGAAGAATGGGGGGATTCAAGTAATTTTGGTGATGTAATGGAACCGGGTTTTGTAATGATGCTATTGTTGATGGTTAAGGTTTATTCCATCAACAATCAAAACCAAGTCCCCTCTCTATGATATCCCTTGGGGTACTTTATTTGTGTATGACTACTGGTCACTTTGGATGGTTAGGAATCAAAGAGTATTCAATCCACACATTCCAGAATTTGATACTTATAAGGAAGCTATACATAAAGCTGGATAATACCATGCTATGGGGGACCAAGACAACAGAATTCTGAGAGACATAAAGTCATAATAGCTTGGAAAAAACTACAGGAAGGAAAAACTAAGCTTAATGTGGATGGTTCGATATTTTTCAATCCAGATAGAGGAGGCTGTGGTGGTTTATTAAGAAACCATACTGGAGTTTGGATTGGAGGATTCTGCATGAACTTGGGAATAGCCTCAATTGCGCAAGCTGAATTTTGGGCTCTAAGGGATGGGGCTAAACCTTGCTATTAGACTAAATTGTGATGTTTTAGATGTAGAACTGGATGCATCTATTATTATCCATTTACTTAATATGGTAGATGTTAGCACACACCATTTGTCTAACTTAATTCTTGATTGAAGGGCACTCATTGGGAAATTCAAGGAGCTGAACATTAAGCACATCTATAGGGAAGCTAATACTTGTGCAGATTGTATGGCAAAGTATGGAGCCAACATGACTACCCAGAATTTCATTACTTTTCAATCTTCTCCCTCTGTTATTTGCCAATTAGTGGCGAGGGATGCCCATGGGCTTATTTTGAGAGATTGGTATGTAATGATCATAACAGTTGTCTATACTCATCTTTTGATTAATATTTAAGTTCTCTTTATTTGACCCCAAAAAAAAAGGTTTATTCCATTAAAAAAAATGGGGGGAATATTTTTACTCTTGACGAATGGAGAAACAATTAAATTTTGGGTGAATTGCATTAAATGACCACCAAGTATTTTGAAATTTTAAATATTGAACGATAAAAATTATTCTTGCGCTTTTTAGCCATCAAAATTTTACGGGTAACGGATATTGAACTCCGATGTAATTTCTGGCCAAATTTTCTAATATTTTGGCCTGAAAATGCAAACTGACATAATTATCCCTTATAATAACAAAACAAATAGACTCGACCTGACCCGTTACACCAGAAACAAACCGACCCGACTCGTTCATCCCTCGCCTCTCTACATTACCATAATCATTCATCAGCCTTGTCGACCACCACCACCCAGCTTCCCTTCACTCACAGTCGCACCACCCCATTCCCTTCCCCAACAGCCATCTCCCTCTCCTTCTCTCAAGCAACATCAATTCACCACTACTCCACCCATCCCTTCCCCATCAAGTATCCGCGAAAAACACTTTGAATTTTGATAGCAGTCCATATTTCACGGCTACCAAACATAGTACCACTTCTGCCTTGACTGGATTGGGAAGAAATCTGAGCAATTGGAGAATGGATCATGTTGAATAGAAACCAACCTCCTTTAAGATATTGGCAAACAAATACTTCTGTAAATATGCCGCCACACTATCACCCAAATGCTCATCATAATTAGCAAATAATCCAAGCTTCCGTCCTTGAAACTGAACAAATTAGAAACATGGTAATCTTCCATGGGATGATTTGCTTTTCCCTTTCACGGCTACCAATTTTTTTGGGAAAAAAGGATGCCCTGCTGAATTTGGGTTTAACATAATTTTGTTCCCAAATTGATGAATAATGCAATGAAATAATGAATTACTTCTTCAAATTCTCTTACCAATTGATTAATTTGGATATTGTAATGGCTTTGAAATGCTGAAAATATTGCCCTTTGAAGAGAAGGATTTGATGGGTGGTTGTGGTGGAATGTTGGTGGTGATGGGTGATGGGGGATGGTCAAGAAAAAAGGGTGGTGGTGAATGATAAAGATGGTGGTGGTGTAAAGAGGAAGGGAGATGAAGAAGACAACAATGGAGGCCATTTTTTGGGGACAAAAATACCCCTTACGTGCCAGTCACAAGAGAGATTTTTAAAAAAATTGTCGGAAATTACGTCAGAGTTCAAAACTCATTACCATACAATTTTGATGGCTAAAAAGCGCAAGAATAATATTTTTTGGGGGGGCCTAGAAAGCTGGGCGCTGTGGCTCAGTGTCGAACCCATAACCTCTTGGTCGTGGGCATAGGCAAGCCCCACTAGGTTGTGACCTTATTGATGCAAGAACTATTGTTATCGTCCAACATTTAGTGCAATTCACCCTTAAATTTTTAACTTTATCATAATTTTCTTATTAAGAATTTGCTTACATAAAATCTCTATAGTGTTAGACCATAAAATTTTATTATTTTAAAGAGATTTATTAATTGATCGGTTAATAATTTATTAACTCCGTGTGATTTTTCTATACTAATTTTTTATTTTATTTTGAGATCTAAATGTCCTATTTAGGTAATTAAAATATTATGAAAAGCTCTTGGAATATTTTATAACTTTCTTGGTAGGGGTGTTCATAACAAAACCGAAACAAACCAATCCAAACCGATTCAAATTAATCCAAACTGATTTTTTGGTTTAAGGGGTGCATTTGACTGGTTTCGATTTGTACTAAGTTAAAATCGCACTCTTGCTATGGTTTTAAAAAAAATTATAATTCAAACCGAACTTGCAATAAAATATATTTAAATTATTATTTATAATCATTAGTTGGTATGTGATTTTAGACTCACCTGCAAAATAAGATAACACAAGAATGGGGAATTATTTTTTCCAAGTCCTTTTTCTTTTCTTTTCTTTTCTTTTTTCTCTAGATGAATGGAGAAACAACTAAAATTTTAACTTTATCATAATTTTCTTATTAAGAAGGTCAAATGGTGTATTTAGTCTATAACTATTATGGCTTGGCGTGATTGGTTCCTAATGACCGTTTGCAAATATATTGGTCGTTAGTCAACAACTAGCGATTAAGTGAAGTTAGCAAAATTGAAACTTCACATATTTCTTTTAGATGATTGAAACCATATTGGCTCAATTGTAAGGGAAAACAACCTTAGTCGTCCATCGCCTATTTTACTTTCACCTCGATAATCCTAGTTTGTTTTTTCAGCATAAATAATCCTTCAACAATTTACGGATAGACCATAAATCAAAATGGCCAAAATGCCCGTTCGGACGACATGTAGAGCATTCCAGTCTACCAAATTTCTTTAGACTAGCCCCGGTTGACCGAGATAAATCTCTTATCGTTCGACAGGTCACAAACAGTTTGCTTCAGGCGACTGGTACCTGATCCGGTCGACCGAGATTCAGGGCAAACTAAAAACAGTGTAAATGTGTGAAGGAAAAATGCATTTCGGAACTTTCAAAAACACAACCCTAAAATACTCGATTTTGACTTATATACATATATAATAACAAGACCAGAACAAGAACAAGTAAACTATAAATCGTACTTGTCAAATCCAACATCTACACATCGAAAATGTGACACAAGCATCTTGTGTTGCTCATCCAACATACGGACATACACAACATTAGACCCTTCGAATACGATTCATGCTATGACACAACAATTCACAACCCTAAAACAATTACTACAACGGTCCAAAACTTTAAGCCTATAAGGGAAGACTTTAAAATGCAATACATGGGTTCAGTTTCTCCCCCAACGAAGGGCTCACATTTTAAGGATTCATTCACATTCTGTCATTGCCCACCATTGTGGACTCCACAACGACCATTTGTAATCCCTAACATTTCTCTTGGTTAGGAACTGGTTTACATATTCACACATATTGAGAACTCCATGGTGCAACGACACACTCTCACATGCACTCGAAATAATCTTGCAATGAGGTTGATCCTAAACAAGAGCTCAACCAGTGACAAATCTATAGAACACATAGCATTTAAGACTCTAAAATCAGTAAAAACTCAATATTAATGATAACAAGATAGGAAATAATTCAACACACGCAAATAGGTTCAATAATCAACATATAAGAATGATAATTTAACGTTTCATCCTATGCAATAAAACATGCCTTTAAATACTTCCAACATAAAGTTCCATAAGTATAAAAGTAGACATTTCATGGATTTTAGTACCAAAATTACAAGGGTGAAGAGTCTTACTTGAATTTATAGTAAGCAATTATAATCACAGAAATTCCAAAAAAATGCAACAAATTCAAATGCAAAATTCCGTCTACTGAAAATTCGAAATGCAAATCATCTACATCCCAGTTGTAGCCTCTTTGATTACCTTCGAAACGCACTAAAGATTGTCCAAATCGAAGTTTGTTTACTATTTCAATTATGAAAAATGCTCAAAGCTCTTTGTTTCCCCCCGAGTTTCACATCCTTGTACTCCGACTTTTATATCTCTTAATCTAGCCGTTAGAATTATATCTCCACCGGTCATAATCTAGTTTAAGAAGACTTCTAACTATGGTTAAAATTTCGGAATGATCAAAGAACGTTTACTATGTCTGCAAAGTGTTTCAAACTTACTGCACATGAAGGACAACCCATAAATTCAAGAATCACCGAACAAAGTTCTAAGGAAGATTACTCTAAAATAGACCGTTGAAATCCGATCTCACAGTCCAGATTATAGTCCTACGAGTCCCTTAACTTTAGAAACAAAACGGGGTTGATCAGACTCCGATTACTACTTCAATTATGAATTTCCTCACAACACTCTATTTTGGTTTCTCCAGAATTTCTTATTCTCTATTTTTCTTTAACTTCTTTCTACATTCTCACTTTTTTTCTTTACTTCCCTCTTTGTTTTTCCAGCAAAAATCTCCACCTAATAACTTCTAGACTCCCTAACAAAATAATCCCTCAACTTCATAACATAATAATCCCTCAACTTCATAACAGTTACACACAAGTTCCCCAACTTACGAAACATCAAATATGCCACTTAAACACTTATATAACTAACATACAACACATTAAACATGTATTTACAAATACATCACACAAAATTAACTACAAGAAATGCAAACACGTAAGCAAAAAGTTTCGGGCATCACAGCCGAGTTATGAGTACTCATGAGCCCGAGGCCTTGTGAGAAGAGATGTTTATGTAGAACCACCAATAGAGATTGGTGAGGAGAACAATATTGTATATACCACCGCATTCCCGGGAGCAATACGAGGTTGACTATGTATATTTGTAGAACCACCAACCGAGGTTAGTGAGGAGAACCATATGTATAATTGTAGAACCACCAACCGAGGCTGAGGCCGAGGTTTGGTGATGAGGACTAAATTATGTAAAACTGCCGGTCGAAATTGGCAAGGATTTTTATGGTAAGCCAACTGAGGCTAGGTGAGGGCCGAGACTTTCAGAAAGACTAAATTATGTATGCTCATGAGGTCGAGACCCCCATAAGAAAGAACATTTTCTATGATCACATAACCGAAGCTATGTAAGGTTAACTATAAGTATACAAGTAGAGTCATGACATTAGTTGTATGTGTGAAAGAGTCTGAGAGAAAAGGTACTCAAAGTACCGATTTTGAATGTAAAGTGCTTAGATGAGTAACATTTTGAGAGATAGAAATTGCTATTTTTTTTTTTTGCGTAATTTGATGTAGAGATGATGTGAGGTTATCTGCATGTGTATAAGGTTTAAAGACATGTGTGGCATTTTTCTTTATTTTGTTATAGAGACTGTATTGCATAATTGAACTCGGATAAGTATGAAGTGAAGTGTTTGATATGAAGTAATTGAAAGTAATAGCATTATATGTTTTGAAAGTATTTGTAATGTGTGAATGAATTGGAAGTTGTATGTTTGATGTTATAAGTATGTGAAAGTTAATGAAATGTGTCTATTTGAGTTGGGACCTTTAGGGATTTCAGAAAATTCATTTTCCATAGTTAATTTGCAATTAAAATGTCATGTTCTGAAGTCCGGACAACCCCTCCGGTCCACCGAAGTGTTTCTACATCGGTCAGACCAACTGCTGGGGCTTCTGCCTAGATCTTGGAAGGGGTTCGAAAGAGCTCTGGCCGACCCGACCTGAGCTTCGGTGGATCGGACACTACCTCCGGTCGACCAGACCAAATCTTGGGTGAGTGGCTCGGATGACCGCCACAACCCAATTTTTACATGTCTTTGTTTTGATCCATTTTGACTTCCGTTTGATCCGATTTCAAAGCTAAGTCTTTTGTAAGTTATGTGAGGTATATTCTAAGTAATTTAAAGGTTATTTAAATCTATGTGAAGTTATGTTATGTTTTCAATGATTTGAGTTTGGGAAATTCATTTCGAGTCTTAATTGATGCTTCAACCAAGAATGATCGATGCTTACTACTAGGTTAGTTTAGTAGCACCCCTTATTTTTCCCATTTTTGCAGATGAGTTTGTCGAGGGTATAATTGTTGACACATATGACGATGATTACGTGGAGGATCTAGTTTGACCTTGTAATAGCATGAGTAGCGGAACATTTACAGTTATTTAGTTTTCCTTTGATTATTAGTAATTTCCCTTTTATGATGTAATAAATTTATGGATTATGTAACTTTTCTTTTTAAGTTAATGATAATCGAAGGAAGTTTCCTTTTTAGTATCTGGGTTCGGTATCCCATTAACTTGGGGTACTGCCAGGCAGAGACGAAGATGGGGGGGAGGGGGAAGCAGTCGCCCGCGAATTTTTTTAAAATTCTACTAGACATAATAAATTTTATATGTAGTTCGAAATATTTGATCAAATTCGCCCCCCCCAACATTGTTTTTTACAATTTTTATATATAGTTCGCTCTCCAAACCTAAAAGTTCTAACTTCGTTCTTGCTGCTAGGTTATCACTCGAGTTACGGAGTGTGAATAATTGTATTGTGCACATGTTAGCACGATAATCTATTGATCAGTACCCATCAAATATTTAAATGCACAATTATCCCCTTATAACTACTTCTGTTGTTCATGTTGAATACATTTTTTACGCCTACAAAAAAAAACTAAAATGGGTCGGGAGAATACAAATCCTAAGGAAGGTCACTCCGAAAACTTCAATTTAGATTATTTGTCTTTTACTTGATCAATTATTTATCTTGTGACTAAGTACTAAAGTTAGGTCTATGGCCCAAGAAAAACACTTATTCATGCCCTTCGCGACACTTTTTAAATGAGGTTTATGTCTTTAAGTATATAACACATTTTATTTTACATTAACGAAATTAAAATTTTGAGATTTTTTTAAGAAGGAATAATTTATTTTTCTCTAAAGAATATTATAACATTTGATTTTCTTAATAAATTCTTAAAAAAACATTATTCTTTAATGAAATCTCAATCATCAAATTTTGCAAAAGTAATAATTTTTTTTATCTTATTAAAATGTTGTCTCAATTAATTCAAAGATTCGCACATATATTTATCAAATTAAGCAGAATAAGATGAGAAATTTTATTTTGGTAAAGTTACCTCCAAACCAATTAATACAATACACGTAGATAAAAAAGTCAATTCTCTTTCCTACGTAAGTTTTTAAACTTACTCACCTACAACTTCTCAAATAAGATTACATTCCAAGTGACTCAAACTTATTACCTTACATTGGATATATCATGTGTGGACTCACGTAAATCAAACTACAATCAATTGATGTACCACCTCACAACCTCACTTTAGATATTCCGTGTCAAAGTATTTAATTGTGTCTGAGCTGTAACCAATTCCTACACCACCTCTTGTCGGGGTCACTCAATCTTAAGACAAATATCGTGAGACTCACCTCGCAGCTCTCACATAAATTGAGAGGAGTACAATACACATCTCCGAGTAAATCTTACACAATTCATTTGAGATGGTTGTGTGGTTAATCTCACTATGGTTATATTAGGATTGAATTTTCCTCTTGTCAAGAGACATAGGATCTTGATAGATAGAAAAATAAGCTCCAAAATTTTCCTCCTTCCCAATAGTAAACATTTTCCCCCTTTCCCAAAATCACACAATTTCTCATCTCATCATTCTTTCTTTCCCCCAAATTTTGAATTCCATTTCCTTCATCTATACTCCAAATCACACCAACCATTTCCTCCAACCCTCTTCCCAATCTTCTTAATATATGTTGGACCAAGAAAGTCTTTGATATGGTGCTGAAAATGGCTTCAGTAATCCAAGCTTCTTCTGGTTCTGGTTCTGGTTCTGGTTCTAGCACCAATAATGATGTTTGGAAAGCCCATATGGCAATGGCCTTGGTACAGGTCTTCAATGGAGGTTATCATGTTGTTACCAAATTAGCTCTTAATGTGGGCATCAATCAGATCGTCTTTTGTGTGTTTAGAGACCTTCTTGCCCTCTCTATTCTCGCCCCAATTGCTTATATTCGCGAAAAGTCTGTCCCTTTTCCCTTAATTCTCATGTATTTTTTTGGGAAATTATGTTTATTGAATTTGTTCTATTAGATGATTGGATTTATGCTATGTTTTTGGATTTTCTTGAATTATTCTGATTATAGGAGATTTTCCCTTTTCCTAAGGGAAAATTCTGATATAATTGACCATGGTACGACGTAACATGTGGTCTAGATTAATCTAGAACAGCAAAAAAAACTGTGTGTGTGGATGAAAATGGACCACAGAATTAACCTTTCCTAAGTGAGTCAGGCACAGAATTAACTAGAAGTGGATTTTTTAATTTTTAATCTTTTTATGTCTTTTGGGACTGGGGTGGGCGGAGGAATGAATGGTTTCATTAACTAGAAACAAGTAGATTACAGTATTTTTTTCCTGCCCCTGCATAGTATAGAGTTTGAAACTTTAGCTGTAGATTATTATTATTATTATTATTATTATTATTATTATCATCATTTTTGAAGACATAAACTTATTGCCTAGTTTGATAGTGTTTGGCTTGGTTTGAAACGGAACGGCTTGGGTTTGGTAAAAGTTGAATTGTTTGTGAGAGTTGATGCGAGTCCCATATATGAAATTTTGTGTCACGTCCTGGGACGGACACTATCCAAATAGTCTCTTAGATGCTGCTTTACATGGAACTGAAATGTACATATGCAGCTTAAATGTTGTTTTATGAGGTTATGCATAGTCAGATAGCATAGTTATGTCGTTCTAGTTTCTAGCAGTGGTTATAGAAGTAGAATATTAGGATTTTCCGTATTTTTAATTAATTTATCCAGATATGGATTCTTTTTGTATTAAATTTTTGCAATGCAACCTTGTAATGTGTAATATTTTTATTTTATTGTAGAAGGATGAGACCTCCGCTAAATAGACGTCTACTACTGTCATTCTTCTTTCTTGGATTAACAGGGTAAGTTTCTCCAACAAAATAATATAATATTTTGAACCACTTTCTGTGATGTTTTCGTTTCAGTGCAGAAACTATCTTTGACGGACTGACTTGAATTTCTGTAACTTCTTGTATGTTGTAGGATTTTCGGTAACCAACTTTTATTTCTTATTGGCCTTGGATACACAAATCCATCATATGCTGCTGCTATTCAGCCTTCAATCCCAGTTTTTACATTTATTTTAGCTGTTTTGATGGGGTCAGTCTTTTTATTCATTTCTTCACTACCTATTTTGTGTCTGTTTTTTCTGATGCATTCATCTTATTCATATGGTTTTTATCCATTCAATATCTCATGTAAGGTTGTTTTATTCAGTACAGAAACAGTAAATTTGCTTAGAACTGAAGGTCAAGCTAAAGTGGGAGGTACTCTTGTGTGTGTTTGTGGTGCAATTTTAATGGCTTTGTTCCGTGGCCCCGCTGTATTTGGGAACAAGGAATCAGAATTCATAGTCCATAATGAAATTAGTGCTAGAGGTCAGCCAGAGCCTGCTGGATGGTTATTGTCCAGTTTTATGGACCTTGGACTTGATAATTGGCATCTTGGAGTCCTATGCTTAATAGGGAACTGTATGTGCATGGCTGCTTTTCTCGCCATTCAGGTATCAAAATTGGCATTTTATTTTTCCGACAAATGATCTTATTGAATTATGGCCCGTGATGGTTGAAGGATACTCGCTTTGCGTGGAAATTGGTGGAACTTTTGTATGATGCTTTCCCGGTAGGAAGTTTGATAATTGTTGGTTGAAAAGTCCATTTAATTTGTACAACATTTGACCTTTGAAGTTCTACCACATCTCTAATAGAATCTTAATGATGCTGGAACTGACATTTTGTTGTCTAGTGTAATTTCTATATGCTAAATTAAAACCTCAATTCGTTTTGAAGCACTTCTCGAAGTGTTGAGTAAAACATTACTCCAACATTCCGATTTCTTGATAAACAGTCTCATATTTGAGTAAATTATCTTTCCTGTCATTCTAAGATGTTGTATATATATGTGTGTGTGTGTATGTAAATTTGACTCTTTTCCTGGTCTAAAGAAACTAGGTTATCCAACCTCATCCTTTGTGTCATACAAACTGCTGTTTCTTAATCTGTTAAAACTCTTTTACCTCACCAGAGAATGTAAAAGTGTGTGTGTGTGTGAGTGATGCGAAATTTGCAAGTGCACAAATATCAAACAAGTAATAAAGTGATAAGTACAAGATCGTTCCCAACGAGGATTGTTTATCTAACTGGAAAATTATCTTACTTATAACCTAACTTAAACCAAAATAAGGATGAATGAATTAATTAAAACTAGTTATGAAAAAACAATTAAATAAAGTAAACATGCATTTAAAAGAGATAAAAAAAATATATGTAACGAATGGACTAAGACGCCTCTAATCCAGTCTACTCCTTTTATGTAAAATAAATGATTCCTCAATTTAAGTCTCAACTAGGCTAATGGTAGAAATTCCCGAATATAAGCTAGACCCAATCTCTTGGCGAAAAGCTCCTAGCCTTAGAGCAGTGTTGTCAAGGCGGTGAGGCGCACCAAGGCGCAAAGGGGGGCTTGGTGCCTTGAGGCGCAAGGCGCAAAAAAGGCGCACGCCTTTGTAAAAAAGGCGCACCTTGAATAAATATTATTATATATATTAGGAGCATGTAATTTTACGCAAAACATAATAATAATAAATAATCATAATAATAAAGTTCCTTAAACATTACTTACCTTCAAATAGAGTAAAACAAATAAAAAGCTAATCATCATAATCGTCATAATCTTCTTCTTCGTCTTCAACTTCAACTTGATTCTCTTTATCCAATGGAGTTTCTTCTTCTTCCTCATCCTCATTATTCTCATCAAAATTAGGCATATACGAAGAAAATTGTCTTACATCCTTAGGCAAAGGTTGAGAATGAGAAGTACTAGCTCCTTTTGACCTAGATGGGTAGCGTGGTTCATTTACTTCAGCTGCACTCGAAACCTCCGCCCAAAGCAAATCTGAATCATCAAACACTAAATCCTCATTTTCTAACTCTCCAACCAACCACTCATTACAATCGTCAATATCATTTAATGAGATAGGATCTATCTCATCCTTCAATGTGCGCCGACGAAGTAACGCTCTATTGTACTTGACAAAGACTAAGTCGTTGAGCCTCTTTTGATCAAGTCGGTTTCTTTTCTTTGAATGTAGCTGCAAACAAAATAATAAAGGTTATTAAAAGAAAATTTAAAACTTACTTTAAACACAAAATACTTAAAAATTATAATAAACTTACATGCTCAAACACGCTCCAGCTTTCGCTCACATCCCGATGAGCTACATGTGAGACTTAATACTTTTATCGCAAACCTTTGTAAGTTTGGAGTCGATGCACCATAAGAACTCCACCACATAGTCGGGGCAAATTTTGTTCGTAAGCAATCGCGCTATCCATTCCAAAAATGCCATCGGCTGCCTTATACTTTGGAAGCTCTTCCATAATAAGAGCTACTTTCTCTGGTATTTCTAATTTTTGAATGCACGAAATTAGCCCCTTGTTTACTTCTTCATCGCTTTCAATCCTATCAGCATTTTCATAATAGTAAGCTGGATTCAAGTAGTAACCCGCTGCATGCAAAGGACGATGAAGCTGATCTGACCATCTTTTATCAATAATCTCATAAATTTGCTTGTATGAACACTCATCCTTGAATGCTTTCGCACTGCTTCTTTCGCGCGATCCATAGCCTCATAAATGTACCCCATAGCTGGTTTCTTCTCATTATCAACCAAACGGAGGACATAAACTAGAGGATTGGAAACTTTCAAGGCAAAGTTTACCTTTATCCACCATCCATGATCCATGACAATTTTTTGGGATCTTTTTCCAACATTCTCACGTGACCACTTACTCTCCTCCCATTCTAATGATGTGAACATTTTTCTCAACTTACTTTTCAACTTATGGATTCTTTGAAGAGTGATGAAAGCAGTTGCAAATCTCGTCTTCGCGGGCCTAAGCAATTCCAGTCCATCGGTAAATTTTCTCATCATATTTAAAACAGCCACATGACTATATATGAAACCTGAGAGTGACACTGCTCTTTGAAGTGTGAGCTTGATGTTCGGTATTTTGTAAATATCCTCTAGTATCAAATCAACACAATGTGCAGCGCATGGGGTCCAATAAATATGCGGGTACACACCTTCTATCATCTTTCCTGTCAAATCAAAAAAGAAAATAATATTACTATCTTCAAAAAAATATGATAAATGTTAAAATTTATATTATAATGATAATGAAATTTTAACTCACCCGCCATAACATTATTAGAGGCACTGTCAGTCACAATTTGAACAACATTTTTCTCCCCTACTTCTTTGATGAATTTGTCGAACAATTCGAACATATAAGTGCTCGTCTTTCGACTTATCGAAGCATCAATTGATCTTACAAACATGCTTCCTTTTGGAGAATTAACTAAAAAATTTATAAGTGTTCGTTGTCTCTTATCAGTCCACCCATCGGCTAGAATTGAACAACCGTATTTGTGCCAAGACTCTTTATGAGATTTAAAGGCCTCATTTACTTTATTCACTTCTTGACTGAGCAAAGGAACTCTAACCTCATGGTATGATGGAGGTTTCATTCCTCGGCCATAATCCCCAATGGCATGTACCATCTTTTCAAAGCTCTCATATTTTACAGACATTGAATGCAATTCGGCATCATACATCCATTGAGCAATTGCACCACAAGCTCGTCCCTCTAAGTTCTTTTTTTAACCGCACTATCTTCATCTAAAGTCATTTGTTTAGAAACACCTCCTTTTGTTGAAGCCTTTGCAAAGAACATATCCATAGGTCCTCTTATACTCCTTTGAGAAACTCCAACACTTCCACTTTTTTATTTTTTCATTTTTCGTCCTAGTTCACCAATTTCAACTTCTTCTTCTTCACCAAAATCAAAATCATCCATATTCAGAGGCCTATCCATTCTTAACAATTCTTTTTCTTCTTTCTTCTTATTCAAATAATCTTTCATTTCATCACTCACCACTTGGGGCACACGTGTACACTTTACTACATTCCTAAATCCCCCACTCAAGTGTTGTTTCATTCTAAATACACCTCCTTTTATAACTTTCAAACAAAAAACGCACTTCAAATCATTTTTATTTTTACCACTTTCATCAACTGTTTCACAATAATTCCAAGCAGGATCTTTTCCCTTTAATGATTTCTTTTCATTAGTATCCATAATCTACAATATATGAAAAAATAATTTAGATTATTTATTTTAGTAGAAGGAGACAATAGAAGAGCAAATACAGTAACAATGATAAAATACAGTTACAAGAAGAACAAATACAGAATACACAGATACAGTAAAAAATTGATAACCAAAGTAAATTATTTATTCATTAAAAAAAACTGATTTTACAGATATTAGTTACAGTATATATATCACAACACATTGACATCACAACACTTTTCGTTAAAAATCTCATTAAAAAAAAAACAGTGACTACACAGTGACATCACAACACTTTTCTTCTCCTCAAAAATAAGAAAAAAAAATCTCATTAAAAAAAAAACAGTGACATCACACCTTCTTTTCGTTTCTCAAAGTTTCTCTTCAACAACATATCAGAGAACAATGAAGGTTCTCAAAGTTTCTTTAAAAAAAAAAAAAAATCATAAAAAGATTGTCCTAACCCAGAAGAAGAAGATGATCAAGATGTTTAAAAATGAACTTACCTCGGAAGAGCAGTGACCGAGCACCGTCGGAGGGCAGTGGCCGGCAAAGGACAGCAGCCAACGGAGAGCAGCAGAGGATGGAACCTTGGAAGAGCAGCAGAGGAAGAGACCTTGGAAGAGCAGAGAAGAGCAAGAATGATGAAAGACAGGTTTGACGTTTGAGTTGCTTGAAAGGTACGTCTTGCCTTTTAGCTGTAAAACTTTTCAACTTTTTTTTTTTTTTACCCTAATAAAATCCCCTTTTAACTCTCTTCAACGTCTTTTCTTAATAAAAAAACACTCAGCAGCGCCTTTCTTCTCGCATCTCGCCTCGCATCTCGCCTTGCGCCTCTCGCCTTTCCCGAAAGGCGACCGCCTCAAGAAATTCAGGCGCGCCTCAAATTCTAAGGCGATTTCATCTTCGCCTCTGCGCCTCTCGCCTCAGGCGCGCCTCAGGCGCGCGCCTTGACAACACTGCCTTAGAGAATAAATCAGTCGTATCTCTACGTGATTTTAAGACCTAAAACCGCATAAAACTCTATGGACTTTCCCTAGCTTTTGTTTCCTACTCGCTAGAAACCACACAAGGAAATCGAATCCATCTCTAGTCAATTTTACGTCATGTTGTTATTATCCGTGATCCAATTAAATATAGAACTTCTCAGCCTCTACAAGTAATTTAGATTCATGCAATAATTGATCAGAAAATCGCAAGCATTAAGAACAAATAATAACAATTAACCATATCGTCGAGATTACATAAATTAATAAAAATCAAACAAATCCATAAAAGTTTCGACCTTCAAAGAAGGTCTTTGTCACAACAAAACTAGCTAAAAATAAACATAAATAAAAATAATAAAAGAAGTAGCCTGATGACGAAACGGTCCACGCGCTCGAAGCTCATCTCCCTTGAGAAGTGCTCCACGGATGGTCTTCTGTTTATGTCCAGGGATTTGATCTCAGGGGATGGAATGGTATGTACAGGGGTGCCCACCCTGTTTGACGTTCTTGACTCTCCTTATATCGGCAATGGTATATTGCCTTTTTCATCCGAATCAGTGAAGGACTCTAAGTCCTTTTTTACCTTTTTCTTGCTTGGATCGGCTTTGCTTTCCTTGTAGGATTCCAATTCGGAATTATAGTAATCTCCAAATTCTATTCCAATTCAACTTTTGGCACGTAACAAATTTGTATATCTTCGATCTTCTATTTCAAGTTGGACTCACATTTTAGCATATGCCAAATATAACTCTTCTATTCCTTTAATGTCTAAAATGTCTTTAACTTGTATCAAATATTATAAAATTAGTGAATAAAATTAATAAGAACATTTTTATGCATATTCACTTATAAAGACTAATTTAATATATTATTTTCTCTCAATTAAGCTCAAAACAAATATAAAAATAATCCAAAATAATAGTAAAATATAGGCTCATCAGTGAGTGAAGAAACTAGGTTGTCCAACCTCATCCTTTGTGTCATACAAACTGCTGTTTCTTAATCTGTTAAAACTCTTTTACCTCACCAGAGAATGTAAAAGTGCATATATAATCTATTGGTTTTCCACATCTCTAGAAATTAAGAAGGCGTTCTCTGTGTGGTGCATGAATTTAGAGGGAGAGCCCACAGAAAGGGGAAGAGAGGTTGGGATATAACATACGGGACTAAACTCCAAACATGCTGAATACTTATAATAAAAAGGTACTAGTTGCTGTATGAGGATTTAGTGAGTTAAATTGCACCCGAGTTTTGCCAGGATGCTTCAGTGCATGGAGCTTGACAGCTACCCAAAACTTTTATCCCCTTTCTGAGTTGACCAGTGGGTTAGTTTTGACTGTAGGTATCTATGCCATCATAATAGTATGTGCTGATGTGCATGTTCTTGTTAGAAATCCACTAAACTATATATTTTCAGAGCTTAACTATCTTCATTTATGATGCTTGCAGGCACCTGTTTTGGCCAAGTACCCCGCAAGCATATCAGTAACGGCATTTTCATATTTTTTTGGTGCTTTGTTTATGGTGATAACAGCATTCTTTATGACTAATGAGTCAACTGCTTGGACTTTGACGCAGTCGGAGTTTTTTGCCGTGTGCTATGCTGTAAGTTTCTGGTTCTTACACGTTAAAAATATAAAAAATTGTTTCTGTTCTGCATTTAGTTAAAAAAAGTTAAAGAAAATAAGAAGCTTCTCTCCCTTAAACTGTTGCTTCCCTTTTCCATGAAAATGTTAAAGAAAAATCTTACTGCTTTGTGTTTATCTTTGGAATATAGAATTATAGCTATTGGTAGTTGAAGATTTTGCCTTTTTAAATATAAATTCTGACTGCATAGAATTTCAACAAATGTTTTGACTGGTATACGGTTTATATTAGCTTGTGGAATTAGCGATGTTCAAATAATGTCTTCACCTTTTGAGCCCTTTTTGAATTACTTTTTTTCAATTCATTTAACATACAGTCCTTTGACAAGAGTTAATTGGTGCCTCTGTCCTACAACCTAGTTCTAATTCGAAGGTCCATATATAGGACTTATGTGCTTTTATGCATATCTTATATAAGTGTTTTTCCCCCCTCTTCTTTTCAAAGTTCCTATACAATTATGGTGATATTTGAAATGACTGCTAAAGAACCCTGGTTCTATTGTTGTATGCTTGTGCTCCTATGTCCAATTATGTTGATTGATAATCTACTTTTTGCTTTCTCAAAAAAGTCGAATTGATAGAGTTTTCTTTGAAAATGATATCTATCTGATGTGGCCGAGATTCTTTTACGGGTTGGGCTGAGTTTTGACTGTAAATTTTGCTCCCGAAAAACATGAAACATGACCAAACTCCTGATGTATTCAGCAGACATTGGGAGTATATAGAAAATAGACTTATCAAAGAATTGCAGAAGAAATATGCAAATTCTTAGATCGGCATGTGCTCAAGCTTTCATATACTTTATTCTTTTACACACTGGCACAGACACTTTGGGTTAGAGTGCTAAGAGAATTTTAGACCAACATAAGGTTGTGCCGAGTGTTGTGCCAATCTTACCTGCATTGTAGTACTTATGGCCTAAGGTCTGCCCAAGTGGCAGCGCCTACATCATAATTTGTGAAAGTAAGGGCCCTGCATCCGCACGGCCTCTGACTAGAAAAAAAAGAAAAGAAAAGAAAAAGAAAAGTATGTGCCAAGCTTTTTCTAAAGAAATAAGTAGTTACGAAAGTTGAAGAAATCATATTAGTCGGAAGCATATCATTGATGGCTCAAACTAAAATACTATGAGAATCACAGTTTCTACGTTTGTACTTTTACACATAGTATGTTTCTGGTTTAGACCCTTTTTCTACAACCTTGGTCCATCCACTCCTATCTATATAGAAACTTGAAGGTGTATATTAACTTGGTAAATTCTGTATTTGTTTAGATTCAAACATAAAGCATCTTTATGTGTGTGTCTCTCTCTCTCTCTTTTCTGGCTACTATATGCTTATTAATCATACCGAGACCTACCAACACCCATCAGAGTAGCTGGCAATGTGGTGTGTCATTCGACTCGCATGTTGCGGGATCGAATCCCCCTTCCCCTAATTTAAAAAAATAATAATACCGAGACCTCCAGTGGACGGACCTTCATTAACATGGCTGTTTCAAAAAGCTTACCGATTTAAATTGAAACAGGAAAAACTGAGAAAAGTTTCAATTTTATGTTTCCGCCATTTTCTCACTGGTTTAAATGAGTAGATGCCTGATTAACTTGGTGAAGGAAAAAGAAAACGCATCCTTCCGTGGTTGAATTTGCATGAAACATGTTGATATGCATCTTCATACTGCAGCGCTAGTCATTACTCCAGAGGGAGCTGGTAATATTTGACATGCCTAAAGCTCTAAGCGAATGGTTGAACCATCTTGTTTTCACGTTCTTCAGGGAGTCGTTGCATCTGCCATCAACTACGGAATGCTAACATGGTCCAACAAGATCATCGGTCCTTCTCTAGTTGCACTATACAATCCACTACAGCCAGCTGTATCGGCATTCTTATCAAGAATCTTCATTGGAAGCCCCATTTATTTGGGAAGGTTATACTTCTAAAACCCTTTCATCCTCCTGAATTTAATTTTAATTTTAATTTTTCAACCGATCAACTTAATCTGTGCATCTATATCAACCAATTGGATGAACACTATTTACACTAATATGTTAAGCATACGAGAGAATTGGAATTATTCTTGTGAAAGAACATAGAAAACAAATTGTACTAACACTTTTCTTAATGGAAATGGAAGCAGCATTCTGGGAGGAATTCTTATTATTGCAGGCCTTTATTTGGTTACATGGGCATCATATCGCGAAAGACATGGTGCAGCGGGGATTATTATTCCTCCTCATTCTTCTCGTTCCTCAGAACCGCTTATTAACAGAGACTCGACTCTCAGCAGGATTCCTTACCAGATAGGACAGATTTTCTCAGGCTCTTCCACCTCGTTGCCAAAGATTGTGGATTAACAGATTTTCTTTTTTCTTTTTCTCTTTCTTTTCCCTTCTTTGTCGACGAGAAGACAATAGTAATAGGATAGAATCATGTACCCTGTTTTGATTCATACATGTATCATTCATCTATGAGACTCATTATTTGAGATTTTTGCAGAAAGTTTTAGCAATTTTTTTTATTTTTTTAAAGCCATTTTGGTTTTTGATAATTGCAAATATTTGGTCTGCATTTTCTTGGGATAAGAATGTCTTGCAAGAGTTGTGGAAATTCTATTCCTTCGAAGAAGCTTATAGGAGAGTGCCAAAATCACTTTTTAGGCGCGTGCTTGTTTCCGTGGAATTGATCAAAAAATATTTGGTCTGCATTTTTTGTGTGCTTGTTTCAAAAAATATGCAAGCCGTTCAAGCTGTTGTAAAGGTTAGAAACTCCCCTAATCTTTGGCTTTTTAGTGATGCGTATGGTAGTCCTCAACAAGCTGTTAGACTTGAGTTTTGGAATCACTTGAGAAATTTAGCTTCGAGTCATGATTTTCCTTGGCTATTAATAGGGGATTTTAATGATGTTTTGCTCCAGTCGGAGAAGTTTGGTGGTAGACCTTCTAATATTATCCGTGTTATTGCTTTTAAGAACATGCTAGAAAATTTCAACTTAATTGATCTTGGTCATGAGGGGTCTCGTTTTACTTGGAATAATAAACGTGATGTGGGGTGCTGATTTTTCAAAGGAGTGATAGGGCGGTTGCGAATTGGGAATGGCGAAATCTTTTCAAAGAAGCTACTATGTTCAATTTGGTTAGGAGTAGATCCTACATTTACAACCTGGGAATCATTTTCCTATGTCTAAGCCGTTTCGATTTGAGTCTATCTGGCTTACTCACCCTGGCCTTAATCTTGCAGTCTAACAATCTCGGGATGGTCAAGACAATAGTTTTTATAGGGCAGCAAATAACTTAAAGAAACTAGCCTCATATTGGAACTTGTCGGTCTTTGGCAATGTGTTTTAGAAAAAGAAGATCGTTGCTCGTATTAGAGGAACTCAAAGAGCTATTGAGTTCAATCCAACTATTTTTCTGATAAACTTGGAACATGAACTTTTGACTAGTTTGGATAGTATCTACAAAGAGGAAAAACACCTTTGGGCGATTAAATATAGCTTGGACTGGTTGTTCTGGGATAATCTTAACCTCAAATTCCTGAAAAACCATTGTCCATCCATAATAGAAAGTGTAATAGAATCATTTCGTTCAAACGACCGAATGAGGTTTGAGAGTTTGAGTTGCCAGCCACGAGGAATATAGTGATCAACCACTTTGAGGGCCTTACACTTAGTGCTGTCAAAATAGGCCGGGGCCTGCGAATCGGTCCGCCCCGCCCCACCGGCTAATGAGACAGATATGGACTAGAAAAATACTGATCAGTTGAAACACGGGTATTTTTGGCCCGGTCCGTTTAGCCAGCGGCCCGCGCTGACCAGACCGGACCTGATCGCGGGCCAGCCCGTATTTTATATATAATATATATTAAACATTTAAAACCCTAATTGAAATACCCATTCTGCCTCCAAGTCTTTTTCTTCTCCAAGTCTTCTCCGCTTCAAGTCTTTGAATTTTAGCTTTGTTGCTGTGGCTACTCTATCCTCCTTTCTTCTTCTAGTATACTCATTTTTTCACTTTAATCTCCTATTGTTCTTGCCACTCCTTATCCAGCTACTGCATAAAGCTTTACGGCTTCCCTGTATTACCTGGTGAATACCAAAAACATTACTATCAAAATAGCCTCCAGGAAACAATTGCTCTGTTATTAATATCCTCTAATTTTGTTCTTCACACGTATTGCAAGGCAACTATTTGAGAAGCATTACTCGGTGATTTTTTTGTTTTTCGTTTCGGTGTTCAGAAGCCATCAGGTAGAAAACTCTCAGCCCGCGGATCGACCCGTCAGCTTGTGGACTTGTAACGGGCGGGTATGGGCATGTCTGGTTGGCCAGCAAAAAATGGGCTAGGTTCGTCCCGCTCCGTTTTGAAGGAAGTCCGCGAGGCGTGGGCCGGGCCGGACTGGCCCGTTTAATAGTACTACTTACACTTCTAGTAAATTTTCGGTTAAGCTTGTTCCTGAACCATTCCCATTCTGTTGGTCGCCCATAAATCCAATGATCTGTCTTGTCTCGAGGCTCAACACTCTCTCAAATAGATTAATGAACCTACGTGGGCATTTAAACCACACAAGAGCCCCAACAGATAGTCTGCACCCGGGTTTCTTCCATAAATTATGGATCATCTTGCAACCTTCAATTCTATCATTTGTCAAGAAACTCTTAAACATGGAACCGATATCGAATAATAATAAATCTACATTCCTATATCTTATTCCAAAAGTTGTGAATCCTAAATCTGCGGGTCAACTTCGTCCTATTAGTTTGTGTAATACTATTTACAAGCTTATTTGAAAAATCTTGGTGAATAGTATTAATCATATCCTTCCGTCCATTATCTCTCCCCACCAAGGCAGCTTTATACCGGGCAAGAGATGTGCGGATAACATTATCATTGTCCAAGAAGTTATATATTCCATAGCTAAGAAGACGGAAAAACAAGGTGTCATTGCAGTCAAACTTGATCTCGAGAAAGGATATGATAGACTGGAATGAAACTTTATCAAAGATACTCTCATGTTCTTTCAATTACCCTAAAATCTGATTCATCTGATCATGAACTGTGTTTGCTTCTCAAAAATGGTCATTCCGATGAACAAATAGCCATCTGAGATAGAGGGACCTGTTATCACCATATCTGATTGTTATATACATGGAGTATCTGGAGCATTCTGTGAGACTTAAGAAGTGGAAACCACTAAGAATTAGTAAACAAGGTCCTTTGGTCTCTCTCTCTCTGTTTGTCAATGATATTATCCTATTATGTATGGAGGACATAGAGTATATTGCTGAGATGAAAACGGTATTAGATGAATTTAGTAGGAGACCAGACAAGAATATCAACATTACCAAATCTAAATTTTGTGCCTAAAAAACTTTATCTCAAGGGAGAATTCTTGAAATTGAATGTCTCATACAAATCATATGTGCTGAGAATTTAGGGAAATACTCCCTCCATTCCTAAATTGGGTTAAAACTCAGTCTTTTTTTTATTCCAAAATAAGGTTAACATTTACAATTTCAAGGGAAATTAAATGTCATTTTTCCACACTTTCCCTTCTCTAAATCACATACGGATTTTCCAAATTTCAAAACTAAAGTTAAGACTTTACCCTGGAAATGAATCCAATATTCACTCCCCACTTCACAATGTATACTTTTGAGAAGAGTATTCATTTCAAAGGTTTATTAAAGAAAGTTGAAGAAGATATATCAGTGAAGTTGAAAGCCATGAAAAAAATTTTAAAACTAAAGTTAAGACTTTACCCTGGAAATGAATCCAATATTCACTCCCCACTTCACAATGTATACTTTTGAGAAGAGTATTCATTTCAAAGGTTTATTAAAGAAAGTTGAAGAAGATATATCAGTGAAGTTGAAAGCCATGAAAAAAACGAAGAAGATCACGACACAAAGGTTGACGTACACCAGAAACTAACTTCTCTTGAAGGTGTAAATAAGAAGGCTACGTTTGATCAAGTTGGGCGAATTGAAGAGAAAACAAATGACGATAAATTTCTAGTGGATTTTGATTTGAATAAAATTCCTGAGGAAGGAGAAGAGACTTTTGAAGATAAAGAAGATGAAGGAAAAAAGGCTCCTGCAAAAATGGATTTTGATTTGAATAAATTTCCCGAGGAAGGAGAAGTGGCTTTTGAAGATAAAGAACTTCAACAATTCTACTGGCATATATTAAAAACTTATTTTCCAAAGTCTTTCTAAAATTACCATACAGTTCATGTTTGGAAGAGTTTTTTTTTTTAATATGGCTTTAGTCTCTCTGCTTAAGATTTTGTTGAATGATGATTTATGGTGAATGAAATTTTCTTGAATGATTTATGTCCCTAACTTCTATTTCAATGAATATTTATGAAATGGTTGCCATAGGCTCTTGGCTTTTGGTAGATTATGTGTCTTCTTTAAGCTTATGCTACTGGTTTTGTAACTATGCAGAAGTTAGGCTATTCATATTACATTTTTGTTTAGTTCAATGCAATAGACAAACTAGACTATACAATCAAATTCCATTGAAGGGGATTGTCAAATTATTTTCTTTCTCTATTGTCACCCCATTACCTCGTATGACTGGCCATATTGTTCACACAAAATACTCAAGGCATTATCCTACTTCTATCCGAGATTCAACTAACATAATTTAGAACTTCTTGCACTAATGCAGGATTACACTTTATCTTAGTAGCAATCTTGCATTCGTTTTCTAGCTTTGCTTTGTTAATTTGAGGAATTTGATATTATTCGAACCCTTCAACTTCATTGTTTCCTTTATACACAACTGTAGGCTCACGAAAGTGTAGTTAGCTTTTGTTATTGGATAATCTTCAAATGACTTCGAAACAGAATTTATCAGTACATCTATTGTTTTGTGCGACTCATTCTCTTGTAAGGATTGAATAGCTCTGAAGAATCCAAGATCTAAAACATTCAAATTCGGGGAATTTGGTGGTTGACACATTAAGAGAATATCAAATCCACTTTCTATAGCCGCATGACAAAACTTATCTTCATCAATAACTATGTGTGTCCTTGCATTGTCTTGTTGGATAAATATTGTATTTCTAGTGTCCTCTCTCGGCCATTTTTCCTAATGGCAGGTAAGAATTTGTTAATCAAGACTTCTCTTATGTACTCCCTCCTTACACAAGTCATCTCATTGGTCTCTAATGTACCTGCAACTCTGTTAAAACTGCTGTTTTTGGTTGGCTCATGTGTAATAAATGGATATATACCAATTTTTCTAGAAAAAAGTTCATTTCCTCGTTAATCAAATCTTGGACGTGCTACAACAACTAAGAACACGAATTTTCCAATACAATTTTTACTTTTGCAGGTACGTATCAGATTGTTTTCATCTGGTAGAATATAATACCTTTGAGACTCATTCTTCATACGAAACCATTTCTCGTCAATATGAATAATGTTAAACATTCCCATGAAAATTAGGTCGCGTGGTAGGCTTCTTTGATCAAGCATGGATAAGAAAAATCGTAATCGACACATTTTATATTCTTCTGTTAATGAAGGTTTATCTGCACTTGTGTGTGTGCTCGTATATCTCCTGATTTTATGATTCGATGAACTTGGGTTTTGCATATACCCAAGGCAAAATATGTAGATTGTATAGTAGTCCTTTGGTGTAAAGGTATCTTAGAAAACTTAGTCAAGTCCAACTGAAGTTTTTTGTGACCACAAGTTTTCTTTTAGTGTGATACATCAGTGGAAAGATTTTTTTCACGATCCCATATTTTGAACACAGTCTACCAACAAACCGCGTAAAGTGATGCCATATTAGTTATAACACCATACTTCAATTTTCCCTTGACATATTTTTGAAGAAGTAAAGGTGTATGGCTTGGCGTTCATTGTCCGATAACATGTTGCTCTGTTTAGCTTGCAAAGGCAAATTATCACCTACAACACAAATTGTAGTTTAGGGAGATGAGAATACTAGAAGATTATAATAAAGCATCCAGATTTCCATACAATAGGTTAATCTAAAATTAAATTGATTGAAACAATATAACCCGGTAAAATTTCATGAACATAAACTTCTTCTTTAGGAATCGGTGCAACATTTAAATCGAATGAAAAAATATTTGATGATGTCCCGTCATCTAATGGAAAATTTGAATTAATATTAGGGTAAATGTATTGAATATTTTCAGTAGCATCAACATTAAGATCGATTTCAAATAAAGGTAATTGATTGCCATTAGTTGAAGCCATAGGAATAGAGTTGTAGTTTCTTCAACTTCAATAAACCAGGGATGGTTTAAATAGAAAAACATTTTGGTGGGGATTTTAAAAATCTATGAAATTTTTTGAATAAAAATTGAAAGACAAAAAAGATTAAATATGGCGGTAGTAGTTGTGAATAAGGCAGAATGCAAAGAATCATGAATTTGTTTGAAATGTAATCAAATTCTTTATGGTGATGAAAAACAAAACTGAAAGATGGTACTCCGTAAATATGGAAGTAATTATTTTGACAAAAAAAAGAAAATATGAGAATTATCTTCCGTAAATCAAGAGAGGAGAGAGAGAGAGATTTGAGAAAATTTATTCCTCCTTTATTTATTAGAAAATGGTAAAATAGTCTTTTTGTTTTAATCTTTTATTGCTTTTAGCAAATTCTTAATTCATGTGAAATACTCAAATGTTAATCTTACTTAAGAATGGAGGGAGTACCTTGGATTTCCCACTTTTCATAATAGACCAAAATGCGCGGACTTCCAATTTATTTTGAACAAAGTACACCAAAAGCTATCTGGATGGATACTGTCATCCAAACTTCCTCTTCTCATATCCTATCGTATTATTTTATATGCTTGCATATTCTCGCCTCTATTTGTGATAAAAATGACCAAGTGAAAATGACGTTTCTTTGGGGAGGGTCGGTTAGTAAGAAGAAACTCCATATTTTCAATTGAGATATGGTGGCTAAAACAAAATAATAATAATAATAATAGTGGGGGCTTGGAAATCCGGAAGGTAATCCATATTAATCAGGCAAAACTTACGGAATTAATTTGGAGACTTAACAGAGATAAGAGCAGCAAGTGGGATTGGGCTATTTGAAAGAAATACATTACGAGTGACAATGGTCCTTTAGTGAACTTGAAGAAGGGTACGAATTCAATCAATCTCAAGCCACTTAAGAACGAACTAGAACTATTCCACGCCTGTTCGGCTTGGATCCTGGGGACGGGAAATATTATCTGGGTGCGGTATGATGACTGGACGGGTCTAGGATCACTCAGAAATGTTATATGAGACCCGTTCAATAAAGAGGAGAACGGGATGAAGTTGATTGAGCTTTTTGGTCAGAATGGTTCTTGGAATCTCAAGACACTATCATTCTTCCTGCCCATCCATACTGTGAATTGTATTAGAGCGGTACCTAGGATGGTGGTCAAGAACCTCTCTGATCGTAGAAGATGGAATGGAAACCCCGAATGGGGACTTTAACTCAAAAGCAACACATGATGCCATTCAATATTCGAAGGGGAAGAAATTGAGGTTTCCTGAGAACAAGAGGGAAATGGATCGATGGTGGCTAAGAGGAAAATAAGTGGATAACGAAGTAGTAGGAGTGTGAGAGAGGAAGAAGTAAAAGAACATGGGGTGACATTGTAGTAGTGGTGGCAACTAGAGGGAGGATAAAAAAAGGTGACGAAAGTTTTTTGGATGAGTTTATTTTGATTTTTATTTATTCGATAAACTTAAAGGTCAACTTTTTAATGTAAACATTTGAAAAAAAAGAGAGAAGATTTTTGGAGATCTAAATTGTTGTTGCTACAAGATCAATGGTATATGTTACTTTGCAGTTTCTTTTAGGAAAACGATTTAGCTTATATGAATAAATGTAAATTTAACTATTTTTCTTTAGATTGACATGGTACAATAATTCCAACTCAAATCATCCACGCATCTTACGGGATAGCAACCTAGTGAACATTAATACATTATAAGTCGACAACATGGGACTTTATTCGTCATTCCTTAATCTCACTGCTAGCTCGTGTTTAATAACTCTTTTATACCAATTACCATTTTAAACTAGGACAAAGGATTTGCAAAACTTGAAATGCATTTATATTGAATTTCATTTTCAAAAGATATTGTTTTCAGAATGAAAAAATTAAATTAATTTGTGAGAGAAAATGTAAACTTTAAGGTGAAAAAAAAAATAGAAAATGCATTATTTTGTGTTTTTTGAAAATAATTTGCAAGTATCCACTGAAGGCTCAAGCATTATCTTTGAGGGAATTCTAATCATAGTTTCTGTAATTCTTTTTGAACTATATGGAAAATTTGGATTTGACATTTCCTTTTGACTTGATGACACGATTTGATAACAGTAGCCCAGACTCCTTGTATTATAAGTAGCTCTTTACTTTAGAAATACAATTGAATTGGTTTTGATCAATAATTCGTTTATGGTAAAGACCTACTTAGGTCAAGGTGACTAGGTAGGTGGTACTGGGTTGGATTTGTATCTCCCTTATTAAAAACTCTTTATATACTGAAAATTCCATACACTAATCATACTAGTATACAAATATAGAAGAAAGGTACAAAAAGTTTCATGTCCACTGCTCAGATTCTCTGTAACACTATTTATAATATTTTAGTTTCGAATATTCTAATACATCATCCTACATGTTATCAAGTGCACCAATAAAAATCACACATGGAGCAATTCCATTAGTCCAAGTCAATAATTTCTCTTTGGTCCAATGTACTGCTACATGTGAAGTGAAAATTATTAGTGTACTAGCTAGATAATATATTAAATAATATACTAATAGATGGCAACTCCTTTAGTTAAGATTTTTTTTGTTCATAATTAACGAGTATCAAAACTAGCTAATTGCATCTAAAGTTGAATTAATTTGCTTTTGTAGTCCTAGATCTGGAAGGAAAAACTTTGTGGAAACAATAAATTAAGCATGATATTCATAACGTTTTACAAATTCTCTTAGACGATTAAAAATACTAAATTTATAGTAAAATCCTAAACTAATAAGTGTAATACCTATAACTTTTTGATTTTACTTTGTTTGAATTACTTGCTCTTATTTGTTTATTATGCTTTGTTTGGGGCGTTTTGTTTATGTTATGAAAGTAGAGGAATCTAAGTAGTGATCACTTTTGAGTTGGAAGTCGGGAATCATAAAGTTCAGGGACTTAAATGCTATTACGATTAGTTATTTGGTTGAACTAGAGTTTAAGAAGTTTTTAGAGGGGAGTTAAAGATGGTAATTTCAGGAGATTTAGAGAGGGAGAAAAGAGGGAAAAAGGAAGAAGTTACAATAGGCTAGAAATTATGTGCAACGACCTTAGAACGTTTGGCGGATGGATCATTTGTGCCCTGATCATTCCCAATTTTATACCAAGGATAGAAGACTTCTATGACTACAATCTGAACGCTGGAGATTAGAATTCAACGGCTAGTTCCAGAGATGTTGTTGCCATCAGAGTAGAGGTATGATTTTATAGAAGAAAGGGTGATTAACAACCTTTGGAGTTTGACTAGGCGTTTAAGATAAAGTTCTTACACTCTTGTGTTTTCTGTCAAAAGCATGAAAAACAGAATTTCTGTCAAAGTTATGATTTGTGATGAAATGATGTATGCATCGTTTTAAATGCATCAAAATTAGATGAAGTGTTGTAATATGTGATTTGTATGAACTGTATGTTTGTCTTTAGATTTCTGCGTTTGATACTTGTATATATGTTCTGGTTTGGTTGTTTTGTAAAGTCTGAAAGTTGTACATTCCTTAATCTTGAGCTATTGCCTATGAATGAATCTATATCAGGATGTGTTCCAATTTTATAAAGCTTGAACCCCGGGAGTTTGTGATGAAATGTGTGATATGAGTGAGAGTGTGGCACAGACTCTAGACGTGACTAAAAAGTTAGGGGTTGCTAACAATTAATTGTGGAGCTCTCCAAGTTGAGCAATGACATAACATAACACATCATTAAACTCGGCCCAATAGTCCGAGGGTAAAATACCCGGACCGATAAGAGTAGTCAGGACAGTCCCCTAACGGGAATACCAAATAAGTGACTGTTAGCAGTTGTTATAGAATCTGGAATGGACAATTGAGCCAAGTTGTATGAATTGTGAAACGAAAGGTGCCTGGAGCACCGGATTCGAAGAACGTGTGATGTGTTTGAAAGTGTATGAAGTTGTGTGAAAGTGTTTGAAGTTTTTCTGTTTGAATTGTCAAAGTCTAAGATTTTGGGAAATTGGGTGTTTGATTGCAGAGAATGGCATTTCCTTTGAAATTTTTGAATTGAAAATGGTAATTTCTGGATGCCGCGGACGAAGTTTCGTCCTAAGCTTTGTCCGCAGAGATATTTCGTCTTGTGCTTCGTCATGGGCTTCATCCTATGTTGTTTGTGAACTTGTGTAGTGTTCCAAAGTCATTTTTAAAGATTTACTTACTTCTAAAACTTGTTCCAAACTTTCTAAATTGTATTTTGCATATGTTTTGAGTTAAAATTAAGTCAAAGTATGAAAATATTTTTGGGAAAACGTTTTTTAGTCTAACGATGATTCATCCTAAGTGTGTTTGAAACAAATATTTATATAGTAAATCATGATTGGTTGGGGACACGGGGACACACACAAATGGGCACAGAGGATTTTCACCCTGATACGGGCATCTCGTCTTCCTTAATAGCCGCACCTAATGTCCAACACACTGCTCAAACTAAAGAATCAATTTGGATTAATTGAGTTTATTGATTTCATTTTTCTTGAACAACTTTAAATCTAATTATAATTTTTCTATTAATAAATCCTAAATTAATCAAGATAAATTTGAAACTTAAAAAATATATACTAAATATTTACATTACTATAATTAGATAAAGAGGATTCCGAGTTCATGTTTACCAATCACCACTTCCATCAAACCTTGCATCTAGGCTTCTAAAAACATATGATTCCAGTTTGACAAGTTTGGGCTAACCCAGTTATGGTACTACCATGTATTTTCTTACGCACATAAATAAATCTCAATCATTGATTACTACTCTTACAATAGACTTATTCCAGGTAATACGTGCAAGTACCATACTCCCGCACATGGGTACTTTTTTTCTTAATTCTTTTAGATTGGTCTGGTAAATTCTACATCGGTCAAACCCCCTCCTCCGGTAATTCCACACAGTAATTTTTTAAACCACCCCTCCTAGTTCCCAGAATTGGTTAGTTGTTTCAAAAGTTCAATTTGTCTTTCTAGAGTATGTTTTTTTATTGTTGGAACTTTTTTTTAAGGTGGTGAAAAAAATACCTTTTGTAAAAATAGCTATTTTTTTGGTAATGCGACATGCTTCTTTTACAATACAATCGAGGGAAAAATAAGAAATACAAATATGTTTATATAATTGTTTTATATTTAGCATATCTTATATTATAAAATTTTAGTAAAAACAATAATTTATAAGTTGATGTTTTGGAGTAGTAGAGAACAAACATTAGTCACATAAGAAAACCTTTGCGGGAAAATGAAACAAAACTAATAATTCCCGACGTGCGCAACTTGGGGAATTTGGGAAGTGTTAGGTAATGTTTCTCTAATCCCACATTGGTTAGAAAAGAAAAAGGTCAAGACAAAAGGCCTTATAAATAGACCCACCTAGTATTGAGTTTATTTGTACCAACTCCTTGAGTCTTGTGAGTGTTTAGACTTGGAGTTTTAGAAGAGGGTTTGTAATTTTTATTCCGTTCAAAAATTACATAGTTGAAAGTTTGTACCTTCCGGGGTTGTGGATGTAGGTCTGCGTTGAGACCGAACCACGTTAAAATTCTCGTGTTGTTTTTCTGCTTTCTTTTCGTTTCCATTATAATTTGTTGTTTGGAGTGTTCCGCTGCCCAACAACTGGTATCAGAGCGCGAGGTTCAGGCTTGGGAGGAGACGAGAGAAGTTGCAGATTTAGTTTGCGGTAAGTTTCCGGTGCTGCTTTAATTAAGATTTGGTGTTATTTTAATTAAAGTTAGAGTGCTTAAATTATGGAGTCTTTAAACACCGTTGTGCCGATGAAGAGCGATGTACCATCTCCACTCTTTGATGGAAAGATTGATTTTACCTTATGGCAATGCACAATTCAAGACTATTTAGTGCAGCAAGGTCTTGATTCTGCTCTGGATGATGAAAAGCCAGAAGGTATGAAAGATTCTGAGTGGGCTACAATTAAGAAGAGGGCGGTTAGTACAATTCGATTGGCTTTGGCTCCACAAATCAAGATGACGGTGTTGAGAGAGACGTCACCAAAGAAGTTGTGGGAGACTCAGGAGAATAATTATTCCTCGAAGACTTTGACTAACCGTTTGAAGATGAAGATGGATCTGTACTCACTCAAAATGGAGGAAAGAGGTAATCTTATTGATCACACTAATAAATTTAATGAGTTAGTATCTCGACTTGAGAATGCAGAGGAAGAGATTAAGGATGAAGAACAGGCGTTGCTGTTATTGGCTTCATTACCAAAATCCTATAAATCGTTGGTGCAGTCACTATTGGCAGGAAAGAACACACTGCAATTGAATGAGGTTTCAAAAGCCTTGAAGGAGAACCAACAGATGATGAATGAAGAGTACCCTGAGGAGGATCGAATACTAGCTGTAGAGAGTTCTCGAAGAGGGAGGAATCGAAGCAAGAGTAGAGGTGACCAAGGAAGAGGGAAATCTCGGCAGAGAGGTGATTGTAGTGAGGTCGAGTGCTTCTATTGTGGGGAACTTGGTCATTTTCAAAACCGTTGTCCAAGGATGAGGGATGATTTGAAAAATCTCCGTGAACAGATGAAAGGCAATGCAAAGGTATGTGATTCCTCTACAAATGTGGTCAACGATTATGATGATTTATATTTGACGAGATGTTTGGATGACACTGTTGAGAATCATTCAAACTGGATTATGGATAATGCTGCTGACGTGCATATCTGCAAGGACCGAGACGTGTTTGATACTTTGCAGATGGGAGACTTTGGCTACATCAAAGTGGGCAACAACTCGAAGGTGAAGGTTGAGGGCGTTGGACGAGTCCACCCGAAATTCCACAATGATGAGGTAAAAGTACTTCCTGATGTTAGATTTGTACCTGATTCGAGTGCCAACATAATTTCGTTGGGTGAATTGGCATCAAAGGGTTGCAAGTATGTTGGAATTGGGAATTTCTGCAAAGTGTATAGAGGCAACCGTCTGGTTATGCGAGGCAGGAAGAAAGGGAAGAATTTATACCATCTTGATGGTCATTCCTTGAAGATGCAAGGAAGTAAAGCTGGAGAAAGAACAGAGAAGGAGACCGCGAAGACTAAGAAGAAAGTTAGGTTTTCTGATTCTGTTGTAACTTGGGAATTTGAGAAAAGGGAGGATATGTTAGGTAATGTTTCTCTAATCCCACATTGGTTAGAAAAGAAAAAGGTCAAGACAAAAGGCCTTATAAATAGACCCACCTAGTATTGAGTTTATTTGTACCAACTCCTTGAGTCTTGTGAGTGTTTAGACTTGGAGTTTTAGAAGAGGGTTTGTAATTTTTATTCCGTTCAAAAATTACATAGTTGAAAGTTTGTGCCTTCCGGGGTCGTGGATGTAGGTCTGCGTTGAGACCGAACCACGTTAAAATTCTCGTGTTGTTTTTCTGCTTTCTTTTCGTTTTCATTATAATTTGTTGTTTGGAGTGTTCCGCTGCCCAACAGGAAGGAATATTTTTTTCTTCTTCATCTTTTCCTTTTTTTTTTCACCACTCGAGTAAACATCAAGAACTCAAGCATTGGCGGACAAGTGCCCCACCAGCAATTTTCCCCAATTTTTTTCTTCTTAGTTTTAGATTTGTTTCTATAACACCCTGTGTCGTGAGCTTTTTTTAATGTACCTATTTTGAGTCAGTTTTCGATTTGAACTCAAGTAATAAAGTTTGAGAGAAGTTTTATGAACAAATATATCCTTTAATTCATAAAAAAGGTTATGCTTAACAATAAAAAAAAAAGTTTGATATTTTATGGGATTTACAAATTTAAAACCCTGGATCGAGTAGAAATACTATATAAAAAAAAAACAATTCAAGTCTTATTTTAACCTAAATAACAATACATTTAATAAAAGACAATTATTTTCATACATATCTTCTACCACTGCTTCGCATAAAAAAGAATATTTGTGTTGCAATCTACTTAACCGCGTAATTAGAATTCTATACATAGAAATCTTCATCAAATAACATGTACACTTGACACCGAACTTGGTTATTTGAATTCACGATTAGATTTCTCCAATGACAAATCTCCTATAACTCAAATCTTAGTCCCTTGAGAAATATGGTTTTGGAAAGCATTGCAACGGATATTTAAATGAAGCATCATGTAAACTCTAAACTTTTTTAAGGGTTGAAGTCAGCTATAGCATACAATCGAATCTTGTCTTTCTCCCATTTTGTTTTCTTGTCCTCCTTAAACATATCAAAATAATAATAAGATGTACAAAACAATTTTCTAAAATCAGGACAAAAGGGTTAAACAAGTAAATCACTTGATGAAAACAGTAGCCAATAAATAAGTCTTGGGGACGAAAAAAGGAGAGAGTGAAAATCACGTAGAATGAAAGGTTAGGAGTTTGACTATTTTCGATCCGTAATATTCTTCGGTTTCAAATTAATTATCATAATTTCCTTTTTTTTTTTTATCTATTTTAAATCAATTGTCCAATTTCTAAATTAAATAACTATTTGGGAGTATTTGTAGGATTATTTGAGGGAATTAGGTTCGGCTATGCAGAATCTGGGGCTCCTAATATGTGATTTTAATCAAGTACTCCAATCATTCCTTAATGTAGGACGTTTGAGTCGCTTCGAAAAAAATTAAGAAATTCAAACAAATAATAATCTTTCAACCACAATTTCAATAATATCCCTTCCTTCCTCGTTCTCTTTCACTTTTCCAATAAAAAATATGTTGAGGGTATAATTGAAATAAATTATTGACAACTAATAAAAGACATGTAAATGACAATTAATTTGAATACATATGGGTGAGCATCGATTTCGAAATCGGTAAATCGGTAGTTTGAAATCGGTATTTTCGGTAATTTGAATTTTGAAAATACCGACCTATTTCGAACCGAATTACCGAATTCGAATTGAATTCGGTATGAATTCGGTATATTTACCAAATTACCGATTTCAAAACTTCAAGAAAACAATTTACCTGTAATTCATGTTCAAAATCCATTAATGATTCATATCTTAAGTTCAAAATATCAGTCCAAAGTACATACATGTAATCAAGTTAGAGTTTAAAGTCCAATTTACAAAATTAAAGTCCAAACTACATGAATGATTCATGTTTTGAGTCCAAAATACATAAATCATTCATGACGCAAGTTCAAAAGGGCATGTATCTACAAAAAACAATATCCAACTTCTTCCAACATCTTCTGCACTTTACTTCAAAGGTCAACTGTGGTTGATTCATCACCAGCTTTGAGAATTTCTGCAATAAGAAAACAATTTTTTAAAGTACCTTTTTAATGAATGTAAGTAAAGAAGTAATGAAAATAACTAAAGAATTTTAAAAACATACCAGATTCAAAAGCTTCAAGTTCTTCCAAAGACTCTTCTATGTTTATTTCTTCATGTGATGTTCTAAACCAATCAGCAGTGCATAGTAAAGCTTGCACAATCCTAGGAGTCAAAGAACTCCTAAATTGATCAAGAACTCGACCGCTGTACTAAAATCAGATTCAGAGGCAACTGTAGAGATAGGAATAGCTAACACATCTCGGGCCATTTTGGAGAGAATTGGGAATCTAAGGCTATTTCCCTTCCACCACATTAAGATATCTATATTGTCATTTTCTTCGACCGCCTCCTCCAAATATTTGTCTAACTCAGATTTGGTATCTCTACCTCCTAGTTCCAATCTTCTTTTCTTAAACTCTAACTTGTACTTGTGATTTATTAATTTTGAGTGGTCTTCCTCAATTGCACCTCTACCCTTTGAAGAAGGAGCCTTTGAAGAAGATGTACCATTTTTTGGCCTTGATTTTGGGTCAGCAAGATTGCTACCCTTTTCATACTCACAAAACATATCAACTAAAGCATCTTTTGCAAGCCAAGCAAGCTTAATTCCATCAACTTCACCATACATTTCACATAACGCAAATTTAAGATATTCAAATTTATTTCTTGGATCAACAATAGAGGCAATAAATATTAGCATATTCATCTTCTCAACCTTACCCCAATACTTATCATATTTCTCCTTCATTGACACTGTCATAGAATTTAAACTAGTTTCATCATCTGCTGCCATCTCATGTAAAGTACTATGAATGTGACTAATTTCATTGAAGAAGTTGTTGGCAGTCACATATTTGGTCCCAGAAACATTCAAAGTTATTTGATAAAAGGTCACCAAAAACAAAACCAAATTTCTAGCACTTTCCCAATCAGATTTTGAAGGCAGATTTTCTAATTCTGTATGCATACAATGATCCACCACTCCCAACCTCTCAAAAGCTCTCTCAAAATTTTGAGTTGTTTCTAGCATTATGTAGGTGGAGTTCCACCTAGTAGAAATATCCAAACTAAGTAACTTTTTGCTCTCAATTTTTTTAGCCGCAACACACTCTTTGAATTTTTTAAGTCTAGCCGGTGATTGTCTAACTGCTAACTAGATATTATCAATTGATTTTCCAACCTCTTTTATGCCATCGGTCACAATTAGATTAACTATGTGAGCAATACACCTAACATGAAGCCATTTCCCATCTAACAAAGCTTTCCCCCAATTTCGAAGTTTTCCTTTCAGATATTGAACCGCTGTATCATTTGATGACGCATTGTCTACTGTAATAGTCAAGATACTATCAACTTCCCAATCTAGAAGACAATTCTCCATGGCCATACCAATTTCACTTCCCTTGTGACTAGCAATTGGACAAAAATTGAGATTTTTTTTTCAAACTCCAATCATTATCAATATAATGTGCAGTGAGACACATATAATTTATCTTTTGAATTGAAGTCCATGTATCCGTGGTTAAGCAAATTCTTGACTTATTATTTTTCAGAAGATTTTTCAATTCAATCCTTTCATCTAAATACAATTGATAACAGTCCCTAGACACAGTCCATCTAGATGGAATCTTAAAAGTGGGACAAATAGTTTTCATCAATTTTTGAAATCCTTTTCCTTCTACGTGTTTAAAGGGCAACTCATCAACAATTACCATGTAAGCTATACATTTCCTAATAGCCTCAACATCAAGCTTCCAACTCATAACTTTACCCTTGACCTCCCCATTTTCATTTTCAGACTCATCCACATATAATTTAGATTGACCACTAGACTGATTTTCAGGATTTAATTTACATTTTTTATAATGTGTATTCATTGGAGTCGTACCATTATTCTTAGGATCAGCAGGGACAATCTTACCACAGTAGTTGCACACACCATGGCGAACTTGGTCTATGTATGTGATTGAAAAATGTGTCCAACACTTGGCCCTCTTCTTGTACTCTCCTCTTTTCAAACATTTACCAGCTTCCTGACTCGTATCTATACATTGAGATGAGGGTTGTACATCTTCCAAACTGTCCTTGAAAATAGAAGACATAGTTACCTGTAACAACAAGCTGTAAATATATCAGTTTTCTATTTTAACAACTTTAATATAATTCGGCAATTCATTCTGACTTCGGCATTTCAAATACATTGAAATTCAATTTGGTTGAAAAGAAGACGAAATCGAAAAGTGCGTGTTGTCTCTGTGCTACGCCTACAAAAAAAGACACGCCGACGTGAAATAGCTATTACCAAACCAAAGCAATAACAACAAAGAGAAGTAAAAGCGAGTAGAGTTCGGATCCAAAGAACACAACTCACCACTTCTCAAGCTTTTTACAGATCTTATTTATATTTTTTTTCTTGTTTCAACTATTCAAGCTTTTTAATAAAGTACAGTACTTGTAGATCGGAGACGGACTTGGTCTGGTTGTAGATCGGAGACGGACTTCCTCGGTTCGAATTTTCGAAACTAGGGGTAAGGCGTAAGGGAGACTGGGTCTGGGGGTTAGGGATTTTGGGGGTAACGTTAAACGGAGACTTCAGACTGGGGGCAAGGGATTTTGGAGAGAAAGGCAAAAGACTCAAAAGAGGCAGCAAAAGCATTAAGCAGCTGCGGGTTAGATTTTTTAGGGTTTAGGTATGAGACTATTTATAGTATTTTTTAACCATGTTTTTATTAAAACATTTTTTTAAAATTATAAATATATAATAAAAATGATTATATATATTCAAATAATATTTTAATATGAAATTGAATTCGAATTCGAATTCGGTAATACCGTCCGAATTCACCGATTTCAATTCGAAATCGGTATACCGATTTCATTTAAATTCAATACCGTATTCAAACCAATTTCGAAATTTTCGAATTCGATATAACCCGAATTACCGAATTCGATTTACCAATTTCAAATCGAATTCGGTCGGTAAATCGGTTTTTACCGAATCTGCTCACCCCTATGAATACATATATTTCTAATAAACGATAATTAAATAGTAATGAAGGGAGTAGAAGATAAGTGAGAAAGAATGGTGGTTCAATCAATAATTGGACTCATGCAACTAAAATGAGAGATAATTGTGAATTGGAGTGGAGGTGAAAGAAATAATAAACGACTTGACCGGGCGATGGGTACTGAAAGTTGGAGACATTTTTTTTTTCCAGCGGCTATGGTTCGTCATTTTTCCCCCAGAGGCTATGGGTCATGTTACACTGCTTCTAGATTGTGCGGGGATGGCTCTTAGTCGTAGTATTTCTCGGTCGTTTCGTATGGAAGCAGTAAAAATAGTAGAAAAAATAATAATTATAAGAAATGAAATTACGAGGTAAGGTAAGGCAGACACAATCACTTTTTGATATTATATTAGTTTGGTCATCATGCGGCACGTCGATTGAGTATCGAGTAGTTTAACTTTATTAAGTAGTTGACTAGGTGTAACAATTGGGCCAACGACATATATAACACACCAAAGAAGGAAAATTAAATTTGTCTATGTTATAAAATCTACAATATATAATGCAGGGGTAAAGACGAGGAATAATGGATTACAAAATCTGATGCATTGCCTTACAAAAGCAGACTATATTTGGTAGCGGGAGTGACAGGGCGGGTGAAGATGAATCCCAGCAACATGCCGACGACTTTGTATTTGCTCATCCGAACTTCATAAGACTTGCTCGTGTTTTTTCCTATGTAATCCTCATGGACAATAGCTACAAGACAACCAGTATGTGCTTTTAAAATTATTTAACAACTTTATGTTATTTTATCGAAGGCATGGTAGCCCAGTGGGTACCATCCACTGCCTGTGACCGAGAGGTCCAGGTTCGATACCTCTCTCACACAAGGGGAATGATTTAATTGTCATTTCTCTGGGTTCCCTTGTGTGAGGTCTTATACACCCCTCACGGGGCACCCGCTCAACGGGACTTCTACGACACCCGCTCAACGGGACATCTACTACTCCCCTCACGGGGGCTTCTACATCTCCTCCTCTGGTGAGGTCTTATAATAATATAATTGGAATAAACTAGACCATTCTTATAAATGGTCTAGTTTTTTAAAAAAAAACTTTAGGTTATTTTGCATTAAATATTTTATTTAGGATATGACGTTGTGATTGGATTTACATGCACCAGTCTGAATTTCACTATTGTCTATGCATTCTTGGGTTAAGAGAAATTTGATAATTTTGCTTGGATACTTTCTATGATTATAAGATTATTTGATATTAAACGGCTCTCAGGGGTTGTTGTTACTGCTAAGGATATGTAACTTGTTAATGCAAGTCAAGAACTCTTTCATGAAGCCTATTACATGTTGTGTAGGAGACACATTGGAAAGTGTGTTAACAAGAATGCTTGTTCAGTTCTTTGGGAAGAAGATGGTACAAAATTCTCTCAAACCACTTGGGGGTCTCTCGCATATTAAAAAGCAGAAGATGAATATTATAAGAAATTGTCTGAAATTTTAAGAGAGCATAAAACACAACAATTCTTTTATTTATGCAAACTGAAAATGAACAAAGAATGGATGGACTGAAAAAGAACAGAGATTTTTTTGCAGTAACCTGAGGTAATATCTTTGCCACAGTATTAATCAGGAATATTAGGCGACTGCCATTATGCCATATCTCTCTAATCAACCATGTCATAGTGTTTTTAAGGGGTGATATAGTTCTTCAAACTCATTACTTATGTCGTTGCCTCTAATATTTTCTAATGCATTCCTTGCCTTTTCTCTTTCTCCTCTCTCAAAGAAAAATGTTGGGCTCTCGCTAATAAACAATGGGATTGGGATAAGCAAGCTAACTACCACAAGCAAAACCGCCAAGGGAACTCTCCAACCCGAATGCAAAATACCAGATGCAGTATAATTGACGAGGTATGCTAATGTGCCTCCACTAGTTATAGAAATTTGATTTAACTTTTTAACTTTTTCCCGTTTGTCTGGTGATGGAATTTCATGACATGTCACTGAAATAATCTGAAAATTAATAATACAAATTTTGTAAGATTTTTATAAGCATAATTTTCATATAATGACCTGGTGTAAATATGGAGTATTCGATAAGTCGGCTTCAAGTTGCATGAATTTTCAGCTTTATAGCGAGTTTAACATGGAAAATTCCTTAAAGACATTCATTGAAATAAAAAGACAAAGGTTGTGATCCAATATTAATTCAAAAAAACATATTCTTCTTTAAAGCTTATCTATCATTCAGATTCTTTTTTTATGATCAAAGTATATGGTTTACAATATTTCAATCCTCTATTATTGCTATGCTGACCGAAACTATAAAGAGATGAATGCAATAAGTAAAGATAAAGGACAATTTTAACACAAAATTCGGAGGATTTCTAAATATGATAAGCTAATTTTAAAATGCTTTTTAAGGGAATACGTAAATATTAAGGTACAAAATAGAGACTTCAAAATAGGCGCACTATGGAGTTTATTATGTTGGGCCTCGCATGATCTAACTTGCAAACAAAGTTGAATAATTTATATGTATCCTCTAAGGTATATAACTGGTGTAGAAATCCCACTCTTATTCTAGTCAACACCACCTCAACAAGCTCAATTGCACTCAAAGGAAACCGTACAACGCAGCGAACTCAAACCATATAAATTATTGTGGAACTCAAAATCGTCGGCTTTCTTCCCTACGAAAAACATAATTTGTTCCCCCATCCAAATTGATATGGAGGCCAACAAAGACACTTGCAATGAAAATACTAATATCCACTGATTGATGTAGCCACAAAAGGTGGTGCTCTCAAATCTTAGTGTCCTTATATAAACCAATTCAGAATATTCTTTTAAGTAGGGATGCATTCCAAGTAGTCCTCCTGATAAAATAGAAATAAATCAACACCATATTATTGCTTGTTTATATGTGTTTCTAACTATGAGAAGAGTGGATAAATGAACTTTGCCAAATGTATACCAAAAGCTAGGTAATACATAAAACCCTTCCGAATAAAAAAAAAATCCTTAAATACTAGGCTAACAATAAAAGTTTTATATACATTAAGAAAAGTTAAAAGTTAAAGGAATTTTACAAAATTCAATTATTTGTACAATTAATCCTTTCACTGCTCTTATTATCATTTCTAGCTGAACTTTCCAGCCCATGTATGCCATAGACGTATTTTTTGCTTTGACTCTTTAGTTTCTAATCATTTTAAGTTTCACCTACAATATGCGTACAATACACATGCAATTTGTACCTGCAATATATGTACCATACACGTGCAATATCATATTCTATATAATTGATGAGGTATGCTAGTACTTTAATGTAGAAGGTGATTCTATGGCAGAATATATTCAAAGACTTCATCAACAAGTTCAAGATCGAATTGCAAAGAGGAATGCTACTTATGCAAAGCATGCCAACAAAGCCCGCAAACATATATCTTTTGAAGTTTGCGATTGAGTTTGGTTGCATCTTAGGAAAGAAAGATTTCCTAATGAAAGAAAGTCTAAGTTACACCCAAGAGGAGATGGACCCTTCCAAGTAGTTGCCAAGATAAATAATAATGCTTACAAGCTCGATTCGAAAGATAAGTATGGTGTAAGTTCTATTTTCAATGTTTCTGACTTGTCCCATTTTGATTTTGATACAGATAATGATGATGATGATGATTCGAGGACAAATCCTTTTCAAGGGGGAGGGAATGATGAGGACACATCTAAGGAGCTGCCCTACTCAAAGGACCAATCAATATTCAAGGTCCCATGATAAGAAGTGAAGGAACCCAAGAGGGGGGGTGAATTGGGTTTCTAATAAATCTTGTAAACTATTTCCAAATTAACCAATGATAGTGCAAGTTTAACAAATGCTAAAGCAAAAACCCAATCAACAAGACAAAGGATTTAGAGTGGTTCGATTCACTTAGAATCTACATCCACTACCTTGAGCCGCACCCAAGGATTTCAACAAACTTCACTAAGAAGATGCCCACACAAAGTAGGACTTTACAATTGTGGCTAACTCACTAAGAGTTTTACAAACACAACCACAAACAAAAGCTCACTAAGAACTTGCCCACACTAAGTAGGTCTATTACAAAATTAACCCTATCACTAAGAAAGGGAATAAGATGGAATTCAATACAATGAAGTTCACTCTTCTAAGTGAAAGATATAATACCTTTGAAGTACAACAATTGTAGCTCTTGAACATAAGAAGCTCACTCTTTGTCTTGCTTTTTGAAATAACACTTTGAATGCTTTAGATCATGGCAATGAAGTGCATATTACTTTGAAAGTGTTTAGACTTGATAAGAAATCAATCTCTATTGTATGTACAAGTCTATGTAAGTGTTAGAGTCATTCTAAAGCTTTGGAGTATATATACATTTCAAAATCTCGCTGAAAAAACGACTCTGCAACGGTCATATAACGGCTAGAACTCGCAGAGTTCGGTTGACCGAAGTTTAATCTCGGATGACCGAAGCCAGGGTCGGTTGACCGAACCACTACCTCGGTCGACCGAACCACTACCTCGGTCGACCGAAGTCCCTCTTAGGTCGACCGAAGCCAATCACACAAACTCTCTGTAAATCCTTCGGTTGATCCGAGAAAATCTCGGTTGACCGACTTTTCAGAGTATGAGAGATGATGTTTAAACACTTGTTTTCAAGTCTAATGAAGTCTAAAAGGTTTTCCCAAAAGGTAACACATAAGAACACTTGGAAAACTTTTCTAAAAGACTTAACTATGAAATCAAAGGCTTTTTTTTATTATAAGAACACATGTAAAGATCATTTCGAAACTTAAGCCTTTTGAAAACGTGTTTATGAAAACATGTATGCAAGACTAGAGTGAAGAGCTTATGTTCATTTGAGCATTGGTTATAGCTTAATGATAAAGACCAATAAAGACAAAGCTAATCTAACCAACCTAAGTCTTCAATCTTCAATCTTGAAAGATAAGCCTTGAATAGTATGTCTTTGAATCTTGAACATGGCTTGATTGAAGTACTTAGAGCTTCCATATTGAGTTCCAATATACTATCACATAGATGAAAACATTAGACACAAACATCTAGTGTTTGTCCATTATCAAAAACTGAGTTCGTTCGCCCTTAGGGCTAACAATCTCCTCCTTTTTGATTATGTCAAACTTTGATGTAATTAGATAGGATATGGACAATATTAAGTACAAGGAAGCATGAGGAAGCATGGCAAAAAGATCTTAAAACAAAAAAGAACAAAGACTAGTGCTTTCAAGATAAAACTAATGAAGACTAAAGCACTAGCATGATAAACTTCTTTTTGCCAAATGCATCTATGTCGATAGCCCTATTTTCCAACCATCCTCCTTACCTCCTTTCCTTCCATATAATAGCTTTCTTGTGTGTATTATACATACCTTAGTTTACACAAGAAGCTAACTTACCATTTTCATCAATGTCGATGTGAGTGCAAAGGATCCTATTACAAAGAACATGCTCACACAAACATTAGAACTATCAATGGTTTGTTATCATCAAAACAACATAGGATATTTTGCCCTTCGGGTTAACAATCTCCCCCTTTTTGATGATGACAAAACATTGATGCAAATGGGAATAATATGCAAAAATAAGATACCAAATATATGCATGAGATAAGGATATTAAGGATCTAGACAAGTAGAAGTTTTCTCAAAACAATTCTACTCCCCCTATATTAAAGAATCCCTTATCTCTCCCATTTTGCAAGTTCTAAGCTTTCTCCTTTTGTAAATAACTTCTCTTGGCACATTTGCAACACTAAAACTTCTCCCTCTTTTTGTCAAAATCAAAAAGGGATATCAGAGCGCCAATAAGAAAAGCATTTTAACGAAAAGTAAAGATTAATTATGGAGAAGCTTGATGAAATTTTAATAATCCTCCCCATATAAAGAAAAACTAAAAAACCATGGAAACCACTTGATGGTCTTGTAGATTGATAAAATAAGAACCAAAAGATCAATCCTAAAGACCAAAAATAATTATGAAGAAGGATTACTTATGAAAAAGCTTGGTTGATTTCTAAAAACAAGGAGTCCATAATGACACATAAAACCAAAAGATGGTCATGTATGGCTCAAAAAAAATATCAACCTAAGCTAAAAACAAAGGAGATAGGGAATAAACCTTAACGAACAATCTCCCCGTTTATCAAACATACAATGTTAGCTATTTGAGATGAAATCAAGTTTTGATACCAATTGACCAATTGTAAAACATGATACCAATTGTAAATATAGCCAATTGTAAAACACGTTTGAAAATATAGCTAACAAAGTACTAGTGGAAGTGATACCATGAATACATAAGAAAAGCACATGTATCACAACCAAAAGTAGTAGAGGAAGTGTAAGAAAACACTTGGAGTACATTCTTCTAACAAGTTAATGGTTAGCTAAATGAGTATAACAACTCTTGAAGCAAGACTAACCAAAAAAAAACTTAAATGAGATCACAAAGGATATGAAAGTATTATACCACTTGTAAAGAATATGATCTCATAGTTATTAAGGAAAAGTATATGTGATACCAATTGAAGACATAAACATTTATAACACATATAACTTCCAAAATAACTTACACAAGTTGGCTATAAGATATAAAAGATGAAAAGCAAGCCAACAAGTGATGTGATGATGTAAAATAAGACAATTGAGCATACATCACATATATTCAGAGGGAGGTATGAGTTAAGAACATTTGAGAAACTCCCTCTTAGGTTGTGCCACTTCTAAACAATCAAATAGACACAACCCATGGCATAATCAATGCCACAATCACAGTTTACATCCTAAGTCAAGCATCTAGACGATCAACCACATAAGATTAATGCTAAAGACTTGAATATAAACATAAACCCCTATATGCAATAAAGATCAAGTGAAAACTAAGCATAGCATATACAAATTCCCCCAAAGCATAAAACACTACATAATAGAGGGGAGGGGGTATAAGTTGAACACAAAACAATGATCGCCTACAAGGGATGAGTTAAGCCTTGTACCTCAAAGCTCTTTGAGCTTGGACTTCTTACCATATTGGTTGATCTTCTTTATCAATCAAGTCCATAGAGGCCTTTTGTGTGATCATTATCTTTTGAAGCTCATTGAGAGGTTGACATGTGATTGCTCCAATTTCTTTGTTGTTCATCCTTGATTGATGAGATGAATGCAATCTCCTCTTCTTTTCATGACAATTGTAGAGTCATCATTGATGGGTGACTTTTCTTTTGATGAATCCTCTACAATCTTGTGATCCTTGGCACTTGACTCTTTTCTTGGAGTCTTAGCTCACTTGTGCCATTCCTTGTAGTTCATATCTTCTACTTGAAGTTTAGAACTCTTTGTTACCTACAAGGAATTCTTGAGAACTAATGTGGTACCTTTTCAAGGGTCCTTCATGATTAGCTCACAATCTCAAGTGACACATATATGCATAAGGATCATGCAAATCAAAAACCAAAACAACTAGATGGATTCTTAATAGAATAATACATGACAAAACAAGAATCAATCAAGTTGCATATGCTACATCTCATAGATACCTTAGCTAAACACAACATGGACAATAAAGAACATGCTAAAGGTTATCTATATGAATATAACATTCAAGAATGTGAGATGCAATCATATATAAGAGCAAGCATGTATATATATCAAAAACACTTAAACACATTAATTAAAGTGTTAAGAGAAGGTGATTTTGATACCTTTGATTTCTTACCAAGTGATGAAGTCATTGTATTGACACTTTGGCTCTTGTCATCACTTGATGCTTTGCTCTTTGTATCTAAGCAACTTGGTTCTCCAATTGATTAACATTTGAACCTTGAGAATCCAAGTGTTAAGGAGTGCTTTTGAATTTCTTCCTTTGGCACATCTCCTTTAACTTCTCCCCAATGCCACTTCTCTTTGAATCAAGTTCATTGAAGCTTTGTGGCATACATCAAACTTATAAAAACCTATAAGATCAAGGGAGGAGTAGCTTTTGGTACCCACTTTTGTTTGGGTCCTTGGGGGTTAGTTGAAATACGTTTAACTTTCCAAATAGTTTTAACCCCTTTTTCAATCTTCTTCTTAACATGGCATCTAGCATTAGTATGACCATGTTTTCCACAATATGTGCAACAAATGTGTGGCTTAGAAGATTTGTGAACATGCTCATGATATCTATTTTGCCTATGTGAGGAACTAGCATGCACAAAGTGATTCTTAGGCAACTTAGAAGAGCTAGCATGATCAATGTGATTAGCATTATAACCAAGACCATGTTTAACATTTGAAGCACGTTGCATATCAAGAATATGATCAAGCTTTTTTGTTCCTTGGGAGAACTTGTCAACAAGTGATGTAAGCTCAACAACTTTGATTTTCAAACTATCAAATTCAACAAGTTGACATTCAAGAGATGACATTTTATCACATGCTTCTTTGTATTGTAATGAAGATGTTTTGCAAGAGATAATAAGATTTTCATTTTCACATTTCAAGCATTTAACATCATCACACAATTTTTCATTTTCATTAGTCAATATTGATCTTTCATCAAGCAAGGATTCAATTTTAAGCTTCATCTCTTTGTTTTGCTTTGCACATTTTTTCATTTGCTCATACATATCATATAAAAGCTCATTAGGATCATCCTCATCATCATCATCATTAGAACATGAAGGGGAGGGAGAAAGATGTACCTCATTACCAAAAGCCATGAAGCAAACATTTGAGTTTTCCTCTCCTTCTTCATTTTCACTCCCATCTTGATCCCATGTGCATAGCATGCCCTTTGTATTCTTTGATTTGAAGAATTTTTTCTTTTTGTCTTCCTTGAGGCCCTTTGCTTTGGCGGTTGGGCACTTTCCTAAGAGATGTTGATTGCTTCCACATTCATAGCATTCCATCCCATAAGGATTTCGTTCTCTTCTATTTTGAGGGAATTTTCTTCCTTTCCCGGAAAGCATCTTCTTCATGCGCTTTACCACAAACTCCATGGTCTCATCATCAAAGTTGATGTCTTCTTCATCACTTGAATCATTGGAATCATCAACATCAAGAATAGCCTTTAAAGCACCATTCACTTTTGCCCTTTCAAGATGCTCATTCTTTTTGTGTGTTAGCTCATATGTGAGAAGAGAACCAATAAGCTCCTCCGTGGAATATGTTTTCAAATCTTTGGCTTCTTCAATGACTAGAGCTTTTCCTTCCCAACTTTTGGGAAGTGAGTTGAGAATCTTCCTATTTATTTCACCCAAAGTGTAATCTTTACCATATGACTTCAAACCATTTACCACATTGGTGAATCTTGTATTCATCTCATTGATTGATTCATTTGGCTTCATGGTGAATAGCTCAAACTCTCTAACTAGCAAATTCAACTTTGACTCTTTCACTTGATTTGTGCCTTCATGAGTAACTTCAAGCATTTTCCACATAGCATGAGCCGATTTGCTTCCACGAACACGGTTGTACTCATCCGGATTCAAGGCACAACTTAGAATGTTCATTGCCATATAATTTCGAGTCATTTTCTTGGACTCAACTTCATTTAGCTCATTATCCGGTTTTGACATTAAAGTACCATCAACAATCTTCAATGGAATAAAAGGACCTTCTTCAAATATATGCCATAGAGAATAATCAATGGAGCACACATATATCTTGAATCGGTTTTTCCAAGCATTATAGTTGTTTCCATCAAAGAGAGGTGGTCTATTTGTAGAAGAACCCTCTTGGTAGGCTAAAGCGGAAATACCGGCCATGATCTTTACTTCTAGTGGTTAGACTAAAATTGAAGACGAGGCTCTGATACCAATTGAAGGAACCCAAGAGGGGGGGTGAATTGGGTTTCTAATAAATCTTGTAAACTATTTCCAAATTAACCAATGATAGTGCAAGTTTAACAAATGCTAAAGCAAAAACCCAATCAACAAGACAAAGGATTTAGAGTGGTTCGATTCACTTAGAATCTACATCCACTACCTTGAGCCGCACCCAAGGATTTCAACAAACTTCACTAAGAAGATGCCCACACAAAGTAGGACTTTACAATTGTGGCTAACTCACTAAGAGTTTTACAAACACAACCACAAACAAAAGCTCACTAAGAACTTGCCCACACTAAGTAGGTCTATTACAAAATTAACCCTATCACTAAGAAAGGGAATAAGATGGAATTCAATACAATGAAGTTCACTCTTCTAAGTGAAAGATATAATACCTTTGAAGTACAACAATTGTAGCTCTTGAACATAAGAAGCTCACTCTTTGTCTTGCTTTTTGAAATAACACTTTGAATGCTTTAGATCATGGCAATGAAGTGCATATTACTTTGAAAGTGTTTAGACTTGATAAGAAATCAATCTCTATTGTATGTACAAGTCTATGTAAGTGTTAGAGTCATTCTAAAGCTTTGGAGTATATATACATTTCAAAATCTCGCTGAAAAAACGACTCTGCAACGGTCATATAACGGCTAGAACTCGCAGAGTTCGGTTGACCGAAGTTTAATCTCGGATTACCGAAGCCAGGGTCGGTTGACCGAACCACTACCTCGGTCGACCGAAGTCCCTCTTAGGTCGACCGAAGCCAATCACACAAACTCTCTGTAAATCCTTCGGTTGATCCGAGAAAATCTCGGTTGACCGACTTTTCAGAGTATGAGAGATGATGTTTAAACACTTGTTTTCAAGTCTAATGAAGTCTAAAAGGTTTTCCCAAAAGGTAACACATAAGAACACTTGGAAAACTTTTCTAAAAGACTTAACTATGAAATCAAAGGCTTTTTTTATTATAAGAACACATGTAAAGATCATTTCGAAACTTAAGCCTTTTGAAAACGTGTTTATGAAAACATGTATGCAAGACTAGAGTGAAGAGCTTATGTTCATTTGAGCATTGGTTATAGCTTAATGATAAAGACCAATAAAGACAAAGCTAATCTAACCAACCTAAGTCTTCAATCTTCAATCTTGAAAGATAAGCCTTGAATAGTATGTCTTTGAATCTTGAACATGGCTTGATTGAAGTACTTAGAGCTTCCATATTGAGTTCCAATATACTATCACATAGATGAAAACATTAGACACAAACATCTAGTGTTTGTACATTATCAAAAACTGAGTTCGTTCGCCCTTAGGGCTAACAATCTCCTCCTTTTTGATTATGTCAAACTTTGATGTAATTAGATAGGATATGGACAATATTAAGTACAAGGAAGCATGGCAAAAAGATCTTAAAACAAAAAAGAACAAAGACTAGTGCTTTCAAGATAAAACTAATGAAGACTAAAGCACTAGCATGATAAACTTCTTTTTGCCAAATGCATCTATGTCGATAGCCCTATTTCCCAACCATCTTCCTTACCTCCTTCCTTCCATATAATAGCTTTCTTGTGTGTATTATACATACCTTAGTTTACACAAGAAGCTAACTTACCATTTTCATCAATGTCGATGTGAGTGCAAAGGATCCTATTACAAAGAACATGCTCACACAAACATTAGAACTATCAATGGTTTGTTATCATCAAAACAACATAGGATATTTTGCCCTTCGGGTTAACAAGAAGAAGGATAAAGAGGGTTAAACAAGCTATGTCTACATTCATCCGTGAAGTTAAAGCTAAGGAGGAAACCAAGCTAAGCTTACAAGATGATATTCAAGTCAACCTCGTTACTTTGAAAAGTGTCATTCACACACCAAATCAACAAAGTGGCTAAAGGGCATTTTAGAAACTTTGTGCATTAAAGTCTATTGTAGACTTTAATTAGTTTTTAACTTTATATTTATTATTTTAAAGTCTTTTATCTTAATTAAGGCCGAGTGGAGCTAGTGGTGCTAGAATAAAAGACATGTTGTCCATTTATTTATGTAGTGTTTCTTTTATAGCAAGTTTATTACTCTAGAGATTATAGAACCCTAATTCAATTAGGAATCTTGCTTTGTAAGGCTAAGATAGCCAAATTCCACCTCTATGTAAAGGGGAATTCGGCCACCATATTACTTAAGTTAGATATGTGATATTTGGTAAGGTTATTCCTTAGATACTCGTGAATTGAACTTCTATTAAGATTTTCATTCATTATTGAGCTACTAATCAATAAGTCTATTTTCGCTTATTGTGGTGTTTCAGCCTCCATTGATATTCAAACTACTATGTGTTATGTTGATTATATTCCCCCGTAAACTAATTACAAGAAGAGAAATATATGGAATTCAATCTTCTTGTTGTATCTTGATACAAGTTATCAAGGTTCTTCATCAAATCTGATATTGTGATCTTCATGAAAGTTGTAGATCAGCCTCTTAGCATTCAAATGCAACTTGAATCAGCTCCATTGAATTGCTAGATCGAATGTTATGCTCATTACACCAAACTTTCGTAATGCTGTCCAAGTCCTCATCACATGTTGATGTGCCGGTTTTGACCTGGTCCAACAGGTCCGGTCGACTGAAGAAATGATTCTCGGCCGACCGGGTCTGGTCCAACTGGGTCTTGTTTTGCCCAATCCAATTGAGCCTGCCTAATCTAATTGAGCACCTATATCAAATGTAAACTCCAATAAGCTCAATCTAGTTGATTATAGTGTGCGACCCTTTAGGTATTTGCTATGTTGGTCGTGACAACAATTGTCAATAGTAATGAGAGTATCTAGTAACATATCATTACTCCAATTCACAAATAGTCCCGGTGATTCAAGAAACCAAAAATATGATCTTTTTGTATTAATCCCTTTGTCCTCGATATCTAGATTGAACACAAGTCATGGAGAATGTCACACTTGTATAGTTCAATCAATCAGTTTCTTGATTCCCGAGTAGACTAATCAAATGATATTAATATCTCATACTAATTCATTTGTTCTTGGACATTAATTAGTCTTACTCTATCAAGGGGCCCAATATATCACTCATGTTATATAGGAGGGACAAATCATCTTTCTGTCAAACCTCATCCTGACATGGTTCATGAATACACCAAACAAATACCTTTATAGCCCATCTAGTTACAGACGACGGTTGACACCTTCAAAGCATACCATTGGCCAAGCAGGAAATCTTGTGTGATATCAAGTCGAAGGATTTAGGTACAAATAGAATCATCATAAGAACACCGTTGACATTCATATAAAAATCCATGAAGTGTTCTTATAGTCGGGTCTCTCTAGTATCAAATACCCATGTGCTTGATTTAATATCACCATATTTCATCACAACACATACTAGTCTCCACACATTATTGTTATCCTTAAAATTCCACAATAATGATTGACTAGGGACATTTTAGAATAGTTTAATGTAAGAATTACACAACTATCTAAGGACGTTATTATGTTTTATTGCATTTGCAAATCCATAATTAAAACACCAATAATGGAATTCATGCCTTAATATTTCATCACGTGAAAGAAAATACAACAATCTCCCAACTACACTAAAGGCAACAATCTTTCCTTTTAGTGTATACTGTACATAAGAACGATCTCTTAGACGCGTCCTCTTGGTATCTTATACCCATTCTACAAGTACGACGATCATGTTGCTGTTGTGTTAGCGGCTTCGTCAGTGGGTCAGTTGTGTTACCGTCCGTATGAACTTTGCAAATCTAGATCTTGACTCCTAAGATGAAGCTTGCTTCACCTAAGTCATTCATAGAGAAACATTGCCCCAACCAAACCTTTACAGATTCCAAGGTTGGAATGTCATTCCCTATAAGTAGTATGTCATCTAGAAACAAAAATAGAAATACAACCGAGTTTCCACTAAACTTTTTGTAAACACAAGGTTCATCAACATTCTTGATAAAACCAAGTACGACTTCGTCAAAATGTCTATTCCAGCTTCTGGAAGCTTGTTTTGTAGGTTGTAGGCTCATCGTGATCAATAAACATAACATATCCATGTTATGTTACGAAAAATCCAAAATTTTCGGGTGATCTACGAATTCTACTAGACTACGCAATTCTTGTGTTTCTGGAACTGGCTCCACAACAGCTTGTGTTGCTTGTTCCAATTTTACCTAGTCACTTGTGCCTGGAACTTCACCAAGTTCCCTTGGAATTTCACCAAGTTCCACGTGGCTCCCACTTGTTTTCCCAAAAAGGAATTCCTCTTCTAGAAAATAAAAATTGAGCTATTTTATTTAATTTAAAATTGGGGGAGGGGGATTTGAACCCACAACATGTAGGTCAAACACCACACCATATTGCCAGCTAGTCAGACAAGTGTTGGCAACTTTTTTATTCTAATTTAAGTAAACTTTTTCACGATCTTTACCAAATCTAAACTAACAGTATTTTTTGCAACTATTTTATTTAATTATCTAATGGAATTTTCTGGGAGTTTTGAGTTTTATAAATTAGTTTACTAATTTTGATTGGTTGAGGAGAATTAAGATTAAATAAATTAATTGAAAAATAATTCTTATCTTAATAAATTTTAAACATCAAATTACTTCTTCAATTATCTCTACAAATCCTATTTTTTCTCTCATAATCTTAAATAATTTTAAATAATTTAATTGGTCAATATTTTTGAGTTTTGCATTAGACTGACACTGTTTGGGCAGAATGGTCATACCATCGCATGATTTTTTTTGGAACAAATTTTTTGTCCAGGGTCTAACGTGGCGTTTCCTAGACGCGCCTTGCCACTTCCGTCAGTTGTGAATGTTGTAGATTGTGGGGAGGTTATTTATAGATAAAATTGGTTTTTCAAAAATTCAAAAATTGAAATTTTGAATTGACAAGTCTTTAGAAATTGGTTAGAAATGAGAACGAAAATGCCGAATCCGTTATGAATTTATCTCTTCAATTATTCATAGTTAAAAAAGAAAAAGTGAGACTAGACACTGATTTATCCACTGCAATATGAGGACGGAAGTGGAAATTCCGTCCTCAAAGTCACGGATTTTTTTAGGGTTTGTAGGGTTTGGTTTGAAGACCGAAGTGGGACTTCCGTCCTGGGGGTCTGACGTGGAAAGGCACGTATGGGAAACGCCACGTCAGACCAAGATGACTTCCGTCTTGGTCCCAGACTTCCGCTCTGGACAAAAAATTTGTTCAAAAAAAAAATCATGTCATGGTATGACCATTTTGCCCAAACAGTGTCAGTCTAATGCAAAGCCCAATATTTTTGTAGTAATTATAAATTATTTATAAATTCAATCTCTTCTTTGAAATTTTTCTCAATCAATCTTTTTGTTTAAATTAAACTCCTAAAAACTACCCACTACTTCCATACAACACTTAATACACAACAATCTCACACCCACAATACACCACGATACACAATATTTATTTGTATTATCATCTTCCTGCAAGAGAAGCAAACTTTTGCATTGTTTTGTGAAAGTAATTTTTCTTGTTCTTCCTTCAATTTGAATAGTAACTTTTCGCGCTTGCTATCTTTTTTTTTTTTTACATTCTCTATTATTATTATTTTCATTGCATTTGATTTTTTCTCCTGCTATGACTTTCTGTAATTTGTACAAACATTTTTTTTAGATATTTTTCTAACTCTATTTGTTTTCAGAAGGCAATTTCATTATCGATCTTCTTTTCCCAAATTGTGAGGTAATCTTTGAGCTAATATATATTCCCTAATTCTTTTCTTTTGTATAATGCATATACATCGTACTATGATCTCAAAAAATTTGTAAACCTTACAACCCAAACAGGAGTGGTTAGGAAACCATCCGTCTTCTTTTGATTTGTATGTAGTTAATGTTCTTTTCCAAATACTGATTCTTTGCCTTTTTGCTAATTAATATTAATATGTAGGTTTTTCTTGAAGAGAGATTATGTTGATTACTTAGGCTTCCATTTTTTTTCATTTCTTTTTTCTTTAATATTACCGTGAAAGAATTGACGATCAACAAATTTCAAAGTACAATTTTTTTCTTCATGCATTGCTTCACTCTTATTATTATTACTATTGTTATTATTATTGTGCTTCATAATTTTATTTATTAAATCATTTTTCCCTCAGTTGTATGGGTAATGTTAAATATTTGATCTTTCCAAACTTTTTAGATTTATTTATTCGACGAATGATGATATGAATTCTACTTAAAATGTTTGTTTTTAGAAAATTTAACCTGGTTATATTCTATAAAGATATCAACCTTTGATGACCTTTTCTAGGATTCCATTGTGATTTTCTTTTTCCACTCCGTATTGTTTAAGTTCATATATTTGAGAAAATTAATGGAGACAAACCCTGATAACAAATAATATTTCATTACCATTTCAAGATTTTCTACTCCTAATGACATTTTGGAAAGTTATTTCGTATTTTTCTTTAATATCTAGCTATATATTACATGAAATGTTTTCAAAATTTACTTTTTTTTTTCCTCTTTTAAAAATCTATTTTAAGTTTTCTCTCTGCAATTTCTTGATTCTATACATATATTTTGTTTGTTAAAGATATTCTCGATTGTATTTTTTTATTTGATCAAAGTGTGAAATATTTATTAATTTTCTCTTTTAGTTCTCCAACGTCAAAATGTACTATTATTAACTATTTTTCTTCTCTGAATTCTATTTTGAGTTTCACATATCTATAATATTCTTGATTATAATGATAGATTGTTTGTTCCCCTATGATCAAACCACTCAAGGTTATTTATTTTAGATCTTTTATCTATTTGTAAGTCTAAAACTTTATATTTTTTATTTTTTTATGGATTTATTTTATCTGGTGTCGGTTGGTTATGGAACAAATTATTATATTTTTAATTTATTTGGAGCTTTTACACTGATTCTAACGACTTTTTATTTTGATTTTGTATTTTTTCCGTAATGGATAATTAAACTCTAATTTTAATTTTTTTTTATTGCAACTGGGATAGAGGTTGGTGATAAAATTAAGCAATCGATTGAAAGATGCAAACTCACATATACAAGGATTTAAAGATGTCATGAGATATATGTACTGCTACTTTCCTTAACTTGTGAACAAAGAACAATGAATCAAGGATTGAAACTAGATATAATTTTTGTCTGAAAATTTATGGAGTTTGGTCAAGAATTATGGAGTTGAAATAAGACTAACATTTTGGAGATAAGAATTATTTATCATATCAATTTTCTATGAGGAGTAGTTTCATCAAAATTGAACAATTTTCAATGGAAAATCAACACCTGAATGAGATTGTTTGTTTTAGGAACAATTTTTTTATTTCATGAATGCCCAGAAATAACTTCTGGATTTGGGAAGGGGACGCCACCGACCACTCGCCACTAGCAGTGGTGGCGGCGGCGGGTTGAAGGTGGGAGGGGGAGGAGACGTCTGAAAGATTGGACTTGAGTTTTGACTAGTGCGGGACTGCAAATAAGTATGATAAAATGCGTTGATGTCTCGTTTGGCTGAGAAGGGTAGTATTGTCATTTGAGTAAAATTTACTAGGTAAATTGGCGCTTCGAGTCCAAAAACTATTTACGTTTTAGAAGAATGGTCCAAAAATTTTATTTTTCAAAAGTTCCAATCCTAAAACAATTTATGTTTGGTGGAATTCATCCTTCCGTTAAAAAATACTTCAATCAACTGTTAATTTGAAAATTTAAACTTGGTCAACACTAAAACTATAAGGGGCATTTTCGACATTCTCTATTAAAACTACACTCCCAACACCTACCACCTGAGGTACCCTAGCATCCATATCCCCATCTTCCACAATGCACCACTGTTCTTCCACCACCATCTTCCATAAAAATCCAAGAAAGACCAGAAAATGCCATTTTCAAGAATTGTGCAAAAACAATTCATTAAGGCATTTACATACTAATATCTTATCTAGAACAAGAGGTAAACTCAACCATTTAACTATAGAAAACATTTGTTGAATTGAATACTTGGAGAATGAACAATCAAAGAAAGTTGAAAATGGGATTTTTTTCGGTTGGTAGTTCCCGTGAATTAAAATGATCGAAACTGGATTAAAAAAATAACCCACAAAATCAAGAACGTTCCAAATCCAAATACTGAGCAAATGGGATTTTGATTGGAAAGATCAATTTCTTTTACGGAATTAGTAATTGGTTCACAAGTGATTTCATTGAAGCTGCAACTGGAAAGATTTTTTTCATCCCAAGAATTGAAGACTTGAGTATTGGGGTTTTAGAGTGATTTCTTGATGGTTAAATGGATTTGAAGGTCGTTTTTCAGATTACTAATCAATGGCACTAGCTACATCTACCATTATATTTAACCTCTGCAGGATGTCTAAAAAATAGTGGTGAGCGTATAACCACTTTTCTTGGGTCCCATTGAGAATGTATTCTAGTACTAATGCTTTATAGTCAGGGGTGGAGCAACTAGTAATGACTTTAACTAGATTTCTATGTTTAAGATTGCCTAGTACACTGCATTCTCTATCAAAGCTCTTCAAAGCTCCAGACGTATTCAAAGACAGATCAACAAGGATTACGACCTCTAGATTTCCCATTTCAGTAGGTAGATGACCACTAAGCAAATTCGAGGATGTAGTAAACCTTAAAAGGTCTTTTAGTAACCACAAACTCGAAGGTAAACTTGAACTGACACCATATAACTCATTACCAGATAAATCTAATATTAAAACTTTACTAAGATTACCAATTGTTTCTGGAATATTGCCTCCAATATTACTGTTGTCTGCATAAAATTCTGCAAGTGAGGCAGACAAGTTACCAATTGAAGATGGAATGACAATGTTCAAGGATTTTTACTGAGAGAGAAAATTTGGTAAAAAAGTGAGAAAATTCAATCCTGAAGATGAAGGTTCAATAGTTAAGTTGTTACCGTGCAACATCAGACGTACAAGAGAACCTAATTTTCCAAGTGAATTCGGTATTTCACCCGAGAACCTGTTGTCAGATAGTAATAATGAGATTAGCTTTGAACAATTTGAGATTGAATCTGGAATTTTTCCACTCAAGTTATTATTAAGAACGTAAAAATGCTCAAGATTTGGTAACCCATTGCCCCAATTAGAAGGTAGGTTGCCTTCGAATCTATTCAAGCTTGCTCCAAACAATCGCAAAGTGGAAATATTAAAAATAGTTTGAGGAATGGAACCCCTTAGGCTATTGTTACTAAAATCAAACTCTTCTAGTTTTTGAAGATTCCCGATCTACATTGGTATTGGACCTGCAAAATAATTAAAATATATGAAAATGTCCAAAAGAGAACATCTTCTCGTGTTCTTAATGAAGTTATTGTGATATTATTCAGCTAACTAAGAAAGGAATCGTACCTTGCAAGTTGTTTGTATGGAGACTCAAGTTTGTAAGCATAGACAAGTTCCCAATTTCTCTTGGTATTGGACCTGCAAAATAATTAAAATATATGAAAATGGTACTTGAATATTTATTCTTAATCTTTTGAGTTTGTTAAAAATGTCCAAAAGAGATCCTCTTCTCGTGTTCTTAAGGAAGTGATTGTGATACGATTCAGCTAACTAAGAAAGGAATAGTACCTTGCAAGTTGTTATCAGAGAGATACAATGCTGTAAGCATAGTCAAGTTCCCAATTTCTCTTGGTATTGGACCTGCAAAATAATTAAAATATATGAAAATGGTACCTGAATATTTACTCTAAATCTTTTGAGTTTGTTAAAAATGTCCAAAAAACAACCTCTTCTCTTGTTCTTAACGAAGTGATTGTGATACGATTCAGCTAACTAAGCAAGGAATCGTACCTTGCAAGTTGTTTCCACTGAGATACAATGTTGTAAGCATAGTCAAGTTCCCAATTTCTCTTGGTATTGGACCTGCAAAAATAATTAAAATATATGAAAATGGTACTTGAATATTTATTATGAATCTTTTGAGTTTGTTCAAAATGTCCAAAAGAGATTCTCTTCTCGTGTTCTTAACGAAGTGATTGTGATATGATTCAGCTAACTAAGAAAGGAATCGTACCTTGCAAGTTGTTCGTATAGAGACTCAAGTTTGTAAGCATAGACAATTTCCCAATTTCTCTTGGTATTGGACCTGCAAAATAATTAAAATATATGAAAATGGTACTTGAATATTTATTCTTAATCTTTTGAGTTTGTTAAAAATGTCCAAAAGAGAACCTTTTCTCGTGTTCTTAATGAAGTGATTGTGATATGATTCAGCTAACTAAGAAAGGAATCGTACCTTGCAAGTTGTTATCAGAGAGATACAATACTGTAAGCATAGTCAAGTTACCAATTTCTCTTGGTATTGGACCTGCAAAATAATTAAAATATATGAAAATGGTACTTGAATATTTATTCTTAATCTTTTGAGTTTGTTAAAAATGTCCAAAAGAGAACCTCTTCTCGTGTTCTTAATGAAGTGATTGTGATATGATTCAAACTTAACTAAGAAAGGAATCGTACCTTGCAAGTTGTTATCAGAGAGATACAATACTGTAAGCATAGTCAAGTTACCAATTTCTCTTGGTATTGGACCTGCAAAATAATTAAAATATATGAAAATGGTACTTGAATATTTATTCTTAATCTTTTGAGTTTGTTAAAAATGTCCAAAAGAGAACCTCTTCTCGTGTTCTTAATTAAGTGATTGTGATATGATTCAGCTAACTAAGAAAGGAATCGTACCTTGCAAGTTGTTATCAGAGAGATACAATGCTGTAAGCATAGTCAAGTTCCCAATTTCTCTTGGTAATGGACCTGCAAAATAATTAAAATATATGAAAATGGTACCTGAATATTTACTCTAAATCTTTTGAGTTTGTTCAAAATGTCCAAAAGAGAATCTCTTCTCGTGTTCTTAACGAAGTGATTGTGATATGATTCAGGTAACTAAGCAAGGAATCGTACCTTGCAAGTTGTTTACATAGAGATCCAATGCTGTAAGCATAGTCAAGTTCCCAATTTCTCTTGGTATTTGACCTGCAAAATAATTAAAATATATGAAAATGGTTCTTGAATATTTATTCTGAATCTTTTGAGTTTGTTCAAAATGTCCAAAACAGAATGTCTTCTCGTGTTCTTAACGAAGTGATTGTGATATGATTCAGCTAACTAAGAAAGGAATCGTACCTTGCAAGTTGTTATCAGAGAGATACAATGCTGTAAGCATAGTCAAGTTCCCAATTTCTCTTGGTATTGGACCTGCAAAAATAATTAAAATATATGAAAATTGTACTTGAATATTTATTATGAATCTTTTGAGTTTGTTCAAAATGTCCAAAAGAGATTCTCTTCTCGTGTTCTTAACGAAGTGATTGTGATATGATTCAACTAACTAAGAAAGGAATCGTACCTTGCAAGTTGTTCGTATAGAGATTCAAGTTTGTAAGCATAGACAATTTCCCAATTTCTCTTGGTATTGGACCTGCAAAATAATTAAAATATATGAAAATGGTACTTGAATATTTATTCTTAATCTTTTGAGTTTGTTAAAAATGTCCAAAAGAGAACCTCTTCTCGTGTTCTTAATTAAGTGATTGTGATATGATTCAGCTAACTAAGAAAGGAATCGTACCTTGCAAGTTGTTATCAGAGAGATACAATGCTGTAAGCATAGTCAAGTTCCCAATTTCTCTTGGTATTGGACCTGCAAAATAATTAAAATATATGAAAATGGTACCTGAATATTTACTCTAAATCTTTTGAGTTTGTTAAAAATGTCCAAAAAAGAACCTCTTCTCGTGTTCTTAACGAAGTGATTGTGATACGATTCAGCTAACTAAGCAAGGAATCGTACCTTGCAAGTTGTTTCCACTGAGATACAATGTTGTAAGCATAGTCAAGTTCCCAATTTCTCTTGGTATTGGACCTGCAAAAATAATTGAAATATATGAAAATGGTACTTGAATATTTATTATGAATCTTTTGAGTTTGTTCAAAATATCCAAAAGAGATTCTCTTATCGTGTTCTTAACGAAGTGATTGTGATATGATTCAGCTAACTAAGAAAGGAATCGTACCTTGCAAGTTGTTCGTATAGAGACTCAAGTTTGTAAGCATAGACAATTTCCCAATTTCTCTTGGTATTGGACCTGGAAAATAATTAAAATATATGAAAATGGTACTTGAATATTTATTCTTAATCTTTTGAGTTTTTTAAAAATGTCCAAAAGAGAACCTCTTCTCGTGTTCTTAATTAAGTGATTGTGATATGATTCAGCTAACTAAGAAAGGAATCGTACCTTGCAAGTTGTTATCAGAGATATACAATGCTGTAAGCATAGTCAAGTTCCCAATTTCTCTTGGTATTGGACCTGCAAAATAATTAAAATATATGAAAATGGTACCTGAATATTTACTCTAAATCTTTTGAGTTTGTTCAAAATGTCCTAAAGAGAATCTCTTCTCGTGTTCTTAACGAAGTGATTGTGATATGATTCAGGTAACTAAGAAAGGAATCGTACCTTGCAAGTTGTTCGTATAGAGACTCAAGTTTGTAAGCATAGACAATTTCCCAATTTCTCTTGGTATTGGACCTGCAAAATAATTAAAATATATGAAAATGGTACTTGAATATTTATTCTTAATCTTTTGAGTTTGTTAAAAATGTCCAAAAGAGAACCTCTTCTCGTGTTCTTAATGAAGTGATTGTGATATGATTCAGCTAACTAAGAAAGGAATCGTACCTTGCAAGTTGTTATCAGAGAGATACAATACTGTAAGCATAGTCAAGTTACCAATTTCTCTTGGTATTGGACCTGCAAAATAATTAAAATATATGAAAATGGTACTTGAATATTTATTCTTAATCTTTTGAGTTTGTTAAAAATGTCCAAAAGAGAACCTCTTCTCGTGTTCTTAATTAAGTGATTGTGATATGATTCAGCTAACTAAGAAAGGAATCGTACCTTGCAAGTTGTTATCAGAGAGATACAATGTTGTAAGCATAGTCAAGTTCCCAATTTCTCTTGGTATTGGACCTGCAAAATAATTAAAATATATGAAAATGGTACCTGAATATTTACTCTAAATCTTTTGAGTTTGTTCAAAATGTCCAAAAGAGAATCTCTTCTCGTGTTCTTAACGAAGTGATTGTGATATGATTCAAGTAACTAAGCAAGGAATCGTACCTTGCAAGTTGTTTACATAGAGATCCAATGCTGTAAGCATAGTCAAGTTCCCAATTTCTCTTGGTATTTGACCTGCAAAATAATTAAAAAATATGAAAATGGTTCTTGAATATTTATTCTGAATCTTTTGAGTTTGTTCAAAATGTCCAAAACAGAATTTCTTCTCGTGTTCTTAACGAAGTGATTGTGATATGATTCAGCTAACTAAGAAAGGAATCGTACCTTGCAAGTTGTTCGTATAGAGACTCAAGTTTGTAAGCATAGACAATTTCCCAATTTCTCTTGGTATTGGACCTGCAAAATAATTAAAATATATGAAAATGGTACCGGAATATTTACTCTAAATCTTTTGAGTTTGTTAAAAATGTCCAAAAAAGAACCTCTTCTCGTGTTTTTAACGAAGTGATTGTGATACAATTCAGCTAACTAAGCAAGGAATCGTACCTTGCAAGTTGTTTCCATCGAGATACAATCTGTAAGCATAGTCAAGCTCCAAATTTCTCTTGGTATTGGACCTGCAAAATAATTAAAATATATGAAAATGGTACCTGAATATTTACTCTAAATCTTTTGAGTTTGTTAAAAATGTCCAAAAAAGAACCTCTTCTCGTGTTCTTAACGAAGTGATTGTGATACTGATTCGACTAACTAAGCAAGGAATCGTACCTTGCAAGTTGTTTCCACTGAGATACAATGTTGTAAGCATAGTCAAGTTCCCAATTTCTCTTGGTATTGGACCTGCAAAAATAATTGAAATATATGAAAATGGTACTTGAATATTTATTATGAATCTTTTGAGTTTGTTCAAAATGTCCAAAAGAGATTCTCTTCTCGTGTTCTTAACGAAGTGATTGTGATATGATTCAGCTAACTAAGAAAGGAATCGTACCTTGCAAGTTGTTCGTATAGAGACTCAAGTTTGTAAGCATAGACAATTTCCCAATTTCTCTTGGTATTGGACCTGCAAAATAATTAAAATATATGAAAATGGTACTTGAATATTTATTCTTAATCTTTTGAGTTTGTTAAAAATGTCCAAAAGAGAACATCTTCTCGTGTTCTTAATGAAGTGATTGTGATGTGATTCAGCTAACTAAGAAAGGAATCGTACCTTGCAAGTTGTTATCAGAGAGATACAATACTGTAAGCATAGTCAAGTTACCAATTTCTCTTGGTATTGGACCTGCAAAATAATTAAAATATATGAAAATGGTACTTGAATATTTATTCTTAATCTTTTGAGTTTGTTAAAAATGTCCAAAAGAGAACCTCTTCTCGTGTTCTTAATTAAGTGATTGTGATATGATTCAGCTAACTAAGAAAGGAATCGTACCTTGCAAGTTGTTATCAGAGAGATACAATGCTGTAAGCATAGTCAAGTTCCCAATTTCTCTTGGTATTGGACCTGCAAAATAATTAAAATATATGAAAATGGTACCTGAATATTTACTCTAAATCTTTTGAGTTTGTTAAAAATGTCCAAAAAAGAACCTCTTCTCGTGTTCTTAACGAAGTGATTGTGATACGATTCAGCTAACTAAGCAAGGAATCGTACCTTGCAAGTTGTTTCCACTGAGATACAATGTTGTAAGCATAGTCAAGTTCCCAATTTCTCTTGGTATTGGACCTGCAAAAATAATTGAAATATATGAAAATGGTACTTGAATATTTATTATGAATCTTTTGAGTTTGTTCAAAATATCCAAAAGAGATTCTCTTATCGTGTTCTTAACGAAGTGATTGTGATATGATTCAGCTAACTAAGAAAGGAATCGTACCTTGCAAGTTGTTCGTATAGAGACTCAAGTTTGTAAGCATAGACAATTTCCCAATTTCTCTTGGTATTGGACCTGGAAAATAATTAAAATATATGAAAATGGTACTTGAATATTTATTCTTAATCTTTTGAGTTTGTTAAAAATGTCCAAAAGAGAACCTCTTCTCGTGTTCTTAATTAAGTGATTGTGATATGATTCAGCTAACTAAGAAAGGAATCGTACCTTGCAAGTTGTTATCAGAGATATACAATGCTGTAAGCATAGTCAAGTTCCCAATTTCTCTTGGTATTGGACCTACAAAATAATTAAAATATATGAAAATGGTACCTGAATATTTACTCTAAATCTTTTGAGTTTGTTCAAAATGTCCTAAAGAAAATCTCTTCTCGTGTTCTTAACGAAGTGATTGTGATATGATTCAGGTAACTAAGCAAGGAATCGTACCTTGCAAGTTGTTCGTATAGAGACTCAAGTTTGTAAGCATAGACAATTTCCCAATTTCTCTTGGTATTGGACCTGCAAAATAATTAAAATATATGAAAATGGTACTTGAATATTTATTCTTAATCTTTTGAGTTTGTTAAAAATGTCCAAAAGAGAACCTCTTCTCGTGTTCTTAATGAAGTGATTGTGATATGATTCAGCTAACTAAGAAAGGAATCGTACCTTGCAAGTTGTTATCAGAGAGATACAATACTGTAAGCATAGTCAAGTTACCAATTTCTCTTGGTATTGGACCTGCAAAATAATTAAAATATATGAAAATGGTACTTGAATATTTATTCTTAATCTTTTGAGTTTGTTAAAAATGTCCAAAAGAGAACCTCTTCTCGTGTTCTTAATTAAGTGATTGTGATATGATTCAGCTAACTAAGAAAGGAATCGTACCTTGCAAGTTGTTATCAGAGAGATACAATGTTTTAAGCATAGTCAAGTTCCCAATTTCTCTTGGTATTGGACCTGCAAAATAATTAAAATATATGAAAATGGTACCTGAATATTTACTCTAAATCTTTTGAGTTTGTTCAAAATGTCCAAAAGAGAATCTCTTCTCGTGTTCTTAACGAAGTGATTGTGATATGATTCAAGTAACTAAGCAAGGAATCGTACCTTGCAAGTTGTTTACATAGAGATCCAATGCTGTAAGCATAGTCAAGTTCCCAATTTCTCTTGGTATTTGACCTGCAAAATAATTAAAATATATGAAAATGGTTCTTGAATATTTATTCTGAATCTTTTGAGTTTGTTCAAAATGTCCAAAACAGAATTTCTTCTCGTGTTCTTAACGAAGTGATTGTGATATGATTCAGCTAACTAAGAAAGGAATCGTACCTTGCAAGTTGTTCGTATAGAGACTCAAGTTTGTAAGCATAGACAATTTCCCAATTTCTCTTGGTATTGGACCTGCAAAATAATTAAAATATATGAAAATGGTACCGGAATATTTACTCTAAATCTTTTGAGTTTGTTAAAAATGTCCAAAAAAGAACCTCTTCTCGTGTTTTTAACGAAGTGATTGTGATACGATTCAGCTAACTAAGCAAGGAATCGTACCTTGCAAGTTGTTTCCACTGAGATACAATTCTGTAAGCATAGTCAAGCTCCAAATTTCTCTTGGTATTGGACCTGCAAAATAATTAAAATATATGAAAATGGTACCTGAATATTTACTCTAAATCTTTTGAGTTTGTTAAAAATGTCCAAAAAAGAACCTCTTCTCGTGTTCTTAACGAAGTGATTGTGATACGATTCAGCTAACTAAGCAAGGAATCGTACCTTGCAAGTTGTTTCCACTGAGATACAATGTTGTAAGCATAGTCAAGTTCCCAATTTCTCTTGGTATTGGACCTGCAAAAATAATTGAAATATATGAAAATGGTACTTGAATATTTATTATGAATCTTTTGAGTTTGTTCAAAATGTCCAAAAGAGATTCTCTTCTCGTGTTCTTAACGAAGTGATTGTGATATGATTCAGCTAACTAAGAAAGGAATCGTACCTTGCAAGTTGTTCGTATAGAGACTCAAGTTTGTAAGCATAGACAATTTCCCAATTTCTCTTGGTATTGGACCTGCAAAATAATAAAAATATATGAAAATGGTACTTGAATATTTATTCTTAATCTTTTGAGTTTGTTAAAAATGTCCAAAAGAGAACCTCTTCTCGTGTTCTTAATGAAGTGATTGTGATGTGATTCAGCTAACTAATAAAGGAATCGTACCTTGCAAGTTGTTATCATAGAGATACAATGCTGTAAGCATAGTCAAGTTCCCAATTTCTCTTGGTATTGGACCTGCAAAATAATTAAAATATATGAAAATGGTACCTGAATATTTACTCTGAATCTTTTGAGTTTGTTCAAAATGTCCAAAAGAGAATCTCTTGTCGTGTTCTTAACGAAGTGATTGTGATATGATTCAGCTAACTAAGAAAGGAATCGTACCTTGCAAGTTGTTCGTATAGAGACTCAAGTTTGAAAGCATAGCCAAGTTCCCAATTTTTCTTGGTATTGGACCTGCAAAAATAATTAAAATATATGAAAATGGTACTTGAATATTTATTATGAATCTTTTGAGTTTGTTAAAAATGTCCAAAAGAGATTCTCTTCTCGTGTTCTTAATGAAGTGATTGTGATATGATTCAGCTAACTAAGAAAGGAATCGTACCTTGCAAGTTGTTCGTATAGAGACTCAAGTTTGTAAGCATAGACAATTTCCCAATTTCTCTTGGTATTGGACCTGCAAAATAATTAAAATATATGAAAATGGTACTTGAATATTTATTCTTAATCTTTTGAGTTTGTTAAAAATGTCCAAATGAGAACCTCTTCTCGTGTTCTTAATGAAGTGATTGTGATATGATTCAGCTAACTAAGAAAGGAATCGTACCTTGCAAGTTGTTATCAGAGAGATACAATGCTGTAAGCTTAGTCAAGTTCCCAATTTCTCTTGGTATTGGACCTGCAAAATAATTAAAATATATGAAAATGGTATTGAAAGAACATCAAGCTGGGAGCAGTTCTGTAAGCTTGGGGGGATTAGACCATCTAGGTTAATTTCAGACCATCTAGGTTAATTTCACTTAAATAAAGCCCTTCAAGATTCGGAAGGTTAAGGCAAATATCTTCTGGAAGATTTACCAGACAAATTATTCTCGGATAAGGCGATGATTTCCAAAGATGAGATATTGAATAGACCAGAAGGTATAGGACCTGTAAGCTGATTAAATTCCAGGATTAAAAAGGTCAATGAATGAAGATTACAGATTCCCACAGGAATGGTTCCTTGAAATAAATTGTGGTATAAAGATATCCTCTCGAGCTTTGAAATGTTGGAAATCGAAGACGGAATTTTTTCTGAGAATTGGTTAATTGAGAGGTACATAAATTGAAGATTTGGTAAGGAATTGAAAAAATCCGGAACTGTACCACTTAAATTGTTGGATTTTAATTTAAGTAGTTTCAATTTGTGTAACTTAGAAATCTCTTCAGGAAGATTTCCGTGGAAATTGTTGCGACTTAAATCGAGAGAATTGAGAAAAGAGAGATTTCCCAGATGAGGAGGAATCTTCCCATAGAGACTCATCCCTGAAATATTCAAGGAATTCACTCTCTTATGGCGCAGACCACAACTGACACCAATCCAATTGCAAACGGAGGAATATTCAGACCAATTCTTTTCCAGGATATTGTTTGGACTAAACGAAACATGGGATTTGAATGCAAGAAGGGCAGATTTGTCAGTACTAATTGTAGCTTTAGAAAATGAGAATAAGAGGCAGAGAATCGAGAATAAACTGTGAATTCTAGTCGTAGCCATTGAAACCATGTTACTGGGTAGGAATATGAAGTCTCTGTTACTTGGATTCATTTATTATTTATAATAGATGGTGGAAATTTATGGAACAAGTTTTTTTTTTGTATTTTTTTTTTTATCTGCATGAATAACAAACTCAGAAATATCCAAATAAAATGTTGAAGAGACATTTCATTATCGTATAGACTTCAACATAGACTTGGACTGTAGAGTCAACTGAGATATTTTACCAGAATCTGCTATCCCTGTTTGGTGTTTCATTCCCTATCCAACTAGTAAAAAATTGACGTGTTAATTTTTTAATTAAAAAAAATTATAAGTGAAACCCGTAAGGAAAAAGTAAACACGTGACAAATATCTATTCGTGAAACATAGACCGGAACACAAAATGAAGAAAGAATTACTTGCATATTTTATCGGATATACATATGATTTTTTAGTAGAAAAAACTATTTTAACAAATATATTTTATCTACGGTAGCTAACACTATTCATCCATATATTGTCCTTTTAGCCTTCCAAAAGGATAAGTGAAAAATGAATCACCTTAGAGCATGTTTAGTACACTGTATTAGAATGATTTGTCAGCGATGGGGAAGGGATTGTCGGGTTAATGGTTAGGTTGGGTCAAATCTAAATTGGATAGGTTGAATTATTACACTTATAACACGCGAAATTTCTTTTGTGATAAAAAAAACCGAAAAATTATTTGTAGCAGAAATAGCACACACAATTATTTTTGTGGCAGAAAATGAACTAAAAACCTATTTGTGGCAGAATTAGCATATGAAACTACTTTTGTGACATAAATAGTTACTTGCTCTTTAATTAATTATAGTGTTTAAATGATAATACATTTTCTTAATAAAACTTATAGATTATAATTATATAATTTTTTTGTTTATTTTATTAGTTTATTTATTCATTATCTTTTAATACAAAATATAATTGTTATATAACTATGTTTAACTTTTAAATATGCTTCAATATTAAAAAATATATATGTGTGATGCGATTTGCTACAATAATATTTTTTTTAAATAAAAATTGTACGTTGTACCATTAGTTGGTCTTATTTTCAATATATGTTAGAAGGCACATTTCCTGTCTTATTATTGACAAGTTGCAATAAGTTAGTTTTTAAAAAAAATACATTATCCTACATAAAATGATAAAAATCTATTAGTTCCACACAAGTTCCAATCAACGTTGTTCCTACGTTGGCACTTTGTTAGGATTTTTATCTTCTTTTGTGTGTTCACTATGTGATGTTTCTGTCAACAAAGACTTGACGAACTGTTCCTTTAGATACTTTTCTTCATGGTAAGAATTCGAGATTATGATTTCTTAACTCACCCTAATGTTGTCATCTCTCTCTTTGTATTTTTTATAAGGTTTCACTATCATGATGTAGAGAAGTGAAAGCTCAAATTTGTAATATGAAATTACTTGAGTTATTTATATTTAGTAAAGAAGACAAAATTAATTGTAGGTATTTTAGATTAGAAAGGTTCACTGTGATGCTAAGTTGTAAAGGTTAGTTTATCTATTTTGATAAACGACAAATAAATGATGGGGTTTTAACGTTATTTGTTAATGTGATTTTCCTTCCATTCCCATTTAATTGTCGTTTATGGGAGATAATATGTATCCAAATTAATTGTCATTTACATGTCTTTTATTAGGTGTTAATAATTTATTCCAATTATACCCTCAACATATCTTTTGTTGAAAAAGTAAAAGAGAAGGAGGAAGGAAGTGGTATTATTAGAATTGTGTTGGAAAGATTATTGTTTGTTTGAATTCCTTAATTTTTTCAAAGTGTTTTAAATTATCTATATCTCATCCGTCGTCGTCTTGCTGCGTCGTTTCTCCTTATTCCATAATCTCATACCAAAGCTTACTTTTTTTCTTACTCTCTTTTCATGGCAATCTAAAATTTATGAATTAACAATCAATATGCCAAAAATCTGCACAAAAAGGGAAACATAAGTAAGTACATGCAGGTACGAAGCTATAACTTTTAGATTTAGGGGGCGAAAATTGAAATATTATACCGAACTACATATAAAAAGCTGCAAATATATATATATATATATATATATATATATATATATATATATATATATATGTTAGTAGGGCGAATTTGATCAAATATTCTGAACTACGTATAAAATTTAATATATCTAATAGGACTTTTAAAAATCTTGAAGGCGACCGCCTCCACCCGCCCCTTGTCTTCGTCCCTAAGTACATGAACAACAAAAACTAAAAGTGAAAGGAAAAAGATTAAACCAGAAGCGTGAAAAGGAAAATATAGAGAGACCATTATTGAAATCTCTAATTTTGATTTATAAATTTAATGCTCTCTCCCATATAGGATTTTGTGAGACTGTTTGCGTACTTTAATCTAAGGGGTCGAGTTTCGTAATAAATTGAGATGATATATGAACGGTAAAAAAATCCAATGTCTTTTCAGTTTCTATTGTGCACTTCTATTTCATGTTTATGGAACTAAGTTTTTTTTTTTTATGAGATTTTATCTGCATGAATAACAAACTCAGAAAATATACAAAGAAAATGTTGAAGAGACATTTTAGGATCATATAGACTTCAACATAGACTTGGACTATAGACTTCAACATAGACTTGGACTATGGAGTCAACTGAGATATTTTACCGGATTGGAATCTGCTATCCCATTTGGTGTTTTATTTCTTATTTAACTAGTAAAAAATTGACATGTATTAATTTTTTAATTAAAAAATTATAAGTGAAACTGTAAGGAAAAAGTAAAATAAATATCTATTTGTGAAATATAGACCGGAACACAGAGTGATAACATCTTTTGTTGCATATTTTACCGGATATACATATGATTTTTTAGTAGAAGAAACTATTTTACCAAATATATTTTATCTACGGTAGCTAACACTATTCATCCATATATTGTCCTTTTAGCCTTCCAAAAGGAAAAGTGAAAAGTGACCACCTTAGAGCATGTTTAGTACACTGGATTAGAATGGTTTGTCAATTTTAACTTTGAATTATAATGTTGTGGGAAAGAGATTGTCGGGTTAATGGTTAACTCGGGTCAAATTTAAATTGGATAGGTCGAATTATGACACTTATAACACGCGAAATTTCTTTTGTGGCAGAAAAAACACCGAAAAACTATTTGTGATAGAAATAGCACACAAAACTACTTTTGTGGCAGAAAATTAACCAACAACCTATTTGTGACAGAATTAACACATAAAACTATATTTGTGGTAGAAATAGTTACTTGGCCTTTAATTAATTATAGTGTTTAAATGAGAATACATTTTCTTTTTTCTTTTTTCTTTTTTTGACTCCACGATGGACGATTGCCCCACATTGGGGAGAGAGAACAGCCACACATTGGGGAGAGAGAACACCCTAGATAAGGGAAAATAAAACTTATCGCACGCAGGCGGAGGGTATCGAACCCGGGACCTCTCGGTCACGGGCCGGCCAATGCCCCACTCTTCGATGAGAATACTTTTTCTTAATAAAACTTATTGATAATAATTATATAATTTTTTTTTCAAAGAGTATGAATGGAAGATATGTTTTTAGGGAGAGTGCTCTAGAAGTAACTTGGTGAGAGTTGGAGGGTTGGGAAAGAAGGGAGAAGACAAGTTGTGCGTCAATGGTGATGAAATAGAAGAGGATGGGGTTGCGTAGGTGGGGTGTTTGCGAAGTGGGTTGGGATGGTGATTGTTCAGGTGTGGAGGGTTTGGGGAAGAAGACAAAGGAAAATGTGTGTCGACTGTGGCAATGGAATCGCAGAGGGTAGAGTGGGTGGTAGTGGGGATTAGGGAAGATCGTAGGATGAGTTACATAGGATAAGGGATTGTGGTTGTCAGCCGTAAAGTGTAAGGTGAAGAGTTTGGTGTTTTTTTTCTTCTATTTTTAGTGGGAAGGCAGGGGATAGCAATTTAAATTATGAATTTTCCCTTAATAAACCTCATATGAGTTGCATGTGTGCCTAGGGGTGTTCATTGGTGCGGTTTGGTGATAAGGTTTCTCTATCATGATGTATAGAAGTGAAAGCTCAAATTTGTAATAACAAATTACTTGAGTTATTTATATTTAGTAAAGAAGACTGAATTAATTGTAGGAAAACTAAATATCAGCAACTCTATGAAAAGTGAAACATTATACCGAACTACATATAAAAACTGCAAAAAAAATGTTAGGGGGCGAATTTAATCAAATATTTCGAAATACATATAAACTTTACTATATCTAATATGATTTTTAAAAATCTCGAGGGCGACTTCCCCCACTCTCCCCTTATCTTAGTCCCTGAGTACATGAATAACAAAAACTAAAAGTGAAAGGAAAAAGATTAAACCAGAAGCACGTGAACTTCACGTTCATTTGCCAATGCTAAATTTTGTATACGATTGTCAAAATTTATTTTACATGTACAAAAAATAAATATATTTTTCACGAAACTGTGGCCGCAAGAGTCCTCCGCTCATCAGCCTGACCTGTTATAGTCCTTTTATTTATTATACATTTTCTCATCGAAACGAAATGGATCATCATTTTGAATTGAGAGTGCTACTAAATTCCTATATAGCTTCATCAGTTGACTTGACTGACTTTTTTTTGCTAAGTGTGACTTTACTTGACTGACTTTGCATTGTCTTTCCGCGTGAAAGGGGATACAGATTAGTTTAGTTGACTGACTTTTCCACATGAGATCACTTTCAATACTAATGTCCAAGACAGTCAAATTCAAGTTTCTACGTATAATTGGAAGGGTGTAGAAGGATCATAGGATCGTAGAATCATAACTCAGATCGTAGATTCTACTTAATTTTTTTTTAAAAATATTAATTAATTCAGTACTTTCCTAATTCTTCTAGATGAAATCTGGAATTTTTCAGAATATTATGATATTTGCTAGTATTAAATAAATATTTATCACATGAAAGAGTTATAGAAAAATGATATTATGTTCCGTGTCTCAGAATTATGAACTTAAATTTCTACTATCAAATTTTTTACCAGAAAAAAACTACTCGGGTCTCGACCAATTGGAACAATCTAAATTCAATTACATTAATTATTTGACTAAATAACTTAATTTATCAAATAAGATTTTAGGGTTTCGAATTATCTTTTAGTTGTTCTAGGGGATGATATAGGAAGAGCTCAGAGACAAAAAAATAGAGGCAAAAAAGGAAATTGGTATCGATCGAGGAAGAGAAGAAATTGGTCGACAGTTGAAGATTGGAGAGACTTGAGAATATTGAATAAGCCACGGAGTTGAACAGAGAATTTTTTTTATCTAAAATTAATTTTTTTAAAAAACATTCGAGTCTGGTTGAGTTAAAAACCCGACCCAGAAGAGAAAATAGTTAACTCGTACGATCCTACGTTCCCGAGTTAGATCACTACGAGTTTACCTTGATCCTACGTAGGATCTAACACATAAGGCCCCTTAAAACTCGTAGCATCGTACGATTCTACGAGTCAACTCGCGAGTTTGACTGCCATGCTAATGTCCTTTGCCATCAAAGTTATAGCAATTTAAATTATGAATTTTCCCTTAATAAACTTCATATGAGTTGCATGTGTGCCTAGGGGTGTTCATTGGTGCAGTTTGGTGAAAACCGATTTATTAATGCGGTTTTTATACGGTTTTTTAATATATTTTCTAAAACCATACCACACCATTTTGACTTCTAAACCGAATTTCACCAAACCGTAATTATTTTGGTTTGGTGAAATTAGGTGCGGTGAAAACCGATCTAAAAAACTTATAAAATTATTTAAATATCTTATGATGTGTGAGAATAAGAGAATCATATCCTAACCCTAATTTAAATCTAATAAAACAACTAATTGTAATTAAATTAAATTTAGTAAAACATAATTATGTAAATATACCACATTTTCTTTAAAATAAAAAATAAAAAATTAGTTAGGTACATAATGCGGTTTGCAATGCGATATAATTTAAAATTTTCTAAACCGCGACCACATCGAAAAATAATTTGCGGCAACTAAAACCGTATTTAGCAGCACCATAATTGACCAAACACCACACTGTACACCAAAATTAAATTTGGTGCGGTGCGGTTTTCGATTAAAACCGATTAATGAACACCCTATGTGTGCCTTCATTTGCCGTAATTTGTGGCAGAGTTTAGTGGGGGATCATAAAAGCAAGCGCAAAATGTTTGTAAACTTTAATGGAAAAACAAATGTTTGTGGATCATAACATGTTGACCCACAATATTTGTGGACGAAATAGACGATTTTTACACTCTTTTACTTTGGTATAAATATCACCATTTTATATGAACCAAAAGGGAAGAATTAGCACCATCAAGTGTAGCTGGTTTTAATAAGTTTAAAGGCATATTAAGTCCTTTTGCATTTTTGGGGAATTTTTAATTACTATTATCGAAATATTTTTCATTTAAATACATTAATCTATGCATATTTTTTTTATTATACACACTAATTCTGTTTTTTTGAAAAATTATTTCCTTGCATAGCACGGGTTTTTTCATAGTATATATATATATATATATATATATATATATATATATATATATATATATATATAATCCGCTATCCGTGTACACTAACTTTTTTTACTTTTCTCTAAATAATATTAACTTTAATTTAGAGCACTTGTTACCAAAATAATTTACGGATATGCACCGTTTGTGAAAATAAGGAATCCAACTAAAAATAGGCAAAAATTGTCACGTGACTTACACATGATATCGATTTTAAGGGTATAATTGTCCGACTCATCATTTCCCTCTACCCGATAAAAGATCCGCTCAAACCCATCCGACCCAACCCGTTATACCCGACATATATAAACAAATTAAACCCAGAAACTCAAAGAGTCATTCATGGTTTGCAGCCATGGCGGTTTCTTTCCCTCTCTTTCTTGATTAAACTAAAATATCTTAGCCATTTTTTTGATATTCGACTGTTGGAATTCAGAAGAGAGAAAGAGGGAGAAAAATATCTCTGTAAATTTTATTGATTGAAGTAAATGAAAATGGAGCTTTAAGCTCAGCTTTATACATCTTCAGCATAACAGAAAATAACTGTCAGTGGGATACAATCCCCTACACTTTATCTAATTTATTTATTGCTACTAATCAAAATAAAAATAAACTGGGCCTATGTATATTGGGCCTATTTTATTAATCCAGAAGACTGAAATAAAAAATAGCCTAGCCTATGCTAGATATAACATCAACCCAACATCAGTCCATATCTCCTCCTTTTTATTCATTTGTCATGATACTTGCACACACTTGCACTGATCAATTTCGTGCATACAAACTCAAACATTGTGAATCTTTGATTAGCTTCAATACCCCCCCCCCTTCCTCAAGATGGAACTTTGTAGAGATAAAAAAAAACCCAAGTTATGAATGCGAAACTGAAGCCTAGAAGATGGTAAACCTTTGGTAAAAATGTCTGTTAACTGCCTATAAATACTAACAGGCAGTGGCTTCAAAATGTTAGCTTGAAGTTTCTCCCTTACCACATGACAATCAATGTCAATATACTTGGTTCTCTCATGGAAAACCGGATTTTCAGCAATATGGATTGCACTTGCACTGTCAAAAAACAAAAGGGCAGCTTGTCTTTGTTTAATTCCCAAGTCCTTAAGTATGTAAATGATCCATTGAACTTCACAAGTAGCCATAGTCATGGCCCTGTATTCTGCTTCTGCAGAACTTCTAGAGATAGTTGTTTGCTTCTTGGATTTCCAAGAAACAAGAGAACTTCTAATGAAAACACAAAAATCAGTCACTGACCTCCTAGTCTCACTGCACCCTGTCCAATCACTATCAACAAACCCCTTCGGATTCAGTGAGCTATCAGCTGAGTATAGCAAGCCTTGTCCTGGTGCTCCTTTTAAATATCTCAGGAGTTTACTAACAGCCTTTTGATGAAGCACAGTAGGACTGTCAAGAAACTGGCTAAGCTATTGCACTGTATATGCAATGTCTGGTCTAGTAAGGGTAAGATATAACAGCTTACCAATTACCTGTCTATATTTAGTAACATCATGAAAAGGTGCAGAATCCTTGTGTGTAACCCTTAGCCACCAACCTTGCCTTATACCTTTCCACACTCCCATCAGGCAGATATTTGATTTTATATACCCACTTGTTCTCTATTGCATTTTTATCTGAGGGTAAGAAAGTTAGCTCCCATGTATTATAGTCAGATAAGGCTTTGAGTTCTGCAACCATGGCATCTTGCCACACTTGATGCTTAAAGGCCTCAGTATATGTGACAGTCTCCCAATTGACATCAATAGCATTAATAAAAGATAATTGATTTTGATTCAAATGCTCATAAAAAATGACTTTATGGATAGTATGAGGTGAAGTGTTAAAAGAAGTATCATAAGCTTGAAGGTAAGAAGGTTTCTTAATTCCCCTATTAGATTTCCTGATGAAAGGTACTAAGGAATCAGACACAAGAATAGAGTCTATATCAATAGAAGGAAAAGAAGAAAAAGATCAAGAAACAGTTTCATGACCATTTTCTTGAAAAGGAAATAAATGTTCCAAGAAAATGACATTTCTTGACACAAAAACATCATAAGTCTCAAAATCAAGTAGAACAAATCATTTTGAGGTAGATGATTGGCATAAGTATGCACATTTCTTCCCCCTTGGATCAAATTTTCCCCTATCATGAGCTAATGTGCATGCATAGCTAAGACATCCAAATACTTTTAAGCTATTGTAAGAAGGAATTTTTTGATATAACCTTTCATAAGGTGTCTGATTTCTTATGATAGGTGAGGGGTAATATTTATCAAGTAAGTGGCATGAGTGATGCAATATCTCCAAAAAGAAATGGGAATGTTTTATTGGAATTTTAATGCTCTTGCCACATTAAGAATGTGTTGGTGTTTTCTTTCCACCAAGCCATTTTGTTGTGGTGTTTATACACAAGAAGTTTGGTGTAAAATGCCATATTTTGAATAGAATTGTGGCATAAGAAACTCTACACCATTATCAGTTATAATAGTTTTGATTTTGAAATCAAACTGAGTATGAATAAAAGAATGAGAAATCCCTTATTCATGACCTTTATCTATTTACGCATTTCGATAAATAACACTATCTTTTTATTAGGCTAAAAATAGCAGCATAAATTTACGGGCCACTATAAATGTCCAATTAGTGAATTCAGTGACTTTTCAGGCCAAAAAATCACACGTGCCTTGCACATGCTCTCGGAGTGAAAGGTAAAAATGTCAAAACTCAATCTTTATCTATTTACGGATTTTGATAAATAGCACTATCTTTTTATTAGGCTAAAAATAGCAGCATCAATTTACGGGCCACTATAAATGTCCAATTAGTGAAGCCGATCACTATTCAGGAAAAACAATTACACGTTCCTTGCACATACTCTCGGAGTGAAGGGTAAAAATATTAAAAAATTCAATCCGGCCCATTTTCCGGCCAAATAAGATCTGACCACCCGACCCGCAATCTCAATCTTCTTCACCATATCCATCATCTCCACCATCTCAAACCAAACCACCACATGCTTCAGTATCACCCCTATACCCACCTTATACCAATGCTTCTACCAACAAAATTCCAGAATTGTAAAAAATGTATTAAAATTTTGTTAGATTAAATGAAGAAAATATTTGAAGCCGTACCTGACCCGCTTCGAGATCGATGTTGGCTTCGGGGTGTCTGGGTTTGGGGTCATTGGCATTGTTGGCCAGCAAAATAATGCACTAAGATAGTAGAAAGAGCTATCTTATTTAGAAGTCACTCACAAGGACAAAGGGAGTAAAATGGTAGATCATATTTAGAAGACCAAAAACATACATTGTAGAAATAGCTTTTCTTAAGAATTAGAGTATAACTTCGAATGTCGAAATTCCATCACTGCAATAAGAAATTTGTAAGACATAAAATAAACCAATATGAACTGCATTTTCATGAGAGAGAGAGAGAGAGAGAGAGATAAGGGAAGGGGTGGGGGAGGGGGAGGGGGATACTGGAACAGGTGGTGGTTTGGTTTGAGATGGTGGAGATGATGGATATGGTGGAGAAGATTGAGATTGCGGGTTGAGTCATATTTTATCTGGTCGGAAAATGGTTCGGATTGAGTTTTTGGACATTTTTACCCTTCACTCCGAGAGCATGTGCAAGACACATGTGATTGTTTTGCCTGAATAGTGACTGGATTCACTAATTGGACATTTATAGTGACCCGTAAATTGATGATGCTATTTTTAGCCTAATAAAAAGATAGTGCTATTTATCGAAATCCGTAAATAGATAAAGATTGAGTTTGACATTTTCACCATTCTCTCTGAGAGCATGTGCAAGACACGTGTGATTTTTTGGCCTGAAAAGTCACCGGATTCACTAATTGGACATTTATAGTGGCCTGTAAATTGATGCTGTTATTTTTAGCCTAATAAAAAGATAGTGCTATTTATCGAAATACGTAAATAGATAAAGGCTACAAATAGGAGATTTCTCATAAAAGAATAGAAAGACTGCAAAGTACTAGATACTTCAGACTTAGTCTTAAGAAAAAAAAGTCCAAGTGAACCTACTGTAATCATCCACAATAGTTAAATAGTATTGATGGCCATGTATTGTCAATTCTTTATATGGCCCATATTTATCTGAATGAATCAAATCAAAAAATTTGTTAACCACAGTAGTTCTAAGTGGAAAGGATAACCTATGTTGTTTAGTAGCTGGAAAAATGCTCCATTCACAAACAGAATTACAGATAGGAACCAAATTTTTTATCAACTTTAACCTTGCTAGAGATAGGTGCCCTAGCCTATAATGCCACAACATATTATTTACCTCTGTTGCTGAAACATGTGCAACAATAGGCATAGAAGAACTATTAGAAGGAATACTACAGAAACAGAATAAGAAGGAAAATGATGAAAGTAGTATAAACCTCTCCATTCCTTAGCTATCCCAAACCTCCTCAAGGTGAGCAGGTCCTGAATAAAACATTCACCAGGAGAACAAGTTATGGAACAATGTGAATGCGACACTAGCTTAGACACAAAGGATATTAAGCCTAGAAGAAGGCATATAAAGTACATCATATAAGGTAATATCAGGAGTTAAACGCACAATGCCTTTCTTTGTCACGGGAATAGAAGTGTGATTTGGTAGCTTAATGAAAAGATTTGTGACATTCACAAAGGATGCAAAAGGTTTATCAGTACAACTCACATGGTCAATTGCTCCAGATTCAATTATCTAAGTAGATGCTAGTGATGTGAAAGGTATACATGTATGTGCATTAAACTATTCATCCTGCATCATAGTAGCTTGATAGATCACTGGTGCTGAGAACACAGGGGAACTTCCTCCACTTTGTTCCATACATACACTTCTCATCAAATGAACAAGTTGTTGCTGCTGCTCTTGTGAAAATCCTGCCACAGTTGCACAAGTATTGCTGCCAGTAGACTTGCTTCCAAAAGAAGTTCCTGAAACTTGAACTTGATTCACAAGTTTATGATTTCCTTTGCCTATATTCTAGTTATCTGCCCTGTTTCCACCAGAAGAAGCATGACTCCAATTATTGTTAAGATTTCCTCTATTGAAATTGTTTCCTTGAAGAAAATCATGCTTCATGTAGCATCTCTCAATTGAATGCTCTACTCTTCCACAAAAAGTACACACAAATACTTGTTTCTGACTGTTAAAATTTCCCTTCATGAAACCAGAATTTATGGCATTAACAGAACCAGTACTAACTGCAGCAGTAATCTCCTTACCAGACTGCATAATGATGTTAGTACTTTGATTACACAAGGATTGTACATTCACATATGTTGTGCAGCATAAAGTACTTGTGTCTCATGTTCTTCTGCCATTCCAAAAATTTGTTCACTAACAGGCAAAGGTTTTAACATCAAAACATTTTACCTAACTTGTGAATAATTCTCATTTAATCGTTTAAAAAACTTCATCACATATTCATTATTATACTGTTCGTGAACAACATGTAATCCTCCACACAAGCAGGCAAACTTCTCAAAGCACTTAATTCATCCCAAACAACTTTCAGTTCAGTATAAAAGCCATCAACAGTTTTAACTCCTTGTTTTAAGCTATAAAATTCTTCAAGAGTATCAGATAACCTATAAGCATTACCTTTAGTATATCTCTTCTCCAAATTTATCCATAAAGCAGAAGCAATAACACAAGAGTTAACTCATTCTAATATTATCAGAAAGTGTATTTAAGATCCAAGTCATACCAATTGGTCTGCCTGTTCCTAATGCATGTGGATTTTGTTAGTTTTAGCAGGTGGATGAAATCCAGTAACATTCTCTATGAAACACAGCTTATTCCTTGTTACAATGCCTCTCCTCATTTCTCTTCTACATTTATGATAATTGGAACTTGTGAACAACCTTTGTGAGAATAAAAGTTGAATTCTCACTAGGATGAACTGTAAATGGATGCACAGAAGCATCTTCGACATTAGCCATCGAATTAGGTCAAAAGTGATTTAAAACAAACTGTAATTCAATCAGAGAATCAGGAAACACAAAATACAATTTGTTACTGGATAATGGAACTGTGCAATCGATTACAGAATCGATTCACAAATCGCAGTAAAAAATAGAAATTAGAGTAGAAATGCTCTGATACCATGTTGGAATTCAGAAGAGAGAAAAATAACTCTGTAAATTTTATTGATTGAAGTCGTAAATGAAAAAGGAGCTTTAAGCTCAGCTTTATACATCTTGAGCAAAACAGAAAATAACTGTCAGTGGGATACAATCCCGTACACTTCATCTAATTTGTTTATTGCTACTAATCAAAATAAAAGGAAACTGGGCCTATGTATATTAATCCAGAAGACTGAAATAAAAAATAGCCTAGCCTATGCGAGATATAACATCAACCCATCATCAGTCCATATCTCCTTCCTTTTATTCCTTTGTCCTGATACTTGCGCACACTTGCACTGATCATGTCACAACCCGTAACTAGGGTCGATGACATGGCAGTGTCTCATTGGTTAATGAAACACCAAAGCCGACAAACAGAGTTACTAAAAGGAAATTCAATTATGATATAATCCAAAAACAAGAGTTAAGTAGCGGAATTAAATTACTAAAAGTGACATACTAAGAATTACAAATGAAAAAGGTCCAACAATGCTATATATGAAATAGTTCTACGAATAAGTGAATAAAATAACTAAATCTCTACTAAAGCCGGTTATGGATCACTCTTCATGTTCCCCTTCCCATGCTCTATCATCAATGTACTCGTCATCACCTGCACAATAAGCGGATGGACTGAGCTCCGGTGCTCTGTAGGGACCTTATAAACACAAATAGGCACATAACACATTCCCAATCCCAAAACACAAGTTATATGACTCAAAATCAAGTATCAAATATGGCCAAAACATGAATAAACAAGTTGAAACAACAAGTAAGCGAGATAACCATACTCTTCATATCCAAGCATTTACACAACCGAATGTACGACAAGCACCATGTTCTACTCATACGGTACACACGATTACACACTTGCTTAGACACTACGAGCACAGCTACTGCTATGACACGACTTCCCACCATTCGAGCTCAAGTATCTAATCACGACTCTACGACAATAATTGCAACGGTCCTAGTTATAGTCCAAACTAGGAGGGCTCAAATAGTTCATCACATGGGTTCAGTTTCACTCCCTGAACGACGGATGCAAACTTTAAGGACTCATTCTACATTGTATCATCATCCAACACCTTGGACTCCACAAAACCGTTGCAATTCCAATGATAGTCCACATCAGGTTAAGGCTCACGCAGAAAGACCCTCGGGATCAAGGACACATCGCATGACCCCTCGGAATCTCTCCAATTTCATATCATATCGTATCATATCCTCCAATCGAACGAGTCCTGTCATTGAGTAGATCCTAGACACGAGCTCAAAATAGGGCGACGACTCGGTCGACCAAAACCACTTAGGACTAAAGACGACAGGACCAAATAAGACATCCAAAAACGATAAGCAAATAGGCAAGTTCGTAAAATAGCCAATTATGATCCACGTTAAACGTATAACACTTAACAATCACGAATTACGTAATTTTAAGTATAATAGCGCAGTATATCAATTTCAGATTCAGATTATAACGCATTTAAATTAAATTCAAAACAGTTTAAGCAAAATCGGAAACAATCATCAAATATGGAATTAACAACCCACGAATCACATTATCACTCAACCACATTTATATCACTTAAAATTAAGTATAATAAAACAGTAAAACGATACAAAAATCAGATTATAAAGCGATTAGACCCACGCATAGCAATTTCGAAATATTCAAAGCGATAAAAACTCCATTCACGCATTTACTTCGTAATTGAATAGTTTATGCGATAATTAATCATCAAAACAGTCTAAAATATAAACTCAACATTACCCACTGATTATACACAAATATTAGCGATAATAAAATGACGTAGGGGTCCCTACCTCGATCGGAAGCAATTAAATACACAAACCCGAAATCTGCACTGCCCAGACCCGCTCACGGTGCGATAAACTCCTGCTGATAAATTCCTGCTCGGGTCTCGGAATGACGTTTCTTCTGCGCTCACTCGAAACTTATTCAATTATCTTCGTTTCGATATATTGTGCGTCGAAAACGGTGGAGAAACACTCTCTCGTTGACCTCTCAAAGTTCTGGACAGAATGTTGAATTCTCACAATATTGTATTTTTTCCTCTGTTTTATTTTATTTTTGTCTCTCGCCAGTGGGAGAGCAGCTACCCTATATATAAAGACTTGATAGCTACCCTCAATCCCATGATCCCATGACCCTGACCCCCCCATGATCCAGTAAGGCTCCAGTGCGGAACGCCTTAAATTCCGCACGTGCGGGACACAATAAGGGCCGTTGATTTCATTTTTTAAGAGGATCAATGGTTGAGATTTAAAAGAGAGGTGAGAGAAAGGTAAAAGGATATATTTGTAATTTTATTAGAGGTGAGAGAAAAGTTGCGGCTGAAAAGTCAAAAAGGTGGGTTACCGAGGAGAGAGAAAAGTTGCGGCTGAAAAGTAAAATAGGTATATTTCTACAAGAACGCATGTTCTCTGTTAGAGAACACACGTTATTGTTAGAGAACGCAAGTTCTCTAATATAGAACGTGCGTTCTCTAACAAAAAAAATTAGAGAACGCACGTTCTATATTATAGAACGTGCGTTTTATTAGTGAACGCATGTTCTTTATTATTGAACATGTGTTCTCTGGCAGTAAGCACATGTTCTCTGTCAAAGAACGCATGTTTTTTATTAGTGAATGCATGTTCTCGATTATTGAACACCCAGCTTAAAAGTAAAAAAAGAGAAAAAAGAGCTCAAAGTTTATCTCTAAAATACCCCTGTTTTTTATACAACCGTTGGATCAAAAAGTACAAAAGTACAAAATCCAATGGCTGACAGCATGTCCCGTATATATTGAATTTTCTTGTTCAGCACCTGAGCCAAGGTGCCCATGATCACCTCTTTTCTTGTTTTCGTGCCTTGCACGGGTTCCGAGAACCCCTCACTCATACACACACGTTTTGCCTTTTATTTTTATTTTCTATATATTTTCTTTATTCCAATTCCAACTAATTACTTCTCTAGGTGAATTACCATTAGGTCCCTCAATTACGATACGTGTACGAAACGCCCCTCACAAACGTACCCAAAAAAAAATAACACATGACATGTTATAAAAATAAAGACACGTAAACACATAATCGTGCAAAATAAATTATGCATACGCAATAAATCACACAAATAAATTAAATGTAAAATAACACGTAAGCAAAAATTACGGGTTTCACAGATCAATTTCCTGCATCTGTTCATCACCTTAGCCAAAAACACAAAAAACAAAAATAGAAAAAAATTCATTGCTTGTTTTTTGAATTTTTTTTTTTGTTTGTGCGAAAAATTGCACTCAGCTCAAGTATGAGGCTACAGAGTAAAGTGATTTTTTTAAGGGTGGTTGCCCCTCTTTTTTGTCCCTTAAGAAGAAGAGAAAGAAGAGATTATTAGAAAGTTGCTTCATTTATTTCATGTTTTGGTTTGGTTGCCAATGAAGTGTTCTTTTTTAATCAACAATACCTGTTTTACTTATGCTGCTTCTGTTTTTATTGGGCAATGGTAGTAGAACATCTAAGTATTGATGGTAATATCCGACCCGTATCTTGGAATGGCAACCCAGATGGCAGTGTGGAAATATATATATCTGTGTGTGTGTGTGGGGGGGAATTGGCAACTACTGGACAATTCAAAGTCTAGCGTGCTTCAATTTGGCACACAACTCTAATAGTTTTTTATTTTTCATAATAAAGCCGTTTGCCGGCCTGATGATTAATATCATGACAGTGTTAGGATTTTTTTCTTGTCTTAAATTAGGATTTATTTCAAGTTCTTTTGTAAGCAATATATGGAGGCGGCCGTATCAAACTTGGTGAAGCATCCCTCAAGACAGAGCTTTGTTGCAACATGGTCATGGCTCCTGCAATATGCCACGTGTCGCCACTACAATTTTCTACCCCAACTTTATTTATCTATATATATTTAAGAGGGAAAAAACACTAATTTCTTCCTAAATGTATTTTCTAAGGGAGTTTAAGATCATGTTCGATTAATTTTTTCACTATTTTCATCCTGTTGGTTTTTACGACTTCTTGTTAGTGTTCTTCCGTCCAATTTTCTGTCAAAATACCGTCAAACCAGTCATGAGACTCACACTTGACGCAATTTTTAAGGGTATTTCAGACTTTTCAACATATTTCTCTAAAAAAATTTGGGGACTCAATTGTTAAATAAAATAACTATGAATACTCAATTTAAATTAACTAAAAAATGAAACATCAAAACCCATCCCCTCCCTCCTCCATCTTCCACCGCCCCATCACCCTCCCCCCACCACCACCTGCAACAATCACACTTTCCCGTGAATACTCAGCCAATCAATTTCAACAATAAATTCAATCCCCAAATTACGGCTTTGGCTTAGATATACCACCAACAACAACTAGAAATACATAAGTGGTAAAATTGCAAAAAGATAAGAAAAACTATGGATAGCCAAAATTGAAGAAGAGTTTAGAGAATTATTATTATTACTAACAGACTCTGAGGCAAGTTTTGGTCATGGACGAAGACAGAGGTGGGACGAGGTAGTCGCCCCCGAAATTTCTAAAAAATACTACTACATGTAGTAAAAATTTATATGTAGTTCAAAATTATTTATTAAATTCGCTCCAACATTTTTTTTCTTTGGTTTTTATATGTAATTTCGAATAATGTTGTAGCTTTTCACTCGTCGAATTGTTCCCAAATCTTACTCCTCAAAATGGTAATTTGTTTCCTCTTCAATTACTGATTTTTCTGTCAAAAAGGGAATTGGCAACTACTGGACAATTCAAAGTCTAGCGTGCTTCAATTTGGCACACAACTCTAATAGTTTTTTATTTTTCATAATAAAGCCGCTTTTACGGCTCGATGATTAATATCATGACAGATGTTAGGATTTTTTTTCTTGTCTTAAATTAGGATTTATTTCAAGTTCTTTTGTAAGCAATATATGGAGGCGGCCGTATCAAACTTGGAGAAGCATCCCTCAAGACAGAGCTTTGTTGCAACATGGTCATGGCTCCTGCAATATGCCACGTGTCGCCACTACAATTTTCTACCCCAACTTTATTTATCTATATATATTTAAGAGGGAAAAAACACTAATTTCTTCCTAAATGTATTTTCTAAGGGAGTTTACGATCATGTTCGATTAATTTTTTCACTATTTTCATCCTGTTGGTTTTTACGACTTTTTGTTAGTGTTCTTCCGTCCAATTTTCTGTCAAAATACCGTCAAACCAGTCATGAGACTCACACTTGACGCACTTTTTAAGGGTATTTCAGACTTTTCAAAATATTTTTCTAAAAAAAAACTTGGGGACTCAATTGTTAAACAAAATAACTATGAATACTCAATTCATAAACTCATCTTCTACCCCCTCCATCTTCAACTTCATCCACCACCCCCACCCTTCTCCACCACCACCTACAACCACTAATTTGCAACATAAACAATATGAGTTAGAAAAACCATAAATGAACTGAAAATTTCTACAACAAAAAATGCTCAAACAATGAAATTCAGTTCAGATGCATCTTCTTTGCAGCAAACATTTACAGCCAAGGTTGTTAAACTCGCGTTTTTACGTAAACTCGGTGGAGGGGTGAAAAATCGTAAACTCGTGAATCGTAAAAAAATCGTAAAATCGTACCGAAAAATTAAAATATATATTTTATATATAAATAACAATAATTAACATGTAAATCATACCATATGGTCTAACAATATGCGAAAATTCATAAAACATACTTTCACAAGTTTTTTCAAAAGACAAAAACTTAACAAAGTTCACAATAAAAAAACTTACAAGTCTTTCAAAATATAAAAACGTGACAAAACATAATTTTAACTTATCCGGGAACAAAATGAAAAATAACAAATCCGCATCGAGCATAAGGATACAAAAATATTTGTAGAATGAACACCAATGATTAACTGATATCAAAATGCGTCAAGGCTCTCAAAAATATTTGCAATTGAACAGCAATGATCAACTTTCCCTCTCCGTTTCTTCTTTCACCATTGTTTCTTTGTTTGAGAGAAAACAATGAGTGCAATTTTGTATACTAGCTAGTAGCTCCTGTTCTTGGACTATCAATTATAGAAGCATCCCATCTAGACATTTGGTTAGCATTTCTGCATTAGAAAAGGGATTTTCAGTAGCAAAAGCAGGTGAAGATTCATCAAAAAAAAGGAACTGTAAATGAAGAAAATGAGATAATTTCCCTAACGCTTGGGAGAAGGTCAGCTATAGTTACTTTAGCTTCATCAGCAGCATTTGGATACCCTGGGGGGAGAGCTTGGCTGTTGTTAAACAAGGTCTCCTAGCAGGAAGAGTACCAGGCCTATCTGAACCAGATGAAAAAGAAATGATTTTATAAGTAAATTGGTAGAATCGGTAGAAACGGTAGAAACGTACGTTTCTACGTTTTTACATTCCGAGTCAACGTTTCTACTCCGTTTCTACCAGATTGCGTTTTTACTCACGATTCAACACGTTTTACCTCCGTAGAATCGTAAACTCGTACGTTTTTACGTGTTGACTCGCGTTTTTAACAACATTGTTTACAGCCCATAAAGATAACTAAAATCCTTTTTGACAGAAAAATCAGTAATTGAAGAGGAAACAAATTACCATTTTGAGGAGTAAGATTTGGGAACAATTCAGCAGGTGAAAGCTGCAACATTATTCCGAATTACATATAAAAACCAAAGAAAAAAATGTTGGAGGCGAATTTAATAAATAATTTTGAACTACATATAAATTTTACTACATGTAGTAGTATTTTTAGAAATTTCGGGGGCGACTACCTCGTCCCCCCTCTGTCTTCGTCCATGACCAAAACTTGCCTCAGAGTCTGTTAGTAATAATAATAATTCTCTAAACTCTTCTTCAATTTTGGCTATCCATAGTTTTTCTTATCTTTTTGCAATTTTACCACTTATGTATTTCTAGTTGTTGTTGGTGGTATATCTAAGCCAAAGCCGTAATTTGGGGATTGAATTTATTGTTGAAATTGATTGGCTGAGTATTCACGGGAAAGTGTGATTGTTGCAGGTGGTGGTGGGGGGAGGGTGATGGGGCGGTGGAAGATGGAGGAGGGAGGGGATGGGTTTTGATGTTTCATTTTTTAGTTAATTTAAATTGAGTATTCATAGTTATTTTATTTAACAATTGAGTCCCCAAGTTTTTTTAGAGAAATATGTTGAAAAGTCTGAAATACCCTTAAAAATTGCGTCACGTGTGAGGCACATAACTGTTTTGTCGGTATCTTGAGAGAAAATTGGACAGAAGGACACTAATAGAAGGTCGTAAAAACCAACTGGATAAAAATGGTGAAAATTAATCGATAGAAAATACATTTAGGACGAAATCGGTGTTTTTGCCAATTTAAGGGAGTAATATTAATATTTTGACTAACAAAATAACTTGAATTTTGCTTCATTAATTTTTGTTACATGTCCTAAATGACTTCTATTGTGGAATTTACATAATACTTAACTACCGTGGGTAAGAAAAAACAAATTGTTTTAAGCTCCCAAAAGAAGGGAACATGGAAATAGTAGTAGTCCAATATATACCAACAAAAAGAATGCACATATGAGTACGGGCATGGAAATTACCAACTATTCACTTGGCATCAGGCAAGATTCAATATTGTCATCTCTATTGAGAAATGTAGAAATGAAGGAAAGTAAGAGATATTTTGTGAAAATATTTTTTATTGATAACTGCTTCTTGAGATGTTTATATACATTTGTTAAAAACGAAAGAAAAAACTAATTCAATTCTTAACTAATCAGTACTTCTAATTACAATATAAACTTCTTTTAATTTAGTTTTGACATCCAACCGGGTACAAAGCCGGTACTTAACTTCTTTTACAATTTACAACAGATAGGGCCACTTATTTATTTATTCAACCAAACTTGTCCAGCTCATGATTTATTCTTTATGCTTACTTTCTTTCCTTGGGCATTTCTGCCATTTTTTTTCCAATTTTCCTTGCATGCAGCATTCATTTTCTTACTTTAACACAAGTTCCAGCTTCATCTTCATATTTCTTGTTCAATTTCATCACTCCCCCACAAGTTGGAACTTCAAATTAGTTAAATAGACCAAGTGATTGAATCAGAAAGACTAACCTCGATGCTTCAATTGCTTTAGTTAATGTATCTGCATGCTGCAACTCAGAAGCAACATGCAATGGTTTTATCAGTCATGTTTGGTATTTCTCCATTACACTGCATGCTGCAATTCAGAAGCAACATGAAATGGTTTTATCAGTCATGTTTGGTATTTCTCCATTACACTAATGCAGTCTGTTTCAAAAGGTTTAGTACTCTCATGGAAGACTAGATTTTCTAATATATGAATAGCACTCTTGCTGTCACATAAAAAAGGCACAACTCATTCTTGTTTAACCCTCAAGTCTTGTAACAAGGTTACCATCCATTGAACTTCACGAGTAGTGAGAGCCACTGCTCTATACTCAACTTCTGCTGAGCTTCTTGAGACAGTTTGTTACTTTTTAGACCTCCATGCTACCAAAGCATTTCCTAGAAAGATACACATTCCTGAAACAGATCTCCTTGTTTCAGCACAACCAGCCCAATCACTATCTGTATATGCTCTCAACTCTAATTCATTCTTTGATAGATAAAACAAACCCTCCCATGTGCATTTTTTTAGATATTTTAGCACTCTGTGAGCAGCCTTCCAGAGCAATATGGTAGGTTTATCGAGGAATTGGCTTAACTGTTGTATAACAAATTATATGTCATGCCTTGTTACTATTATAAAGAGTAACTTCCCAATTAACCTCATGTATGATGTAATATCTTCAAACAGTTCATAATTGTCATGTGTAAACTTTACCAAGGGTTCCATAGGAGTACTTACAGTTGCACAATCAGTTAAACCTTCATATTTTAGTAGGTCAAGTACATACTTCCTTGTGATAATACTAACCCTTCTTCATTCCTGGACACCTCTATACTAATGAAGTATTTTAATGCCCCTAGATCTTTAATCTTAAACTTCTCATGCATGAACATTTTGACTAAATCAATCTCACCTTTTTTTATCACTAACTAGTATTATATCATCAACATACACTAACAAAGCAATAATTCCTTATGTTAAACTGCTTGGATACTTTATAAACAATCTGTAATCATCCTATGACTGCTCAAAACTCATCTTAAGTAATTCAGATGTTAGTTTTGTATTCCATTCTCTGATATCTTGTTTAAGTCCATATAGTGACTTATTAAGCTTGTAGACCATATTGCTACCAGGTGTCACATATCCAGGTGGAGGATCCATGTGGATTTTCTCATGCAAATCACCATATAAAAAATTAATGTCTAATTGGTAGGTTAACCACCATTTTACGGCTTCCAAAAGAAGCAAAATCCTATCAGAAGTCATTTTGGCAACATGTGAGAAAGTGTTCAGATAATCTATTCCCTATTCTTGTGTATATCTTTTTGCAACCAACATTGCCTTATACCTTTCTAATTCTCCATTATATTTGAATGTAACTGTAAACACCTATTTATTTCTAATGGGATGCTTCCCTTCAGGTAATTCTACTAAGGTCCAGGTTTGGTTTTTCTCTAAAGCCGTAATCTCAACTGTCATTGCCTACCTCCAAACCTGAGACTTAACAGCTTCTAAGTAACAACTTGGCTCATGCTCTAAATCTAAAGCCATAACATATGTATGTTGAGTGGGGATAAAAGTTCATATGTTATGACATGACTTAGAGAGTGGGGTGAGGTTTTATTCAAGGTAGGACAAACAAGGACTTGAAGATGCTTAGGTGGATGACTAATCTATCAGACCTTCTAATAAGTATGCTAGGGCTAAAAAAAAGTAGAAATGGAGAAGAAAGAAAATTTGAAGAAGGAGAAGGCATAAAAGAAGAAGAGCTAGATGAAGAATAAGACAATGTAGAAGAGGAAACTGGAAAATTAAGAGGGTCAGAAGAGAAATTGGATTCTTCTTGAGGAGTTGAAATGTGATCATAAAAAGAATGTGGAAAAGGGAAAATATGTTCAGCAAAAATCAGATTTCTTGAAATAAACCGTTCAAATGTATCAATATCTAGAAGAATGTAGCATTTGTTGTTGTGGAATGACCTAGATAGATACATTGTTTGTCTCTAGGATCAAATTTCCCTCTACCATGGTCTAATGTCTATGCATATGCTAAACAACCAAGCACTTTCAAATGAGAATAATCATGGATCCTTTTGTGTAACTTCTCATAAGAAGTGGAGTTTTGTAGGACAGGTGTAGGAATCAGATTGATTAAGTGGACTACATGGTTAACACAATGTCCCCAATAAGAAAGTGGAACTTTAGACTGCAGTCTAATACTTATAACTACATTTAAAATGTGTTGGTGTTTTCTTTCTATTAAACCATTTTTCACATTGATATAAACACAAGAAGTTTGATTAATAATGCCTGTAGTAGAAAAATCAGGCATGTTGAACTCTCCCCCATTATCAGTTCTAATGATCTTGACAGGTAAATGAAATTTAGTGTGAACATAAGAGCAAATTTTTTGTAAGGTTTTCATAGAAGCAGACTTATTAAGTAACATGTATACCCATGTGTATCTAGAATAATCATAATTAATGGTCAAGAAATATCTATGGCCATACACAGTAGGCTCACTGAAATGCCCCCAAATATCAACATGTATGAGATAAAAAATTCAATGAGATTTAGTCTCACTTAAAGTAAAAGGAAGTTTGTGTTGTTTACAAATAGGACATACATTACAATGTTTAAGATGAGAATATGCTACATGATGTAATTTCTTAATACATTGCAATCTATTAAAAACCAAATGTCCAAGCCAATAATGCAATAACACAGATTTGACTTCATAAGAAGTAACTGGGAAAGTAACATTACAAACGGAAGGAAAAATGGTAGGAGTAATGGGTGAGTTCTGTTGAAACAGATAAATGCATTGTCATCCTCTAGTTGTCTTAATCAGCTTGTTTGTAGTCAAGTCTTGTATGTCACAGTGATTAGAGATACACAACACATAACATGAGTTTTTTCAATGAGTTTAGAAACTGAAAGAATGTTAAATTTGAAGTGAGGTACATAAATCACATTATGAAGAGTTATAGTGGGAGTAAGTTTGATTGTGCCATTTTTGAACACTGGGATAGTGAACTTATTTGGTAGATGAACATATATGTGTGATACAAGCATTTAAGTAGTAAAAAATTGGCTAGACATGGTGATATGATCTAATGCACCTGAATCAAGAATCCAAATAGATTCACTAGAGGTATTATGAATACCTACAGCAACTATGGAAGCATCAAAGTGTTCTTTCAATGGCATGACTTCATTTGCTGTGTAGTCGCTACATTGGCACTTATTGTTGTAAGTTGTGGATTGCCTGACATATTTCCCCCAACAGTTCCACCATTTTACGATTTCGGATTTATGTGCACCAAATGCTCTTGTTGTTCAGGACTGAAACCTGCAAAAGTTACTTTAGTGTTTCATGCATGACAATGTCTTTGAGAATCACCATTCCCAAGATGTGGAGAGTATCCTCCAATGTAATACTCATAGCCCCATAAGTATAAGGATAATTTCCAATGACATTTCCAACATAATGATTGACATTTGCTCCAACTGCATTCACAGGCTTGTAAACATGATTTTGAAAATTGCCATTACCATTTCCATATTTTGAAGGTCTAGCTCCAAGCATACCAGTCCCTAGTGTATTAAGATGTCCAGGCTTACCTCTGAATTGTCCATTTTGTGGATACTCATGCCTTTTATAGCATCTCTCAATAGTGTGTCATTGTTTTTCACAGTATGTACATTGAAAAGCCTTATTAAAAGCTTCCTTTTGTAAAATTGCTAGAGGTAGCATTGACTTGATTAGTATAGTGCATTGTGGATGTACCGCTGTTTACACTATTTATGGAGTTTGAGCCTCCCTGACTGCAAAACACTTGAGGAACTGATTATGATGTTGCATATGCCTTTTCTTTTACATGTTGGCAAGCCTCATAAAATACCTCATTGATACTAGGTGTAGGTGTTTTCATCAATGCATGTGACGAAACAGTGGCAAAATTATCATTTAATCCTTTAAGGAATTTTACTACTAGGTCTAGGTCATGAAACTTCTGCAATGTAGACATGCAACCACATATGCACAGGCAACAAGTGCACTGGTATGATAACCGGGAATTTATCCCAAAGAATATTCCGTTGTGTGTAATACTTAGTCACAATTAAGTTTCCTTATTTTAATCCATAAATCTCTTCCAATAAACTGGAATACCTATATAGGTCTCCACCTTGATACCTTTCTCCCAAGTCCTTCCAGGCTCGAAAGGAAGTATTCAACAATTGTAAGCTTGGTGCAATAGTTTCACTTACATTATTAAACAACAAAGTGAATACCATTTGATATGTTTGTTGCCAAGCATGATACAATGGCTCACCAATCTTAGGTGCTACAAACCCTGGTATTTCTTCAATAAAGCACAATTTATTTTTTGTGATTAAAGTCCTTCTGACAGCTCTATGACATCCAAAGTAGTTTTCACCCCCAACTAGGACCTTAGAACAAATTTTTACACCAGGATTCTCATTTGGATGCAAATATCAAGGATGTGTGACTGGTATATTTATTAAGGTTGATGGATGAGTCAAGTCTAGCATAGCAATAACAACAATGCGATAAGCTAGGAAAAATATTTATCACTACAGTAGTTCCAGCGGATTAGAAGATAACCGGTGCAGTACAACATTTTGCGTCCAATAAGGTCACATAAAACAGTAAAAGCACAATTATTCTTCAGAAAGCTAAAGAACAAGATTATTCTTCAGGAAGTCAAAGAAAAACATATCGAAACTACAGAAAACAACAATCGCACCAACAGATTAAAGAAACAAATGAATAAATACTTCTCTGAAGCAAAAGTATCTTGAATCTTAACAAAAAAAAAAAAGTAAATTCACCAACATTCACTTAAAAAATTCTAGCAATTACTGACTCATTGTGTAAATGCTTCATCGATGAATAGAGAAAAATACGAATTCCGAAAGATCTTATGTGTGGCTCATTCCACACAGCTATGATACCATATTGAGAAATGTAGAAATGAAGGAAAGTAGAAGATATTTTGTGAAAATTTTCTTTATATTGATAACTACTCATTGAGCTGTTTATATACATTTAGTAAAAGGGAAAGGAAAAACTAACTCAATTCTTATCTAATACGTGTTTCTAATTACATTATAAACTTCTTTTAATTTAGTTTTGACATCCAACCGGGTACAAAACCGGTATTGGACTTATTTTACTATTTACAACAGACCCTGCCACTTCTTTATTTATTCAGCCCAAACATGTCCAGCCCATGATTTATCTTTATGCTTACTTCCTTTCCTCGTGCATTGCTCCCATTTCTGTCCAATTTTCCTTGCATGCAACATTCATTTTCTTACTTTGGTACAAGTTCCAGCTTGATCTCCATCTTCCTTGTTCAATTTCATCATTCTCAAAAGTAGCAAAATCATGCCGTCGATTATTTAGTAAAAATTCTCAGAAGATATTTGTGGTAATTTCCATCTAAGGCCTCTTCCATCAAGGACCCATCTGAAACAATAAGATCAAGAAAAAACCACAAAGCCCAACGAAAACCATGATTTTTTAAAAAAATTAACAAAAGTCGAAAAATCAAAAGAATAAAAGAATTAATAATGCTAGAAGCTTCATAATTCAGGTTGTCTGAGCTGATGCCTCATTTCTATGATTTAACTCACCTGAATTTCCCTCTACCCCCATTATAAAAAGTATAATTTGAAGATAAACTTTAGCAAATCAATCAACAAAAAGAATAGATTGATCAAACCATAGAAAAATATGATCAGACCATAAAAGAAAACATATCTTCAAAATCTTCTCTTTGTAAATTATATTGCCATAATTTTATAGTTCTTTAAATGCATGGTGAAATTTTTTAAAATAGTAATTTAAAAATAAGTGTATTGTAAATACCATTTTCGACTATAACATAAGTCTTGAAAACACGTAATCTCCTCCAACAATTATGTTATCTACTCCAACAATTATGTTCCATTATAGCTATAGTTAGGGTTAAATGCACTAAATGACCATCTAATATTTCACTGGCCCGAAACAAATATTTCTTCGGATTTTGACCATCAAAATCTTACGGGCTGCGGATGTTAACTTTCCGGTCACTTTCTTATCATTTTTTGCCTGAAAATGAAAAAAGACTAACACACCCCCACCTCTCCCATTATAGTCTTCTTCCTATACCTTCCTCTCTCTACACCACCGCCTAAATAAGTAGCAACCCATTTCATTCTAGTTCCATTTTAAAACAAAATCTTTCAAAAACAATTGAGGGTTTTGAAATGATTCCAAGAACTGGAAATGGGTTTCGGTTATTGATTTGAATGGGTTCTTGGAAGGGGCTGATAAGGATTTAATTTATGTTGAGCCTGATGGGTTTTTGCCCAATGTGGAAAATAGTGAAATGAGGAATTGGGCTTTGGAGGTTCATTCACTTTGGCCAATAAGAGTTCTTCCCAGTGAAAAACATTCAAGAACAAAATAAAATCCCCAAAAATAAATTGCGGCTGATGATTAAAATACCAAGACACCACGCCACCACCACACGTTCCACCCCGCACCACCACCCTTCCACCCACAAGCTCCATCACTCCAACCAATCTGCAAGGCTCATGAATATCATGTGTTATGTTGAATTTCTTTGAACCGTGCTTACGAAATTGTGGTGAACTGTGCTTACAAAATTGCTTCTGTGCTTACGAACTGGGCAATTTATTTAATTTCTTTGAATTGGGATATGTTGAAAGATTGGTTCTTTTAGTTTATTTTGGTGGGTTTAATTGGGGGAAATTTCAATTGGATTGGAGGCGGAGGCGAGGAGGATGATGGTGGTGGTGGTAGCCTAAGCTGTTGTGGGGTGGTGCGGTGTCAGAGGAACGAGTCTGTGCCCTTAATTTGTATGTTGATGATGTGCCGGAGATGGTGACTTTGCTGTGAAGGAGAAAGAAGAAAAGAAAAGGACAAAAATGCACCTCACGTGCCCGGCACGTGGGGAGCTTTTTTAAATTTTAGCTAGAATTTTGGCCTGAGTCTAAATTTTGTTGCTCGTAAAATTTGTATGGTCAAAATTCGAAGAAATTTTGTTTGGCCATAACGCGAAATAGTGAAATATTATATGGTCATTTAGTACATCTATAGTTATTAGATATGATTATCAGTTAATGGGGCACACATATCAAAGCTTCAATGATTAGGCAAATGACAAATGGCAAGGCTGATGCCTAATTATGCAAAGGTCATGATGACGATCCTCTTTCCGCTTCTTGAATCTCTCATTTCTTGTAATAGATAGGTCCCCTTCCCCAATGAATAAAATAATTTTAAAATAAAATAAAATAAAATAATCTATATACATGGAAATTACAACTATTTTAAAATTATAAAAATCCAACTACCAGATTTTATGGGAACTAAAATCAGTTAATCATTCAAATATATTTATCTACCTTAAATGTTTACTACTCTAATAAATAAAATTTAGGAAAATATAGCATTAATTACAAGATTGAATTTCAATCTTTAATTTAAATTTTCTATATAATGGATATAAGTTTTTTTTGTAATATGTTCACACAGAGCACATGTTAGACGAGATTGCTGATGATATTTTTGAAGGAATATATCTCTTACTAGAGCAATTTGGATTAAAATTACAAGAATGTTCTTCAAGTTATCCATCCATCAAATAAAAAATAAAATAAAAATGTATCCATCAAATTAAATTGAAGTACGTTCCACGATTTAAAGGCAGGTATATTGCTCTAACAACTTATAATCATAATTAAGACAGTTTTTAACAGATTTCTATTAAGATAAATCACACAATTTAAATGTTTTACTTATTTTAGAAACGAAGAGGTGAATGCGCTAAAGGTTGAGGCTCAATCATCAAAATGACACACACACACACACACAGATATATATATATATATATATATATATATATATATATATATATATATATATATATATATATATATATATGAACTTTAACTAAAGTTTAAGTTTAATCAGATTTGAATCCTGATTAAATTTTTTTTACACTAATTATCAATTAATAGAAAACTTAAATAAAATTTGGCAAACTCTGAAAGATCGTATCATCATTTATCAATAATTCAATGCTTTAAGGACATATTTAAGGTAAATAAATTTAAACTAATTAATAATAAGTGCACAATCTATTTATATGGGGCCGAATCCCATAATAATTTAGTCAGTGTATTTATGATATACATTATTTATCAGCATTAACCCGTTTCTCGCACATTTACATTTACACTTAATATATAGCTATCAATATTGCCAGAGAAATTTTGCTCCTCCCATAGGAAATTTCAGTAAGATGACAACACTACCCTCTTCAACGAACTACCAGTAAAATGACTCGACAATTGGCATAATTCACGGCCCATTAATTAATAAACATATCATTCTCTCTCTGATTCATTGCCCTTTTTTCCTTTGTCTTTCTCTTTCTTCTTCCGCCATCTCTTTCCCACCACCACCACCACAGCCAATTAATGAACAAAAAGATAAATATTAAAGATAAACTTTCATTACATGTTACAAAAATTAAATAAACATAATTTAGTGGTAAACAATATAATGTTTACCTTAAATTAGTGTGAATGCTTTATTTATATTGTTATTTATTATTCCCTCTATTGTACAATATACTTTTTTAGCCGTTTTTTCTTACAATCACCTAAAAATTATTTATTTTTAAATTACCATTATCCATAAATAAATTCTCTCATTCTCAATTATGTTAATAAAATTTATGACGGATATAATAAAAATATCTGTTTTTTTCTTTTTAATCTATATAAGAATATCAAAAATGTTTAGTATTTTTAATCTTATTAGTTCATAATAATGCTATTAATAAGAAGAAATAAACGAAAATAGGAGCTGGCACAAGGAATCGAGCTCGGGCAGCTGGCTTTCCTATTAAAAAGTACGCGGATCCTGAACCGGGTCAAACATCAAATGGGGCTCCGAAGACTGTCTATAAATAGGGGAACAACCAGCTATTTTGGATAGATTTAGAAATATCAAATTGGCGGTTTCTTTCTTCCCTTTTCATTCTTCTTTGCTGTTCTTAATTCCTAGAACTTCAATTGATCATTTAGTGATCAATTATAGTTTAATTCTCCTTTACCTCAACATTTCTGGTGTGTTTGTTAAGAGAATTCAATAAAATTCATTGTTCGTTGTTGTTGACACAACAATTTGGTATCAGAGCTCCACAGATCCTTGGCAATAATGGTGAATACTCGAAATCAGCAAATCGCAGTGCCTCAGGTATCATCGCAGGCTGTTCTTCCTACTCCTACGGCTGGTGAATTCCAAATTCCTGCAAAAGTGATTTACCAAAGGTTAATTGATGCAGAACGATCAAACACTCAGGTCAATTTACGATTTGATGATTTACAAACTGCTTTTGCTAAAGTAAGCTTAGAAGTAGCTGAAGGTAGGAAGGAATCTGTTGAAAATAAGAAAGAGTCAGATGATAGAATGGATTTAATCCTTGCTCAACTGACTAAACTGAGTAATAATGATAAGAATAAGGCGGTTGAAGGAGAGCCTAGCAGAATTAATGATAATTCTCCTGTAGTTAGACCTGTGAGGCCTGACTATGGTTATGAAAGGAGTATGAATGGGAATCAAGGTTCTGGAATACTTCCAGAGCCTAGATTCGACTGTGGATTTGGAGATAGAGGAGGATTCAAGTTGCCTAAACTTGAATTTCCTAAGTTTGATGGAAGCAAGCCTAGGGAATGGCTTATACTGGCTGAACAGTACTTCAAAGTTCATAAAATCTATGATCCTCAGAAGTTAGACATAGCTTTAGTATACTTTAGGGGAGAAGCTTGCCTATGGGGGTATAGTTATGTTACTGAGTTTGGTGCTATGAATTGGCAGCATTTTGTAACATCTCTCTTTGCTAGATTTGATACTAAGTCTATTACTGGCATAGTAGGAGACTTTACCAAGCTCAGGCAAACTTCAGATGTACAGAGTTACATGAGGAAGTTTGAAGTGCTCAAATACATATTTGTCACCACAGGAACCAGAGCTACACCTGAGTATTTCATAGCAAAATACAAATGATGCAGGACAAAGTAGGGAATCTTCCTCTTGCTATAGGGAGCGGAAGAACTAATTATAACTTAGACTTTTAGATGATAGCCCAAACAAGAGAAAAAAGTGCAAAACTGAACTTAAGGAAGACTAGCCGGCTTAGAAGGGAGGAAAGGTGTAGCTGAGAGTAGCTCATGAATAGTAATCTTCCAGAGAAGAAAAAAGGGAAGGGGAGGAGGAGAAAGATAAGCAAAGCCTACAAAGATAACAAAATAATTCTGAATAATTCATTTAAGAATTATTGATCCCCAGTGTTGTCAATCCCGGATAGCATCTCGTAGCGGCCGACCATAAAAACGCTATAGCAGGAGAGCGGTAGCGGCGCTATTTGAAATTAAATATAAATAATTAAGAAAAATCCAAGACAACAAGGAAAACAAAGTCATAACCAAAATTATTAAAACCGAGATAAAAAAAACATAACCCAAGTCATTCAATCCAAGATAAAAAATAACCAAAGCCATCAAATTCAAGAAATTCCCAATTTAACCAAAAGTTTTTTACTATTGTATTTTGGGAAAAAATAATTTTTTAAGCTCTTATCCAAATTGCGCTGCTACCAGTGTTGTCAATTGCGGCGGGATAGCGGCCCATAGCGGGATAGTGGAGCGGAGCGGCCTTTGACCGCTATGAGTCTTGAATAGCGTTGCGGATTTTGCGTGTGGATGATTGCGGCCGCTATTGCTGCTCAAATAGTGGAAATAGCGGCGCTATTTGGATCATCATTGAAAAGTTTTTTAAAATAGGGGCAAAATGATAATAACAAACTCAAAAAAACCCTAAACCTAAACTACAGACGCTTACAGCAATTAAAAAACCTTCTGCTAATTTTTATTCTCTTCTATTGAACGCTGTAAAAACAAAACTTATGCTTCTCTTCTTCTCATATATTCTCATCTCCTTCATCTATTTTCTCCACCGGCGACCCAGTCACCGACCACACTATTTTTTTTTTTTAAAACTTCATGACATCTTCTGGTTCAAATCAGAATATACCTTTTGGTTAAATTCAGAATATATCTTCATCTACAAGTGCTTCTCATGGACTTTGGTTTCTCGTCATCTTGAATATATATATTTTTAATTATTTGCATAGAATTCCAAATAGCGCCGCTCCCGCTATAGCGTTTTCGGAGTCGGCCGCTCCGCGCCGCTATCCGGGATTGATAACACTGGCTGCTACTCCCGCTATTTTAGCCACAATAGCGGCCGCTATTCCTGCAACACTGATGCGCTCTACTATGGATAGGCCTGTAACGGCATATGGCCGCTCCGCTCCTCTATTCCGCTATAGCCCCGCTATTGATAACACTGCCCTCCAAATAGCTAAAACCCAATGAAATTAAAACTCCTTCAAAAGTCATAGTACTCTTTATTCTCTTAAGACAATAAGAACTCCCCCAAATAATACTTCATGACTAATTATGAAGTATACTAGGACTCTCCTTAACAAAAGACTAAACTGAATTACAGAGCTCGACCCTTTCATGTTCTATGTCAACCACCCTTAATCAAGGAGAGGTCCATACTTCAATATGTTGATCCCCTCCCTGAAATCTTAACCATAATTATCAAAATTATGTTATGAAAAGTACATGGAAAGTATAAGTTTCCTCCAAACATGTGGGGTAAAAGTGAAGATAAAAATATTAATAAGTGAATTACTTCGAAAGCTGGAGGCACGTTTGCAGAATGTAAATATAGTAGCCTGAATATAAGACACAACTACTTTTCACTCTTTCAGAAGTTGAAACATACAGCATATATTATGCATAAGTAGCAATCAGCTTTCATTTCTTCTTATCACCCAACGATAGTAGTCTAAGAAGCACACGATAGTATATCTTTTAGTTAAAATCAGAATATATCTTCATCTGCAAGTGCTTCTCATGGACTTTGGTTTTCTCGTCATCTTGAATATATATATTTTTAATTATTTGCATAGAATTCCAAATACCGCCACTCCCGCTATCCCGCTATAGCGTTTTCGGAGTCGGCCGCTCCGCGCCGCTATCCGGGATTGATAACGCTGGCTGCTACTCCCGCTATTTTAACCGCTATTCCCGCAACACTGATGCGCTCCACTATGGATAGGCCTGTAGCGGCATATGGCCGCTCCGCTCCTCTATTCCGTTATAGCCCCTCTATTGATAACACTGCCCTCCAAATAGCCAAAACCCAATGAAATTAAAACTCCTTCCAAAGTCATAGTACTCTTTATTCTCTTAAGACAATAAGAACTCCCCAAATAATACTTCATGACTAATTTATGAAGTATACTAGGACTCTCCTTAACAAAAAGACTAAACTGAATTACAGAGCTTGACCCTTTCATGTTCTGTGTCAACCAACCTTAATTAAGGAGAGGTCCATACTTCAATATGTTGATCCCCTCCCTGAAATCTTAACCATAATTATCAATTTTTTTTTTTTTTTTTTAAAACTAGACCATTTATAAGTATGGTCTAGTTTATTACAATTATATATATTATTAGACCTCTCCAGATGAGGTCGACCTCACCAGAGGAGGAGTAGTAGAAGCCCGGCTGAGCGGGTTCCCCGTGAGGGTCGTAGAAGTCCCGCTCGTAGAAGTCCCGTTGAGCGGGTGTCGTAGAAGCCCGTTGAGCGGGTGCCCCGTGAGGGTCGTAGAAGTCCCGCTCGTAGAAGTCCCGTTGAGTGGGTGTCGTAGAAGCCCGTTGAGCGGGTGCCCCGTGAGGGGAGTAGTAGAAGTCCCTGTTGAGCGGGTGTCGTATAAGTCCCGTTGAGCGGGTGCCCCGTGAGGGGAGTATAAGACCTCACACAAGGGAACCCAAAGAAATGACAATTAAATCATTCCCCTTGTGTGAGGTGGGTATCGAACCTGGACCTCTCGGTCTCAGGCAGTGGATGTTACCCACTGGGCTACCGTGCCTTCGATTAATTATCAAAATTATGTTATGAAAAGTACATGGAAAGTATAAGTTTCCTCCAAAAGCTACAAGACTTTAACTCATAGATCGGAAGGTCATAAAGCTCGTATCCTCAACTACAGATGGGTTGACTATACATATTGATTGATATCTTTCATTAAGCAAAAAATGATAACCAGAAGGAAAACAAGCATGTGGGGTAAAAGTGAAGATAAAAATATTAATAAGTGAATTACTTCGAAAGCTGGAGGCACGTTTGCAGAATGTAAATATAGTAGCCTGAATATAAGACAACTACTTTTCACTCTTTCAGAAGTTGAAACATACAGCATATATTATGCATAAGTAGCAATCAGCTTTCATTTCTTCTTATCACCCAACGATAGTAGTCTAAGAAGCACATGATAGAGATGCATGAAAGAAGATCTTTTGAGGGCTCAGGAAGCTAATTTTCACAAATTTAAATATGCCCTAACGAAAATCAACTTAACAACCATCCACCTTCTAATAAGAAATTACGTGAAGGAAAAAATAGAACTTCCAAGCCAAGCTGTGCATTGACAACCAAAGAAGGTAAAAACATTAACTAATTATATCATCAAACCATTCTGGAAGCAGCCCTGCGGCCAGTGTTGTAAAAAGGGACTAGTTGGTAGTCGGCCACCTACTGCCTAGAAATCCAAAAATCGGGTATTGAAAAATTGGTGCTGAAATTTTAAGATTCTGCATCACCATCATAATTCATATATGACATTAGGATCGAAAACATATTGCACAAACAGAATCTCCCATGCCATTATGATGGCAGAGCATGGAAAACAGGTACCATAAATATTGAAGACACTTATTTAGGAGTGAATTTCTAGTCATTTTCCCTTCCTCACGAGTCACGGATATTTAAGTAACTTCTTCTCATTTTCTTCCTATTTTATAGTAACTTCTTCCTGCCTATTAATGTTCATCAACAGATATATACAGCTGATGTTTTTTGGTGCAAAAGTAACATTTTAAAATGATGTCAAAGCATAGATATTTAAGCACGTCAGTAGAAAATTAGCATTTGGCAGATGCTTACTTGTACAGAGCAGCAAGCCTTATGAGTTCACTATAATGCTTGGAATAATATTTAGTCTTCTTCCATTCATGCCACACTGAGGCAAATATATGTGTTGGTGTATCCTTCAACAACTCATCAAGATTTGGCATAATAACGGCCACCTTGAAACTGAAATACAGGCAAGAATAAGCTATTAATCATCTCACTCTACCTAATTGTTGACAGGGAAACAAGCATACAGCCACATTCAGAAACCAAAAGTGGTTATAAGATAGCTAAAGTAAAACTTCATTTCAAGCTAATGAGTAATCCGCAATTATCCATATACAAGTAAAGAAGGAAAGGATTTAAGTTCGAATAGTTACCCCTCCTTCACAAAGCTACTGAAGAAATTAAGCTCAAGTGTCTCTGAAAAGACCACCACGCAGGCATCTTGATGATGCAAAAGGACACTCTCAAGACCCCTCAGGTGCCGAACACTAAACATCCATGGAGGCGAATTCCACATCATGAAAACCCTCATGCTACACTTCCCTTTCCTAAAAAAGGAATCCATAAAATTGGAAAACGAGAGCCTTGAATCCAAGCCAGGATAAAATCCCCATCTCCTCCCATCTGCATATACTAGCCCTGAGAACTCATTTCGAACATTCTTCTCCTCACTCTTCTGATCATTTCACCTGCTCTTACTCGTCACTGGATCTCCTTCGTATCCTCATTATCATCATCTTGCTTCCCAATATGCACAAGTTCATCAGCAGTCCTATCATCATTAATGCTTCTACTATTATCCAACGTTTTTCTCTTGATCCTTTTTGTTTCACCTCCCACTACATTCACATTTTCATTCTTCATAAATCTCCTCATTTCCTCTATTCCCAGCGGCTTCTTAACAAAAAATGGCACTTTCTTAAACTCATTAAGTAGTCCCTTCTGCACAAGCTTATCCTCCCTAGTTAGCCCCGTAACACCGGCTCCATCAGGATCCTGCAAAATTGGATTCCGCGAAGGATTCAAAACCTCCAAAATGGACTTAAACATCCGGTCTCTCCTTAAAAAATCACCTTTCTTATCAAACCATTCGCCCCATCCTTCCCTAAACTTAGAACCTTTCAACAACAAAGCATCCTCAATTACCTTAATTTCGGTCAATTTCGTTCTTATTTTCTCGTCAACAGGAATATCATCAGAGCCAAACGCAGCCTTAAATCCTTCACTATTAAACCCTAATTCTAAGCCTAATTTCGATTCAAACCGGATCATCGAGGAGTGGATTATACTGCGAAATAATGGAAGAATGGGAGCTTGAACGATTAGACTGAGCCAGGAAGAAGTTTATACGACTGTAGAGAAGAGTTACTGAGAGGAGGAGGAGCAACGCAGCGATCAAACCGCAAATGTGAGCGCCGTGACGGTGGCGTCGCCGTGGACGGAGTATTTGACGACGTCGGTGATGTGGGAGGAGTATGGCGGTGGCGGTGGCGGTGGCGGTATTATTCACATTATAGTTAACGGTTAGAAATTAGAATGCATGAGATCTATTGGAAAATTCTGATATATATCTGTCCTATCACTTGGACATGGACAACTTGATGCAGAATTAACCACATCACCTCTTTTGATTAAAAAAAAAAATTCTCATAAGGCCCCACCTATTTTTATTATTTTAATCAAAACTGTGATATGCCTGAATGTGAATCAAGTGGCCCATGGCCAAGTGGTAGGCCAGGTCCATATCAGAATTATTCGAGATCTATTAGACACTGCCTATTTGCCTCGTCGACATTCCCCCTCACCTTATTTTTAGCCTTCATCTTTCTCTCTTTTAAACTTTTTCTCTACCTCAAAATTCTCTATCTAAATTCATCCACTAAAAATTTATTAATATATCTGTCCCAAATTATTTGAAACGTTTGTATTTTTACGCATACTAAGGAAACTATAGAAAGTGAATTATTATGAAGAAAAAAAAAATCTAAAATGACTCTAATTAATGACTAAAACGTTATTATTAGTGATTAGTTGAGTAATAAATTAGATATATGATTAAAAAATAACGGTAAAATTACAATGATTTCTGAAACATGACAAACAATTTGTGATGTCTAAAAAAATGAAGCGTTGCAAACGAGTTGGGACAGAGGTAAACAGATTTAGGACAATCTCCAAAAAAAAAACAAGCAAATAACCAAAAAATCTTTCAAAAACTTTCAGATTTAACTTTGAAAAATTGAGGAGATTTGAGAAATTAAAAATATGGTCGGCAAATTCCCAACTATGTATGGCTTGTACGTGGAGCAGCACGACACCACTTGCCCATCTTCTGTGGTGGAATACGATATTGTAGAAATTGGGCACACGTGGTTTCCGACCATATTTTCGTCCGTGTTTTACGTGTATTAACATTTTTTCGACATTTTCATGTTTCCGACTATGATCCTTTGCAGATGACAAGTTTGAGGGTGTCAATAAAGCATGGAGCGAATGTCAAAACAGTGCCCCTTAGAATGTGGAGCCATTTTGAATTTGGAACCACGTGCTTCTTTAATAATGTGCCACATGCGCTTTTATTTAGAAGATGCACAACAGTTAAGCAATTTTTATCGTACCTATTAATTTTGTGCGATGACAAAATTTTTTTTATTAATTTATATCGTATAACTATTCATTTTATTATTATCTCGTCCTTATAACCCCTCCGCGTTAGTTTCTTGCTGCAGTAGTTTCCGGCGTAATTGACATAAAACAAATTCAAAGCAAATTTACAAAGATAAATAGACAAATCACTCACAAAAATACCCAACCTCTTCAAACTAACTCAAAGCAAAGTATTGTAAATATCTAAACTATAGCCAAATCCCTTTTTTACCCACAAATATCATCCAAAAATCCAGTAACTCGCATCATCTTTTCCTCATTCCTTAATTTACTCCCTCATCAAGTGATATGTAATATCTATACCAGCAAGTGTATTAGGTAAAAATTGTAATAGTTAAGGTCGATCCCACAGAAAATAATGATTCATTAATTTCTAAATAAATAATTTTACAATGATCAAAAGCAAGTAAAATAAATCCAATGGTTGATGATGATTTAATTAAACTAATATAAAACAAATAACTTTAACAAGAAGTTTGATAAGAGAAAGGTCTAAGGCACATGAATTCACTAAATTAAAAAATATATATATATTATCCTACCAATTTGTTATTCTAGAGCTGTGTTTCATTAATCGAACGATTTCCAATTGTATCGAATAACCTCTTTTAAGGATTATCAAAACTATTCTCATAAATAAACCAATTATATTTCTATGTTGATTTTAATCCACAAAAATGCATTAAACATATGAAATCACAAAGATCGCACAAACTATACAAGTATATGTCTATCTTGCATGCAATTTATATTCAGATTATTTACCCTAATTAACAAGGTCAGCTGTTGCAAATCTTCCAAGTTGATGTAAATACAATTTGAGTGGTAGCTAATCACACAAAGCATTAAGAACAATAATAATAAATTAATTCCACAACACCTATTGAATAACAAAATGACAAGAATAATATATAAAATTAATCTAGTCACATCATGACCTTAGAAAAAATATTTAGCTCATACTATAGAAGAAATTCAATAACAAATTAAGAGAGAGAATATAAGAAAGCATCCTTGAATTCGAATAAAATCTCGAATTGAAATAAAAATAATCTTCAAAATTACGGCAACATGAATGATTCAATCTTGTCTACGAAATTTGTAAATAAAGGAACTCTCAAGATTAACCCTAGAAGAGGGCTAATTCTATAGAAAAATAAAAACTTAGAAAATTAACTAATAATGACTGAATGATTTCTCCTAAAACTATTAGAGAGTATTTATAATAATAGAAATCTACTAGCTTAAGAAAATTGGCAAAATCTCTTTAGGGTAACTGCCATAGATCTAAACTCTTCAAAAATCTTTGAAGTAGCTGCCATAAACCAAAACTCTTCAAAAAAAAAAAAAAATATTAAAGTATCTGCCATTTCCTTTCTTCTAGTCTGTAAATGACATATTTTCAATTCCAGTAGTTTCTTTCTAATTCAGCAAGTTCGGTTCACTTTTACCCTTCAAAAGTACTATTTTGCCCCTATAAATGCAAACATAGAGAAGTAAGGATTACACCATTCTAAACTTAAAACTCGACATGTCAATACTTTTTTAAGCTCAAAATTACTATTAAAGTAGAAGAAAATAGAGATAAATTTACGAGCTATCAAATCCCCCCAACTTAAGCGTTTGCTTGTCCTCAAGCAATTAAATACAAAGTAAGACTGACAAACAAAACTCTTTAAGAACAAGTAGAAAGAAACCATGGAGTCAATAAGTTTAACAACTCAAATATTAATCTCCAATCATTCCAATACAACAAGTGCCACAAATATGAGTAAGAGGAAATAGTATAAGGCAATCAATGAATCTCTCATTATTATTTCATGAAAAGTAAGCATTCAATAAGGTTGTATTCATAACTAGTCAAACAAACCTTCATCTCTCGCACCTCTTGTTACTACAAATCAATCCATAGATACCCTTGTGCAACGTGCTTAATTTTGACTGACGAATATATATAATTAAAGTAAGACTAGGTACACTACAACAAAAACACCTTTTTGCGACGTTTTTGTACCAACGTTTTTATCAAATGTCGCTTAAAACAAAAAAGAATAAGTTAATGCAACACTTTTTGCAAACGTCGCAATGTTTGGATTTTATACGACGTTTCATAGCGTCGATTATAGTAATTGTTCAAAAGACGTTTTGATGTTGGCTAGCGACATTTACATTAAATGTTGTTATAAATTGTTACTTTTTGAGACTCATATAACGACATTTATATACTATGTCATTAGATCTTGTGACCTTTCAAACAATAATCGCTAAATTTGAATTTTATACGACGTTTCATAGCGTTGGTTATAATAATTGTTGATAAAATCGACATTTTGATGTTAGTTAGCGACGTGTACATTAAATGTTGTTATAAATTGTTACCTTTTGCAACATATAGCAACATTTATATACAACATCCTTAAATCATGTGACATTTCATACAAACGTCGCTATACTTGGATTTTATATGACGTTTCATAACGATAATTATAATATTTTTTGTTCTTACCGACAATTTGATGTTAGTTAGTGACATTTACATTACATGTTATACATTATTACTTTTTGCGACTCATATAGCGACATTTATATATTTTGTCGTTAGATCTCGTGACATTTTCAGACAAACACAAATATAATGATTATGTTTCTGAAATGGTTTTTTTTTAAAGAAAAATTAAAGACATTTAATTATTAAATTTTTAATGAGAGTGTATTAATTTTAATTTGATTCATAACAAAATCAAAACACAAAGAGAAATTAAAATAAGTAAAGGTACAAAATCCAAAATTCCATTATAATAAATATAATAGGAGGAGAAACAAATAATAAATGATCATTTAACTCAGCGGCCCATTGCACGACATACATTTAGGAAGTCGCGTGTTCAATTCCCATCTCTTTGAGTAGGCAGAAGATTTACTATATATTATCCGGCTCCGATTATTCAAAGGTGGCTAGACTCAACGGCTCGGCTTGTCTAGGCTCCGACTCGGCCAGCATAATTTCAAAATTTAAGAATGTCGGAATAGGTATTTTGTTGTGACTATTTAAAAACGTCGTAATAACTACTTATTCACGATATTTACAAACGTTGGAATAGACGACTTGTTGCGATTATTTACGAATATCGGCAAAAGTACCTTTTGATACACTTTAAAATGACGCAACAAACGTCGTAATAGATAGGTATCGTCGCTTGTAACAAATCTCATAAATAATCATAACGACACAGGCAAATGCGACGTTTACGTGACATTTGTAGTAAATGTTTGGTATAGATCTATATTCACGATTTTTTTACTTATTGCGACATATAACAAATGTCGCAATAGACATTTTTTGTTGTAGTGGTAAGATCATTCAATTCCTTTACCACCTTCAAAATTACAAATTTCCAATTGGGACTCATAGTGCACCAATGAGTGTGAATCTTCTTATCACTCGCTTACTGACGTGCTAATTTCGCATACTCATAATCTTAGTTTTTTTTTCAAGAACAGCGGAGTAAAACCCAATTTATACTTTTTTTATTGCGGGCACCAAGGAGTGTGAACCTTCTTATCACTCGCTTAATGGTGTGCTCATTTCGCATACTCATACTCTTAGTTTTTTTTCTTCTTTTTTTAACTTATTTATAACCAAAAGCAGCGGAGTAGAGTCCAAAAACAAACCTTCGACATAAGCAAAAGACGTATTTATCAAAAAGAGACTACAACTACAAGAACCTACCGTTGAGAAACCATCTGAAGGTGAAATCTTCAAAATTGAAATTCGATCAAGAAACCGGAGGACCGTCAATGAAAGGCTTGACTTCCTATCATCAGATGATAACAGTGAAATCAACTCATTTGCATAACCAATTAGAGAAGAAAAGGCAGACCGATAAAAGCACAACATCTGGATACAACTTTGAATACTTTCGTGGTGGAGTTCCTCGGTCAAATCCCCGAAGAATGTTGGAATTTAACAACTCACACGCCAGAAGGCCTGCCAAAACATACTGGTAAATGGCAAGTGGCTTGCCATTGGAAACGTTCATATATATAATGTTTTACTAGGAGTGAATGGATTCGCAGATCCTGATGCATTCCACCAACAATTCTTAGAACGATGATGAGAAATCATCAAGGTTGATGCAAAATGTTTTGTGCATAGTACAATTTGCTTAAGCAGCGTATTATCACCAAGCCATTCAGCATCATTATATGTTACCAGTTGTAAAAGGAAAAACCAAACAAAGCTTGTTCACACCTAAACTGGAAAATGCTGAGCTCAACAGTCCCAAATAAGTTATACGAAGACTATTAGTCATTAAGGAAAAATATAAGGTACAACAAGAGTAATTGGCTAAGTTGTGATACCCGTAACATTTTGCTTACGTGTTATTTGACGTGTAATTAATTTTTGCATAATTAATTGCGTATGCGTAATTTGTTTCGTATCATTACGTAATTACGTGTCCATTTAATTTTATAACATGTTACGTGTTGTATTTATGTTCGTTTGTTGAGGGGCATTTTTTTCACAAGTGTCGTAGTTGGAAGATTTAGTTGTGATTCACTTAGAGGAATAGTTTAATTAGATGTGTAATTGGAATTGGAATTAATTAGAAATTTTATTGGGATTAGAAAAGTTACCATAATATAATTAACATAAAATAAAGGAATTAAAATAAGGAGGAAAATAAAATAAGGTAATAGAATAAAGAGAGGGGATCAGGGGATTAGGGAATAAAGAAAAAAAAATTAAAAAGAAAGTATCGTGGGCAGTAGGGATAGGGGATCGTGCACAAAAAATAAAAGAAGAGAGTAACGGCAGTGAGGCGCAAGAAAAGAAAAGAGAAAGAAATTGTTAGACATAATTTCTGGGCAGATTTGAGAGAACAATTGATTAGGCTAACGATGTCCGATTTCGACACAAAGTATATCGAAACGTTCGTCTTGGAAAGGCCTTCGAGTGAGCGTAAACATATCGTGATTCGGAGCGGAAAATTATAGCACCGGGAGCGGGGCTGGTTTTCTGGATTTCGGAAATTGTGCTTATTTTGTGTTCAATTACTTTCGTTAAAGTAAGGACCCTACCTTTTTGTTGTTTCCTGGCCAGAATTGTATATATATAATGGGTACCGGTAAGGAATTTTTTAAAGGATTGACTGAGTATAGATTATTGCATAAATTGTTGGGATTACAAAACAATTGCATGTATTGTGTTTATCGTTTTGTTATTTGGAATTCTGCCTTAAACTGGATCAAATTGTACATGTGGTTATAATATGAATTTCTTTTACTATTTATCTAATTATGTTGTATATCTAATTGTGTATCATTATTGTAATTCGAGAATCATAATTGTTTATTGTCTTACTTGCTTATTTGGTTATCGCTTCGGCCGTCTTAATTGTTTATTGTTGAATTTATTGTTAATACTTGGGTCATCCTATTTGGTCTCGTCATCTTTAGTCCTATGTGGTTTGGTCGACTGAGTCGTCGCCCCATTTTGAGCTCGTGTTTAGAATCTACTAAATGACAGTACTCGTTCAAACTATATAAACGTGAAACGTGATGTGCGTTGATCCCGAGAGATCATGTGATATGTGTAGCACTTCATGGACTTCACCTGATGAGGGAAAATCATTGGGGCTGTAACGGTTTTGTGGAGTCTAGGGTGTTGGATGATGATACAATTAGGACGAGTCCTTAAAGTCTAAACCCGTTAGTTCGGGGGTGAAAACTGAACTCATGTGTTCGAATTTGTGGGTCGTCGTAGTTTGGATTATAACTAGGATCGTTACAGTTATTGTCGTAGAGTCGTGACTAGATACTTGAGCTTGAATTGTGGGAAGTTATGTCACAACGATAACTATGTTCGTAGTGTCTAAGCAATGTGTATAATCGTGTATACCGTATGAGCAGAGAATGGTGCTTGTAGTACATTTGGTTGTGTAAGTGCTTAGACAAGAAAAATATGGTTATTTCGCTTACTTATTGTTTTTAACTTGTTAGTTCTTGTTTTGGTCATATTTGTTATTTGGTATAGAGTCTTAAACATATATTATGGGTTGAGAATGTTTTGGTACAAGTTTGGTACACTTGTGTATGAAATTGCACTTATTTGTATGTTTTTCACAGGTCGCGGACGATCCAATCGTCCAATCATTCGTCCTACCATTCTTCCTAGGGTTTGTCTACAAAAGGACAATGGCCAATGTCTTACCACGGACGATCCCTTCGTCCGCAGGTACCAACGGACGATATCGCGGACTATTGCTTTGCCCGTAGCTGGGCACTGAGGTTTTTCTTTTTTGTTCAGTGTTCGTGTTCAGTGTCCTGTGAGACTTGTGTAGTGTAGTGTCAGTGAGTTTATAATGTTTATCCGTCATGTCAAGTATATTTTCCAAAGGGGTAATTTTGGGAAACGGGAAACTGTTGTGTCTATCTGTTATAATTTTATTCATGTGGTTATATTGGTCCTTACTGAGCTCCGAAGCTCATTCCATTCACTTTTTTACTGTGCAGGTGACGTAGAAGTTGATCCTAACTATGGTGATGATGCTTGGGACGGGGAATACGAGGACTGATCCTAATATAATATTATCCCTTAGAGGAACGATAGTGATCACTTTAGTTATTCAATTATTTCATTTAAACACTTGAGAGTATTTCATTTAAACACTTAAAGAGTATTTCATTTATATAATATTTAGAATTTTCCCTTATTAATTTTACTTTTGCTGTTGCACTTTGGATGTTATGGATTAATACATAATGAATTAACTTTTTAGTAACTCTGTTTGTGGGCTTTGGTGTCTCATCGACCAATGAGACATTGTCATGTCATCACCCAAGTTACAGTTAGGGATGGCAATAGAACCGGTTAAATTGGGAATTCGGCCCGGCTTAACCTGGTTGGGTCGGGGATTCTCCGATTTAAGTTGGGGTGGGGATGGGGATGAATTTAGCCACCCTGCATGCCCCGTCTAAAATGCTAAATAGAAAGAGTATAAAATACCTACAAAAAATAAAATAGACGTCAAATTTGGAGAAGAACGCGTAAATCAAATTCTCTCTGGGACTCCCTCTTCTCATAAACCTTATAGTAACATCATCGCTCATCACCTCTTCCATCCTACTACAGTCGTTCATATTTGCATCATGTACAATAATGATGTTTAGATATTTGTGTTTGTGTTTGTCTTTATTTAAATTCATTGGAATTAGAATTTATATATTAGTGTTAGATTCATGATATAAGACGAGTTTAGTCAATTATGTATTTCCAAAATATATGGTGAAATTGAATCTTCTAATAGGATTGAGAAAGTTAATAAGTCTAGCATTGATTTGTTTAATGAGTACAAGACAAAAAATGAGAAGCAATCAAATAGACCAACAAGTTCTTCGCCTTCTTAATCTTTAGTTCTTGGGAAGAGGTCACATGTCTTGTAAGTGATCTATATTATGTTGTTGGGCAACAAATGAGCGGTGTCTACAAATTAGTATCGTTTTATGATACCCCGAGACTTCTAGAAAAATTAATTTTGCATGCATGTGTCATTAATTGCTATATCATGATATAATGTGATATGTAATGTGGTTAAATGTTACATTGCAACATATTTATGTGTTATTTGTAGTACGTTTAGTATGAGGGGCGTTTTGGTCATGATTGCAAGTTGAGGGACTTAAGTGTAGGCTTTGGAAACTTTAGGGGCTAGAGTGTAAGGGAGTTGAATGGTTTTGGAAAGGGAGTTATGGCGGGGAAATTTGAAAGGAAAAGAGAGAAAAGTAACAGTTGGTAAGATAGAGGGAAGAAGAAACCGTGCAGATTTTTGGAGTGCTGTGAGATTTTTAAAACAATTACCATAGCTACAAAGGTTGGAATTGAGTGATTCCAATTAAGTTTCGAATCCAACTGACCAGGTTACGTGGGAGACTTGACGCATTACGATTTGGAGTTCAATAGAGAGGGGAATTTCGGTTTGAACAAGATGGTTCTGCCATCTTTAGAGATTCTTGGGGTTTGGTAGATTTTGGTTAAGATTGACATGTAAGGATCCTTCACCCCTTGTATTTTCAGTCCTTAAACATCATAAAGTGTTATTTTTATCAAACTAACTGAATTTCTATGATATGAATTTTCATTCATGTTTTCAATGCATTAAATTGGATGAAGTATTGTTGAATTTGTATTGTTGTTAGTATGTGAAGTTGAGGTCTTGTTGCGTCTGTAATTGCTATATGATTGATCGTTGTTTGGACTTCCTATATGTTTAATTCCTGATTCGAGCTCGTGTATGTTGGTGGTCCTATGCCAGGACTCGTCAAACTTCGTCCTGGTTAGGTGCCCGGGAGCACTCTTTCATATGTTTTTGGCTTTGACTCGGATCCTAACGAGTATAAATAGATGGAATGTTAACAGTTGTTGTGGGGCTCACAAGGGTGAGCGATTACATAACTGGCGTGTCCTTAAACCTTTGGCCCTTTCGTTTGGAGGGTTCAATATCCGAACCTATGTGTATTTTGGCCTACCGTTACGGGTAAATGAATAGTTATGGGCTGATAACAGGGTATAATATCATAGCCATGCATGTAAGCTCAATTACGTGAATATATATAAGTGTCATTGATGGAATTCGTATTGGAATATTTGACTTACGAATCAGTTTGAAGTGTGTGGGTTGTACATGGTGCCTATAGCATAATTTCCGATTTGTGAGTGTCAAATGTTATAAATATGTTTCTAGTATGTTATATGGTTGTTGTGTAAGTGTTTTGTATTTGTATCGTAACGGAGATTGATTTCGAGATCCTCTTACAACCCGGTGCGACGCCTATCTCTAAGGCCCAATGTCGTATGGCCCCGGCAGAGTTGAAAGATCTGAAGAGTCAACTCCAAGAGCTTCTTGATAGGAAGTTCATTAGACCGAACGTGTCACCTTGGGGCACTCCGGTCTTGTTCGTGAAGAAGAAAGACGGTAGTATGCGCATGTATATTGACTACGGAGAGCTGAACAATATCACTATTAAAAATGGATACCCGTTGCCCCGCATTGATGATTTTTTTTTACCAGTTGAATGGGGCTACGATATTTTCGAAGATGGATTTGAGATCGGGATAACCAATTGAGAATCAATCCCGATAATATCCCAAAAAGATCTTTCCGGACTTTGTACGGTCACTATGAATTCATGGATATGATGAACCGAGTGTTTCGGGATTATCTTGACAAGTTCGTGGTGGTCTTCATCAATGATATCCTCATCTATTCACCAGTCGGATGAAGCTCACAAGTGCACTTACGATTGCGTTGGAGATATTGAGGAAGGAGAAGTTGCACGCTAAATTCAGCAAGTGCGATTTTTGGTTGAAAAGTGTGTCATTTCTGGGGCATGTCGTATCAGCTGAACGAGTATCAATTGACCCGATCAAGATCGAGGCTACTGTTGAGTGGCCTACACCGAAAACCGTGGCAGAAATTCGAAGCTTTTTGGGGTTAGCTAGGTATTACAAAAAGTTTGTAGAAGACTTTTCAAGAATTGCTGCACCTTTGACTCGTTTGACACAAAAACGGGTTAAATTTGAGTGGGGATCAGATTATGAGAACAGTTTTCAGAAGTTGACTACATCACCGATTTTGGCACTACCGGCAGAATCTGGGGGTTTCACCATTACAGTGATGCATCCGGCATCGGTTTGGATTGTGTGTTAATGCAGAATGGGAAGGTCATCGTCTACGCATCTAGGCAACTGAAACCATACGAGAAAAGTTACCCTGCAATCGATTTGGAGTTGGCAGCGATCGTATTTGCTTTGAAAATTTGGAGGCACTACCTTTATGGTGAATCTTGTGAATTCTTCGCTGATCACCAAAGTCTTAAGTATTTACTTACCCAAAAAGAGTTGAACATGAGGCAGAGGCGGTGGTTAGAGTTGTTGAAAGACTACGACCTCACAATTGGCTACCATCCTGGGAAAGCTAAAAGGTGGCCGATGCCCTGAGTAAGAAAAGTCCGAGACAACTAGCGGCTTTAATCACCAATTAGTGGGAGTTATTAGCCGAGTTTGACAAGTTAGATATCATAGTTGTGAAGTCTACGAGTAATGTTTTGGTAGCTTTGGTAGTGGAACCTACACTTTTGGGGCAGATTAAAGAAGCACAGTTGATGGATTCTGATTTAGGTAAGGAAAGAGATTTGATAGAGTTGGGGGCCGAAATAGATTTTTAGATTCATGAAGACAGCAGTATTCGGTTTCGGGGCAGATTATGTGTACCGGTGAATTCGGGACTGATATCGGAAGTTTTGAAAGAGGCTCACAATTTGAAGTTAGCAGTACATCCGGGTCTTCTAAAATGTATAAGGGGTTGAGGAATCACTTTTGGTGGAGAGGTATGAAACGAGACATAACCGAATTTGTGGCTAGGTGTCTTGTGTGTCAACAAGTCAATGAGGAACATCAATGACCCGCCGACTTGTTGAAACCACTTGAGATTCCCGTTTGCAAATGGGAGCACGTCACTATGGACTTTGTAACGGGGTTGCCTAAGGACAAAACTGGGAAGGACACCATTTGGGTAATAGTGGATCGCCTCACCAAATCTACACACTTTCTACCTATGAAGATCACCGCTACAATAGATACCCTCGTGCAAATGTACATTGATGAGATAGTGAGACTTCACGGGGTTCCGGTAAGTATTGTTTCTGACCGGGGACAATCGTTTTGTTTCACGGTTTTGGAAAAGTTTCAGCGATGCAATGAGGACCAAATTATCCTTAAGTACTGCATATCACTGTAACGCCCCCAATTCCACCCCTAGGTACAACTGGGGCCGAATAGGGCATCTACCTACCTCTCGGCAGTAAACATGAAGTAACGTTCCTGTATAATACGCTTAAAAGAAGACTAACCGTTTATAAACAGAATATCCACATATATAAACTATACATCCTCAAAATATAGTTAATAACACCTGTTTAACAGTAATAGCTAATACAATATAGCGAAATTATCAAAATACATAAGGTACATCAATTTACATTAATCCAAAACAAACGGCTAATCTGCAACTACTAGTAAGCTGAACATGCACTCCAGGTTCGACAAAACAAATTTCATTGGAGCTCGCTAGTGCACTTCATACCTGCATTTTAAGATGCAGTTTGAAAGAAAACGTATAAGCTAATGCTTAGTGAGTTCCTGTGTGTGTGCCACAGTGTACAGGTAATGTAAAATGCTAAGATAAAAAGTGCTCATGCAGTTTTGTAAATCATGTAGTTTTGTTTCATTTCTGTATACATCATGATAGTCATTGATTCGTTTAACAGAGTACCAGATGTTAAGAAGTCCAGGTACAAGAAAGCCAGATACCAACCGAACACCAGATATGCGCGCGATTTGCTACCTTATCCACCAGAAATCCAGCGGGTAAATCACAGGGTAGGGTACCTACTAGCCCTGTATTCACCTAGATCTGACCATCCCGAGTTAAAACTCCTAACCCAGAATTGGCCAACCTCAATTAGTACTGCAGAGCTATACGCGGAAAGTCGTCAGCCCTTGCTTTCCCGACAATGGCGTAAGACATCTACAGCCTTGGGGCCCACAAGAATAGTATGATTTAGCGTGCTATCGAATAGCAATAAGATCCGTTAATTCCATTAGTTACAACTGGCCGGCTCGGGGTGTTATATTTGTAATGATAATTCTCAATATTAAATCGACACCCGGCCTGGGCCTATACAGAATGTATGCAATTTTATAGAAACATGCAAGAATGATCAATGTCTGTATATGGTGATACGAAAGCAATTCTAAATTCAATACAGAAATATATTTGGAACTCACAGGTTCCTAAATTCCAATTCAAACAGTTTAAGAAAGCTTGGAACGCACAGGCTCCTAAATTCCAGTTTAAACAGTTTTAAGAAAGCTTGGAACGTACAGGTTCCTAAATTCCAACGTAAAGAGGTTTAAAAAAAGAGGAACTCACCTTATAATATTTAAACTCTTAACGCCTTACGAAGACTCAGGAGGTTCCGGTTCGGCTCCTATCACATAATAAGATGTACCAAACAAAATTACTTAGATGTCGACCAACGAACATGTCAAGCACTTGACTAACATTCTATCTTACACGCAATCCTACTTATGTACTCATACAATTAGTGAATCAAATCAACTAGTCCATAGACGTACAAAGTTCAACATATGATACCATCTTAAGGTGTTAACATGATCAATTACTTTCTCATAGAATAGACAACATGATTAACATTGCTTCTCAAAGTAAAAGGCAATGTAAGTGTCAAATCCTAATCTCTAAATAGAAGCCTATTCTTATGGTCTAAGAAAACCTTCATATTAACTATTCCTCTTTCAAAGCTATGCTCATCAAAGAGCAGCAATAGTTAAAACTGAAAACAGAGAAAACATGTACTCATATTACTAAAACTATTGTCCCATAACTAGAAAAAAATCAGAAATTAAGAGGTATAACCTATAGATTGAAGAGTAGCCCGGATCCTATATAAAACTATTGATTTCCAAGAAACAACAAGCAAGTTCATGGCAATTGCATGATCATTGGAGAAGAAAAGGGATAGTACAATCCTTCTTTAAAACAAAACTCTCATTGAAGAACATTAGCATTAGAACCCGGAGACAGAGGAAATAGAACCCTATATATTAAACTTCTTCTTTCCAAACTATGCTAATCAAGACAGAAGCATGAAAACAATAAAAATCATAAAATAGAAAAATACAAAACAGAAGAATCAGAAACAGATAACAGAATCATAAGACACATAGATACATTCCAAGGAATTCAAAAACAGAAAAGCTAATACAATAACAGAATCACTAACAATAAAAGAAAGCAGAAACAAGAAAACAGAAGCAACCGAAAACAACACAAGAAAAAGGCAGAACCGAGGCAGGCATAAAAATTCTAACAGAGAACAGGGAAATCTGAAACCAATATCTAGCTACCTTCTCAATTTCCTATCATACTTCAATCCTTTAATTTACCCCCTTCAAATAGAAAACCACAATTTAAACATGAATTTCAATTAATATTAGAACTCAATTAAAATTAATAACTTTTTCTTACCAAAATTTAAAGTCTTGAACTTTGAAGATGATGTAAAAGTGGAGAATTTGATTTTTTTTGTGAATGAAATTGATTGGAGAATTGAGAGAAAGGAGAAGAAAAAAAAAATTAAAGAAGAATCCGAGAGCAAGCAGAGGCAGAGGAAAAATTCACGAAAAAGCAAGAGTCTATTGGGGAAGATGACGGTTTGAAGAGGGAAAAAGCAGGAGGTGTACTTGACTCCCTACATTTTCAACATGTGTTATGCTTACTCACCCAAAGTTGTACTATTTACCATTTACGTCCTTCAACTATTAAAATTTACCATACAAGTCCTCATCTTTATTTATTTTATTTATCTCATTCTACTAATATTATTATTATTAATATAAATACTTAAAATGCGGGTCTCACAATTATCCTCCCCTAAAAGAAATTTCGTCCTCGAAATTAATCGTTAATACCTTGTTGTAATTCAGGGTACTTTTGTTGAATGTACTCTTCAGTTTCCCAAGTGGCTTCTTCAATTCCATGGTGCTTCCATAAGACTTTAACCATCGGTATCCTTTTATTTCTCAACTCCTTTACACTCCGTTCTAAAATCTTGATCGGATTCTCTTCATAGGTCAAGTTCTGGCGTAATTGTAACGATTCCTCATTAAGAATATGATCAGGTGCTGGATGAAACACGTCGTGCAATCCACCAAGTTCCGCTGGTAATTCTAACTGATATGCCACCTTTCCAATTTTTCAAATTATTTTAAAAGGTCCGATAAATCTTGGACAGAGTTTTCCCCGTCGATTATGTTTAAACTTTCCTCTATGAGGTGTTAACTTTAAAAATACTCCATCGCCTTCCTCGAACTCAAGATCTCGTCGGCGATTATCAGCATAACTTTTCTGACGACTTTGTGCTGCAAGTAACCGTTCTCGAATAAGCTTAACCTTACCATTCATTTCCTCCATTTCATGCAAAATATTTCCTTCTCTCATAGTTTGTCGTTCACCAACTTCTCCCCAGTACAAGGGTGTTCTGCATTTTCGTCCATACAATGCCTCATATGGTGGCATTCCGATTGAAGACTGATAACTATTGTTATATGCGAATTCCGCAAATGCCACATTATCCACCCATTTATTTCCAAATTCCAATACACAGGCTCGCAACATATCTTCTAATATCTGAATAGTTCGTTCGGATTGGCCATCAGTCTGTGGGTGCGCTGCAGTACTAAAACGCAACGAAGTACCAAGAGCCTCTTGAAACTTGGGCCAAAACCTTGATGTGAATCTAGCATCTCTATCCGACACAATAGTCAAAGGTACACCATGTAATCGCACAATCTCCTCGATATAAAGTTGAGCCAATTTATCTAATGAGTAAGTCATACTCACCGGAATGAAATGTGCTGACTTAGTGAATCTGTCAACGACAACCCAAATTGCATCTTTATTACCTTTAGACCGAGGTAGTCCACATACAAAGTCCATTGTCACACATTCCCATTTCCACTCTGGAATCGGTAATGGCTGCAGTAATCCACCTGGTTTCTGATGTTCAGCTTTTACTCACTGACATGTGAGACATTTGGATACATACTGAGCGATATCTTTCTTCATTCCATTCCACCAGTATGCTTTCTTAAGGTCTTGATACATTTTGTTTCCTCCAGGATGGATTGTATATCGACTTCGATGAGCTTCGTCCAGAATAACTCTTCTCAATTTCTCATCATCAGGAATGCAAATTCGGTCTCGAAAACATATAATTCCATCACTTTCTCGCGAGTAGAATCCATGCATCCCTTCTTTTAATATCTTTTCTTTGAATTGCTGAAATTGTTTTTCATTCATTTGGGCTTCTCTTATACATTCATGCAGATCAGGTGTAACCGTAACATTCGTAACCATAAGTCTTCCTTCTCTTACTGTTACATCTGCTCCAATCAACTCCTCTAATGGCTTTACCTCCAAATTTCTCAATTCAGCCATTCGTACATTTCGACTCAACGCATCAGCAACCACATTTGCCTTACCTGGATGATAATTTATAGGACACTTATATTCTTCAAGAAATTCCATCCATCTCCTTTGCCGCATATTAAGATCTTTTTGAGTAAACAAATATTTCAGACTCTTGTGGTCGGTGAAAATTTCAAATGTAGCACCGTACAAATAATGTCTCCATTTCTTTAAAGCAAACACAATAGCAGCCAGTTCAAGATCATGGGTAGGGTAATTCTGCTCATGTGTTTTTAATTTCCTCGAAACATAAGCTACCACTCTCCTGTCTTGCATCAAAACACCACCTAACCCTTCTTTAGATGCGTCTGTGTAGATCTAATAACTTTGTTCGGGGTGTGGGTGTATCAAAATAGGTGCTGAAGTCAATCTTCGCTTAAGTTCCTGGAAACTTTGCTCGCACTTATCATTCCACTGAAAATCCACCTTCTTTTGGGTCAATCGAGTCAAAGGTCCGGCAATCTTAGAAAAATCTTGTATGAATCGCCGATAATATCCTGCCAATCCAAGAAAACTTCTTATCTCGGTTGGATTCTGCGTCCTTTTTCAATGAGTCACCGCATCAACTTTAGAAGGATCAACTGATAATCCACCCTTAGAAATTACATGTCCTAAGAATGATACCTTCTCCAACCAAAACTCACACTTACTAAACTTGGCATATAATTTATGTTCTCGCAGAGTTTGCAATACTTGCCTCAAGTGGTCTTTATGAGCTTCAGGAGTCGGCGAGTATACTAGGATATCGTCGATAAAAATAACCACAAATTGATCCAAGTACGGTCTAAATATGTGATGCATAAGATCCATGAAAGTAGCAGGTGCATTTGTTAACCCAAAAGGCATTACTAAAAATTCAAAGTGACCATACCGTGTGTTGAATGCCGTCTTGGGTACATCCTCCGCTCGAATTTTCACCTGATAGTATCCTTGCCTCAGATCCAATTTAGACTAGCATCCAACTCCTCGTAGCTGATCAAACAATTCATCAATAAGTGGTAGAGGATACTTATTCTTCACGGTCACATTATTCAGTCCGCGATAATCAATACACAGTCGCAAGGTTCCATCTTTCTTTTTAACGAACAATACCGGAGCTCCCCAAGGAGATGTACTCGGTCGGATAAATCCTTGCTCCAATAGGGTTTGCAACTGCTCTTTTAACTCTTTAAGCTCAGTTGGTGCCATTCGATAGGGAGATTTGGACATAGACTCTGTTCCTGGTATTAAATCAATTGAGAACTCCACTTCCCTATCTAAAGGTAAAGATGTTAACTCTTCCGGAAATACATCTTGAAATTCTTGCACCACAGGAACTCTTTCAAGCTCAATCTGTTCTTCAGGTTTATTTATCAAATGTGCCCATATTCATTTGACAACCTTTTCGTAACATCTTTGTTGCCTTTGTCCCTGATATCAGAAAGTTTACATCTTTTGCTTTACTTCCCCGGAACTCCAAGATTGGCTCACCAGGCTTACAAAATTTCACTGTTTTACCATGACAATCCAATTGAGCATAATGCTTAGCTAACCAATCCATTCCTAGTATAACATCATATCCTTTAAAAAGGTAAAATAATAAGATCTCCCTCTAAGGTAGTTTTTCCAACAATAATATCACAATTAACGTATACCATTTCTGCAATCTCACTATTACCCATGGGCGAACTAACCAACAATTTATAGGAAATCTTAACAGGTATGCAATTCAAATATTGAATAAAATGAGGTGCAACAAATGAGTGCGAAGAACCAGGGTCTATCAATACTCGTGCTACTTGTGAAAATATAGTTAGCGTACCTTCCACTATTACCCATGGGCGAACTAACCAACAATTTATAGGAAAGCTTAACAGGTATGCAATTCAAATATTGAATAAAATGAGGTGCAACAAATGAGTGCGAAGAACCAGGGTCTATCAATACTCGTGCTACTTGTGAAAATATAGTTAGCGTACCTTCCACTACGTTTGCATCGTCTATCATCTTTTCTCCATCCAAGGCAAACACGCGTGCCTTTACTTGTGGTCTTCCCGCCTTCTTTTCGGGTACTGTTCGGGCTCCAACAGGTCTTGTATTCACATTTCCAGAGTTTGGATTATTTTGAAAACGATTCCTTGAGCTTGGGCATTGGGTAGTGTTATGCCCAGAACTTCCACAAATTAAACACAAATTCAACCTTCTGCGACATGTCTCGTATCTATGTCCGTCTTTCCCACAATAATTACAAGATTGACTATTCGACCGTTGTGGTAACATAGCATATTTACCTCGCTTTTGGCCTCCAACTTGGTTTGTAAACGGGCCATTGTTTCTCCGTTTCGGATATCGGCTAGTTGTTGCTGGAATTTGTCGTTGTGCAGATATCACCTTATCACTTATCTCAGTTCGTGTAGCTGACTCAACAGCCGCTCCAAAATTCATAGGAGGTAGTGGTGCCAAAGCTCTTTGTAGCTCAGGTCGGAGTCCTTTGGTGAATTGTCGGGTCTTAGTCTCGTGTGTGTTGATAAGACGCAGACAATACTTGGATAGCCGATTAAACTTAGCAACATATTGACTCACCGTCATCATTCCTTAACGAAGGTTTTGAAATTCATCTTTGGTGGAATTCACCTACAACAACAGTTATCAAAAGAGTTATCAAAAGAGTATTGGTATGGCACCGTATGAAGCTTTGTATGGTCGGAAATGTCGGTCACCGGTTTGTTGGGACGATAATGGTGAGAAGACAGTAACAAGGCCGAAATTAGTACAAGTTACGAAGGAAATAGTTCCGTTAATCCGGGAAAGAATCAAGATCGGAAAAGACATACATAAAATTTGTGCAGACAGTAAACGAAGACCGTTGGAGTTTCAGGTGGGCGACAAAGTATATCTTCGGGTTTCACCAACTCGGGATGTTATGAGATTCGAAAAGAGTGCAAAGTTGAGTCCTAGGTACATTGGCCTTTATGAGATTTTGGAAATGGTTGATGAGTTGGCTTACCGTTTGGCGCTACCACCAACGCAGTCACAAGTACATAATATATTCCATGTGTCGCAGCAGAGGAGGTATGTGCCGGATCTCAACCACGTACTTGAAGTTGAACCGTTGGAACTACACGAGGACTTAACATATGTTGAGGTACCAGTTAGGATTGTGGACCAAAATGATCAAGTCTAGAGGCGTCGCGCCATTCCCTATGTGAAGATACAATGGTCATATCATACTGAGCATGAGGATATTTTGGAACTAGAGGAAGATGTTAGTAGTGCCCTAGGACCATTAGCACATGTTGTGCGTTTTATTATCTTTTGAGCATGTAATTGAATAGTTAATTTTGCTTTTGATTATCAAATGTGTGATTTGATAGTAAAACTCATTAGCCTATGTAATTACTATTCTAGAAGTCCCTAGTTTTATGTAATGCTTAATTACTATGAAATAAAACTAGTATGATTGTTGATTGATAATCTTGTTTTACTGATCATGTGTAATGGATACAAATCACATCATAGATGCAATATATAGGGATACATTGTATTGGACGTGATCCGTTAGAGAAGTAATACTTCATGGTCTTAAGTCATAAGTATTACTTCCTCAATACTATTTTAGAATCCTTAGACCTTATGTCTTCATTGATTCTAGTATGAATGGAGCCACGTTTTGACTCGATCGGACGTTACTTGTAACGAGTAATCAATACGATCGATGATCGGATGTAGTGTCCTATCATAGCTTGAATGTGAGAGACATTGTAAGGAATTTGTCCCTCTCTATTATTGAGAGAGATATCCATGGGCCCCTCGATAGGGAAAGAGCTGTTTAAATGCATGGCCGTGCTCAAATGTATTTGATAAAGTGGTTATCAAATGCTATTTGTCGAAACAGTCTACCTGGAGATCGAGCATAAATACAATTAAGCTTAATAAGGGTGACGACCACCATGCCTTATGCTTAATTAGGATATCGCGAGACAAAGGGATTAAATAGTAGATTGATATTAGGTTCCGTTGTAAATTCATTCACTTTGGGTAGTCACAATGTCCTGCTAGGGGCCGCTTGTGATTTATGAACTCACACTACTACTAAGTGTGTTTTCATTGCCATTGTGAGATGAACCTACAGGGTCACACGCATAGACGAGCTAACGAGCTTCATGTCCAGATTCAATGAATCTAGAATGTGTCTAGGTTCATTGTATCTGACATTCACCTTTCTGAGAATGATAAAGCGTTATCATTCGAATTAGAGATAAGGGGCATTTTCGGTATAGCTGGGATTACGTGGGAGTCATTATCCGATAAAGACTCCCACTACCAGCAGAATTCTAGGGAACGTGGGAGTTAGAGACTCCCACTGCCGAGAGGAGTTGGGGATGTGAGAGTTGGTTATGGGAACAAACTCTCACACCCTATATAATTATCTCTTGGCCGAAACCCTAAGGTAAGGATTTTTCCAGCCGCAACCTTTCCCATTCTCTGAAATCTGATTTTAGTTTTGGTCTCCCTTTTCTCTCTAATTTCCGAAAATCATAAAGACGAAGAGCTAGCACTCGCCGCCCGTTTCGTCGCGTGGATACCAGTAGAGGGATATTCCGCAAAGGGAATTCCGTTGGTGGCAACAAAGAGTCCAAGAAACGTGATCTTCCATTCAAGAAGTAGCTTCTTGAATCCGAATAAGTAAGTTCTTTATTGCTGTTTTTCGAATTGTTTCATATGAGCGGATCCTTCAGGGGAGGATCCATGGGTGTTTGGAATGAGTTTCCGCCCATGAATCCCTTCAGTGGTATCAGAGCCTTGCTCATACGACTCGATTTCGGCATTGTTCATCAGACAATAACACTATCAATTCCCATTTGATATGTGTATGTTTGAAAAAAACAGAAAAATCGTTTCTTTGATCATGAAAATTGCATAAACTGTTTAAATGCGTTTAAAGAATGTATCTTTTGATGAATATATGTGATATATGCATAAATTGCTCTCGGTTTATCATGTTTATACGATTTTATGAACTGCTGTTGTATAAACTGTTTTCGGTTTCATGATTCTGCATGAATTGCCTTAGCATGATTCGGTTAGAAATTTAATTCGATTAATTTGCATAAACTGTAAATCTATAATTAATTAGATTAATTCGGTAATATGCATAAACTGTTTATGATTATGAATCTGTTTATGAATCGATTATATGCATAAACTGTTTATGAATCGGTTATCAATTCGATTAACCAATGCATAATCCGATTATGTAAGTTAGGCAATTGAGGGGTAAATCGGGACCGCCGCCAGCTCTGCGTAGTGGCAACACATATAAACTTGTATTTATATCCGCGAATTATTTATGTCATGTTTTATGTGATATTAGCATGGTGAATAGCATGGCCTACTATACCCCTTATTTTACATATTTTGGTTGTAATTTTATAATACGACCTACGAGTCGTTTTTCAATGTTGTAAAATTGTAATCGCTATATTAGATTAGCTTTACTGCTTTACATTGAAGGCTGGGTATGCCCATGCAAATATGTAACAAGGCTGGAGATGCTGGATCGAAGACATTATCCATGAGATGGATTTTGACCTAGATTGACCCTTGACTCCCACAAGGCTCATGGGAGTCATTATAGGAATAGGCCATGCTATATCACATTTACATTTTCGCTCCATATCCTGCGTGTGATGTTTATTTTATGTCTGGATGGATTTAATTTTGAACGTCACATCAAATGGTTTTAATTAAGTCTTAAAGTGCCTACCATAACCTAAGCACTCCATAAGCTTGGATCATCATTTTTCTGCTTGCCAAAGCAACAGATAAAGTGGTTACCTAAGTAAAGGGAGATGGGAAAATAGTGATTTCCATAATGCTTAGACATGGTCCGACTTAACTAGGCTATCAAAATAGTTTTGGGCCTAGGGCATAAAATGGGAAATAGCCGGGACATATAGATGTCAATCCCATTAGATGATTTTACTTTAATTGTGGGTGTTAAGCCAAAGCTTTCCTATAACTATTGTAAAATATTTTTCCCCACTATTATCAAGTGTTGAAATTGTGGAAAATATTTTTGCTCAAAAACTAATAACTTTGCAATTAACTTAATGTAGATAAATGGCAACCAATTCATCACACAATTCATTGCGATCCGTCCTTGAGAAGGAAAAACTAAGCGGGACCAATTTCCTTGATTGGGCCCGCAACTTAAGGATTGTCCTTAAGCAGGAAAGAAAGCTGTACGTTCTTGATACGGACATTCCTGAACAGCCTGCCAATAACGCCTCTAGAGCTGAAAGAGATTCTTGGAATAAGCATTTCGATGACTCTAACGATGTGACTTGTCTCATGTTAGTCACAATGAGCCCTGACCTTCAAAAACAGTTTGAAGGAGTTGAGGCTTTCCAGATGATGGGCCAGCTCAAGGAAATGTTCCAAGAGCAAGCTCGTCATGAAAGATTCCTCACAACTAAGGCGTTAAATAGTTGCAAAATGGCCCCTGGAACCTCTGTGAGTGCACACGTTCTTAAGATGAAGGGCTATTTTGACCAACTTGAGAAACTTGGGGCTCCCGTAGGTCATGGCATGCCCACAGATATGATCTTGGGCTCACTCCCACCGGAGTATGACCAATTCGTTATGAACTTCAACATGCATGCCATGGAGAAGACCATACATGAAATACACGGGATGCTCAAGCAGGCTGAACTGAACATTAAGAAGACCCCTGAAGTCTTAATGGTTCAAAAAGGGAATTTCAAGAAGAAAGGCAAGGGAAAGCCCATGGCTAAGAGAGGCAAAGGCAAAGGCAATGACAAGCCCAAGCCCAAGCCCCAGCCCAAAGCCAAGGCACCAAAGGAGGGAGTTTGCTTCCATTGTGGCGAACCAGGCCATTGGAAACGGAACTGCAAACTCTATTTGGAAGAGAAGAAAAAGGGAAAGGCCAGTTTGACTGTCTCTCCAGGTATTTATGTTATAGAAATTAACATGTCTGCTCCTACTTCATGGGTATTAGATACCGGTTGTGGATCTCACATTTGTGCAAATGTGCAGGGGTTCAAAAGGAGTAGATCACTGGCAAAAGGAGAAGTGGACCTCAGAGTAGCAAACGGAGCAAGAGTTGTTGCTGTAGCTACTGGGACATTTAATTTAGTTTTGCCAAGTGGCCTTATTATAGAACTGAATAATTGTCTTTATGTTCCAACTTTGAGTAGGAATATTATTTCAGTTTCTTGTTTGGATATTGAAGGTTTTGAATTAAATATTATGAATAAAATTTGCACCATTCATAAAGATCGTATCTTTTATGGAGATGCCTCTTTGATGAATGGGCTTTATGTTCTTAACCTCGATGATTCCAATAAAAGGCCCATCTATAACATTAATACTAAGAGGTTTAAATCAAATGACTTAAACCAGACCTACTTTTGGCACTGTCGTTTGGGCCACATAAATGAGAAACGCATATCAAAGCTCCATTCAGATGGAATTTTAACATCATTTGACTTAGAGTCTTATGAGACGTGTGAATCTTGCTTGTTGGGCAAAATGACTAAAGCTCCCTTTACTGGACAAAGTGAGAGAGCTTCCGATTTGTTGGGCCTCATACATACAGATGTTTGTGGACCAATAAACACTAGTGCTAGAGGAGGGTTTCCGTACTTCATCACATTCACAGATGACTTCAGTAGATATGGCTACGTCTATCTAATGAAACATAAATCAGAATCTTTTGGAAGATTCAAAGAGTTTCAAAATGAAGTACAAAATCAACTTGGTAAAAGTATTAAGATACTTCGATCAGATCGAGGTGGCGAATACCTTAACCAAGAGTTTGACGAACATCTTAGTGGTTGTGGAATTGTTTCACAATTAACTCCCCCTGGCACACCACAATGGAATGGCGTGTCAGAACGGAGGAATCGCACCTTATTAGATATGGTTCGATCTATGATGAGTCAAACAAGTCTTCCAATTTCCTTTTGGGGCTACGCCCTAGAAACTGCTGCATTTATATTAAATAGAGTTCCTTATAAAGCGGTTCAGAAAACTCCATATGAGATATGGACTGGGAAACGACCTAGCTTGTCATTTCTCAAAATTTGGGGATGCGAGACGTACGTAAAACGCTTGTTATCTGATAAACTCGCCCCTAAATCTGACAAGTGTTTGTTTGTGGGATATCCTAAAGAAACTAAAGATATTACTTCTATCTTCCATCAGAGAACAAAGTGTTTGTTGCTCGTAATGGTTTATTCCTTGAAAGGGAATTTATTTCCAAAGAGGATAGCGGGAGTAAGATCCATCTTGAGGAAATTCAAGATCCCCCAAACAACATCCGAACCAACTTTAGAAGTTCAAGCAAGCTCACGTGGCCGATACCGAGCTTCAATCTTTGACACAAGGCCCAAGGAGGTCGAGTCGGGTACATCAACAGCACTGAGAGATATGGATTTCTCGTGGATCGATGATCATCGAGTTGAACCGATTGATCAAGATGAACCCACTACCTACAAAGAGGCAATTCGTAGTTCCGAGTCGATAAGTGGCTAGAGGCTATGAAGTCCGAGATGCAATCCATGTACGACAACCAAGTATGGACTTTGGTTGACCCACTCGAAGGGTGCAAGGTCATTGATAACAAATGGTGTTATAAAAAGAAGACCGACATGGATGGTAATGTACACACTTTTAAATCGCGACTAGTAGTTAAAGGTTATAGACAAGTTCATGGTATTGACTATGGCGAAACCTTTTCCCCTGTTGTGATGATAAAGTCAATTAGGATTTTACTTGCCATAGCCGCATATTATGACTATGAGATATGGCAAATGGATGTTAAGACTGCGTTTCTTAATGGAAACCTTCTCGAGGATGTGTATATGACACAACCTGAGGGGTTTGTTGATCCAACAAATCCTAGCAAAGCGTGTAAGCTTCAAAGGTCCATTTATGGATTGAAGCAAGCATCTCGAAGCTGGAATCGTCGCTTTGATGAACGTATTAAAGAATTCGGTTTCATCAAAAACGAAGACGAGCCTTGTGTTTATAAGAAAGTAACTAATAATGCAAGAGTGTTCCTTGTGCTTTATGTGGACGACATTTTCATCGATTGGAAATGACATCCCCACATTACAAAGCGTAAAAAGCTTGGTTGGGGAAGTGTTTTTCCATGAAAGACTTAGGCGAGGCTACATACATTTTGGGTATTAGAATCTATAGAGATAGATCTAACAAAATGATTGGCCTAAGCCGGAGTGGATACATTGACAAGGTACTCAACGGTTCGACTTTGCAAGACTCCAAAAAGGGATTCTTGCCCATGTCACATGGCGTTAAACTCAGCGAGAACTCAAGGACCTTCCACAAGGGAGGACCAAGAGCGCATGAGTAAGATCCCATATGCTTCGACCATTGGGTCTATTATGTGCGCCATGATATGTACTCGCCCTGGATGTCTCATTTGCTTTAAGTATGACAAGCGGATATCAATCGACCTCGGTGAGTCACATTGGATCTGCAGATCAAGAGCATTCTTAAGTACTTGAGAAGGACTAAAGATATGTTCTTAGTTTACTGAGGTCAAGAAGGAAGTCCGGTTGTAAATGGTTACACGGACGCAAGCTTCCAGACCGACGTAGAAGATTATAGATCGTAATCTGGTTTTGTGTTTTGTTTGAATGGAGGTGCTTGTGAGCTGGAAGAGCTCAAAGCAAGAAACCGTGGCCGACTCTACAAATGTGGTCGAGTATCTAGTCGCTCTCAGGCAGCCTAAAGAAGCTCGTTTGGATCGGGAAGTTTGTTGATGAACTAGGTGTCGTCCCCTAGCATTGTGAACCCAGTGGACCTCTATTATGATAGTACTCGGTGCCATTTCACAAGCTAAGGAACCTAGATCTCACCAACGATCCAAACACATTCTCGAAAGCGCTTTCCATCCGATTAGAGAGATCATCGACAGAGAGACGTTAGTATTTGCAAAGTTCATACATGACGACAACATTGCAGATCCATTGACCAAGCCACTCCCACGACCTCAAACATGAGAGTCATACTAGGTCAATGGGATTGAGGATCATGTATGATTGGACCTAGGGCGAGTGGGAGATTGTTAGTAGTGCCCTAGGACCATTAGCACATGTTGTGCGTTTTATTATCTTTTGAGCATGTAATTGAATAGTTAATTTTGCTTTTGATTATCAAATGTGTGATTTGATAGTAAAACTCATTAGCCTATGTAATTACTATTCTAGAAGTCCCTAGTTTTATGTAATGCTTAATTACTATGAAATAAAACTAGTATGATTGTTGATTGATAATCTTGTTTTACTGATCATGTGTAATGGATACAAATCACATCATAGATGCAATATATAGGGATACATTGTATTGGACGTGATCCGTTAGAGAAGTAATACTTCATGGTCTTAAGTCATAAGTATTACTTCCTCAATACTATTTTAGAATCCTTAGACCTTATGTCTTCATTGATTCTAGTATGAATGGAGCCACGTTTTGACTCAGTCGGACGTTACTTGTAACAGAGTAATCAATACGACTGATGATCGGATGTAGTGTCCTATCATAGCTTGAATGTGAGAGACATTGTAAGGAATTTGTCCCTCTCTATTATTAGAGAGAGATATCCATGGGCCCCTCGATAGGGAAAGACTGTTTAAATGCATGGCCGTAGCTCAAATGTATTTGATAAAGTGGTTATCAAATGCTATTTGTCGAAACAGATCTACCCGGAGATCGAGCATAAATACAATTAAGCTTAATAAGGGTGACGACCACCATGCCTTATGCTTAATTAGGATATCGCGAGACAAAGGGATTAAATAGTAGATTGATATTAGGTTCCGTTGTAAATTCTTTCACTTTGGGTAGTCACAATGTCCCCGCTAGGGGGCCGCTTGTGATTTATGAACTCACACTACTACTAAGTGTGTTTTCATTTCCACCGTGAGATGAACCCTACTGTGGTCACACGCATAGACGAGCTAACGAGCTTCATGTCCGGATTCAATGAATCTAGAATGTGTCTAGGTTCATTGTATCCGACATTCACCTTTCCGAGAATGATAAAGCGTTATCATTCGAATTAGAGATAAGGGGGCATTTTCGGTATAGGTGGGATTACGTGGGAGTCATTATCCGATAAAGACTCCCACTACCAGCAGAATTCTAGGGAACGTGGGAGTTAGAGACTCCCACTGCCGAGAGGAGTTGGGGATGTGAGAGTTGGTTATGGGAACAAACTCTCACACCCTATATAATTATCTCTTGGCCGAAACCCTAAGGTAAGGATTTTTCCAGCCGCAACCTTTGCCATTCTCTGAAATCTGATTTCAGTTTTGGTCTCCCTTTTCTCTCTAATTTCCGAAAATCATAAAGACGAAGAGCTAGCACTCGCCGCCCGCTTTACGTCAGCGTGGATACCAGAGAGAGGATATTCCGCAGAGGGAATTCCCGTTGGTGGCAACAAAGAGTCCAAGAAACGTGATCTTCCATTCAAGAAGTAGCTTCTTGAATCCGAATAAGTAAGTTCTTTATTGCTGTTTTTCGAATTGTTTCATATGAGCGGATCCTTCAGGGGAGGATCCATGGGTGTTTGGAACGAGTTTCCGCCCATGAATCCCTTCAGAAGATGCCCGGAAGAAATATCTGCATTTGTTTGAGAACCAAGGTCAGTGAAGTTTCAGGGCTTAAATTTGGGTAAGGGAAAAAGATGCGATACCCGGGACTGTTAGAAAAACTATTTTTACATGACTTGCCTTTAATTTTGCATCTATGTGTCATTAATTTCTATAGCATGATATAATTAGATGTGAAATGTGGTTATGTGATTAAATGTTACATTACAACATGTTTATGTGTTATTTGTAGTACGTTTAGTGTGGGGGGGACGTTTTCATCATGATTGTAAGTTGAGGGACTTAAGTGTAGGCTTTGGAAACTTTAGTGGCTAGAGGGCAAGAGAGTTGAATGGATTTGGAAAGGGAGTTATGGCTAAGAAATTTGAAACGAAAGGAGAGAAAAGTAACACTTGGTAAGAAAGAGGGAAGAAGAAACAGTGCAGATTTCTAGAGTGTTGTGAAGTTTCTTAAACAATTACCATAGCTACAGAAGTCAGAATTGAGTGATTCCAATTGGGTTTTGAAGCCAACTGATCAGGCTACGTAATAGACTTGACGGATTTAGATTTGGAGTTCCTTAGAGAGAGGAATTTCGGTTTGAATATGTTGGTTCTGTCATCTTTGGAGATTTTTGGGTTTTGGTAGATTTTGCTTAAGATTGACATGTAAGGATCCTTCACCCTTGTATTTTCAGTCCTTAAACTTCATAAATTGTTATTTTTATCAAACTTACTGATTTGCTATGATATGGATTTCATTTATGTTTTCAATGCATTAAATTGGATGAAGTATTGTTGAATTTGTATTGTTGTTAGTATGTGAAGTTGAGGTCTTGTTGCGTTTGTAATTGCTATATGATTGATCGTTGTTTGGACTTCCTATATGTTTAATTCCTGATTCGAGCTCGTGTATGTTGGTGGTCCTATGCCAGGACTCGTCAAACTTCGTCCTGGTTAGGTGCCCGGGAGCACTCTTTCATATGTCTTTGGCTTTGACTCGGATCCTAACGAGTATAAATAGATGGAATGTTAACAGTTGTTCTGGGGCTCACAAGGATGAGTGATGACATAACTGGCGTGTCCTTAAACCTTTGGCCCTTTCGTTTGGAGGGTTCAATATCCGAACCTATGTGTATTTTGGCCCACCGTGATGGTAAATGAATAGTTATGCACTGGAATTCGTATTGGAATATTTGACTTACGAATCTGTTTGAAGTGTGTGGATTGTACATGGTGCCCATAACATAATTTCCGATTTGTGAGTGTCAAATGTTATGTATACGTTTCTAGCATGTTATATGGTTGTTGTGTAAGTGTTTTGTTTTGTATCGTATTTGGAGGAAAAAACTAGAATTTCTGGGTTGAAAACAAAGTGTTGCAGAAATGAGGTTTTTTTGTACCAAATTGCACTGAAAAATCGATTTCCTGAACTTCGTCCGCATCTTCGTCCGCGTAACAACTGGGATAAATTTTTTTGCGGACGATACATAAGACGATTCATTCGTCCGCAGTTCCTGGAAACTGATTCGTCCGTGGATTGTGCTTTGACTGTTTTGCTATTTCGTTCCGTTTCAGTTCTGTATAGTATTGTTTAAATTGCATTTTCAAGTTATTTCAGTCTCTATATATTTCAAATGCTTTGGGATTTAGGTAAATGTTTTCGAGTCTATTTGATACTTCATCCTGAGGGTGATCGATGCTTATTGGGATTTTAGCTCTCCCTTATTTTTTTGAATGTTTTGCATATGAGTATTTTGATGGTCCCATTGCCATCCCTATTTACAGGGTGTGACATAAGCAGATAGAGGTTTTGAGAAATCAATCTCCACAATTTAAAATTAGATCGAACAAAAAATGCATGGACTAATGATGCAGGCTAGCAGATTAATTATGAAACCCAAAATTCTCAATTAGATAATAGCGGTTGGAGTTTGTTGATAATCATTGAACGGTCGGTGGAATCATTTAGAAATGACAAGGTATTTAAAAGGTAGTAATATTATTCAGCAAAGGCAAAGAGTAAAGCGGAATGTTTATTAATCAATTTGGATAAAAAGTCAACCAAATAAGCAAAACCTAACTGAAAGCATGCATACTACCGCCAATGACCCGAAAACCAACAAGTCGGGTCATTGGCGGAGGCAGGAATTTATCACAGTGGACGAATTTCTTACTGAAATTTTTATGGGTGCGAAATACAATATTTATAAAAAAAAATACCACAAAACAAAAAAAAAGTCTATACAAAATTCGTTGTTTCTGAAAATTTTGAGGGGGCTCCTGCCCTCATGAAGCTCCGCCACAGCAACAAGCCTGTAAACTAGTATTCTCAAATAAGATTAGTTACAAGGGATATATCTATGTAGAACATGACTAATCTTCTTAGGTCTTCAAGTCTTTAAGATGTAATCTTCTTTGAGTTTGGCTTGAGACCTTAATCAATCTCTTCATGTGGTGAAATCCTTTTGCAATCTTCTAGGTGTAGCACCATGTACTTCGTCACTTCCTTTGTTAAGAGCCTACTTCATGATAAACTTCACATGAGATTGAGTAATGGGTCTACTTCAAACTTGTGTCATGGAGTGTTGCATAGTGTAGCTTCTTCTGGATGAATCCTTCAAAGTGATTCTTGATATGGCATCTTCAATGTCGTAGTATTATCACCTTTGAGGTTCATAGAAGCCTCCTTACCATTTTCATCAATGTAGGTGTGAATGAAAGATACTATCATCAAAATACAATCTCACACAAACATAAAAGTTTCTCAATGGTTTGTTATCATTAAAATTACGATGATCACATATGTCCTTAGGCTTACACAACTCATATCCCTTGTCAAATATTAAAACAAAACAAAAAATATAGCCAATGAGAAGTTGTATTATATTACTTTTTAAAATAAATCAACTCGAATGATGTTGGAATTTGTTCCCTTTAACAAAAATCAAGGACATTTTTCATTTAAAAATAAAATAAACATAAGAAACACAAAACTCTTTTTGTTTTAATTTTTTACTTTTGAAAATATTCAAAATGTATATAATACAAATGGAAAGTTGTGCCCGGTAACTGAAAGCACAAAAATAATTTCTATTAAACATGAATTAATGTCTTTAACAATATGAACTAAAAATGGGCTGACACAAAACGTTGACTTATTTGCAATGCTTGGTGCACAGTCGTAACGGTTGGGATTTCGAGTTAGGAATCATCTATCACACTCTATTATTTATCCTTTGTTCTTTTCATAAAAAAAATGTTATATTTTTCACTCACCCTCTTAAAATTCAACCACTACATGTAGGGTTTACATTTTCCCCTTGAGTAAATTAAAAATACAGATACATCCCTCACTTTTGAATAAACTACATAAGAGTACTTCAAATAAGAAGGATGATAACAATCCAATCCTAGGAGTTAGTCAATGAACATCGATTGTTAAAATACAAGAGACATCACATTAAAACATAATGAATATTCAAATTTACCCTTAAAAAAAATTATATGCTTTTTTGGCTAAACTTTTAAATTTCACATTTTATTTTATTTGAAGAAAACCTCAATCACGGTGAAAATTTTATTAACTTGAATTGATCACTTTCATATTGCATACTAGAGAAAAGAAGATGAACACATGGTGTACCAAGCCAATCTAAACGGCATAAACCCCTCACAAAGGTGAAAGGGAGGCACACCAAAAAGTAATGTAAAAATTTGAGTAGTTCGGTTATCACACACATGATTTGTAAGAGAATTCACAACATTGTTAATCAAACTAAGAAAACGAATTTAACCACTTTTGGGGAAGCAGGGAGGAAGCAAAGCAAAAAGAAAATGATTGAGGAAGGGTGGAAAGAACAGAAAACTGAAAGAAGCAAAAAAATAAGAAAAAGAAGGGATTTTGTTGTTGGTGGAACGAAGTCACGAAATACCAACCAATTATTTTGCATTGATAAGATACAAATATGAAATGGGCAATTAAATATTTCCGTCATGTTAAAGCAAGGTTATTTTTGTAATTTTACTTCAAAAGCACTTTGGCAATTTGTATTAAGAGAATATTAGCATTTTTCACACTAGACGCATTTTGTTCATTTTATTTTTAATTATGTAAATTTTTAGGTGTTTCAAAAAAAATAAATTAGAATTAGAATTGAATTCAACATCAATTCCATAATTTTACCAAACAAATGAATTCAATTATTTGAATTTCTTAGAATTCTAATTCTGGGAATTCCATAGATTTAGAAACCTTTAGAATTCCAATTCCATATAATTCCAATTTCCGATAACAAACACCTTAGAGTGTTTTCTTTTTTTCTTCCTTTTTCTTTTAGGGAAATAAAGGAATATATAGTTTTGTTTTCACAAGTTTTTGGTATAATTTATTAATAAGAAGTATATACAAGTCCTTTTTTCGTTATCTTAATAACTTTTCTGCAAATGAAAATAAGTATTTTGTAATTAACTTGATAAGGAAGGATAAATTTGTATTTTGAACAAATTTAGAGGGGATAATTGAAAAATACCACCACGTGTTTGTTTGATATATAATAAAAGGACAGAACATGGGCTACATTGTGAAACATAAAATTTAGACCGCTAAATGCCTTACAATGTTTGCAAATGAGGAAGATTTTCTTATAGCCTCTAATGATTTTTTACCAATTTCAGCTATCTTTACCAAAATTGAGTCATTTGGTTCGATATAAACAATGAGACTGAAGTCAAAAAAAAAAAAAAAACGAATTATGAATTTTAAATGAAACTTTTTTTTTTTTGAAACCCGAATGGACGATTGCCCCATATAGGGGAGAGAGGTCCTCACAAGAGGAGGATGGTAGTCCTAGAAAGGGAAATTTAAAACTTAACCCATGTAAGGGGAAAGGGGAGAGTATTGAACTCATAACCTCATAATCGTGAGCAGACCTTTGCCCCACTGGGCTAAGGACCTTGTGATAATTTTAAATGAAACTTAGTTCAAGAACAACCGCATATAAGTGAAAAGTCATTCGAGTTATTTAGCAAAAAGGTCATTCGAGTGACCCCACTAATAAATATGGTATATTTTACTCTATATAGATAATAAATATATAGATGACTCATACACAAAAAAAATTTAGTGACCCCGCTAATAAAATAAAAACTCTTCAAAATCTTTACCAGTGTCGTGTGCCCACTATTCTATAGTCCTGAATCTGTCACTGCTCGTCAACTATCAGTTGTTGTATGAAATTTTGGATGTCTTTTGTTAAAAGGGATTGAAGAGAAGAATGTGTGCGGATAAGCTGTTTTGATGAATAGAAAGTTGGGTCTGTATTGGGTTTGGGTTTGGGTTTGGTCTGGTTTGAGACTCAAACTCAGACCCAAACCAACTTTGGATTGAGTTTGAGATTTGGTTTGGGGATGATTTAACACTTCAGATTTCATTTCCTGACTCAATCCAAAACTGGTTTGGGTCTGGGTTTGAGTCCGTATAATCCTCAATGTTTAATTTCAGTCTATTTAGTCCTTTAGAAATTTTCGTTTCGCCCTTATAGTCCTCAATGTTTAATTTTAGCCTGGAAAGTCCCTTATCTAGTTACGGGATGCATATAGAAATTCCACCACCTCTTATGATGTGGGCTTAGGGCAAATGGGTTCCTCCAAATTAGGGCAATAGAATTTGGGGTTTCCTTTTTATAACCATTTTTTATACTGATTTTTTATTTTGTAAATTTTATAGATTGAAACTAACAATTATGCCCCCACTCATTAAGCACGTGGATGGCATGAATTTGGGGTTGCCCTGATTCTGCCACATAAGAGGTGGTGGAACCTCATATATGTAGTCTGTAAATAGATAAGGGACTTTACATGCCAAAATTAAACATTGGAGACTATACGGGCGAAATGAAAATTTCTGGGGGACTAAATAGGTTGAAATTAAAAATTAGGAATTATACGGGCTAAACGAAAATTTATGGGGATAAAATAGATTGATTTCCCAAAAATCTTTATTTTTTATTTTTGTTGGAAAACTTTAGACAAAAACTTTTTTTCTCCGAAATGTTTTTATGCAAAATTATAACTTGATCTCCCAAATGTTTTCGAGGTTTTAGTTCAGCCCTTTGGGTGTGTTTGTTTCTATGGAATTGAAGCTTTAGAACTGGAATTGGTTTTTCCATTCCAATTTTCTTGTTTGGCTATCAACAAAATTATGGAATTGAAATTCCGATTTTCTTGATTGGCCCTCAATAAAAATCAACCCCCTCAATTCCACAAAATCAATTCAATTATATAATCAAGGAATTTAAATTCATAATTCTACTAGATTTGTTTTATGTTTTAAATATATCACGCATACAAGTTATTTTCTCCCTCATAAATAAATATATATAAAATGACGTAATTATCCCTAGTACAAAATGACTAAAGTGCCCTTAATTTAAAAGAACAAATGGTCTTTGCTTAAATGACAAAAATATCTTTAGTACGATTTCGAAATACATGTTTAATGCAAAATTATCATAATACCCTTGACACAAAACAACCATTTTGTTTTAAAAAAAAAAAAAATCATAAACACACATAACATAAATTACAAAAACACATTTGGTGCAAAATTATGAAGATATTTTTGACGCAAAATGACGAAAATATCATCGGCTCAAAATGATGAAAAATACATTCGCACAAAATGAAAAAATGTCTTTGGCTCAAATATTTGAAAATTCTTTTGATTCAAAATAACTCAAATACCCTCGATGAAAACGGTGAAAATACCCTAGATGTACCAAATGACGGAATGAAATTTGAATAAAATAAAATAAAAATCTTATCACAAAATGAAAAATTACCCTTGGTACAAAATGACAAAAAATTCATTTACATGAAATGCCTAAAATACTATCGGTATAGACTTGTTGAGAAATAATGAAAATGTTATTCATACCAAATGCAAAGACTAAACATAATGAAATGATGAAAATAACACTCGTATTTAAAAATAATGTTTTTACAATAATGGTATTTTCATCATTTTAAAAAAGTGTATTTTCACCATTTAACTAAGGGTATTTTCTTCATTTCCACCAGAGTATTTTTTATCATTTTGTAACTATTGACATTGATGTCATTCTTGACCAATGGTGTTTTTATCAATTTTAAGAATGGGCATTTTCGTTATTTTTTACTAGGGTTATTTTCGTCATTTTTCATCAAATGTATTTTTGTTTTTCAAGGCATTTTCTTCAATTCATACTAGAAATATTTTCTTCAGCACTATGAATATTTTTAAATTTTGCACAAGAAATATGTCTGTCATGTTAAAATAAAGATATTTTTGTCATTTTACTTCAAAGGTACTTCAACTATTTGTATTAGGGGAATATTAGTCTTTTTACATTAGAGACATTTTGTTCATTTTATTATTAATTATGCTAAATTTTTAATGTATTACAGTTTGAATTGAAGTCCACAACAATTCTATAATTTTATCAAACAAAGGAATTCAATAATTTGGAATTAAAATTTCTTGGGATTCTAATTCTTGAAATTCCATAAAACTGGAAAACCTTATAATTCTAATTTCATGTATTTCCATGGAATTTCATAAAAGGAAAATGCATGGCTCCTCAAAATGATGGACTAGAATGGCTAAAAATCTAAATTGAGTGTATAAAAGGACTTAAATACCCTTTTGGGAGTTTTCAAAATTTTATCACTCACATTAAAAATCTCTCATTTTCCTTTCCCAACATCTCTTTCATCCCTTTACCACCTCCCTTCATTAAATTTGTTCTCCAACCATTTTCCAAACTCAGAAAAAATGATAAACTAGTCACAAAATGCAAATAAAAAAAAGACTTCTTTTGTTAATCTGTTGCAAGGTTGATGGGTTTAGCTCTAAATCGTATTTTTCAATGTTGGGAAATTACATTCAATTGGCACATTACAACATATCTTCAAATCACAAGTTCCTCTTTTTTAGGATATTCAATTTTTCAAAGTTGGCTGATGATGAAATTTTTTAGATTTAAAACTGAAATAAACAAGTAATATTGTTAAGATATTAACTGAATTTTGTTGGGACTTTAGATATTAACAAACACTTTAAAAACAAATGCAATTCTTGTTTGGAGCTTCAGAGTCCAACAATAACAATTTAGTGCATGTTATCAGTTTGTGAAAAGCATGAATGAGTAAAAAAATAATTGAACAAAAATCTGTTATAACAGTGTAGAAATCGACAGAAATTAATATAAAATAATAATGTTTGTATTAATTAATTTTCAAATTACAATAGATAAATCTAACAAACGAAGCTTGTTCTGAAAATCTTGGTCCTGGAAGGCTCAAATTCAATGAGGAATTTAGTTGTGCCATGGAAGCATAATGTGCCAAGAGAACGACCTCCAGTTAAGAAATTGGAGTCACAGGCTTACTACCCACAATCAATTTCCACGCGGCATAGAAATGACCCATTTTTCAATCTCAGGTCGACGGTCCTCTCTGGGGTTGATGCCATTTGAATATCTGCAACTTTTTAATTTTTTTAGATCTGGAAGTATTATTGTTTTAGACTAAGTGTTATAATATTTAGTGTTCTAATAAACATTATTTTAAATTTGGCTACAAAATAAAAAAATTGGGGTAAATTTGTAAATTTAAAAATTATACCTCAGAAGAAATCGTTCAATTTATAAATTATAAAAATTGATTTCGGGTTAATTTGTTAAAAACAAAAAAAAATTGGGACCAAAATAATATTTTATAGAGACTTTAGGGTAATGAAATCACAATACTAGAGGACTTAGGTTAAACAATTAACAAAAGATATAGGAATTTTACGCGCAATTGGTGAATAAATATGTACCGTAAGTGTGATAGTGACATTTGGTGTCAGAAGCAATGAAAAGAAGGATGGAAAATGCCAATTTGGCTACAGTGCGGAACACCAAATGTTTTGCACCGTTCTAAATATTTAGTGGCCGCTGGATTAAGAAACTTACGGAAGAAATGATTTGGGTCTCAATACTTATCATGAAAAAGTGTAAAGTCAAATGATATTAGCCGTCTGATTCTTGATCTGACAGTCACCAAATATTATTCACGGTGCGAAACATTTGTTGTTCCGCTCTGTAACCGGGTTGGAAAATGTAGTTGGGAGCCTTTAGTGCATGCACTTTTTAAGAGAGTATTAACTTTTGCTTGAAAAAGTCATCTAGAAGCATTAAACATGTACATGTAGCCTTCTTTATAGATTATAATTTTCATTTTTTTAACAAATCGATGGAAGATTTAATGTTCAAAAGGGTAACAAGGTTAAAAAGTCTATTTTAGGCGATTTCTAGACAATCTTTTTGAGGAGACTAGCAATGTCCTTCATAGAATTGGAATTGCGAATTTTAAGAAACAAACACACCCTTAATGAATGTAAATTGTCTGTGGTATATGTTCTTTTTTTTTTCTCGGGGAAAGGGGATACAGGTATATGATTATATCAAATTTCAACAATTATTATTATTTTATATCCTTTGATACAGGTTTGATCCAACAATCGTTTCTCCAAAAAAAATCTATTTAACTGGATTGAAATTTTAATCATCACTCAGATCATCATATTAGTTGTATTAGTTTAATGATAGCGATACCCAATTTAACGAGTTTCAGTATTTTCTTTGGGATGAAGAACTTTTTGATTGTGCATTTTGAATTGACTACTTAAGTGTGGGAATCAGTTGCCACAGTGGAAAAGGCACAAAGGTTCAGGATTTCGATCCTGGGTCGATTCCCGCACTCCCCCTCCCCCCCCCCATCCCCCGCGTAAAAATTGACTACTTAAGCAGTTTAATTTATTATTAGGAAAAGTTAAGAAGATTTGTTTTGTGGATATTTTTGCAGGGGTCGATTTCTAGTTTAATTGAGCAAAAGATGGATTTTTCCAATGCAAATGATGTTGTTGATGATGTGAGATTTTTTAAGGAAAAGTTTGGAAACATGAAGAATTATGGGTAAATGTCTAAAGAATTATTGAGACAAATGATAACCAAAGACATGACAAATGCAGACAGTAACTATTTTAAATACATGACCAATAGTTACTTGTCTAATTTTCATGATCCACAACCCAGTCATGTGGGAAAATTAAATTACGTGGTAAGCCGCTACTTTGATTGGTTTCAATTTGGAAAGTTTGATTGTCCCCACATTGGAGGGCAAAAAATCTTTTGTCCCGATTCCTATCCCATCCCTGTTTTCAACAAATCACAATTCACTATGTGTATATTTAATTGAAAAAAAATATTTATATAGTAAATTCTAATTGGTTAGGAACAGGGATGTGGATAGGAATGAGAATACAGGATTTTCACCCACATTGGAGTCTAGCTTCACCTCTCATCGAAACCCGCATGAATTTGGTTTGAAAGGAAAATTAGTCAACTAAGGTATTTCTGTCTAGAATGAATGGAGGGAAATAAATCGACTTGACATATTTACATTCAAAGTAATTGAATGTGATATGCGAAAAAAGAGTATTAATCGAAATTTACCCATAGATAGGCAGTGATGACTATATTTTATAAATAAAAAGATATCTGTCTTGAATTATTAAAATAAAATTTATGAGATATTCTTAGAAACATGTTAGGAAACTATTTTTCTAATTACTGACTTCACTCTTCTTTGCTCTTTTTTGAATGTAGTATAAAAAATTTCATATGTAGATAATAATTTGTGATTGTCTTACATTTATTAAGTCAAAGGTGGTGATAAGCATGATTCCTGGCGGCATTCAAATGAAAACAATAGCCTCTGGGTTTAGGGTGAAGATTATGAGAATTCTTAGCAAGTCATATGACCAAGCCGAGCATATAAGGCTTCTAGAGGAAGTCAATTTGCGTCCACAGAATACGCATATAGTTATGCGTTCAAGAAGGGTAATATTTATTCCATCAGAAGAAATGGGGGAAATCATTGCTTGATCATCATTTTGGTAAGATGATTATCATTTCTTCCTCTTCAAAAAGTCTTTGTGAATCCATCTGATTTTGGATGTTTCATTCAGTTGGTCCTCATATAACATTCACTCTGCAAAAGTAGGAACATGATGACCTCACTAGCTTAGTAAGAAACACAACTCCCCTATGAATGAGCATGACCAAACCGGTGTAATAAGTTAGATTTCTCCTAAGATTATAAAGAATAATCATGAAAACGTAAATAACACGATAAAGAGTAAATATTTATCGGTGTAATTAATAAGGTAGATTATGTCACGCCCCGTGCCCACGGCCCCAGAACGTGATACATGGGGCTGGTAGCACCCACGACCATCTCTACTTGGCAACGGAACTCACTATGCCAAAAGGAATATCCCGAGATGATAATGAAGTATTAGGCCCATGCTTATATATAAGTAAGAAGTTTCAAAGTTATCCCATGTGGGATGAGGTTTCACATTTACCCCTTTTAAGGCCCTGCGTCCTCACTAGGTGCCCCAAACATACTTAGCTCAGGACCAATCAGGTGTGCAGGATTCTAGAGGTGGCCCCACCGCTTACGGCATGAGACTTAATTCCCACATGTCCGCCCGGTCACCGGCTCTGATACCATAAAATGTCATGCCCCGTGCCCATGGGCCTGAAATGCGACATGGGTCTAGCAGAACCCAGAACTATCTACTTGGCAATCGAACTCGCTATGCCAAAAGGAATATCTCGAGATGATAATGAATGATTAGGCCCATGCTTATATATCAGTCAAAACTTTCAGAGTTATCCCATGTGGGATGGAGCTGCACAGATTCCTCATAAGATTGATCTTCATATATCATTCCAAGATTTAGTAGTTCCCTAATATGTAAATGATTTTCTATTCCGTAAGGAATTCTAAACCGGCATGGGGATCAAAGTCGGACGGTGACCCTCCATGCCCAAAACATACTTACCCACTAATCATTCTTGCTTGAATATCCTCCAACTCGAGAATAAGCAATGGCCGCCACCATGAGCTCGAGATCAGATCACTCCATGAGCTCCAACTACATAATCTACCCTCCACAAATCCTAACTCTCGAGCGCTTTGTGAGAAAGATAACGTTGTCGATAACAACTTGGATTAGAGTGTTTATTAATTTTCATATTCCATTGTAACTTCTTTTGTTTCTTAATGAAATTTTAGAATTTCTCCCAAATTCTTCTTATTTCAAATAATGTTTTGGGTTTCTGTTGTTATTCTTAGGATCCTTCCCCTCGAGTTTCCCCTTAAGTTATCACCTTATCAAAGCAGGGATCTGGTCCCCTGAGATTTAAGCCAATGAAATATATCTAAGGCTTCATCCCTTAAATAAAATTGAGTACTCATTAATAAAATATTTCCTAAGGGACTCATCTCGAGTCTTAGCTATTTGTTTTGGCAACTGTGTGCTTAACCTTGGAATTTTCCCATGTCCAAACCTTTTATTTGTACATCTGTGTGATAAATGGTTGACTCTTCCCGAGTCGAAACTTTTTATTTAGGCATTTTTATGCCAAACTATGGACCCTTCCAGAGTCGAAACCTTTTATTTGGGCATCACCGTTCTAAATTGTGGATTCTTTCTGAGTCGAAACTTTTTTCAATACCCTCTCACAGGCCCTGTTCATAGCCGTTTACTTTTCCAAGAAAATAAATAGACAACGATTCTATTGAGCCACCTATGATGGTCCAACTTCCATATTCCCTTTTAAGAGGGGTCTCTTTCCCTATCAGCTAGGTTCACCATTCAAATTATCTTTCTTAGGAACTATGTCATCAAACAAACCTTCATTGTCCTTAAAAGGTTCTTCGGAGGAAGTAACCCCTCCTCCCTGCTAACTTAGCCCAAGCTTTTTCCAACTTTAGGATGTTTTAGTCCCACAAACTTAACATTTCCTTATTTCTAGAAGGTTTATTCCCTAAACCTCGTGGCCCTCTTCTCCAAACTGAAGAGAAACCAAATTATCCCTTCGCATCCAAGGATGCTGACATTATTAAATTTCTTGAAAAAATAATCCTCTCGTTTACTCACCAGTTTCATCTCCGACTGGGTCCTGTCGAGGGGAATAAATAATCCCACCTCCTACAACTCTTTGTAGAGGCTCTCGATATTACACGCATTCAGAGGGGATTACCTACATTCCATGGCTATTTTGCAGCTGCACCGGTGGGTCTTTTATTTTTTTGTCGATTTTTTGTTCCTGGATTTGGCGTAATGATCCCTTGTTGAGCCAGACCTATCAAGAAAATTTCAGGAATCATGAAATTTAAAGATTCTCTTAGGTGCTCGAGCGCATGCTGACCATCTATAAGGCCCACACTGGGAGTGTAACCTGCTCGTGTATCTAGAATACGCTGCTCATATGGATACTCCCCGATCATCCAATATGACTCGACCATCTTGACATTCATAGTCGACCATATGTGTATATCTTGTTTGGGAGATGAGTTTATGTCCATGGAATCCCCAGCGTGATGAAGCATTTTGCTTTAACTTTCTCGACGCGATAACTATCTATGAAAGATAGGACAAGTTTGCTCGATTCTTATGCTAAACGGAGGCGCATGATATTTCATTCCGAGTGCTGGTAGGAAGCTAACACAAATTTCTCTTATAAATATCTCCCACTTTTTTTATTTTATGTATTTCCCTTTTATTTTCTTAATGAAATAAAAGCACACTATCATTTTCCTTTATCTTGTTAACTAATTGTTGCTGATGTATGGTCGGGTTGTCTCGCCCAACCGGGTATTGTTCCACCCGACTTCCATTGGCTTCTATTCTCCTTTTTTCGAGAAAGTGACATTTTCCCCTTATGGATGACCCCTTATTGCCCACTTTGTCCTTGACCAGATTCCTATCCCCATATAGTGTAATTGATATGAACAAGCTGTATCAAATTCTTTTTTAGAATTTACAATTTTACTGTGATCGTCCTCCTTTGGTATATGGTAATCCCTCCACCAAGCAACGATTATTTTTCTTCTTAAATTCTCTCTTGAACTGGAGCGCTGGTTCAAATCACTAATTATTTCCCTCTATAAGGTATCCTTTCTCTACCCTTAGTTTTATCCCAGATTTTTTTCCTTCTTTCTTTCTATGGGGTTTCTCTCAAATTCTCTAATAGTTGGGTTTGATCCTTTTTTTTGGTTCTATATTCCTGAATTTTCGGACAACCTTTCCCAATTAACTCTCATATTCCTTTTCTTGCACACTCAAATTCCGTACCTCCTATCCTTCCTGTCCCTCCATCTCTCATTCTACTATTAGTTAAGCTTATTCTTGCAAAGTGGCTCCGGAGAAATGAGCCTATCACCCCGCAGGGGAACTTAGAAGATATTTCGATGGCTGTAAAATCCTGATCATTGCCTTAAGAGTTTGTAATAAGCACCCAAAAGATTGGAACTGTAAGCTTGAGAGGGACTTATATATGCTTTAAGTATATAATTCCATTTTGGCTACTAAAGTTATATCAACTGCTATAATCGCTAATAGAAGGGTGCAACTCATTCATTTGATGATGAGAGCCTTTCCCTAGTCATCCATGAGCAGAGGCGGTATTTTTTCTTCTTTTTTTCCTAAGACTCGAAGAGAACTTCAACTCTGTTTGTCCTGCCTCGATTCACAACAAGGGGGCATGCTTGTGTTGGTGAAGAAGATAGTGATTCTTACTATTCTTCAGATAATAGGGATCGTGAGAATAATCCCGAATATTCTTCAAATTTTGGTGCCCTGCCCGAAGACCTTTGATAGTCCTTCTGGCTATCACTTTAGTATTTTTCATAGTTCCATTGTCTACCTTTTTCTTTTAATAAAGTTCAATTTCATTTTTTTCAATTTTCTCTCTTTTTTCGCTTAATAATTTTATCATGTACCCATTGAGGTTTTCACTATAGTTTTATCTATTTGATTGTCCAAATAAAAAAGAAATCGAGTAACTTTCTACTGCCATCATTTCTCGAGCAATTCCCATAAGCGGCTTTATTATTCTAAAGAAAAATTTAAAATAACTTCATTAAATAAAGAAAAAGTCAGGACTAAATGATGCTACCGACCATCAAGCCTTAGGAGTAAAATTTATTTAGATTATGTTCCACGAAAGAGTTGTTTCATGCCCTTTCTCAACCTTGAGGGTAAAGAACTCGACCCTAGTCCGTCGAGAGATTGTATAGGTCCTTGCCAAGTAGCTTCCAACTTCCTCAAAGAGTCATGCATGCTGGCCTCATTCCTCTTGAGCGCCAAATCACCACTTGGATCTGTACACGTACGACTTTATTATTATGGCCCTTAGTGACATGGCACTTGTAGTGTGGTTCTCAGTTTAAGCTGTTTTAGCTCAAGTTTCGTCCAATAAGACAAAATTCTATGCAATCATCTAACCGGTGACTGGTTTCTCGAAGATCTCCATTCTTGAATTTGTCAGACCAAGCTCCACAGGAATAACAGTCGCAATCCTGAAACACAAGTTGAAAGGTGACTCCCCGGTCTCATTCTTGGTTGTGGTTATCTATGCCCACAGAATACTATGTAGTTCATCATACCATCTCTCTTGACTTTATCTAGCCCCTTTTTTAACTCTTATAATATACTTGTGTTGGTTACTTCAACCAACCCCTTAGTTTCAGGGTAAGCTACCGCCGTAAATATTTGCTCGATATCCAAACCCTCACAGAATTTCTTAAATTCCTTAGCATCAAATTGTTTTCCATTATAAGCTATCAAAATCATTATGGGCCAGAACATGTAAACTATTTCCTTTTAAAAGAAGTCTTTTATCTTCCCAATAGTCATGGTGGCTAACTCTCATATGAAAGCCGATCCACGCTTGTCTGGTAAGAAATTGCTATATGTTTAGGCGCTTCTAAAATGAAACTATATTCTCTTCACAAATTTAATAATATAACTGTTTTCCATAATTTTCATATTGAGATAATAAAATTGATAACTAGAGTGTGTGTATGAAATTTTCGAAATTGACCAACTCAATAATCAATAATGGTAAATCCATTATATTATTTCTAAACAACATAACATGTGTTTCCTTTTACCATTCGTGAGTTCTATTATTTTTCTTTTGTTTTAATAAGAAAATGTGCATTAATAAATAATAGCAAAAAGCAGGATCATTAAAAAGAAGTCTAAAAACAGTAGCCTCATGGGCATCCCAGTCGCTACTCTTCTAACGAAAGGGGGATGATAGTGAAAAAAACAAAAAAACAAGCGGAGTCAATAAATTCATCAACTTTAGCTAATGCATCAGTAGCGGCATTAGCTTCCATGTAGATATGTGAGATCCTAGATCGGGGGACCACTAAGCAACTCTCTGCAATCAGTAACAATGAAAATTAAGAATTCAAGAATGCCTTAGCATCATCCACTTCAAATTCAAAATTTGGTTATTTATTTCATTGGCTTGTTGTAACCCATCCTTTAATCTCCAAAGATCTGCGACAGTGTTTGTTGTTGTAACAATACAATGACAGAAGCCCCATATCCAATTCCCATGTTCATCCATTAAGACGCCTCCCCACCCTCCTTTACTGAATTTCCCAAAGTTGAACCATCGTTTTTCAATTTGATCTAGCTAGGTAGTGGTGGGATACAACTAATAGATAACTCATCTTTTTCCCCTCAAAGTTCTACTATTTTTTATATAATGTTGTGAACTCCGTTGCTCTGGTGATGGTGTCCATAAAGTAGGTATATGTTGTTTTTTTTATCTTTTCTAAAAATTGCGTTATTTCTACTGCTCTAAAGGGATCAACATCCATATGAAAAAATAGTACCTCAAGGGAAATAATTGAATAATGAAAGTTGGAAAGCCCAAATATTTACATAGATGAGGAGGATAGAATTCAATCTCTTGTATCCTCTGCTGGTTAACATTATGAGAGGTGTATAATTTAGATTTTATCAAGTTGATCCTCTGTCCTGACCTTCCATAGAAATTCATGCAGGAGATGGTGTCTTTATTCGTAAAACCAAACAATATGATATCATCAACGAACAAAGAATGTGAGAGCAGTGGTCCCTTATTTCCTATTCTTATCGGGCTTCAACTTTTTCTCTGTAACCGCTTTCTCAATACTCGTAGATAGGTATTAATGCATAGGATAAACAAGTATGGTGAAATGGGATTCTCTTCACGGATACTTCTTGAAGGATAAAATCTTTTTGAAGGTTCCCATTTAATCAAAATGGCCATGGAAGGGGTAGAAACACAATTCATTATGATTTGAATTAGGTTGCTCGGGAAATCGAGAAAAAAGAAGGTTTCTTTTATGAAATCTCATTCAAGTCTATCTTAAGCCTTTTCCAAGTCCAGCTTGATAGCATTGGCGCCCTCATTGCCCTATTGTTTTGGAGATTGTGTACACGTCTTCTCGAACAAGGATAGATTATTCGAACATCTCCTTTCGAGAGGAAGCTACCTTGGAAAGAGGGGGGGGAGGGGGGAATAATATTTTTCGGGAGTGTTATGAACAAGGGAGATTGAATTAAGAAGCATCCTGAAAAAATGTTTTTTCACTATTGGTTACAGACCAATCTATTCAATCTTTCGAGAATTAGAGGACGATTAATTTGGGATCATGCCCAAGTGAATCTCGAGACCTCACAACCTAGGTATAACAAATTGCATCACTTTGTTCCATGGTACTATATATGGTCTTTTGGATGTTATCAAAATCTGTAGTATTATTTTCCATGACAACATCTCATGGAGACTTAGCCAATATATTGACTGGCATAATTAATTTTTTTTTTGGGAGTTTAATGGAGAACTGTATGATTTTGTGTGCTGGATCTCAATATTTCCATGTTTAACCTTTTTAGAGCTACACTCTAGACAATTTTCTTCCTCAGTAGAAATGTCCGGAGTTGTCGGTTCCGATGTTCTTGTCTTAGAGAGCATCTGTTTCCTAGAAATGTCCGGAGTATTTATTTACTAGATGGAAATGTGGATATTCATGAGTTCTATTTGCTGAACAACAAAATACGAAGTATAAATTATATTTCCCCCAAATTATATAAAAAAAGAAATCCACCGTTTTTTCACTATAAAGCTTAGTAAAATGCAAAAACAAAAAACAAATGAAGAAAAAAAAAATGATCTGCGCTGTCAAAAGCAAGAAGTGCAAAGCATGAACCGCGTGCAAATGTTTGTGCAGACTCTTTTTTGCCTTTTTTTTTTTTAAAATTTGTTTACAATTTTTTTATTATTCTTGCATAGTGTCTCTAAAATTTGTGTTTTGGTATGATTAGAGATGGAGGTTTTTTTTTTTCTAATACAAAATAACTGAATTTTACTTGAAATTTTACCTAGCTTTCGGTATCACTCCCCCTACCATTTCAGGTCTCACCTAATCAAGGACAAAGATAAGGGGGGTGACAGTCGTCCCCCCAGATATTTCTAAAAATACTACTACATATAATAAATTTTATATATAGTTCGGTATACTGTTGCAGTTTTCGCCCTCTAACGCCAAATTCCTGGCTTCGTCCCTAAAGCTAATGGACAATGGCCATAATATTTTGAATTGACCTTAAACATATACAAATTACTCCCTCCGTTCGGGATTGAACATTTCATTTCCTATTCATTTTGTATAGAAAATGGAACATTCAATTCCGGACAGAGAAAGTATTATCTTTAGTTCGACTCATATGCCTTAAATGTAGGGCATTGCATTAGACTGACCATGGTTTAGCAGAAAGGGCTAACCATGGCAGCCTTTTTTTTGACAAAACATTTTTGTCCGTCATCGGCTGACGTGGCAAGACTAGCTGAGGACGGAAGTCCCCGTCCTCCCCTAGGACAGAAGTGGGACTTTCGTCTTCCAGCTAACCCTAATAAATTCCTGATACCCTACAATTCCCAGACACCCGTGACTTGCAATTCCGTCCTCAAATTGCAGAACTTTTGCAGTGTCTAGTCTTTTTTCACCCAGCTTTTGCTTTTGAATAATTGAAGACTGAAAATGAGAACAGATTTGGCAATTCCGTTCTCATTTCTGACCAATTTTTAAAGACTTGCCAATTCCGTAGTAATTTTAGAAAAAAAAATTCAAAATTCAAAATTTTTTACACACCAATTATATCTATAAATAACCTCACCACAGCTTACAACATTCACAACTTTCAAACACAAAATTTCTTTATCCTCTTCAAAATTCACTGTTTAAAATGGCAAGCTTTCCAAAATTTATTAAAAAAAAAAATGGTTAACAAATTCAGAGATGTTGATTTTACTAAAAAATGGCCTTTAGAATACGAAGACGCGTTGGTAGAAATCTGTTTTGAATTTAATTTACAGGGTAACAATGATGATTTTTTTCCCCGATATGTACAATGAAATTGTCTACGGCCTCAAGACGACCCTGAAATTTCCCGCAGTGGGCCAGGCCGCCCATAGATAGAGAGTCAAAAAACCCGCCCCTGCCAACATTCTAACTCCTCATTCCGACTCTTATGTCTTCGATAAAACGGGAGACTGTGGGCGATTTAATATTTATTTTGGTTGGAGCGTTGCCATAGCGGCGTATATTTCACAAAGGAAATGATCGATGAATACATAGCAAAACTGCGCATGAGGTTTTGGGATTTTGAGGCACTTTTGCACCAACCGTGGTTCAAATACGGCAGCAATACAAACACTATAGATTTTAATAGTGTTGAAGTCAAGTGGGTGGAATATGTGAAGGTAAGTTGCATGTAATTATGGCGAAATATTTATAATATAAGTTTTTCATAACTTACATTTTTTGTTATTTTAACCCTGCATTAGGCTAATCCAAGGGCTATGCGGTACACCGTGAAAGGCGAACCCTGGTTGTTCCTTCTAGGCATTATTTGTTGGTCAGAAGGAGCAAGAGCATCTGTGGACGAAGCCGATCGGTGTTCAAAAACACCGGAAGAGATAATTGTTGAGGGTCCCCCGATTACCCGATGTCGGATGGAACGTGCACCAACATTTCTGTGTGGGAACGGATTGCACCTAAATTTCGTAAGAATAAGGGTGTGACTAATCGAGAGTAGTATTTTTTTTTCCATGTAATTTTATTTCTAGCAATTAAATTTAATTGAGAGTTTTTTTATTTTGTGTGAAATTCTTACTTTTATGATATTAAAAAATACAGAAATGCATAATAATAATAAAAAAATACTTGCCAACACACTAGAGTGAAAAATAAGTTGAAGATCCCGTGTAAAACCTTCTGCCACATGAGAACGGAAGTGGGACTTCCGTCCTCAATGTAGAACGGATGTGCATATATATAATCTATTGGTTGTCCACATCTCTAGAAATTAAGAGGGCGTTCTGTGTGTGACTGTGGTGCATGAATTTAGAGGAAGAGATGTTGGGATATAACATACGGGACTAAACTCCAAACATGCTGAATACTTAAAATAAAAAGGTACTAGTTGCTGTATAAGGATTTAGTGAGTTAAATTGCACCCGAGTTTTGCCAGGATGCAGTGCATGGAGCTACCCTCAACTTTTATTCCCTTTCTGAGTTGACCAGTGTTAGTTTTGACTGTAGGCATCTATGCCATCATAATAGCATGTGTTTATGTGCATGTTCTTGTTAGAAATCCACTAAACTATATATTTTCAGAGCTTAACTACCTTCATTTATGGAAAAATTCAGGCCTGAGCTATATGTGGGGTTGTGGACCACTTGATCCACAATCAACCACATCACCCTGCTTTTGATTAAAAACAAAAAAAACGCCTCAAAAAGCCTCACCAAAAGGGGGGAGTATTTTTATTATTTTAATCAAAATCATTATGTATTGAATGTGGATCAAGTGGTCCCATGACCACTTGGTAGTTCAGTGCTATATCGAAATTGTTCTTATTTATGATCAAATAATTGGGTCCGATACAATAAACTTATAGTCTTATCATACCATGTCAATATTCGAAGACAAATCCGTATCAAATTTATTCAAACTTATAATTTCCAATGCAATAAGATAATATTTAATAACAAAGTGCCCCTATACAGAAAGATATTTCATGGTGACAAGAAAAATGAACATGTGCATGTCATGAGTGGATCCATATCATGAGTGCAATGAAACAAATGAATACATGATACATATATATAATTTTGTAAAAGGATTAGGATCACTCACTCGATGAATCTGTATATTTTCTTGAGACCCCATATAATCAATTTCCTAAAACCAAATAATAGTCCACAAAATTAATTAAACCAGATCTTACAGTTAACTAAGAAATTCACCATTAAAATCCATAATTGATCTTAACAATAAATTATATATTTGAAGCTTACCTGGGCTTTTATAGAGCTTAATAAGTTCTCTGCCTTCTAACTCAAAGTCCACGGAATTTAGGAAGAATGAAACGGAGATAAAAAATAGTAAGAAAAATAAGAAGCAATGAAGCATAACAATCGGAGTAAGCTGCAATGTGGTGTGTCATTCGACTCGCATGTTGTGGGATCGAATCCCCCTTCTCCTAATTTATAAAAAAAATTAATACCGAGACCTCCAGTGGACGGACCTTCATTAACATGGCTGTTTCAGAAAGCTTACCGATTTAAATTGAAAAAAGGAAAAACTGAGAAAAGTTTCAATTTTATGTTTCCGCCATTTTCTCACTGGTTTAAATGAGTAGAGATGTCTGAAAGAAAACGAATCCTACCGTGGTTGAATTTGCATGAAACATGTTGATATGCATCTTCATACTGCATCAATAGTCATTACTCTAGAGGAGCGAATGGTTGAACCATCTTGTTTTCATGTTCTTCAGGGAGTCATTGCATCTGCCATCAACTACGGAATGCTAACATGGTCCAACACGATCATCGGTCCTTCTCTAGTTGCACTATACAATCCACTACAGCCAGCTGTATCGGCATTCTTATCAAGAATCTTCATTGGAAGCCCCATTTATTTGGGAAGGTTATACTTCTAAAACCCTTTCATCCTCCTGAATTTAATTTTTTCAACCGATCAACTTAATCTGTACATCTATATCAACCAATTGGATGAACACTATTTTTTGTCCGTCTCTAGGCTGACATGGCAAGACTCCCAACAAGTCTTGCCACGTCACCCAAAGATCTGAAGTCCCACTTCCGTCCCGACCCAAGACGTAGTGGGACTTTCGCTTTCCAAACTAACCCTAATAAATTCCTAATACCCTACAATCACTGGGACACCCGTGACTTGAGGACTGGAGTTGGCAATTCCTTCCTCAAATTGCAAAACTTTTCTCACCCAACTTTTGCTTTTGAATAATCGAAGATCGAAAATGAGAACAGATTTGGCAATTCCGTTCTCATTTCGACCAATTTTTAGAGACTTGTCAATTCCGTAGTAATTTTATCAAATTTTAAAGTTTTTTACACACCAATTATATCTATAAATAACCTTCCCATAGCCTACAACATTCACAACTCTCGAACACAAAATTTCCTTACCCTCTTCAAAATTCACTATTTAAAATGGCAAGCTTTCCAAAATTTATTAAAAAAGAAATGGTTAATAAATTCGGGGATGTTGATTTTATCGAAGAATGACCTTTAGAATATGAAGAGGTGTTAATAGAAATCTGCTTTTGAATTTAATTTACGGGTGGTAACAATGATGGGAAAAAATTGGTCCGATATTTACAATGAAATTGTCTACGGCATGAACACCGTCACCGGCGTATATTTCACAACGGAAATGATCAATGCATACATAGCAAAACTTCGCATGAGGTTTTGGGATTTTGATGCACTTTTACACCAACTGTGGTTCAAATACGGCAGCAATACAAACACTATAGATTTTAATAGTGTTGAAGCCAAGTGGGTGGAATATGTGAAGGCAAGTTACATGTAATTATGGTGAAATATTTATAATATAAGTTTTTGATAACTTACATTTTTGGTTAGTTTTAACCATGCATTAGGCTAATCCAATGGCTATACGGTACACCGTGAAAGGCGAACCCTGGTTTTTCCTTCTAGGCATTATTTTTGGGGTTGAAGGAGCAAGAGCATCTGTGGATGAAGTCGGTCAGTGTTCAAAAATACCGGAAGAGATAACTGTTGAGGGTCCTCCGATTACCCGATGTCGGATGGAACGTGCACCAACATTTCTGTGTGGGAACGGATTGCACCTAAATTCCGTAAGAATAAGGGTGTAACTGATCGAGAGTAGTAGTTTTATTTTTCCATGTAATTTTATTTCTAGCAATTAAATTTAATTGAGAGTTTTTTTTTTTATTTTGTGTGAAATTCATACTTTTATGATATTAAAAAATACATAAATGCATAATATTAAAAAAAATAGTTGGCAACCCACTAGAGTGAAAAATAAGTTGAAGATCCCGTGTAAAACCTTCTGCCACATGAGAACGGAAGTGGGACTTCCGTCCTCAATGTAGAACGGATGTGCATATATATAATCTATTGGTTTTCCACATCTCTAGAAATTAAGAAGGCGTTCTGTGTGTGACTGTGGTGCATGAATTTAGAGGAAGAGAGGTTGGGATATAACATACGGGACTAAACTCCAAACATGCTGAATACTTAAAATACAAAGGTACTAGTTGCTGTATAAGGATTTAGCGAGTTAAATTGCACCCGTGCCAGGATGCAGTGCATGGAGCTAGACAGCTACCCTCAACTTTTATTCCCTTTCTGAGTTGACCAGTGTTAGTTTTGACAGTAGGCATCTATGCCATCATAATAGCATCTGCTGATGTGCATGTTCTTGTTAGAAATCCACTAAACTATATATTTTCAGAGCTTAACTACCTTTATTTATGTAGAAAAGCATAAAGCATAAAGATTAAATGGGAGAAAGAACTCCTTTTGTATTTAAATGGGAGAAAGAACTCCTTTTGTATTGAATGAATTAACTTTTACAATACATAGCCTATATATACTAATCCTATCTATGTAATAAAAGAAATAAATATACAATAAATTAATTACAATCAATCACAATCAATTAATCGAGTGATTTTCTCCTGTGATTATTATCTTGATTGATTCCTTAATTTGCTCCATTATTAGTATCCGTAACACGCCCCCTCAAACTATACTTGGGAGAAAATATGTCAATGAGACCAAGAGGTTGGATGAGAAAGTTGAATCGAGGGGAGGTAAGATTTTTTGTGAAAATGTCAGCCAATTGAGAGTGGGTTGAAATGGGTAAAGGTTTAACAAGGACAGTTTGCGTTTTTTCACGAACTATGTGGCAATCAATTTCGATGTGTTTGGTTCTTTCGTGAAAGGCGGGATTGGTTGTAAGGTATAAAGCGCTTTGGTTGTCACAGAATAACGGGATAGCATGAGAATGAAGTATGAGTAGGTAATGGAGAAGGTACTTTAGCCATTGTAACTCACAAGTGGTGGTGGCAAGAGCTCGATATTCTGCCTCAGATGAGCTTCGAGAAACGGTGAGTTGTTTTTTAGATTTCCAAGAAACAAGAGAGGAACCAAGAAAGACACAATAACCAGTGGTAGAGCGTCTGGTGTCGGAACAGCCGGCCCAGTCAAAATCAGAGAAAGCACTAAGATGTAATGGCGACGAGGAAGAGAAAAAAAGACCTTTGGCTGGAGAGCCCTTCAGATACCGTAGGATACGGTGAGCAGCCTTGAGATGTAATTCAGTGGGATGATCTAGAAAATGGGAAAGTTGTTGGACGGCATGAGAAATATCCGGTCGTGTATGAGTAAGGTATAAAAGCTTGCCAATAAGACTCCGATAGAGATTGTTGTCTGAAATGAGGGAGCGAATCATCCTCGAGCAGTGGTAGGAGGAATCCATAGGAGTAATGGTAGGTTTGCAACCAAGAAACCCATGTTGCTCAAGTAGGTCCAATGTATATTTTCTTTGGCAAATGTTGAGACCAGCTTTAGAGCGAGCAATCTCCAAACCTAGAAAATATTAGGTCTTTGATTTTGAAGGTATTATCCAAGAATTGCTTGACCGAGGAGATGTCGTCATAATTGTTCCCAGTGAGGATAACATCATCAACATAAACGAGAAGAGCCGTGAATTGAGAACCTTTGCGGAGAATGAAAAGACTAGGGTCACTTACGACTTGAGAGAAACCCTGTGAAACTAACTTCGTGGTCAATTTACAGATAAATTGGGGTCCTGAAGTAGTTGCCCTAGAGATAACAAATTGAAGGAGGAGGGGACAAATAATACATTCGAAAGAATAAGATTAGAGTTTAAAGTAATGGGACCTACATGAGTGGCATAAGTAAAGGAACCAGTGGGCAGACAAATGGGGTACGGGGTAAAGGGTGATAAGATGTAAAAAAAGTTAATGAACATGCGATATGGTGAGTAGCCCCAGAATCAATAATCCAATGCATTATAGGTGGTAAACACTTGTTACCTGAATTAAAAAATGAAGCAGAATCTGGCGGCAGAGAAATAGCATTTATTGAAACTCGTGGTGACTGAGCTGCAATATCAGTAATCCGTGGTGATTGAAAAGTAGAATTGAAAAACCATGGGGAGTGGACTAATTCTTCTACATCATTGTGACCACCAAATTAGACTGTGTAACCACCATTATTGCCGTTATCGGGTGCTAGAATAGAAGAAGACATCATGACTCAAAAAAAACTTGATAGGAAAGAAACAGCTTCTATAAGCCGGATAATGGAAAGAGTAGGAGAATAAAAGTGCGGAAAACCTGAAAATGTTTGCTCTGATACCATGTAGAAAAGCATAAAGCATAAAGATTAAATGGGAGAAAGAACTCCTTTGTATTGAATGAATTAACTTCTACAATACATCGCCCATATATACTAATCCTATTTATGTAATAAAAGGAAATAAATATACAATAAATCAATTACAATAAATTACAATCAATCACAATCAATTAATCGAAATTTTTTTTCGCGATTATTATTTTGATTGATTCCTTAATTTGCTTCATGATTAGTATCCGTAACAATTTATGATGCTTGCAGGCACCTGTTTTGACCAAGTATCCGCAAGCATATCAGTAACGGCATTTTCATACTTTTTTGGTGCTTTGTTTATGGTGATAACAGCATTCTTTATGACTAATGAGTCAGCTGCTTGGACTTTGACGCAGTAAGTTTCTGGTTCTTACACGTTAAAAAATATAAAAAAATTGTTTCTGTTCTGCATTTAGTTAAAAAAAAGTTAAAGAAAATAAGAAGCTTCTCTCCCTTAAACTGTTAGCTTCCCTTTTCCATGAAAATTTTAAAGAACCTAGTTCTAATTCGAAGGTCCATATATAGGACTTATGTGTTTTTATGCATATCTTACATAAGTGTTTTTTCCCCCTCTTTTTTTCAAAGTTCCTATACAATTTTGGTTCTCTTGTTGTATTCTTGTGCTCCTATGTCCAATTATGTTGATCGATAATCTACTTTTTGCTTTCTCAAAAAAGTTGAATTGATAGAGTTTTCTTTGAAAATGATATCTATCTGATGTGGCCGAGATTCTTTTACGGGTTGGGCTGAGTTTTTTACTGTAAATTTTGCTCCCGAAAAACATGAAACATGACCAAACTCCTGATGTATTCAGCAGACATTGGGAGTATATAGAAAATAGACTTATCAAAGAATTGCAGAAGAAATATCCAAATTCTTAGATCAGCATGTGCTCAAGCTTTCATATACTTTATTCTTTTACCCACTGGCACCGACCCCTTGGGTTAGAGTGCCAAGAGAATTTTAGACCAACATAAGGTTGTGCCGAGTGTTGTGCCAACCTTACCTGCATTGCAGTACTGAATAGAAAAAAAAGAAAAGAAAAGAAAAGAAAAAGGAAAGTATGTGCCAGTGTGTAATAAAGAAATAAGTAGTTACGAAAGTTGAAGAAATTATATTAGTCGGAAGCATATCATTGATGGCTCAAACTAAAATACTATGATAATCATAGTTTCTACGTTTGTACTTTTACACATAGTATGTTTCTGGTTTAGACCCTTTTTCTAGAACCTCTTGGATTATCTGCAAAAAACAGATTCATCCTCAAGAATTGTAATCAGGTCCATCCACTCCTATCTGTATAGAAACTTGAAGGTGTATATTAACTTGGTAATTTCTGTATATGTTTAGATTCAAACATAAAGCATCTTTATGTGTATGTCTCTCTCTCTTTTCTGGCTACTATATGCTTATTAATCATACGGAGACCTGCCAACACCCATCAGAGTAGCTGACAATGTGGTGTGTCATTCGACTCGCATGTTGCGGGATCGAATCCCCCTTCCCCTAATTTAAAAAAAAAAAAAAATATCGAGACCTCCAGTGGAGGGACCTTCATTAACATGGCTGCTTCAAAAAACTTACCGATTTAAATTGAAACAGGAAAAACAGAAAAGTTTCAATTTTATGTTTCCGCCATTTTCTCACTGGTTGAAATGAGTAGATGCCTGATTAACTTGGTGAAAGAAAAAGAAAACGCATCCTTCCGTGGTTGAATTTGCATGAAACATGTTGATATGCATCTTCATACTGCATCGCTAGTCATTACTCCAGAGGAGCTGGTAATATTTGACATGCCTAAAGCTATAAGGGAATGCTTGAACCATCTTGTTTCCATGTTCTTCAGGGAGTCGTTGCATCTGCCATCAACTACGGAATGCTAACATGGTCCAACACGATCATCGGTCCTTCTAAGGGCATTTAGTTATGAAACTTGTTTAATTAAAAGATCTTATGAATTGTTGGTTTGCTTTCGAAATTTATCACTTGTTAGTTTGTGATTTAATTTTAACTTTTTAGTTCTATTGGTATTATTTATTTTCCCGTTGAAATATTGTTATATTTTTTTTGCTCATTAGCATATAGAATGATGTCTTTATTGACATAAATTTACATTGAAATATTATTTTAATAGTTTTGTCGAATCTTCCGATCCGTGCTACGATCCTCGTGTTTACGATTTGTTAGACCACTTCCGTTCCGAGTCAAATTTGAGATCTTGGCAACCTTGGGTCCATCCACTCCTATCTATATAGAAACTTGAAGGTGTATATTAACTTGGTAAATTCTGTATTTGTTTAGATTCAAACATAAAGCATCTTTATGTGTGTCTCTCTCTCTCTTTTCTGGCTACTATATGCTTATTAATCATACCGAGACCTGCCAACACCCATCGTAGTAGATTTGCAGAATGCTGGTATGTCATTGCATCTCACAGTCAACTACTGAATGCTAACATGGTCCAACAAGATCATCGGAAGCCCCATTTATTTGGGAAGGTTATACTTCTAAAACCCTTTCATCCTCCTGAATTTAATTTTAATTTTAATTTTAATTTTTTCAACCGATCAACTTAATCTGTACATCTATATCAACCAATTGGATGAACACTATTTACACTAATATGTTAAGCATACGAGAGAATTGGAATTATTCTTGTGAAAGAACATAGAAAACAAATTGTACCAACACTCTTTCTTAATGGAAACGGAAGGAGCATTCTGGGAGGAATTTTTTATTATTGCCGGCCTTTATTTGGTTACATGGGCATCATATCGAAAGACATGGTGCAATGGGATTATTCTGGATCGCCCTACTTTTAGTACATTTATCGACAAAGGTTAGACTTGTCTTCCTTCCATCCCCGCCCATACCATCAATTATTGAGGATTTAATGAAGCTATGCCGTGAGACCCGCATTTTTTAAACATTTATAATAATAATAATATTAGTAGAAATAAATAAAATAAATAAAGAGGAGGACTTGTATTGCAAATTTTAATAGTTGAAGGACGTAAATGGTAAATAGGACAATGTTGGTGAGTCATACGTACACATGTAAGAAAATTAGGGGTGTTTTTACACCTCCTGCTTTTTTCCCACCCCTTCAACCCGTCACCTTCAACAGAGAATTCATTTTCTCTGTAATTCTTCTCCTATCTTGCTCTCTCTCGGATTTCCCTTTCCTTCATCTTTTATTTTCTCAATTCATCAATCAATCCTGCTCTAGAAAGAAAGTATTCCACTTTTATATAATATTTCAAGTTCTAAACTGTGATTCTTGGTAAGATTTATTAATTTTATTTGAGTGTCTAATATGATTTGCAATTGATGTTAAATGGGTGGTTTCTATTTGATTTGGTATAGTATATGGTTAAAGGATAGAATGATGGTTAGGAAATGGAAAATTGTGAAGGGATTCATCTATGTTTTATAATTTCTCTGTTTCTGCTCCCCCTGTTCTGCCAGCCTGCTTGCGGCTTCTTTCCTTTGTCTTATTTCTGTTTCTGCTTGATTTGTGTTTTCTGTATGTTTCGGTTTCTGGTTTCTGTTCTTTGAATCTTTGTTGCTGTTTTCTGCTTCAGCTTCCTCTGGTTACTGATTGATTTTGTCTTCTGTGTTCCGAATTGCTTTTCTTTTTCTTGTTCTGTTTTGCTGTCTTCTGTTTTCTTTGTTGCTGTTTTCTGTTTCCTTTGGAAGGTAATTCTGCTTCTAAAGGCAAGGGTGGTTTTGGGCAGGCTTAAAGGTTGTCCTTTTATTTCAATTCAATCAATATTATGCATTGGACATTAGAGAAGTTAAGTAAAGATCATTTCTGATTTCTTAGTTAGCATTGAAGGTTGAATGGTTTGGAAGTTCTTAAGGGTGGTTGTCCCTCTTTGCTTCTCCCATGATCATTAATCTGCCATGAAATTGCTTGTTGTTTATTGGAGATCAATAGTTCTTATAGGTTTCGGACTGCTCTTCAATCCATATGTGGTACTTCTTAATTTTGATTCTTTTACTAGTTTTTGGGACAATAGGTAGTAATATGAGTACATGTTTTCTCTGTTTTGAGTTTTAACCGTTGTTACTCTTTAATGAGCATAACTCTCAAAGAAGAATAGTTAATATGAAGGTTCTCTTAAACCATAAGAATAGGCTTCTATTTAGAGATTAGGATTTGACACTTACATTGCCTTTTACTTTGAGAAGCAATGTTAATCATGTTGTCTATTCTATGAGAAAGTAATTGATCATGTTAACACCTTAAGATGGTATCATATGTTGAACTTTGTACGTCTATGGACTAGTTGATTTGATTCACTAATTGTATGAGTACATAAGTAGGATTGCGTGTAAGATAGAATGTTAGTCAAGTGCTTGACATGTTCGTTGGTCGACATCTAAGTAATTTTGTTTGGTACATCTTATTATGTGAAGGAGCCGAACCGGAACATCCTGAGTCTTCGTAAGGCGTTAAGAGTTTAAATATTATAAGGTGAGTTCCTCTTTTCTTAAACCTCTTTAAATTGGAATTTAGGAACCTGTGAGTTCCAAATATATTTCTGTATTGAATTTGGAATTGCTTTCGTATAACCATATACAAACATTGATCATTCTTGCATGTTTTATAAAGTTGCATACATTCTGTATAGGCCCAGGCCGGGTGTCGATTTAATATTGAGAATTATCATTACAAATATAACACCCCTGAAAGTCGGGCCAATTGTAACTAATGGAATTAATCGGATCTTATTGCTATTCGATAGCACGCTAAATCATACTATTCTTGTGGGCCCCAAGGCTGTAGATGTCTTACGCCATTGTCGGGAAAGTAAGGGCTGACGACTTTTCGCGTATAGCTCTGCAGTACTAATTGAGGTTGGCCGATTCTGGGTTAGGAGTTTTAACTCGGGATGGTCAGATCTAGGTGAATACAGGGGACTAGTAGGTACCCTACCCTGTGATTTACCCGCTGGATTTCTGGTGGATAAGGTAGCAAATCGCGCGCGTATCTGGTGTTCGGTTGGTATCTGGTTTTCTTGTACCTGGACTTCTTAACATCTGGTTCTCTGTTAGATGAATCAATTGCTATTATGTTGTATACAGAAATGAAACAAAACTACATGATTTACAAAACTGCATGAGCAATTTTTATCTTAGAATTTTACATTGCATGTACACTGTTGCACACACACAGGAACTCACTAAGCATTAGCTTACACGTTTTCTTTCAAACTGCATCTTAAAATGCAGGTATGAAGTGCACTAGCGAGCTCCATTGAAATTTGTTTTTGTCGAACCTGGAGTGCATGTTCAGATTCCTAGTAGTTACAGATTAGCCGTTTGTTTTGGATTAATGTAAATTGATGTAAATTATGTATTTTGATAATTCCGTTGTATTGTATTAACTATTAATGTTAAACAGGTTATTAACTATATTTTGAGGATGTATAGTTTATAAATGTGGATATTCTGTTTATAAACGGTTAGTCTTCTTTTAAGCGTATTATACAGGAACGTTACTTCATGTTTGCTGCCGAGAGGTAGGTAGATGCCCTATTCGGCCCCAGTTGTACCTAGGGGTGGAATTGGGGGCGTCACAGATGGTATCAGAGCGAGGTTTAAGGACCGATGTTATTATTTTTCGTTGAGAATTAAGAATTGGGAATATTTGGGATGTTTTGTAACTTTTATGAATAACTATTATTTATCGTATTCTTTTAGACTTAAGTTTTGGAATCACCTGAGAAATTTAGCTTCGAGTCATGATTTTCCTTGGTTATTAATAGGGGATTTTAATGATGTATTGCTCCAGTCGGAGAAATTTGGTGGTAGACCTCCTAATATTATCCGTGTTACAGCTTTTAAGAACATGCTAGAAGATTTCAACTTAATTGATCATGGTCATGAGGGGTCTCGTTTTACTTGGACTAATAAACGTGATGTGGGGCGCTGATTTTTCAAATGAGTGATAGGGCGGTTGCGAATCCGGAATGGCGAAATCTTTTCAAAGAAGCTAATATGTTCAATTTGGTTAGGAGTAGATCCGATCACTCTCCCATTCTCCTACATTTACAACCTGAGAATCATTTTCCTATGTCTAAGCCGTTTCGATTTGAGTCTATCTGGCTTACTCACCCTGGCCTTAATCTTGCAGGCTAACAATCTTGGAGTTGTCAAGACAATAGTTTTAATAAGGTAGCCAATAACTTAAAGAAACTAGCCTCAGATTGGAACTTGTCGGTCTTTGGCAATGTGTTTTAGAAAAAAGAAGATCATTACTCGTATTAGAGGAACTCAAAGAGCTCTTGAGTTCAATCAAACTATTTTTCTGATAAACTTGGAACATGAACTTTTGACTAATTTGGATAGTATCTACAAAGAGGAAAAACACCTTCGGGCGATTAAATCTAGCTTGGACTGGTTGTTGTGGGATAATCTTAACCTCAAATTCCTGGAAGCATTGTCCATCCATAATAGAAGTGTAATAGAATCATTTCGTTCAAACGGCCAAATGAGGTTTGAGAGTTTAAGTTGCCCGCCACGAGGAATATGGTGATCAACCACTTTGAGGGCCTTACACTTCTAGTAAATCGTCCTGTTAAGCTTGTTCTTGAACCATTCCCATTCTGTTGGTCGCCCATAAATCCATTGATCTGTCTTGTCTCGAGGCTCAACACTCTCTCAAATAGACTAATGAAGCTATGTGGGCATTTAAACCACACAAGAGTCCCGGGCCAGATGGTCTGCACCCGGTTTTCTTCCATAAATTCTTAACCATCTTGCAACTTTCAATTCTATCATTTGTCAAGAAACTCTTCAACATGGAACCGATGTCGAACGATAATAAATCTACATTCCTACGTCTTATTCCAAAAGTTGTGAATCCTAAATCTGCGGGTCAATTTCGTCATATTAGTTTGTGTAATACTATTTACAAGCTTATTTCAAGAATCTTGGTGAATAGGATTAATCCTATCCTTCTGTCCATTATCTCTCCCCACCAAGGAAGCTTTATACTAGGTAGGAGAAGTGCAGATAACATTGTCATTGTCCAAGAAGTTATATATTCCATAGCTAAGAAGACGAAAAAACAAGGTGTCATTGCAGTCAAACTTGATCTCGAGAAAGCATATGATAGATTGGAATGAGACTTTATCAAAGATGCTCTCATGTTCTTACAATTCCCCTAAAATCTAATTCATCTGATCATGAACTGTGTTTGCTTCTAAAAAATGTCCATTCTTATGAACAAATAGCCATCTGAGTGGTTTCTTCCCTCTAAGGGCATTTGACAGGGGGAACTGTTATCACCATATCTGATTGTTATATACATGGAGTATCTGTCTATTAGTATTGAGCATTCAGTGATACTTAAGAAGTGGAAACCACTAAGAATTAGTAAACAAGGTCCTTTGGTATCTCTCTCTATTTGTCGATGATATTATCCTATTAGGCATAGAGTATATTGCTGAGATGAAAATGATATTAAATGAATTTAGTAGGAGATCAGACCAAAATATCAACATATCCAAATCTAAATTTTGTGCCTAAAAAACTTTATCTCAAGGGAGAATTCTTGAAATTGAATGTCTCCTACAAATCATATGTACTTAGAACTTAGGGAAATACTCTATCCATTCCTAAATCGGGTTAAAACTTAGTCTCTTTTTTTATTTCAAAATAAGGTTAACATTTACAATTTCAAAGGAAATTAAATGCCTTTTTTCCACACTTTCCCTTCTCTTAATCACATCTGCAATTTACGGATTTTTCAAATTTCAAAACTAAAGTTAAGACTTTACGTTCGAAATGAATCCAATATTCACTCCCCACTTCACAATGTATACTTTTGAGAAGAGTATTCAGTTCAAAGGTTTATTAAAGAAAGTTGAAGAAGATATATCAATGAAGTTGAAAGCCATGAAAAAAGACGAAGTAGATCACGACATAAAGGTTGAAGTACACCGAAACTAGATGCTCTTAAAAGTGTAAATAAGAAGGCTACGTTAAATCAAATCGGGTGAATTGAAGAGAAAACAAATGTCGCTAAATTTATGATGGATTTTGATTTGAATAAAACTCATGAGGAAGGAGAAGAGACTTTTGAAGATAAAGAAGATGAAGGAAAAAAGGCTTCTGCAAAAATGGATTTTGATTTGAATAAATTTCCCGAGGAAGGAGAAGTGGCTTTTGAAGATAAAGAACTTCAACCATTATACTGGCATATATTAAAAACTTATTTTCCTAAGTCTTTCTAAAATTACAATATATTTCATGTTTGGAGAGTTTTTTTTTTAATATGGCTTTAGTCTCTTTGCTTAAGATTTTGTTGAATAAAATTTTCTTGAATGATTTATGTCCCTAACTTCTGTTTCAATTTTCCTATTCTATTAGATACCCATCTCTGCCCTCAGTATGACTACCCTTCATGCTATGTGAAAACCCTTTCTACCTAATACCCTCTTTCAACATAAGTTTGTTCATTTGAATTGGCTTGCCAAACTCCCAATGGCCCTCCTGGCACTCGGCGGGAAACAGTGGCTACCATGCTGACCTTTTACAGCCTTATGTTTACCGGATGGTTTCACTTAGGATTCCTTCAACTTCATTGTTTCCTTTATACACAACTGCAGGCTCACGAAAGTGTAGTTAGCTTTTGTTATTGGATAATCTTCAAATGACTTCGAAACAGAATTTATCAGTCCATCTATTGTTTTGTGCGACTCCCTCTTTTGTAAGGATTGAATAACACTGAAGAATTCAAGATCTAAAACATTCAAATTCGGGAAATTTGGTGCTTGACACATTAAGCGAATATCAAATCCATCTTATACAGCCGCACGACAAAACTTATCTTCATCAATAACTATGTGTGTCCTTGCATTGTCTTGTTGGATAAATAGTATATTTCTAGTGTCCTCTCTTGGTCATTTTTCCTTAATGGCAGGTAAAACTTTGTTAATCAAGACTTCTCTTATGTGCTCCCTCCTTACAGAAGTCATCGCCTTGGTCTCTAATGTACCTGCAACTCTGTTACGGCTGCTCTTTTTGGCTGGCTCATGTGTGATAAATGGATATATACCAATTTTTCCAGAAAAAAGTTAATTTTCTCATTCATCAAACCTTGGTCGTGCTACAACAGCTAAGAACACGACTTTTCCAATACAATTTTTACTTTTGCAGGTACGTATCAAATTGTTTTCATACGGTAGAATATAATACCTTTGAGACTCATTCTTCATTCGAAACAATTTCTCGTAAATATGAATAATGTTAAATATTCTCATGAAAATTGGGTCGCGTGGTATGTTTCTTTGATCAAGCATGGATAAGCAAAGTCGTAATTGATACATTTTATTTTCTTCTGTTAATGAAGGTTTATTTGCACTTGTGTGTGCTTGTATATCTCCTGATTTTATGAGCCGATGAACTTGGGTTTTGCATATACCCAAGGCAAAATATGTAGATTGTATAGTAGTCCTTTGGTGTAAAGGAATCTCAGAAAACTTAGTCAAGTCCAGCTAAAGCTTTTTGCGACCACAAGTTTTCTTTTAGTGTGATATATCAACGGAAAGAATTTTTTTCTCACAATCCCATATTTTGGATACAGTCTACCAACAAACAGCATAAAGTGTTGCCACATTAGTTATAGCACAAAAAATATTTGATGATGTCCCGTCATCTAATGGAAAATTTGAATTAATATTAGGGTAAATGTATTGAATATTTTCAGTAACATCAACATTAAGATCGATTTCAAATAAAGGTAATTGATTGCCATTAGTTGAAGCCATAGGAATATAGTTGTAGTTTTCTTCACCTTCAATGAACCAGAGATGGTTTAAATAGAAAAACATGTTGGTGGGGATTCTAAAAATCTATGAAATTTTTTAAATAAAAATTTGAAAGACAAAAAGGATTAAATATGGCGGCAGTAGTTGTGAATAAGGCAGAATGCAAAGAATCATGATTTTTTTTTTGAAGTGTAATCAAATTCTTGATGGTGATGAAAAACAAAACTGAAAGATGGTACTCCGTAAATATGGAAGTAATTATTTTGATAAAAAAAAAAAGGAAATATAAGAATTATCTTCCCTAAATCAAGAGAGGAGAGAGAGTTTTGAGGAAATTTATTCCTCCTTTATTTAATAGAAAAGGGTACAATAGTGTTTTTGTTTTAATCTTTTAATGCTTTTACCAAATTCTTAATCCATGTGAATTACTCAAGTGTTAATCTTATTTAGGAATGGAGCATCCTCCAACATTTTCAGAAACGTCGAATTTTCTATAGAAAAATTTTAGTTTATTTTCTGGCTCCGTCTCTAAACAAGTGACCCAACTGTCATTAAATCCTGAATCCGTCAATGTCTTGGAAGGAGTATTTTTTTCTTCATCTTTTCCTTTTTTTTTCACCACTTGAGTAAACAACAAGAACTCAAGTAATAAAGTTTGAGAGAAGTTTTATGAATAAATATATCCTTTAATTCATAAAAAAAAGGTTATGCTTAACAATGGCAAAAACACCAATTTCGTCCTAAAAGATGTTTCTATGAGCCGTTAAAGTCCTAAAGGATTAATTTTCTCTTTTAATGTCCTATTACTTTTTACGTGTTGCAAATAAGGTCATTCCGTCCAATTTTTTGTTAAATCGACGTTAAATCAGAAAAGCGGTCAACCCCTCCACTTTATACCGAGGGGCTTTTATGTCTTTTCAAGTATAACCTCAGTTAAAAATCCCCCAAAACACTTCACCTCAATTTCATTTCCTCTTCCATTACACGAAAGACGAAAATTAGGGCATATGAACAAATTTAAAAAACCATTTCTATTATAAAAAATATTTTAATATCCTCCATATTGTGATCATAAAAACCTTCAATCTTTGATTTCGGAAGCAATTTGGGGGTGAAGTGCACATTGTGACTCAGTTTGGCACCCTTAGATTTTTAAAAATACTATTATTTATCGAAATTTTATCAGTTTCGCCTCCCCCCAAGAATTTTATCGCCGCCAAACCCCCCCAAAACCAAATTCCTGGCTTCGTCCCTGTCAGTCTCGACATGTACATCCGTAGACCAGGAGCAGAGCCTGCGGTTTATGGTGAGTAAAGTAAAAAAGAAATTCATTATTTGTATTATTTTGTGTTGTTAATGGTGGGTATTCGTGTACTGAACCACAGATGCTAGGGTTTACTGCAGCTAAAAGTATGTAATTTTTTTTTATTATTTAGATTCTGTGCAGATTTGTTTGTTTTATTGTGTTAGAAAGATGCTCCAACATGGCATAATATATTCTTTTTTGGTCAAAGTTAAGATTTATTTGTGGAAAAACATACTGAAATGTACTTTTTATTTAATGGTCCCCCTTCCACTGACTTAATGGTTAAAGTTATGTTCTTTTTTGTCAATTAATATGGAAAATGTACTTTTGTACATAATGGTCCCCCCATTCACTAATCCCTCCATACACTGAGTTTAACATTGAATGCAATGTCTCATATAATGCTGTCATATTTTGTTTATTTGGTGGGGGTATTTCTTGTCATTTTTTGTATTAATACATCTTACATCTCACCTATTTATTGTCATTTTGTCCAGAAGAAGGTGATGGAAAATTTACAATAAAGGTTAACCATGAGGGTAACATTTTGGAGGTTGATGGTCTGAAACAGTATCAAAGGGGAACAGTTACATATTTCGAACATTATGTTAAAGACACAATTTCATTGGTGGTATTGGACAAGATGGCATACCTATTAGAGTATAGGACATACATAGGTTTTTTTTTTTGAAGGTGTCTGATATTTATGATGATGGTGGATGGAAGGTTTTGTCTTGTGAAGATGTCTTACAAACGGCACCATATGCAGAAAGTTCTAGGTTTGTGGAAATGTTTTACAAACATATAGAAGGGAGAGATGAGTTTGCGTTTATCAAATATTTAGAGGCTGAAGAAGATGTCCATATTCCTTTGTTGGAGGGTGTACCAGAATACAATGAAGAAGAAGTGATTGACTTTACTGCCCCAGAGTATGATACTGAACCAGACATGGCCGATTTACCTAACACTGGTGAAGCTGCAAATATGACAGAAAATGAAGTTGACAAAGACAAAAACCTAGTAAAGTTGCTGATTCTGTGGGTGAAGAAGAAAGTGTAACAAAAATGAAGGTGCCAATGTCAAAACCCTACTAAAGTGGCTGATTCGGTCGTTGTTACAGCTAATGAGGCTAAAACAATAAAAACACCATAGCAATTCAATAACTTTTTTCAATCACCTGGTAGTAGCAAAGGTAAAAAGTCAAAGTGTTGCAAAAAAGAGGGTTTTGCAACCAGTTCAGCCTGATGTAAGTGCTGATGTGTCAAATGAAGATAAAGACTTTGATGGTAGCAGCATAGTTGATAGTGACTATGAGGAGGTTGATGATGAACTGTTTGAACAGTTTGTTGATGCAGGGTTGGAGGACTTTGACAAAGAAGTTGAAATTGAAGTTAGGAGACAGTATAGAGAACAAAGTTCAAACAAAAAATTGAATAGGAAGTTGTTTTTGGATATAATGGATGATGATGAAACCTTGATAAATGAAGAATAAATAAGGATTGGCAATGTGTCAGATGTACCAGATTCAGAGGGTGAGTTGAGTGAAGGAATTGAGTCTAGTGAGGAAGAACCATTGACTGCTCCTAAGATGTTTAGGAAAAAGAAACCAAATAAAGCCAATGTGGCTGCAGAAGGGGCTGATGACAAAGAAAATGATAAAGAAAAGATATTACTTGATGATTACCCTGTTTTTAGAGCTGATATGGACATTTTAAACCCTAAATTTTGGGCATGCTTTTTTGTTCCAATGCAGTACTTCACTTGGTTATAGTGAATTATGCGATTAAAAAAAGTTTGGATTTGAAGATTGAGAAGAATAATGTAATTAGGGTCTATGTTTATTGCAAGGGAATTAACTGTGAGTGGAAACTACATGCAAACAAGATTTCTGAGGGTGGTTCTAGTTTCCAAATCAGGTTACTAGGGCCTAAACACACATGTGCAACCACAATGGAGCATAAACTAGCATCTTCCAAGTATATTGCTAGAAGGTACATTGCTGATTTCAGAAGTGAAGCTGGAGTTGTTGCCACTGAGTTTCAGAAAAAAGTAGAAACTGAACTGAATGTCAAATTAACCATTCACAAGGATTACAAAATCAAGACGATTGCAAAGGAAATGGTGGAGGGTAGTTATAAGGATCAATATAGATTGATATGGGACTATTTGGAGGAGTTGATGAGATGTAACCCTGGAACAACATGCTACATGCACACAGTTGAGGATGAAGAGACAACACAAGATATGTTTAACATGTTGTTTGTTTGTCTTGGAGCAATTAAGGAAGGATTTTTAAATGGCTGCAGAAGGGTAATTGGATTAGATGGAACCTTTTTAAAAGGTCCTCACCCTGGTGTTCTACTTACAGCTGTTGGCATTGATGTCAACAATGGAGTATTTCCTGTGGCATATGCAATAGCTGAAGGTGAGACAACAGCAAGTTGGACATGGTTTATCCAAGGTATAAAAGATGATTTGGGAATGAGAAATGGAGACAATTGGTGCATTATTTCTGATAGACAGAAGGTACCAAACATTTTCTACAACTTTTTCTTACTTTTTTCCCAATTTTGAATTGGTAATTAATTTTGTTTATGTTTCAGGGCCAAGGACATATGCAGTTACTGATGAGTTACCACCCAAAGCTGAACATAGACACTGTTTCAGGCACATTCATTGTAACTTCAAGAAACTCTATCCAGGTTTAACTCTTAAATAACAAGTTTGGAAGTGTGCCAAATCAACACACATGAGGCAGTTTGAGGTAGAGTATAATAAATTGAAGGAACTTGATGAGGCTGCTTTTAATTGGTTTGTCACACATTCATATCCAGTGCATTGGAGTAGATCACACTTTAAGTTTGGAACAAATTGTGATCATCTCCTCAACAATCATTGTGAAAAATTTAATAGGCGTTTGCTAGGTGCTAGAACAAAACCAGTTTTAGGAATGCTTGAGAGTATTAGAGTATATTTGATGCTAACTATGCAATCTAGGAGAAATTGGGCTGCAGGTTATAATGGTACAATCTGCCCAAGAACAATAAAAATTCTTGAAAAGCACAAATATGAGTCAAGGTACTGCTTTGCTTCTTATGCGGGGGGAAACCAATTTGAGTTAATCACTTGTCAACTATTTCATATGTGCTATGATTTTATCTTGTATAACAAGTAACTGTTGGTACTGAATTACTACTTCAAATACTTGCAGGTTAGACATGGTGTCACACAAGAGCAATTTGTGGTTGATACAGGATTTAGAAGCTGCTCATGTAGGGCTTGGGAATTATCAGGCATACCATTTTGTCATGCGGTTGCTGCTATTTCCAAAGAAGGAACTGACTTGATAAGGTTTGTGGATTCCTGCTACTCCATTGAGTCTTATAGGTTGGCTTATCATCCTGTTGTGCAACTTGCAAACGGACCAAACAATTGGCCAAGATCTACCAGGCAGCCAATTTTACCACCAAAGAAGCAACGGCAACTTGGAAGGCCATAACTAAAAACAAGACTAGAGCAAGGAGAGAAGGGAGGTAAGAAGAAAAAAATTTGCCATCAAAGAAAGAAGTTGCCTGTGACAGGTTATCAAGGAAGTGCCTTTGGGTTGGCAAGTGTGGGAGATGCAAGCAATCCGGACATAACATCTGCAAGTGCCCTATTGCTGCATCAGAAGGAGGTGAGGGCTCAAGTACATTTCCAAAGGCTTTGAATAAGTGCAGTAGATGTAAGCAACAAGGTCATAACAAGAGATCATGTCCCACTAAAGCTTTTGAAGATGCTGAAGCAGAACTATATGAGGCTTTTGAATTCCCTGATGATCCGGATCAAGGTGATGATGCTGATGTGGAAGACTCACTTGATGCTGAAATGCCTCCTTTTAATATGCTTTAATATGTTTTACTGCAAGTTTTTTGCTATGAACATGTATTTTTTGGCTGGCCAATGTAGCCTATTTTTGGGACAAATATTTTATCCATTTCCAGATTTTTATGCAAAATAATAGGCCTATTTTGCTGAAGATTTTTGTACAAAAATCTGGAAATGGTGGTTTGTAACATCGAATTCAATAAAAATATATACTATTTTGGTACTTGTTACTTCTTGTTGTTTTATAATAGGCACTTAATTAATATGGTCTTATCATAACAAATTTTTTAACATCAATTAACTTTAAAGTTGTTAATCATAGTTCCAATACATAGTACATACTACATTGACATGATAAAAAAACTAACTCTTCAAAACTACAAAAAACTTCATTTTTACAGTAAACAGCACCATAATTTTGATATGAAAACTATCGTAGTAATCACCCAAGATACAATCATAGCAGCCCAGGTAAATCTTTCCCTTTTTTCATAAGCAGCAATGGTGGACTTGCATTTTTGCATTTTTTTTCTTCACTTTAACACAATTTGCCCAAGGAGGAAGCTCAAACCATCTAAAATAATCACAGTGGACCCTTTTATGCAAAAAAAAATTTCAAAAAATTCAAGTATGAATACACAATTCATTACAAATTGCTCACTAAAAATTAATACCCATCCCAAATTATGCTAACCTCATAGTTTTTGCACCCCAAAAATAGCCTTCCTGGTTAGTAGAGGTCATCGATATCTTAATGACAGGGTAATCACCACACCCGCACTTAATGGGTCCATTCGATTGTGAAGAAGACGGCATTGGGGGGAAGAAGATAAAAATGGAAGAAAAACCCTAAATCCTAAATCAACCAAAGAAGATGAAGATGGAAGAGGAAATGAAATTGGGGTGAAGTGTTTTGGGGGTTTTTTAATAGTGGTTATACTTGAAAAGACATAAAAGCCCCTCGGTATAAAGTGGAGGGGTTGATCGCTTTTCTGATTTAACGTCTATTTAACAAAAAAATTGGACGGAAGGACCTTATTTGCAGCACGTAAAAAGTAATAGGACATTAAAAGAGAAAATTAATCCTTTAGGACTTTAACGACTCTTAGAAACATCTTTTAGGACGAAATTGGTGTTTTTGCCGCTTAACAATAAAAAAAGTTTGATATTTTATGGGATTTACAAATTAAAAACCCTGGATCGAGTAGAAATACTATAAAAAAAACAACAACAATTCAAATCTTATTTTAACCTAAATAACAATTCATCTAACAAAACACAATTATTTTCATCCATATCTTATACAACTGCTTCGCATAAAAAAAAAAATATTTGTGTTGCAATCTACTCAACCGCGTAATTGGAATTCTCTACATAGAAATCTTCATCAAATAACGGGTACACTTGATATCAAACCTGGTTATTTGAATTCACGAATAGATTTCTCCAGTATCAATTCTTCTATAACGTGTGTTGCACAGGTGAAAATCGTCTTATTCGTCTGTATATCTATTTTTGTGCCCAACCAATAAGAATTCGCCATGTGATCATTTTTTTTTAATTATATATACACATGCTAAATTGTGATTGTTAGGCAAGAAATAAGTATACAAATAGGTACAGACGATTATTTGCCGTGTTGCACCTAACTCAAATCTTAGTTCCTTTAGAAATATGGTTTTGGAAAGCATTGCAACGGATATTTAAATGAAGCATCATGCAAACTCTAAACTTTTTTAAGGGTTGAAGTCAGCTAAAGCATACAATCGAATCTTGTCTTTCTCCCATTTTGTTTTCTTGCCGTCATTAAACATATCAAAATAATAATAAGATGTACAAAACAATTTTCTAAAACCAGGACAAAGGGGTAAATAAGTAAATCACTTGATGAGAACAATAGCCAATAAATAAGTCTTGGGGACGAAAAAAAGGAGAGTGAAAATTAGGTAGATCGACAGGTTAGGAGTTTGATTCTTTTCGGTCGATAATATTCTTAGATTTCAAATTAATTATCATAATTTCATTTTTTTTATATATATTTTAAATTAATTGTTCAATTTCTAAATTAAATAATTATTTGGGAGTATTTTAGGATTATTTGAAGGAATTAGGTTCGGCTATACAGAATCTGTGGCTTCTAATATGTGATTTTAATCAAGTACTCCCTTCATTTTTCAACGTAGGACGTTTGAGACACTTTGAAAATATTAAGGAACTCAAATAAATAATAATATTTTCACTACAATTCCAATAATACCCTTATGTTCCTCTGTTTCAATTTTCCAATAAAAGATATATTGATGGTATAATTGGAATAAATTGTTGACAACTAATAAAAGACATATAAATGACAATTAATTTGGATACATATATATCTTTTAAACCACAATTAAATGAGAATGAATAGAGTAGAAGATAAGAGTGAAAAGAAGGGTGGTCCAACCAATAATTGGACTCATGCTACTAAAATGAGAGATAAATGTGAACTTTTAGACCTAGGGTTTGTTGGTAGTTATTTCACATGGATGCAGAATTGGAGTGGAGGTGAAAGAAATAATGAACGACTTGACCGGGTGATGGGTACTGAAAGTTGGAGACATTTTTTTCCTCCTGCGGCTATGGTTCGTCATCTCCCGAGAACTACCTTGGGTTATGTTACACGGTAAATAATCGTCTGTACCCGTTTGTGTTTCTATTTTTACGCTCAACCAATCACAATTCACCATGTATATATAATTTAAAAAAATGATCACATGACAAATTTTTATTGGTTGAGTACAGGAATGAGTACACAGACGGGTACAGATGATTTTCACCCATGGTCGTTTCGTATGGAAACAGTAAAATTAGTAGAAAAAAAGAATAAGTATAAGAAATGGAATTACAAGGGTAAGGCAGACACAACAACTTCTTGCTAATTTCAAGAAGAGAAAGATCTTAAATTCAACCTTCTTGTTGGATCTTGATACAAGTTATTAAGGATCTTCATTAAATATGATCTTGTGATCTTCATGAAAGTTGTAGATATGCCTCTTGGCGTTCAAATGCAACTAGAATCAGCCCAATTGGTTTGCTAGATCGAATGTTATGCTCATTACAACAAATTGTCGTAATGCTGTCCAAGTCCTCATCACATATTGATGTGCCGGTTTTGACCTTATCCAACTGATCCGACCGACCGAAGAAATGATTCTCGGCCGACTGGAGTGACAAACCGGTTGGTCCTGTTTTGCCCTATCCAATCGAACGCCCAATCCAATTGAGCCTGCCCAATCTAATTGAGCACCTATATCAAATGTAAACTCCAACAAACTCAATCCAGTTGATTATAGTGTGCGACCCTTTAGGTATTTGCTATGTTGGTCGTGACAACAATTGCCAACAGTAATGAGAGGTATCTAACAACATATCATTACTCCCAATTTATAAATAGTCCCGGTGATTCAAGTAACCCCAAATATGATCTTTTTGTATTAATCCATTTGTCCTCAATATCTAGATTGAACACAAGTCATGGAGAATGTCACACTTTTATAGTTCAATCAATCAGTTTCTTGATTCCCGAGTAGACTAATCAAATGACATTAATATCTCATATTAATTCATTTGTTCATGACCATGAATTAGTCTTACTCTATCAAGGGGCCCAATATATCACTCATGATATATAGGAGGGACAAATCCTCTTTTTATCACACCTCATCCTGACATGGTTCATATATACACCCAAAAAATGCCTTATAGCCCATCTAGTTACAGACGGCGTTGGACACCATCAAAGCATACCATTGGCCAAGCAGGAAATCTTGTGTGATATCTAGTCGAAGGATTTAGGTACAAACAGAATCATCATAAGAACACCGTTGAAATTCATATAACAATCCATGAAGTGTTTTTATAGTCGGGCATATCCAGTATCAAATACACATGTGTTTGATTTAATATCACCATATTTCATCACAACACGTACTAGTCTCCACACATTATTGTTGTCCTTAAAATTCCACAATAATGATTTTCTAGGGACATTTTAGAATAGTTCAATGTAAAATTACATAACTATCTAAGGACGTTAGTATGTTTTATTACATTTGCAAAACCGTAATTAAAACACTAATAGTGAAATTCATGCCTTAATATTTCATCAAATGAAAGAAAATACAACAATCTCCCACCTATACTAAAGACAACAACCTTGCCTTTTAGTGTATACTGTAAACAAGAATGATCTCTTAGAGACGTCCTCTTGGTATCTTATACCCATGCTACAAGTACGACGATCATGTTGCTATTGTGTCAGCGGCTTTGTCAGCGGGTAGGTCATGTTACCGTCCGTATGAACTTTGCAAATCTTCACATCCCCTCTATCAATGATCTCACGGATCAGGTGATACCGCCACAGTATATGTTTGGACCTATGGTGAGACCGTGGTTCCTTCGATATATGGCTCCATTCACAATGGAGATCAATCGCATTCGACATTCGAAATGCTAGGTATACTACACAAAGTTCATCAAATGAACTTTCGGATCCAAATCTCCTAGGTAGAATCTAATGCATCTATATAATCGGCTTAGGTTGTAGCTTAGGCAAGACACATATCCTAATTGCGATCTAAAGTCGTCTCTATCGGTTTGGAAACTAGCATCAGTGTAACCACTTACAATGAGCTCGTCTTCCACACCATAGATTAAGAACGTGTCCTTTGTCCTTCGCAAGTACTTAATGATGTTCTTGACGGCTATCTAGTGACTTTCACCGTAAGTTGACTGGTATCTGCTCGTTATACTCAAAACATACGAGACATCTAGGCGAGTACACAACATGGCATACATAATAAATACAATTTTCGAAGCATATGGAATCTCACTCATGCGTTCTTTCTCATCCTGTGTCTTAGCAGACTGTTGTCTTGAAAGAACTGTACCAAGTGATATAGGACAAAGGCCCTTTTTTGGACTCTTGCATTTTAAACCAATTTAGCACTTTGTCTATATATGTACTCTGACTTAGTCCTAGAAGTCTACGTGATCTATCTCTATAGATCTTAACTCCTAAGATGAAGATTGCTTCACCTAAGTCCTTCATAGAGAAACATTGCCCCAACCAAACCTTTACAGATTCCAAGGTTAGAATGTTGTTTCCAATAAGTAGTATGTCATCTACATACAAAACAAGAAATACAATCGAGTTTCCAATAAACTTTTTGTAAACACAACATTCTTGATAAAACCGAACTCGCTTACGGCTTCGTCAAAACGTCGATTCTAGCTTCTAGAAGCTTGTTTTGTAGATTGTAGGCTCATCGTGATCAATAAACATAACATCTCTATGTTCTGTTACGAAAAATCCAATTTTTTCGGGTGATCTACGAACTTTACTAGACCATGCAATTCTTGTGTTTCTGGAACTGGCTCCACAACAGCTTGTGTAGCATGTTCCAATTCCACCTAGTCATTTGTGCCTAGAACTTCACCAAGTTCCCTTGGAATTTCACCATGTTCCGGAACTTCATTAAGTTTCACGTGGCTCCCACTTGTTTTCCCAGAAAGAATTCCTCTTTTAGAAAAACTTCGTTACGAGCAACAAAAACTTTGTATAAACCATTCACCAAAGTAGCACTACAATAAAAGATTACATTTAACGATAACGACGTTCGTTGGTTTTTAGTATGAATATCAAAACACATCTTGTTCAAACAAGAGATCGACATAATATTCTTAGTTAATGTAGGTACATAAAGACAACTGTCTAAATCTAGAACAATTACAGAAGGCCGACTAAGACTATATGTTCCTACAGCTAATGCAGCAACTCTTGTTCCATTACAAACGCGTAGGTCCATGACGCCTTTTGCCAGCTCTCTACTCCTTTGTAGTCCCTCCACATTCATGCAAATGTGAGAACCACGTCTGGTATCTAATACCCATGAGGAAGTAGTAGTAGAGAAGTTGATCACAATAACATAAATACTTGAGCCAGAAGCAACATTTTCTCCATTTCCAAACTTTTTCCCGGCAAGAAAACTAGGGCAGTTTCTCTTCCAGTGTCCTTTTTGTCCACAATGGAATTAATTTCCATCCTTAGCCACATCGCCCTTGGGTTTCAGTGCTTTCTCAGAATGGCTAGGTTTGCCCGAAGGATTGCCTTTAGGCTTACCAAAACCTTTGCCCCTATTGTTGACCATGGATATGGCCTTGGACTTGCCTATTTCCTTCTCGGCTGTCCTCAACAGGTTCAAAAATTCTAGGAGAGGTTTGTATACCTCTTTCATGTTGTAGTTTAATACAACCTGACTGAATGATACAAACAACGATTGCAGAATCAAGTCAGTGGATAGCTTCTGGCCAAAAGGAAAAACCAGTTTTTCGAGGGTCTCAATATAGCCTATCATCTTCAGAACGTGAGTTTCGATTGGTGTTCCCTCTACCATTTTGCACTGAAATAGAGACTTCGACACATCGAATCTCTCCTGGAAAGCTTGACCCTGAAAGAGTTGTCTTAGATGATTAATCATGTCGAAAGCTCTCATTTCCCTGTGATGCTTCTGAAGCTCAGAGGTCATGCTCACTAACATAAGACTAGACACATCTAATGTGTCATCTAGTTGCTTACGATAAGCATTTCTTTCAGCGGTCGAAGCCCTCTGCGGCTGGTGGATCAAGAATAAGAGTCTCGAGAACATACATCTTTTTCTCGCTCTTGAGAACGATTATCAAGTTCCTGTACCAGTCGAGGAATTTTTCTCCCTCGAGTTTGTCCTTCTCAAAGACGGATCACAATGATAACGAGTTTGATGCAACGATTTCATTTTCCATTATATCTACAAATAAGAGTTTGCAAAATTTTAGTTTTCATATTTTAAAATAGTAAAAACGCCTTTAATTAATGATTCTCCCACTATTTTCTTCAAATGAATAACCCTCAAGTATTCATTCGAAAATTTCAAAACTTTCTAGTATGACCAAGATCCATATATCACCAATCTCGAGGCACTTTGGCTACAAAGCTCGAGAAATGGTTGTTTAGGTAAGCAATGCTTGCTAATCACATAATTTATGTGACTCTTGGTTGGTTAAGTAAGTAACGCTTACCCTAAGTACATAAATGCACATCCCAACCCTTTACCTCCAGACCCAATATCGAGGCAACTTTGGCTACAAAGCTCGGTATTGGATATCAGTAACTTATCTTTCGCGCCTCACCAGGATAGACAGGCGCTTATTCCACTAGGAAGTTCACACTAATTTCGATCTTGGCCTTGACGAGGGCCCTGCTTCGAAGGCAATAGACTTAGTATTTAAAATTGAGGGATTTTTAAATTGTCTCACCAAACAGTGTATAATTTGATTATACATCTGAATAAACATGCTATAAAAAGCAGTAAATCATGCATCACGTATCTCATGCAAAAGCAGCAAATAAAACCGTGACATGGTAATTACCCCTATACGGATTTTTCGAGCCAACGAAAAATCCTAGGTCAATCTAAAGGTGAAAAAAATAAAACATATATATTGTCTTTCGCCTCCTTATGGTTTCCTCCATCTGATGGATGCCTTTCTTCGTCACTTATTACATATGTAAAAACATAAAATTCTATTATGTACTTTTACATAATTAAATGAATTCTCGATTTACATTCGAGATTAAAGTTACAATAAGAATGAATAGATAAAGCACGACACGCATGTCGTGTTATAATAAAAACCACTGGGTCAAAGGTTATTACTATGCACCATGCTCAAATAACACGACAATCATGCTAAAAGCGCAAATACACACTGCTTGTCCCTTTCCGGTCGACCCATGCCATACTCCCGGTCGACTGCGATAAGGCAGTAACCGAAAATAGTGCAAAATTAGGCCACCTCGGTCGACCCAGAATATTTTTGATCGACCGACCTGAAATCAAACTAGCCTCGGTCGACCATGATTGCTCACCGGTCGACCAAATTCTAGGCAGTAGCAAAATCTTATTTTCTAGAACACATCCGGTCTGCCGCGAACCTTTTTTCGGTCTACCGAATTATTTCCAGAAAACATAAAACATCCAAAACCACGAATAAAAAATTCATTTCTAGATTCGTTTAACACTTGAACGAATCCCTAGAGGCTGTACAAAGTTAAATAACATCATATGACATGCATTAACGACCACTATAACACGATAACACATAAACAAAGTACACGGGTTCTCGTGATTGGCTCTGATACCACTTGAAAGGAAAAAATCGTAATCCCCAAACAGAGCAGCGGAAAGTAAAATGGGATTAAGTTTCTTTAAATGATCTACTCACGAAAAAGTAATAATACCTTGTGATAGGAAATATACCTTTTTCGATCTAATCGAATAATACGGATTCTGCTACTATGATTCACCAACGATAACCTTCAGACTACCGTCTCTACTGGTGCCACACACCAACCTCTAGACTTGTTCTTCGCGTCTCAGATGCTAGTCCAAAGAGCTTCGAAGATTTGAAACACCTTTCTCCAGAATTCACAAAGTGTAGGTTACTAAGAAAGATCGGAAATCAAAGAGATAAGAAAATCGCATTTTCTTCTCTTAAGTGTTCTTGAAAGTTTGTAAAAATCAAGAAGAAAAAATCCCAGATTTTTGGTTCAATATTTCAGCTGGAATGATGAAGAGAGCAAAAAATGATAAGAGAAAATTAAGAAAAATCCCAGATTTAGAATTCAAGTGAACAATGTTGGTCTTCCAAATATTGAGAAAACATCAAAAAAAAATTCTTCATATTTATAAGAGTGAAGGTTTGACAAAATACAAACAAACTTTGATTAAATACAACTATAGGGATCGAAACCTATCAAATCTGAAAGGTTAAAATGCAACTGAGAAAGACTTTACACGTTGCCATTGTTATTGCTTTGAACAAACTGAAGCTTAATCTTTTGAAGCCTTGAAAGAATAGCTTTGATGTTGATTCTTGAATTAGGCGATTCTGAAGTGCACTCCAATGCTAATTCCATAAGAGATAAAAGACATTGTACCTTTGCGTCAAAAGAGCCTTCCCCCTAACTTGATCAAATTAGAGTCTGAAACAATATGGATGATTTCATTTGGAACTGAATCCTTTACCCACTTTCGAAGAGACATCTCTCCAGAAAACATGTCATCGCAAGGTTTCCTTCCGGTGAAAGTTTCCATAAACATGATTCCTAAACTATAAACATCACACTTAGTAGACAAAAGCCCTTCTTGTCCGTACTCTACACCAAAAAAAAGGCAATTTAATTATTTACATAATCCAAGAAGTAGAATTTGATAAGCAAAATGCAAAAAGGATGTAAAAATAAGATAATTCAAAGTTGGTTACCTGGTGCAATGTATCCAATTGTTGCTAAGGTCTTGCTTTGGGTAACATTATCTTCAGCTCCTAATAATTTGGAAATCCCGAAATCACTGACATGCGCTACCATATTTTCGTCAAGCAGCACGTTGCTCGGCTTCAAATCACAATGAACCACTGACACGGAGTAACCATTGTGGAGATAATCAATGGCACTTGCTACATCAACCATTATATTTAACCTCTGCAGGATGTCTAAAAAATAGTTGTGAGCGTATAACCACTTTTCCAGGGTCCCATTGAGCATGTATTCTAGTACTAATGCTTTAAAGTCAGGGGTGGAGCAACTAGTAATGACTTTTACTAGATTTCTATGTTTAAGATTTCCTAGTACACTACATTCTCTATCAAAGCTCTTCAAAGCTCCAGACGTATTCAAATCGAATACTTTGACAGCCACATGTGTACCATTACTAAAGATGCCTTCATATACAAAGCCACAGCTTCCTTTACCAAGAAGATTGCTCTGGTTGAATCCGTTGGTTGCTCTTCGAAGTTCATGATAAGAAATTCTTTCATGTTGTATTATGGGAGGTGGACTTGACTCGAATGTTGATTGATTTTCTTTCTGCCTCTTTATTAAGTAAATTCCAAGAATGGCTAGCAGAATTAGTGATGAAATCCCCAGCACAACATACATAATCACGAGTAATCTTTGTCTTCTTCTACGATGAGAATTGTTGTAACATGGGATAACGTTAAATTGAGAACCACCACAGAGTGCACCGTTGGACAAGAAGGACTGACCGGTGAAGTTTAGGAAAGGACCTTTACTTGGAATTTTACCACTTAACTGATTAAAGGAAACATTGAATTTTTTTATGTATATTAGAGCCTCAAGTGATTGAGGAATCACCCCGGTTAGCCTATTATAAGACAAGTCAAGAACTTCCAAGCTCAACACTTTGCCTAATGAGTCCGGAAGTGGCCCTTCTAGCTCATTATGAGCCAAGGAAAGCTCAATCAAGTTCTTTAGACCATCTACCGAGCTAGGAATATTTCCAGAAAAGTTGTTCATTGATAGATCAACAAGGATTGCAGCCTCTAGATTTCCCATTTCAGTAGGTAGATGACCACTAAGCAAATTCGAGGATGCAGTAAACTTTAAAAGGTCTTTCAGTAACCACAAACTTGAAGGTAAACTTGAACTGAAACTGTTAGAATCAAGATAAATATTTCGCAAAGTAGTAATGTTTCCTATGCAAGTCGGTAGAGTGCCTGACATTTGGTTTCCAGTCAAATTTAGTTCACCAAGCTTTTTCAAATTGCAGATAGTGCTTGGAAGAGACCCTCTGAGCTTGTTGTTTTGTAAATACACTTCTTGAAGGCTTTGTAATCCTTCAAATGTTATTGGAATGACTCCATATAACTCATTACCAGATAAATCTAATATTAAAACTTTACTAAGATTACCAATTGTTTCTGGAATATTGCCTCCAATATTACTGTTGCATGCATAAAATATCTCAAGTGAGGCAGACAATTTACCAATGGAAGATGGAATGACAGTGTTCAAGGGATTTTCACTGAGATCAAGATATTTTAAATTTGTTAAAGAAGTGAGAAAATTCAATCCTGAAGATGAAGGTTCAGCAGTTAAGTTGTTACCATCCAAGAGCAGACGTACAAGAGAACCTAATTTTCCAAGTGAATTCGGTATTTGACCCGAGAACCTGTTGCCGGCTAGAAATAATGAGATTAGCTTTGAACAATTTGAGATTGAATCTGGAATTTTTCCGTTCAAGTTATTATCATGAACGTACAAATTCTCAAGATTTGATAACCCATTGCCCAAATTTGAAGGTAGGTTGCCTTCGAATCTATTCCGGCTTGCTTCAAACAATCGCAAAGTGGAAATATTAAAAATAGTTTGAGGAATGGAACCCCTTAGGCTATTGTTAGCTGAATCAAACTCTTCTAGTCTTTGAAGATTACCGATCTCCATTGGTATTGGACCTGCAAAATAATTAAAATATATGAAAATGGTACCTGAATATTTACTCCTGAATCTTTTGAGTTTGTTAAAAATGTCCAAAAGAGAACCTCTTCTCATGTTCTTAACGAAGTGATTGAAATATGATTCAGCTAACTAAGCAAGGAATTGTACCTTCCAAGTTGTTTCCATTGAGATCCAATGATGTAAGCATAGTCAAGTTCCCAATTTCTCTTGGTATTGGACCTGCAAAATAATTAAAATATATGAAAATGGTACCTGAATATTTACTCTAAATCTTTTGAGTTTGTTCAAAATGTCCAAAAGAGAACCTCTTCTCGTGTTCTTAACGAAGTGATTGTGATATGATTCAGCTAACTAAGCAAGGAATCGTACCTTGCAAGTTGTTTCCACTGAGAGACAATGATGTAAGCATAGTCAAGTTCCCAATTTCTCTTGGTATTGGACCTGCAAAATAATTAAAATATATAAAAATGGTACCTGAATATTTACTCTGAATCTTTTGAGTTTGTTAAAAATGTCCAAAAGAGAACCACTTCTCGAGTTCTTAACAAAGTGATTGTGATATGATTCAGCTAACTAACTAAGGAATCGTACCTTGCAAGCTGTTTTCAGCGAGAGACAATATTGTAAGCATAGTCAAGTTCCCAATTTCTCTTGGTATGGTTCCCCTGAATTCATTATTAGCTATTGAAAGAACATGAAGCCCTTCAAGATTTGGAAGGTTATGGCAACTATCTTCTGGAAGATTACCTGAAAAATTATTCCCGGTTAAGGCGATGATTTCCAAAGATGAGATATTGAAGAGACTAGAAGGTATAAGACCTGTAAGCTGATTAGATTCCAGGATTAAAAAGGTCAATGAATGAAGATTACCGATTGCCTCAGGAATGGTTCCTTGAAATAAATTGTGGTGTAAAGATATCACCTCGAGCTTTGAAATGTTGGAAATCGAAGACGGAATTTTTCCTGAGAATTGGTTATTTTGAAGATTTTGAAGGTTATGGCAAATATCTTCTGGAAAATTACCAGACAAATTATTCTTGGATAAGGCGATCATTTCCAAAGATGAGATATTGAAGAGATTAGAAGGTATAAGACCTATAAGCTGATTAAATTCCAGGTTTAAAATGGTCAATGAATGAAGATTACCGATTCCCTCAGGAATGGTTCCTTGAAATAAATTGTGGTGTAAAGATATCACCTCGAGCTTTGAAATGTTGGAAATCGAAGACGGAATTTTTCCTAAGAATTGGTTATTTCCGAGGTACAGAATTTGAAGATTTTGAAGGTTATGGAAAATATCTTCTGGAAGATTACCCGACAAATTATTCTTGGATAAGGCGATCATTTCCAAAGATGAGATATTGAAAAGACTAGAAGGTATAAGACCTGTAAGCTGATTAAATTCCAAGTTTAAAATGGTCAATGAATGAAGATTACCGATTCCTTCAGGAATGGTTCCTTGAAATAAATTGTGGTATAAATATATCCTCTCGAGCTTTGAAATGTTGGAAATCGAAGACGGAATTTTTCCTGAGAATTGGTTAATTGGGAGGTACAGAAATTGAAGATTTGGTAAGGAATTGAAAAAATCCGGAACTGTACCACTAAAATTGTTGGAACTTAATCTAAGTAGTTTCAATTTGTGTAACTTAGAAATCTCTTCAGGAAGATTTCCGTGGAAATTGTTGAAACTTAAATCGAGGGAATGGAGAAAAGAGAGATTTCCCAGATGAGGAGGAATCTTCCCATAGAGACTCATCCCTGAAATATTCAAGGAATTCACTCTATTATGGCGCAGACCACAACTGACACCAATCCAATTGCAAACGGAGGAATATTCAGACCAATTCTTTTCCAAGACATTGTTTGGACTAAATGAAACATGGGATTTGAATGCAAGAAGGGCAGATTTGTCAGTATTAATTGTAGCTTTAGAAAATGAGAATAAGAGGCAGAGAATCGAGAATAAACTGTGAATTCTAGTTGTAGCCATTGAAACCATGTTACTGGGTAGGAATATGAAGTCTCTGTTACTTGGAAATTTATGGAACAAGTTTTTTTAGGAGATTTTATCTGCATGAATAACAAACTCAGAAAATATCCAAAGAAAATGTTGAAGAGACATTTCATTATCATATTGACATCAACATAGACTTGGACGGTAGAGTCAATTGAGATATTTTATCGGATAGGAATTGCTATCTGCGTTTGGCGTTTCATTCCCTATCCAACTATTAAGAAATTAATATTTGTTAATTTTTTAATTAAAAAAATTATAAGTGAAACACGTAAGGAAAAAGTGAACACTTGACAAATATCTATTCGTGAAACATAGACCGGAACACAGAATGAAGACAACTATTTTTTGTTTGTTTCTTTTATTAGTTTATTTATTCATTAACTTTTAATAAAAAAGATAATTGTTATATAACTATGTTTAACTTTTAAATATGCTTCAATATTAAAAAATATATATGTGTGAATTCTAGTTGTAGCCATTGAAACCATGTTACTAGTAGGAATATGAAGTCTGTTAGATTTTTTTTTTTTTTAAAAGAAAATAATATCATTAATAGACATTAGGAATTACATGAGAGAGATGGAATTTCATTGAATCCCCTACCCTTTGAATTGAGGCATCAAGCCTTAGAGGTGGAATATGAAGTCTGTTAGTTGGATTCATTTATTATTTATAAATAATAAATGGTGGAAATTTATGGAACAAGTTGAAGAGACATTTCATTATCGTAAAGACTTCAACATAGACTTGGACTGTAGACTCAACTGAGATATTTTACAGGATAGGAATCTGCTATTCCCGTTTGATATTTCATTTCCTATTCAACTAGTAAGAAATTGATATGTGTTAATTTTTTAATTAAAAAAAATTATAAGTGGAACCCGTAAGGAAAAAATGAATACGTGACAAATATCTATTCGTAAAACATATATCGGAACACAGAATAAAGACATCTTTTTTTTGCATATTTTACCGGATATACACTTATGATTTTTTAGTAGAAGAAACTATTTTACCAAATATATTTTTTCTACGGTAGCTAACACTATTCGTCCATATATTGTCCTTTTAGCCTTCCAAAAGGAAAAGTGAAAAGTGTCAGAAAATGAACCAAAAACCTATTTGTGGCAGAAAAAAATATCGAAAAACTATTTGTTGTAGAAATAGCACACAAAATAACTTTTGTGGAGAAAATGAACCAAAAACCTATTTGTGGCAGAAAAAATATCGAAAAACTATTTGTTGTAGAAATAGCACACAAAATAACTTTTGTGGAGAAAATGAACAAAAAACCTATTTGTGGCAGAATTAGCATATGAAACCACTTTTGTGGCAGAAATAGTTATTTGCTCTTTAATTAATTATAGTGTTTAAATGAGAATACATTTTCTTAATAAAACTTATAGATGATAATTATATATATATTTTGTTTCCTTTATTAGTTTATTTATTCATTAACTTTTAATAAAAAAGATAATTGTTATATAACTATGTTTAACTTTTAAATATGCTTCAACATTAAAAAATATATATGTGTGTGAATTCTAGTTGTAGCAATTGAAACCTTGTTACTAGTAGGAATATGAAGTCTGTTAGTTTTTTTTTTTTTTTTTTTTTGAAAAGAAAATAATATCATTAATAGACATTATGAATTAAATGAGAGAGGTGGAATTCCAATAAATCCTCTACCCTTTGAATTGAGGTATCAAGCCTTAGAGGTGGAATATGAAGTCTGTTAGTTGGATTCATTTATTATTTATAAATAATAAATGGTGGAAATTTATGGAACAAGTTGAAGAGACATTTCATCATCATATAGACTTCAACATAGATTTGGACTATAGACTCAACTGAGATATTTTACAGGATAGGAATCTGCTATTCCCGTTTGATATTTCATTCCCTATTCAACTAGTAAGAAATTGATATGTATTAATTTTTTAATTAAAAAAAATTATAAGTGGAACCCGTAAGGAAAAAGTGAACACGTGACAAATATCTATTCGTGAAACAAGAATCGGAACACAGAATAAAGACATCTTTCTTTGCATATTTTACCGGATATACATATGATTTTTTAGTAGAAGAAACTATTTTACCAAATATATTTTTTCTACGGTAGCTAACACTATTCATCCATATATTGTCCTTTTAGCCTTCCAAAAGGAAAAGTGAAAAGTGAACCACCTTAGAGCAATTTTAGTACACTGCATTGGAATGGTTTGTCAATTTTAACTTTGAATTATAATGTGGCGGGGAAGAGATTGTCGAGTTAGTTGTTATGTCTGGTCAAATCTAAATTGGATAGGTCGAATTATGACACTTATAACACGTGAAATTTCTTTTGTGGCAGAAAAAACACCGAAAAACTATTTGTGGTAGAAATAGCACACAAAACTACTTTTGTGGCAGAAAATGAACCAAAAACCTATTTGAGGCAGAATTAGCACATGAAACTATTTTTATGGCAGAAAAAACATCGAAAAACTATTTGTTGTAGAAATAGCACACAAAACAACTTTTGTGGCAGAAAATGAACCAAAAACCTATTTGTGGTAGAATTAGCGTATGAAACTACTTTTGTGGCAGAAATAGTTACTTGCTCTTTTATTAATTACAGTGTTTAAATGAGAATACATTTTCTTAATAAAACTTATAGATGATAATTATATACTCCTCCGTCCCAAATTATCTGTCCACATTTCCATTTTAATCTGTCCCAAATTATCTGTCCACTTTCTAAATAAAAGGCTCATTAATGATGGTTTTTCCAATCTTAACCCTTACATTAAATATTGGAGAGAGAATGATATAGAGAGAAGAGAAGGCAAAATTAAATTGGGAGTAATATTAAATAGGGTTATGTTTGACATTTTATCATATTTCACTATAAAATTTGATGAAACTTTAATTCTGGTGCAAAACTCAAAGTGGACAGATAATTTGGCACGGAGGGAGTATTTTTTTTGTTTCTTTTATTAGTTTATTTATTCATTAACTTTTAATAAAAAAGATAATTGTTATATAACTATGTTTAACTTTTAAATATGCTTCAATATTAAAAAATATATATACGTGTGAATTCTAGTTGTAGCCATTTTTTTATTTTTTATTTTTTTTTTTTACGGGGCGGGTGGGGGGGGGGGGGAAGGGGAAGGGGGTATACAGGATTCGATCCTGGGCCGAAGCCCAGGGTCATGCTTACCATTTCCACTGGGGCAAGCATCCCATATTAGTTGTAGCCATTGAAACCATGTTACTGGTAGGAATATGAAGTCTGTTAGTTTTTTTTTTTAAAAGAAAATAATATCATTAATAGACATTAGAAATTACATGAGAGAGATGGAATTCAAATGAATCCTCTACCCTCTGAATTGAGGCATCAAGCCTTAGAGGTGGAATATGAAGTATGTTAGTTGGATTCATTTATTATTTATAAATAATAAATGGTGGTAATTTATGGAACAAGTTGAAGAGACATTTCATTATCATATAGACTTTAACATAGACTTGGACTGTTGACTCAACTGAAATATTTTACAGGATAGGAATTTCAGGGGCGGCTCAAACATTATGGAGACCCTATGACTGGCAAGACCAAGACCTTAGCATACATGTCTAATAGAACTTAGCAACAACAAAACAAAAAATGTCTAAAATAGAGTTTCAGCTTCGAAAGTCGAGCATATTTTAATATCACGTGGACTTTGGGCTTAAACCTCACAAATGAAAATATTGTACATGGCACAATCTGATACTACTAAGTATTAAACTTAATTGAAAAGTACATAATAAAATAAATAATATAATTTTAAATGAAAAGCGTATAATAAAATAAAAAATTACTACCTTTATTCCTAAATATAAGACTTTCGAATCTATAAATGAAAATTAAGTAAATAAAAAATTAAGATGTTTTTTGTAATCAAAATATTAATATTACTCTCTTAAATAAAAGTAGTTGTATACAAGTTCTTACTAGTTACCTTGGACTGTAGACTCAACTGAGATATTTTACAGGATAGGAATCTGCTATTCCCGTTTGATGTTTCATTCCCTATTCAACTAGTAAGAAATTGATATGTGTTAATTTTTTAATTAAAAAAAATTATAAGTGGAACCCGTAAGGAAAAAGTGAACACGTGACAAATATCTATTCGTGAAACAAGAATCGGAACACAGAATAAAGACATCTTTTTTTGCATATTTTACCGGATATACATATGATTTTTTAGTAGAAGAAACTATTTTACCAAATATATTTTTTTTACGGTAGCTAACACTATTCATCCATATATTGTCCTTTTAGCCTTCCAAAAGGAAAAGTGAAAAGTGAATCACCTTAGAGCATGTTTAGTACACTGGATTGGAATGGTTTGTCAATTTTAATTCTGAATTATAATACGGTAGGGAAGAGATTGTCGGGTTAATGGTTAGATCGGGTAAAATCTAAATTGGATGGGTCGAATTAGGACACTTATAACATGCAAAATTTCTTTTGTAGCAGAAAAAAATACCGAAAAACTATTTGGTGAATTTTTTTTATCATGAATGTTTTTGGTGAATTTATGTTATGTATTTTTATGATTGTTTTTATAAAAAAAATGTTTGTTTTATGTTAAGGGTATTATTGTAATTTTTTCTCTATCGGTATCTTTTGACATCGTATAAAGGGTATTTTCTCGAATCACATTAACTATTTTTTAATTAAGATTACTTTAGTCATTTTGTACAAGGGGTGTTTTTTGTTTTACAATAAGGGTATTTTGGTAATTTTATATATAGTTATTTATGAGAGAGAAAATAACTTGTATGTGTGATATATTTATAACCTACAATAAATCTTGTGGAATTGGAGTTCAAATTCTTTGATTATAAAATGGAATTGATTTTGTGGAATTGAAGGGGTTGAAATTGAAATTCTAATTCCAAAATTTTGTTGAGAGCCAAACAAGGAAATTGGAATTATAATTCAGGACTTTTTTTCCTTCACAAGTTTTATTGGGTTTAAAATTGTACTCCATTCTCTTAAAGTTAAATATTCAATTTTCTATATAGAATGAGTAGAATAGTGAAAATTCAGCTATAAACTGACTGAGCAAATCTTTTTCCATAAGAGAAAATCAATAACATAAATCGTATCATTCCAATATTTTGCCAAAAATGGAAATTCTCTGGCACTATTATTCTACCATTTTCCATCGATATCCCCTTTTTTTTATTTCTGGGTATATAAAATAGAAATGCACACTGCATAATTAAAAATATTACTCACTGCATAATTATTTGATTGGTTTCCCTTTCATATTTTGATTGTTTTTCCCTTTCATTTCACGTGCCTAAGGGGCCCACCCAACTTTATGTCATTATAAATGTTATGCTTTCAACTCATAAATGTTACTTAGCAAAAACTCATAAATGTAAAAGGGACCCCCTTATCTCATTCCATGTCCCCATCAATAAGGAAGCTGCCCTGTGTTGATTTTTTTAAAACTAAATAGTCTATAACTTAAAGAAATAATAAAATCCTCATAAAAAAGTGAACATTCAACAATTATCTACTTAATGAGATAGAAGTACGAGAAATAATTTCAAGACTTTTTTTTCCTTTACAAGTTTTATTGGGTTTATCTTTGTATATATATATATATATATATATATATATATATATATATATATATATATATATATATTAAAATTGTACTCCATTCATTTGAAATTAAATGTTCAATTTTCTATATAGAATGAGTAGAATAGTGAAAATTCAATCATAAACTGACTGAGCAAATCTTTTTCCATAAGAGAAAATCAATAACATAAATCGTATCATTCCAATATTTTGCCAAAAATGGAAATTTTTTTGGCACTATTATTCTGACAATTTCCTTCGATATCCCTTTTTCTATTTCTGGGTATATAAAATAGAAATGCACAAGGATAATATTAGTCAACTTTATATATATTTATAGTACTTTTTAAAAAAAATATATCTTTATAGTAATTAAAAATATCACTCTTTTATTTTATTTTATGAATAATTAAAAATATTACGCACTTCATAATTATTTGATTGGTTTCCCTTTCATATTTTGATTGTTTTTCCCTTTCATTTCATGTGCCTAAGGGCCCAACTTTATGTCATTATAAATGTTACGCTTTCAACTCATAAATGTAAAAGGGACCCCCTTATCACTCCCATTTATACATACGTGCAATTTCCTTGGGTGAAATAAATTCTTTCCACAAAAAATGCGAATGTCCAAAAAATTGACATTTATTTTACTCAGACTCACTGTGGTATGCCATTTATTTTATCTCAAACAAAAAATAGATTTGACAATAGAGATATGGATCAACAGCAACATTTTGGAACCATAAGTCAATGATTGAAGATAATTGGGATTTAATACGCGGAGTCTATATATTTTGTCACACTCTTTGTCTCATATCATTTATTTTAGTATTATACACTACAACCTTTTAAAAAAGACAAAAAGAAAAAAGAATAAAATCTATAGAAAAAAAGGAGGAATTCTAAAGTAAAAATTGGATAAAAAATATTTAAGGCTAGGACGAAGGATGAGAAATCTGGATAAACTTGTAAGGTACTCCCTCCATTCTTTAATATAATATTTTCAGAACACGTAGTGAAAATTAATGAAGCAAAATTCAAGCTATTTTGTTATTTAAAATATTAATATTATTATCTTAAATAAAATTTGTATGCCAATAATTCTATTTAAGAGAGTAATATTGATATTTTGTTTAAAAAAAACTTATTAATTTTACTTTCTTAATTTTCGTTACTTGTCTTGAAAGTCTTATATTTAGGAATAAAGGTAGTAGATATTTGGTAGAAATGGAAAATTTCATGCCACAAATTTATGTTTTTGAATTTATATTTCTTTATTTTCTTTATTTGGTGGGATGCATTGGACCAAGGTTCTTGTACAACTAGGCGACTCGGAAAGAGGTTAAGTAGCGAGTTATTATTGAACTTTTCGTTTTAAAAAAATTGAGTTAATATTAGATAACAAATTAATAAGAATGGTTACGACTCTTGATTTTAGCCAAAAGTACAATGTTATCCTAATTCAAAATTTTCATATGCCCTAAACTATTTTCGTATCGATCTTTAAATATACTTGGCACCACTTTAGAATGCAGTTTTCAGTAAGAAATGCACATACTTCACGGAAAATTATCGGCTGTTTTAATTGAAATATGTAGACTAAAATGGTATTCAAGTAGAGATTTAGAGATACAAAAATATTTTGTATATTCAAGTAAAAACAAAGTTGATAAGTATGCACAAAACAAAATAATTGAGCATTTATATCCATGTTTGCTAAATAAAAATGTATATTATTTTGTCACATTGAGTTCCTTCATAATGGCACATAGATTCTGCAGTTTATTACTCCCTCCATATCTAAATACTCTTAACATTTGGACTTTTCACTAAGATTAATAAATTATTGAAGTCAATCAAAATTGAAACAAAATGTGTATTCTACCCTTTATTTATCCTATCAAAAAGTAGTTAATGTATAATTTCCTCTTAGTTATCACACTTATTGGAAATATACAAATTGTATTTATCAATTTTGTTTTGAACCATATCACACTTATTGGAAGTTCCTTGTCTTCAAAACCTTCTTCTCCATCTACAGGAAATTTATTCAAATCGAATTTTTTTGGAACTTTGTTGATGTTTATTGCCGCAAGCATGTTCAAATCATAATCCTTCGAAACTTTGCCGATATTTAATTTCTCTTCATGTTTTGTAATTTGATCGATTTGTCTAAACGTATCCTCTTCATGTTTACCTTCGAGAACCGCTATTTTCTGTTGTTCTTCATCTGTAATCTCTTTATATGCATACATAGATGAGAAGATAAAAGAATTGGTAATCTTATTCATTTCCCATAAAGCTTTGAACAGTGAATGAATTTCTACGTAAAATGAATTTTGGTCTTCAGGAAGTTAATGATCTTCACTTCCTGTAGTTAGTGGTCTTCAATTCAATTTTGGAATTTGGACAATTTGGACAATGGGAGTTGTGATGGTAGAAGGGTAATATTGGAAAAAAAATCTTTATTATCTATTGATATTCTAAATGTTAGAAGTATTTTGGATAAAACTGAAAAGTCCAAATGTTAGGAGTATTTAGATATGGAGGGAGTAATAGTTAGTCATCAACAGAATACTACATATCCAACTTTTTAGCGTAATACTTGTTTCAAATAAACTTTTAATATTCCAGATATATAGAGAAAACTTGGAACTCAAAATGCTTAGGAAGTTTGTGGTTGTATATCAAGACATTCTTTATCGTTCCAAGGCTTGAATGAGAGCAGATTCTGAGGCAATAAACACCAAATTTCTAAGTAAGAAAAACTTACTGAAAAATAACTGAAATCATTATTGTACGGACAATAATTTCCAGTAGCTATTCTAAGTAGTCAAATAAGAATATATACTAATTGTGATAAAACAATTATCCAACAAAAAAAAATTAATTAGGGCCAACAGTTATCTACGGGATGAGCAAGAACCATTTCAAAAAGCATCTAACATACATTTAAGGCATATGAGTCGAACATAAGATAATACTTCCTCTGTACAGGATTGAACGTCTCATTTTCTACACAAAATAAATAGGAAATGGGACGTTCAATCCCAAAAGGAGTGAGTAATTTGTACATATTTAAGGTCAAGTCAAAATATCATGGCCGTTGTCCACTAGCTTAGGTTAGACTTGAAATGGTAAACAAATTAAAAAAGAATAAGGCAAAAAAGGGTCAGCGCAAACATTTGCACGCGTTTCATGCTTTTCACAGCGCAGATCTTATTTATTTATTTATTTTTCATTTTTGCATTTTATTAAGCTTTATAGTGAAAAAACGGTCAATTTCTTTTCTTTTTATATAATTTGAGGGACATATAATTTGTACTTGGTATTTTGTTGTTCAGCAAATAGAACTCATGAATATCCACATTTCCATCTAGTAAATAAATAATTTTTAGGAAACAAATGCTCTCTAAGAAAAGAACATCGGAACCGACAACTCCCGGCCATTTCTACTGAGGAAGAAAATTGTCTGGAGCGTAGCACTAAAAAGGTTAAACATTGAAATATTGAGATCCAACAAACAAAACCATACAATTGTCCATTAAACTGTCAGTTCCTAGTGTCACGTCTCGTGTCCTCTGCGTACCCGAAATGCAATACATATGTCTGGCAGTGGCATATATTAGAATACAAAATTTTGAGTGAGTATCAGATGAATATATATTGGAATCATGCAAACAAAAAGTAAACAAAAATTATATCAGAAATAGGGCATGGCTGTTTTTTGTTATAGGAATTGGATACATTGAAGCATCAAACAAAGGGAAAATGAAAGGATTAATTCACATCATATGAATTGTTACACTTGAGTTTTTTGTTTCTTTTTTCCTGATATTGAAAGCGTAGTGTCACATCATATGAATGCTCATCATCAACAATTAACGCAGTGGTTAGAGTATTGAGAACAAGAAAGGATATACCCAACATCAAAAGGGTTGAGTGCAAGTTAGCAAATTAAGCAGTGAAAATTTGATTCACATTGCCGAATACCTGAGTCGTTAAAAACATAATGAAAAATCATCTGTACACCAACAACGTTCGAAGCGGCAGAAAGAAATTGTAATTCCAAATTAGTTCTTATTCAAATTTTAGACCTGTAAAAAACATAAGAAAATAGGAAATTTAGTATACAAAGACTACATATATACCAAAAAAGAAGATCAAAGGCTTCTTGCTATCTTCCTTTGTGAATAAATCATCTTTCTATCAATTTTTTATTGGTCCCAAGTCTCAGGCTTTCCCAGTTCATTGTCCAAAGTGCATTTATGGCTGAACCTCCCAATACAAATTTCAAATTTAATATGTTGCTTCAGATTGTATTATTTGACCGATTAAGTTGGTCAACCGATTTTTTACCTCGACTAACCCGACTTTTATAACACTACCATCCCCCGGGCACAAACTGCATCAAATGGTCACCCTTGCACGGCTCACTAACTCTGGATGTCGTCTTATGTGGTATCTTTTGGTGGAAACTAAGGTTGCACACAAAGTAAACCTTAGTTCTAGTACTTAAAAATGAGCTCAAATTCGATATCAAGATGATTTAAGCTATAAATTAGAACATTAAAAAAAAAAAAAAAATCAAGCTTCAATCCAAAATTCATATTGGAGACCATAAGAGCTTATTAAGGGTTCTGTACAAGACAAGGAGTTTGATTTTTGACAGTTCTTCTTAGCAATTGTCTTGTGCCTATTCCCATACACATGGATTTCTCTTTCTCATGTAAAGAGAAGAGCAAGGCAAGTTGCTCTCATTGTCAAAGCCTTACAACGTTGACTTCTTGGGTCCTCAACCTTATAGAAACCATTGTAGTTAGTTAAGGGAGGAAAAGGCACAACCACAGAACAAATTCGAAGGAGACCAAGTTCTCATGAAAGAAAGAAATATCAGGCTAGATGAAGGTGGAAGACTTGGGCTTTCCAGATCAACCATAAGCTATGATTCTGATGCACTCTTTGGCATCTTTACTTGAACTGAGTTTCTCTAACAGAGGAGACAGTGTAAAAGGTCCAATATGAAACTAGGGAAAGAAATATCAGAAAAGAGTAATCATATGAAAAGAGTTACAGCTATGTGACACGACACGACGTTGATATGGGTATGGAATACATACCTGCCATGGTCAACTGGCTAAGACGCCCATTGCTGCCGTCGCTGTGAAATCGAAGATACGACGATCGGAGATTGGAGTTTGGGTGGATAAAGGAGGTTGAACAAAATTCAAGCAATAAGTGATGGGAAGATGGAATAGAGAGGGGTATAGAAGTCGAACAAGGCATGAAATTGGCTGGTGATTTGAATTTGTACTGGATGTAAATTTGTCAGGAGGAGAAAGAGAAGAAATTAGTGTTAGAGAGAGGGAAGAGACGATAGGGGAGAGAATCATGGGAAACGATTGAAATTTATTGACGTAACCCCGTACCCGTGTCCAAAGTTGGGGAAGTATCCTCGTATCCTTTATTTTAGATGTTTAAATACCTGACACCTAACTAAATACATACCCGACACCCGTATCCGAGTCCGAGTAACATAGGATTTAGAAAGCATGAGTATCACTTGGTACTCTCTACTTCCTCGATGTTCTTGTAACTTTCACCTGTACTTGGCATAGGTTTGCCCATACTACCCTTCAAAAACACCCTAGTCCAAGATATAGAATCAACATTATCATATACTCCCTGCGTCCCAAATTACTTGTCACCGTTGGGGGTTTCACGAAGGCTAAGAAAGTCATTAACTAGGTCAAATTTATGGGGTTAAAGGACTAAGAGATCATCTTAAAACTTTAAAACACAATTGATGTTGGTTTTGATGGATTAATAAAGTAAGGGTAAAACTAGGAAAAGAAAAGGTCAATAAATGCTTTCTTGATTTGACAAATTGACAAATATTTAGCGACAAAAAAGTGTTTGAAAAGTGACAACTAATTTGGGACGGATGGAGTAAGATATAACCATTCTGATCATACTACCCTGCACAAATCCCCAAGTCGAAGACACAGGAACAGCACTTTCATATAACCATTCGGTACATCAGTCCCGTGTACTCCCTTCCAAGAAAGAACAATATGAACCTTCCCCTCTCTACGGATAAATTTAAGACAACTAAAAATTACTCGAACACCTACGAATTGACAAAAGAATGGTGATCTAAAGTGGGTTTGAATCAGTCTATCACAATTTATTATGTTATTTGGGCTGTTGTGAAGAGCTGCACAAAAATAGAAGAGCATGAAAAATTTTAAATTGACATAAAACAATTTATATTACCTTGAAATGTTGCTGGGACTTATTGGAAAGAAAACAAAATAAGGTAGCAAGTTCAACTCCATCTTTCTATCTAAAGAATCCTTGTTGCTTGATACATTTTGAACTACTCTACTCAAGAGATCAGCTCCATTCCTTCGAAAAATTCTGATATAGATCTGGCCTACAAGTGGGGACATAGACCACTTGATCCACAATCAACCACATCCCCTCTTTTGATTAAAAAACAATAAAAATGCCTCAAACAATGCACCAAAAAGGGGAATATTTTTATTATTTTAATCAAAACTGTGATGTGGCTGAATGTGGATCAAGTGGTCCATGTCCACTTGGTAGGCTTGGTCCATGACAGAATTGATCCATTCCATCTCAAGAGGACATGCCAAGGAATCTAGATCCTATTCAGCCCCTTCCCTCGTAAACTATTCTTTTCATGTTACTATGTCTCATCATCATTTGAAGGCATAATGAAATCAAATGATTAAACAAAGTGCTACATTATCAATGTTACTCTTCAGGATTTAACCACTGTCAGGTTTTTGTTTCCGACATCAACTTCCATCTAAAAGCTCTGTTCATATAGTTCACAGTAGGGATGACAATTTGACCCGTGATCCGTCGACCCGCCCTATCCTGCCCCGACGTCTTTTGGGGCAGACCCGCCCTGCCCCACGAACGGGGCAGATCGAGCATGGTATTTGCGCCTGCTCCGCCCCGCTCTGCCCCGTCCCGCCCCGTCCGCTAATTGTACTTGTTTGAGAATTGATTTGGGATAAAATTAATTATTTTTTAAAAAAATAATTATTTTTATGATAAAATTAATGATTTTTATGATTTTAAAAAAAAATTAATTATTTTTATGATTTTAATTTTTTTGATAAAATTAATGATTTTTATAATTTTAAAAAAGATTAATGATTTTAAAAAAAAAAAAATAGGATGGGGCGGGGCGGGTCAGATCTGTCCCGTGCGGCGCGAGGCAGAATTTTTTGATCTGGGTCGGGACTGGCATTTGAGATACCCGCTCCGATCTGCCCCATTGTCATCCCTATTTCACAGCATGAATAGATAAAGGGAACAAAAAAAAAAAAAGGATCAAATAAAGCAGAGGTTGACTTTTAGTTTTTTTTTTTCTTTTGTCAAGAGTAATTAATACTTCAAAATGCTCCCGGCTCCTATGCGGGACACCTTTTGTTCCGTACAGTGCGGGACATGCTCCCAGTCGTTGGATGAGATTTTTTAACGGTCCAGATCTGGAGAGAGAAAAGTTTTTTTTTGTTATTTTTTAAGTCAGCCGCAACTTTTCTCTCTCCAGATCTGGACCGTTCAGAATCTCATCCGACGGCTAAAATTGTTCTGCACGTGCGGAACTTTGGCTATTCCGCATAGGAGCCGGACTGCTTCAAAATCACAACAATTCTACCTATCCTTTCCGCCTCAAGATATCTTAAGATCAATAATGAGTTAAATCATTAATTGTTCTGTTAAATAAGACCTATAAAGTTCTGAAACAAATATAAAGCTGTAGCGGCATAGGACACTCAATTCATTCCCAACTTACTTCAATTGAATAGCATAATTAGTGAAGTATTATTCTAATATCAAAATAAAAATATTTGAGGATAGAATGAAGAAGATGCAAAAATTACGATGTCGGAGCAAATATTGAAGACACTTCTTTAGGAGTGAATTTCTGGTCATTTTCCCTTCCTCACGAGTCACGAGTCACACTGAGGCAAATATATGTGTTGGTGTATCCTTCAGCAACTCGTCAAGATTTGTCATAATAACGGCCACCTTGAAACTATTAATCATCTCACTCTACCTAATTATTGACAGGGAAACCAAAAGTGGTTACAAGATAGCTAAAGTAAAACTTCTTATCAAGCTAATGAGTAATCCGCAATTATCCACATACAAAGTAAAGAAGGAAAGGATCTAAGTTCGAATAGTTACCCCTCCTTCACAAAGCTACTGAAGAAATTAAGCTCAAGTGTCTCTGAAAAGACCACCCGCAGGCATCTTGATTCTTGATGATGCAAAAGGACACTCTCAAGACCCCTCTGGTGCCGAACACTAAACATCCATGGAGGCGAATTCCACATCATGAAAACCCACATGCTACACTTCCCTTTCCTAAAAAAGGAATCCATAAAATTGGAAAACGAGAGCCTAGAATCCAAGCCAGGATAAAATCCCCATCTCCTCCCATCTGCACATATTAGCCCTGAGAACTCATTTCGAACATTCTTCTCCTCACTCTTCTGATCATTTCCGCTGTTCTTACTCGATGACTGGATCTCCTTCGTATCCTCATTATCATCAACTTTCTTCCTAATATGCACAAGTCATCATTAACGCTTCTACTATTATCCACGCATGTTACGGGATAGCAACCTAGTGAACATTAATACATTATAAGCCGACAACGTGGGACTTTATTCGTCCTTCCTTAATCTCACTGCTAGCTCGTGCTTAAAACTCTTTTATACCAATTACCATTTTAAACTTAGACAAATGATTTGCAAAACTTGAAATGCATTTCTATTGAATTTCATTTTCAAAAGATATTGTTTTCAGAACGAAAAAATTGATTTAATGTAATTCTTTGAGGGAATTCTTACCATAGTTTCTGTAATTCTTTTTTAACTATATGGAAAATTTGGATTTGACATTTCCTTTTGACTTGATGACACGATTTGATAACAGTAGCCCAGACACCTTGTATTATAAGTAGCTCTTTACTTTAGAAATACAATTGGATTGGTTTAGTTCAATAATTCTGATACCCGGGACTTTTGTTTACGTGTTAGTGACGTGCAATTAATTTTCGTCAACTTGTTATATTGATTTGAATTTATTTTGCTTGACTATATGATTTCATAACTATTTATATTTCTGAAACATGTTACATATTATTTTTGTTGCGTTTTGTTGAGGGGCATTTCGCTCGCGCATTGTAATCGGGGGATGTAATTGTAATTCACGTAAATGAGTAATTTAATTAGATCACTGATTGGAACTGAATTAAAAATACTAATAGGTTTGGGAGAGTTATCATAATAATAATGATAATAATAATAATGATAATAATAATAATAATAATAATAATAATAATAACAATAATAATAATAATACTAAGGAAATTAAAAATAAACTAGAAAGGTAGTATATAAATATATGTATACTAGCAAATGACTCGTGCTATGCACGGAAATACTGAATTTCAAATTATTAATTTAATGGTTGTACAATTATATTTAGAACAAAAACTCGTTAACTTTAATTTTTCAGAAATTAAATAATGTGACTTTTATTGAGTAACTCACAAATGTAAGGGTAAACACCGAATAATTATTGGATAAAAAAATATTGGATCAAATAATATATAATCAAAAGAATTAAACGTAGTCCTATACTATTTCGATTAATGTTTCATCCAATGTTTTGATCAGATCATCACTACACTACTACTATTAAATGTTATGCAGTCATCTAATTCATGAAGTTTTTTATGGAGCCATCCAATTCATGAAGATTTTTAACATTCTGTGTTTCACGTTTTGAGATAATGTATCTTCTTCTATGAGAGCGAGCAATTTTCTGCTCAAGTTTTTTCTGCCAAACTTGCATTGCTGTAAGATCCATTTTAGTAAATGTTTTTATTCCCTGAAAGATAAAATTAGTATATTAATAAATTATTTAATGAGCATTTATTAATACTAATGTTTATTAGATAAAAATGGATCAAATATAGATATAAATAATAATTAAACATCAAAAGTCATGAATATAAAAATGATGAAGAGATGAGTAAACGTTGGAATAACATATTCTCATAAATTCCCACAAGTTCACAGAAACTTCACAATATATTCCCACAAATAATTTCCTCCCAAACTTTATAATTTTTTTGGCAAATTGGTCATTTTTTAATGGCAATCTTTTAAGAAAAATCACTTTTGTAAAAACTCTTTTGGGCATGGCTATAAAACTTAATTATAAGAAACAAAATAATAAATAAAGTCTAAATTAAGTTTTTGCATATGACTTCTAGGACATAAGTAAATCAATACATATAACATAAAAGATTACCAAGAATTAGGATGAAAATTAATAAAAGTATTTTACTTTTAATAAAGTTGTCTTCTTGCATTATTAGTTAAGGAAGGTTTTTTTTGTTTTTTTTTACGCCACGATGGGCGATTGCCCCACATTGGGGAGAGAGAACACCCTAGATAAGGGAGAATAAAGCTTACCGCATGCAGGCGGAGGGTATCGAACCCGGGACCTCTCGGTCATGGGCCGGCCAATGCCCCACTGGGCTATTGGCCTCTTCGATGTTAAGGAAGGTTAATGCCCTTAAATTACGCTTAAACTAAGGAAGGTTAGTAGTGGAAGTTTATACGAAAAAATATTATTATTTTAAGAAATGAGTAATTTAAGTCTAGATATTCTTAAAAGAAAAAACAAAACTCATAATGGACTTACTTGACTCGACAAAAACTCAGAATGAGATTTATTTTATCATAGAATCCTCTCTTTAGACATCTAAGAAATGATAAGGAATAGTGGGTAAGCTAATATACCTTTTGATAAAGCAAGTTTCATTATAACCTTCGACCACCTGTGTTAGAGAGAATAAAAGATCCAAATTCTCAAATAAAGATAAAAGAAAAGGAAGAGTAAGTAGACAACACATATTTGAAATTTTCATGTTTCATTCAAAACAAAACAATAAAAAAATCATCTGACACCAAATTTCATTATGATTACCCAAACAACTCGAAAAAATAAATTTTGTGTTAAGAGTAGAGTAAGTAGCCAACACATATTTGAAATTTTCTATCATTTACACTTTTGATGTTCACCTGTGGCTTGTTTTCTTCAACTTTACTGGTGCCTTAGATCCATTTCCATGCTTGTTACTTTTACTATTGAAAAAATAAAATAAAAAGAACTTTGAAACATGGATTCTTATGACAATAAAAAGAGCATTTTTTATGATTAATTATCATTAAATAAAAGTATGAGGCTAAGTAAAAATATGGATTCTTAAAATCATAGATAAATGTTAGAGGTAAGACATTGATTTTCTAAAGGAAAAATGGAAATCAATCAAGAAATAGTGAATTAGTGAATGAAAGAAATAAAAAATAAGTTGGAAAAGTAAATTGTACCTATGATTTTCAAAATCCGGATATCAGTTTGCTCTCCATCTCTTAACATGTTAAAGAGAACGAAGAAAACAAAAAACAACAGAATAAAAAACCTACTTGAATTTCAAGTTTCCATGAATTTATTTATCAAATAAAATTCAAACACAAAATTTTTAGAGTGTTTGTCTTTAGTTCTTGATATGATTAAAAAAAAATGAAAAAGAAAATGAAGGAAATAAATCTGAAGATTTGACTGAGAAAGTGGCGGAAGAAAAAATTGAGAAATTTGGGTTAGAGTTTTCAAGATTTCTGATTGGTTAAAACTTGAAAACATGTTCTTTAATATAAATATAGATTGATTATTGAAAAATATTTTAAACCAATGAATTTTTTTATAAAAGAATTTAAAGTGTTAATTTTTTTATAAATTTCTTAAATAGAATGATAAAAGAAGAGGTTAAAAGTATGGGATGAGTTTTGAATTTTGAAATTAAGGAAGATAATATATTTAATGTAGATTATTATATCATAACGAAAATACTGTTAGTTTAGATTTGTTAAAGATCGTGGAAACGTTTACTTAAATTAGTATTCCATTAAAAGAATTAAAGAAAATAGTTGTCAAGTACCTGCCAGAGTAACTGGCAATGTGGTTTAGTATTTGGCATGCATGTCACGGGATCGAATCCCCCTCCCCAAATTTAAATAAAATAATTAAAAACTTAAAATTTTATAAAATGACACGTGTCATAATATATATATATATATAGATATATATAAAAATATATAAATCTGAAAAGAGCTTCTCTAATATATATGGCTAGCGATATTGCCAAGGCAATATCCCTCATGCCAAGGCATAATTTGCTCAACTTACAAATATACCCTTCCCAGTCAAAAACTGCATTTGCCATTTTTTGGTCCCTAAAAACGTGATATGCTCCCTATTTTTTTCTCTTTTCCTCCTTATTCTCTCTTCCCCAATCACCCTGCTCTCTTTCATCATCTTTTCTATCGTGTTTATGCCAAAAAAAACAAGGAAAAAACTCTTAATCACCGACTGCTAGCCCATATCCCACCCCACTCACCATCCTCTGGAATGTCCTACTCCTGCCTGAGCTTTTCCGATCAACCAATCCCCTATTTAAGGGATAGAATCGTAATCAACTCCTATGCGGATACATGATAAAAGCCTAGGCCAAAGCAAAGAAAAAGATAAATATGTTTTTTATTGAACTTCACCATCCTCTATTAGCATGCATATACAATTGCTTGAGCTATCTTAATTACATCTGATTGGATTCTTTTTGCTTCCACAGGAATTTTTGTGTGAAGATAATTTGTCCAAGGAAATATATAAAATAGTTAGAAAGAAAAAAAAAGCAGAAGCAAAAACATCAAAAGATGAAAACAAGTAAATAGAAATATAGAAACATGCCTAAAAATCAATAATTTGTGGAAGAGTAAAAAAGTGATTAAGGGAGACTACACTGAAGAGCATAAAACAATGGGTGTGATTGAATTGAGTTTGAGATTGAGATTTTGGTCTCATTCTCAAACCCCAAACTCAATTTTATATGATTTAATACTTTGAATTTTGTTACCAAATTCAATTCAAACTGATTTGGGTATGATTTGGAGTATCAAAACAAACCAAACCGAATATAAACCAAACTCAATACAAGCCGACCCAATATTTTTGAGCAACAATCTCATGCCAAGTATAAAATATCAAATCTCCAAATTCATTATTTTATTGTTTTCTTTCTTCTTCTTTTTTGTGAAAAAAAGTTCAGGTGGATTCGACTCCGGTCACCATCATGGGTCAGAGCAGGCCCTAGGGACCATAAGTAGCTTACAAGGGTACTTACAGATCACCCACCAACACAGCCCTCACGTCGACAACGGAAATTAAACACTTGACATTTGTAAGGACATGTCAAATCCTTACCAACTGAACCAACTTGTGTTGGTATTATTCTATTGTTTGCTTCAAGCTTTTTTGGCAGTCTGAAGAGGACGCTAATGACGGGAATAACGAGAGAGAGAGAGAGAGAGTAGAAAATATGGATGAGAGAGAGAAATGTTTATTTATTAAGTAAATTAGTTTTCCTTTTGAATAAAAATAAATATGGTATGATAAATCGTGCACCAATTTTCATTTAATAACAGTTGACCAAGAAGGGTATAATTATAAATTGAATAAAATATGCCTTGGCAGGAGGGATATTGCCTTGGCAATATCATTAGCCAATATATATAGATATATAGGGTTACGAGGAGGGAGCTTGATCATCACATTCGCCAAATAAAACGGAAACAAGCAACAACGTGGGTTTGGGGACGTTTGGGGATCAGGATTACATATTATATATATACGAGTGATCAGGGGAGGATTAAGTATAACACACACACACACACACACATATATATATATATATATATATATATATATATATAGAGAGAGAGAGAGAGAGAGAGAGAGAGAGTATGATGGGGTTGAGGATATGATCATCATCATCACATAACATAAAAAGAATTAGAAAGAGATAGAGAGTTAGGCGGCAGTGGCTTTTAGCCGCGAGAGTCACGGGGAGATTTTGTGAGTTTTATATTTCTTTCCAGAACTTTGAGAGATCACTGAGGGAGCGTCATTTGTCCGTTTTCATACCATAATATACCGATTCGAAGATAATCGAATAAGATTCAAGTGAGCGCAGACGGCACATCATTCCGAGTCCTAACCAGAAAGTTATAGCTCCGAGAGTAAGACTGGGCAGTGATGTTTCAGATTTTCTGTTACTAAATTGTTTTTGTAAGAGGTGATGATGAGCATTTTGATGATGTTGTTGAAGGTTGAAGAGAAAAAGTTTAGGGACTTGATTGCAGGGAATATAGAGGGGTTGTGGCTGGCTTTTATGGGTTTTATGGCAGCTCTTTAGTGGGAGACCATGGGATGGGGGTTACAAGTGTTGAAGTGAATAAAAGAGAGGAAAATGAGTGAGAATAAAAATCTGGCAAAATAGACAGTATGTGGGAGATTCGACTTTTGACATAGTAATTGATGACGGAATCGAGTGAATCTTGTTGGGTTAGAAAAAGGGTTGGAAAATCTACGTCTGGGAGTTGACGGATCAGCGTTTGGAGTTATGTTCCATGAGTAATGTAAGTTTGAAGTCAGCGTTTTATAGGTTGGCGTAAACACTGAGCAGAAAGTTTCTGAGTGTTTGAAGGCATTAACGACGTCTGTATTCGACCCGTAAAATATCCGAACGAAGATATCGAAATTTCCTACGAGTGAACGCTGACGGGGAGGCATTCCGAGTTCTGAGCCGAAAGATATCACTGTTTGAGCGTGGCTGATTTTTCTGCTACGAATTTCTGCTTTACTTTTATTGAATTTGTGAATTCAACAAGGTAAGGATTCTACCCTCTTATTTTTCGAACTCGAAATTACATATTTTCAGTACTAAGTTTGGTTATCAATTATAAATTGTTTTTACATGTTTTTATACAAAAATGGATGAAGTTATAGATGTGTTGCATTGTATATGTTCTTTAGATTATGTTGTTTATAAATTGTTTTATATATGTTAAATTGCTATATTATATTTGATTAAATTATGCTTAGAGTTTTTCATATGCTTTGGTTAATCGTTGTCGTTTATCTGGTTTTGGTCGACCGAGTCGTCGCCCCATTTGAGCTCTTGTTTATGAAAGATCTGTAGCAAGATACGTTCACTTTTATATCGCCGGAACCCGTGAGTTCGCGATAATTCTGTATGTGGATATGTATGGCCCGGACCCTAGCGGGAAAAAAAAGTTGGGGCTGCTAACAATAAATTGTGGAGCTCATGCGTGAGCAACGACACAATGGACGTATTCTTGATTTTTAGCCTGTGTCCGGGGGGAAAGATTCAGCTGGACTTCTGATTTCTGTGTGGCCCTTCCTCAGTGTGTTATTACATGGGGACTGTTAGCAGTGATTATGGGTCTGATTAGACAATTGAGCTTGAGTGTGAGACCGTAGTGTCATAGCGGTAACTATGTTCGTAATGTCTAAGAAAATTGTGCAATTGAGGATATTGTAGGGCAGACGTGCTTGATGTGGATTCGGTTGTATGAAATGCTTAGACGTGAAGAGTATAGTTATTTAGCTTAACTGTTGTTTTCACTTGTTTGGTCTTTGTTCGTTTTATACTCGATTGTCTGATATAATTATTAGTTTGTAGTGCATGAGTAGTATGGGATGCTCATGGCATTAATTCTGATCTGAGATGTCAGATTTGATAAGTATAGTCGAACATTTATTTGGATCATATCTGATACTTGGTATTGAGTCTTTTTAACTTGTATTTTGGGTTGGGACTGGTTTGGTGCAAGATAGTACACTCGTATACAAGTTTTGCACTTGTTTTTTTTTCTTCTGATTTTCGTAAGTCGCGGTCCCTTCGGTCGTCCAATTTGTATACTAGTTGACCGGAGCCTCTGCTTTTTCTTTGTGTGCTTCTGGGATATCACCGGTTGACCGGACTGAGGGTGTGGTCGACCGGAAGGTCATAGTGCAGCTATGCATAATCTGCTCTGTTCTGTTTATGCTCTGTTCTTCTCTGCTCTGCACTGTACTGTCCTGTCATGCGTTTTGAGTCTCGTGAGGTTTGTATTGTGTCGTGTCAAATGCATATTTTCAAAAGGGGTATTTTGGGAAATGGGAAACGTATTTTGAGTCTTATCTATTACTTAATCACAAGGGTGTGGGATTCTTACTGAACCTCGCAGCTCAGTCCTTTCTCTTTATTTGTTTTGCAGATGGTACAGAGGCTGAGACTTCTTATGATGATACTGTTGGAGTACATTTAATCTAAGGTGCGCCAATTCGATTGGGCCGGGCCGAGATTGGATTGGGCCTTTAATCGGGTTGGGCCGACCAACCCATTTGGATTGGGCCGACCAATTCATTTGGATCGACCGGGCTTCGGGCCGGGCCGGGATTGGATTGGGCCCTTAATCGGGTTGGGCCGACCAATATGATTGGGTCGACCAACCCATTTGGACCGACCTTATGGCTGGAAATATAACCTTTATTTCCCAGCTTTTATCTCTTAATAAGGTGGTTGAAGTGGTGGAGAAAGTGGATGAGTGGTTTCCTCCATGATCTCCCACTTCCCCCTTTCACTCTCCCCTCAAACCTTTGAATGACTAAGGGAAGCATACTGATTTTTCTATCATTCAAGTCAGATTTTTCTCCAGCTTTTGAGAGCTTAGAGAAGAGAGAAAAAGGGAGAACTTTTGTAAGAAAAGAAAAACTGTTTTTCTTGTTCTTCCTAAAGGTAATACTTCATACTCCATCTTGAAGAGAGTCTTCAAGGCTTCTACAAGGCGTTGGCTAGAACCAAGCAGTAGAAGACCATCCCCGGAAGATCGAGTGGATACTGGGAGAGACGGAGCCTGCGTTGGTGGCGTTCCGTTCGTGACAACAACAGATGAAATCGTTTCAGCTTTCCTAGCATCTTGAAAAGGTATAATACTATCCCATAGTCTTAGGTTCTTACTCGTGAAAGATCCTGGTAGAGGCGGGTCACTTTATTTCCGCTGCACTTTGTGATTCGACCCGGTTATTCCTTTAACAGTGGTATCAGAGCCACTCACGAGTACCCTATAGACTTAATGTGCTATAGTATTAGAATATAGATTTTGAATCTATGTTTTGCATGCCTTTGGATTGCTAGAAATGTTTTATATGATGTATGACATGTTTTTCATCATTTTGAATGTATGAAAATAGAGATTTTCCAGTTTTGAAGTCATTCAAAAGCTGGAAAAACTCTCAGTTTCTAGCACTTCGGTCGACCGGGACTGAGTCCCGGTCGACCGAGGCAAGACAGTAGCTACTGGTATTTGGTTCGGATCAACCGAGTTGGTCTTCGGTCGATCCGAGTTGGTCTTCGGTCGACCGAAGTGCCTGTTTGGTCAACCGAGTACTCTCAGTACTTTGTTCGGTCGACCGAGCTTGGTGGCCGGTCAACCGAACTGACCAGAATATGAAATGTTCTATTTGCTGGTTGCTCATTATTTTTCATAAATTGTTATGTTAATTGAGCATGATGCATAGTAATCGCCTTTACCCTGTTGGTTTAATTTTATAATACGATCTGCGTATCGTGCCTATTTTATTATTCAAAAGTTGTAATTTTCTTCTCATTAAATCCCCTCGAATGTAACTCGAGGTTTTCTTATAATTTTGTAATTCTAGATTAGGAGAAGGTACAGCTGTGATGATTTGGAGGCAACCACCTGAAGGTCAAGACGGTGTAGAATAGAATGCTTTTCTTTTCACACCTTAGATTGACTTCACGGTTTTTCCATTGGCTTGGAAAAACCGAATAGGATATGGCGATTACTATTGCATTTTACTTTTATGTATTGGATGCATATGTATATAAGCATAAACTGTTTTATTTATGCTTTTCTGGTGAGATTGTTAAAAACAAAACCCCTCAATGAAATATTAATTAGTGCCTTCCTAAGTTTGGCCCTCGTCAAGACCTAGATCGACATTAGTATGGGACATGCCAAAGCTGTGCATACGTGTCTATCCGGGTAAGGCGCAAATGATAAGTTGTGATATCCGCCGGCTAAAACTTAGGGTCCTAGTTAACTGGATTATCTCAATAAATGGATTGAGGATCTAGAGGCAAAAGAGTTGAGAAAAGTGTATAATGATACGCTTGAATAAAATGTTATTCACTCAACTAACCAAGAATTACATAATTTGATGTAATTGGCAAACGTTGCCTACCTAAATAACCAAGTTTTGGGCGATCAACCAAAGCTGACTCAGAACGAGGTGAAATATGGATCTTGGCCCGCTAGAAAGTTAACGAACTTTCCGAGTTGATAATGAGGGTTTTTCACTCGAAGAAAATAGTGGGAGAAATCATTAAAAAGATAAAGACCTAATAATGATTTTAAATCGGTACTTACTTTGCATATGTATTTTTGTTGTAGAAAAATGGCAAATTCAAACCAAACACTATCACTGCGTTCTGTCATTGAGAATGACAAATTAGAGGGAGTTAACTTCCTCGACTGGTTCAGGAACTTGAGAATCGTTCTCAAGCATGAAAGAAAGTTGTATGTCCCTGGAGCGACCTATTCTGCTACACTGAGAGGCTCATGCTACGGCCACTGAAAGGATCGCTTATCGAAGCATGTTAGTGATGCTTTAGATGTGTCTAGCCTCATGCTTGTCACCATGAACTCTGAGCTTCAGAAGTAACATGAGGACATGGGGGCTTATGAGATGCTGTCTCACCTGAAGCAGCTATATCAGGGGCAAGCACGCTAGGAGAGATTCGATGTATCGAAATCTCTCTTTCGATGCTAAAAATGTCCGAAGGAATGCCGGTAGGAACTCACGTTCTTAAGATGATAGGTTATGTTCGAACCTTGAAAAAGCTGGGATTTCGTTTTGGGACAAGAGTCGTCGATCGATTTGATCTTGCAATCGTTGCTCGAATCATACAGATCGGTTCATTCCGAATTATCACATGAATGAAATCGACAAGCCATTGCCTGAGTTGTTGAACATGCTGAGGACTGCCGAGAAGGAAATAGGCAAGTCCAAGCCCAACACCATACTGATGGTGTAAAAGGGCAAAGGCAAAGGTTTTGTGAGATCCAAAGGCAAACCGAAAGGTAAGCCCAAGGGCAAGCAAACCACTTTCAACAATGCACTGAAACCTAAGGGTGGTGTAGCCAAGGACTCTATCTGTCATCATTGTGGTGAGAAGGGTCACTGGAAAAGGAACTGCAAAAGCTATCTTGCAGGGAAAAGGCTGGAAAAGGAGAAAGCAATTGTTGATTCGGGCTCAGGTATTTATATGATTGATATCAATTTAAATACAACTACTTCTTGGGTATTTGATACCGGATGTGGTTCTCACATTTGTACTAATGTGCAGGGACTGCAAAGGAGTAGAGAGTTGGCAAAAGGTGAAGTGGAACTACGAGTTGGCAACGGAGCACGTGTTGCGATCCTCAGCTGTAGGGACTTGTACTTTTACTTTGCCTTCGTGGGCTTGTTTTGGGTTTAGAAAAACTGTTTCTATGTACCTAGTTTAATTAAGAATATTATTTCAGTTTCTTGTTTGGACAAGAAAGGTTTTGAGATTTCGATCAAAAACCAACGATTGTCGTTATTTACGGATAATATGTTTTTATGCAAGCGCCTCTTTGATTAATGGTCTATATGTTTTAGATCTTGATATGCCAATTTTAAATATAAATACCAAAAGGATTAAGACTAATGATTCTAATCCGACATACCTCTGGCATTGTCGCTTAGGCCACATAAACGAAGATCGCATATCCAAACTCCATAAAGATGGGCTGTTGGAATCATTTGACTTCGAGTCTTATGATCGATCCGAATCTTGTTTGTTGGGTAAGATGACAGCATCACCTTTCACTAAGCTAGGTGAGAGAGCCGATGCTTTATTAGGACTAATACATAGTGAGGTATGTGGCCCTTTTAATATACATGTAAGGGGTGGTTACCTCTACTTCATTACCTTTGCTGATGACTTCAGTAGGTATGGATATTTGTTCTTGATGAAACACAAATCCGAAGCATTTGCTAAGTTTAAAGAGTTTAAACTAGAAGTAGAAAACCAACTTGGCAAGAGTATTAAAATTCTTCGATCTGATTGAGGAGGAGAATACTTGAGTCAAGAATTCTGTGACTATCTGAAAGCTTGTGGAATCGTTTCACAACTTTCTCCTCCAGCTACTCCACAATGGAATGGTGTATCTGAAAGGAGGAACAGAACCTTATTAGATATGGTTCGTTCTATGATGAGTCAAACGAGCCTGCCCAATTCCTTTTGGGGACACGCACTAGAGACAGCAGCTTTAACACTTAACCGCGTTCCATCTAAATCAGTTGCAAAGACGCCATACTGAGTTATGGGATCAGGGAAGCGTCCCCAGTTTGTCTTTCCTCAAGATTTGGGGGCTGTGAAGCTTTTGTAAAACGCTCGACTTCGATAAGGTGGCTCCAAAATCTGAAAAGTGCATATTTGTAGGTTATCCTAAGGAAACTAAAGGATAGTACTTTTATATCCCTAACGAGAACAAAGTGTTTGTTGCTCGCACGTGAGTCTTTCTAGAAAAAGAATTTGTTTCTAGAAACACAAGTGGGAGTAGCGTAGAACTTACTCGAAGTTCCGGACTCTCAAACTAGCACTAAGGATGAGATCGAAATTGAGACAGACTCCACAAGTTGTTGTGCGGCAGAGTGCCACAAAGCAGTTGTCTGCTGCCCAAAGCCTGATTCAAGAAACACAAGAATTGCGTAGAGTCCGGTAGAGTTCGTCGTCCACCTCCGAAAAAATTTGGATTTTTCATAACGGAACATGGTGATGTTATGTTTGTGGATCACGATGAACCTTCAACCTACAAACGAGCAATTAATAGCCCGATTCGAGAAATGGCTTGAGGCCATGAGATCCGAAATGGACTCCATGTATACAAACCAAGTCTGGATCTTGGTTGATCCACTCGAAGGGTAACTCCCATAGGGTGCAAATGGGTTTTTAAGATTAAAACCGACATGGAAGGGAATGTACAAACATACAAGGGGCGACCGGTCGCGAAAGGTTTCAAACAAATTCATGGTATTGACTATGACGAGACATTTTCCCCTGGTAGTTGTGTTCAAGTCCATTCGGATTTTGCTTGCTATTGCGGCTTACTATGACTATGAAATCGGCAAATGGATGTCAAAACCGCTTTCCTTAATGGAAAACTTGAAGAGGATGTGTATATGACACGACTGAAGGTTTTGTCACTCCCGAAAATGCTTTGGAAAAGTATGTAAGCTTCGAGAGATCCATTTATGGACTCAAGCGAGCTTCTCGAAAGCTGGAACATCCGCTTTTAATGATGCCGTCCAGTGAGTTTGGCTTCATTAGAAATGAGGATGAGCCTTGTGTTTACAAGAAGGTTAGTGGGAGCTCAATCGTATTCTCGGGTTTTGTATGTAGATGACATACTACTCATTGGAAACGACATACCAACCTTAAAGTCCGTCAAGGCTTGGTTGAGTACGTGTTTCTCTATGAAAGACTTAGGCGATGCCAGCTATATTCAGGGAGTCAAGATCTATAGAGATAGATCCGGGGAGACTCATTGGCCTAAGTCGAGTACATATATAGACAAGGTGCTAAAGCGGCTTAGCATGCAAGAGTCTAAAAAGGGACTTTGTCCTATGGCACATGGTACTTGCTACGTCGAACAAACGAGTGTTCTAAAACGCCCTGCCGAATTAGAACGCATGAAAGAGATCCCTTATGCTTACGCCATAGGATCCATCATGTACGCCATGATATGTACTCGCCCTGAATGTCTCTTATGCCTTAAGCGTTACGAGCGAGATACTAGTCTAATTACGGTGAACGTCACTGGATCTCGATCAAGAGTATCCTCAAGTACTTACGAAGGACTAAGGATACATTCTTGATTTATGGAGGGCGGATGAGCTCGTTGTAAGTGGTTACACCGATGCTAGTTTCCAAACCGACACGAGATGATTTCCGATCGCAATCGGGATATGTGTTTAACTTGAATGGAGGTGCTTTGTGATTCAGCGCAGCTTCAAAGCAATCGACCATTGCGGATTCTACAACGAGGTGAGTACATAGCAGCTTGTGAAGCGACTAAGAAGCGGTTTGGATCGGGAAATTTATTTCCGACCTCGATGTAGTTCCTAGTATTGCGAACCCGATAGACCTCTATTGTGACAACAATGGGGCTATTTCACAATCTAGGGAACCTAGATCTCACCAGAGGTCCAAACATGTACTACGGCGATTTCACCTAATCCGTGAGATTATAGAGAGAGGTGATGTGCATATATGTAGAGTAGATTCGGCGGACAATGTCGCCAATCCACCGACGAAGCCACCGTCGCAGCGAGCCAGCATGATCGTCACACTAGCTCCATGGGTATCCGATATCCGGAGGGCTGATCTTTAGAGATAGTCATTAGTATGCCACGAAGACCATTTATTGTAATTTGGGTCTTTAGTGCAAGTGGGGAGATTATTGTAACCCCAGTATTTATGTAATTTTCATTTTGATGAATAAAAAGGCATTAATTCCAGTATTATTCATTATGTTTCTGCGTTCTTAACAATATAAATAAATAATATGTCCTTAGAATAGTATTCATAATTGATTGTTATGAGATACTATTCTGAAACGTCCCTAGTCGAACATTATTATGGAATCTTCGAGGACAATAATAATGCGTAAGACTAGTATGTGCAGTGATTGATATAAGATCGGATCGTCACATGGGTATATATGATTAGAGAATCATTATACTGGACAGACCCGACATGAGAAACACACCATGGGTTGTTATATAATAGTCAACGGTGTTTCTCAATTTTTGACTGGGTTGTATAAAAGATCCTTCGACTTGAGGTCTCACAAGAGTTCTTGCATGGCTAGTGTTATGCTTTGATAATGTTAAACGCTATCCGTAACAGGGTGAGCAATAAAGGCATTTATTGGGTATATCACGAATCTTGTTCGGGATGAGTGGGATGCGAAAAGGATTTGTCCCTCCTATATAGCGGGAGGCGATATCTTGGGCCCCTTGATGGAGTCGACTAATTCATGGCCATGAACAAATGAATCAGTATATGATATTGATGTCATTTGATTAGTCTACTCGCGAATCAAGAAACTAAAAGATTGGACAATACAAGTGTGACTTTTTCCATGACTTGTGTTCAATCTAGATATCAAGGACAAAAGGATTTAACTACAAATGTCAAATGTTGTGATTATGATAAATCACCAGATATTTATGAATTGGGGGTAATGATGCGTTGCTAGATACCTCTCATTACCTGTGACATATGATGTCACGGCCAACATCATGGATACCTCTTGGGTCGCACTCATAGATCAACTAGATTGGGCTTGTTGGAGTACATTTAATCTAAGGTGCGCCAATTCAATTGGGTCGGGTCGGGCTTTTGGGTCGGGATTGGATTGGGCCCTTAATCGGGTTGGGCCGACCAACCCATTTGGATTGGGCCGACCAATTCATTTGGACCGGCCGGGCTTCGGGCCGGGCCGGGATTGGATTGGGCCCTTAATCGGGTTGGGCCGACCAACCCATTTGGATCGACCTTATGGCTGGAAATATAACCTTTATTTCCCAACTTTTATCTCTTAATAAGGTGGTTGAAGTGGTGGAGAAAGTGGAGGAGTGGTTTCCAACTTTTATCTCCCACTTCCCCCTTTCACTCTCCCTTCAAACCTTTGAATGACTAAGGGATAAATACTGATTTTTCTATCATTCAAGTCAGATTTTTCTCCAGCTTTTGAGAGCTTAGAGAAGAGAGAAAAAGAGAGAACTTTTGTAAGAAAAGAAAAACTGTTTTTCTTGTTCTTCCTAAAGGTCATACTTCATACTCCATCTTGAAGAGAGTCTTCAAGGCTTCTACAAGGCGTTGGCTAGCACCAAGCAGTAGAAGACCATCCCCGGAAGATCGAGTGGATACTGGGAGAGACGGAGCTGCGTTGGTGGCGTTCAGTTCGTGACAACAACAGCTGAAACCGTTTCAGCTTTCCTAGCATCTTGAAAAGGTATAATACTATCCCATAGTCTTAGGTTCTTACTCGTGAAAGATCCTGGTAGAGGCGGGTCACTTTATTTCCGCTGCACTTTGTGATTCGACCCGGTTATTCCTCTAACAGATACCTAGGACGGGACATATGGACAATGATTCCTAATGAAATATAATAGGAAGTTATTAACTTTGGTGAACTTATATAGTATTTACTTTTCAGTACTCTTATTTTATCTTGTAAGACTTTTAAACACTTTTATGATTATGTAATTCATTCCCTTTCATAAACTGTTAATGGGTTCGGTTCGTCATTGATTTGACTTACTGCCATGTCATCGATCGGAGTTGGGTCGTGACAATAATTCGATTATGGTACAAGACCTACTTAGTGAAGGGATTCAAGGGCGGAAACTCGTTCCAAACACCCATGAGTCCTCCCCTGAAGGATCCGCTCATACGTAAACGAATCGAAAAACCGAGAAAGAACTTACAATTTCGGCTCAAGAATTCGATTCTTGAATGGAAGATTCTGTTTCTTGCATGTATTGCTGCCACCGATTGATTTCCCTTTGCGGAATGTCCCTCTACCGGTATCCATGCGACGAATAAGAACAGCGATTGCTAGCACTTCGTTTTCTGAGTTTTGGGAATTAGAGAGAAAAGGGGAGGCAGAATTCCGAAATCTGATTTCAGGTATTTTTGTTGGTTGCGGCTGAAGTCAATGGAGACTAGGGTTTCGGCTGAGATATGATTATATAGGGTGTGAGCGTTTGTTCCCATAACCAACTCTCACGTCCTCCACTTCTCTCAGCAGTGGGAGTCTTAAACTCCCACGTCCTCTCAACCTCTTTTGGCAGTGGGAGTCTATAACTCCCATGTGCTCTAGACTTCTGCTGGTAGTGGGAGTCTTTATTAGATAATGACTCCCACGTAATCCCAGCTATACCGAGAATGCCCCTTATCTCTAATTCGAATAATAACACTTTATTATTCTCAGAAAAGTGAATGTCAGATACAATGAACCTAGACACATTGTAGATTCATTGAATCTGGACATGAAGCTCGTTAGCTCGTCTATGCGTGTGACCCTGTAGGTTCATATCACAATGGCAATGAAAACACACTTATTAGTAGTGTGAGTTCATAAATCACAAGCGGTCCCTAGCATGGCATTGTGACTACCCAAAGTGAATGAATATACAACGGAACCTAATATCAATCCACTATTTAATCCCTTTGTCTCGCGATATCCTAATTAAGCATAAGGCATGGTGGTCGTCACCCTTATTAAGCTTAATTGTATTTATGCTCGATCTCCAGGTAGACTGTTTCGACAAATAGCATTTGATAACCACTTTATCAAATACATTTGAGCACGGCCATGCATTTAAACAATATTTCCCTATCGAGGGGCCCATGGATATCTCTCTCAATAATAGAGAGGGACAAATTCCTTACAATGTCTCTCACATTCAAGCTATGATAGGACACTACATCCGATCATCGATCGTATTGATTACTCTATTACAAGTAACGTCCGATCGAGTCAAAAGCGTGGCTCCATTCATACTAGAATCAATGAAGACATAAGGTCTAAGGATTCTAAAATAGTATTGAGGAAGTAATACTTATGACTTAAGACCATGAAGTATTACTTCTCTGACGGATCACGTCCAAACAATGCATCCCTATATATTGCATCTATGATGTGATTTGTATCCATTACACATGATCAGTAAAACAAGATCATCAATCAACAATCATACTAGTTTTATTTCATAGTAATTAAGCATTAAATAAAACTAGGGACTTTTGAATAGTAATTACATAAGCTAATGAGTTTTACTGTCAAATCACACATTTGATAATCAAAAGCAAAATTAACTATTCAATTACATGCTCAAAAGATAATAAAACGCACAACATGTGCTAATGGTCCTAGGGCACTACTAACAATCTCCCACTTGCCCTAGGTCCAATCATACATGATCCTCAATCCCATTGACCTAGTATGACTCTCATGTTTAGAGTCGTGGAAGTGGCTTGGTCAATGGATCTGCAATGTTGTCGTCTGTATGAACTTTGAAAATACTAACGTCTCCTCTGTCGATGATCTCTCTAATCAGATGGAAACGCCTGAGAATGTGTTTGGATCGTTGGTGAGATCTAGGTTCCTTAGCTTGTGAAATGGCACCCAGATACTATCACAGATAGAGGTCCACCTGGGTTCACAATGCTAGGGACAACACCTAATTCATCAACAAACTTCACGATCCAAAGCGAACTTACGAGGCGGCTAGATACTCGACTACATGTTGTAGAGTCGACCACGGTTTCTTGCTTTGAGCTCTTCCAGCTCACAGCACCTCCATTCAAACAAAACACAAAACCCAGATTGCGATCTATAATCGTCTACGTCGGTCCGGAAGCTTGCGTCTGTGTAACCATTTACAACCGGACTTCATTTCCCGACCTCAGTAAACTAAGAACATATCTTTAGTCCTTCTCAAGTACTTAAGAATTCTCTTGATTGCAGTTCAATGTGACTCTCCGAGGGTCGATTGATATCTGCTAGTCATACTTAAAGCAAATGAGACATCACGGGCGAGTGCATATCATGGCGTACATAATAGACCCAATGGCTGAAGCATATGAGATCTTACTCATGCGCTCTTGGTCCTCCCTTGTGGAAGGTCCTTGAGTTACTGCTTGAGTTTAATGCCAGTGTGACATGGGCAAGAATCCCCTTTTTGGAGTCTTGCAAAGGCCCGAAGCCCGTTTCGATGCCTTGTCAATGTATCTACTCTGGCTTAGGCCAATCATTTTGTTAGATCTATCTCTATAGATTCTAATACCCAAAATGTATGTAGCGTCGCCTAAGTCTTTCATGGAAAAGCACTTCCCCAACCAAGCTTTTACGCTTTGTAATGTGGGGATGTCATTTCCAATCAGTAAGATATCGTCCACATAAAGCACAAGGAACACTACTGCATTATTAGTTACTTTCTTATAAACACAAGGCTCGTCTTCGTTTTTGATGAAACCGAATTCTTTAATACGTTCATCAAAGCGACGATTCTAGCTTCGAGATGCTTGCTTCAATCCATAAATGGACCTTTGAAGCTTACACACTTTGCTAGGATTTGTTGGATCAACAAACCCCTCAGGTTGTGTCATATACACATCCTCGAGAAGGTTTCCATTAAGAAACGCAGTCTTAACATCCATTTGCCATATCTCATAGTCATAATATGCGGCTATGGCAAGTAAAATCTAATTGACTTTATCATCACGGCGAGGGAAAAGGTTTCGTCATAGTCAATACCATGAACTTGTCTATAACCTTTAACTACTAGTCGCGATTTAAAAGTGTGTACATTACCATCCATGTCGGTCTTCTTTTTTATAACACCATTTGTTATCAATGACCTTGCACCGCTTTAGGGTGGGTCAACCAAAGTCCATACTTGGTTGTCGTACATGGATTGCATCTCGGACTTCATAACCTCTAGCCACTTATCGACTCGGAACTACGAATTGCCTCTTTGTAGGTAGAGGGTTCATCTTGATCAATCGATTCGACATGATGATCATCGATCACGAGAAATCCATATCTCTCGAGTCGTTGATGTGCAGACTCGACCTCCTTGGGCCTTGTGTCAAAGATTGAAGCTCGAGTATCAACACGTGAGCTTGCTTGAACTTCTAAAGTTGGTTCGAGATGTTGTTTGGGGATCTTGAATTTCCTCAAGATGGATCTTACTCCCACTATCCTCTTTGGAAATAAATTCCCTTTCAAGGAATAAACCATTACGAGCAACAAACACTTTGTTCTACGATGGAAGATAGAAGTAATATCCTTTAGTTTCTTTAGGATATCCCACAAACAAACACTTGTCGGTTTAGGGGCGAGTTTATCGGATAACAAGTGTTTTACGTACGCCTCGCATCCCCCAAATTTTGAGAAATGACAAACTAGGTCGTTTCCCAGTCCCATATCTCATATGGAGTTTTACGAACCGCTTTAGAAGAAACTCTATTTAATATAAATGCAGCGAGTTTCTAGGCGTAGCCCCAAAAGAAAGTGGAAGACTTGTTTGACTCATCATAGATCGGACCATATCTAATAAGGTGCGATTCCTCCGTTCGACACGCCATTCCATTGTGGTGTGCGGGGAGGAGTTAATTGTGAGACAATTCCACAACCACTAAGATGTTCGTCAAACTCTTGGTTAAGGTATTACGCCGCCTCGATCCCGATCGAAATATCTTAATACTTTTACCAAGTTGATTTTGTACTTCATTTTGAAATTCTTTGAATCTTCCAAAAGATTCGATTTATGTTTCATTAGATAGGCGTAGCCATATCTACTGAAATCATGCGTGAATGTGATGAAATACTGAAACCCTCCTCTAGCACTAGTGTTTATTGGTCCACAAACATCTGTATGTATGAGGCCCAATAAATCGGAAGCTCTCTCACTTTGTCCAGTAAAGGGAGCTTTAGTCATTTTGCCTAACAAGCAAGAATCACAAGTCTCATAAGACTCTAAGTCAAATGATGTCAAAATTCCATCTGAATGGAGCTTTGATATGCGTTTCTCATTTATGTGGCCCCAAAGCAGCGATTGCCAAAAGTAGATCTGGTTTAAGTCATTGGATTTAAACCTCTTAGTATTAATGTTATAGATGGGCCTTTTAATGGATTCATCGAGGTTAAGAACATAAAGCCCATTCATCAAAGAGGCATCTCCATAACAGATACGATCTTTATGAATGGTGCAAATTTTATTCATAATATTTAATTCAAAACCTTCAACATCCAAACAAGAAACTGAAATAATATTCCTACTCAAAGTTGGAACATAAAGACAATTATTCAGTTCTATAATAAGGCCACTTGGCAAAACTAAATTAAATGTCCCGGTAGCTACAGCAACAACTCTTGCTCCGTTCGCTACTCTCAGGTCCACTTCTCCTTTTGCCAGTGATCTACTCCTTTTGAACCCCTGCACATTTGCACAAATGTGAGATCCACAACCGGTATCTAATACCCATGAAGTAGGAGCGAGACATGTTAATTTCAATAACATAAATACACGGGGAGACAGTCAAGCGGCCCTTTCCCCTTTTTCTTCTCTTCCAAATAGAGTTTGCAGTTCAGTTTCAATGGCTCAGTTCGCCACAATGGAAGCAAACTCCCTCGCTTTGGTGCCTTGGCTTTGGTGCAGGGGCTTGGGCTTGTCATTGCCTTTGCCTTTGCCTCTCTCGGCCATGGGCTTTCCACTTTCCTTTCTTCTTGAAATTCCCTTTTTTGAACCATTAAGACTTGAGGGGTCTTCTTAATGTTCGATTCGACTGCTTGAGCATCCGTGTATTTCATGTATGGTCTTCTCCATGGCATGCATGTTGAAGTTCATAATGAATTGGTCATACTCCGGTGGGAGTGAGTCCAAGATCATATTCGTGGCCATGTCATGACTTACGGGGAGCCCCCGAGTTTCTCGAAGTTGGTCGAAAATAGCCGCTTCATCTTCGAACATGGGCACTTACGAGAGGTGCGAGGGGCCATTTTGCAACAATTTAACGCCTTAGTTGTGAGGAATCTTTCATGGCGAGCTTGCTCTTGGAACATTTCCTTGAGCTGGCCCATCATCCGGAAAGCCTCTACTCCTTCAAACTGTTTTTGAAGGTCGGTGCTCATTGTGACTAACATGAGACAAGTCACATCGTTAGAGTCATCGAAATGCTTCTTCCAAGTATCTCTTTCAGCTCTAGGGGGCGTTATTAGCGAAGTTGTTCGGGAATGTCAGTATCAAGAACGTCATGACTTTCTTTCATGCTTAAGGACAATCCTTAAGTTGCGAGCCCAATCAAGGAAATTGGTCCCGCTTAGTTTTTCCTTCTCAAGGACAGATCGCAATGAATTGTGTGATGTATTGGTTGCCATTATCTACATTAAGTTAATTGCAAAGTTATTAGTTTTTGAGCAAAAACATTTTCCACAATTTCAACACTTGATAATTAGTGGGGAAAAACATTTTACAATAGTTACAGGAAAGCTTTGGCTTAACACCCATAATTAAGGTAAAATCATCTAATGGGAATGACATCTATATGTCCCGACTTTTTCCCATTTTATGCCCTAGGCCCAAAACTATTTTGATGGCCTAGTTAAGTCGAACCATGTCTAAGCATATGGAAATCACTATTTTCCCATCTCCTCTTGCTTAGATAACCACTTATCCGTTGCTTTGGCAAGCAGACATAATGATGATCCAAGCTCATGGAGTGCTTAGGATATGGTAGGCATTTTAAGACTTGATTAAAACGTTCGGTTTGAATAAGACTTTAAAACGCGTAATATATTCATACAAGCATCTCATGCAGTATATAAAGCATAATAAGTAAACGTGAGATAGCATGGCCTAATCCTATAATGACTCCCACGAGCCTTGTGGGAGCGATGGTCAATCTAAGTCGAGTGTCCATCTCATGGATAGAGTCTTCGATCCAGCGATCCACCAGACCTTGTTACATAGTTGCATGGGCATACCCGACCTTCAATGTAAAGCAATAAAGCTAATCTAAGAAAGCGATTACAATTTTACAACATTAAAAACGACTCATGAGCCGTATTATAAAATTACAACAAAAATATGTAAAACAAGGGGTATAGTAGGCCATGCTATTCACCATGCTAAAATCATATATAGCATAATGAAATCAATAACGAGTATATACACAAAGTCTCAATTCGGGGGGAACGACGAATCGGGGCGACGTAGACAGCGGTCCCGCTAACCTGATTAGCGGGCGGGGGTCAAGAGGCAGCGGCCCCCCTTACGGGGGTTTTCCCGGGGGTAGCGCCCTCGAAGGAAAATCCGATTCTACATCAGCTCATCGAATGAGTTTTTCCTCCCAGATTTACCCTTCAATTGCCTTACTTACATAATCGGATTATGTATTGGTTAATCGAATTAACGGCAAGAGACATACAGTTTATGCATAATAACCGAATTAATACAATTAATTACTGATTGATCAGAACAGTTTATGTAGAATCAAATTCTCAGAAACAGTTTATGCAGCCTCGAATACACAAAAACAGTTTATGCAGTATACATAATTTACTGATTCTATGGCAGTTCATGCATTAACAGCCACGGTTAACATAAACAGTTTATGCAAATATCATAATGACAGAAACATATGATAGGCAGTCAAAGAAACAATCTTTTCTGTTTTTCACAAACACACATACCAAATCGAATTTGATATATGTTAAGATGTGTTAACAATATCGAATCCGAATCGTATGAGCAAGGCTCTGATACCACTGAAGGGATTCATGGGCGGAAACTTGTTCCAAACACCCATGAGTCCTCCCCTGAAGGATCCGCTCATACGTAAACGAATCGAAAAACCGAGAAAATAACTTACAATTTCGGCTCAAGAATTCGATTCTTGAATGGAAGATTCTGTTTCTTGTATGTATTGCTGCCACCGATTGATTTCCCTTTGCGGAATGTCCCTCTACCGGTATCCACGCGACGTAATACGAACAGCGATTGCTAGCTCTTCGTTTTACGAGTTTTGGGGAATTAGAGAGAAAAGGGAGGCGGAATTCGAAATCGATTTCGGTATTTTTGTTGGTTGCGGCTGAAGTCAAGGGAGACTAGGGTTTCGGCTGAGATATGATTATATAGGGTGTGAGAGTTTGTTCCCATAACCAACTCTCACGTCCTCCACTCTCTCAGCGAGTGGGAGTCTTAAACTCCCACGTCCTCTCAACCTCTTTTTGGCGGTGGGAGTCTATAACTCCCCATGTGCTCTAGACTTCTGGCTGGTAGTGGGAGTCTTTATCGGATAATGACTCCCACGTAATCCCGCCTATACCGAGAATGCCCCTTATCTCTAATTCGAATAATAACACTTTATTATTCTCGGGAAAAGTGAATGTCGGATACAATGAACCTAGACACATTGTAGATTCATTGAATCCCGGACATGAAGCTCGATTAGCTCGTCTATGCGTGTGACCCTGTAGGTTCATATCACAATGGCAATGAAAACACACTTATTAGTAGTGTGAGTTCATAAATCACAAGCGGTCCCTAGCATGGCATTGTGACTACCCAAAGTGAATGAATATACAACGGAACCTAATATCAATCCACTATTTAATCCCTTTGTCTCGCGATATCCTAATTAAGCATAAGGCATGGTGGTCGTCACCCTTATTAAGCTTAATTGTATTTATGCTCGATCTCCAGGTAGACTGTTTCGACAAATAGCATTTGATAACCACTTTATCAAATACATTTGAGCACGGCCATGCATTTAAACAGTATTTCCCTATCGAGGGGCCCATGGATATCTCTCTCTAATAATAGAGAGGGACAAATTCCTTACAATGTCTCTCACATTCAAGCTAATGATAGGACACTACATCCGATTATCAGTCGTGATTGATTACTCATTTACAAGTAACGTCCGACTCGAGTCAAAGCGTGGCTCCATTCATACTAGAATCAATGAAGACATAAGGTCTAAGGATTCTAAAATAGTATTGAGGAAGTAATACTTATGACTTAAGACCATGAAGTATTACTTCTCTGACGGATCACGTCCAAACAATGCATCCCTATATATTGCATCTATGATGTGATTTGTATCCATTACACATGATCAGTAAAACAAGATCATCAATCAACAATCATACTAGTTTTATTTCATAGTAATTAAGCATTAAATAAAACTAGGGACTTTTGAATAGTAATTACATAAGCTAATGAGTTTTACTGTCAAATCACACATTTGATAATCAAAAGCAAAATTAACTATTCAATTACATGCTCAAAAGATAATAAAACGCACAACATGTGCTAATGGTCCTAGGGCACTACTAACACTTAGGTCAAGGTGACTAGGTAGGTGGTACTGGGTTGGATTTGTATCTCCCTTCTTAAAAACTCTCTCTATACTGAAACTTTCTTACACTAATCATACTAGTATACAGATATAGAAGAAAAGTACAAAATGTTTCATGTCCACTGGCTCAGATTCTCTGTAATACTATTTATAATAGTTTAGTTTCGAATATTCTAATACATCATCATATACATGTTATCTAGTGCACCAATAAAAATCACACATGAAGCAATTCCATTAGTCCAAGTCAATAGTTTCTCTTTGATCCAATGTACTGCTACATGTAAAGTGAAAATTACTAGTGTACTAGGTAGACAATATATTAAAGAATATACTAAAAGATGCCAACTCCTCTACTTATGAAATTTTTTTCTCATAATTAACGAGTATCAAATCTAGCTAATTGCATCTAAAGTTGAATTAATTTGCTTTTTGTAGTCCCAGATCTGGAAGAAAAAACTTTGTGGAAACAATAAATTAAGCATGATATTCATAACGTTTTACAAATTCGCTTAGACGATTAAAAATACTAAATTTATAGTAAAATCCTAAACTAACAAGTGTAATACCTACAACTTTTTTATTTTACTTTGTTTGAATTACTTGCTCTTATTTGTTTATTATGCTTTGTTTGGGGCGTTTTGTTTATGTTATGTAAGTAGAGGGATCTAATCAAAGGTATGGTAGCCCAGTGGGTAACATCCACTGTCTGTGACCGAGAGGTCCAGGTTCGATACCCACCTCACACAAGGGGAATGATTTAATTGTCATTTCTTTGGGTTCCCTTGTGTGGTTCTTATACTCCCCTCACGGGGCACCCGCTCAACGGGACTTCTACGACACCCGCTCAACGGGACATCTACTACTCCCCTCACGGGGCACCCGCTCAACGGGCTTCTACTACTACTCCTCCTCTGGTGAGGTCTTATAATAAATAAATTGTAATAAACTGGACCATACTTATAAATGGTCTAGTTTTAAAAAATAAAAAATAAAAAAAAAAAAAGTAGAGGGATCTAAGTAGTGATCACTTTTGAGTTGGAAGTCAGGAATCATAAAGTTCAGGGACTTAAATGTTATTACGATTAATTATTTGGTTGAACTAGAGGTTAAGAAGTTTTTAGAGGGGAGTTAAAGATGGATATTTCAGGTGGTTTAGAGAGAAAGAAGAGAGAATCAAGAGAGGGAGAAAAGCGAGAAAAAAGGAAGAATTTACAATAGGCTAGAAATTATGTGCAACAACCTTAGAATGTTTGGCAGAGGGATCATTCGTGCCCTGGTCATTACCAATTTTAATCCAAGGATAGAAGACTTCTATGACCACAATCTGAACGGTGGAGGTTAGAATTCAATGACTAGTTCCAGAGATACTGTCGCCATCGGAGTAGAGGTATGCTTTTCTAGGAGAAAGGGTGATTAACAACCTTTGGACTTTGATTAGGCGTTTAAGATAAGGTTCTTACACTCATTGTGTTTTCTGTCAAAAGCATGAAAGACGAAATTTCTGTCAAAGCTATGATTTGTGATGAAATGATGTATGCATCGTTTTAAATGCATCAAAATTAGATGAAGTATTGTAATATATGATTTGTATGAACTGTATGTTTGTTTTCAAATTTCTACATTTGATACTTGAATATATGTTCTGGCTTGGTTGTTTTGTAAAGTCTGAAAGTTGTATATTCCTCAATCTTGAGCACTTCTCTGTGAATGAATCTATAGCAAGATGTGTTCCAATTTTATAAAGCTTGAACCCTGGGTGTTTGCGAAGAAATGTGTGATGTGAGTGACAGTGTGGCACAGACTGTAGACGTGACTAAAATGTTAGGGGTTGCTAACAGTTAATTGTGGAGCTCCCCAAGTTGAGCAATGACATAATATACACATCATTAAACTCAGATCAATAGTCCGGGGGTAAAATACCCGGACTGATAAGGCTAGTCAGGCTCGTCCCCTAACGGGACTACCAAATAAGTGTCTGTTAGCACTTGCTATAGAGTCTAGAACGGACAATTGAGCTTAGTTGTATGAATTATGCGTTATGTGTGTGTGTGTGTGAAAATTGTGAAACGAAGGGTGCTCCGAGCACCGGATTTGAAGAACGTTTGATGTGTTTGAAAGTGTATGGAGTTGTGTGAAAGTGTTTGAAGTTTGTCTGTTTGAATTGTCAAAGTCTGAGATTTTTGGGAAATTGGGTGTTTGATTGCAAAGAATGACATTTCCTTTGAAATTTTGAATTGAAAATGGTCATTTCTGGATGCCACGGACGAAGTTTCGTCATAGGCTTCGTCCGTAGAGATATTGGACTTTATGCAATCTCGTGGACGAATGCTTCGTCATGGGCTTCATCCTAGGTTGTCAGTGAATAGTGTAGTGTTCCAAAGTCATTTTTAAAGATTTACATACTTCTAAAACTTATTCCAAACTCTCTAAATTGTATTTTGCATATGTTTTGAGTTGAAATTAAGTCAAAGGATGAAAATATTTTTGGGAAAATGGGGAAACGTTGTTTAGTCTAACGATGATTCATCCCAATTGTGTTTGAACCTTACTGTACTAGTGTAGCTCATTTCTTACTATTTGCAGATGATTATGTGAAAGGTACCGAGGAGGAAACCTTGTACGGGGAGTTCGAGATGTGAACCCGTTAATGATAACGATGTAATAGTAATAATAAGTGTGTAACACTTTATGTAAGTTATGTCTTCATGGTATGTAATGCACAATACTTAAGAAGGGTTGTAGTACTCTTTTAGCGTGATGTAGGATATGTATGTTATGTTTTAAGTTTTTAATCGAAGTTCTTTGAGAGAATTTAACTTTACCCTCTATTAATAATGTTTTAGCAAGTATTGCAACGGATACTCATCGGAAGAATTATTCGAATAATTCGAACTCTAATCTGCTGGTTAGAAACTTGTCTTTCTCCCATTTTATTTGCTTCTTCTTCTTCTCCTCAAAGAGATAAAAATCCTAAGAAGATGTACAAACAAATTTTCAAAAAATAGTATGGAAGCTTTTGAAATTAAATTACTCACAAAAAGTAAATCAAAATTTTGGAAGGGGAAGGATCAGTCAATCCAAAAGTATGCGGTTTTTTTCTCTAGGTAGTCAGTAGTCAGATTCTGTTGTGAAATCTTTCTGATATGCCTTCTGCTTAATATCAGGTAAAGACAATGGCAGATGCACAAAATTGTCTTCTTCCCATGGGCATTACTTCAGAAAATGTTGCACAGCGCTTCAGTGTTACAAGGCAGGAGCAAGACCAGGCTGCGGTAATTTTCAATTTGCATATACTTGTCACTTTGATGGTGGTTCGGTTTGGGGGAAAAAAGCATGTAGTCTCGTTCCTTTTTATATTCAGGTTGAGTCACATAGGAAGGCGGCTGCTGCTACTGCTGCTGGGAAGTTTAAGGATGAGATAATACCTGTAGCCACCAAGGTCAGGACTTCTGATATTTAGCGTCCGTACTTCTGTCAAGTAATTTGTTTATTATATGCTTGTATAAAAAGAATATATAATTGACTTGGTGCTGATTGATATTCTTTTTGAAAAGATTGTTGACCCAAAAACTGGGGATGAGAAACCTGTTACAATTTCAGTAGAGCGATGGCATTCGGCCAAGCACGACAGTGGCTGACCTAGCCAAGCTGAAGCCCGTATTTAAGAAAGACGGCACAACCACAGCAGGTATATACTTGATATTTATTACAGATGACGTCTGATAATCTTAAGCTTCTGATAATCTTAAGCTTTTTCTGGTACTAAAAAATTTTCTTGACTATGTAGGGAAATTCTAGCCAAGTCACTGATGGTGCTGGTGCTGTACTTCTCATGAAGAGGAGTGTTGCAATGCAGAAAGGACTTCCTATCCTTGGTGTCTTTAGGTACATAATATACAGTATGAATCTTCAATGACTTTCATGAACAACGTAAATTTGATCTAGAAATGTCTTGACAATAGATGCCTTAATTGGTCTCCTGAGATTGATGCAGCAGGGACCATGTAATGGTGGTCCTTTTCTTCTTGCTACCAAAAAGAAAAGGAGAGGAAAAAAAGAAACTCAACAGTTTTTCCTTTCATGTGAAAAAAAATGATATCCCCGTCAACTTCAATTCATTTCCATGTCCATTGGTAGATCTAATCATGCATCTACTCATTTTATTTTATTTTGGAAGCCTCTTCGAGCTGAATGCCCTGTTGTCAATGACCTTGTATAGCTCGTTCGGTTTCTAACTTTTGTGTACTTTTAGGACTTTTGCTGCTGTTGGAGTAGATCCTGCTATTATGGGCATCGGTCCTGCTGTTGCAATTCCAGCTGCAGTTAAATCTGCCGGCCTCGAGCTTGAAGACATCGATCTTTTTGAAATAAATGAGGTAAGATTCAGATAAATGATTTTAGTAATGGAATGGAGTTCTTCTAGACCCTGACCTTAAACCTTATATCAAAATCCGCAAGTTCCTTTTTGATAATGTTTTTTTTTTAGTGGCTTATAACCGTCTAAATGCTTTGCATATTTTTCAGGCTTTCGCATCACAATTTTTGTATTGCCAGAAGAAGTTGGGACTTGATCCTCAAAAGATCAATGTTAATGGAGGTGCAATGGCCATTGGGCATCCTCTGGGTGCAACAGGTATTTCAAAAGACACTTATTGGTATTGTAATTGGTAGCTTTAGAATTCCTTTCTTTTATGTTGGTTATTAATTTAGGTGTTGTAGCTTTTATGCAATATGATGCGCTCATATATTATCATCTCCCTTGGGAGGAATATATGGTAGAGTCCCTTAATAACACTTGTTTGTCTGAGATCATAATACTGGTGTAGGATAGAGCTTTCAGATATAATTTGCATATGTAAATTAGTAAACGATTTCGAGATGGAATACGAGCAAAAGATATTTTATATTGTCAATGAAATGCATTAAGCCTGAAGTAAACTTTCTTGTATGGACAGGGGCTCGTTGTGTTGCCACCCTCTTGCATGAAATGAAACGCCGTGGTAGAGATTGTCGTTTTGGTGTAATATCAATGTGCATAGGTGAGTTCTCCAACGCCCTCCTTTATTGCAGTGCCTATCTCCTGCTATATCTTTTAGAGCATGTTAACAGTTGATGTTTAATAATTTACTTGCAGGCACGGGAATGGGTGCTGCTGCTGTTTTTGAAAGGGGCGATTCCTGTGATGAGCTGCAGTTTGCCCGGAAAATAGAATCCAACAATCTGTTATCAAAGGATTCCAAATAAGCTTCAAGGAGCACCCTCTTAGAATATAGTTGAATGTCATTGCTGCTACATATCGATTACCAATAAAAGCACGTAATAACTGATTTTGTCTTATAGGTTTTAAATGATTGGTGAATCACAATTTAGCCTTGTATCCGGAATAATACCTGTGTGTTTTGGTACCTTTATAATTTACACACAATATTGCACATGAATTAGAATCTAATTGATATTTGCCGAGTATATTTTTGACGAGTATATATTCCTGTTAGTGCTGGTGCTTTGGTTTCTTTTGGAGACCCTTTCGATTATTTTCCAATGTCCCTTTACGCCTGGGGTACCTACCCAAAGAGCAAAAGACGCGCAAAAGGGGTTTAGGGTCATATGGTGAGGTGACGGACTAGAAATTTATGTTCAAAGTAAAACTTTGTACAATGCACAGATGTGCAGAGATATAAATTGGATCCGTAGCAGAAAAATCCATTCGGGGTTTCTACTACCCGTGTCGGGTTCAGAAGAGGACGGAATGACGATTGCCCTCAACTTTTTTAAAAATTATTTTTCGTGAGACTTTCTTATAATTATAAGCATTGCATCCCTCTCCTTCTCCCCTAAAGTAAAAAAAGTTTGTCTTTAATGATAAATTTTCAGTTCCGCCTTAAATGCACATGTATTTTGTATGACAGATGCTATATTCAATGATTATTCATTATATTTTGAGAAACTATGCCAAGTCTCCCATGATTTGACTAGTATTGAGGAAACCCAAGAGGGGGGGTGAATTGGGTTTATATAAAACTTAAAAACTATTTCCAATCTTTTCTAGGTAAGTGCAAGTTTAACAAAAGCTAAAACAAAACCCAATGCAAATCACAAGACAAGAGATTTAGAGTGGTTCGATTCACTAAGAATCTACCTCCACTACCTTGAGCCGCACCCAAGGATTTTGCCAACTTCACTAAGAAGAATGTGCCCACACAAAGTAGGACTTTACACTAGTGGCTAACTCACCAAGAGTTTTACAAACAACCACTAAACAAGAAGCTCACAAAGAGCTTGCCCACACTAAGTAAGACTTATACAATTGCCCACACAAAGTAGGACTTTTACAACAATAACCCTATCACTAAGAAAGGGGATAAGATGAATGATTAAGCACAATGTTGTTCACTCTTCTAAGTGAAAGATAATTACATTTGAAGCTCATCTTGTTGGCTCTTTGAACATAATAAGCTCACTCTTTGTCTTGCTTTGCAAATTCACCTTTGAATGCATTTAGATCATGACAATGAAGTGCATTTGCTTTCAAGGTGTTTAGACTTGATAAGGAATCAATAAGAATATGTTTTGCAAGTCTCTCAAAGTGTTAGAGTCATTCTAAAGCTTTGGAGTATTTATACAATTTGAAATCTCTTTGAAAAACGACTCTTTAACGGTCAGAAAACGGCTAGTTTAAAACAGAGTTCGGTTGACCGAACTGGACACTTCGGATCCACTAGCCAAGCTCGGTTGACCCGAGCATCACTCGGTCGACCGAAGTACCCATTAGGTCGACCGACCTCATATTTCGAAACTCTCGGCTTTACGGTCGGTTGATCCGACCTTAGTTCGGTTGACCGACCTTCCCCGAGCATATTTTTCACACGTTTTGAAATCTTTTGAAGTCTAAAATGTTTTCTTAATATGTAACAAGTAAGAGCACTTTGGAAAACCATTTTACAAGACTTATACTTTGAAATCGAAGGCTTTTGAAATACGAACACTATTTGAAACTTAGCCTTTCAAAAACGTGTTTATGAAAACATGCAATGCAAGACTATAGTGAAGAGCTTATGTTCAAGAGAGCGTTGGTTAGAGCTTAAGGATAAATACCATTTTCAACAAAGCTAATCTAACCAACCTAAGTCTTCAATCTTCAAGCTTGACGAATGTGTCTTGAATGAAATCTTTGAAACTTGATCAAGGCTTGATTGAAGTACTTAGAGCTTCCATATTGAGTTCCAATATTCTATCACATAGATGAAAACATTAGACGCAAACATCAAGTGTTTGTCCATCATCAAAAACGAGTTCGTTTGCCCTCAAGGCTAACAAGTATTCCTAGTCCCTTCTAGATTAGGAAGGAGTTTGATTGATGTTATGCATAACATTATGCTTTTTCTAGCAATATTATTCCCGTATTACTCTTTCTATAAAGTTTAGATTCGGGCTTAGAAGCGTGCGAAGTATTTGGGTTTTGCTATTATATGATATTTTGGACTTTGCTCATTCATTAAGTAAGGATTAGCTCAAATTTTATGGTAACCAATGAAATTATCGGAATAGAAATCCTCTCCATTCTATCGGTCCTAACTTTTAAAAGTTTACCACGTGCTATAATTTCCCTATTTGTTCTCCAAATTCTTTTTTAGGTTATATATTTGTTTTTAAGAATAAAATAATATTAAGACAGTAGTCACAATTTTAGGCGCGCATTAAACAAATGGAGAGTATATTAATTATAGAGGAGATGTTAATCTTAAAATATCTAAAAGATAGTGTTGAGGACTCTAAATCTTTTAATATATCTTCTAATATATTATTTAGTACATTGATAAAACTTAGTACATTTGTCGAGAACTCTAAATCTTCTAATATATCTTCTAATACGTTTGAAGCAATATATTAGTCCATTAAAACTATCACATGTGGAGTTGAAGAATATGATTAGTCCAAGCTCATAAACTCTCTCAGCTCAAACATATTTTACATATGAAGCAAATTAATTAGTGTACTAAACAATTTACTATTACCAGAAAATCCAAAGTCCCTTTCCATCATTTTTATTGTGAAAAATCATTTGCTTAGTCCAACGTGTATTTACTAGAAGATCCAGGGTGCTTTTCCACCGTTTTCATTGTGAAAAACCATTTGCTTGGTTCAACATGTAGCTCGTAGATGCAAGTTGCTTTTGACTTTTGATTCAAAATTCGAAACAGGAATTTTTTTTATCTTAAACTTGAACTAAGACGGCAAGTATGAAATCTTGCAAATGATAGCTTGCGTATGTGTGAGATTCAAGAATGAGGTTGTAGCTTGTGGACTCGTCTATGCAGTAGCTCGTAGGTCAGTCCGGTTCCTATGCGGAACAGCTTTTTTTCTGCATGTGCGGAACAACTGGAGCCGTCGGATGAGATTTTGAACGGCCCAGATCAGGAGAGAGACTTAAAAAAAATTTATTATTTTTTTAATCAGCCGCAATTTTTCTCTCTCCTGATCTGGACCATTAAAAATCTCATCTGACGGTCAGGATTTTGTCCCGCACATGCGGAACAAAATCCTATTCCGCATAGGAGCCGTGAGCCTCCTAGGTATGAAGTGCCCCCTTCTGGAGCAATGGCTCGCATTGGAACGGAAAATATATATATATATATATATATATATGCTGAGTTGGCAGCCAAGGCTGTCCTGCAGAGGCAGAACGCTTAGCAGAGCAAACCCGCACCGCACAACGCAGGTCTGCTACCGAAGCAGCCCCAAGTCTGCGAGGCAGCCACCTTGGAGCGTTGGAGATGCTCTTGGAAAATAGAGTCATTTAATCAAAATGTAATCATTCAGATGACATCAAGAGCCTGCATAAGATGAGCCAATGGCAACTCAATGGAACTCATTTTAACATTCAAGCAGCATAATCCTAATATTACACTAGCCATACTCTAGAGGCTCCAAAAGATCGAGCAATTACATACAAAAACAGTTGATCCAGGAAGGTATTAAGAAGAAAAATATCCAAAATACGAATAGCTAAATTTCTGACGCAAGAGGCAGCTCATTCTCAAAGGAACAAGAAAACACTACTAATTGAACAAAGCTTGTTCATCAACCCAATACTATTCCCAGCAGCGAGTGAGCTGGCGATTGTAAACCGATACAAAATCAACAAGGTTGGTATTTCACTATTCAGAGGTCATTGAGCAGCCTCATTTGAACTAATGAAATCTCTATTATAAGCTTCAAACTTCATCCAGGAATAGGATGACCTCGCTCCCAAATTCGTTTGTTCTCTAGAGTTCAATGCTCTCTCCCTTTCTAAGTTTTCAAGAAATAACAATCCCCACGGTCAATTACTCTTAAAGAAATTACATGAGCCATTTCATGAGAGCCACGATGACTAAAATGTTAAAAAATTGTTTCCAAGGGTTTACCTTAGGTTCCGGAATAATATTGGGTGTATGTACTGATTCCACTTGCCACAGAATGGAATGGAATCCTTCGGCAGCCAGAAATCAAGTTATTGCTGATTTGCAAACTGGACAAGATGCCTTCCTTCTCAACCAAGGATCGATGCACTGAAAAGGCCCAAGAAGATGTTGGATCGGTTTTTTTTCTCCAGAAAATATTCATTGAGCAAAAGGAACAGATTCTTACATCTTTATGAAACTTGTGCAGGCATGGAAGATGCCTTATAACGTCTCCAATGGTTGGCGTTTCGAGACAAACAGCACAAGCTTCTTCAAAATTATCATTCTGCATGGGAGGGACAAGTATTACTATTAGTAACAAGATGCAGGCCTCAGATCCAGCAGTTAGCGGGCTTCTAAGCTAAAAAGGAATATTCAACCTGAAACATCTTATGGCTCAGAGATTCAAGTTTCTGATCATAAATGTCCCTCGTGGCATACAACCAGTGTGCCACTAGAAAAACTACTGCAAGAAGGAAGTTGGCATCAAGTGCAGGGCTTAGAAGGAAAAATCAATTACCTGAACTGTTGATTGTGGCAAACCATTAATCTGACGATCAGTTGCACCGGCGTGCTGATGATTGTTCTCATCCAGAGCCAATAACATCTCATAGTCATTCCTGAATGCCAGAAAAGAATCGTAGGAGGTCAGAAACAAGGGGAAAGTAATTACAAAAGTGCTTCATTTAGAAACAAGATAATAGTTTTCCTGTTTTAATGGAGTCAAACATAAATTATCCGGAGAAGGAAAGGATAGTTGTGTGTGTGCACTACACCCCGGGGATTGGGCATCTGGTCAAGCCAGACATACTGTCCATTCCCATTAACCTTTCTTATTTGATGTCTAAGCAAAACTATATGAGGAAGACGCTTTTTTTTGGGGTAAGCTTTACCAACATTTCCAATAAAGATCATAAAAGAGAGAAGGAAAAAATAAGTCCTCCATATATTTGTAACATCTTACTCATTGAAATCACGGTGCGTATGAAGAAAGTTATTGTCCACTCCCATATCATTAAAAACCTCCAACGCCTCCAATATGTACATTCTCTGCATTACATTAAATGGAAATCAGTTAGAATGGGATAAAGTGACTTCATCTGACAAAAGTCGAGAAACAAAATGAACAGGAAGGAAAAACTATCGATCTCTTTTAAACTGCCCTGTTCGCCCAGCTAAGAAAACAAGATAACCTGATAACCACTAGTGTTTTATTGTTTTTACAAAGAATAAACAATTTTAGTATGATATCTCCACGAGGAGAAGTCAGCTTTAGTACCAAATGAAGCACTGGAGCACGACAGAGTGATACTGTCTATTTTGAGAGGCATGAGCCACCATAATTGTGTAGCAGCAAAGGCCCCGTGCTACCCAATTGGTCACGTGAATTTCCAGTTAGCATTTAAATTAGTACTTGACCAAAAAAGGGGAAAAGATATCACTTAAACTATTAATTATCTTAAGGGCTTGCGTAATTGAGCTGAACATCAGGTCAGGTATCTGTAGCTATTAGACAACACTCGATGGACAAGGTGTGCCAATATGTTGACCACTTCATAATTTTAGGATTAAGGGTCGGTCCTCATTTGCTATATCCTATATATTTTCAGAAGTTTTCGAAAACATAGATTTCTGTGGCCTACGGAGCGCGCCAAAATAAAGTTGCAACAAAGGTAAAAGAACTGTTTCAAGATTCTCAAGTTGAAGAAGACACCTATTGATGTTTAAACGACTAAAGTAGTCATTGGTCCTTTTCAATCTGGCTAAGTAACATATTCAAATAATCAAGTTAAACTCAAAAACTACGTCAATTTTAGCCTTCAAATACTTCTGCTCTCTAAATCATATTATCCTGTCATATGGACTTCAGAAACAGATGTCTTCGCTAAAGTTAGGTACTTGGTCATCTTTTCAGAGCCAGCAAGTTACATGCGATTCCAAAGTCACTTTACATGGTGATACAGGACTTCTTAAACTGGTCTTTTTATATGAACCTGTTCATCTTAAGAGCAGTTGGGGATACTAGCCAAGAACTGAAATCATCACAATCAGATGTCTAACTTGAAAATTTTATACCAAGGACCCTATGATTACGAGCATTTCTGCACTGCTAAGATGGTAAAATGATAAGTTTAGTACCAGCGTGAGGAAAGAAACGCAGACCCTTTCAGTATGGTTTCGTTTTAATAAAAAGTGAATGGTGGAGGTGGCTTTGGATGGACATAGTGCTATAGCCTTGATATCTTTCCATTTTTCCTCTTTATTATGGAGTAGGCTTTCCTGCGCTAGTATGCACATTTTAATAAAATAAGGCCATTGATTTTATATATCCTATATGATGAGGTTTACCTATTGATTCTGTTATCACTGCATTATAAGCACGAGCTTTGTGAAACGAAACACAAGTTTAGCATGGAGATAATCAAACAACAGTGAAAGCTGAAGGATATAATATGAGCCATTACCATGTCTACATCCATGTCCGGAGGAAACACGGGATTTCCATCTCTAGACGATGACGATGATGCTATTGTCCTTGCTCGTCCAGGAAAACGATTTCTCAACCTAGCCATTCTGCTGAAAGTAGGACCTCGAGCATGAAGAGTTCTACGAGGAAGATTCTGAGGGGAGCGTAACTGAGGCTGTCTAGTGGAGCTTGGCATCAAGGAGCTTCTCTGCATAAAAGAACCCACAGGAAAACTCGGAGAATTATTTATGAACGAAACAAGGAGTTAAAAGGAAAGGGTGTTCTAACGAGTGGGGAAGCAAGCTGCGTTCACTTCTCGTCCTGGTGATAAAATGAAAATATACAAATAGTATTGATGGCCACGTGTCGTGGAAAATCAATCTAATAATCACGAGGACAACAAGAGAAATACTTTCATATTAATCTAAGCTAAGATTAGACAACATGTGCATGTCAATACATACAAAGTCAAAGCCCCCACACAAAATAAAAATAAAAGGCAAAACAATACAATCATAATCCAGTTGCATAGAATATTGGGAGATGATATGTATTTTACAAAAGGCTGATTAAAACAGAATTTAAATTACGAGAAATATTGTAGATTATCAAAATATAAAAGAATTATTTTAAAAATTCAAAATGAGGGGTTCAGTGGTAAAAGAAAGCAAAAATCCCCTTTTTATCTCCTTATACTTATAGAAAGCTCTACAAGCTAGACATGTTTGTAGAGTTTCCCATCTCTCTCCGATTCCTTCCAACTAAAGATCGCAACCAAATCAAACCAAGCCGAACTAGTCGTCATTAAAGCTTGATTTAACCAATTTTGTTTTAGGTTGGAATTGAGCTCTTGAAGCTCAAATGCCCGAGTGTTCATTTGAATAATTCTATTTGTAGAAACACCTCTTTTTGTGCTGATTGTCAACGTTCCAAATATTAAAGAAACAATAAACCACATTAAACAGAAACATTACATATAATGCAACGAATATTAGTATTGAACATGTTATATGCATATAAAAAGTTTAGAAAGGAATTAAGGCCAGCTTCCTGAGATTTAATCAAGACCCTATTAGTGGAATACGAGGTTCAAAAAATACAAAGCTGAAGAGACTCAAACAAGATTTGAGCTGATTACTTAATTGAACTACACCAGAACAACTCAATTATGCTCGGTCGTTCAAAGCCCTGCAAACTAAAATTCAGGAACTTCTATTATTTCTTTGACAGATGTTGAAATATGAAGTCCCACATCGAGTACCTAAGGAAGATCCAACAAACTTATAACCTCATGGGTTAACACCTCTCATTGCCAATTGGTTTTGAGAGGATATGGAGGCAATAAGCTAATTCTCACATGGTATCAGAGCGAGCCCTAGGCGGGATGTGAGCTCATAATGCCCAAATTGGGCTCTAATTGTCCCCATACGACCCAAGTAGGGCGACAGACCTTCATCTGTCCCCGCGTGATCCAAGGGCGGCGGGCCTTAAAATTTGACTCCCACCTCGATGTGAGGGGGAGTGTTGAAATATGAAGTCCCACATCGAGTGCCTAAGGAAGATCCAACTAACTAATAACCTCGTGAGTTAACACCTCTCATTGCCAATTGGTTTTGAGAGGATATGGAGGCCATGAGCTAATTCTCACAACAGACAATTTGGAATTCAAATTCTAACTAATTTGAAGCTTCAACACAATCAGAGCAACAATTTCCTTGGGGATCCCACACATTAAATTTCTAGTACATAATGACCATATAACCCAAAATTTAATAAATACAGGTCTTGCAAAAGTTTATTTCCAAATTTTAGGTGATATACAACATTAAGTAGATCCACTTACAGGGCTAAATACATGGAGACTTCTTCCCGGAAAAGCACGTGTTAAACTCTCTTCATGCAGACCCATCGCCACATGCATATCATCCTGTGTCAAGTCAAGAAAATTTATGAGCATCCGATATGGTGAAAACACAGAGAAGAGACCAAAAGAACATTAACCCAGATAATACCTCACTAGCCCCAGCACTAGGAACCTCATTATAAAATTGCTCTTGGAGCTCCAGAGCCAACATTTCATCTGCTTCTATTTGACTGGCCATAGCATCTGTGGCAGGAGTATTGCCAACAGCATCACTAGAGCCATCACGTCTATTTCCTGGAGAAGCTTCCTCATTTTCAATAACTGGCTCTAAGAAGCTGAGACGGTTATGACTCCTGTTTTGAGTTGAACTTGATCTTGATCTTGATGTATTCCTGGAAGAACCAAGAAACTTGATATCTGAATTACTGACACCAGAGGATTCACCAAGACTTCTTGAGGAGGATCCTTGCTTCTTTGTTTTACCAAGCATATTTCTCGCAGCTTGCTGCTCGATCGATTGGTCAAGCTGAGGCCTAAGATTGGGCACCGTATGCCTAGGGGGTGGCAAAGAAGCATTCTGAGCAGAAGTAGAATCCTGGCCCATAAGAGAGTGATCACTGGTCCCTGCGCGAGTTTGAATTTTTCTTCCTGTTGCCCCATTTCCAGGAAGCTGAGTGCCTAAGCAAGGATCATCTTTTCCACTTGAGAGATTCTGATGCTCATCAAACATGGGGAAGTTCATCTTCTTACTTTGATTACGCATACTTCTCCATCCGCCAAAATCATCTTGGCTTCGAAACCTCTCAGTATTGCTTTCACCCACTCCTTTAACAATATCATGAGCGCTTACTGGGTTCCTGTAAGAACATCAATGTGTCGATCTATCATGAACCTAGAATAGAGGATCAGAACACAAAGAATCTATCCATAAGCTAAAGGAAATTCAAGTGCTAAATCCAATGGGATAAAACAAAAAGTAACCGCTTTTAGACATTCACATCAAAGATACTTGTCAAGCCTTAGTAACAAATAGTTCTACTGCTACAAAATCATAGAAAAACAGACATTTTCCTTCCACTCCCCTCGAACTCCATCACCAAGCCCTCCATATTCTCCGGATAGATGAACAATAGTACATATATTATTATTATAGATTTATGTATACATATGTAAATAGACAGACATACATGCATTCAAAAAAGAAAGAAAATAGATGGCAGGTAAAGAGAGAAATCACAACGACGTATGTTATGTACCTGGCATGTGTTTTTTGAGCATCAGACTCTTCAACCGACAAAGGACGAGTTGTTAATATCCCTTTCCCCTTCGATTTATGGGAATCAATATCTTGAGCATTCGATTCCGTTACACCAACACCAACCCGTGGAGCAGAAGATATCGTATGTAGATCAGGTCTAAAATCTATATCACCATTTTTTTCAATCCCAACTTGTTTGGTCTTGGATACATTGTTTGGAGATATACATCCATTTCGCACCAGTCTCTTCTGCCCGGTGATTCTTGGAGAACTATCAGAATTCAGAGGTTTTAGAACATTTTTCACAGCTTTAGACCGCGTTTCACCATCAGAATCAAAGACTGAAGCCTTGCCTTTATTTGCGCCAAGTGATGTTGTGGAGTTTGACGTACCACGTGAGGAAGGTAACCTAAATGTTAATGGTGGGTTTTTCTCACGCGCTTCTGCTCGAATATTTCCTTGTATTTTACATGAGTAATCTCTTTTACCTACTTGAGCATGCCCATCCTGTTCTGTCAGGTCTACAACATCGACAGCAGATGATGGGGTATGCAACCGTTTATTATGATCTTCTCTAGGCAGAAAGGGTTTATTCTCATAATTGGGGATCTCACCAGGAAATTTTCTAAAAATTAAAGAGTTGTTCGACAATTTGTCATGTGAATTTCCGGTTGGAAAAGCCAAATTAATTGGACTTTCACATTTGCTAGAACTAAGTACACGTTTTGGAGCGTGGATCAACAACTTTCTCTTCCCCTTGTCACCGACCTTCAGTCCATTTCTAGTATCATCAACAAAATGATTACAATGTCCTGAATGGTCAGATGCAGATAAGTTGTTCCTTGTTTCCCTCCTGCTCTTCCCTTTATTCATCTGAGCTGTTAATCTATCCGGTGTATCGGGGACATCCACCACAGAATCAATGTCCATATCATCATCCATAAGCTACATTATACCAAAATCGAAAACTTATTTTCATTAGAAAGAAAAGCTAACATAACTTTTCAAATCACAAAACACATAAAATGCTGTTGATTAATTTTGAAATGCCTTTAGATCACATTGCCAACATATCTTCAAAAGCATATTATGCGTTACAAACTTCTATTGCAACCTAACAAATCGATTGTGATGCTCAAGGAGATTTAAAAATAACTATAATCAAAGATTTTAAATTCCAATCAAGGGGAAGAAATTCAATTCCAAAAAACAAGCAAAAAAATCAAATATATGAAGAATATACAGTGATCCAAATTCAAAAATCTTGATTTTTACAAAAATATAACATAATAATTCGGGGAAAATATTACATCCAAAATAAAATCCAATGGAAAAAGATCGTACCTTTGGTGGGATTTTACCGATTCCTGATGAAAAAAAAAAAAAAAAAACTGAAGACGTAGAAATTTATCAGAGGCTTGGGTTTGTGATTGTGATATAAGCCAGGGGAAGAAAGAGCGTGTTCTTCATGCGCTTACCAGGAGCGTGGTGGTGTCGCTTTGGTTCCTTCACAAGCTAGTCTTTATTACAATTTTGGGCCCAGAACCAAGGTCCATTTATTTATTATACTACTTTCAAGCTAGAAAAATGATCTGCAGCTTTATTGGCCCATTTGTGGGCGGGCTGGAGGATATTCGTTTTAACTTTGTTTGGTAAAAAAATTGGGCTTTGCATGGGCCTGGCCCAGTTTTTTCATTTAAGTCATAGCGTCTGCATCCGAAATCGGGAGGACAAACATTTTTGTCTGGGGACTCGATCCCATAACGGAAGTGGGAGTTCCGTCCTGGATGACGTGGCAGTTTTTCCCACGCGCGTTGCCACGTGTCCAGGACGGAAGTGGCACTTCCGTTACGAACCCAAGATGGAAGTGGGACTTCCGTTACGGTCCTGCCAAAAAAACCCTACGAAAATCCTAACTTTGCCCCGTGAATTTGAGGACGGAAGTGTTGCAGCGTGTAGCCACTTCTCACTTTTGCTTTTTTTACCCAAAATAATTTCCTGAACGGTTTTGGCAATTTCGTGCGCATTTATGGCCGGTTTTCAGAGACTTGTCCAATAAAAAAAATTAATTTCACAATTTCCAACCACATCTATAAATACCCCTCCAAACCTCTCCACAATCTACCTCCTTCTCAAACCCATAAAAACCCTATCCTCCGTAATACTAGTTTTGAAAATGAATAGCGAAATGGATCCCGGCCTGAAAGAGTATTTCAGACACCAATTTAGAATTGCGGTCGGAAATCAAACCGATGGAAAAATGGTAGTATTGTATTTAGTAATGAGTAATTTTTTTATTGTATGAAATGTGTTTAGCTATCTAACTTATCATTTTCGATTTGTAGCGTCTTCCATCGAAGTACACAAGTTGGTTGGAGCAAAGCTGGGTCTCGGGTTAGCTAGTTGTGTGTACTCGAAGGATGCCCATGGGAATCAATGGTGCGTCTATGTAACCAAAATAGATGACACCTACTACCTGAGACGGAGGATTGCAACAATTTTTGCGTGACAACAATCTTCGTCCCACAAATAAAGTTCATTTTATACCATTTCCAGGGAATCTATTAGATATTTATGTTAAGGGAGGGCCCGGGATAGGTTACCTGAAGGGCGAATTATCGTATCCCTCCGACGGGGCCTTTTTCCGGCAGAGTTTTCGAGTTGACATTGACAAAACATATTCGGGACTTTCCAAACCGGTACGTTCAGTAATATTAAAATTTTAGTAATAAAATCGTTCATTTTACAATTATGTGTTGTAATGTTGTTTCCCAGTGAACGGTGAATATGTCCGCGAGTACATGCAATGGCGTGTTAGAATGCAGCTTGAAATCCCCGAAGTACTACACATGCGCAACCTTCACTGGTAACAAATTGACAACCGCAAGTGACTAGAGGCGAAGGTCGCGATTGTTACTATTTTTTGGGGTGGGATGAGTTTGTTGTGTTTTCTAGATTACACCCGGGTGACCATGTAAAAATTCATCCGACCACTTTACGATATCCTTTATTACAGGTAGGGGAATGATGATTTTTTTCGATTTATTACGTCAACTTTAATAATATGTAATTGAAATGTAAGATGTTCGATGAAATTGAATGGAAAAAAAATCGAGCACATTCACAACAATTTTATAAATTCTAAACTATTACAATTCGGAGAATTTAAATACAATTACTGTGGAGGGTGGTTGCTGAAGATGTGCTAACATGGGGCAAGTCTTCCGGTTGTGACCGACTCGCTTACAGTGGCCGCACTTCTTTTCCCTTTGAGTGCCTCTGTTCTCTGTGTCCATAGACATTTGGCATTTCCGCCTCCGAGGTCGACCCACCTGCGTAGCTTTCATGTTAGGAGGGTGATATGTCATATCAAAATGGGGAGGTCTCCAATGAACGGGATCAGGTACAGGATATAAAATAGACTTGTAAGTATTCCTATAATGATCCACAGAATAGACAGGGTGGATGAATCGAGAAGCATCCTGCATTATCGATTTGGACACGGCAATGATATGTGAGCATGGAGCTGAATAAGCAGCCCACTTATCACAGGTACATTCACGAGCTGATAAGTTGACCGCGTATATTTTTCCACCTAGGCCCGGTCCTCTATGTCGGGACATGACCCTATAGATACCTTGGTCCATGTGGTGTCGGTTTACAACCAGAGTTGCTGCCTTTTGTTCGTACGCGAAATACTGCTCACATGTCTTCTTAGGGAAAGGCGTTTGACAACCATTTGCGTCTTGCCGGTGTTTGTCAAAATAATGTACAAGTTTAAAAAAAATCATCTCCACGAGCGCTTTCAAAGGCAGCGCTCTAGACTGCTTTAGAATGCTATTAAGCGTCTCTGACATGTTTGTAGTCATGCAACCGAAACGCATTCCCTCTCGTATGCCAAAGTCCACAACTCTTTGGGTTGCTGCATTAACCAGTTAAACACATCCTCATCTTTTTCTTTGATACGGTTTAGATATAAATCGCACTTAACCTTTTTCGGTTGGCTTGCAGCAATCCACACATAATCTTTCAATTCTTTGTTTTTTGCATGAGTGTGGAAATTGGACCTGTAATGCCTAAGGCAGTATCGGTGCACTGCCTTTGGGGGTTGCCATCCGGGGAGGGTTGCCACGGCACTAAGAATGCCGGCATGACGATCGCTTATAAGACACACTTGAAGGTCTTTCACAACATGTTCCCTTAAGTGCCTAAGGAACCACGTCCAAGTCAAAGATGATTCTAAATCGACCAACGCAAAAGCAAGGGGTAAAATTTGGTTGTTAGCATCCAGAGTGCTTGCAACCAGGAGAGTCCCTTTATAATTCCCCCTAAGGTGTGTCCCATCAATTGAAATTATGGGTCGGCACCACGGGTAACCATCAACCAACGGTTTAAAAGTCCAAAACAATGACCTGAACACCTTGGGCCCATTATTGGTTTCTCGCGGGTGGTAGAGAAATTTGACTATCATACCCGGGTTTGAATCATTTAGCGCCCCGGATATAATGCGGCAGTACCTGAAAAGTTGATTGCCAAGTACCAAAAAGTGTTTCTATAGCATTTCTGCGGGCATACCAAGCTTTTCTATATGTACAAGTCAAATTCATATCAGTGGTACAAGTAGCCCTAATTAATTTAACAGATATTTCGAGATCAGCTTTGAACAAGGTGTAGAATTTTTACCCCGATGTAGCCGGAGGACATGTTGCGTTTTTGTTTTGGTCCATCAAGCGATGAGTGGGCTCGGTTCGACTTGGTAACCTTCCACATTCCATCCACCCTGCTATGATTTACGTGAACGTACCAACTGCATCGGGCATTTTCGGTTGAATTTCTACACACCCCGCTGAACCATTGTTTGTTGCTCTTCTCTCTTTTCCATTAATGTCACCTTGTCATGCCACACGTTCACTGCCAACATTGCCTCGCGTTTATCCTTGAATTGCATCCCCAAGCATATTTCGGGAATATTGGGATTCCATGTTTTAATTTTTTCTCCCCCGTATGTGATTTCAGGTACAGGTTCCATGGAACTCATATCATTCCAACAGGCAAAATTACCATAGTTACCGTACGATGGCAAATTCAGTTCTGGAATGGCCGGGGCGGAAGTAGAGGGTCTCGGTTTAGGCTCTTGTACCGTCTCTTCAGTGCTTGGTCCACCGATTTGTTGTTGGATTTCGGGGTTGTCATCTTTCGCTACCCCCTCTGCGTCCTCCTCTACCCCGTCGTCCTCGTGGTCTCCGGCACTATCGTCGGCGCGGTCGTCTTCCGTTTCCGGAACGCCGTCAATGTCTGATATTGGACCCAACGAATCCATGACCGAATTATCGGTACAGGGATCGTAAGTAGACGGTGGGGGCATATTTGGTAATGGATTTGGCTCCGAATAAAATGGTTGCGGAACAAATTGTGGCTCCGGTACAAAGTGTGTTGTCGGTATTACAAAGCTATCTGCATGTCTCTGCACAGGTTCCAACAGGGCACCAACATGGATCCCTTGGAGTTTGAAATCTGTTTGGATTCCCCACAAACTATCTAAACCTTCTTCCTCATTAAGGTTGACAACATCGTACGCCACCATGTTGAACGTCGGCATGAAGAATGGACGGATCATTATTAGCCGAACATTGACAATAGAAAGCTCGACTCCTTTGCGGCGACATATTCTATTGCAAAGTTGTCTGAATGAAATCCTTTGTATAACTTCAAAGCTTTTTTCGCTTGGCTCGGCGAAACGGGGGTAACCCCCATTTTCGTACACTATATTGTGATCGAAATGTAAATACAATCTCATTGGACATTCTAGTGTCATTTTTTAGCAAAACGAAATAAGGGGTTGAGGAAAGATGAGGGTGTTTAGAACAAATTAATTGGGGAATGTTGTTTGGGGTATGAAAAATTGATTGAGGGTATTGAATTTTATAGAGATTTTTGCAGCAAATGGGCAAAGCCTGTGCCGGTTGAGAACGGAACCGGCACAGGCTTTTTCCCAAAAACCCTACCTTGGTCCCCCGCGCATTTGAGGACGGAATTGCCACTTCCGTCCTCAAATTGCAGGCTATTGTCACATCTCACTTTTGCTTTTTTGCCGAAATTTTTGGAACGATTACTTGCAGTTTCGTTCGCATTGCTGACCTATTTTAAGAGACTTGTCCAATTCGAAAACTTAAATTTAGAATTTCATACTAAATCTATAAATAACACCTCAAAATCAAATAACTGACAATTCCATTAAATTCATACAAATAAATTTACATCGAACATTTAAAAATACAAACTCCCGGTTATTCAAACCCTAATTCTCTCGAAACTTATGCTCAATCATTTTCCAAGCACTACTGTTGCTGGACGATGCATCCGACATCGGGTATTCAGGGGGAGCCTCCACAGTTACCTCTTCAGGAGATGTTGAACATTGTCCAGCTTCGTCCACAAATCCTCTTCCTTCGTACCCAAAAATATGGCAGAGAAGGATAAAGAAAAATTCGCCACTTCTTCTGTACCGCTTAGCCCTTGGATTAGCCTAAATTAGAGTTATATAAAAAAAAACATTTAGTTATGAAAATATACAGTTAATACAGTGTGCCTTAATTACATGAAACTTACCGCAACGTATTCCGCCCACTGGGCCTCAGCACCATCCAAGTCAACAACGTTCGTCCTTCCGTCGTACTTGAACCATGATTTGTGGGTGAGCGCTTCGAAATCCCAAAACCGCCTACGCTGTTTTGCTAGGCTCGCGTCGATCAGCATGAATCATGAAATTGTCCCCCGGTCACAGAATTAATTCCGTAAACAATTTCATTGTAGCAATCAGACGTTTTTCTCCGGGGTAACCCTGCATACTGAAATCATAACAAATTTCTATTAAAACCTCCTCGTATTCGGCTGGCCATTCTCTAGTAAAATCAACATCCCTGAACTTTTTACGCATTTCTTTTTGCATAAATTTGGGAAAGTTGGCCATTACGGAGGATAGGGTTTTGTTAAAAAAAAAAAAAAAAAATTCAAAACTAGTATTACGGAGGATAGGGTTTTTATGGGTTTGAGAAGGAGGTAGATTGTGGAGAGGTTTGGAAGGGTATTTATAGATGTGGTTGGAAATTGTGAAATTAATTTTTTTATTGGATAAGTCTCTGAAAACCGGTCATAAATGCGCACGAAATTGCCAAAACGTTCAGAAAATTATTTTGGGTCAAAAAAGCAAAAGTGAGAAGTGACTACACGCTGCAAATTGGCTGGAAATTGAGGACGGAATTCACGGGGTAAAGTTAGGGTTTTCGTAGGGTTTTTTTGGCAGGACCGTAACGGAAGTCCCACTTCCGTTCTGGACACGTGGCAACGCGCGTGGGAAAAACTGCCAAGTCATCCAGGAAGGAACTCCCACTTCCGTTCTGAACAAAAATGTTTGTCCTCCAATTTCGGGTGGCATGCCATGACTTAAATGAAAAAACTGGGCCAGGCCCATGCAAAGCACAAAAAAATTTGATAAGTTAGCCCATACGTCAAACTCACCGCCCTAAGTTTATCCCCATTTTTTACCCGCCCCCGCCTACCCTGTCACATATATATATATATATATATATATATATATATATATATATATATATATATATATATATATATATATACACACACACACACTAATTCAATAACTCGTGCTATGCACTGAAAAATAAATTTAATTATTAATAAAATATTAAATAACATAAAATTGAAAAATAATATTCTAAACTGATATTTTTGTTTGGTTTTAAACCGACCTATATAGAAAAAAAAGAAAAAAATATAAGATTTTGTATTTATATGCAAAATATCAACAACAAAAAAATATTATGGTAAGAGAAGAATATTCTTTCAATGATTGCTCAAGGTTGGCGTTGTAAATTTTCTTGAAAAATTAACGGTTTAAATGAACCATCCAAAAACAAATAAATTTCGTCTCTCTAATTTATTGAGCAAATTTCAACTCATTTAATGACACGACAAAAATTAAATGACTCGGGCAACTAAATTTTATTTTTGAAGTTTCTACCATTTTAATAAAGATGTTTATTGAGCAGTTTGCATGCGGGTTCAACAGAAAACTAAATGAATCGGTGGACGAATTTTCTTTGAAAAAAACTCTGACTGTTGGAATGAAAAACTTAAAAGGAAAATTAGATTAATCACTCAATTTAATAGACTAAAATGCAACTCAACAAATTCATTCAAAAAAATCCTACCACTACCTTTATTTATAATGTCGTCAAATTTAAAAAACTTTATACACTTTCGATGTATGATCTTGAATAATATTGAAAAAAAAGTAAAAGAAAAGATTAGAATATCAAAATTAAAAAAATATTCGAAATATATAATTTATTTTGAATAAGTAAAATATGAACTATCCGAAAAGCAAATAAAGTCCGTCTCTCAAATTCATTAGGCAAATTCTAATTCAGTTAATGATATAATAAGAATTAAATGGCTCGATTAACTAAAGTTTAATTTTTTTTAGTTTGGACTCTTTTAATGAAAAAAATATTTAGTGAGCACGCTCGCTTGCGAGTTGAATAGAAAACTAAATAGTTCGGTGAACCAATTTTCTTTGTAAATTTTTTTGACTGATGGAATGAAAATTGAAAAACGAATTAGATTGAAAAAATTAGAATAGGAAAAATATAAAATCATTAAAAAAATTAAAATATATAATTTAATTTGAATAAGCCAAATATGTTAAGCTTACTTTTAACTTAATGGATAAAAAATTATTCAACCAATCAAAATTTTTTAAACTAATTAAAAAATTCAAAATTAGTTTATTGGAAGTGGAGCGTCTTACCGCGTAATTTGCGCTTTGTTGTAGTCCTATATATATTTTAAAATATCAATATTGTAAATTTATGAGCATTTAGTAATATTAAATTAACAAAAATATATATTGTTGCTCAAAAATATATTTTATTGATTCTTTCTTCTTTTTTTTTAGATAATTTATGTATAATAAAGTTAAAAATGTTAAAAATATATTAAATGACACTTCTAGTAACACTAGAAGTCTTAGAGTTTCATGAAATATCGAAATGGTCAACATGGTGATGCATGTATCAAAGATTATTTGGCAAAAGAATCTTCTGGTTCTTTAAAGGATGCCCTTGTGTGTTGTTAATTATTCGACTCATCATTGTCGTTCCAGGATGTCCAAGTCGATCATGCCAAAGTATAAAAAAATTGTCTCAACGAACTTCTGGTTCGTGACATTATTTGATTCAATTGTTTTTATATATTCATAATACATTCCAGATGGTAATGCTGTCAGTTTTTCTATTATTTTCTTATTTCCAGATAAAAATGAATTTATGCAAAGATACTCTTCACCATTTTAGTGCATCGTCTCAATGTGGTATTCATTGCAGCGGATATCTTTAAAGCTAAGTAAATTTCTTCTGGATTTGCTAGAATATAGTGCATCATTTATATAGAATTTTGTATCGTTTGGTAAAATGATACAAGCTTTTCCGGAGCCTTCAATTAAATTTGATGCATATGATATTGTGTTAACATTATTTTCAACTAACGTTAACTTTAAAAAATACTTTTTGTCTTGAAGAATGGTATGTGTAGTTGCACTATCAATAAGAATAACATCTCGATTCATCTATAAATAATATATAATAAATTGATTTAATTGTTTTGCTTATGAAAAAACAAAACTTTACTTAAAAACATTAAGATAATAATAAAGAAAAATAACCAAATAATGAAATAGTCCGAAATACAAAGAATTCAACAAACTTAAACAAAACTATATCCCGAAAAAATAAAATGATCTTTCATGGAAAGAAACAATTTTATCTCACTTTAATTTCCGCAGTAGTCACTGCGAACAAGAAGTTGAAAAGATCATTCATTTGCAAAAATTTGCAAATCAACTCTCAAACGAGTTCGTGAACACAAAAATGTGACAAAATCTTATATACCAACAGAAAATGTCCCTGCAAAAATTGATGTCCATGTACAACAAGTTTCTATAGCGAACGAATCTAATATACGCCAAAAACGTGGTAGACCAGTTGATTATAAAGATTTTGTACCTCGAAGGAGAAATGTACAACGCTAAAAACAAACAAATAGTTCTAGAAGAAAGAATGGTTGATCAAACAAATGAGAATATTGAAATTCAAGCAGAACAACAAGTGTCCGAAAATCATGAAATCTCAATAAATTACTCATTCTCTTATCAATCGTGGGAGCGAGAAAATATTGTCATAGACAATGTCTTCGCATTTAATATGGCCTTTGAGGTAATGGAAAATGAGAATCCTAAATTGAACTGTAAAAATAGAGACGATTGACCTAAATGGAAAGAGCCCATACAAATGGAGTTAAATTCCCTAGAACAAAGAAAATTGTTTGGACATGTAGTTCAAACTCCTAAAGATGTTATCAATGTAGGATACAAATGGTTTTTTTCCTAGTAAGGTTTTAACAAGGCATATTTTTTATGTTATGGACATCAAAGGAAAAGTGGGGACATTGATGTATAATGTTGCAGATTTATTTATCAAAGCGTTGCCAACATCAACATTCAGAAAGTTGATACATCAAATTGTAATACGCCGACTCAAAAACATTCAATGATCAGGGGAGTAGCTGTACTCTTTTTCCTTCGTTTAGGTTTTGTCCACTGGTTTTCCTGGCAAAGTTTTAACTAGGCAACAATTAAATACTCCAACATCAATTGTACTAATTTTCTTAGTTTTGATTTAGTTTTTCTCACTGGGTTTTTCTAAACAAGTTTTTGTGAGGCAATTGTTGTATAGATTATTCATTCAAAGAGGAGTGTTGTAAATATATTGAATGGCATTTCTAATAACACTAGAAGTCTTAGAGTTCCATAAAATCCTAGGTTTAACCTCTATAACTATAGGGATTTGATTTACATAATGAGATAAATAGTATTAGTCTATTATCTCTAAATCTCTCCTCCCTTTTTTCTCCTCTTTATTTTATAACAAAAAATATATACTTTTTGTAAAAAAAGAAAAAAAGTATAAAATATTGTAATTATTTTAATATAATAAAAAATAAAAAGTTTTATATTATTTTAAATAAAGTTTAGTAAAAAAATTATATTAGTTTTAAATAAAAAGAAAAAAAAAATACTAAAATATAAACGGGGCGGGACCGGGCACGGACCCTTTTTACCCACTTGGACGGGATAGGGATCACATTTGTTCCCGGCTAGCCGGGGATTGGTTACCCCGCCCGCCGTGGTCATCACGTCAAATCAACCACGAGACATCCGAAGTCCCGAAAAACTTTATCATGACCAATGCTAGCGGTCCTGCTTGATAAATTTTTAATAATTCCAAAGGTATTTTCTCATTTATTTCTAGTGGTCCAGGTTAGAAGTGTCGAACCCAAAGTTTATTAATTCGACTCAAAAGTGTTACACAAACTGAAATAACGTTTTTTGGCCAAACACAACACAAATGAACATAAAGAAGAGCAGAAAACCTAATTGTCAATCCTAGAAATTAGAAATACAGAAGAGCAACAACAGGTAGAATAATATCAATAAGAGTCTATACAAAGACTAATCAGCCGCCCCGCCTGAAGCTTTTTGAAAACTTGGGCACGGTAGATCCTCTATGCCTTTCTAAAAACTGTATTCTTCGCACTATTCATCTGTTACACATCCCCTCGAAGCTGATTGCACGTTTTTTATATACTGGACAAAAATATTGCTAACATCAAATTTTTAAGTAAAAACTTTTTGTATAGATAATTCATTAGCTGAATTGCTAAGCAGAAGATAATAAATTATACCAAAATTCTTACGCACCTTGTAAAGGACACCGCGGTCAGCTTTATAGGGAGCGGACGCCCATCTCTTTCTTCTCTCCTCCAACTCGGCATCTGTTAATTGAACATCCATTCTCTTCTTCTGGATGTCTATGGTAATTATATCTCCATTTTCCACTAGACCGATTGGACCACCTTCCTGAAAGCGAATTAACATTTCAATTGTTCAGGCATGACTTTCTACTCCTTTCATCCAAATTTTGGTAGTTTGTATAGTTCACTCAAATATGATAAAAAAAAAACGAATATAAATATCAAAGGTATACTTTTCCTCTTGTACCACTGAAGTGGTTGGTATTAATATGGATAAGACCGCGAGGATGAAAAATAAGAAGCAAGTTAACAATACAATATTAAGGGCGGCACTTGAATCAAGGTTTGAGGTCCAAGCTCTCTTTTATAGTTTACTTTCGAAAACAGTTAAAAAGAAAATCTAACGCACCTGTGCTTCTGGACAAATGTGTCCAACAACATATCCATGTGAGCCGCCAGAAAATCTGCCGTCGGTTAATAGTGCAACTTCCTGCATCATCCAAATGAACTTGCTTGTCAAATACTTGGGAGCAAAAGATGCCACCATTAGCATTACAGGTCTAACTAAGGTGAAATAGAGGAAATAAAACCATGACCGAAGAAGATAATAGTTTTGTGGGCATGTAATAAACAAGGGATTGAGAAAACCTAATGACTATATGCAAAATAGAGACCAATGGTAGTGTACCTTCCCAAGACCAGCACCCATTATTGCACTTGTCGGGGTCAGCATCTCGGGCATTCCAGGTCCCCCCTTGGGACCCTCTCCTCTAATAACAACCACTTTCCCCTGGAAAACAATTCAGCTATTCCCATTAAAGACAAGCAGATTTCGACACTAAAACATCAAATTGTTTGGTTAAGGGCATGTTTCTTCAAGAGGATAGACAATAGAAATTTGCAGTTTTATTGAATTTTTTCAAGACAAAAATAAATAAATGCATACTAAAAATTCATTCAACTGGAAACCCATAACGGAAAAGATTGCATATATCTTTTCAAAGTTCAGTCTCAGGTTCCTAAATGAGGGGATAAATTCCGTCCCCTAAAGTAACAAATTTAAGAAGAGGCAGATTACTAGGCAGGAATAAGGTGATGAAGGAGCAGAAAAAAGAACGAATTAAAATCTTTTCAAAAGACAGGACGGACACAGGGGCAGATCCAGAACTTTGGGATTGGGGGGGTGAATGTTTAGTAAAAAAAATCTTGGGGGAGCGAGATGCAATATTTATAAATAAATTTCAGAAAAAATAAAAAAAAATGTCTATAGAAAGTTCACTGTTTCAGAAAATGTTGGGAGTGACCGCCACCCTCCCCCAATTAATTAATACAAAACTTAAGTGAATTTTGCCTTTGACATTTTCTACCTAATAATGAAAAAGTAAATATATATATATATATATATATATATATATATATATATATATATATATATATATATATATATATATTCAGCTCCAATTCTTAATATTTTTCTTCTCCATTATTCGAGTTAAATAAAAAAGTTAAATTTCAGGATGCTCATTAGACTATTCAGGTCTATATTCGAAGACAGCCATGTCCTTTATGTAAGCAAAATACAATATGAAAAGAGGTTCTCTTTTTTTTATTTTCTGTGTGTGCGTGTGTTACCTAGGCAAATAATCGATGCATGACCCGTGTATGTTCCCATTCTCGTGCCCAACCATTCACAATTCTCCATGTGTATACATAATTAGAAAAAATGTCCACATGGCGAATTCTGAGTGGTTGGGCACAGGAATCAAAACATACACTGGTACAGACGATTTTCACCCGATATGGTAGGGGTTGGGGTGAAGTACTGTAGAAGTATTTCGGGCAAGGGAGATTGACTTCACAACAGACTGTCGCCAGAGACAAAACAAGTGTTTAGAAGTTAAAAAGCAAAAAGGAAGCAGAAAAATGATTTGCAAATTCCAAAACTGATTCATAGTTTGTAAGACTCGAGGCAGAGAAATGGTCCCCCAAAGTTCCAGAATTATGTTTTGACCGTAAAAGAGTTCAGAGCTTCAATCAAGTCTTTGAATTTTGACATACTGTAAGTTATATAGGAACAATATAAACAAGTTGGCATAAAAAGGTGTTATAAACCATTTAGATCATTTATCCATAAAGTCTCAAGATTGTTTAGTAATTTCCCAATTCCAGACAGTTTAATTAATACATGGAAAGAAAGAAAGAATGAAGAAAATTGTTCAGTTTCACCTTAAAACTCATGGGATCTTCAGAAATAGCTGCAAGCATGGATTCCTCTCCTTCAAAAACAAGGGCAGGCCCTAAAAAGCAGATTTTCGACAATAATCCCATTAGCATCAACAGCAACTACAGGGTAAAGAAGTACTGCAAATGTGGAAGATATCGCATAACATATAAAGGCAGCTACCTGAGAAGTACATTCCTTCTTTCCCAGTAATTTTTGCTACAGAACCCTCTGGTGCAAGGTTTCCATACAGTATCTGGATATGACCTGTTTGCTTGATGGGGTTTGACAATGGCCTTATTATTTGCTGCAGAAAAGAAACAGGGCCTTCATCCTTATCATACTTAGGTGATGATAGACACAGGCAACATATCTCTGTAAGACATGGGAACTAAATTAGGGTTATAGGGATTTACCTGACCCTCTGCCAAAGGTGGGAATAGTTTTGCGTTTTCTGCCAAAGTCTTCCCAGTAACTATAAGAGAAGGAAGAGTTTAAGGAAATGTCAAAGAAAGAATGTACAGTTAACTGCAACTTATTTAGAAAATGAATGCATTCTTGATGTGTGTGTACCAGTAATACAATCACCATCCAGAAAACCAAGCTCCAATAGGTGGCGAATAACTGCAGGCGTGCCTCCAATCTAGGAAACAATTTTCAGAAACAGAACGTAATTGGGTTACAGCAGCATATACAAGTGGCTTGTAAAGAAGAAATAGAGGGCCAAATAAATTTGTAATTACCTTGTGCACATCCTCCATCACATATTTACCACTTGGTTTAAGATCTGCAAGGAAAGGAACCTCATCGCTGACCTTTTGGAAGTCATCAAGTGTTAGCTCCAAACCGACGGACCTGTTAAAATTCAAGTGTTAAAACCCAAGCATAAGCTACTTTTCATTGATAAGAAAGGAAGTGTGCATCATGGATTTAGTTACCTTGCAATTGCAATTAAATGAAGAACGGCATTAGTAGAGCCCCCCAATGCCATGACCATGACCATTGCATTACGGAGTGATTTCAGAGTAATAATATCTCTGGGTTTCAGATCCATTTTCATCAACTCGAGAAGATATTTTCCAGCAAGACGGCACTCATCCAACTTTAGTGGGTCTTCAGCAGGAGTTGAAGAGCTTTTTTTTTTTTTTGGGTAACAAAAGCAAATAATTAAAGTCCATCATGCCATAAAGCAAGTAGGAAATTATTAATTTGACACAATACAAGAACTAACTATTTAATACTCCACGCATTACCTGTAAGGAAGGGTCATTCCCATTGTCTCAATCGCAGATGCCATTGTATTTGCGGTATACATTCCACCACAAGCACCAGCACCGGGACAGGAATTGCGAACAACATTAACCCTGTGTTCATCACTTACTGAACCACTCACATATGCACCATAAACCTACCAAAAAGAATTTAGAAAATGGACAGCAAGACCTTATGGCTCTTTCCTTCTTATCATTCTGTATCTACGTTAAATTTCTTCTCTATTTAAATCTATAGTTGAAGCAGTTTCCAATAAAAAGACGTCATAAAGATGGATACTAAACCAAATGACAAACAGCAGCACTGAGCACTCTACATGATACAATGATAGAACATACGGTTCTTGTCAACAAAAGTAGACTGGAAAAGCAAGCAGACTAAACACGAGCTTCAAACTAGGGAACAAAGTACTTAGGTGCCAAAGAGTTTCATATGTCTACAATAACCAGCAAGATGCTGCTGAAGTCTCCTAAGGTAGTAAATGATAATAACAATAACCACTAAACAAGAAGCAGTTCTTCAAACATAAAACTTAACAAGAACGGTTGTACAAGACTGCTTAAAAAGAAAGATAATTTTCTATATTTATCAGTTCATTCAGACAATTACGTGATCAATAGAAGACAGAGAGGCTATTCCTCAAAGAGATCATGTGTAACAAACAAAATATGTAAAAGAGTAACGAAAGCTGCAGGCAAAAACACACATCCCTCTGAAAATGGTGAGCAAATAGAAGACTAAAGCAGCATATACCTGAAACGCGTCTACTATATCAAATGTGTGGCCTTGAAAATGCCCGGGCTGTAGATGGGGAAAAGTATGTGTCAGCATAGAATATGATAAGATAAAACCAAAAGAAGCATAAAACCAAGAACAAGCATTTTAAGCAAGCATGGCCCCTTTAAAAAGAAAAAGTTCAGTATTATTTTCATCACTTCCCTTCACAAGTGGGAAGACAAAAGTGTATTTATTGCCGAGGGTTCTACTATAATATGAAATTAGTATAAAAAATACATAAGCAGAAAGAATCATAGGTTTCATACAAGACCATAGGCAATTTGTAGCGTGATCCATCGACCTAAGAGATTCTTAAGGCGTTAGTTTAGGACCATAAGTTTACTTCAGAATATATTACTCCAAGCATTTATGTTTCTCCAAAAACAAGAATTAGCTATTGTTAAAAATGGATTTGGGCCTAACTCAATCCCTCAAAAGCCCTCAAAAAGGGGAGGATTGTCCAAGCCTTATATATTGCAAATATGCTCACAAGCTAGCCGATGTCGGATTCTCAAGCACACACCCCTCAAACCCCACGCTCATGGCTGGACATCCGGAGCATGAACATCAATGGGGCCCAACGTCGGACTAGATGGCTCGATACCATATTTAAATATGTACTTGGGCCTAACTCAATCCCTCAAGAGGAAAAAGAACTATTCGTAAATTTGTTCCTAGGAAATATAATGATTAGAAAAGAATTGAGATAAATATCTAATCTGACCTTGATAGTTCCACCATAAATCATGATGCTTGGCCGATTCAGCCGTCCCATTGCCATTATTGTACCTGGCATCTGCAATATTAATGGCACTAAACCAAATCAATACATTGAACTAGAGAGAGAGAGAAATTATACGCGATAAACAGTATACACTAACCCACTAAGAAATCCCTATCGAAAATAGTAAAGTGTTGTTGGTTATTATGGACTACATAGACGAATGCATCCAAAATGCAGTAAATTGTAGTTAAGACGTCCAAATCACGTACCCCGTGACCAATTAGGAATGCATAAGACAGTAAGATACAAAATTAAATCAGCTTTCAATGACTCTCCATTCTGTGAACAACTAATGCAGGCGCATTTTCAATATCAATATGCTTCCAACGTTAAAATGCCCCCCAAATATTGGCTTCTACAGGGCAACTCGATTCCTCACAAGCTTATACCAAATCCAAAATTACTCACTGTATATTAAAATCAACGAATAACCACAAAAAGTTCACAACTTTTCCACAAGAGTAGAGAACCCTTCTTAATGAAAGTTAATATTATGAAAGATCCTACTTGGCGTGATTATCAAGTGTTTACTTGCTATATGTTATATGTTAGATCATTCGTTCGAACCTCGGAAACATGCTCTATCGTTGTGCACTGGGTACGACCATCCACAAAAGTTTACATTTTGATCAAAACTAAATCATATTACAAAGAAACCCACAACTAAAAAACAATAATCAAGAGAGGACATCTTACATTCTTGTCACATCCAGGGATAGAAATGTTGGCATCATACCACTGAGCAGCCATCACAGTCTCAATACTATCAGCAATCAAATCCCTAGATTGCAAACTATAACACATTCCTCTAGTCCCCATAGAAATTGCATCACTAACGCCAATAGTATTAAACCTAAACCCAATCATATTAGCATCTTGAACCCCTTCTTTAACAGCCTCAGCTAATTTCAACAAGTGCATATTACAAGTATTCCCTTCATACCAAACTGAAGAAATCCCAATTTGAGGCTTATGCATATCTTCATCGGATAATCCCACTCCATAAAGAACTGCCTGAGACCCACCTTGCGATTTAGGCTCAGTAATACGGGAGCTGTACTTGTTCAGCTTGGAATCACCTGGGGTGATGGTTTTCGGCGGCGGAGGAGGAGAAGTTTGTGTGGTGGCGGAGGCATTGATGGAGAAGAAGGAGGCTCTCTTGAAATTGGGCCCATATGAAGGTAGCCGAGTTTTGAAAGCAGAAGGAGTTGGGGTAATAGATGGTGAGATAAATAAGGTGGCTTGCATTGTGACGGTGGTGGTGGATGGCGGAGGAAGGCGGCGGAGGGATAGAAATAAGGGTTTAGTGAGGGGATTAGGAATGATGATGATGGTGAGTGGTGCCACGCACAAGAAGATTTTGGATTTGGTTTCCTATTGTATCCGATTCCGATTTTAAAGAAATTATTAGGGGTCTTCCAGAAAAATTGAACCGACCAATCCAAATTGAACTAAACCAATTTTTCGATTTGAACAGTGCATTGATTTGAACTAAATTAAAACCGAATTTTTAGTTTGGTTTTAAAAAAAATTAATCCAAACCGAATCACATATTTAACTCTTTATTTATACGCATGACAAATAGTTTTTTCAAGTGCTGATATTGAAGAGTCATCAGTTTATATGTGATTTTATATTTACCTGAAGCTTTTTTTTTTTTTATTTTGAATTAATAATAGTGTAATTTTTGTATTTTTAATGTAAGATAAATTTGCAGTAATTTGTTTGAAGTTTAAAAATTAAGATCAATAATTTATATTTCATAAATTTGTTTTCTTATTGTGGTTAACTTGTGAAAACAATATACAATTTTTTTTAATATTTTTAGAAGTTAATAAATTATATAAAGATTTTTTTGTCTTTTTATTTTATTTTATAATAATTATATTTTATTTCTCATAAAACTGAACAACCAAACTGATACAAACCGAATGCATTGGTTTAAGATTTTAAATGGTTTGGATTGGTTTCAAAATGTTCAAACCAAATATTTCGGTTTAGTTTGAAAAATTTATAAAACCGAATCAAGCCGAACCATGAACACCCCAAGAGTTCATACCAGACTCAGACTCAGACATTTTAAAGAGATCATTTCCGATTGAGGCAAAGTTTCCTATTGTATCGCTCACACCCAAATTGGCCAAACGAGTAAAGTGTTAATCAAAATATCGATTTCATACATAAGCGGAGATCGACCTTTCTTAAAAAGTGAAGTTGTCGGAACAATTATCTAGCCAACTTTGATTTTATTCCCCATCATGCAGGGACGAAGCCAGTAATTTGGGATTGGGGGCGAAACTGCAATAATATGTCAAAATATATATAAAAGTGACAAAAAAAATCTTGGAGGGCGAAACTGATAAAATATTTCGAATAACATATAAAATTTACTATACCAAATAATATTTTTTAAAATTTCGGGGGGCGATTGCCCCTCTCCGCCCGTCTTTGTCCCTGCCATCATGTTTCTAAACTTCAGTGGGAAGACCATTCTGGGAGTGAGGCAAATGTAAACTGATTATTGGGGACACAAGAGCCAAATGGGCTCCAGGGATCCAAAAAAATACCTTATTATTGGGCTAGTGTTATCGGTCCAGAGTGTCCAAGTAACTCGGCTCTTTTCGAAATTTACTTGTGAAAGCCCAAAAATGAGAAAACAAATTACTCTAACATTGATATTCGGGCTGCATTGGACTGGCCTATGTTTGGCATAAATAGTCAATCATGACAGTTTTTTTTTTTTTTTGAGAAACATTTTTATCCACTTCTGTCTTCGGTTGACGTGGCACGTTCCAAACGCGCCTCGCCATGTCAGCTCAGGACTTCTGTCCTCAAACTCCAGGGTTCTTGGAAATTTCTTCTTGAATATTTGTGGAGCTTTGGCTTCTGTTGCCAATCATATATATGATAGTCATTATATGGGACAGAAGAGGGGGGAAGCGGGGGATGAAAACAGGGCCGGCCCGAGCAGCTAGAAAGGTGGTGCAACCGCACAGGGGCCCCAAAATTTTCAAGTATAACCTGTTTATATGTTAAACTCAGCCCAAATATCCAAGCTATCATGTAGTCATCCATGTCCATTACTCCAATAGTCCAATGTGCAGATTTAATATATTTCAATATTTCGTTTATTTTAAAAATTGTAACAAGTTGAAAATATTAATGTTCATACGAAAGACCCCATTTTTAGTTTTCGCACAGGGCCCCCGAAATATCAGGACCGGCCCTGGATGAAAATAAAACGGCAAGTAGCTGAGTCCCCCGATATACATTCTGGGAGAAATTTTGGTTAAATTCTAAGATTTATTATGAAGTAACAAAAGTATTTTATTTTATTAATTAGACTACTAGCTCCACATCTAATTACTTAATCTTGATAACATTGAACTTGCAAAATACTTTCTCCATTTCTTAATAAAATACTTTCAGAACATATAACAAAATTTAAGAAAGTAAAATTTGAGGTATTTTAAAAATCAAAATAATAATATTATTATTATAAATAAAACTTATATGTCACTAATTTTATTTAAGAGTGTAATATTGATATTTTGTTTAAAAAATATCTTAATTTTCGCTACTTATCCTGAAAGTATTATATTTAGAAACGAAGGTACTACAAATTATGGAAAAAAAATGTACTATACATAACATGTCATTGATATTGTGTTGGACCATAAAAGAGCAAAAGGAAAAAAACAAAGCCCACAAATTTCTGAGGGAATCACATGATCATGATGGTAGTACTAACAGAATTAACGGGTCATGAATCATCCAAAACATCTTTTATAACAGACAACCCATGATTGGCAACAGAAGCCAAAGCTCCACAAATATTCAAGAACAAATTTCCAAGAACCCTGGAGTTTGAGGACGAGGCCGGAAAGCTGACATGGCGAGGCGCGTTTGGAACGTGCTACGTTAGTCCAGGATGGAAGTGGGCAAAAATATTTCTCTAAAAAAAAAAACTGTCATGGTTGGCCCTTTATGTCAAACCTAGACCAGTCCAATGCAATCCCCTTGATATTCCCTCCGTTCCTTAAAATAAGATTTTCAGGAAATGTTGCGAAAATTAAGAAAAGAAAAAACAAGATACTTTATTAGTCAAAATGTTAATATTACTCTATTAAATCAGATTTGTATACCACAAATTATATTTAAGAGAGTAATATTAATATTTTAATTAAAAAACATCCTAATTTTTGCTACATATTCTAAAAGTCTTATATTAAAGAAAGGAGGTAGTACTCTTTTTTACATACCAATAGTTGGAGTCTTGGACAGTTGGACCGTTTTCTTGTGAATATATATCTTGTGTGGTGCATTTTTTTATATTAAAGACTGTTTCCTCTAGTTTTTTGCTCAAATAGCGTATGTACATTTTTTTTTAATGTTCATTGAATGTATTGTCTATGATCCTATAACTTTTTTTTAAAAATATTTTTTTATTGAGGGAGGTGACCTATCTATTACAAAAAATAGAGGATTCAACAAGCGAGAAGGGGATTCGAACTCATGATCTTTACGTTATGATCCCTCAACCTTGGCCACTATATGATCCTATAACTTAAGTTGACATATCCTGTCCTTGTTGGATCTATATATTGAACTCCTTGTAATCCCTTTAAAATAAATCCATTGTATTACCAATATATATATATATATTAAAGGGATACAAGATTGACCAAAATCTAAATGGTTGTCTGATTCAAGTTAGTGAGTGGAATTGGAAGCATTTTCAGTTTATGTTTGATTCGAATGTATAGTTTCAGAGCGAATAAAAATCTATATAATTTAATTAAAAATATAAAGATCATTAATCTTTTTTAAAATTTACAAAGGTAGTAATTAATCTTTGAAGATTACATTTTCAGTTCAATGGTATAATTTTATTTATAGAAAAAAATTATTGTATGTAGATCGCTGATATATGTATCATACTTCTTAAATTAATTTAGAAAATAAATTCATTGTATGCAAATAAAATAAAGTATACAATAAATTGTATAATACACCAACCATGCATTATGCATATTTACTAGTTAGTTATCCATTGTGTCACAAAATCTATGAAAATGTATATAAGCACACTTTAAGAAAGTAACAATTATATTTTGGAAATAAGAAAAATGAGGAAGCGTGACATTTAAATTTGAGATATTTTTCTAATGTATACGAGTCTATTCAAGAGGTCATGTCCATCCAAATCCACTACTATATCTAAAACATTCTTCTCATATTGCATTGTGATTCTTGAGATGGCTAAAGAAGTAAAATTATCAAGAAAGAAACTGAAAATCTGTTGTGGTGTAACAACAATAATTCTTATTATTCTTGTGGTAATTTTCATTACATTGTTTTTCACTGTCTTCAAACCTAAAGATCCCCAAATATTTCTCCATCCTTCAAAGCTAGAAAATGTTGATTTCAAACTTTTCCCGTTCACTGTAAATGCGAAATTGGATTTAATTATTCAAATCCAAAATCAAAATTTAGGAAGTTTTTGGCTCAAGAAATCAACAACTTATGTGAATTATCATGAAATTGTTGTAGCGGAAATCCCAGTTCAAGAAACGATTGTTCCTGCAAAAGGTGAGACAAGAATTGGAACTTATGCAAATTTTAATGCAGAAAAGATTATTTCAAGTCCACATTTTTCCAAAGATTTTCTGTCTGGCCGTTTTGATTTGGTTGCAACTTCAAATTTGGTTGGTAAAGGCAGAATTTTGAAGATTATTAAGTTTGGTGCTAAGGTTTATGTCTCTTGTAACATTTCGATTTATATTTTGACTCAAAATATTGAGTCCAAATGCAATTCAAAACTCAAGATATGAGTTATGTATTTTGAGGGTTCTGTAAAAATATCTCATTCATATATATGTCTGTTAATAAAAATGGAGTCGAGGTTAATCATGAGGGGTGTGTATGAATATTAATGGGTGAAAATGAAGCCGAGTGGCTCCCATAATAAATGTTTGGTAGAGTAAATGTGTCACGTTTCATGCATTCATACTGTTCAAAAAACTTCTCGCCACCTACGGGACAATCGCTTTTATTATGTCAAAATGGATATACTAAGGTAATAGCATAAACATATGTAATTTTTTAATTGTTATTGTACAATTCATTCATCCGACATACATTTTTTGTATGCGACAAACTAATGAATATGCAAACAAAAATGTATTTTTATTGATTGAATCGAAAGTGAGTTACAATCTTCGTAGGAAGTCCATATTCACTAGATGATCTTCTGATCGTCCTCTTCAGAAAATTTCAATCTTAGGATTGAATAACTTGATCTTAGATTGTGTGGGGTTTGATTCCAAAGCGCAGAATCACTGAGCCTTCAAAAAAGTTAGGTTTCATCGTGATACATAAATGTCGAAGGATGTCTTGAAAAACGCAAATAACACCTTTAAAGATTGTTAAAAAATGTTTTTGTTTGTTTTTGTTTGCGTGCAACTCGGACGTCTAAGCGGGAAAGACCCTTATTTAGTGTTGAAGTTTTAACCCTCCAATGTGGGGGTGACTTCTTGCGGCGGGTTAATACAAGGCTTCCCACCAGTCGAGCCGCTGGGACACATTGTTTAAAATCCTCCACAATTTTTATCAGATTGGGAGGTGGGGGCGTGGGTATCGCCTTTATGTGTAGGGGAAAGACCCTTATTTATTGGGGAAAAACGAGACATTAAGGTTTACTTCTTAAATTGGGTAAAAGGTGCCCACGGACCTTAATTTTTTTTTAAAATTTTGATTTTTGACCCTTAATTAAAAAATGTAAAGTCCTTACCCTGAACTTGTTTAGAGTATTAATGTTTAACTTTCCATCCAATTTAAACGTTAAATATAACGAAATAGAATATGTGACTCACATGACATAACTAAATGACATTTCGGAAATACTGGTTCTAACCTTGGAAAAAATCAAATTGGGAGAACAAACTGATTCATAGCTGTGATCAATCCATAGCCATAATCTACTTTACACTATAAACCAGTAAACAATCTAAAACCCAAATATTTCTTAAGCTCCCGAAGTCCATCAATTCAAAGCTGCTATCTTTCACTCAAAATTTCTTAAGCTTCCGAAGTCAAAAACCCAAAGGGAAACAATCAAATGATTTTAGATTGTTATTCGACACCCAACATTTTCTCATTTATTGTTATGTTTTCAAAATTTCTTAAGTTGCTATTTCATTTAATAACAATCAAATGACTTTAGATTTTTATTCGACACCCAAAAAAATTTTCTTTCGTTGAAATGATTGAGTAAAAGCTCTTGTTATTCTGCTATGGTCTCTTGCAATTTCTTAATAGATATGTTAACAAAAAACAAGTTGATAAAAAAACTATGAGGAAAAATTTTTGACGCATTTTTTTTCTCTCAATTTTTTTTTAAGGTTAGAACCAATTTTCCCAAAATGCCTTTGAATTATGTCATGTGAGAGACACGTATTTGCTATCCGTTATATTTAACGGTGAAATTGGACGAAATGTTAAACATTAATACTCTAAATAAGTTCAGGATTAAAGATTTTACGTTTTTTAATTCGGGGTCAAAATTAAAATTAAAAAAAATTTAAGGATCGTGAACACCTTGTACCCTCTTATAAATTTAAGCAAACCATTTTACTTGCATTGGATTGACCATAACCTTTATTTGGAGCGGCCCAACATTTAATCATTTAATTGAGTGGATCCTTATTTAATTTAGCCTTTTAGGCTTGAATTTCATTAGCCTAACTTAACTTAATCAATATATTTGGATTACACTTTTCATGAACATGTACCTTATTTAAAAGGATTTTCAAAAGTGATCCAACTTTAGTGATCCAATTGAATTTTCTCACATATTAAATTCAAATAATCAAGGTTAGTAACATTAATTTTTATTTAATCAGATTAAATAAATATAATTATATTTCTGAAAACTTAATTTTCTACGGCTATTAATCTCCCGAAAAATTCAATCTTAGAACCGTTCTTATAACATTGGTCCCACAGCTTTCTAACCTGAATTGAGCTAAACCTATTGTAGATATAAATTTTACTCAATTAATATGAGGGAACTATAAAGTCAGTCTTACAAAGACAGTAATATAATTGAGTGGCCCTGAATTTTCCCCTAGCCATTCGCTGATCAAACAACCGTTGTCTGCTTGGTGTTTGTTCTTTTTTGCATGCATTTTATACCTCGTTTTCTTTGATGAATCATGCATTTAATACCTCTTGAAGGTATAATTTTGAACAAAAAATATCAAGCATGAGAGGACAATTAGCTCTATCCCCAATTCAGCTCCACTTGTCAAAACTAATTTATGTCGGTATCCTTTTAGACAGATTTCGGTAACTACCTTATAAGACTTTCATTACATATTTGTAAAAATTAAAAAAACATAAATTAAGATATTTTTGTAATCAAAATATCAATATTACTCCCTTATAAAAGAATTAGGGATATACAAGTACTCCCTCCATTCCTAAATATAAAACTCTTTAGACAATTTTAGAAAATTAAGGAACTTGTCATTTTCACCGAAAGTTCCAATATTACCCCTCTCTCTCACTTCTATAGCATAAGAAAAGAAAGGAAAAAATAGAAATGGCAGAGGCGGCAAATAAAAGAAATGTCGAGGGTATAATTGGAATAAATTGTTGACAACTAATAAAAGAATCTTAAATGACAAATAATTTGGATACATATAAATATCCTAAACGACAATTAAATGGGAATGGGTAGAGTATTATTTAAGAGAATAATATTGATATTTTGATTATAAAAATATCATAATTTTTTACATTTTTAATTCTCACATGTAATAGAAGTCTTATATTTAGGAATGGAAGGAGTATATTTTAATCAGGTGACCAGAATAAACTATTTTTAGAACAAATGTAATCTTGACCTAACAATTAAGAAGAAAAAAATTATAATCTCAATTGTTTGATAAAATAATTTAACAATAAAAAATCATCAGCGCAAACAGAAGATCCTAACTAACCCGAAGCCTCCCCAATTCAACATTGCTAATCTCAGTCATGGCCTCCATTAATGAATCAGTGTCATATCAAAGAAAACGCAATGGTACGTTGTTTATTTAATGTTACTACACATGTTTCCAGAGGAAGAAATAACTGAGTAGTTCCACGAATTCAGAATATCCTCCATTAAAATTACACGGTCTTCTGGTGAACCACGTCCAGGCACAAAACATTAAACCTTAGTCACGCCGACCACCCTTGATCTTTCCTTTTTTTAAAAACAAATGGAGGAAAGGGGTGGCGACGAGGGATGAAGCCAGGAATTTGACGTTGGGCGGCGAAACTGTAACAGTATTTCGAACTACATATAAAAACGGTAAAAAAAAATCTTCGGAGGAGGTGAAATTATAAAATATTCCGAATTAATATAAAATTTACTATACCTACTTGAATTTCAAACTATTTCGATACACAAGTATAGAACTTTATACTCGTTTAGTTAATATTAGTAGAATCCAATCTTCAATTTTTTAAGTTACGAGTTAAACACTTAAATATTATATAATACACCAGAACAAAAATAAAATTGAGAAACATGAGTTTAGTTTCATCATGGGCCGTCTATAAACCTGAAAATATATTCGAGTAAAGGTAGGGAAGAGATGATGATTATCATTGGGAGGAGACGTGGAGGGAGAAAGGATGCAAGATGGGGGTAGGTGTTCTATTGCATGGCTATAGATGAAATACCATATTTGTCACTCCTTTTGTCATTTGATGAGACAAGTTCGGAGATGAACTCTGAATCATTGTATACCCTACTCTTAATAAATATGTCTGGATCCGGATTTAAATCAATATACCATACTTTGTTGCACGGATTAAGTTAGAAATTTGGCGTTGAGGGGACAAACTACATATAAAAACTGTAAAAATATATATATTGGTGGCGAATTTGATCAAATATTTCGAACTACATATAAAATTTACTATATCTAGTAATAATTTTAGAAATCTCAGGGGCGCGACTGTCACTCCGCCCTCTCTGTCTTCGTCCCTCCTTTGCTGCAACTTTCCCTTATGAAAAATGATTAATTGAATAAAAATTTAAATTGGTTGAGAGTAAGATTTTATATATATAGATTTAATTTTCTGCAATAATTTTTATTTTTTTCAATTTGATTTAATTCATTGATTCAACTTAAATGTTACATTGATATCTCAGTTGCTGTACAGTTAGCGGGAAAATTTCATTTTAGGACTATTCTTTTGAAGTTGACCACACAACTTCTTCATAAATATTGGGCCGAATTTACCTATTAATGTCCCTCCGCTCAATTTCTATAAAAAAGTGTTAGACCAGTTCCACAAATTGCATTATCAGCCAGCAATTTCTTCACAACCCAAACCCCAAAACTAATGCAATCTACCCCATTCATCACATACGACAACTTTTTCTTGTCACTTTTCCCATTGAGTGGGACACTACCTTGTCATCAGTATTATGTCATTCTGAAATCTCATATTGTGGGATTTTTTTTTATATGGATCAAGTCCAAATGAACATTGTGGTACATAAATGATCATATCATCACATAATAGTTTCTCTCCTTATTTTGTAGTGATATGGCTAGTTCTGTACCACATGATCCAATGGATCTGATCCATATCAGAAATATCACATATAGTGAGATGACATACAGAATGCAAATATTTTTCACAAGAATAAGTTTTCATATAATTATATGCTCTTTTTCATGTCAAGCAAAGGAAAAATAATTGAATACTCCCAAGTGGTTTGGTAAAGCCGAGGTCATGAGTTCGAATTTTGTCTGGTGTTGTAGACTTTTAGAAATTATACTTGTCCCTTGTTGGTGCTACTTTGACGAGGTCAGTGCTTGCGCTGGTTGTTTAGTTAAGTCTGATATGTTCGTTGATGAACACGAAAACTCGAACATGAGGTAGCGGGAGGTGTTGGTCACCATCACTTACAACTTCTTTTTTTATTAATCAAAAAAAGGAAAAATAATTGAACAACACTTTCGTCACAGATATTATTCATTGAATATTATGGTATATAATTCACCGTATTACCACAAGGTGGAAAGAGGGTATTTTTGTTAAATTATTATTTGGAATGATAATTATAACCATAAAATTTATGTGTGAGGATATGAACGGGGTAATAATAAAAAATCTGAACCGAAACAAAAACCATAAAGAAGAGAAAAAGTAAAAGTAAAAGTTTCTATTTCTTTTAATATCCAATTGAGATATTTAAAAATATTGGTATTTTTATGTTGGAAATTAGGTATAAAAAATTGGAATCAGGTGGAGTTTTATGTGGTATAAGGTTTTACAACAAACTCCTCCCGTGCCAGCGGCCCTGCGAAGATGGTAGATAGCTGCTGTCCAAAAGGCCCGATAACGTCGGCTACCAAAACATGGCTTCACAATAGTTGGCTCTTCATTTAGGCAAAAAATCCTCTGTCCCCGTGTGTGTCCCCAACCAATCACAATTCACTATGTGTATATATAATTAGAAAAAATAATTATATAGTAAATTCTGATTGGTTGGGGACAGGAATGGGGACATACGATTTTCACCCTTCATTTAGGGTTTTTTTGAACTTGTAACTCAAGTTTTTACCCAGCTTGTTAGTGTTACTTGTAGTAGCTCGTTAATATTATATTAAGAATTTGAGTTCAATTTTTTTAAAGGGATTAGATTTTTATTTTCACTATGATAAATTGTGTGATATTTAAGAGTCTCAGGGGCTAGACCTTATCCCAAATAAGAGTAGACAACGCTTCACAAATGAGTCCGGATTAGTATCATCAGAGTAAGGACACAGGACACCCCACAAGTTTTAACCAAAAAAAAATATATCTCCCACCCCCCAAAAAAAAAATTGCTAACAAAGAAAAAAACGTGAAACTGAAGAAAAATTATTTAATTAATTTTAGTTTTATTTGGATACAACTTGAAGTTGTAAGAGATGTAAGACCTGGAGTAAAAATAAGAACAAAATATAATTGAATTAAGGGTGTGTTAGTTTCCAATGAATTGTAATTGTTTTTTTCAATTTTAGTTTTCTCATTTGACTGTCAATAAAATTTTAAAATTGAAAATTTCCAATTCTAATTAACCTAATCTGACAGTAGATAGTCAATATGTGCCGAGAAAAATATCTCTTAATAATTTACTTTAGCCGATATAATTTTGAACAGTGGAAATTTATTTTGTTTGAATTTGAATAAGCATTTTTTACCATATTGTTTCAACCCGTTTTAGAGATGGTAATGAAAGAAATTAAATGTTACCTTCCTAACCTCATTTAATATAATAAGAATTAGAATGGTATAATATAATGTCAAATAGCAATAAATCCTACAAATCTACCATAAACATAGTTTCCTAATGGTCATGCTCATACAATTTATCTTAATTTGCAAGAGTTAATAGCTATTTATATCACTAAACTATTTACGAATTTCTCTTTATAGTACTAAACTATTTTTTTATTTAAATATGTCACTCAACTATTTACGTTTATCTAAATGTCACTAAACTATTTACGTTTATCAAAAAATATACAACCACCCATTTTTTGGGTGTTTTCCGGCCAGCGATGTCACGTGAGTTGCTTCGGAACATGAACAACGAAGAAAAGAAAAAGAAATCTTGGAAACGTCGGGCGATAACTGTTTAATTTGTTATTGCAAGGGCAAACGGGTCTATCAAATTAAGCAGTTATGGCCCGACGTTTCGAATATTTCTTTTCCTTTTCGCCTTTGTTCATGTTCTGAAGCAACTCACGTGACATCGCTGGCCGGAAAACACCCAAAAAATGGGTGGTTGTATATTTTTTGATAAATGTAAATAGTTGAGTGACATATTTAGATAAAAAAAATAGTTTAGTACTATAAAGAGAAATTCGTAAATAATTTAGTGTTATAAATAGTTATTAACTCTAATTTGCAACATTCATTTAACTAATTGGCTTTCTTTTTCCTAGAAAAAAAAAAAGAATAGATTCATGATAATTTGCATCCAAAAAAGAAAAAAAAAAAAACCACACACACGAGGAAGGTAAAATGGTTAGCGCAACAAAACATGTCACTCAAATATGAAGACAGTGTGTAGCGGGTAGGTACCAAGCTAAATTTTTGTCATGCTTTTTTTTGCCTTTTTCTATTTCTTTTGATTAATGACGATGGCACCGTTACTACTTTTTTTTTTGAAAAAACTAGACCATTTATAAGTATGGTCCAGTTTATTACAATTATTTATTATAAGACCTCACCAGAGGAGAAGTAGTAGAAGCCCGTTGAGCGGTGTGCCCCGTGTGGGAGTAGTAGATGTCCCGTAGCGGATGCCCCGTGAGGGGAATATAAGACCCACACAAGGGAACCCAAAGAAATGACAATTAAATCATTCCCCTTGTGTGAGGTGGGTATCGAACCTGGACCTCTCGGTCACAGGCAGTGGATGTTACCCACTGGGCTACCATGCCTTCGATCCGTTACTACTTACCACTCCAAATATGGTGCAGAATAGATGTTCAATCTACACGTTGAAAATTGCATTGTACGATATTTTAATTTGACAGACGAGTTTAATATAATAGAATAAACATTTCATTATTTTTAATTAAAATTCAACTGTGTATTAACTCATCATATAATGCACAATTAATTAACACGTGCAAACTAAACAACCGTTCAACATCCCCCACTTACCATTTCACTTTTGTTTTTGTCATTAATGATTCATCCATTCCAAAAAAATAAAAGAAAAATTTCCCATTTTTTTTCTCTTTAAATACTAGACTAAAAAAAGCAGTTTTCTCATCTAAAAAACAACTTGGCCATAGTCCAAAAAAAACCACCAAGCAATTCCTCACTCCTCCTTAGAGCTCCGGCAACAAAATAATTTTTCCGGTGAAATGGTGACAGTTGAGGAGATTCGTAATGCTCAACGTGCCCAAGGACCGGCCACAGTATTGGCTATCGGAACTTCAACTCCATCAAATTGTGTTGACCAAAGTTCTTACCCTGATTTCTATTTTCGTATCACTAATAGTGACCACAAGGTTGAACTTAAAGAGAAATTCAAGCGCATGTGTAAGATTTCTCCTTTTTTATTATTATTTTTTTCTACTGTTATTATTATTATTATTATTTTTGTCTTAGAATATAGATTTCTGGAAAGATCCAAGGTGGCAATGTGCATGCATTATGTATCATTTTTTCCATCTGTAAAAGGCTCAACAATTATGGATCAGGTCCATTGAATCCGTCTAGAGAATGTCACAAGAGAAACAATTTTTGTAAATTATTTATTTTCAAATGAAAATTTTGGATTACATGAATCATGTCCATCTCAGAAATTTCATTATATTTTGGGTCGTATTAGGGAAGGAAAGAAGGAGAAAAGACGGGGCACCATTACTTTCACTAGGAAAGTAATCCTTCCTTTTAAAATAGATTTTGTTTTGTTGACATAGAAAAGTAGAAAAAAGGTTTTGGATTATATGGGAACGGAGTGTCTGTATATATGTACGTAAGGAACAATTTTTCAAATAAAAATCATTCAATTTTTCATTTTTTCAATTAAAATTCAAGCGTCAGATTAACTTATATCTAACAATTCATCGGTATTCTGTATTTAACAGGTGAAAAATCAATGATCAGGAAGCGTTACATGTACTTAACAGAGGAGATTCTGAAGGAAAATCCAAATATGACTGCTTACATGGCACCATCCTTAGATGCTAGACAGGATATTGTAGTGGTAGAGGTCCCAAAACTTGGCAAAGAGGCTGCTCAGAAAGCCATTAAAGAATGGGGTCAACCTAAGTCCAAAATCACCCACCTTGTCTTCTGCACTACTAGCGGCGTCGACATGCCTGGTGCCGATTATCAGCTCACCAAGCTTTTGGGCCTTCGCCCCTCCGTCAAGCGCCTCATGATGTACCAACAGGCAAGGACGAAACTAAAAACTTTAAAAATATACCTTTTCGTTCTTAAATGTAAAATTTGTTATTAGTATATGTTTCTGTAGAGCTTGTCTATACCATTTAATAATTTTTTTGGTTAACAGGGTTGTTTTGCTGGAGGCACGGTTCTCCGGTTAGCCAAAGACTTGGCAGAAAACAACAGAGGTGCACGTGTTTTAGTTGTTTGTTCAGAAATAACCGCTGTCACTTTCCGCGGTCCAAGTGACTCACATTTGGACAGTCTTGTGGGCCAAGCCCTATTCGGGGATGGAGCAGCCGCGGTCATTGTCGGATCTGATCCAATCCCCGAAGTCGAACGTCCTTTGTTCGAGCTCATCTCGGCTTCTCAAACTCTCCTCCCGGATAGCCATGGTGCAATTGACGGCCATCTCCGGGAAGTCGGGCTTACATTCCATTTACTCAAGGATGTTCCGGGCCTTATCTCAAAGAACATTGGAAAAGCCCTGGATGAGGCTTTCAAACCTTTGGGCATTTCTGATTGGAACTCGCTTTTCTGGATTGCACACCCTGGCGGGCCTGCGATTCTGGACCAAGTTGAAGAGAAATTGGGCCTGAAGCCCGAGAAATTGCGGGCCACAAGACACGTGTTGAGTGAATATGGAAATATGTCAAGTGCTTGTGTTTTATTTATTTTGGATGAGATGAGGAAAGCTTCAGCAAAAGATGGGCTTAATACCACTGGAGAAGGGCTGGAGTGGGGCGTGCTCTTTGGATTTGGGCCTGGGCTTACTGTGGAGACAGTGGTGCTCCATAGTGTGGCTGTTTAAGAAAATCATCTTGATAATAATTACTTTATTATTATTACAACATCAAACAAACCTTAGTCCAAAACATTTGGTGTCGGCCAGATGAATCAAACAAAATTCTGTAGGGTCATCCACATTAATTAATGTAATTATTTGATTGTTATTATTATTAAGAAAACAATGTTTTTTTAATTAATATGTAATTTCCAACTTCTGTGTTAAGATATTGGAACAACATAAATGTATCTATGCAATTAATGAAAGTTTGTTTGATATTTTTCATAATGAATTAAGAAAACATGTTTGGTATGTTTATATATACACATATATAAATATATTTGTGGAGTAAATTTGGTATTGCAAGTAACGATAAGAAAAGGAACATTATTTGTCCTCCTTGACTACTTTAAAGGAAGCCTATTACTGAAGAACTAGACTTCAAATTTGTAGAACAGATTTGGATGGAAGAATATTAGTAGAAATATTGATGATCCAATTGTCAACAATATTTCATGTTCTGAGAATTGTATTCTTCTATGCCTTGTTTTTATCACCAAAATGTCTAGGCACTGTTTTCTCTTACTTTATTTTTTTTTTTTTTAACTTCAAATTAAATCTATCAAGATACCTAATTAGTTTGGTCAATACTATATTTATATGTCATTGTTTGCTTTTTTTTTTTTTTTTTTTATAATCAGGGCAGGAGTTTTGATGCGAGTCGGAAGTGTTAGACCAACTATACTAGAATTTCTTAACATTGTTATTTACTTTAATTATAAGTTATCAGACAATACAAATTTACTTGTCAATCTTTCAACATAAGACCTATGAGGACTGTACATTTTTGTACATGTGTATTATTTTCATTGGTGGATGAATAATTATTGAGATGATTACAAGTTACTTGAGAACCATAATAAAATTACTTCTTTCAATTAAACCTTTTGCATACTTTCACAGAGCAAAATCAACAGGTGATACAATTTGGAAAAAGTAAAAAAAAAAATCACATCCACCGCTCCCAAATCACTTCAAAGTATATAACTAATAAATAACTTGCCTTTTGTTTTCCTTATTTTAAAAGGGTTGGTTAAAACTAAAAAATAGTGTAACACAAAAGCTATTAAAAAAAAAGTGTAAAATTAAGTGATTCAGCGAAAGCTCGACTAGCAAGTTACTTATTAAATTCACTCTTTAGAGTAGAATTAATATCACGTGGAGGGGTTTATATATGATGTGAAGTGGTTAACGTGTGATATATTAAATCAACAAGAACATAATTTGTTTACGTGTACAATAAACATGTTGCACAAATTCATGATCCTCAAGACACTACAATTGCAAAAAATCAACCAACACAAATTGGTTCAGTTGGTAAGGATTTGACACGTTCTTACAAATGTCAAGTGTTCAATTCCCGCTGTCGACGTGAGGGCTGTGTTGGTGGGTGATTCGTAAGTACCCTTTTAAGCGATCTATGGTCTCTAGGGTCTGCCCGGACCCGTGGTGGTGACTGGAGACGAACTCACCCAAACTTTAGTGCACCCAAAAAAAACTGCAAAAAATCAGCCAATTGTGAAATTTTTATTCTTTTCATTTTCTCCGAACAAAAAGGTGTAGCTCAATTAATAACCACTAGTATTATCTACAATCCATGATGGTGGTTTTGGCTTTATAGTCACCATAAGATATATAAAAATGTTGTCTATTTTACTTTGTTTCAAAAGCAATATTACACTTACACGGGCCGATGAGACATTAATATAGTGATTAAAATTAAGATTTTATGACGTAAAAGTCATAAGTTTAAATCATTTTTCCTACTTTTTAAATTCTCATATTTTTTAAAATAGATAGATTTCACTCAAAGATAAATAAAAAAATCTTGAAAATAAAATTATACTTAGACTTGGTATATTTAATCTTTAAAGTAGTTCACTAGTTCTCTTTGGACCAATTTTACTTTGCCCACTTTCATCTCTACGTCCTCTTACTAAGTTGAGCCTCTCGAATTTCGTGCTGATTCTTTCAGCCAAGAAGTTAAACAGCAATGTGTATAAATATCAGCTTGCTAGGTCATTATTTCTTGCACTAAAAATACTCTTCTTCCTCTTCAAATAACTTCTACTCATCTACTTCTTTGTTGGTTACTCTTTTTCATCTTATAGATTCTTTGAAAAATACCTGTTTATTTGTGGTGAGACGTTTGTCTGTTTTTTCTCGACTTCAATTTTTTTTTTTAAAGGAAGTCATCTCTTTGAAAACAAATAGGAAAGAGAAAAAATATGTATATATTTTCTACTTTTGTTGTAGTATTCGAGTAAAAAAAGGGATAAAAATATTTACAAACACATTATTATTATTGGGATAAATTACATCATCATAGGAATTAGGTACAAATATCATGTGTATGGTTTGAGAGGTAAACATACACTAAAACCTCGCACGTGCAGCCGGCCTCCATAACGGTTGATAAGGCACGTGGTCTACAGCTACCAAGTGAGTAGCTAAAATTCCACCATCTCTTATAAATACCAAACCAAACTATCATAATAAACTCACAAGTCACACCAAATATTACACTTCTTCCTCCCTCCTCCTAAGCTTAAATTACCAGCGAAAATGGTTACCGTGGAAGAGGTTAGGAGAGCTCAACGGGCGGAGGGACCGGCGGCGATCATGGCTATCGGAACATCAACGCCATCCAATTGTGTAGAGCAGAGCACTTACACTGATTACTATTTTCGGATCACCAATAGTGAACACAAGGTTGACCTTAAAGAGAAATTCAAGCGCATGTGTAAGATAATATATCATTAATTCAATTTTTTTTTTATGTTGATGAATTTCCTTGTTATACACGTAATATTTTTAAGAAAAGTGTGTTAATGTTGATGTTTTTCTTTGGCTTTTGTCGTAACGTTCGTGCATGCGTCAAGAGAAGAGGATCTTTTCCCCTTATTTCTCTCTTTTATAACTCCAATAAAATGGGAAACAAAACATTGTTTTATTTTTATTTAATTTTTTTAAAAAAAAAAATCATTTGACCTTATAAAAGATTTTCAACTACGGCAGAAAAAAGTGAATTTCCTTCGTCATTTTCCCATGTTTCTCTTATACATCCACGCCCATATGTCTAATTATTGAGAATTTAATATATTATGTTATTTTTGTTTTACCACGGCCAAATAGCTCTTAAGCTAATTAGATTACATTATACATATAATACAAATCAAGCTTATACCACTGGACTCCACTTTATATTCTTCTGAAGTAAATTAATTTCTCTTTTAAAAAATTGTAAGTTTAATTTGTTACATACATATAAAATAAAAGTGGACATTCAATTTCTGATTAGAGAGCATATTTACGGTGATTCATCTTCCTTATAGAATGATGTTTTATTTGGAAGATATGATCACGGTAATTCCCTAAAGCAACACGTATAATACTAACAAAGAGAAAATGACAAAAATAAGGATTTCTCTACTGGCTTTTACCATTCTGATATACATACGTGGCCCCATTTCCGAACTTCTATTAGTGCTTTGACAGATGTTAAAATATTAAAATACGAACTTCTATCGTACCTTTGGTGGGATTTTACCGATTCCTGATGAAAAACTGAAGTCGTAGAAATTTATCAGAGGCTTGGGTTTGTGATTGTGATATAAGCCAGGGGAAGAAAGAGCGTGTTCTTCATGCGCTTACCAGGAGCGTGGTGGTGTCGTTTTGGTTCCTTCACAAACTAGTCTTTATCACAATTTTGGGCCAAGGGCCAAGGGCCAAGGTCCATTTATTTATTATACTTTCAAGCTAGAAAAATGATCTGCAGCTTTATTGGCCCATTTGTGGGCGTGCTGGAGGATATCGTTTTAACTTTCTGGGGATTGTCTTGGCATGGCCCAGTTTTTCTATAATGGTCATGACATGGCACTCAAAGTTTGGGAAGAAACATTTGTGTTCCGTCCCCAGGACCAGGACTGGCTGACGTGGCAAGGCGCACGTCATCCAGGACGGAAGACTTAAAAAAAAAAATACTATTTCCTTTCTCCCCCAAATCGGGATTCCCACACTCTCAAAGGAAGAAAAATAAAACCTCTCCCCAAACCTCCCGATTGAGGCCTCCCCCTGCCCACCCCCACCTCCGCCACTCTCTCTCTCTCTCATCTCTTCAACTAAAAGGTATAAAACTTAAATTATGATGTTTTGAATTTTTTTTTGAGCAAATTAACCTATATGTTGGCAATTGAACTTTCAAATGTTGAGATTTTGGTTATTTGTTCCCTATTTGAAGTTGTATACATGTGAATTTTTGTTTGATTTTGTGAATTTAGGACATTTACAAAATTAGGGCATTTATAAATTTAGGGCAATTATCAAATTGGGGTATTTTGTGAATTGATGATTTTTGTCAATTGAAGATTTTTGTGAATTGATGTTTTTTGTGAATTGATGATTATTGTGAATTGTTCATTTGTAACTTTTTACTTGGGGAAAATTTAAATTTGGCGGTATAGCATGTGTAGTTTCTAATGAAAATTGTATGTTATTGTTTTTTTGTATAGATGTCTATTCCTGCACATCTTCTGCCCGGTCCATATGATGCTAGTGTTTTAAACAAACACGCATCGCATAGAGCTCTTAGAATATGGGGGCGGGGATTTAGAACTTAACAGTAGTCTGAAAATTATTAGTAGCGACGGCCAATTTTTTTATGCCTACCAAAACGAGACCAATCAAAAAGTGTTTCAGCTGATCGACCACCTAGGTTTCGGGGGTTGCTGTTGGATAGGAAAAATAAAGATAGACCACGCTTTGGTCACCGCATTAATAGAGCGGTGGCGCCCAGAGACCCATTCCTTTCACATCCGATGTGGTGAGGTTAGTATTACCCTAGAGAACGTATGATGCCTTCTAGGACTGCCCACACGGGCCACGTTGTGAGTTGGCCTGAGGACTTTAACCTCAGCAAAACTCAGTGGATTGAGCGCGTGCACCAGAGCCTAGGATTCCGACCCCCTCCCGAGTCTATTAGGGGTAATACCCTCGCACTCGTATAGGTTTATGCCCACATCAGTGAGCCCCTACGTGGAGAGGTTTTGAGGGGTTATTTATAGATGTTATGGGAAATTCGAAAATTAAATATTTGAATTGGACAAGTCTCTGAAAATCAATCAGAAATGGGAACGAAAGTGCCACAACCGTTCAGATATTTCCGTTCAATAATGCATGGTCAAAAAAACAAAAGTGAGAAAAGACTAGACACTGCAAAAAGCCTACAATTTGAGGACGGGAGTGGCAATTCCGTCCTCAAAGTCACGGGCCAAATTAGGGGTTTTAGGGTTTTTTCCGACCTGGTGAGGACGGAAGTCCGGGACCAGGACAAAAGTGGGAATTCCGTCCTGGCTGACGTGTCAAGACGCGTCGGGAAACCAGCCACGTCAGCCAGGACGGAAGTCCTGGTCCTGTGACGAAAGTGGGACTTCCGTCCTGGACACAAATATTTCTCCCCAAACTTTGGGTGCCATGTCATGACCTTTATAGAAAAGCTGGGTCATGCCAAGGCAATCCCCCCTAACTTTGTTTGGTAAAAAAAATTGATAAGTTAGCCCATACGTCAAACTCCCCGCCCTAAGTTTATCCCCATTTTTTAACCGCCCCCGCCTACCCGTCCTATATATATATACTAGCAAAAATACTCGTGCTATGCACGGAAACGTAATGTTTAATGAAAAAAAAATTGTCAAAGTAATTTTGTAACTCAAAACATGTCAAAGTACACTCTTTTATAGTATTGTCAAACACAAAAAACAATGTAACTTTTCAATGTGGGATACTCTTATAAGCAAATTAAGAATTAACAACCGAAGTAAAATTTAACCAACTAATCAAAATTTTATAAAATAATTAATTGAACAAAAATTCATGGAAATTATACGTAGGATTTAGAAGGATGTGATTGGCTGAAACTGAAAACAGACTCGGTAATATAAATATAGATAGATACTCCTTCCGATTCAAAATATAAGTTTTTTTAGGAGTTTTCACACAAATTAATATACTAATCAAGATGACTAAAGTACCCCTAATTAATACTCCAAAAGAACAAATAAATTAATGAAGAGTTGAATGAGAACTATACATTTTGAAAAATATGAATATATTGAGAAAAAACAATGTAAGGGTAAATTAGCCAATAAATGCAACATTCTTGTAAAAAGACCTATATTTTGCAACAAAAAATAACTCTTAAAAAAACTTCTATTTTGAATCGGAGGAAATATAAATTTTATGCACATTAATATTCTTTTATAGTCTTGTCATTTGTCAAATTTTAAAAATAATAATTTTTTGTTTATGTGGGAGTTTTTATTGTTGTTAATTCTCTTATTTGACTTTAGATTAATATTTTTAACTTTTATTATAAATTAATATTTTAGTTTTAGAGAGATTAGAAAAAGATTCACTTGATTTTTGCAGTATAAACGAAACGAATTGATTTTTTTTTTTAAATATCCATATTTATTTATTTTTAAAAACATATTATGAAAATAAAAATTCTCCATTAGAATAAAAAAAATGAACATTGCATAAGTCTGAGCTAAATCGAACTTGATTATAAGCTCAATCGGAATTCAGAGGACCCGGTCATCTGAACTACCCATTATTTGTTAAAACTTTAACTATTTATATTTATATAAATAAAAAAATATATATAAGAAGCTAATAAGCGCTTCCTTAATTTGATGGGCTAAAATGTCAGCCCAATTTTGTAACTCAAAACATGTCAAAGTACCATCTTTTATAGTATTGTCAAACTCAAAAAACAATGTAACTTTTCAATGTGCGATACTCTTATAAGCTAATTGAGAGTTTACAACCAAAATAAAATTTAAATTAGCATTCCATTAAAAGAATTAAAGAAAATAGTTGTCAAATACTAGCCAGAGTAGTTGGCATTGTGGCGTAGCATTCGGTTTGCAGGTCGGGAGATCGAAACCCCCTCTCCCAATTTAAATGAAATAGTTTAACATTTTTGCACCAATTAAAGTTGATGTTTAATTTTTATTAAGATAAGTTAATTTTTAATTAATTTAATTAACCTAAATATTCTCAACCAATAAAAATTAGTAAATTAATTAAAAAAATGTGAAAATCTTAGAAAATAGTAATGAAGAAATATATAGATACAAATATACATATCTATAACATGCTCTGTAATATATATATACTAGAAAATGACCCGTGCTATGCACGGAAATACTAAATTTCAAATTATTAATTTAATGGCTGTACAGTTGTATTTAGAACAAAAACTCGTTAACTTTAATTTTTCAGAAAACAAATAAGAAAATTCAACATGATTTGCTAATATGACTTTTATTGAGTAACTGACAAATGTAGATATACTAATTAATGATCACAACCTGCAAATGAATAACAATAATATTTTATCAATAATGATAAATATTTAATTAACAGAAAATAAATTAACTTGACTAACAAATCAATGTATCATTACCTATCTTTACTTAACATGATTTCAATTTGTATGTCGGGAAAGATGAGAGTATTCTTCACACCAGTTTACTTTGAAGACAAAAGAAACTACTGGCTAAGACTTTGATCCAAATGCAATATAGGTGGTCGAATAAAAAATGTAAATGCAGAACCCCACGCTAAAATTTATATGATCTTGCATTAGCTTCTGTCCATTTTCTTGAAGTACATAAGAATAAAAAAAATGCATAATGGTATAGTAATTTGTAAAATTGTAATTGAATAATTTATAAAAGATCATAATGTTTTATGAAATACCTTCGATTGTAGATATTTTAAGTAATCTGGTGAACATCGAAGTAGAAATTGTGCATGCTTGTCTCTAAGAAGGGTGTGTATAATATCAGTACTATCTTTCAACTTAACGTAGAATCGAAATATATCCATTTTAAAAGACAAAAAATTAGGAATTTTGAATACAACTTTGATTAAATATTAATATATGGTTTACCTTGGTATTGTTTGCACTACATCTTGGCAATAAGTGTACATCTCATTTCCACTAACGGATTTTGTTTCACTACCGCATATATTGCAATACTCAATCCACAATTTTCTGATATTTATGATACTCAGATCGGGACACAATGTTAGTTAAAAAGAAAAACATAATTATTAACTAAAGCTAAGATATAGAATAAGTATCCAAGCTCAACTACATTCAAAGAAGAAATTGTTTATAATACCCATCATACAAAAAAAGAAAATTAACGAAAAAGGAAAAAGGAAAAAGAGAGCTAAATTAAATGTAAAAAAGGGAAATTTTAAAAAATATAATTATTTGTGATACTTATAAATTTGAACAACATTTATCTTCATTACCACTCTCTGAACTTGGGAGACCCAATACTCGATGGGCAAAAAATCCTCTGCCCCGTGTATGTCCCCATTCCTGTCCCCCAACCAATCACAATTCACCATGTGTATATATAATTGAAATAAATGTTTATATAGAAAATTATGATTGGTTGGGGACAGGAATGGGGACATACACGGGGATAGAGGATTTTCACCCTACTCGATGGTGTATCATTCACAAATATACCTAATATAAAAAAATAAAAAAAATAAAAAAATAAAAAAAATTACTATGCGTATACTGAGTTGAATCATTTGTGAACAAAAAATCTTACTAAACATTATAATTAACCTACTGAAAAACACAACTTTAAACTCATAATTAACTCCTAGAGAAAGATACTCCTAAACAATTTCAGGTTAGGAGCTTTATCCATCACACCATGCCTCCTCAAACACTCATCTCTAACATGTCCATCATATTTCATAGCTCTCTTTACTTCATCATATAATTCCATGACCAAAGCATTCCACCACTCTTCATCTCCTATGTTTCTTCACTCAATATCACAAAATTCTGAACTCTTATATTGTTCCTGTTCAGAAAGAGAGAATCGATAAAAGAATTAAGCACATATCTTAAGGTTTTGAATGAACCCATCAAAACGCTACGTAATACTACAAATTGAAAATACTCAACTATATCTATACTGAACTCAAACTTTTAACCTTGACATTTAAGAGAGTAAACTCCAAGAAGTTTCTAAGTCACTTATTTCATCATGAACTCATCAAAATGCTATGTAATACCACAAACTTAAGAATACTCAAATAAATCTGTATTGAACTTAAGCTTTTTACCTTGACATTCAAGAGAGTAAACTCTACGAAGATTCTAAGTCTCAAATTTCATTAGTCATGTTCCCTAAAATTAGAAAATTAATTCAAATAATCATTAATGTACCACATCTATCATCAGATTACAAAAATGCCTTATGTAATATAGATTGATATTAATTTTGTTCCCCATCTTAAATTTGGAAAAGTGTTCTGCCAAACCGAAAAGCATTTTCAATATGCAAAACGAACCGATGTTATGAAGAACTATTTCTTCAATGAGCTATAATTTTAATTTTCCCCTAACCTTCCAGGATTGGCATATACGCCCCGTGATATCATGAAGCATTCGAAATGGTCTTTTTCTATTAATTTGGAATAATGTAAAGGTTGTCCTAGTCTAATATATCTAGATATGAAAAATGGATGAACCTGTAAATAAGATCCCAAAAGAAGAGTCAAACTAAAGGTGGAAAAGAAAATTAAGAGATATTGGAAAATATTCAAACTTATCTTTGTCTCTAAAGAAAATAATTGATTCGGATTCTAGATTGAGATGTTCTTGCGCTATTGCAACACCAAACTATCACTCTTTTTTTTCCATAACTTGCTACAGAGAAGTGAATAAAAAAATTAGTAAATTCAAAACACGATGATAAAATCAATCAGACGATGGAAATATAAAAGGAAGAAGAGGGAAAAAGCATTCAGTGTCTTTTTCATTTTTTTCACCCCATGAACTCTTAAGTTGTAATCGAGAAGTCATACCCTACTTTCTTTTAGTTTTCTTTAGTGCGGTAAGAATATAAATTTAGTGTAACAATTATAAACTTTAGTGAAGTCATAGAGCATTCATATGTTTTTGTCTTCTTTCTTTTATAACAGGAAGATGTTAATGATAGCATTTTGTGTAGTAAGGATCTTGTAGTTGGCTGCTATCAACAAAAGAAGGACGCAAAATTTACAAAAAAAATAATAACAATGGTTCATTTACATGTCATCATCACTCAGTAGATAATTATAAAAAAAAAGTTTAATTTGAAAGCAAGAAAGTACTTCTCGACTGGAATCCTCATCGTGTATTTAGTCCAGCATGCAATACTCATTTCATTCTCACAGTTTTATACAAAGAAAAATTAAGAAAATAATTTTGATTTCCTTTTGCCTGGAAGAAGAAGTCATAGTTGTACCTTGATGTCATATTCCTTATTTGGCTCTCTTTTACTCTCTTCTACCGCCGCTATAGAATAAATGTGCCTCATATCTTCATCTATGTCGATAAATCAATTAACAAAAATAAAACATCAAAACAATAACTTGACTATTGAATCCAAATATTATAAAAATGAAAATTACATTGTTATATGTAATGAAAATTTTAATAGCAGTCTTTTAAGAAAAATCACTTTTGTAAAAACTCTGGTGGGCATGGATAAAGGGCTTAATTCTTAGAACCAAAATTAGAAATCAAGTCTTAAAACAAAGAACATACAAAGTTGATAAAAAAAAATAAAACTATACCTGAGCATAAACGCATGAATTCAAGATCAACTGTGTAACTCCAAGGAACAAAAATTAAAATCATGCAAGCAAAATGTCGTAAAAGGAAAAATGGCATCAAGGGATGAATTGAAACATTAATGAACATTGAAATTCACAACAAAATTCTGCAGCAACAATAGCCCTTGAAAATAATCGCCATAAATTAAGTTTCCGAAAACCATCGACCATCTATTAGTGGTTCAAACACATTTTAAAAATCAATTTTTTTTATGATTTATTTATCGACCTGTTCTTTTTTTTTTTTCTCTATTACGATTTATTCATTCTTTAAACTCAATTTTATATATAAAAAAATTCACCTTTGGAAGAACTCTTTTGTCGAGCGACTGAAGAAGCCGTATTGCACCATGACTGAGGAACCTTTCCTATAACAAAGACAAAAAAAAAAAAAAAAAATCAATTCTTAGAATAAAGATAAAAAAATGGAAGGAGGAAAAAGAATATTAGGTTGTTGATTTTTTTATAGATATTATTTGTGTCAGCAGAAAAACTGATTTATTTATGAGTATAAAAATTAAAAACAATTCTTATAGAAAAACAAAATGCAAGTAAAAAGGCAGAAAATGAAGAGGTTGAAGGATTATTACTTCTTGATTGTTTATGCTTACTGGGAGATTGAGATATGTAGTGATTTCTCTCGCAGTGACAGAATTGAAACCATAATCAAAGAAGGGATGAATGTGCAGGAGAAAGAGTTGGAGGTGAAAAGTAGTGATTTGGTGGGATTGAGGGTAGTGGTAACCGATTAGGGTAGTGGGATTGAGGTAGTGGTAACCTATTAGAATTTTAAGGGATGAGGGGAGTGGTTAAAATATTAAATTTATAATTAATTTAATTAAGTAAAAATATAGATAGATACAATATAGATACAGATTAGAAGAGTTAAAATATGAAAAGAGCTTCTGTAATATATATATATACTAGCAAATGACCCGTGCTATGCACGGAAATACTAAATTTCAAATTATTAATTTAATGTTTGTACAATTGTATTTAGAACAAAAACTCGTTAACTGTAATATGACTTTTATTGAGTAACTCACAAATATAAGGGTGAACACCGAAGGATTATTGGATAAAAAATATTGGATCAAATAATATATAATCAAAATAATTAAAATAGTCCTATACTATTTCGATTACTGTTTCATCCAATGTTTTGGTACAACAATCACTACACTACTATTATTACATATTAATCACCTAATCTTTTAAGAAAAATGAAGAGACTACTGCGTATTGTGACTTCATTTTTCTTATGGAGCCATCTAATTCATTAAGTTTTTTCAACACTGTGTGCTCCACATTTTGAGATAATGCATCTTCTTCTATGAGAGCGAGCAATTTTCTGCTCAAATTTTTTTCGCCAAACTTGCATTGCTTAAGATCCATTTTATTGTGCTTTGATTGGGTCTGGTTTGGGTTTGGTTTGGTTTGAGACTCAAACTCAGACCCAAACCAGCTTTGGATTGAGTCTAGGAATGAAATATGAAGTGTTAAATCATCCCCAGACTCAATCCAAAGTTGGTCTGGGTCTGAGTTTGAGTCTCAAACCAGACCAAACCCAATCCAATGTTTTTATTCCCTGAAAGATAAAATCAGTCTAATAATATATAATAATAAATTATTTAAAGGGAAATTATTAACAATAATGTTTATTGGATAAAAAATGATTCAAAATAGATATAAATAATAATTAAACGTCAAAAGTCATGAACATCAAACGGATGAAGAGATGAGTAAATATTAGAATAAAATATTCTCATAAATTCCCATAATTTCGCAGAAACTTCCCAATAAATTCCCTCAAATAAGTTCCTCATAAACTTTATAATTTTTTGCAAAATTGGTCATTTTTGAAGGGCAATCTTTTAAGAAAACTCTGTTGGGCATGACTTAAAAACTTAATTCTTAGAACCAAACTAACAAATCAAGTCTAAATTAAATTTTTACTTAAGACTTCTAGGACATACGTAAATCAATACATATAACAGAAAAGATTACCAAGAATTATGATTCTTTTTACCAAGCAATCAAATAAATCGAAACATTTAAAAGAAAATTCATAATAAAAAATTAAAAGTGGCAGCAATGATCAATAGATTCAGCTTTCATAAATCAATGCAAAAAAGTAAAATTTTACTAATAATATAAAAGAAATTTAGAAAAATAACACAAGGGTCATAAGCAATATGATGATACATAGTTATCAGAAACTCGAATATTTTTTAGGCTATATACTTTAACAAATATAATATTGCTTCAATCTTGAATTTAATGTTTCACTTTGACTTAAAATAAAAATTAATAAAAGTTTTTTACTTTTAATAAAGTTGTCTTCTAACATTATTAATTAAGGAAATTTAATCTCCTTAAATTACGCTTAATCTAAGGAAGGTTAGTAGTGGAAGTTTATATGAAAAAATATTATTATTTTAGGAAATGAGTCATTTAATTCTAGTGATTTTGAAAAGAAAAAAACTCACAATATACATATTTTACTCGACAAAAACTCATTATGTGTACTTTATTCGACAAAAACTCATTATGTATACTTTATTCGACAAAAACTCAAAAACAGTAAGGTCGGTAAGTAGCTTATAGATTAATGTAAAAATTATTGCAATATAAAAGTTCAAACGAAACAAATTTTTTCTTACGGAATTTATTACAATATTCCAACTATCTCATAATTTTCTATAATTTGAAAAATGGGGGGAAAAAGGCATAAGATTGTAATATGAAAATCAATTTATAACCATCTCCTAAATTTTCTCACATCAGAAAAGAAAAAATATACAAACACGAAAAGTCATTTAAATCTTGAGAATTGTTCCTCGCTCTCACTCTCAACTTCATCTTCGACCAATTTCGAACTCGCTCTACCACTACTCGACCTCCCTCCCCTTTATCACAGACGTCAACCATGTAGACCAACCATAAACAAAACTATAGGAAAAAATGTCTATAATAAAGCTACAGGAAAACATGTGTATAATATATTTAATGTAGATTATTATATCAAAACCAAAAATACTGAAATTTTACTTAAATTAGTATTCCATTAAAAGCATTAAAGAAAGCAATTGTCAAATGGCTGTCAGAGTAGCTGGCAATGTGGTTTATCATTTGACGTGCATGTTGCGGGTTCGAATCCTGCCTCTTCCAAATTTAATAAAATAGTTCAAATTTTTTGCACAAATCAAAAGTTTTATAACTAATTAAAAATATAAAAAAATCCTAGAAAATGACACGTGGCGTGATATATATACAAATCTGAAAAGGGCTTCTGTAATATATATATACTAGCATTATGACCCGTGCTATGCACGGAACAAATTTAATTGTAATTTTTTTTTTGTAGCTATTAGTTGTTTTAAATTGTAGTATTTTAAAAGTCTCGAAAAAAGATATTCGCTCCAGAAATAATAATAAAAATATTTTATGGTATATTTGAATATCATCATTCTACCTTCGCCATCTCTTTCATCACCCTAATCATCAACCCTTCAAATCTTATTTTCTTCTTATTTAAAAAGAAAGAATCGGAAAAATAATTAGACAATAACCTTAAAAATGATTTTATCAAGTTGTTATATAATATCGCAAAAATGAATAAACATTTCTACTATACATATATCAAATTAAAAAAAAAAAAATCAATTTTTTTTAACCTTATTTGGATTTTAAAGAATTTAAACTCCAAAAAGCTCCTTATACCATTATAGTTATGTTCTCCAAAATTAATAAAAGACCTATTAACTTGGAAATAATAACCGTTCATGCCATGAAAAGTTATTGGATCATGTTAAAGTAGTCTGCCTAGTGGCAAAGTAGTACCCCTTAGATTTTAATCTGAGTTCGACACCTACAACCTGCAATTCCTTTTCCACCCTTAAAAAAATATGAATGCTCAAAGAAAATGAAGTAAATATGAGAAATATATCAAATAAGAGGTTGTCCGTCTTATACATCCGAACTAAGTTGTCCAAAACCTAGACAACAATAATAGACAAATGAAATGTCGAAGACATTTAGTCTTCTTACAAAGACATTATGCTCCAATTCAAATGACGATTAGATGAATCAGACTCTTTTATTAAATAAACATACAATTTTAAATTGTAATGATACTTTAATCTAACACAATCAGCTCATAGTAATTTTTCAACCATCTTCAAAGCAATCCATAACCCATGTACAAAACCATCATTTTGTTAATCATCATAAACAAAACAATGCTTTAACCCTCCTTTTGACTTGTCAAAATATGAGTACTTTTACGCATTTTCGAGTATAAAATGTATTTTAGTTCCTGCATCAGAGGCCAAAAACTCTTTATAATTTGTAAAAGGTGAAGAATCAAAATAGAAGCTCTTGTGTCTTCCTTAATTCCTTTCTACGCGTCCTTCCTCAAAGAAAAGCATCTCAAATGTGAGTATTTTTACCCTTTTCAAAAGTGCTCTTTATGAAATTATTAAAGAGGAAAACACAAAGCAACATACTCCTCATATGAAATCTCCAAATATACTTAGAGAATTAACTTTACTAAAACAAATTGCAACATTTTACAGATTAGAGGAGTTTAAAGGAATTAATTTCCTTGGAGACACACATCATTCCATACAAAATAACCTTGGAATTAATTAGTGAAGCAAAAATGTAGTATAAATATTATTGGTAGTGACACATTTGGGTTCTATATTAACTTTCACAAAATTATAGTTTCTATAGAATATATTGTATTTCGTATATAGAAGGAACGAAAAGAAGATTTGCATAACAACAGTGAGTTACATTGTCAAAAAAGAAAGAAAAAAATTCCAAAGAAAAAGACACTAACAGGAGATTAAATACTCAAGATTCCAAGCCCCTTTTAAGAGAAAGAAAAGGAGAGATTCACTACTCCTTATATGTCTCCACAACCATAAAAAAAAATCACATGATAGACTATGAAAAAAGTAGTTAAACTATAATTACAAAACAATAAATTTGTATTAGATTTAGTATTTACGCACTTTGATATCGGGTTAAAAGATTAAAGCGTTTTTTAAAAAGTACGTATAGCTGAAGAAATAAATACATTACATTAAAGAAAGTGAAACTCAACAAAGAGAGAATACAATAACAAAAAACTTATGTGATATCCTCGACTATGTAATTCATGTAAAGAGAAAATAATGGTTGATAGAAATCGAGAAAAATTGTGCCTGAAATCCACATTAGACATAGACAAATAAGTAGTAACAAAAGAAAAAATTGGTGTAAACTTCATCCATGAAGCTTCATCACAATTGTTTGAAATGTTTAGAATGATCTCTGGTTCTTGAATGGATTATGAACTGAAACTACTAACTCATTATTAACTAATGGATTGTGAGGATGACGAAGGAAAGAGAGCAGAAAAATGATTAAGATGAAAAAAAAAAAAAAAAAAGGAAAGAGAAAATAATGAATAATACTACTTTACCTTTGTAGTGCCACTTTGAGCATTTGATGGTGACCAGATTTCCTCTTGATTGACAATTTTAGTATGTAATTAAAAAAACCAAAACAAAAGGATTTTTTTTTAGAATATCATAACATTACCTAAGAAAAACTTTAGAATTGAGAGAGCTAGACAATGGAATATCATACCTCTGCTATTAATATCAAAATTTTCATACAGCAAGTTAAGTGGATATGAATAGTGCACCTGCAAAAAAGGAAAAAGGGAAAAAATTGCAATAAGTAAGAAAAATGAGATGATGGAAACAAAAACATGGGGATCAAAGGTTTTTTCCCATTAAAATTAAAATATATACATATCAATACATCAAACGTGGAAAAGCTAGGTTTAGCTGCCATCAAGGTTCTAGTTATAAGTTCCTAAATTTAATCTCCATCAAATCTCATAGGATAGTGACAAAATAAAAATATCGAATTATATGTATTACATATATTATCTCAACTAATTAATTATTTTTATTCAATTATAAAATAATTAATTAATCTATTTTTTAGGGAATCAACCATCATGTCCCTTTTTTCATGGAAAAAAGTCATCGTATCTTTTGGGTCTAAAAACGTTTTATCTATTTTCTTTCTAAAAAAAATGAATTTAGAGTAAGATACCAAAACGTTTGAAGATAAACAAAAAACCTATAAAAATGGAATATGAGCAAATAAAATGTGATTTTTTTTGTTGAATAAGATGTTACTTAATTTTCAAAATTCAAAAGATACCGACTAATCTATTGGTACTAAAACATGATATGCATAAAGTTAAAAATTATCAAATGTGTGTAGATTAATGAAGATAAATAACTAATCCAAACAAATATATCGTATTGATAAATTATCTAATTTCTAAAAAACAATTGGTCAATCAAAATTGGGTAAATTAATTAAACAATTGAAAAATGTTGAAAATTAGTTGGGAAGTTCCCATTTGAAACGAATTACCATAAAAACTTTCCATTGAAGTTCCATTTTGACAATTCTCATATAGCATAGCCATATTGGCACCGTTTTATATAGTTTCACTTGGAATAATATCATTTTACATCTTAATATGACTGCAAAGAGATTCATATTAAAATCTTAATTTGAAGTGGGAACAAAGAGAGTGCAAGAAAGATTTTTCTTGGGAAAAAAAAATTCATCAACTACAGTGGGACAATAAAAAGAACAGTAGATTGTACCTAAATATATCATCAACCATAAGTCCTTGGAATGCAGACCATTAAACATGACATCCATTTGCTTTTCCGAGCAAATTTGGTGACCCAAGGAAAATAGCATATGTATATGCATCCTTTGGAGAAAACAAATATCTGCTCAAATGAATAATTGTTTTAGATTATTTGCAAGAACAAAATAATGGACTTTAATTAGCCTCTATATTAGATCCATCATGAAGTGTAGGAAGACTAATCTATGCAGATGAGACATTAATCTAATAGCTAATGTTGAGGAGTAGTTTTATCTTGATTATTAGGTAAGTTTAAAATTTATATCCAAACTAATAAGTGCAACATACATAGGCTAAAAGTGTCAATTTACAGGGAAAAAATTAAAGTTTTTGTCTTTACTTGTATTACATTTATTGTTCTTGATATAAGTTTAAAACTTACTCACTACCTAAGATAAAACTTCTCAGTGATAAAAGATAAATAATTTAAAAAAAAAATAGAAAATTCAGGAAGGTTAATCTATAGATTTGGCAAGATTGATTATATACACAAAACAATAAAGATCAAGTTATTTCATTTGTAGGACAACATAATAAGTAACTTAATAAAAGTTCCCTGTGTTCTATCATTTTCTCCCTCTCCCCCACCCCCCGCCACCCAAATCACCAACAAACAAAAAATGCTACTAAGTTATTAAAAGATATATGTATGAGCTAGTGATCTATTTTATTTGAAGGAAAGATATATGTATGAGGATTTTCGAATAACATCCGTGGCTAGTGCACCATAGTCATTTAAAAATAAATGAGATGATTTCCTATGATCCAGATGAATGATGCGTTTTTCCTGAGTAAGATACGACAAAATAAAACTGTTGTGGTTTCACCAACAATAGTTAATGATAACGGAAAGAAGTGGCATCTCATAATAATTACGCTATTTTTCAGTAATCTTGTTGAATGATGTATTTTCTCCAAATAATTAGGATGGAGAAAACTTAAAATTGCATGCTTTAGTTTCACCCGCGGTGATAATAAAGGAGAGAAGTCACAACCAATGCAAAATTCCAGTAGAGTTGTAGACTGAGATGGACGACTTCCTGCAAAACTTGTGTTCTTTGTGGGGGGAAAATTAAAAGGTAGATAAAAAGAATAAAAATATTAATCGTCAATTGCAAGATTAAAAAGAAAAAGAAAAAGAAAAAGAAAAAGAAAAAGAAAAAGAAAAAGAAAAAACCATAAACTCTTAACATATAAATTATCAAATGGGATCACTACTCCCTTTCAAATGGCAAACACCATCCGAACTTTGTTTGCTTAAGCGTTCCAGTAGACCTGTATATATAGGAATCATGAAAGAGTTCATCTAAATCAGACGTTATTAAGACGGGGCTAAGATTAGGAGAAAGTGATAAAGTATGAATAAACAAAAGTGTATAGATTATACCTTCTTATATTTATTCCATCCTCCAATCACCTGCGAAAGAGAAGCTAATTAGCAAAATAAGTTTGTATAAGAAGAAAAATTAATCGCAGAATATGCAAGATTAAATGAAGTAAAAACCTATATAAAAACATAATAGTATGTTGTTTAAAGAGTAGACCTTTGTAAATGAACTTTTGAAAATGTCGAATATTTAATAAGAAATATGCATGAGTGAATGGGGCTCACATATGAGACAAAAATCTATTTGAGTTAAACTTAAACTCTTTCTTATGGAACTTACATGAGTGAATGGATAAAGATCAGCAAGAAATCTTTATTTGAATTTTTTATACGGGAGTACATTAGTTTTTTTATTAGGATTAGATGAATTCTAGCGAATGCTTTATCATCTACCAAATTATTAAGAAAAATATACTCGGATAATCATCGTAATCCTCCAAGTTGAAAATTTAGTTAGTATGTGTAAATTTTTTAAATTCCAACAGATAAGTATATTATTTGCCATTTGATTTTATTAATTTCGATTAGATATATGCATTTATACTCTTGTATTTTTTTTTTTCTACTTTATCAACAATTATTATTTATACTTTTTATATAAAAGGAAAAGGACTCACCTAAAAATGAAGAAAGAGAGGCTACGATGTGGCATAGACAGCGCCACGTAGCAACTTTTCAAAGCTCCAGGGAAAATTATTAATTTTTTTTTTTTTTTTGAGCAAGGAAAATTATTAATTTTTTTTTGGGAAACAATTAGAATTGTAGAAATAATTGAGGAAATTGTTTATTGTTTGAATTTTAGTTAGATAAAAGAGTTAATTTTCAAATAATTTAACTAATCCAACATTTCTCAACCAATCAAATTACTCCTAAAAAAAAGTGATAAGCCCAAACTGTTCTAAACTAATTCGAAGATATTTTTTCAGGATTTTGAGAGACTACCGGGGAGAAGTTTAATATTCAAAATTTATTTAGATAAGAATTAATTTATAATTAATTAATTTACCAAAACTCTTCTAAACCAATCAACTAATTGTAAAACCATTAAAACCCTACAAATTCCATAAAATTACACATAGGATTCATATGATTGGTTAAAACTGAAAATTTGCTCTGTAATATATACATAGATATATAGATATATATATATATATACACTAGCAAATGACCCGTGCTATGCACGGAAATCCTAAATTTCAAATTATTAATATAATGCTTGTACATTTGTATTTAAAACGAAAAATCGTTAACTTTAAATTTTCAGAAAACAAATAAGAAAATTCAACATGATTAGGTAATATGACTTTTATTGAGTAACTCACAAATGTAAGGGTCAACATCTGAATGATTATTGGATCAAATAATATATAATCAAAAGAATTAAAAATAGTCTTATACTATTTCAATTAATGTTCCGTCCAATGTTTTGATCCAATAATCACTACACTACTACTACTAAATGTTAATGACCCAATCTTTTTAGAAAATATGAAGAAACTACGTATTATGACTTCATTTTTCTTATGGAGCCATCTAATTCACGAAGTTTTCTGCTCCAGTTTTTTTCGTTAAACTTGCATTACTGTAAGATCCATTTTAGTAAATGTTTTTATTCCCTGAAAGATAAAATTAGTCTAATAGTATATTAATAAATTATTTAAAGGACATTTATTAATAGTAATGTTTATTGGATAAATATAAATCAAACATAGATATAAATAATAATTAGACATCAAAAGTCATGAACATGAAAAGAGAGGTGAGTAAATGTTGGAATAAAATATTCTCATAAATTCCCGTAAATTCACAAAAACTTCCCCGTAAATCCTACCACTACCTTTATTTATAATGTCGTCAAATTTCAAAAACTTTATACACTTTCGATGTATGATCTTGAATAATATTGAAAAAAAAGTAAAAGAAAAGATTAGAACATCAAAATTAAAAAATATTTGAAATATATAATTTATTTTGAATAAGTAAAATATGAAAATGTTAAAAATGTTAAAAATATATTAAATGACACTTCTAGTAACACTAGAAGTCATAGAGTTTCATGAAATATCGAAATGGTCAACATGGTGATGCATGTATCAAAGATTATTTGGCAAAAGAATCTTCTGGTTTTTTAAAGGATGCCCTTGTGTGTTGTTAATTATCCGACTCATCATTGTCGTTCCAGGATATACAAGTCGATCATGCCAAAGTATAAAAAAATTTGTCTCAACAAACTTCTGGTTCGTGACATTATTTGATCCAATTGTTTTTATATATGCATAATACATTCCATATGGTAATGCTGTCAGTTTTTCTATTATTTTCTTATTTCCAGATAAAAATGAGTTTATGCAAAGATACTCTTCACCATTTTATTGCATCGTCTCAATGTGGTATTCATTGCAGCGGATATCTTTAAAGCTAAGTAAATTTCTTCTGAATTTGCTGGAATATAGTGTATCATTTATATAAAATTTTGTATCGTTTGGTAAAATGATACAAGCTCTTCCGGAGCCTTCAATTAAGTTTGATGCACATGATATTGTGTTAACATTATTTTCAACTAACGTTAACTTTAAAAAATACTTTTTGTCTTGAAGAATGGTATGTGTAGTTGCACTATCAATAAGAATAACATCTCGATTTATCTATAAATAATATATAATAAATTGATTTAATTGTTTTGCTTATGAAAAAACAAAACTTTACTTAAAAACATTAAGATAATAATAAAGAAAAATAACCAAATAATGAAATAGTCCGAAATATAAAGAATTCAACAAACTTAAACAAAACTATATCCTGAAAAAAATAAAATGATCTTTCATGGAAAGAAACAATTGTATCTCACTTTAATTTCCGCAGTAGTCACTGCGAACAAGAAGTTGAAAAGATCATTCATTTGCAAAAATTTCTAAATCAACTCTCAAACGAGTTTGTGAACACAAAAATGTGACAAAATCTTATATACCAACACAAAATATCCCTGCAAAAATTGATGTCCATGTACAACAAGTTTCTATAGTGAACGAATCTAATATAAGCCAAAAACGTGGTAGACCAGTTGATTATAAAGATTTTGTACCTTGAAGGAGAAATGTACAACGCTAAAAACAAACAAATAGTTCTAGAAGAATGAAATGGTTGATCAAACAAATGAGAATATTGAAGTTCAAGCAGAACAACAAGTGTCCGAAAATCATGAAATCTCAATAAATTATTCATTTTCTTATCAATTGTGGGAGCGAGAAAATATTGTCATAGACAATGTCTTCGCATTTAATATGGCCTTTGAGGTAATGGAAAATGAGAATCCTAAATTGAACTGTAAAAATAGAGACGATTGACCTAAATGGAAAGAGTCCATACAAATGGAGTTAAATTCCTTAGAACAAAGAAAATTGTTTGGACATGTAATTCGAATTCCTAAAGATGTTATCAATGTAGGATACAAATGATTTTTTTCCTAGTAAAGTTTTAACGAGGCATTTTTTTATGTTATGGACATCAAAGGAAAAGTGGGGACATTGATGTATAATGTTGCAGATTTATTTATCAAAGCGTTGCCAACATCAACATTCAGAAAGTTGATACATCAAATTGTAATACGCCGACCCAAAGACATTCAATGACCAAGGGAGTAGCTGTACTCTTTTTCCTTCGTTCAGGTTTTGTCCACTAATTTTCCTGACAAAGTTTTAACGAGGCAACAATTAAATATTCCAACATCAATTGCACACATTTTCTTAGTTTTGTTTAATTTTTCCCACTAAGTTTTTCCAAACAAGTTTTTGTGGGGCAATTGTTGTATAAATTATTCATTCAAAGGGGAGTGTCGTATATATATTGAAAGGCATTTCTAATAACACTAGAAGTCTTAGAGTTCCATAAAACCCTAGGTCTAACCTCTATAACTAGAGAGATTTGATTTACATAATGAGAAATACGGAAGAGCAACAACAGGTAGAATAATATCAATAAGAGTCTACATAAAGACTAATCAGCCGCGTGAAATCGCCCCGCCTGAAGCTTTTTGAAAACTTGGGCACGGTAGATCCTCTATGCCTTTCTAAAAACTGTATTCTTCGCACTATTCATCTGTTACACATCCCCTCGAAGCTGATTGCACGTTTTTTATATACTGGACAAATGTGTCCAACAACATATCCATGTGAGCCGCCAGAAAATCTGCCGTCGGTTAATAGTGCAACTTCCTGCATCATCCAAATGAACTTGCTTGTCAAATACTTGGGAGCAAAAGATGCCACCATTAGCATTACAGGTCTAACTAAGGTGAACTAGAGGAAATAAAACCATGACCGAAGAAGATAATAGTTTTGTGGGCATGTAATAAACAAGGGATTGAGAAAACCTAATGACTATATGCAAAATAGAGACCAATGGTAGTGTACCTTCCCAAGACCAGCACCCATTATTGCACTTGTCGGGGTCAGCATCTCGGGCATTCCAGGTCCCCCCTTGGGACCCTCTCCTCTAATAACAACCACTTTCCCCTGGAAAACAATTCAGCTATTCCCATTAAAGACAAGCAGATTTCGACACTAAAACATCAAATTGTTTGGTTAGGGGCATGTTTCTTCAAGAGGATAGACAATAGAAATTAGCAGTTTTATTGAATTTTTTCAAGACAAAAAAATAAAGAAATGCATACTAAAAATTCATTCAACTGGAAACCCATAACGGAAAAGATTGCATATATCTTTTCAAAGTTCAGTCTCAGGTTCCTAAATGAGGGGATAAATTCCATCCCCTAAAGTAACAAATTTAAGATAGAGAGGCAGATTACTAGGCAGGAATAAGGTGATGAAGGAGCAGAAAAAAGAACGAATTAAAATCTATTCAAAAGACAGGACGGACACGGGCAGATCCAGAACTTTGGGATTGGGGGGCGAATGTTTAGTAAAAAAATCTTGGGGGAGCGAGATGCAATATTTATAAATAAATTTCAGAAAAAATAAATAAATGTCTATAGAAAGTTCACTGTTTCAGAAAATGTTGGGAGCGCAAAAAAAAAAGAAAAAAAAGAAAGACAAATTCTAAATAAACAAGCCGCAAATCATCATAAAGAAAGGCTAACTTCTCTTTAACTTCATTAGACTATTCAGGTCTATATTCTAAGACAACCATGTCCTTTATGTAAGCAAAATACAATATGAAAAGAGGTTCTCTTTTTTTATTTTCTGTGTGCGCGTGTGTGTTGCCTAGGCAAATAATCGTTTGTACCCGTGTATGTTCCCATTCCTGTGCCCAACCATCGACAATTCTCCATGTGTATACATAATTAGAAAAAATGTCCACATGGCGAATTATGAGTGGTTGGGCACAGGAATGAGAACATATACTGGTACAGACGATTTTCACCCGATATGGTAGGGGTTGGGGTGATGTACTGTAGAAGTATTTCGGGCAAGGGAGATTGACTTCACAACAGAATGTCGCCAGAGACAAAACAAGTGTTTAGAAGTTAAAAAGCAAAAAGGAAGCAGAAAAATGATTTGCAAATTCCAAAACTGATTCATAGTTTGTAAGACTCGAGGCAGAGAAACGGTCCCCCAAAGTTCCAGAAATATGTTTTGACCGTAAAAGAGTTCAGAGCTTCAATCAAGTCTTTGAATTTTGACATACTGTAAGTTATATAGGAACAATATAAACAAGTTGGCATAAAAAGGTGTTATAAACCATTTAGACCATTTATCCATAAAGTCTCAAGATTGTTTAGTAATTTCCCAATTCCAGACAGTTTAATTAATACATGGAAAGAAAGAAAGAATGAAGAAAATTGTTCAGTTTCACCTTAAAACTCATGGGATCTTCAGAAATAGCTGCGAGCATGGATTCCTCTCCTTCAAAAACAAGGGCAGGCCCTAAGAAGCAGATTTTCGACAATAATCCCGTTAGCATCAACAGCAACTACAGGGTAAAGAAGTACTGCAAATGTGGAAGATATCGCATAACATATAAAGGCAGCTATCCTTCGTTCCCAGTAATTTTTGCTATGGTGCAAGGTTTCCATACAGTATCTGGATATGACCTGTTTGCTTGATGGGATTTGACAATGGCCTTATTATTTGCTGCAGAAAAGAAACAGGGCCTTCATCCTTATCATACTTAGGTGATGATAGACACAGGCAACATATCTCTGTAAGACATGGGAACTAAATTAGGGTTATAGGGATTTACCTGACCCTCTGCCAAAGGTGGGAATAGTTTTGCGTTTTCTGCCAAAGTCTTCCCAGTAACTATAAGAGAAGGAAGAGTTAAGGAAATGTCAAAGAAAGAATGTACAGTTAACTGCAACTTATTTAGAAAATGAATGCATTCTTGATGTGTGTGTACCAGTAATACAATCACCATCCAGAAAACCAAGCTCCAATAGGTGGCGAATAACTGCAGGCGTGCCTCCAATCTAGGAAACAATTTTCAGAAACAGAACGTAATTGGGTTACAGCAGCATATACAAGTGGCTTGTAAAGAAGAAATAGAGTGCCAAATAAATTTGTAATTACCATGTGCACATCCTCCATCACATATTTACCACTTGGTTTAAGATCTGCAAGGAAAGGAACCTCATCGCTGACCTTCTGGAAGTCATCAAGTGTTAGCTCCAAACCGACGGACCTGTTAAAATTCAAGTGTTAAAACCCAAGCATAAGCTACTTTTCATTGATAAGAAAGGAAGTGTGCATCATGGATTTAGTTACCTTGCAATTGCAATTAAATGAAGAACGGCATTAGTAGAGCCCCCCAATGCCATGACCATGACCATTGCATTACGGAGTGATTTCAGAGTAATAATATCTCTGGGTTTCAGATCCATTTTCATCAACTCGAGAAGATATTTTCCAGCAAGACGGCACTCATCCAACTTTAGTGGGTCTTCAGCGGGAGTTGAAGAGCTTTTTTTTTTTGGATAACAAAAGCAAATAATTAAAGTCCATCATGCCATAAAGCAAGTAGGAAATTATTAATTTGACACAATAAAAGAACTAACTATTTAATACTCCACGCATTACCTGTAAGGAATGGTCATTCCCATTGTCTCAATCGCAGATGCCATTGTATTTGCGGTATACATTCCACCACAAGCACCAGCACCGGGACAGGAATTGCGAACAACATTAACCCTGTGTAGTGTGTTCATCACTAACTGAACCACTCACATATGCACCATAAACCTACCAAAAAGAATTTAGAAAATGGACAGTAAGACCTTATGGCTATTTCCTTCTTATCATTCCGTATCTACGTTAAATTTCTTCTCTATTTAAATCTATAGTTGAAGCAGTTTCCAATAAAAAGACGTCATAAAGATGGATAATAAACCAAATGACAAACAGCAGCACTGAGCACTCTACATGATACAATGATAGAACATACGGTTCTTGTCAACAAAAGTAGACTGGAAAAGCAAGCAGACTAAACACGAGCTTCAAACTAGGGAACAAAGTACTTAGGTGCCAAAGAGTTTCATATGTCTACAATAACCAGCAAGATGCTGCTGAAGTCTCCTAAGGTAGTAAATGATAATAACAATAACCACTAAACAAGAAGCAGTTCTTCAAACATAAAACTTAACAAGAACGGTTGTACAAGACTGCTTAAAAAGAAAGATAAATTTCTATATTTATCAGTTCATTCAGACAATTACGTGATCAATAGAAGACAGAAAGGCTATTCCTCAAAGAGATCATGTGTATCAAACAAAATATGTAAAAGAGTAACGAAAGCTGCAGGCAAAAACACTCATCCCTCTGAAAATGGTGAGCAAATAGAAGACTAAAGCAGCATATACCTGAAACGCGTCTACTATATCAAATGTGTGGCCTTGAAAATGCCCGGGCTGTAGATGGGGAAAAGTATGCTCACAAACTAGCCGATGTCGGATTCTCAGCACACCCCCTCAAACCCACGCCCATGGCTGGACATCTGGAGCATGAACATCAATGGGGCCCAACGTCGGACTAGGTGGCTCTGATACCATATTTAAATATGTACTTGGGCCTAACTCAATCCCTCAAGAGGAAAAAGAACTATTCATAAATTTGTTCCTAGGAAATATAATGATTAGAAAAGAATTGAGATAAATATCTAATCTGACCTTGATAGTTCCACCATAAATCATGATGCTTGGCCGATTCAGCCGTCCCATTGCCATTATTGTACCTGGCATCTGCAATATTAATGGCACTAAACCAAATCAATACATTGATCTAGAGAGATAGAAATTATACGCGATAAACAGTATACACTAACCCACTAAGAAATCACTATCGAAAATAGTAAAGTGTTGTTGGTTATTATGGACTATATAGACGGATGCATCCAAAATGCAGTAAATTGTAGTTAAGACGTCCAAATCACGTACCCCGTGACCAATTAGGAATGCATAACACAGTAAGATACAAAATTAAATCAGCTTTCAACGACTCTCCATTCTGTGAACAACTAATGCAGGCGCATTTTCAATATCAATATGCTTCCAACGTTAAAATTCCCCCAAATATTGGCTTCTACAGGGCAACTCGATTCCTTACAAGCTTATACCAAATCCAAAATTACTCACTGTATATTAAAATCAACGAATAACCACAAAAAGTTCACAACTTTTCCACAAGAGTAGAGAACCCTTCTTAATAAAAGTTAATAATATGAAAGATCCTACTTGGCGTGATGATCAAGTGTTTACTTGCTATATGTTATATGTTAGATCATCCGTTCGAACCTCGGAAACATGCTCTGTCGTTGTGCACTGGGTACGACCATCCACAAAAGTTCACATTTTGATCAAAACTAAATCATATTACAAAGAAACCCACAACTAAAAAACAATAATCAAGAGAGGACATCTTACATTCTTGTCACATCCAGGGATAGAAATGTTGGCATCATACCACTGATCAGCCATAACAGTCTCAATACTATCAGCAATCAAATCCCTAGATTGCAAACTATAACACATTCCTCTAGTCCCCATAGAAATTGCATCACTAACGCCAATAGTATTAAACCTAAACCCAATCATATTAGCATCTTGAACTTCTTTAACAGCCTCAGCTAATTTCAACAAGTGCATATTACAAGTATTCCCTTCATACCAAACTGAAGAAATTCCAATTTGAGGCTTATGCATATCTTCATCAGATAATCCCACTCCATAAAGAACTGCCTGAGACCCACCTTGCGATTTAGGCTCAGTAATACGGGAGCTGTACTTGTTCAGCTTGGAATCACCTGGAGTGATGGTTTTCGGCGGCGGAGGAGGAGAAGTTTGTGTGGTGGCGGAGGCATTGATGGAGAAGAAGGAGGCTCTCTTGAAATTGGGCCCATGTGAAGGTAGCCGAGTTTTGAAAGCAGAGGGAGTTGGGGTAATAGATGGTGAGATAAATAAGGTGGCTTGCATTGTGATGGTGGTGGTGGATGGCGGAGGAAGGCGGCGGAGGGATAGAAATAAGGGTTTAGTGACGGGATTAGGAATGAAGATGATGGTGAGTGGTGCCACGTACAAGAAGATTTTGGATTTGGGTAATGGAAATGGGCACCTTGGCTCTGAACAAGAAAATTCAGTATATACTGGGACATGCTTTATCACGTAGTTGGATTTTGATCTTTTGATCTTGTTTGATCCAACTGGTCAGTATAAAAAAGCAGGGTGTATTTTTAGAGATAAACTTTGAGCTCTCTTTTTCTCTTTTTTACTTATATCGGGTGTTCAATAATCAGAAACACGTCGTTCAATAATAAAAAACGCGTGCGTTCTATAATAGAGAACATGTGTTTATCGACCGAGAACGCATGTTCAATAATCAAGAACATGCGTTCACTAATAAAAAAAATGTCGCTTCTCTAATAAAAAAATGTGTTTATTGACGAGAACGCGTGCGTTCTCCGAGAGAGAACGTGAGTTCTCTGAGAGAACGCGTGCGTTCTAATAAAAACATACATGAACGCGTGTGTTCTCTAACGAGAACATGCATTCTTTTTTCAAACTGCAACTTTTTCTCTCTCCTTTGTAACTCCACCTTTTTAACTTTTCAGCCGCAACTTTTCTCTCTCCTCTAATAAAATTACATATGTACCCTTTTAGCTTTTCTCTCTCCTCTAATAAATCTCAACCATTGATCCTTTTAAAAAATGAAATCAACGGCCCATATTGTGTCCCGCACGTACTGAATTAAAGGCGTTCAGCACAGGAGCCGGACTGGGAAATGGGGAGGGTTCAAAATGTGGGTCGTTGATTAAAATCCCCAAAATACCCTTCGTTATTATTGGGAAAATTTTCAAATTTTCGTTGATTAACCGTTGACTAGCGGATTTTTGAACAGAAGGACCCATGGTGCAAACCCGCAAATTGTTTGAGGACCTAAAATAAAAAAAAAATTGATTGGGGACCCAAGTCACCAATCGTAAATTGTTTTGGGACTAATTTCATCAATTAGCCGATAGAAAAACCCACTAAAAGTTTTTATACTTTTAAAGTGAGTTTCAATGGATTTGGGTTAGGCCTATGTTTAGTAGGTAATGAGTGATATGCAATTATATGGGACCTCTAATCTTTTTTGTTTGAAGTGAAGTTTTAGTAAAAAATATATAAATAAAAGTTTAGGGGCCTTTATTTTGTGGGGGTTTGAGGCAATGATCTAAGTTGCTTCATGGCTGACACGGCTCTTTGTCGCTGATTCGTTTTTAAATTTGATCTCGAAGTGTGACATTTATTGGTATAAGAACTTTGTGAAAATTGACCTTTATCAGTGTTTAAGCAGTAATTTATAAATTTATATGGGAAGGAAATCAGGTGGTTGGTCTGTCTATCTAAAGAAGCTAAGTAGATGTAGGAAATCAAGTGATATGGATTGAACTGTTTCCTCTAGTTTTTTGCTCAAATATCGTATGTACATTTTTTTAATGTTCATTGAATGTATTGTCTGTGATCATATACCTTTTTTTTAAAAAATATTTTTTATTGGGGAGGAGACCTATCTATTACAAAAAATGGAGGATCCAACAAGCAGTGAAGGGATTGAAACTCATAACCTGTACGTTATCAGGCCTCAACCTTGACCACTATATGATAAGTTGACATATCATGTCCTTGTTGGATCTATATATTGAACTCCTTGTAATAAATCCCTTTAAAATAAATCCATTGTCCTTGTTGGATCTATTTATTTTAATCCCTTTAAAATAAATCCATTGTCCTTGTTGGATCTATTTATTTTAATCCCTTTAAAATAAATCCATTGTCCTTGTTGGATCTATTTATTTTAATCCTATTACCTATATATATATATATATTAAAGGGATACAAGATTGACCAAAATCTAAATGGTTGTCTGATTCAAGTTAGTGAGTGGAATTGGAAGCATGTTCAGTTTATGTTTGATTCGAATGTACAGTTTCAGAGCGAATAAAAATCTATATAATTTAATTAAAAATATAAAGATCATTAATCGTTTTTTAAATTTACAAAGAGTAATTAATCTTTGAAGATTACATTTCAGTTCAATGGTATAATTTTATTTATAGCAAAAAATTAATGTATAATTTCAGTTCAAGAGTAATTATTGCTCGCAAGTAGAGACATAAAATCGAACTTTGGGGACCTAAATCCCAAGTCGAAGAAGCGCTTTCACCCACTTTGGATATCCAATTCCTATGACAGTGTTGTTCAATTATTTTTCCTTTGCTTGATATAAAAAGAGCATATAAATTATATGAAAACTTATACTTGTGGAAAATATTTGCATTCTGCATGTCATCTCACTAGTGTCCCACTCAATGGGAAAAGTGACTAGAAAAAATTGTCGTATGTGAATGCATAAAAAATTGGAATCAGGTGGAGTTTTATGTGTGGGTTCATTTTGAATTGAGTTTTGCTTTTGATTGGTCTGGTCTGGTCTGATCTCAAATTATTTTTGGATTGGGTCTTAATATGAAAAAGGGTAAAAAAAAATTCAAGCATAACCCACCAACATTGGATGGTCGTCATACAGTATCTGCAAAATTACCACTAAAAAAGACCCGATTACACCGCTATTACTCATGCCCATCAGACGCTACTGTTGAACTACTTGCACTCTTGGATTTTTGCCCACCAAATTAGGTAAAGTAAATATCTTGGGATATTAATTTTAATTATTTTTTTCTGAAATTGGTTTCTTTTCTTTAATTTTTTTCTTTATTTTGGAGTTTTTCTTGTTTTTGTGGTTAGTATTTTGTAGCTAACCAGTCACTTGGAGCTTTCAATGCGCAACAACTTCTCTAGAAGCCATTAATGGCTTCAAATTTATCACGGCCATCACGTCTCACCTACTCAATTTAGTACAGAGACAACAATTAATAGCCACTTCACAGGGGTGTGGGAACATCATGTGCCTTGAGGGCCTTAATCTGTAGATACATAGGAGTATCAAAAAAAAAAATTGAATTTGATTTTGTGGGTTATTTGATTATGGGCTATTAGTTGATCTATTTGAATTGATATTTCACATACTCATATGTCCATGGGTTGTAAGTTTTGACCCAGTTTAGATTTGAGATTAGTTTGAGACTCAAACTCAAACTTATACTCTTACCCATATCCAAACCCAAACTCAAATCAAAACCTTATACAAGCATAGTATAAGGTTTTACAACAAACTCTTCCCGTGCCAGCGGACCTGCGAAGTTGGTAGATAGCTGTTGTCCAAAAGGCCCGATAAGGTCGGCTACCAAAACATGGCTTCACAATTAGGGGTGTTCACTATTCGGTTAAATCAAAATATCGAATCGAATTAAACCGAATTTTACTATATGGTTCGCTTTATTTGATATTTTGGTTTATTTTTGTCCGGAACAGAAGTCTAACTTCCGTCCCAGAACCAAGACCGAAGTACCACTTCCGTCCTGACTGACGTGACAGAACTCTGTTGGGCGCTCTGCCACGTCAGGCAGGACGGAAGTCCCATGTCCCAAAAAAAATTCAACAGTTGAGCTTTTGTATTATTTTCTTCTCTTCGTTGACGGCTCTTAAATGTGGAATAAAACCATTTCTTCTTCTTGTTTTTTTTTTTTTGAGCGACCGAAGGCGATTGCCCCCGAAGGGGAAGAGCGGAGAATACTTTAGATAGGGAAGATTGAAGCATGCACCATGTCTGGGGAGGGAAGATAAGCCTCATAAGGAGGAGAATTATTTGCCCCATTATGGGGAGATATAGGAATCGAACACGGAACCTTCGCCCCGTGTTCGGGTAGCCTTACCACTTGGGCTACCCGATTCCCAACTTCTTCTTGTTGAGTTTGAAGAAAATGACATTTCCTATTAAATATGGGAACAACTTAACTATCAAATTCCAATGCAATAAAATTGATGGGAATGGATAATTAATTAGCCCAATTTGTTAGGAAATCTTTTAGATCAACTTAAATTTTGGTGATACTCGTGTTGAAGATAATTCTGTTATAAAATATGTTCGTTTTTTTTTAATTGAGCGAGGAGTACGAATTCGGAATTCAAAAAAAAATTACTTTTTATTTTTATAATTTTAAATTGAAAAGTTGCATATATGTAACTTCCAAAAAAAATTATAAATTGATTCTCACAATTTGTGGTTCATTATATTTTGAATCGCTCAAAAGTGTGTGTCTGCATCCGCTCTTGCTAAGGTCCCTAATTCTCATGCCCCTACACACATGGTAGAGAATGGACAAATATTCAATATTGTTATTCCATGAATTTAAAGTAACAAATGCATAATTCGTGTGTAAGAATATAAACTCGTCCATGACAAATATTTGTGTGTTAAAAAAAAACATATACGAGAAAATGCTACAAAGGGTAGACTTTCCCATTTACTTTTATGAGGTTTGTGTCAGACCACGCAGCACTAATGAAAAAAAATATAATTGTTACTATTATTATTGTGCATTGGATTTTACAGATCTATTAATTTCACAAGCTGCAATTATAGTATTGATTCATTCATTAGTATACACAGAGCTGATAGAAGGAAACAATAAAAAATGAAGTACTTAAAGAAAGTTATGACCAAATATTTTGTACACATTTAATTATTAGTAAGGCTACTTTTCACTAGTATATCACACGCATAACAAGTATCGTACATTGTAAAAGTAAATATTATTAATATACAAATATTTGTTATGGACGAGTTTATATTCCTACACACGAATTGTGCATTTGTTACTTTAAATTCGTGAAATAACAATATTGAATATTTGTCCATTCTCTACCATGTGTGTAGGGGCATGAGAATTAGGGACTATAGCAAGAGTGAACACAGATTTACACTTTTGAGCGATTCAAAATATAATGAACCACAAATTGTGAGAATCAACTTATAATTTTCTTTGGAAGTTACGTATATGCAACTTTACAATTTAAAATTATAAAAATAAAAAGTAACTTTTTTTTTTGAATTCCAAATTCGTACTCCTCGCTCAATTAAAAATAAAAACGAACATATTTCATAATAGAATTTTCTTCAACACGAGTATAACCAAAATTCAAGTTGATCTAAAAGATTTCCTAACAAATTGGGCTAATTAATTATCCATCCCCATCAATTTTATTGCATTGGAATTTGATAGTTAAGTTTATTTAATAGGAAATGTCATTTTCTTCAAACTCAACAAGAAGAAGAAATGGTTTTATTCCACATTTAAGAGCCGTCAACGAAGAGAAGAAAATAATACAAAAGCTCAACTGTTGAATTTTCTCTGGGGATCTGTCTTGGCTCCGGGATGGAAGTGGGACTTTTGTCCCGGACAAAAATATTGTCCTATTTTTTTTTACTGTCATGTTTTGTCCTTTCTACTAAATCAGTGTCAGTCTCATGCAAACTCCGCTAATTTTTGTCGTGCTTTATTTCCACTTTTTCTTTCTTTTGATTAATGACGATGGAACCGTTATTTCTTTCTTTTGATCAATGACGATGGAACCGTTACTGCTTACCACTTCAAATAGGCAAAAAAAAAATCTGTCCCCGTGTTTGTCTCGATTTCTATCCCTAACCAATCACAATTCACCATTTATATATATAATTAAAATAAATATTAATATAGTAAATTATAATTGGTTGAAGACAGAAATGAAGACATAAACAAAAACAGAGAGTTTTCACCCATCCAAATATGGTGCAGAACAGATATTCAATCCCCACGATAAAATCTACATTATTTGATATTTTGATTCGACTGATGAGTTTAATTTGATAGATTAAATAGTTCATCATTTAAGAATAATTATTCATTATTTTCAACTAAAATCCAGCTATGTATTAACTCATCCTACAACTTATAATTGATCCACACGTGTACCATCGTTCAACATATAACACTACTAAAAAAGTTATATGTATTATTTTTGTAATGGCACAATCTGTCAAAAATAATATTTATCTTGACGCAATAATAAACTCAAATTATTTTTTACACTAGTGAGATAAAATATTTTCGTCGCAAAGAAAGAACAAAGTTTAATTTTCTGCACCAGAGCCACTGAAAGTTGAGTTGCATCCTCAACTTCCACCTTAGCATCCTGGGGCAAACCCCCTCCCAGCAGAAGCCGCAACAATAACCTGAGTATGCTGCAAAAGAAATGTAGAATGTATAAATTATGTTAGTTGGCCGTTGTACTAGTTCTCTAGAAGTCCCCATTACCAAAAAACAAGAAAAGAAATATGGCATATACCTGAAATATAGCAATTTCCCCCAATTTTGAATTTTTTCCTTAAATCTTTCATACTCAACCAAACAACAGAAACAGGACAGAAATTATTCAAAGAACAACAATAATAATAACATAATTCTAATTGAATTCCATATAAAAACTAATTACACCAATTGAGATCACAAAATTTATTATAAAAAATGAAACAAAAAGAGAGAGACGGAGACGAAGAAGAATACGAAACCTGCTTGAGATGATTTTGAACAATATGTGAGATCTGCTTGAAATTCTTGAGAGAATCGTAACTCAATTGGCTACCGGCGGCCCATTGTGACTCGAAAAACGAAGAGAAACCTTCCATTCCTACTGAATCAGATGTTTCGAAGCCGATGGTACTGTCGATCATAATCACAAATTAAGAGAAACTTTGGTTTCTTTCTTTTCCTTTTTAGAACAGAAAATGAAAAACAAGTTTAAAAACAAAAAGCCCCAGGAATATAAAATGTCAATCATACTGAACATTATTAGACTTTTCACAAACATAAAACGCAGTATCATTAGATAAGAAAGACCAATGCTACACGGAAATTCCAATCAATGGTATATGCACAAATAAGCTATGGCACATACCTTGGGTCGATGTCAATGGCCAATTCAATCAGAGGACCGATAGAAGCACCTTAAAAAACACCAGCTGCCATCAAGAGTCCAACCCTCTTTTGCTGCACATCATTGTAGAACAAAAAGAATATATACAAGAATAATCAACCAAAAATACAGAGAATCACAAGATGACACACGTAAATGATAAAAAAAATGCGGCTAATTATACCTCTTGGTAAGGTGGAGAGGCAAGTAGCCACATTATGCTTCCCATGCATCCATCGGTTGTCAGGAATCCACTAACATTCCATAAGATGTGGAGATATGCTCCAACAGCAGATGCTACCAGTGTGCAACATAGAGTGTGGTATACCTGTAACAGTCATCAAACCCCACAGTAAGCACCGGTTCCAGTAATAATAACAACAAAGTCTATGCAAACGCTAAAAGGAGAGCACGAGGAAATCTGCGTAAAGGAGATAACAAAGAGTACAATGTTGCAACTCTGAATAAAAGATTATACCTTTTTTTTAAAAACTTAAATTTTTTTTAAAAAATGATTTAATCAACAGTCTCCCTGTTAATACATCCAGTAGCATCAACCATCAGAGGTAGGCAGGGGTGGTGGGCACCCCAAACCAAAAACCTATGGAGCAATTAAATGCTTTCATCTAAGGCAGTAGAGTTGGACACACCACATTTACATATATCACACACTTGGTTACTTGTTGGGTAGAATCATGAATATGCATAGCTACTGTGAAATCCTTCTAATGAACAAGGAAGATAACTTTTTGGTCCCCATATACTTGTTTGAGGTTATGAGAGTGATTTGGTATCATCAGCAACATGATACAAAGCACAATCAAGACTGGTCACTCCAGCAACCTGCTTCCGTGTACCGGCACCGATAGCTGCCCCTGCAACAGCACCTCCAATTAAAGCATTTACCCAATCATTTTGCCTCCGATATCTCCGAACCCCACAGCGAGTAAAATAAAAAATCGCAGCAAAGAGTCCCCACTGAATCCATTTCTACCGACTGATTTAGCTAAGAAAGAAGCACGAGCAATGCCAAAAAGACCTAATTTGTGAGCGTCGTATGAACCACTGCAAGAACCCTAGAAAACTCCAGCGGTGCTTATGCGCAAAACAGCGTCGATGGCGATGGAAGAGCAGGGGATCTCATCGCCGACATTATACTTAAAATTGAAGATCAATCAAGTTCCGGTACCGACGCTTAAAAATAAAGTAAACAACAGCAGATTCCACAATCAATGAAGTCTAGAGAAGCCGAAAACTAGGGAAAGCAGATATCAACAATCATTAACCTCCATATGATTGTCCTTAAAAAACAAATAATCTTTTAAGAGCCTAAAAGAGCCTTTTTCTACTATCATCCTTCAAAAACAAATTCAATGTAAATTAAAATCTGAACTCCTCACTTTACAATCTCTCTCCAACTCTCTTCAATTCAATGTTTTCCCGTATTGCAGACAGGCATAAATAAAAACCACAAATTCACCTTACTAAGGATATCGAAATCCCATAGAAAATAATGCAATATTTAACCTCATTCACGTATCTATGAGTTGTAAACAAAAAATAATGGGTAGGTCAACTTCCTAAAATCCCCCAATTTTTTATTGCTTTCCCAAATCCTTCATCACTCAACCAAATTACCAAAAACACACTACATAGATTCCATTAAACACAATAATAACAATACGATTCAAATCGATTTCCATAACAAGCTTACATCAATGATTTTTATCACAAAATTTATGGAAAAAATAAACAAAAAGAGTAAGAAGGAGAAGAATATGAAACCTGCTTGAGGTGATTCTGGACGACAGGAGAGATCTGCCAGAAATTCTTGAGAGAATCGTAACTCCATCGGCTACTGACAGCCGATTACGACTTGAAAAAAGATGAGAAACCTTCCATTCGGTGCAGAACCACTGTTACGGAGAAAGGTGTTCAATCTTGTGTAGAACACCAAATGATTTGCACGTACGGAACGCATTTCGACCGTCGGATCCAGAATCGGACGGCTAAAATTATTTTTATAAGATTAATTAAAAAACTTTTTAACTTCTACAATCTCAAATGATCGTAGCCTTCGGATTATTTATCTGACGGCCACAATGTGTTTGCAAGATGCAGAATAACATTTTGTCCCCCACCATAACCGGGTTGGAAAGCATCCACTAGTACTGTCAAAACGGATATGCCCGCCCGTCCCGTCATAGGCATGCATTAAATGGGATGGGCGGGCATGCCCGCTTTTTTAACGGGTCATCAAAAAGGATATCCGTACCCGCTCGCCGAATGCCCGTGGGCAGATGGGCATGCCCGCAGACCTTATTATTATTATTTTTTTTAAAAAAATAGATCAAATCTGAAAAATCAACAAAATACATTTCTTTCTCACTCATTTACAGTTTACAGTTCTATAAAGAGAAATAAAAATCCAAAATAGTTCAAGAACGATCAAATCAAATTCCACAATATCCAAAATAGTTTAAAATAATAATCAAATCAAAGTCCACAATTTCAAGAACAATTCAAGATCAACTGTCCAAAATTTAAAAATATATTACTTAAGTCAAAGCAAAAAAAAAAGAAAGAAAGATAATATACTCCATCTATTGATCTAGATAATGAACACTAGAAGTATTGTTTGAATCCATTTTAGATTATTCTTCCTCATCATCTTCACATATAAAACACACACCTTAAGTGCGTGTTTGGTACGCGGGAATGGAAAAGAATGGAAAAGCCTTTCCCACTTCTTTTTCCATTCCGGCGTTTGGTTGGACAATTTGAAGTGGGAATCATCATTCCACGGGAGAAGTATTGTTTGAATCCATTTTAGATTATTCTTCCTCATCATCTTCACATATAAAACACACACCTTAAATGCGTGTTTGGTACGCGGGAATGGAAAGGAATGGAAAAGCCTTTCCCACTTCTTTTTCCATTCCGGCTTTGGTTGGACAATTTGAAGTGGGAATCATCATTCCACGGGAATGACAATTCCAGGAAGAAGTGGGAAAGGGCATTCCACAATCCACACCAAAACCTATGGAATGACCTTCCCAAGAGAATGTGGAATCATCAATAAATGGTAACTTACATTTATACTCCTCTTTTAATTAATTATTACGTTCATTTTACATATCAACATATTCATATTTAGTCATAAATATTCTATTTCACTTAGTATAATTTCATAGATGATAATTTTATAAATATTTATTTTTCTTGGTAGTAGTTTTAATCTATTTTTAAATTTAAAAGTAAAGATATTTTTATTACTATGTTGACGTTTTAATAAAAAATTATGTTTCAACAATATATATATATATATATATATATATATATATATATATATATATATATATATATATAATATCAATGTTATTCAAGTAAGATTTTGTAATGAATATTTAATTAGGTTTTATCACTAGTATATGCTAAAAGGGCATTTAGGTCATATTGTGTTTAATTCCATTCCATTTTGACATTAAAATATAGTTTTACCAAACACAGAAAAGGAATCGACATTCCATTCTGCCTTTACCTTCCAAACACTGGAATGGAAAGAGGATTCCGAAATCATTCTGGGTGGAAAGCGATTCTGCCTGGAAAGGGATTCCATTCCATTTCATTCCAGCGTACCAAACGTGCTGTAAGAGTTCTATACAAAACATTATTGCAATTTCTTTTTATGCTATTTTTAGCTTTGATCTTGGTCCATTAATTTTCCTTTATTGCAAAAACAGAAATTGTGAAACCACTTGATAATTAATATTTATTTTTAATTTATTATTAAATAATCTCAAAAAAAATTAAGGAATTCAAAATTTTTACCTGGTGAATTAGTAATAAATAAATTCATGTATTTCAAATGATATGTTTAATTAAAAGAGTTTGATTCGTTAAAAAAATTAGAAGATCTTGATACATGAAAAATAGATTAAAATTATTAATTGTTTTGCAATTTCTATAAAAAAAAAAAGATTATAATTTGAATATAATATTAATTAAATATCATTTCTGATAGTTACTAATTTATAATTATGTTATGTAAATAAATACAAAAGTGTTTGTGGTTTTTGTTTAGAACAACTGTTTTTTTTAATGATAGGATTTGTATTCAAATTACGCCAATTTCATATTATAATACTTTGGAGTATTAATTTTTTTTAAAAATATTTATTTTTAGAGGATGCGACGAGAAAATCAACTAGCAAACTTATAATAAAATTTCGGTCATTTCCATTAACTTTCTATGCGACGGGGAATCTCATAGTAATTTTGTATTATCTAGGGCGATACATTTTGCATTGAATGAAAGCTGTAGCAAATATGATTACTTGCATCAACTTTCTATGCGACAGGAGAATTCCATTAGAAATTTTGATTATTTGCGGCGAAATTTCTTGCGTCCGCTAAAGCCCGTCGCAAATAATTATATTTTCAGGACAAATTAATTTGCTAACGCAAATACTAATTAGCCGTCATAAATGACTATCACTAAACGACGTCGTACAATTATTTGCGTTGATGGGTCATTCCTAACGTATATGACAATTATTTAAGATACATGCCCGACGCAAAAAGTCTCGACACAATAACCTATATTTTCTAATAGTGTAATAAAAAACTCCTCCACACTTACCATTTCACTTCTTTTTTTTGTCATTAATGATTCATCCACCCCCCAAAAAATAAAAGAAAATTTTCCCATTTTTTTTGTCTTTAAATACTAGACTAAAAAATAGCAGTTTTCTCATCTAAAAAACTACTTGGGCCATAGTCCAAAAATCCACCAAGCAATTTCTCACTCCTCCTCACAGCTCCGGCGACCAAATATTCTTCCGGTGACAATGGTGACAGTAGAGGAGATTCGTAATGCTCAACGTGCCCAAGGACCGGCCACAATATTGGCAATCGGAACCTCAACTCCATCAAATTGTGTTGATCAAAGTTCTTACCCTGATTTCTACTTTCGTATCACTAATAGTGACCATAAGGTTGAACTTAAAGAGAAATTCAAGCGCATGTGTAAGATTTCTCTTTTTTTATTATTGTTTTTTTCTACTGTAATTATTATTATTATTTTTGTCTTAGAATATAGATTTCTGGAAAGATCCAAGGTGGCAATGTGCATGCATTATGTATCATTTTTTCCATCTTTAAAAGGCTCAACAACGTTTTTTTTTTGTTGCTAAGTAATGGCTCAACAAAAATGCAACTTTCACTGCTTAGCACTGTTTTTTCTTCTTCTTTGTAATTTATTTTTTTTGTGTTGGGTTGACTGTAATTTATTTTCTCATTTATTTTTAGAGAAAATGAGAAAGGAAGTTGACTCTTTCATGGGAAATGGTGGAATAATAGTTATGTCCCTATATTTTGAACACTTTTCATATGGAACAGGATTCTCCACGTCATAAGAGAAACAATTTTTGTACATTATTTATTTTCAAATGAAAATTTTGGATTACATGAATCATATCCATATCAGAAATTTCATTATATTTTGGGTCGTATTAGGGAAGGAAAGAAGGAGAAAAGGCGGGGCACCGTTACTTTCACTAGGAAAGTCATCCTTTTTTGAGACAGAAGGGAAATGCATATTCAATTCCTTCCTTTTAAAATAGATTTTGTTTTGTTGACATAGAGACGTAGAAAAAAGGTTTTGGATTATATGGGAATGGAGTGTTCTGACTATATGTACGTAAGGAACAATTTTTCATTTTTTCAAATAAAAATCATTCAACTTTTTATTTTTTTAAATTAAAATTCAGGCGTCAGATTAACTTATTTAACAAGTGAAAAAATCAATGATAAGGAAGCGTCACGTGTACTTAATGGAGGAGATTCTCAAGGAAAATCCAAATATGACTGCTTACACGGCACCTTCCTTAGATGCTAGACAGGACATTGTAGTTGTAGAGGTCCCAAAACTTGGTAAAGAAGCTGCTCAGGAAGCCATTAAAGAATGGGGTCAACCTAAGTCCAAAATCACCCACCTTGTCTTCTGCACTACTAGCGGCGTTGACACGCCTAGTGCCGATTATCAACTCACCAAGCTTTTGGGCCTTGGCCCCTCCGTCAAGCGCCTCATGATGTACCAACAGGCAAGGACGAAATTAAAAACTTCAAAAATATACCTTTCGCTCTTAAATGTAAAATTTGTTATTATATGTTTCTGTATGACCTTCTCTATACCATTTAATTTTTTTAGTTAACGGGGTTGTTTTGCTGGGGGCACAGCTCTCCGGTTAGCCAAAGACTTGGCGGAAAACAACAAAGGTGCACGTGTTCTAATTGTTTGTTCAGAAATAACTACGATAGCTTTCCGCGGTCCAAGTGACTCACATTTGGACATTCTTGTGGGCCAAGCCCTATTCGGGGATGGAGCAGCCGCGGTCATTGTCGGATCTGATCCAGTCCCCGAAGTCGAACGTCCTTTGTTCGAGCTCGTCTCGGCTTCTCAAACTATCCTCCCGGATAGCCATGGTGCACTTGAATGCCATCTCCGGGAAGACGGGCTTACATTCCATTTACTCAAGGATGTTCCGGGCCTTATCTCTGAGAACATTGGAAAAGCCTTGGATGAGGCTTTCAAACCTTTGGGCATTTCTGATTGGAACTCGCTTTTCTGGATTCCACACCCTGGCGGGCCCCCGATCCTGGACCAAGTTGAAGAGAAATTGGGCCTAAAGCCCGAGAAATTGCGGGCCACAAGACACGTGTTGAGTGAATATGGAAATATGTCAAGTCCTTCTGTTTTATTTATTTTGGATGAGATGAGGAAAGCATCAGCAAAAGATGGGCTTAATACCACTGGAGAAGGGCTGGAGTGGGGCGTGCTCTTTGGATTTGGGCCTGGGCTTACTGTGGAGACAGTGGTGCTCCATAGTGTGGCTGTTTAAGAAAATCATCAAGATAATAATTACTTTATTATTATTACAACAACAAATAAACTTTAATCTAAAACATTTGGTGTCGGCCAGATGAATCAAACAAAATTCTGTGGAGTCATCCACATTAATTAATGCAATTATTTTGTTATTATTATTATTAAGAAAAAAAATGTTTTTTTAATTAATATGTAATTTCCAACTCGTGTGTTAAGATATTGGAACAACATAAAAGTATCTATGCAATTAATGAAAGTTTGTTTTATATTTTTCATATCGAATTAAGAAAACATGTTTGGCATGTTTATATATAAAAATATTTGTGGAGTAAATTTGATATTGATCCAAGTTTAATTCTATCAAGATACCTAATTAGTTTGGTCAATACTATATTTATATGTCATTGTTTGCTTCTTTTTTTTATTTATAATTAGGTCAGGAGTTTTGATGCGAGTCGGAAGTGTTAGACCAACTATACTAGAATTCCTTAACATTGTTATTTACTTTAATTATAAGTTATCAGACAATACAAATTTACTTGTCAATCTTTCAACATAAGACCTATGAGGACTGTACATTTTTGTACATGTGTATTATATTCATTGGTGGATGAATAATTATTGAGATGATTATAAGTTACTTGAGAACCATAATAAAATTACTTCTTTCAATTAAACCTTTTGCATATTTTCACAGAGCAAAATCAACAGGTGATACAATTTGGAAAAAGTAAAAAAAAAATCACATCCACCGCTCCTAAATCACTTCAAAGTATATAACTAATAAATAACTTTAGAGTATAATTATTACCACGTGGAGGGGTTCATATATGATGCGAAGTGGTTAACGTGTGATATATTAAACTAACAAGAACATTATTTGTTTTTTTTTTTTTTTGTTTTTGTTTTTATGGGGGGAAGGGGGAAGGGGAGGGGAAGGGGGAAGGGGAAGGGTAGGGGGGATATACAGGAAGAGGCCAGGGTCACCCTACCTTTTCCACTGGGGCAGGATTCCCATATAGAACATTATTTGTTTACGTGTACAATAAACATGTTGCACAAATTCATGATCCTCAAGACACTACAACCGCAAAAAATTAACCAACACAAATTGGTTCAATTGGTAAAGATTTAACACATTCTTACAAATGTCAAGTGTTCAATTTTTGCTGCCGACGTGAGGGTTGTGTTGGTGGGTGATTTGTAAGTATCTTTGTAAGCGACCTTTGGTCCTAGGACCTACCCTGATCCGTAATGGTGATTGGTGCCGAATCCACCCAAACTTTAGATCATCCAAAAAAAAGTGCAAAAAATCAGCCAATTGTGAAATTTTTATTCTTTTTATTTTCTCCGAACAAAAAGGTGTAGCTCAATTAATAACCACTAGTATTATCTACAATCCATGATGGTGGTTTTGGCTTTATGGTCACCATAAGATATATAAAAATGTTGTCTATTTTACTGTGTTTCAAAAGGAATATTACACTTATACGGGTTGATGAGATATTAATATAGTGATTAAAATTAAGATTTTATAATGTAAAAGACACAAATTTAAATATATTTTTTAATTTTTAAATTCTCTTATTTATTAAAATAGATAGATTTCACTCAAAGATAAATAAAAAAAATATTGGAAATAAAATTATACTTGGACTTGGTATATTTAATCTTTAAAGTAGTTCACTAATTCTATTTGGACCAATTTTACTTTGCGCCCACTTTCATCTCTACGTCCTCTTACTAAAAATCAGCAATGTGTATAAAGTAGTTGAGCCTCTCGAATTTCGTGCTGATTCTTTCAGCCAAGAAGTTAAACAGTAATGTGTATAAAATCGAAGAGCCGTGACCGAAAAGTTTCGGGTTTAATACTTTCCGTCGGCGTTGCGGTAAGCTTTATTCTACCTTATTTAGGGTGTTTTCTCTCATCACTGTGGGGCTGTTCTATCTCCCCAATATGGAGCAATCGCTCATCGTGACGTAAAAAAAAATGTGTATAAATATCAGCTTGCTAGGTCATTATTTCTTACACTAAAAAATACTCTTCTTCCTCTTCAAATAACTTCTACTCATCTATTTCTTTGTTGGTTACTCTTTTTCATCATATTCATATAAATTCTTTGAAAAAGACCTGTTTATTTGTGGTGAGACGTTTGTCTATCTTTTCTCGACTCCAAATTTTTAGGAAAGAGAAAAAATATGTATATATTTTCTACTTTTGTTGTAGTATTCGAGTAAAAAAAGGGGTAAAAATATTTACAAACACATTATTATTATTATTTTTGGGATAAATTACATCATCATAGGAATTAGGTACAAATATTCCAATATCATGTGTATGGTTTGAGAGATGAACATACACTAAAACCTCGCACGTGCAGCCGGCCTCCATAACGGTTGATAAGGCACGTGGTCTACAGCTACCAGGTGAGTAGCTAAAATTCCCCCATCTCTTATAAATACCAAACCAAACTATCATAATAAACTCACAAGTCACACCAAATATTACACTTCTTCCTACCTCCTCCTAAGCTTAAATTACCAGCGAAAATGGTTACCGTGGAAGAAGTTAGGAGAGCTCAACGAGCGGAGGGACCGGCGGCGATCATGGCTATCGGAACATCAACGCCATCCAATTGTGTAGACCAGAGCACTTACCCTGATTACTATTTTCGGATCACCAATAGTGAACACAAGGTTGACCTTAAAGAGAAATTCAAGCGCATGTGTAAGATAATATATCATTAATTCAATTTTTTTTTTGATGAATTTCCTCGTTACACACGTAATGCTTTTAAGAAAAGTGTGTTAATGTTGATGTTTTTCTTTGGCTTTTGTCGTAACGTTCGTGCATGCGTCAAGAGAAGAGGATCTTTTCCCCTTATTTCTTTCTTTTATAACTCCAATAAAATGGGAAACAAAAAATTGTTTTATATTTATTTATTTTTTAAAAAAAAAAAATTCATTTGACCTTATAAAAGATTTTCAACTACGGCAGAAAAAAGTGAATTTCCTCCGTCATTTTCCCATGTTTCTCTTATACATCCACGCCCGTATGTCTAATTATTTATTGAGGATTTAATGAATTATATTGTTTTTGTTTTACCACGGTCAAATAGCTCTTAAGCTAATCAGATTACATTATACATATAATACAAATCAAGCTTATACCACTGGACTCCACTTTATATTCTTCTGAAGTAAATTAATTTCTCTTTTAAAAAATTTTAAGCTTATTTTTTTACATAAATATAAAATAAAAGTGGACATTCAATTTCTAATTAGAGAGCAGATTTAGTGATTCATCTTCCTTATAGAATGATGTTTTATATGGAAGATACGATCACGGTAATTCCCTAAAGCAACATGTATAATACTAACAAAGAGAAAATGACAAAAATAGTTTTTCAGCTCACCAAGCTTTTGGGCCTACGACCCTCAGTCAAGCGCCTCATGATGTACCAACAGACAAGTATATAATGAGTGAAAAATCATATGCTCAACCATTCAAAATTCGTCATGTGGATAATTCTAATAATTATATATACAATGATGAATTGTGAGTGGTTGAATACATACATATGTACATACATAGGTACAGACGATTATTTGCAGTATATAATTTAAGGGAGTCGAGGAAGTTAGAGCTACCTGAAAAACTATTACAAATATTTTTTTTTTCGCTTTAATATTCCAAAATTCATTTTAAAAATAAATATAGAATTAAAAAGGGTATATGTAATTTCTTTTTTTTTTTATATTTTTCATTCTTATTTAGAGTTCGCTTCACAATATGATGTTCTAATATCGTTTTGTAATAACAGGGTTGTTTTGCTGGTGGTACGGTCCTTCGGTTGGCCAAAGATTTGGCAGAAAATAACAAAGGTGCACGAGTTTTTGACGTTTGTTCAGAAATAACTGCGGTAACTTTCCGTGGTCCAAGTGAGGCACATTTGGACAGTCTAGTAGGCCAGGCTCTCTTTGGAGATGGAGCAGCTGCTATTATTGTGGGATCGGAACCTATTCCAGGGGTGGGTGGAAAGACCATTGTTTGAGGTTGTTTCGGCCGCCCAAACTCTCCGCCCAGATAGTCACGGTGCCATTGATGGCCATCTTAGGGAAGTTGGCCTAACATTCCATTTACTAAAAGATGTTTCCGGACTTATCTCAAAAAACATCGAAAATGCCTTAGATGAGGCCTTTCAACCTCTAGGTATCTCCGATTGGAACTCAATATTTTGGAATAGCAACATGTGACTCTCACGTGACATAACTCAAGGGTATTTCGAAAAAATTAATTCTAACCTTAAAAAAAATTAAATTGGGAGAACAAACTGATTCAAAAACTGATTCATAGCTGTGATCAATCCATAGCTATAACCTACTTTACACTATAAACCAGTAAACAATCTAAAACCCCGAAGTCTATCAATTCAAAGCTGCTATCTTTCACTCAAAATTTCTTAAGCTTCCGAAGTCTAAAACCTAAAGTGAAACAATCAAATGACTTTAGATTTTTATTCGACACCCAAAGATTTTTCTTTCAACGTTGAGTAAAAACTCTTGTTATTCTGTTATGGTCACTTGCAATTTCTTAATGGATATGTTACCAAAAAAAAGTTGATAAAAAAATATGAGGGAAATTTTGACACATTTTTCTTCTCTCAATTTGATTTTTTTAAGGTTAGAACCAATTTTTTCAAAATGCCTTTGAGTTATGTCATGTGAGAGACACATGTTACTATTCCGTTATATTTAAAGGTGAAATTGGACGGAAAGTTAAACATTAATACTCTAGACAAGTTCAGGGTTAAGAATTTTACGTTTTTTAATTCAGGGTCAAAATTAAAATTAAGAAAAATTTAAGAGCCATGAACATTTTTTACCCTCTTATAAATTTAAGCACGCCATTTCACTTGCATTGGATTGTGCATAACCTTCATTTGGAGCGGCCCAACATTTAATCATTTAATTGAGTGGATCCTTATTTAATTTAGCCTTTTAGGCTTGAATTTCATTACCCTAACTTAACTTAATCAGTATATTTGGATTTCACTTTTCATGAACATGTAAAAGGATTTTCAAATGTGATCCAACTTTAGTGATCCAATTGAATTTTCTCACATATTAAATTCAAATAATCAAGGTTAGTAACATTAATTTTTATTTAATCAAATTAAATAAATTTAATTATATTTCTGAAAATTTAATTTTTCACTGCTATTAATCTCTCGGAAAATTCAATTTTAGAACCGTTCTTATGACATTGGTCCCACAACTTCCTAAACTAAATTGAGCTAAGCCTATTATAGATATAGATTCTACTCAATTAATACCTCTTTTTCTTTGATGAATCATGCATTTAATACCTCTTGAAGGTATAATTTTGAACAAAATATATCAAGCATGAGAGGACAATTAGTTCTATCCCCAATTCAGCTCCACTTGTCAAAACTAATTTATGTCGGTATCTTTTTAGATAGATTTCGGTAACTACCTTATAAGACTTTCATTACATAAGAAAACGTAAATTAAGATGTTTTTGTAATAAAAATATCAATATTACTCCCTTATAAAAGAATTAGGGATATACAAGTACTTCCTCCATTCCTAAATATAAAACTCTTTAGACAATTTCACAAAATTTAAGAAACTTGTCATTTTCACCGAAAGTTCCAACATCACCTAAAATTAAGGAACTTGTCATTTAAAAGAACTTAAATGACAATTAATTTGGATACTTATAAATCTCCTAAACGACAATTAAATGAGAATGAAGGGAATATTATTTAAGAGAATAATATTGATATTTTGATTACAAACACATCATAATTTTTGCATCTTTAATTTTCACATGTAATAGAAATCTTATATTTTGGAATGGAAGGAGTATCTTTTAATCAGGTGACCAGAATAAACTATTTTTAGAACAAATGTAATCTTGACCTAACAATTAATAAGAAAAAAATTATAATCTCAATTGTTTGATAAAATAATTTAACAATAAAAAATCATCAGCGCAAACAGAAGATCCTAACTAACCCGAATCCTCCCCAATAATCTTCAACATTGCTGATCTCAGTCATGGCCTCCATTAATGAATCAGTGTCATATCAAAGAAAAAGCAATGGTACGTAGTTGATTTAATGTTACTACACATGTTTCCAGAGGAAGAAATAACTGAGTAGTTCCACGAATTCTGAATATCCTCCATTAAAATTACACGGTCTTCTGGTGAACCACGTCCAGGCACAAAACATTAAACCTTAGTCACGCCGACCACCCTTTGATCTTTCCTTTTTTTGAAAACAAATGGAGGAAAGGTGGGGTGACCAGGGACGAAACCAGAAATTTGACGTTGGTCGGCGAAACTGTGTCGAACTTAATATAAAAACGGTAAAAAAAAATTTTTAGAAGAGACAAAATTATAAAATATTTCGAATTACATATAAAATTTACTGTACCTACTAGAATTTCAAACTATTTCGATACACAAGTAGGGAACTTTATACTCGTTTAGTTAATATTAATAGAATCCAATCTTCGATTTTTTAAGTTACGAATTAAACACTTAGATATTATATAATACACTAGAACAAAAATAAAATTGAGAAACATGAGTTTAGTTTCATCATGGGCCGTCTATAAACCTGAAAATATATTCGAGTAAAGGTAGGGAAGAGATGATGATATATCATTGGTAGGAGACGTGGAGGAAGAATGGATGCAAGATGGGGGTAGGTGTTCTATTGCATGTCTGTAGATGAAATACCATATTTGTCACTCCTGTTGTCATTTGATGCGTCCCGGCTCCTATGCGGAACAGCTTTTTGTTCCGCACTGCGGGACACGATCTCAGCCATCGGATGAGATTTTCTAACGGTCCAGATTTGGAGAGAGATTTTTTTTAAAATTTTTTTTAAGTCCAATCGCAACTTTTCTCTCTCCAGATCTGGACCGTTCAAAATATTATCCGACGGTTATGATTGTTCTGCACATGCGGAAAAAAAGCTATTCCGCATAGGAACCGGACTGCAATGAGACAACTTCGGAGATGAACTCTGAATCATTGTATACCCTACTCTTAATAAATATGTCTGGACCCGGATTTAAATCAATATACTATACTTTACTGCACGGATTAAGTCAGAAATTTAGAGTTGAGGGGGCGAACTACATATAAAAATTACAAAAAAATAAATGTTAAGGGCAAATTTGATCAAATATTTCGAACTACATATAAAATTTACTATATCTATTAATAATTTTAAAAATCTCAGAGGCGCGACTGTCACTCCTCCCCTCTGTCTTCGTCCCTCATTTGCTGCAACTTTCCCTTATGAAAAATGATTAATTGGTCAACTAAATTGAATAAAAATTTAAATCGGTTGAGAGTATATATATATATATTGATTTAATTTTCTGCAATAATTTTATTTTTTTTAATTTGATTTAATTCATTGATTCAATTTAAATGTTACATTGATATCTCAATTTCTGTACAGCTAGTGGGAAATTTTTTATTTTAGGACTGTTCTTTTGCAGTTGACCACACAACTTCTTCATAAAAACTGGGCCGAATTTACCTATTAATGTCCCTCCACTCAATTTCTATAAAAAACTGTGAGACCAGTTCCATTATCAACCAGCAATTTCTTCACAAACCAAACCCCAAAACTAAGGAAATATCTGATATAGACTGAGGTAGGGGGTAGGCTTCAGTCCCACTTAGTCCCATAAAAGGCCACGTCGCCCTCCCTTAAAGAATTTTTTTTTTCTCAGTCACAGTTAAAATACAAAAAATATAGTTCGGATATAGACATAGTTAAAAGTACAAAAAATGTACAAATTTGTCACATCACTATAAAATGAGGAGAGAGATATTTTTTGTCTTTTAATCGCTAGCCCATATCGTAACTATCTTTTTTGATTTTAACCGTGACTGTAATTGAAGGGAGGGCGACGTGCGCTTTATGGGACCAGTGAATCAGAGACCTACTGCTAGCTCTGTCCATATCAGAATATTCCCAAAACTAATGCAGTCTACCCCATTCACATACGACAATTTTTTCTTGCCACTTTTCCCATTGATGGGACACTACTGTGTCATCTTGGTCTTTCTACAGTATTATGTCATTTTCTGAAATCTCATATTGTGGGATTTTTCTGATATGTACCAGGTCTAAATAAATATTGTGGTACAAAATTTGTCATATCATCACATAATGATCTCTCTTATCATTTTGTAGTGATGTGACCAGTTCTGTACCATATGATCCAATAGACCTAATCCATATCACAATTATCTCATATAGTAAGATGACATACAGAATGCAAATATTTTCATATAATTATATGCTCTTTTTCCTCCAAGTGGTTTGGTAAAGACGAAGTCAAGAGTTTGAATCTTAACTGATATTGTCGGCTTTTAAGAATTATACTTGCCTCTTGTTGGTGCTACTTTGACAGGGCTTGCGCTGATTGTTCATTTAAATCTGATATGTTATCTGAAGAACACGAAAATCCGAACATAAGGTAGCGGGAGGTGTGTGTTACCATCACTTACATTTTTTTTATTCATCAAAAAAGGAAAAATAATTGAACTAACACTTTCTATCACATATATTATTCATTGAATATTATGGTATATAATTCACCGTATTACCACATGGTGGAAAGAGGGTATTCTTATTAAATTATCATTTGGAATGATAATTAGGACCATAAAATTTATGCGTGAGGATATGAACCGGGAAATAATAAAAAAAATCTGAACCGAAACAAAAACCATAAAGAAGAGAAAGAGAAAGAGAAAAAGGAAAAGGAAAAGTTTCTATTTCTTTTAATATCCAATTGAGATATTTAAAAATATTGGTACTTATGTTGGAAATTAGGTATAAAAATTTGGAATCAGGTGGAGTTTTATGTGGTATAAGTTTTACAACAAACTCTTCCCGTGCCAGCGGCCCTGCGAAGTTGGTAGATAGCTGCTGATAACGTCGGCTACCAAAACATGGCTTCACAATAGTTGGCTCTTCATTTAGGGCTTTTTGAACTTGTAACTCAAGTTTTTAACCTGGTTGTTAGTGTGAATTGTAGCAGCTCGTTAATATTATATTAAGAATTTGAGTTCAATTTTTTTTTTAAAAGGGATTAGATTTTTATTTTCACTATAATAAATTGTGTGATATTTAAGAGTCTCAGGGGCTAGACCTTATCCCAAATAAGAGTAGACAACGCTTTACAAATCGAGTCCGGATTAATATCATCAGAGTAAATACACTGGACACCCACAAAAAAAATATATATATATATATATATATATATATATATATATATATATATATATATATATATATATATATATATATATATATATATATATCTCCCCACAAAAAAAATTGCTAACAAAGAAAAAAAACGTGAAACTGATGTGAAATTATTTAATTAATTTTAGTTTTATTTGGATACAACTTGAAGTTGTAAGAGATGTAAGACCTGGAGTAAAAATAAGAACAAAATATAATTGAATTAAGGGTGTGTTAGTTTCCAATGAATTGTAATTGTTTTTTTCAATTTTAGTTTTCTCATTTGACTGTCAATAAAATTTTAAAATTGAAAATTTCCAATTCTAATTAACCTAATCTGACAGTAGATGATCAATATGCATATGTTGAGAAAAATATCTCTTAATAATTTACTTTAGCCGATATAATTTTGAACAATGGAAGTTTATTTTTTTTTGAAATTGAATAAGCATTTTTTACCATATTGTTTCAACCCGTTTTAGAGATGGTAATGAAAGAAATTAAATGTTACCCTCCTAACCTCATTTAATATGATAAGAATAAGAATGGTATAATATAATGTCAAATAGCAATAAATCCTACAAATCTACCATAAACATAGTTTCCTAATGGCCATGCTCATACAATTTATCTTAATTTGCAACATTCATTTAACTAATTGACTGTCTTTTTCCTAGGAAAAAAAAAATAGATTCATGATAATTTGCATCCAAAAAAGAAAAAAAAACACACACACAAGGAAGGTAAAAGGCAAAATAGTAGATTTCGTCCTTAAACATTTTACGACTTGCAGGTTGGGTCCTTTTTCTATTTTTTTTTCCTTGTTGGATCTTTAAACATTTTACGACTTGCAAGTTGGGTCCTTCCGTGTATTTTTTGGCTAGTCAACAGTTAGTCAACATAAATCCCAAATTTAATCAAGGGTATTTTTGGTACTTCAAATACCCAATCCTCCCATACCCATCTTTAAATACCCACGAACATTCTGATATTGGTGCCAGGGTTACTCTTTCCTCAAATCAGCTTCCATGTACAGTTTTTTCCGTTACAACATGGTTCGTGGGTTCTTAAAGATGGGTAGGGGAGGATGGGGGTAATTGAAGTACCAAAAATACCCTTGATTAAATTTGGGATTTGTGTTGACTAACTGTTGACTAGCCGAAAAGCACACGGAAAGACCCAACTTGCAAGTCGTAAAATGTTTAAGGACCCAACAAGGAAAAAAAATAGAAAAATGATCCAACTTGCAAGTCGTAAAATGTTTAAGGACGAAATCTACGATTTTGCCAAGGTAAAATGGTTAGCACAACAAAACGTGTCACTCAAATATGAAGACAGTGTGTAGCGGGTAGGTACCAATCTAAATTTTTGTCATGCTTTTTTTCCTTTTTCTATTTCTTTTGATTAATGACGATGGCACCGTTACTACTTACCACTCCAAATATGGTGCAGAATAAATGTTCAATCTGCACGTTGAAAATTACACTGTATGATATTTTGATTTGACAGATGAGTTTAATATAATAGAATAAACATTTCATTATTTTCAATTAAAATTCAACTGTGTAACTCATCAAATAACGCACAATTAATTCACACGTGCAAACTAAACAACCGTTCAACATCCCCCACTTACCATTTCACTTTTGTTTTTGTCATTAATGATTCATCCACTCCAAAAAAATAAAAGAAAATTTTCCCATTTTTTTTCTCTTTAAATACTAGACTAAAAAAAGCAGTTTTCTCCCCTAAAAAACAACTTGGCCATAGTCCAAAACACCACCAAGCAATTCCTCACTCCTCCTTAGAGCTCCGGCAACAAAATATTTTTTCCGGTGAAATGGTGACAGTTGAGGAGATTCGTAATGCTCAACGTGCCCAAGGACCGGCCACAGTATTGGCTATCGGAACTTCAACTCCATCAAATTGTGTGGACCAAAGTTCTTACCCTGATTTCTACTTTCGTATCACTAATAGTGAGCATAAGGTTGAACTTAAAGAGAAATTCAAGCGCATGTGTAAGATTTATCTTTTTTTATTATTATTTTTTTCTACTGTTGTTATTATTATTATTATTATTATTTTTGTCTTAGAATATAGATTTGTGGAAAGATCCAAGGTGGCAATGTGCATGCATTATGTATCATTTTTTCCATCTGTAAAAGGCTCAACAATTATGGATCAGGTCCATTGAATCCGTCTAGAGAATGTCACAAGAGAAACAATTTTTGCAAATTATTTATTTTCAAATGAAAATTTTGGATTAAATGAATCATGTCCATTTCAGAAATTTCATTATATTTTGGGTCGTATTAGGGAAGGAAAGAAGGAGAAAAGACGGGGCACCGTTACTTTCACTAGGAAAGTAATCCTTTTTTGAGACAGGAGGGAAATACATCTTCAATTCCTTCCTTTTAAAATAGATTTTGTTTTGTAGACATAGAGACGTAGAAAAAAGGTTTTGGATTATATGGGAACGGAGTGTTCTGTCTATATGTACGTAAGGAACAAATTTTCATTTTTTCAAATAAAAATCATTCAACTTTTCATTTTTTCAATTAAAATTCAAGCGTCAGATTAATTTATATCTAACGATTCATCGTTATTTTGTATTTAACAGGTGAAAAATCAATGATCAGAAAACGTTACATGTACTTAACAGAGGAGATTCTGAAGGAAAATCCAAATATGACTGCTTATATGGCACCTTCCTTAGATGCTAGACAGGACATTGTAGTGGTAGAGGTCCCAAAACTTGGCAAAGAGGCTGCTCAGAAAGCCATTAAAGAATGGGGTCAGTCTAAGTCCAAAATCACCCACCTTGTCTTTTGCACCACAAGCGGCGTCGACATGCCTGGTGCCGATTATCAGCTCACCAAGCTTTTGGGCCTTCGCCCTTCCGTCAAGCGCCTCATGATGTACCAACAGGCAAGGACGAAACCAAAAACTTTAAAAATATACCTTTTCGTTCTTAAATGTAAAATTTGTTATTAGTATATGTTTATGTAGAGCTTGTCTATACCATTTAACATTTTTTTTGGTTAACAGGGTTGTTTTGCTGGGGGCACGGTTCTCCGGTTAGCCAAAGACTTGGCGGAAAACAACAAAGGTGCACGTGTTCTAGTTGTTTGTTCAGAAATAACCGCGGTCACTTTCCGCGGTCCAAGTGACTCACATTTGGACAGTCTTGTGGGCCAAGCCCTATTCGGGGATGGAGCAGCCGCGGTCATTGTCGGATCTGATCCAGTCCCCGAAGTCGAACGTCCTTTGTTCGAGCTCGTCTCGGCTTCTCAAACTCTCCTCCCGGATAGCTATGGTGCAATTGACGGCCATCTCCGGGAAGTCGGGCTTACATTCCATTTACTCAAGGATGTTCCGGGCCTTATCTCAAAGAACATTGGAAAAGCCTTGGATGAGGCTTTCAAACCTTTGGGCATTTCTGATTGGAACTCGCTTTTCTGGATTGCACACCCTGGCGGGCCTGCGATTCTGGACCAAGTTGAAGAGAAATTAGGCCTAAAGCCCGAGAAATTGCGGGCCACAAGACACGTGTTGAGTGAATATGGAAATATGTCAAGTGCTTGTGTTTTATTTATTTTGGATGAGATGAGGAAAGCCTCAGCAAAAGATGGGCTTAATACCACTGGAGAAGGGCTGGAGTGGGGCGTGCTCTTTGGATTTGGGCCTGGGCTTACTGTGGAGACAGTGGTGCTCCATAGTGTGGCTGTTTAAGAAAATCATCTTGATAATAATTACTTTATTATTATTACAACAACAAACAAACCTTAGTCCAAAACATTTGGTGTCGGCCAGATGAATCAAACAAAATTCTGTAGGGTCATCCACATTAATTAATGTAATTATTTGATTGTTATTATTATTAAGAAAACATTGTTTTTTTAATTAATATGTAATTTCCAACTTCTGTGTTAAGATATTGGAACAACATAAATGCAATTAATGAAAGTTTGTTTGATATTTTTCATAATGAATTAAGAAAACATGTTTGGCTTGTTTATATATACAAATATATAAATATATTTGTGGAGTAAATTTGATATTGTAAGTAACGATAAGAAAAGGAACATTCTTTGTCCTCCTTGACTACTTTAAAGGAAGCCTATTACTGAAGAACTAGACTTCAAATTTGTAGAACAGATTTGGATGGAAGAATATTTGTAGAAATATTGATGATCCAATTGTCAACAATATTTCATGTTCTGACAATTGTATTCTTCCATGCCTTGTTTTATCACCAAAATGTCTAGGCACTGTTTTCTCTTACTTCTTTTAACTTCAAAATCAACAGGTGATACAATTTGGAAAAAGTAAAAAAAAAAAAAAAATCACATCCACCGCTCCTAAATCACTTCAAAGTATATAACTAATAAATAACTTGCCTTTTGTTTTCCTTATTTTAAAAGGGTTGGTTAAAACTAAAAAATAGTGTAACACAAAAGCTATTAAAAAAAAAGTGTAAAATTAAGTGATTCAGCGAAAGCTCGACTAGCAAGTTACTTATTAAATTCACTCTTTAGAGTAGAATTAATATCACGTGGAGGGGTTCATATATGATGTGAAGTGGTTAACGTGTGATATATTAAACCAACAAGAACATAATTTGTTTACGTGTACAATAATCATGTTGCACAAATTCATGATCCTCAAGACACTACAACTGCAAAAAATCAACCAAAACAAATTGATTCAGTTGGTAAGGATTTGACACATTCTTACAAATGTCAAGTGTTCAATTCCCGTTGCCGACGTGAGAGTTGTGTTGGTGAGTGATTTGTAAGTACCATTTTAAGCGATCTATGATCCCTATTACCTGTCCTAATTCGTGGTGGTGACTGGAGTCGAACCCACCCAAACTTTAGTTCACAAAAAAAAATGCAAAAGTTCAGCCAATTGTGAAATTTTTATTCTTTTCATTTTCTCCGAACAAAAAGGTATAGCTCAATTAATAACCACTAGTATTATCTACAATCCATGATGGTGCTTTTGGCTTTATAGTCACCATAAGATATATAAAAATGTTGTCTATTTTACTGTGTTTCAAAAGGAATATTACACTTACACGGGCCGATGAGACATTAATACAGTGATTAAAATTAAAAATTTATGACGTAAAAGTCACAAGTTTAAATCATTTTTCTTAATTCTTAAATTCTCTTATTTTTTTAGAATAGATAGATTTCACTCAAAGATAAATAAAAAAAATCTTAAAAATAAAATTATACTTAGACTTGGTATATTTAATCTTTAAAGTAGTTCACTAATTCTATTTGGACCAATTTTACTTTGCTCACTTTCATCTCTACGTCCTCTTAGTAAGTTGAGCCTCTCGAATTTCGTGCTGATTCTTTCAGCCAAGAAGTTAAACAGCAATGTGTATAAATATCAGCTTGCTTAAGTCATTATTTCTTGCACTAAAAATACTCTTCTTCCTCTTCAAATAACTTCTACTCATCTACTTCTTTGTTGGTTACTCTTTTTCATCATATAGATTCTTTGAAAAAGACCTGTTTATTTGCGGTGAGACGGTTGTCTATTTTTTCTCGACTCCAAATTTTTAGGAAAGAGAAAAAAATATGTATATATTTTCTACTTTTGTTGTAGTATTCGAGTAAAAAAAGGGGTAAAAATATTTACAAACACATTATTATTATTATTTTTGGGATAAATTACATCATCATAGGAATTAGGTACAAATATTCCAAAATCATGTGTATGGTTTGAGAGGCAAGCATACACTAAAACCTCGCACGTGCAGCCGGCCTCCATAACGGTTGATAAGGCACGTGGTCGACAGCTACCAAGTGAGTAGCTAAAATTCCCCCATCTCTTATAAATACCAAACCAAACTATCATAATAAACTCACAAGTCACACCAAATATTACACTTCTTCCTCCCTCCTCCTAAGCTTAAATTACCAGCGAAAATGGTTACCGTGGAAGAGGTTAGGAGAGCTCAACGGGCGGAGGGACCGGCGGCGATCATGGCTATCGGAACATCAACACCATCAAATTGTGTAGACCAGAGCACTTACCCTGATTACTACTTTCGGATCACCAATAGTGAACACAAGGTTGACCTTAAAGAGAAATTCAAGCGCATGTGTAAGATAATATATCATTAATTCATTTTTTTTGGAAGAATTTCCTTGTTACACACGTAATGTTTTTTAAGAAAAATGTGTTAATGTTGATGTATTTCTTTGGCTTTTGTCGTAACGTTCGTGCATGCGTCAAGAGAAGAGGATCTTTTTCCCCTTATTGCTCTCTTTTATAAAGGTGAAAATCGTCATGCATCACTCAATCGATTAAATTACTTATATAATTATTTTTTCTAATTATATATACACGTAGTGAATCGTGATTGATTGGGGGACACACTTTGAGAATACACACAGGGGACGGAGGATTTAATATATTATGTTGTTTTTGTTTTACCACGGCCTAATAGCTCTTAAGCTAATCAGATTACATTATACATATAATACAAATCAAGCTTATACCTGGACTCCACTTTATATTTTTCTGAAGTAAATTAATTTCTCTTTTAAAAAATTTTAAGTTTATTTTTTTATATAAATATAAAATAAAAGTGGACATTCAATTTCTGATTAGAGAGCATATTTATGGTGATTCATCTTCCTTATAGAATGATGTTTTATTTGGAAGATACGATCACGGTAATTCCCTAAAGCAACATGTATAATACTAACAAAGAGAAAATGACAAAAATAAGGATTTCTCTACTGGCTTTTACCATTCTGATATACATACGTGGCACCATTTCCGAAAGCGACAAAACAAGAATCCTGTCTTAATTCGATTTTTCCTTCTGAATCGATATACACTAAGTAGGACTGCATCAGTCTCAAATTATTTATCTACTTTGACAAATGGACGTATATTAAAATTTTAATAATTTTCATAGTAAAATATAAGCAAAGTTTAAATTACCCATCATTAATTTTATTAATCTCATTTAAAATTTATGTATTTCTCTTTCATTCCTCTCAGATAACATCCAACTACATCTTAAATATGTGTTGGAAAGTGATCATTTTAATTAACTAAGAGTATTCAATGAGAAGTTGGAAGAAGGGTAAAATTGGAATTAATACATATTTTGTTTAGAAAATGGACAGTTAATTTGAGACAAACAAAAAAGAAATATGGACAGTTAATTTGGAGCAGATGGAGTACTAATTAATTATTGCTTCTTCTTTTTTTCTTGGATTTTGCAGGTGAAAAATCGATGATTAAGAAACGTTACATGTACTTGACAGAAGAGATTTTGAAAGAAAATCCAAGTATATGTGCTTATATGGCACCTTCATTGGATGCTAGACAGGACATGGTTGTTGTAGAAGTACCAAAACTTGGTAAAGAGGCTGCTCAAAAGGCCATTAAGGAATGGGGTCAGCCCAAGTCCAAAATCACTCACTTAGTCTTCTGCACTACGAGTGGGGTTGACATGCCCGGGGCAGATTATCAGCTCACCAAGCTTTTGGGCCTACGCCCCTCAGTCAAGCGCCTCATGATGTACCAACAGGCAAGTATATAATGAGTGAAAATTCATTTGCTCAACCATTCGGAATTCGTCATGTGAATAATTCTAATAATTATATATACATATGATCAATTATGAGTGGTTGAATACATACATATGTATATACACGAGTACAGACGATTATTTGCAGTATATAATTTAAGGGAATCGAGGAAGTTAGAGCTACCTGAAAAACTATTACAAATATGTTTTTTTCGCTTTAATATTCCAAAATTTATTTTAAAAATAAATATAGAATTAAAAAGGATATATGTAATTTCTTTTTCTTTTTTTATTTTTCATTCTTATTTAGAGTTCGCTTCACAATATGATGTTCTAATATCGTTTTGTAATAACAGGGTTGTTTTGCTGGTGGTACGGTCCTTCGGTTGGCCAAAGATTTGGCAGAGAACAACAAAGGTGCACGAGTTCTTATCGTTTGCTCAGAAATAACCGCGGTAACTTTCCGCGGTCCAAGTGAGGCACATTTGGACAGTCTAGTAGGTCAGGCTCTCTTTGGAGATGGAGCAGCTGCTATTATTGTGGGATCGGACCCTATTCTCGGGGTGGAAAGACCATTGTTTGAGGTTGTTTCGGCCGCCCAAACTCTCCTCCCAGATAGTCACGGTGCCATTGATGGCCATCTTAGGGAAGTTGGCCTAACATTCCATTTACTAAAAGATGTTCCCGGACTTATCTCAAAAAACATCGAAAATGCCTTAGATGAGGCCTTTCAACCTCTAGGTATCTCCGATTGGAACTCAATATTTTGGATAGCTCACCCGGGTGGACCTGCGATTTTGGATCAAGTGGAAGAAAAACTAAGCCTTAAGCCCGAAAAATTGAGAGCGACAAGACAAGTGCTTAGTGAATACGGAAACATGTCGAGTGCTTGTGTTTTGTTCATTCTTGATGAAATGAGGAAGGCCTCACTAAAGGATGGTCTTAGAACCAGTGGAGAAGGGCTAGAATGGGGTGTTCTTTTTGGGTTTGGACCAGGTCTCACTGTTGAGACTGTTGTGCTTCACAGTGTCTCCTTTTGAAACTATCTTTTTTTCCTATTTTGTTTGTTTTGGTATATAATGAATTGCTATTATTTAAGCACTTTTGGTGCAATATTGAACATATGTTAATGTTCAAACTGTTTGAAGAAATTGATGTAATCATCATGAGATGAGATGGCTGAAAATAATAGTACTACTTTCTATTATTGTATGAGAAGAATGTTTTTATTCGTATCCATGAAAAATATTTACAATGTCCAAAAATTACAATGTCAAAGTTTGTAATTTTGTCGGTTACAAAATTATATATATATATATATTATCTATTCTTGTACTTATTATTATTATTTTTTAAAATCACATTATCTACTCATGATAGAGTCTTACAGTAGTAATAATGTACACTAAAAAAATAGCATAAATTAAACATTAATTTTTGCAACTTCCCCTCTCCAAATAAATTTTAGGACCTTGCTAGGCTACTAGAATTATTGGCTAAAAGATTGGTTAAAATAGTTTTTTGGACCTTTTTGCCCTTATAGTTGGGTGAATCCCTTATACCAGCAGGGGGTAAGATAGTCATTTAACACCCTCAATTTGGGAATTTAGGGTTTCTATCCCCAAAATTCTAGGAGTAAATCATTTTCCTAAATTTTATTGTGAAGGATTCTTTAAGCGCGGTAAATAAGCTGAATCCTCTTTGGCTTCATCTTGATAGTTGATGTCATTATTATGGCTATCTGCTACCAATTTAAGAGGATCCAATGTGCTTAATTTTGTCTAGATATCTTTAGGATGAGGCCATAAGATAAAAGCTAACATTTATTATAAACTTCAAGGCAAAATAAACTTATAGGAAAAGGTTATAAATGAACCCCAGCTACTTCCGTTTGGCTTATAATATTTATCATCTTTTAATTTTGTTATCTATATGCATCATTTTTTACGTCACCCTATTATTCTACGACTAGGGCTGTCAATTGGGCCTATTGGATCCATAATTTAGGGATCCGAGTCCCAAACTCATTATAAAAAATATTTGAGTCGAAAGTCTTCTTATATTGGGTATAGACATTTTTAATTAAGGTTTGGACCCAACTATATTGAGTCTCAATGGGTCTGGGTCTACCCATAAACAAACCCTAAAAAGTGATCATGGCAATTTCCCTCAAACCTTATACGTTCATTATGATTTGGAGATTTAAAATGAAATCACGTTTTGTACGTTCATTGTTGTTTCTTATATTGTGAAATTAAAAATATTATGTTCTATTTTTTCTCTCATTTTCTGTTTCGTAAATAAAAATTTGTAAAATGTTAATTTTTTTTTAAATTAAAAATTAAAAATAATGAATGGTGACATCAATTTCGGTATTCAATATTTGATTTGCATATAATTTCGAAATAATTTTCTATATAAAAAAATATAATTTTTCTCCAAATAAACGCATTATATTTGAACAAAAGGCATAAAACAAGCCTAATGTGAGCCTAGCTCTTTTTTTTACAAAAATTAAGGTGATCCAATATATAGATAATTGATCCGAATCCACAAATATATATATATATATATATATATATATATATATATATATATATATATATATATATATATATATATATATATATATATATATATATATTCATGATCCCTGTAACTTGTGTACGATTTAACTTATGTATTTTGTCCATCACAATTATTGCAATCTATCTATAAGTCCAATTAGCTCTAAATTGCCCATGAGAAGTCGAAAGTATTCTCGTTTCGGGTTTTAAAATATCGATGGCCATGAAAAATTTCCTCATCCCGAACCAATCATAGGATCCCGCTGATCTTCATCACCCTTTTGACTTGTCAGAGAGCTTAATGATCAATGAGAAGGTTGCTCTATTCATGAGCTTGGCTTTCAAATTCCAGTGGGCCTTAGTGGGTCTAGTGAGTATTAGTGGGTCTTTTGAACCCATTATTACTTACTTTAATAATCCATGAGTCTAGGCCTAATTAGACTTGGATATAAAAAGGATAGGTTTAGACCCAAACCAGATATGTTGGGTATGGGTCTGAGTCTGGGTCTTTGGGCATAATTGACACCCCTATATACGACTTCATGTTTTTCGGCCAACCTGCACCAATCATCGAGTTTTTCAGGAAGTGTAATGCTCGAGTAAAATTGATTAAAACTTAAATTAAACATTATTTATCTCGATTGGTTTAAAATATTTAACGTTTTTTATTATCATTTTGTCTCTAATTTAACCAATTAACGAGTTAAATGTTTAACCGCTTCACTTTTCCAGAAAACATCATTTTCACGTGATTGCAGGGTAGAAATAGCTAAACATCTTAAAGGATGCCTATATATAAAAATCAAATAAAAGATGAGGCCATAAAAATACAAAATAAAAGATGATGTGTATTTGATAAAAGAAATATTTGATTGGTTTAAAATATTTAACGTTTTTTTATTATCATTTTGTTTCTAATTTAACCAATTAACGAGTTAAATGTTTAACCACTTTACTTTTTCAGAAAACATCATTTTCACGTGATTGCAGGGTAGAAATAGCTAAATATCTTTAAGGATGCCTATATATAAAAATCAAATAAAAGATGACGCTATAAAAATACAAAATAAAAGATGATGTGTATTTGATAAAAGAAATATTTGATTGTTTGTAATTAAATTAGTACACGGATAGTGTAAAATTGAGATATGCGTGTCAGTCACTTATTAAACATTTCCAAACCATCAAGGACTTGGGATTTGGGTTTTGTCTTTTTATTTTAAATTAAAAGGAATTTTATTGATAGAGAAATAAAAATGAGAAGCTCTATGTGGAGATATCTGGCATCACATAGAGCAACATAGGGTTATTTATTAAATATAGTTATTTGACTTACAATTGTAACTTAATTTTTTTAGATTTACATCTCATCGAATTAATAGATTCAAATAACATTCTCGTCTCTCAACATATATAAAAGAGAAAGGAAAAGGTACTTTCATGTGTATGTGATAGAGCGGTTGCCAATTCGGTATGGCGGGACCTTTTTCAAGAGGCTACTATTTACAATCTAGTACGTACTAGATCTGACCACTCTCCAATCCTCCTTCAACTTCAGCCTAATAACACCGTTCCCCACCACAAACCTTTCCGTTTCGAACCAATTTGGCTTACCCACCCTGACCTTTACCCTATAGTTCGCCATGCATGGATGGGTATGGATGATAATTTTTGCCTTGGGGCTTCGAACTTCAAAGAGAATGTCTCTGACTGGAATATTAATGTGTTCGGAAATGTGAAAAAAAAGAAGAGGAAACTTCTGGCTCGAATCAAGGGTACTCAGCTTGCCTTAGAAACCCACCCATCTCCTTTCCTTATTAACCTTGAGCGTGAACTTTTATATAAGTTAGATTTGATTTACAAGGAAGAGAAACACATGTGGGCTATCAAATCGAGAATGGACTGGTTGATGTGGGATGATCTTAACTTTAAATTCTTAAAGGCAATATCCGTTCAGAATAGAAAAACCAATAAAATTTTGTCCCTTAAAAAGCCGAATGGTGAATGGGAATTTGATATCTTCAATGTTAAAGCTATGATACTTGACCATTTTCATAAACTATACTCTTCTGATCGTACTTCTGTAGCCTTGGTCCCAGCTCCGTTCCCCTTTTCTTGGTCGGGAAACGGCAGTAACGACCTTTCTACGATTGCTATGCAGCCTACTCTTATAGAGATCAAACAGGCTTTGTGGATGTTTAAGCCACACAAAAGTCCGGGTCCTGACGGTTTACACCCGATTTTCTTCCAACACTTCTGGGATATCCTCAATCCTTCGATCCTCAACTTGGTAATGAATTTCTTCAATGGTGTACCTTTACAGGAGGGAGTTAATGCAACCTTCCTCTGCTTGATACCAAAAGTGGGTAAACCGGATTCGGTGGGTTAGCTGAGGCCGATCAGCCTGTGCAATACCACATACAAACTCATTTCAAAAATCTTGGTTAACAGAATCAGGCCTTTCCTTGCAACACTTATCTCTCCTAACCAAGGTAGTTTCATCCCGGGCAGGAGATGCGCTGATAACGTTATTATTGTTCAAGAAGCGATCTACTCAATCAGGAAAACGGTTTGCAAGCATGGGGCCATAGCAGTTAAGATCGACTTGGAAAAAGCTTTTGACCGTTTGGAATGGGACTTTATTAAAGATGCACTTGTATTCTTCAAATTCCCTAGGTCACTCATTACGCTCATCATGAATCTAGTATGCTCCTCGAAAATGGCAATCCTGATTAATGGGGAACCTAGTGAGTGGTTTTATCCATCTAGAGGCATCAGACAAGGTGACCCGCTTTCCCCTTATCTATTTGTAATTTGCATGGAATTTCTATCCATCAGTATTGAAAGTTCAGTTCGTCTAAAGAACTGGAAGGCTATCAAGATCGGTAAAAAAGGACCATCTATCTCTCATTCTCTATTTGCAGATGATGTAATCCTGTTCGGCCTAGCGGACGATGGAACTATTAATGAAATGAGAAAGGTACTTGATGACTTCAGTCTTAGATCTGGCCAGCGCATTAATCTCAATAAGTCTAAGTTCATTGCTTCTAACAACCTGACCCCTAGCAGGATCCAAGCTATAGAGAATCTCATTCAGATAAGGCATACTAATAACTTGGGTAAATACCTGAGTTTCCCAATCTTCCAGAACAGGCCTAAAAACTCAGACTTTCAATTCATTCTGGATAAAGTGAGGAGCAAACTTTCGGGTTGGAAAGCTAACCTTCTCTCCCTAGCTGGCAGGAAAACAATTATCCAATCTTCTTCATCACAGATCTTACCATACTACTCTCAATGCTTACCAATTACTGTTTCTATCTGTGACAAGATTGATAAAGAAAACAGATCCTTTCTTTGGGGAAGTTCAGCTTCAAAAAAGAAATTACACCTTGTCAAATGGGACAGAATAGCGAAACCTAAGAAACTAGGAGGATTGGGAATCAGAAAAGCGAGGCATATCAACCAAATTGGATTGGCAAAGCTCAATTGGAGACTAAGCAGGGAGAAATCGGAGATTTGGGCAACAGTGCTAAAGAATAAATACATCAAGGACGACACAAAAGCATTGATCAAGCTTAAAAATAACCCGGGATCTATCAACTTGAAAGCCCTTAAGAATGGAATTGAACTATTCCATAATTCCTCTGCTTGGATTCCAGGTAGTGGCGAAATCATTAGAACTTGGCATGATGATTGGTCAGGATTGGGAGCACTGAGAAACCTCATCTCGGGACCACTGAACAAAGAGGAGGACCAAGCCACGATTAAACACATTTTCAGTGATAATGGGAAATGGAATCTTGGTAAACTTTCGTTTGTTCTGCCAAGAGAAGTAATTGAATGTATTAGAGCAGTGCCTAGACCAGATGCAACGGATTTCTCTGATAGGAGGAACTGTAAGTTGGCTGCCGACGGTCACTTTAATGCAAAGGGGGCCCACCACCTTTTAAGCAGGGAAATTAGGGATGATAAAACGGAGGGGCAAGATTGGGAGTGGCTATGGAAGGCTAACTGTAATCAGAGATTAAAAATGTTCCTTTGGCAATGCTTCCATAATCGACTACCAACGAGAGAGCACCTACACAGGAAGAATATCTCAGCAGATCTACTTTGCACGCACTGCCAACTTTTCCCAGAAACTATTGAACACTTGCTAAAAGATTGTGGGAAGGCACAACAATTGTGGCAAGATCTACACTTGTACCAAAAAATCCCCGGTACTGGCAATTACAGCTTCAAAGTTTGGTTCAGGAAATGTGCTGAATGCTCAATTATTTCACCTTTTAACAATGTTCCGTGGGGATGCTTATTCATTTATGGTTGCTGGAGTTTATGGATTTACAGAAACCATAAACTATTCTCCCCTAGTATCCCTTGCAATGAGCCCATAATTGATGCTATATCGAAATCCACTGAATTCTTTGCTTTGGGTACTAGTTCAAGAAGTCCTAGGAGAACTAATCAAGTTACAGTTTCCTGGAAGAAGCCTGATAACGATTGGTTAAAGCTTAATGTAGATGGATCATCAGTGGGTAATCCAGGTAGGGGAGGCTGTGGTGGACTAATCAGGAACAGTGGTTGGGAATGCTTAATAGGGTTTTATAGGAATATTGGAACTTGCGCAAACAATGTAGCGGAACTTTGGGCTCTGAAGGACGGCCTAAACGTGGCTAGCAGTATCGGTGCACAGAAACTGGTCATTGAAATGGATGCTAAAGTGGTGATTCAATTGATTCAACAAGCAGATGTTTACTCTCACCCCTTATCTTCCCTTATTTCTGATTGTAGGACATTACTCAGGCGACTTCCGGAGACTAGGATCTCACACATTTACAGAGAGGCAAACGCTTGTGCTGATGCTCTCGCCAAAGCGGGAGGACTCTCTGCATCCTCTGATCTTGTTATTTTCAATTCTTTACCCGCTCTTGTCTGCCAGTTAGTGGCGGGGGATGCCCGTGGGGCTACTTTTGTTAGGTCTGTTTCTGACACCTCTATCCATACCCATCCTTTTGTTAGCCTTCTAGTGGCAGGGTATGGACAAGAGGTATTGATAGATAGGCCAAATTGTAATAACTTTGTCCTCTACCCTACGGGTTAGGGTGCAGCTTATTTATATATCTCTCTTTTACCAAAAAAAAAAAAAAAAAAAAAAAAAGAATATAGAAAAGAATAAACACAAGTTTCTTGATAGGATTTTAGTTAAGATCGGGTGTTTCCCTTCATATGATGCGCATTAAAATTATCGGATCGAGTAATCCGACGATTAAAATAAAATATTTTTTTCGAGATTTTAGAATAATTAATTTTTAAAATAATTATTTTTAAATTTAAAAAAATATTTATTTTACTTTAAAATTATTAAATTAAATAACTTAGTAATTAAAAATTTATTTGCACCATACAGAGAGAAACACGCAACCCTCCGCAACTTAATGAGGTTGTCTTGGTGGTGCTGAACAATCTTCCCTCCCACTTTTTGAAGGTTGAAGTTAGACTCAGTCCGTTTTCAATATGGTACAAGAGTCACCCAGTCCAGTGTCTCCCAATGTTCAATTTTCAATGTGTACACTTCTTCTAATTTTATATGCATGTAGAAAATTATAAGTGATTGAAAACAGATACAAAACTTCCTGCTTTTTTTCTCCCCCTGCTGCTGGTTAGATTTGGCCATTGGCTTTGGCCAATAGTCAAATCTTGGTCATTTTGTTCCTTTTATATTACTCTATTTTGTACTACGAATCATATAAAACCTTTTTCAGAGTTTTTTTCTTCAAGATTCAAGACACAGTGGTTAGATGAGTATCAGATCTTCACAGATCTAGACTTTTTTTTCTATGTTTCTAGGAGGATTTGTTCAACCCGGACTAGATCTGGGCCCTTTATCAACTTTTTACATCATCCCGAGGCAATTTGTAGGACGGCTGATACGCCCATGGTCCTATAAATTGTCGACCCCTAAAGAAGATGTTGAAAGTGATATTCTCCTATCCCTGTGGATCAAGGGTTGCGATGAAGATGCTTTGAAGGAGAAGATTATGTATTTGTTTAGTTGGCTAGTTTTTCTAGTTGTTTTTCCTAACCATCCAAGTTTTGTTGGGTGTGTCTTTTGTCTGTTATCGTGATTTTTTAAATCATTGTATAACTTTTACTTTTTATATTTTCAGATTTTTCTTTGATTGTAATGGCTTCGGCATTTGTGATTAATGGAAACTAAATTTATTTAGGAAAAAAAAAACAGATACAAAAACATATATGTGGACAGACCATTTTTACCATGGTCTATTCTATCATGGGACTAGAGTCCGATTTGACCATGCGGGATCAGATTTGACCATATCACTGCATTTCCTTCTCTCTCTCATTCTCGCGAGGGATGCTAGCGAATCATATACTGTGGTCATATGAGCCGATCCATATCAGATATTTCCTTTTACCATTCGTCCTCATGTCTGAGTTGAGAGTTTTACCCGTCAGTGTTGGGTTTTGAACGTTTAGGCTCGAGCCTTATGTTTATTGTTGGATGTGGCGTCTCTTCTTATTGAGTCTTTTATGTTTGTGGGCCAATTTATTTTTAAAGTGTTGGGCTTATACCAACTATAATTCCAACTGGTTATGAAATAATTTTATTGGATGGAAACAAACCATATTTCGTCTTCTTTTTGAGTTTATTCTATTTTACTATCATGATGTTAGCGTCTCATACACTTTAATCTAAAAGTTCTTAAAATGTACTAGCCGTTCATATATATATATATATATATATATATATATATATATATATATATATATATATATATATATATATATATATATATATATATCTCACTGTAAGAGGAGGACCGCCCTAGGAAGAGAATATTTACTAGCCGTTCATATATTAAGTTTTTTTTTAAATGGTATTAAAATTGTTTTTCTACTTATTTTTGCATTTTTCTACATCAGTTTCGGTTTGTTTGCAATTTAGTCCTTTTAAAAAATAAATAAACTCACTCATCTTTAATTTTAAATTTATAATTTAAAAATAAAAATAAATAAAAATACGTTTTCTAAAAACTATTTAATAAATTCTTTTTGCTAACTAAGGATTGCTCTTTGTGAGTCTATTTATAATAGTTTTATCGTCAACATAATATCTTAGAAACACAAAGTGAGCACATTGTTAACTAATTGTCCATACTAATTGGGATAGTTGATAATGTGATGTGGCATTCTGCTCGCATGTTGCGAGATCAAATCCATCTTCACCAATTTTGTTTTTTTAAAAACTAGTTTTTATTATGTATGTTTTCATGGGAAATTAGTACTAGCATGTTTTTGTTAAGAATAAGGAAAAAAAAGAGGTTTTGGAAAATATCATAGACGGCTATGTATAGGGGTGGAGATCTCTCTATTTTTTTTTTCCCTCCTTGTCTGATCCTTTATTGTTCTTGAGGAAAATAAATTTTATTAAGACATCACTTCCTATACATGTTATTTTCTCCCTACATTTTTTTTCAAAATTTATAATTTTGTAAAGTATAGTGGGAAACAATTAACTTAACTAAAACCCAAACAATAGGATGTACTATTAATAGTACTATTAGATATTAAGTTCACCACTAATACATGATTCAATCAATAACTTTTAGGTCTCTTGATTTAATGGAATTTAACTCTATTAACATGATCTCACCGCATATTTTCTTAAGTAATTAATAAAGTAGTATACGAATTTGATCAAATGCGTGTTCTAGTAAATTTTTATGTGAAAATAAAATATAACATCCGATTTTATTATAATAAACTTCAAATATTATATCTCTTAATTGAGAGAGTTATAATTAGCTCAACATAACATGCTCTATCACTTATGATCTCACACTATTAATTTCAATATTAATCTAATTTGATTGAAATCAAATGATCAAAGAGTATATTTTTTTAACTTTTAAATAAATTCTCATGGGATCAAACACTCTCAACAGACTTTATAAGTATTCAGAATTCAACTCTTTTTTTTTTTTCAAAAGAACAACTTCTTTGTTTTATATAGTAGGGTTTATGGCAATATATATGATACGTGGAAAAGCCAAATACATACTCTTTCGACATGCAAAACACATACCATCCACCTGCCCACAATTTAGCCACGTTCTCAACATGCAAAACCACATTTTATCCTTTAAAAACCCTCTTTTAATTTTTTAAAAATTCACTCAAACTAGAAATTAAATAAATTTTAAAAAAGAAAATGGCAAAGCTGACCATCTTTGCATTAACCTTAGTACTTGTGTTTGCTCTTTCAGCTGCTTTGGACTTGGAAACTCTATTCACAGCATCCTCAATAATCACAAAACAAAAGGACGAGGAAAAGGGATGTCAAAAGGTGCAGCTTAGTCATTGCCAAGAGTACTTGAGAAAAAGCACCAAAATGTCACCCTACTACTATGGAATGATTACTAATGAAGGTAGAAGTTGGAGAGCAGAATTTCCTAGATGCTGTGACCAACTTGAGCAGATTGATAGAGATTGCCGTTGCGACGCCATTAGACAGGTAATTAAATTCTTCAATTGAAAATTTTGAGTTTAGTGGATTTTTCATTTATTTAATAATAATATTTCAAATATTTAATTTGTATTGAAAGAATAACTGTATTAGGAATTTTTTTAATTCCAGTTAGTAGTCAAGCCTATGTTATTTGGACTCTTTGTTTATACATGTTGTATTCGTGTCGACACCGACACGGGTATTTGCATGACATACTTACTTGATCTAGTCAAGACAGATCAGAAACTTTGTTTTAGATGTTTAAATTTTGTTTTAGATGTTTAAGTACCTGACATCTAAATATATATATGTACCTGACACCTAAATACATTCAATTTGGTACGAAGAACATTAATTTTATTCCATGTCCTTGATGCAGGTGGTGCAGGAGCTGAGATTGGGGAGCGAGGAGGGAGAGATGAAGAGCATTGAGGTTCAAGAAATGTTGGAGACAGCACAGAGTCTTCCTTACCTTTGCCGAATTAAACACACTGATCAACGTTGTCCTATTACGTCTGCTGCTTCCGAACATGAAACCTAAATAAATAAAAATTATTCGAGAATCGATGATGTAAATCTATGACTTTGTCATAATATAATAATAAGAATCCTCCTCATGAGGTTAAATTTAAAGTTTTTATGATATGTTTTTAAAGTCCAAAATTTGAAATTCTCGGAGATTGATTATTAGGGTCACTCAATTCTAATATCTAGTAGCGTTTTTGTGAGACTAACCCTGTAGTCCTTCATATTCATATGAAATTAAGCTAAGCGGAGATATGGATAAAATTGAGCGGAACTCACATATGATGTAAGTAGGTTTGAATTAATTCACATATGTGATGATTGATTTTTCCTGATTATTCTGACATCTAAAGTTTTTATAAAGGCATAATGATATATTTCCTTCTGTCTCATTTTAATATGACAATTTTAAAAATAGGGTTAACAACACTATTTGATGCTGAATTTTTCATAAAATTTAGAGTTTTGATTCTGAACTAAAAATTAATATATTCTTTGAACCTAAACTAAACGTTGCAATTCTTGACACTCCATCCGATTCAGACATTAAGTGCTAAAGGAAGTTCTTCACTAAGAGGGTAATCTTGGAACTTCATTTAGTGGAGAAAATGTAAGAATTGGTTCGTAAATGATGATATCTTTCATGTAAGAACGATGGAGAAGTTTTACATTTGAGTTTTATCATAATTACGAAGAATAGTTTCATTAAAAGTAAGTTATTACAATAACTTCATTTATTGATATTAATGGTAGAACTCATAAGTTAAGTGTAACTTACCTCCTCAATATACTCCCTCTGGTTTAAGGGAGTATGATAATTATGCTGGTTTAAGGGAGTGTGATAATTATGAAATTTAAGGGAAAAGTATTTACATTTTGAAAAAGTTGATATTCACTTTAAGACGAGATAGTAATATTTTTTTGGACCTTTTAACTCTACTATTCATTTTTAAAAATTGTTTTGCTTATAAACATACTTAAAAAAAATGGACCTTTTGGAATAGTGGGGTATATTAGGGTTGTTAATTGGGCCTATTGAATCCATAATTTTGGATCCAGGCCCAGATTCACCAAAAAAATAATAATTTAATTCCAAATCTTACTATATTGGGTATGAACATTTCGAATTAAGGACTGGACTCAACTATATTGGATCTTAACAGGTCTGGACCTAACCATAAACAGACCCTAAATGTACTTTTAACCTGCCGCCCACCCCCTCATTTCCATACTACTAATCTTCCAATGAAGTGTATTTCTAACTGAAAAAACTCCCCCATTTTCCCTTCATTTTCATCCCTATTTGCAAATTCACATTTCAAGAATTTCAAGAAAAATTTCATCAAAAAAAATAAAAATCAAGAATATTTTTTTTCGAAAGACTTCTACTTTCTCTCAAAAAAAGAAGAAGAAAGACTTCTACCAATAGCAATAACAACAGGTGTATAAATTTATAAACTAAAAGTACCAATAAATAAAACACCATATCCAGAGTACTTCAATCTATATATATATATATATATATATATATATATATATATATATATATATATATATATATATGAGGATTCAATTTTTGCATAAGAAACAAAAACACAAGAGGTTCAATTCCTAGAATTTACACATCCAGGTTGGCGGTGCAATTTGAAGCCGGGGGCAGTGAAGCCGATGGGCATATGTCCTTTAGCACCAGCATTCTTCACAAAGATCTCAAAGTAATAGATCAGCCTCTTGGACCGCGCTAGCTTATTAGCTTGAACTACGCCGACATCGTGGCCGTGCAAATGCACATTCGGATAATTCCTATCGCTTTCAGTGAGAACTATTAGTAGTGGGTATTTTTTTCACTTGGGTATGTTGGGTGGGTCCAGATGGACCTGACTATTCCTTTCTGGACACACTACTATTAGTTCTTATTGTTGTTGGGTATAAACTCAATATGAGTCTGGATATAAAATATTTAGTTTTAGATTTAGATTGGATACACTGAGCCTGGATTTGAGTTCGGGTACTTGAGCCTAATTGACAGGTCTAGAGCCTAGGCAACCACGTTGACTAAAGATAGACGCGGACTTAAATGTCTAATAAGATAAAAGTTCTCATCATATATCGATATTATTAGACTGAAAGTAAATTAATGACTTTAAACTGGTTATATTAATTATAGTACAATGTTAGACTCCTCAAAAACATCAGAAATCGAGTCAAATTAATTTTCGGACATTTTTACCCATTTGAACAGTAAAAGCCCTTCACTTTTTTTTAAAATTTTTTTTTTGAAAAGTCTAAGCTAGAAAGGAACTTACCCTATACATGTTTAACGCTCCAAGATGATTTTTTCAAGTAAAGTTAATGAACATTCTTCTTCATTTTTTCATTTGTTCATCACTTTCTCACTCTCTCTTCTTCCATCTTAGTTTCACCATGAATAATTTACTGTTCATTTCAGTAGCATTTTTTCAAAAGTGACCGGAAATTACTGTTAAAAGTGGCCGAAAAATAACACTAAGCTGAAACATATCCCGTGGCCTACCTAAACTTTTTATCAGATATTTAAAAAAAAAAAACCTAAGAATAGAACACAACTACAAAAGTTCCATTATCAACACAAAATTGTTAAAACAACAAGCAAAGAATAGAACTTTTCACAACCCGTTCTCGAGTTTTAGCTGTTTACATGCATTAAACGCATTATGCAACTAGTTTGAAAATGAACAGTTAATTTCTATCCAAAAATACATTAGACATTTCACATGCGATCCAGTTTCTTTATCTAGGCATAAACAAAATCTCTTTTTGAAATACACCAACAAAAGTAAATTAAGAACTAAATCATTGAGATTCTCCAAAAAAATAATCCAAGATCTAAATGATGAAGGAAAAAAATTGAAAATTATAGCTTATAAAGAAGCCTACCCTATACATATTTAATGCTATTATATGATTTTTTCAAACAAAAATCAATATTTTCTGTAAAAAAGTACATGCACTAATTGTTTCTCTTTTTGAAATACACCAACAAAGTAAATCAAGAAATAAATTATTGAGATTCTCCAAAAAAATAATCCAAGATGTAAATGATGAAGGAAAAAAATTGAAAATTATAGCCTATAAAGGAGTCTACCCTATACATGTTTAATGCTTCTATATGTCTTTTTCAAGTAAAAGTCAATGCTTTCTCTAAAAAAGTATCGACACTAATTGTTTCTAGCTACATTTTCCAAACCTGTTACATTGCATAACACCAAATGTTTCGCACCGTGCGAAATATTTGGTGGCTGTCAGATCAAGAATCGGACAGCTGAGATCATTTGACATATTTATTGATAATTACATTTTTCATGCTAAGTATTGAGACCCAAATGATCTCTGACGTTAGTTTCTTTAACCAGCTGCCATTAAATATTTCGCACGGTGCGGGACATTTGATGTTCCACACTGTAGCCGGATTGACATTTTCCATCATTCTTTTCAAATTTCTTACACCAAATGTCATTATCACACTTTTGATACATATTTATTCACCAATTGCACGTAAAATCCCTATACTTTTGTTAAATGCTTACCCTAAGTCCCTCTAGGGTTGTGAATTGATTACCCTAAAGTCCCTACAAAATACTCCCTCTATATTTATATAGCTTTAACATTTGAGTTTTTTCACAAAGATTAAGAATTTGATGAAGTCAACAAAAATTGAAACAAAATGACTCTTGTACCCTTTATTTATCATATTAAAGAGTAATTATCAATTTTCACAACTCTTCAATTTATTATCCACTTTTCCTCTTAGTTATCATACTCTATTGGAAATATACAAATTCTCTTGGTAACTAAGATTCATTTAATATTACAATAAAGAAAAAGTCCACCAAAAATTCATGGTCTTCATTTCAGTTTTGAAATTTGGATAAAATGAACAAGGGAGTTGTGGTTATAAAAGGGCAATCTTGGAAAAAAGCATTTACTATCGATTGATATTCTAAATGTTAGAAGTATTTTGAACAAAAATGAAAAGTTCAAATGTTAAAATATTTAGATATGGAGGTAGTATTATTTTGATCCCAAATTTATTTATTTTAACAAATTGACCCCCGAAATCAATTTTTATAATTTTTAAATTGAACAATTTCTTCTGTTGTATATTTTTTAATTTAAAATTTTACCCCAACTTTTTTATTTTGTAGCCAAATTAAAATTAGTGTTTGTTAGAACACTAAGTATTATAACACTTAATCTAAAACATTATGTGTTCTGAAATTAACACTAAATACTATAACAATGATTAGATTACTTGTTAGTATAGAATTAGATTTTGTGTTTATTATAACACAATGACTTATAAAACACCGGTTAACATGAAAAACGAATATATGCAATAGAAACAATGATTCTCGTTATACTAATTATTGTAGAGTTACTTAAATACCTATTATGATTAGATTATTTGTTAATATATAACATTTGGGAAATAAAGAACGAATCACAACATCATAACAATGATTATCAATACTATAACATTATGTAGCTTAGTGTTTGTTAGAACACGAAGTAACACATAGTCACTCCTAGAGTTAATTAAACATTATGTAAATTTAATTACTTGTTAACATATAACACATGTTAAAGGAAGAACGAATCTAAATACTATAATAATGATTAGATTAATTATTAATATAAAATTAGAATTAGTGTTTGTTAGAACACAAAGTACTATAACATATAGTCTTATAAAACACCGCTTAAAAAGAAAATGAATATATATATATATATATTTTTTTTATGAAATCAGTCAAATGCATTATCTTGAGAACCAATTTTGCCCAGATCACATCACACTTGTAAAGGAATATTACAAGGAGAAATAATACCAATCCTAGCATAAAAAGAAAATGAATATAGTTACTATAACAATGATACTTAATATACTAAGTAATGTATAGTTACTTAAACAAATGTAATAATCTATTTACAACGGTTTCATAGTAGTAATAATCTATAAACAGCCGTCGTTATTAACATTATAATATTATATAATTTAACTATTAACATTATAATATTACTTAAGTAAGATTTGAATGACTTATACTATTAATTAATTTTTTCTAATATATATTATCTAAGTTCATTAATAGTATAAGTCATTCAAATCATTTAGAGACCGTCGGATCAAACATTTGACGATTGAAATCATTTGGATCTAAATAAATATTATAAAAAAATGGTAAATCAAATTATCTCAGCCGTTAGATTTTAAATCCTACGACCTGTAATGGTTCCGCACGGTGCGGAACAATTAATATTCCGCACCGGATCTAATAACTCAAAAGTCCCAACTCTTTTTTTTAATCGGTTTGTGAGATCGTCGGCACGACGGAGTGGTTCTCGGATGGAACTTTTTTTTTTTGGTAAAAAGAAGGATATATTAATAGAAGAAATTCATACAAGAAAACTGATACAAAGGAAAACAAACACAAGAAGTAACACATGGAAAGAAGAAGGGTAAATGGTGTATTTAGTCCTGAAACAATTTTCGCTTGGCAATGTTGGTCCCTAAAGATTGTTTGCAGCTTTTTAGATCCTCAATCAAGTTATGGGCTAGGAATTGGTCCTTTTGACTTTTTTTTGAAATATTGAATGTTAGTCAACAAATGATGTGGGCAAAATTGGAACTTTACATTTTTTTTAGATAATTAATATCATATGGACTTAATTGTAAAAATACTTAAAAATAAATACCTAATTGTAAAAATAAAACTAAAGCACCTCCTCCCTCCACCTCCTCCTTCTCCAGCCCATCCTCCAGCCTCTCCTCTTCTCCTCCGCCGCCGCCTGCTTTTTCTCCAGCCGCCTCCCCTCCTCCTCCTTCTTCTCCAGCCCCTCATCCCTTCTCCCTCCGCCGCCGCCTCCCGCCTCTCCTCCTTCTCCATTCTCCTTCTTCTTCTCTAGCCGCCTCCCCTCCTCTCTCCCCCTTCTTCTTCTCCAGCTCGCCTCCCTCCTCTCCTCCCTCCGCTCGCCGCCCCCGCCTCTCCCCCTCCTCCCCTCCCTCTTCCTTTCTTTCTTCTCCAGCCTACATCCCCTTCCTCCTCCTTCTCCTCGACCCACCGCCTCCCTCCTCCCTCATCCTCCTTATTTTTTAGTTTTATAATTAGGTATATATATTTCATTATATTTACAATTGAGTACAAATGATATTAGTTATCTAAAAAATATGTGAAATTCCTATTATACCCATGTATACTTGACTAACAAATACAAAAGGACCTAAAAATATGCAAACAATCGTTTAGGACCAACCTTGACAAGCAAAAATTGTTTGAGAATCTAAAAGGCTGCAAACAATCATTAGGGACCAAACTTGCCAAGCGAAAATTGTTTCAGGACTAAATACACCATTTACCCAAAGAAGAAACTGAACTTAAAGTACAAAACAAAATACAAAACAAAGTATAAAACAAAGTTGTCAAGAGTGTCATAGTCAGCATGGGTCAGACATCTGCCCTACTGACTACGCAGGGTCATGGGGTTCGACACCCTTTCACGTGAAAGTCTAAATAATTTTCACTCTCTTTTGTGAGTCCACCTCCCTCGTGAAGTCTAAAAAAAAGTATAAAACAAAATAGACTAAGATACAATCCGAATTCTCGGATGGAACTTCTAAAAAAGAGAAACAGAGAAAGTTTCAAAGTAACAATAATTAATCGGTGTTTAACTGGTGTTTTACCAGAGTTTACTATTCATCATCTTCTCCAAGAACATTTATTGGGTAACTCCTATAATATTTGATAAGAATGAAAGTTGGAAGAAAGAGAGATGATGTTGTAGGGTTAGGAATCCGATGTCCCCATTCGGTGTCCCTTTCTTGTCCCACTAATAAAAAAATGACATGTATTAAATTTTTAATTAAAAAATTATAACCTAAAAGAAAAATTATAACCACAGGAGAAAAATATACACGTGACAAATATCTATTCGTGGGGACACAAAGAGACACAGATCGGGGACAGATATTTTTTTGCCATGTTGAAGAATATGTGGTGTAGATCATTAAAAAAAAAGGAAAACTAAATTAAATCTTAAAAAATCCCTAAAGGGTATGACAGTCTTTTTACACACTCAATTTGAGAATTTAACCATTCTAGTCGATTAGTTTGAGGGGGAAGGTTCTGCGTAGAGGCGGGACTCATGTGAGTACTGGGCCTCTACACTCCTCTCACATAATCTGGGGCATACGACCCACCCTGCAGTGATAGAGTCTCGTAGGCTTTTCATGCTCTCACGCACTCTCATAGCGAGCGTCCCAAATTTTTCCTGTTTGAGGAGGTATGCATTTTCCTTAATTATATTGCTATATATAATAATTATTATATTGAATTACTAAAATAATGTACTAAAATGTAAGATGGGCTGAGTATAATTTTTCTTCTAACAACGTCAAACGTGATATTTGGCATATCATCCTTAATTACCTTTCGGTTAACAAAACACGCTACCACAAACAAAGGACAACCATGAGAGTGACCTCCCAACCACCAATATATCTTAATTTTCCTATTTGATTTTATTTATATTTTGAGGAGTATACTTTTAAAATTGAGAAATTACAATTCTAAGGTTGTTAAAGTTCATCCTCGTGTTTCAGATTCTTTCAGTACTCCTTTTCTAGGCCCGGCTAGAAGGAGGGTTAAAGTGCCCTACGGAACAGGATCTTCGAAAATTGGGATCCCAATTTTTTATTATATATATATATATATATATATATATATATATATATATATATATATGTATTTTCTTAAAGAAATTTGATTTTTTTAATTTAAATGTTATTATTATTTAATATAATATTAATATATTAAAACTTAAATGATGAAAAATCATGATTAATGATGTTTGCTTCGATTTTGAAAATTTGAAAAATGTAATATATTTTGACACTTTTTATAATTTATACTTTAGAAAAAAAATTAGGGAGTCAATTTTAATAATTAACATCAATACTTTAATATTGTTTGAGATGGGATCTGCTCACTTTTCTTTTCTTCAGCAATATACGCAGGTAGTTAGGTAGAAAAATTAATTTAATTATGTAACTATATATATATATATATATATATATATATATATATATATATATATATATATATATATATATATATATGTTCATGTGTTTGGCTAGAAAATTTCTAGATATCATATTCCCCTACCTTAAAAGAGAGAGAATTGAATTTATTAGCATTTGTATGTGTTTTTTTTTTTTTTTAACTAATTTTTTCCACAAGAAAAAAAGAGTTAATTAGTTTATGAAAGAAGATATTGCTAATACATTGAGTTGGACTTGAAATCCAATGAATTTTTTTCTTACGGAACCATCATTTTTTTATCATAATAATTTTCATTTGTTAACGCAAGGATTAATTGAGTTCGTTTTCCTTCACTTGGAAAATGTAAGTTGGAATTCCGCTGTCAACAATCGTTTTTGATAGACGATATGTAAGTTCAATGCAATTTGGCAATGAGGTATTAGTCTAGTGGCCAATGTCGATGCCTCATTATATAAAGGTAATGAGTTCGAATTATCTTATCGCTTCTTCAATTTTCCTATTTTCTTGGAATAGATAGATCCCAAAAAAAAAAAGTTATAATAAAAAAAAAAGTTCAATGCAATTTTTTTAGCTTGCGACATGCCTTAGCTTTGGACTGGGAAGTCTCACTATTAGAGATTCTCAAGATTCAATAGGTGTGAGTTTTCTTATTCTATTCCAGTTGTAATTTGAAAAATTGAGAGAATGAAGGATATGTACAAATTCTTTCAATATCCCACACGAATCGTTTTAGGAAACTGAGAGGGAGGAAACCCTTATAAATAATGACCTCTTAGTTTAGTATTATTTGTGTTGTTAGGTGCTATCAACTCAGATGGGGAGAGTTTGGTTTAATGAGATGATTTGTTATTTGCCAGAAAAAATAGAAAAAAAATTACGAAGTGGAGTTTTTTCTTTTAAAACCGTGGACATAGGTTTGTGTTGAGACCGCGGACATAAGTTTGTGTTGAGATCGAACCACGTTAAATTTTTTTCTTTCTACATTATATACATGTGTTGTTTATGTTTCCCTTTTAAGACCGTAGACATAGGTCACATGTTGAGACCGAACCACGTTAAAATATTATTGTTCTTTGTTTTGTGAGATTGTTTTCTCTTTTTTCTCCATATATTATATACATGTGTTGCTTTCAGGGACGAAGTCAGGAATTTGGCGTTGGGGAGGGGGGAGGGGACGAAACTGCAATAGTATGTCGAAATATAAAAAAGGCAAAAACAAATCTTACGGGGCGAAATTGATAAAATATTTCAAACTACTATAAAATTTACTATATCTTGTAGTATTTTTAAAAATCTCGGAGGCGATTATCACCCTGCCCCGTCTTCGTCCCTGATTGCTTCTGTTTCCCAACACTCACCTCCACCTAAACTTTTATTAACAAAAACAAAAAAGAATTAACCTTTTACGAAAATAGAATAATTTTTTTAAATTCAAGGTGCTGCTCTCGAAAATAATTAAAAAGAAAAGAAAACAAGCCTATGGTATTATTTTTTTCCTCGACTATTGACCACGAATCTAGGACCACGAGCTGACCCTAACTTCTTCTTCTTCTTTTTGGTTTTTTAAAATAACCTCTAACGTTTCGCGTTTTGGTCTTTACTTCTAGATTTTTAGCCTACATGCTCTTAAAGGAAAACAAAAGCCTACCTTATAATAACCTTTAACTATAGGGTATTAATATGAAAAGTGGAATGCCAAGAAAAAAATGAAGAGTTGAAGGGAAGGAAATAATATAATTAGTTTTCTTTTTTTCATATGGGGAATGAGATTTAGGCTCAACTTGGATTGGGTTTTGTTTTTTGTTTGGGTTTGAGTTTGAGTTTGAATTTTGAATTTTGGTGGAAGAAGCTGAAAAATTGGCGGAAGAAATTCAAATTCAAATTTTTTTCTTCAAATAATCGTTCAAGTTCAAATTTTGGCATCTAAAATTGGCGAGAGAAATTCAAATTCCAAATTTTTTAGGCCAAAATTTGAAATTGAACTATTATTTAAAAAAAATTTGAATTTGAATTTCTCCTACTAATTTTTTAGCTTCTTCCGCCAAAATTCAAATTCAAACCCAAATCTAAACCAAATCCAAGTTACGCCTTAGCCGTCGATTGTTGAACCTGCAAAAACTTCGTGGGCAGAGGCAGGTGTATCACTGAAATAGAGAAATGTTTTCTTAGGAAATGTATATTATACAATGCCTCACACCCTTCTCATATAAAACTAATCATCGTATACTTAGATATTAGTTAATTCTATAAATGTGACTAAAATCAAATTTAATTAAACGAATAGTGATTCATTATGCAATGCACGTATTCTAAGAACAAGTTTCCATTAAAACATACCTTTAGACAAATAATTACCTTAAAAAATGGAAATAGTAAGGATCCAAAGAGTGAGTTGTTGTAGTATGAACTGAAATGAATAAATCGCTATTCTTTAGTATGGTCAGTTATGAACCACAAAATTCAATAAATCTGATACATATCAGAACTACCCATATAATCTATAAATATATACAGATCCCAAACAATTCTAAGCAGACAAGAGTGTAAGAAAGAAACACAAAAGAGAGAGAGAGAGAGAGAGAGAGAGAGAGAGAGAGAGAGAGAGAGAGAGAGAGAGAGAGAGAGAGAGAGAGAGAGAGAGAGAGATGGAAGTTATTGAAGTTCTTCACATGAATGGTGGGATTGGAGACACGAGTTATGCTAACAACTCTTTGTGTCAGGTAAACATTTACCCATTTTCCTCTTCTTCTACTCCTCATAGATTTAGCAAGAAATAGCCGTTCTCAAAATCTTAATAAGTCAGACGGCTTGAGTAGTTCAGAAAATTAGGAATCAATCTCTTAAAAAAAAAATTAATAAGCGCTGATTTCATTCTAAGATAATTGCCACGTTTGTAAATTTAATGTTTCAAAATATAAGACTTTCATTTTATATTTCGGAAAAAATTAAAATATTTTGTTAGTCAAAATATTAATATTACTCTCTTAAATCAAATTAGTGGTATACAAGTCCTATGTAAGACTTGTATACCACTAATTTGATTTAAGAGAGTAATATTAATATTTTGATTAAAAAAACTTCTTAAATTTTCGCAACATGTAATGAAATTCTTATATTAAGGATTGGAAGTAGTATTTATTATAAACTTTATAGTACTATTACCTTAACTAATTACTCAACTAACTATTAACAGTAACTATCCAGATTAATTAAGAACATTTTAGTCTTTTTTTCGTTAAGTTAATTTTTTAATCATTTTTTTTTTATCTCGGTGAAAATTCCAAGTACGGCCAATATTTCGAAAACGGAGGTAATAATGAGTTTTCGTTGAGAGTTGACTCGTAATACAAAAGAGTAAGACAAAATCGTTAATAACTTTAAAATAAAAAAAGAGTTATGATGTTCATAACTAGTATGACCTTGAGAATTATGAAGATTCGTTGGACAATGTTGCTTTTCATAACAGAATACAAGATTTTAGGTTTAAAACCGATCTCTCTTTATATAATTTCATGGAACTGTATGCAAAATTTTCAAAACAAAACGCTATCTGGTCCCACCTTTTGAGAATTGAGATTAATGGAATGATTAAGAGTTTGTTTTGTGGCTGTGGCAGAAAAATGTGATACTATTGACAAAGCCAATAACAGAAGAAGCTGTTGCTGATCTCTACAGTACCCTTCTTCCAAAATCCATATGCATTGCAGATTTGGGTTGTTCAAGTGGACCAAACACTTTCTTAGCAGTTTCTGAGATAATCAAAACTATTGAAAAGAAAAGAAAAGGTTTAGGACATAAATCACCAGAGTACCAGGTTTACTTGAATGATCTTCCCAATAATGATTTCAACAACATTTTTAAGTGTTTGAATGGCTTCAAAGAAAAACTAGGTAATCAGATTGGTCCATGTTTCTTCAATGGAGTCCCTGGCTCTTTCTATGAGAGACTCTTCCCTGCCAAAAGTCTTCACTTTGTTCACTCATCTTATAGTCTCATGTGGCTCTCTCAGGTAGGTCACTCAATCCTAGTAACGTCTTTTTGGACTGACTCCGCCGTCTCTTCACATTAATTGGGGGAGCCCACATCTGCAGAGTAGAGCTCGCACTGATTTATGAGATAGGGGATCGTAGGGTCAATCTACAAGGGACAACGAAATAATCATCTGTTCCCGTGTATATCCCATTTATGTACCCAACATATCACAATTCGCCATGTGTATATATAACTGGAAGAAATATTCACATATCGAATTCTGATTGGTTGGGTAAATGAATAGGGACATACACGGGGATAGACGATTTTCACCCCACAAGAACGGTTATAGAATCGAATTTTCCTTTCATTTGATATATGTTAATGTACAACCCCAATCAACATGAAATTGATGATTCGGATTCGGCCCTTAATTATAAACATGAAGTTTCTGATTCTATCTGTGTTATAGGTTCCTGATCTGACAGAGGTTAACAAAGGCAACGTGTACTTGTCAAGCACCAGCCCACCTAGTGTGGTTAAGGCATACTTAAAGCAATTTGAGAAAGACTTTTCAACTTTCCTGCAATGTCGGGCTGAGGAAGTGGTTGATGGTGGGGGTATGGTTTTAACCATTTTAGGCAGGAAAAGTGATGATCATTCTAGCAGGGAAAGTGGCTACGTTTGGGAGCTTTTAGCCACGGCTCTCAATCAATTAGTGTCTCAGGTCACAATACCAAAACACTTGTACTTTTTATGGTTATCTTCTAATTTTTTCTGTCTCATTTTTCCAATTCATTTATAGTTGACTTTCATTTTTTTCACATTTCTTTTTGAAGTTCTACCATTTCTTTTAAGTTATAGTAATACTCTCTTCATTCTTAAATATAAAAATTTCAGGTCAAGTAGCAAAAATTAAGAAAGAAAAAATTAACATATTTTTTAAAACAAAATATCAATATTACACTCTTAAATAGAATTAGTGACAAGTTGTATTTAAGATTAACAAAATACCTTTGTTTTTTTTTTTTTTTTTTGTTTCCTTGATTTTTGTTACCTGTTCTGAAAGTTTTATATTTAGAAATAGAGGCAGTGCATAATAGTTTATTGATAATGAGATGGGAGATTAGTAAGATATAGAATGAGATAGAAGTTCAAAGCGTTTTTTTTTTACGTCTATACTGACGATTTGCATGCATGCAATATGACTATTTCAGGGCCTAATTGAGGAAGAGAAATTAGAGTCGTTCAACATTCCTCAATACACGCCATCACCAGCAGAAGTGAAATATTTAGTTGAAAAGGAAGGATCTTTCACGATAAATCGACTCGAAGCAACAACAATTTATTGGGATGGATTTAATGTAACAAAGTGCATGAGAGCTGTGGCTGAGCCAATGCTTGTTAGTCACTTTGGCGAAGCCATAATCGATGAGATTTTCTTAAAGTACAGAGAAATAATCACAGAATGCATGTCCAAAGAGAAGACTAAGTTCATCAATGTCACTGTCTCCTTGAAGAAGAGAGGTTGATGATTCAATAATACCTTCATTCAGCCTTTGATCACTTTCCCGCCAAAAAATAAAATAAAATTGAGTGGAGCACATATCTGCCGGTGGAGGAATTCAAGATTGTCATTTGTGTTATCTTAAATAGTGTGTGATGCCATTGAATATTATTTCTGATTAATAAAATGTGATTTATTACTAATTACTCCCTTCATTTTCATTTAATTGTCGTTTAGAAGATCTATAGATATCCCAATTAATTGTCATTTAAAGCTCTCTTTTATTAGTTGTCAACAATTTATTCCAATTATACCCTCAACATTTTCTTTTATTTGCCGCCTCTGCCATCCTTATTTTTTCCTTTCTTTTCTTATGCTATAGAAGTGGGAGAGGGGGTAATTGGAACTTTTGGTGAAAATGACAAATTTTTTAATTTTCTAAAATTGTCTAAAGAATCTTATAATTAGGAATGAAGGGAGTAATGTTTATTGAATATGATTATGAGTGTCCTTTACTTCTTCTCTTTTTTATTTGTAAAATGGTAAGTGCTACATTATTTTTGCTAAAATATAAGGGGAGTTTGAAGAATCCTTGAATACGGTATGAATATTCTATCATATTCACTGTTTTATTAATAAAGAGCTAACATGTGTCAATTTTTTAATCAAAAAATTTATAACTTAATAAAATTACTATTCGTGAATTTTTCAAAATGGACAATTAATTTGGGGTGAGCAAGTATAAGAGAAAAAAAATGATCTATTTTACCCAGGGGCGGATCTAGGGGTGGTCCCTGTATGCCCGGGATCACCCCAAAAACAAAGTTTTGTATTTTTTTTCCCTTAAATTTTACTCATTCTCTGAATCACCCTAAATTTTATTCCTGGATCCGCCCCTGATTTTACCCTCCAAACTCCCAAATAATATAAATTGATACATTAGAGGAATGCTAAGTATGAAACGAAAGGAATACAAGCTGGCTGTTTTTATTTAACTTGAAACGTTTTTTTTTTGTTGAGGGAATTTTCATCTTTACGCTCTAGCACCAAAAAAATACTACTTCCATTTCATTTTATAAGATAAGTTATTGATAACATGAATTTCTATAGTACCATAAAACAATGACAACGATTGCTTATGATTGATTTGCATCACGAAATGACCTCACAACACGGAGAGACCTGTTCCTACTTAAAAATTGAGATGCAACAATCCTTAGGTTGTTATTTAGCAAAAAAAAAAAAAAAAAAAAAAACAATCCTTGGGTTGTTAAAGGTTTGAAATCTTCGACTATAAATTTTGTTCTTTATTTGCATCTTTAAATAAATATAGATATCATAAATAGTACGACCACAATTCTTAAATATAAGACTTTTATGACAAATAGCGAAAATTAATGAAACAAAATTCAAAGTGTTTTGTTAATCAAAATACTAATATTATTATCTTAAATAGAACTTGTATGCAGTATGTCACCATTTCTATTTAAAATAATAATATTGATATTGGAGCACCAACAATATATGCCTCTTCCTCCAAGAAAATATTAAAATTAAAAAAGGGAATATATGTTACATTACTGTTTAAATATTAATTGTGTTTTTATAACTGATCTATTCTTACAATTTCTAACTCAATATCAACTTTCTTATGCATTTTGTATATGTAATTTGGAGAAGAAAAAATGTATATTTAATTTGAATATCTATATGTGCATGTTTCGTTACTTGTAGTGTACTTTTAACTTAAAGGAACTCAATAATTTGCCTAATGAAAAAGAAGCGACCGGGCTCTACTTGGATTGGGTTTTGGTTTGAGTTTGGGTTTGGGTTTTGGCGGGAGAGGCTAAAAAGTGGGCGGGAAAAATTCAAATTTTTTTCTTCAAATAATCATTTTTCTTCAAATTTTGGCTTCTAAAATTGGCGGGAGATGTTCAAATTCCAAATTTTTGAGAAATTTTTTTGGAATTGAACGATTATTTGAAGAAAAAAAATTGAATTTTAATTTTTCCCGCCCACTTCTTAGCCTCTCCCGCCAAAACTCAAACCCAAACCAAAACCAAAACCCAATCCAAGTAGAGATTTTTTTTTGCTAACAATGCAGTAAAAGCGGTCCAGATCTTTTATGTCACTCTTACAATGCTCTCTGTCATATTCTAATTGCAGAAATTTTTATTCATATATGCAAAATTAAAAAAGATAAACCCTAGAGATTAAACTATATATAAAGTTTGAATGCGATATAATTAAAAAATATTGTAAAGAAGTATAGCAGAAAGAAAAAAAACATAAAGAATGACGCGGGGCAGTAAAAGGGATGGTTGAACTTCAATCAAATTTTTATTGAGCATGATGTGCTTTATTTTGTTGCAATTCATGTGTTTGAGTTTGATACACTCTAACAATCATTTAAAAAAAATATATTGATGAAAACATAGATCGACAATGTTAGTAATTAGTTCATAGATACATCCACCAATGTACAAGTAACAACGTTGCTTATACAAAGGAACTTACGGTTTGTTTTTTTAGACTTTTAATGTATATTGTTTTCCATGTCTCAAAGTACTCTCTTAATTTTTACTTAATTCTTAATAATTAAGATATTATTATGTTTTTCTTGTAATCTCATATTTTAATTACTTTAGTGCATCTCTGAACGTTAGATTCAATAATAGATACCACCGAGTCAATTATTTTGAATGAAAGAAAGAAGAGGAGAGGAGAGATAACTTTAGTGCATCATATCCCTTTTTTGGGGGTAAATGAGCTTATAATCATCCTAATATCATTTTGTATATCTAATTCTTCCATAGGATTATGTATTACAACAATAATTATTTCCTAAAGTATTTTTTTTTTTTTTGAAAAGAAAATAATATCATTAATAGATATTAGGAATTACATGAAAGAGGTGAAATTTCAATGGATCCCTTACCATTTGAATTGAGGCATCAAGCCTTAAAACAATTCCAGCTAACCAATGAGTCAGAACATTACAAGACTCGCGGTCATACAAAAACTAAAGAATAAGTGTCCTATAGTACAAAATTCTATGATCGTATAATCAGACACTACTACCAAAAAAACAAGAGCAAACTCGAGGCCATGCACAAACCAGATGCCTTCCACAACTTCTAGAGTTCTTACTTGCAAACTTTCAATAGGAGGGGAGATCAGCTGAAAACCGCGTAGAGTAGTTGGCCAGCGACCACGCCAGATACGAATAAAATGTCCGCTCACGATCCTCCATTCGAAACCATGTTGCAAAAAAACTCTATCTTGAGGGATGCTTCTCAAAATTTGATACGGCAAACCCCATTGATTGCTAACAAAAAAACTTGAATTAAAACCTAATCTAAAACATGAATTAAAGCCTAGTACTACCATGATATTAATCATGAAGTTTGCAAACACAATTATTACGAAAAAGAAAAAACTACGAGAAAAGTGAGCCATTTTGAGGCATACTAGATTTTGAATTGTCCAGGAGTTGTTCAGTACTGGACAATTCAGATCATGCAACTCATAGGCCTTGGTGGGGCCGACATGCGACCTCCACCTTACCCTGATTAACGACAAGAGTCCACGTATGAAAAAAGTTCATCAAAAGTAAAAATTATAGGAAAAGTCTCCAACAAATCCGAAATTGCATCATTGGTCCTATGTGGTCCAAAAGTTGTAAAAACAGCGTAAATAGCAGACACACATATTAAGCCATTTATATGACCAGGCAAGGAAAAGTCTATTAGGTCCGGCCCAGATGAAGTCAAAACTGGGCCATCACCCTTCAACAAAGTAACAAGAAATACACAGCCAACACTAAAGACCCAATACAATTGCCCAAAAAAGACCATCACATTAATATGGTCCAATGCCATAGCCCATTCACCCCCCAGGTCATCCAAAAGCCCTGAAACCTTTAGCCCAATACCAACACATGCCTTTGCAAATCCCCTGATATATATATATATATATATAAAATTTAATTTCTATTTTATTATGGTGATCTTTATAATCCAATAAAATTTCTATTTAATTCCAATCAATCATCTAATTAAATTTAAAATACGTAACATGTTATCAAATTAAATAGATACGTAGTCACATAATCATACGAAAAATATTATATCTACACAATTAGTCATGCAAAAATTAATTACACATAAAAATTCACGTAAGCAGAATTTACGATCATCACAATTGTTCATTTTATGGTGGTGGACACTTTCACCATTTGCGTTACTCGGTTAGTTAAAAGATAAATAATAAAAATAAAAAAAAAAAAAAAGTACTGCAAATTGCTTGCCTTTTCACAAGAAAACAGTAATAATTTCCACGTCTTAAATTGAATATTGACTTTTCTACTATTTCCAAAGCAAATCTATAAAATACTTATTCTTCCTTTTTTTATTATTATAAATATTAGTTGCATTGTCCATGGACAAGAGAGTTCAGCCACCAATTATAGTCTCATAGGAATAAATCATCTTCCTTTCCAGAAAGCAGATTGAATTATTAAATTAGTCAGGAACATTTGAGAGGGATTTATACAACTTAAAACTGATGCCAGCAAATTTATCACATAGATTTAAGAGGCTTTTTCTGTCTCTGCGTATGACTTAATGATCTCATTGCAAATTACTCCATAAGATAGAAAAAGAATATGACAATATCTGACTAATAATATAAGAGGGTAGAGTCTCATCCATCAGGAACAAAATTTGGACATTTGTATTTTCTTATAAATAAGGCCGATAAACCCTCAGCTGAGTTAGTTTTCCAAGTGAAATGACAAAAAAAAAATCATCTTCAAACTTTAAATACAATTAAGATTGTATTTGTTGAGTTAATAAATACTATGGTAAACTTGATAAAATAAATAAATGCTAAGCCGAAGTTGGGAAAGGACAACTATTCAGAGACAAGGAAAAATTGTCTTAGGACAACTAATTTAGAACGAAGAAAGTAATATTTGAATTGATATTTTTTTATTTAAAATTTTCTGTCTCAAAAATTAAAAAAATAATATATTTATGAGATAAGTATGTTAGGCAAAGTGAGATTTTTAGATTTTGTGAATGGTATACATTACTACCTCCGTCCCAAATTGTTTGCAACGTTTCAATTTTTGAGACATTCTAAATTGTCTACCTCGTTTAAAAAATCAATGCATATTTATTGTTAATTTTCTAGTCATACCCCTAATTTATTACTACTCAATTAACCACTAATAATAATTTTTTAGTCATTAATTAGGGTTATTTTAACAAATCATATTTTTTTTTATGAATAATCATATTAGACATTAAAAAAAGTTCACAAAAATAATGGAATTTTTTTTTAAAAAAAAAAATCCTAAAATCCTCCTCCTTTTCTACCGTGTTGGTGCTGATTCTAAATCACTATTCCGGCGACCGATTCATTCTTTGGCAATGGATGTGGTAATTTGATTGTCAACTTCATCGGAATGGGTGGGTCGCAATCGAGAACTCAAAAAACGTAAAATCTTTATAAAGACGCAAATTTCATCCCCAAAAAATCTCAACATTATTCAAGAACATTTAATTTCTTGGATAATATTTGACTCAATTAGTACTATATACACACCTAAATAGAGATTCAAATATACACATTGGGAATTAAGAGAGAAAAAAATGTGCAGAATTTTGTAAAAAGGCTCAAATTTCGTTGTAATCATAGAATGTTCGCAATATGCAAGTCAAATACTTGTTGAAGAAGAAAGAGTCGGGATGGTGCTGCAAGATAGAGAAGAAAGAGTTGGCGGTGGCATGGTAGGGCAGATGAGAATATGATGTTTTTCTTTTAATTTCTTTTTTCATTTTTTATGAATTTTTTAATGTCTGAAATGATTTGTTCAAAATGTCCCCATTTGTTTTACCTTCCATCATAATGTAACGGAGAAAATGAACAGAAGGGGCAAGATTGATACGTCTAAATAGTTTAGGGGGCAAAACTTGACTTTTTTTAATTGATGGTCAAAAACTAAAAAATGGGATAGTTTAGGGGGTGTGGACACTTTTTACCCTGATATATTTAATGTAGAATATTATATCATACCAAGAATACTGTTAGTTTAGATTTGTTAGAAATCGTGGAAAAGTTTACTTAAATAAGCATTCCAGTAAAAGAGTTAAATAAAATAGTTGTCAAATACATGATAGAGTAGTTGGCAATGTGGTGTGACATTTAACCTAAATGTCCTGGGTTCAAATTCTCCCCCTCCCCAATTTAAATGAAGCAGTCCAATTTTTTTGCACCAATCAAAAGTTTTATAATTAATTAAATAACAAAATAATCTACAAAAATGACATGTGGGTATCAGGTATCCATCCCAGATTCGACTTACTGATTAGTCGAGCCTACAGCATATCAGTTCGAGGATAGAGTCCCAGTCCATATTACTCTTTACATGACTCTCAATTGTGAAAAATCTCGCAAGAATCTAAACCCACCAAAGAGAATTAAACTCTTTTTAACGTTCCCAACTTAAACCAGGGCTAAAACTAATTCTTTGATAGGCTATATTAATCCCTATGCTATTCCTCCATCTGTCCTCTGTGATAGGGGTGAAATTTTTTGTAACATTGATCCATCTTTGAATCCTTCTAATGATTAATCAAAAACCTTAAACCATCCCAACAAGTTGTCTTAGAGTTCGGGTTTCGTTTCTTCTTTCGTCAAGACAAAAGAAATCTGATGAGGCATTGGTCAGGTTCGTGGAGCCCTTTGAATACCCTCGTAGACCCTCTACTTGTTTGCTTGTCATAAAAAAATGCTAATACAAGAAGTTAATAAAACTTTTTTTCTACCGTCAGGAAGAAGTTAATAATTGGTCTGGCATTAACCAAATTTTTTGTTTTTATAGAACCTCACTTCTCTTATCAAGCGACAACTCTCGAGTTTAATTGTAATTCACTAGCAATCCCTTAATAATTTTTTAAAAAATCAAATAAATGGAAAATATTTTCTTTTGAGTCTATAGATGGATTTTATTCTAGAAATACTTTTAACTTACAAAAAAGGAAAAAAGGGCAAAACATAATGAGGTGGAAAAGTTTTTGTTTTCTCTTTTTTGATTTTCTTTTAGAAGGCACAATAATACTTAATGAGGTAAAAGTTTTTTTTGTTGACACAATAAAATAAATGAGGTAAAAGTTAAAACATAAAAAGAGAATCTGGGAGCCGTAGGTGAAACGTGTCCGCATCACAATACGTGGCGAGCAAACCGTCTTTTACACTCAATGAAGGTTCCCTTATTCCCGTCTACATTCATCTTCATTTTCTCTTCCTTCAAAAACTCTTAACAATTTTCCCCAAACTTTCTTCCTTTCTCTGTCTCCTCATTTCTTGAATTATTGACCCTTGCCCCACTCCAATCTCTTCTTCTTCTTCTTCTTCTTCTCATTTTACATTTGGAAACATTTTTCATGATGATGAAGAATAATGGGTTTTCTTCAAGAAAAGCAGAAAAAGTAGCATTAATGGTGGTGATGGAGCCTTTTCATGTTCTTCATAAACTTCCTCCTGGTGATAGTCCCTATGTCAGAGCCAAGTATTTTCAGGCATGTTTAATTCACTCTCTCTCTCTCTCTCTCTCTATGTTAAGCTTTCTTGCTTCATTTGGCCATGTTCTTTGTTATTATATGCTTATACAAATATGAATTAGAGTCTAGATCAAGATGGCCCCTTGAAATCATACTTTTGTTTATGTAAACCTAAAATAATTCAACAGTGCTTTTGTTTCAGATTATGAATTTTTCTTCCTGATTTGATCCATTTCCTCTTCTGACAACATTGTTGTTGATGAACTCTCTAGTATTTTCTGAACATTAAAATTCTTAAACAATTTATAATTAGTATTTAAGGTCTTTCTGTCAATAAAAGTGTTAGTTAACCTGAATTCAAAATTTTAATCGGGTCAATCGAAATACTTGTAGGGTATAATCGGTATATCATAATTAAAATACTCCAAGCCCCCTTCCCCTTCCTTCTTCATCTCGCTCGTCTCCTTCTTCTTCACACCCGGCGAACCACCACCACCGACCAGCAGTCCCCTCAACTCCAAATCCACTCGTCTACAACTGTTGTTTTTTTCTTCTCTCTTTTCTATTCTCTTCTTCAATCATCCCTTCCCCAGCAACTCACTGCCATGAAAATTTTCCCCTTTTACTTATGTGATTTGGTTAATATGCTCCTTGGGGGTGTTTTGATTTGATTTTCTCATTCTAGTTTTTGATGAATTTTGAATCAACAAACCCTAGCATTCTTTGGTCTGATTGGATTGGATAAACTAGTCGCAACCCAAAACCCAATTTTGGGATCAATTGCGCCGGATGAGTAAAGATTTGTCGGCGGCGGAGGGAGATTTACCTTGGTGATTCCTCGTTTTCAATCTCAAGAGTATTTGTCTTACCCGACAACTTGCTCTGGTGCTCTTCAAAATTACACCTTAATCCAACAATTTTCTCATATCGCATAAATTACACAGCAATATGCACACAAGGGACAGAACAATGCAAAAGAACAACAGAACACAAGGGATACTTCAGCAGCAAAGCACTATAGAAATATATATTGATTTAATTCAACTCCCAGCCAACTTACAAACATTTGAGCAATAGTATAATCAGCTCAAACTCCAAAACATTCTTAATCTAATATTAACTACCAATAAGTGTAATAAAATGAAACTGAAACAAACTCTCAAGCCAGCATCAAGAAGGAATAGCTGACAAAATACATAAAGTAAGAATATGATCAAGTATTTTTTTTTCTTTAATGTTTATAATCTTAGGCATCAGATGGTGGTAAAAGGCATATATAATTGGGTTTTTAGTGGAGGATCAATGATTTGTTTTCTAATTTTAGCTTGTGGTTATTTGGTTAATTGAATTGTTCTAGCAAATTTGCTGAAGGAATTATGACTTTAGGATTTCTTTTTGGAAATTTGTGATCGTTGGCCTACCCGGCTGAGAGACGTGGGGTAGGAGTACCCGACTGAGAGAGGGGTGGGGGGCACGTGGGTGTGTTCAGGGTGGGGTGGGTTGAAGAAAAAGAGGTGGGGTGGGAGTACAAAATTCCATAATTACCCCTTCAAATTTTGCTCTGACTTTATTTTTTTCTCCAAATTAATGTTGACTGTCACTTTTTAAACGGAATGACCTTTTATATCAATGATAAATTGTTTAGGGATTTTAATGTTCGAATTAATCTTTAGGGACCTTACCTCTGACTATAAATTGTTTGAGGACAAAATCCATCAATTTGTCATTGATTAATATGTGTCCATTTACTTCTTTAGTAAGGGGTTGATTATTGGTTAGGATCCATTTATGTGGTGGTTCCTCTGCGTCCAGCTCCCAATGTGAGGGTCGCTCAATCCTATGACCGTCCTTCCTTCATTGACCTCACAACCCCTCACATGAATTGAGCCAAGTCCACACTTGCAGGTAGGCCCCGCTCAATTCATGTGGGTGTGGGGTCTGTCCCACCAGAACGGTCATATGATTGAATTTTCCGAATGTAAAGTCCTCTAGTTTAATCTTAGTTATCAAAAAGAGAAAAGGCTGAGATTTTTTTTTAATGATTCAGATTTCTTAACATATAGCTTGTTGAATCGTGTATAAGACAAGCTACATTCTGTTTCCATTTGGGAATTTTTTTTTTATTGATCTTTTGTACTCGTTTTCTATCCGATGTGCAGCTAGTTGAGAAAGATCCAGAAGCTGCAATAGTATACTTTTGGAAGGCGATAAATGTTGGTGACAGAGTTGATAGTGCCCTCAAAGACATGTCAGTAGTAATGAAACAACAAGATAGAGCGGAAGAAGCTATTGAAGCCATAAATTCCTTCAGGGATAGATGCTCTAAGCAAGCCCAAGAATCGCTCGATAATGTCCTTATTGATTTATACAAGGTTAGATTAGACGGATAATTTCATAAGATATCAGCTAGCCAACTTAGAAGTATTAGTTTTTAAATTAAATTTAGTTATCATATATTATTGTGTTAATATACATTTGTTGGGTTTGTAGAAATGTGGAAAGTTAGAGGAGCAGATAGAATTGCTGAAGCGGAAGCTACGGATGATTTATCAAGGAGAAGCGTTCAATGGGAAACCTACCAAAACAGCTCGCTCCCATGGAAGAAAATTCCAAGTTACGATAAAGCAGGAGACTTCAAGGATACTGGTACTTGAGATTGTACTCTTACTTCTCATGTTGAATGAAAATAAAGATTTTTACAGCTTTAATTACATTTTCTTACTCGGAAAAATTTCAGGGGAATCTTGGTTGGGCGTACATGCAGCAAAATAATTACGCTGCTGCTGAGATTGTTTATCGCAAAGCTCAAGAGATAGACCCCGATGCTAACAAGGCCTGCAATTTATCGCTGTGCTTTATAAAGCAAGGTAAACATACAGAAGCAAGATTTGTTCTTGAAGACTTGCTAGGAGGTAGAATATCTGGTTCAGACGAACCAAAATCAAGAAACCGCGCTCTGGAGCTACTGAAAGAGGTAGAATCTTCCCAACTAGTAGCTTCGCCTTTTTCTGGATCTAGTTTAGAAGATGCATTTGCTGAAGGTCTTGATCAATTGATGAACGAATGGACACCGTTTAGATCGCGAAGACTTCCTATTTTTGAAGAAATCTCGGCTTATAGAGATCAATTGGCTTGTTGATTATCTTTGCTTTGTAGAAATTTCACCTTCTTATATATATCATAGAAATTTAGTTAGCATAGTGAAATGTAGTATGTAGAAATGCAATATCACTGTATGCTTTGAAGAGTGTATTCGGCGTAATAAACTCTTCTTATTTTCTTGTTAATAAACTAATTTGAAGAATTTAAAACGATATAATCACTTCTTTATTAGACATAAAGGTATATTACAACAAATCCACATTCTGAACATTTTGATCCAATGTTTAATACCATTTTAGTCATAACGTGCTAGCATATTATTAGTCATCGAGTAAAAACTCGACGACTGAGTTTTAGATAGGTGAATAACTATTTAATAGGAATAGATAGGTGAACAACTATTTTGATAGGAATAGCGATTTATTTGCCTTGCCTAAATTGAGGGTCCGGTCAAGACGGGGATAGGGTCAGGGATAATTATCTATCCCCGTCCTCGTCTCGTCTCATTTTGAAGAATAATTTTATGATTTTTTTATTAGCTCTAAAAAGTAAGATTTTTGTTTTTTTTTATCATTTTAAATAAAAGCTAGTTAAAGAAAAAATTTATACTATATTTTTTAAAAGAAATATTTTAGTTAAATTTAAGTGGGGGCGGGAGCAAGAATTGGGATTGATTTGTTCATGCCGACAAGGACATGGCCAAGGTAAGAGTCTAGGATGGGAATGAGGAGGAAGGGTCGAGTAAGGATATCTAGTCACCACTTTCATTTGTCCTATTGTAATCTCTACTATTTAAATTCACTTTTTTTCCAAGGTAAATTAGTTTTATAGGTCCAAAAATTATTTTACTTTGGTAATTTTTGTTTAAAATTTATTTTTTTACAAATTAAGTATCAAAACAATTTATTTTTGGCGGAGAGAGTCCTTTCGTCCAAAATCACATCAGTCAACCGTTTACTTAAAATTTGAATTTGGTCAAATAAAAACTATTAAGGATATTTTTAAGATTTTACATTAAATCCCATCCCCTACCCTACCTTCCAGCTCCACCCCACTCCATTTGCCCCAACCCCAGCCACTACCCCGCAGTACCACCGTCTTTGCCTCTGCCAACATTTACTCCGGCGACCTAATCAAAGCAAATCTCCGAAGAAAAGCCATGTAGTAGTGAACTCAAGCAATTCTTCAAGCTTTCTCATTCTTTAACCTGAAATATGAGAATGCAAACTTTAATTGGTGATAATTAATGACTCCTGCAACTTCAAACAGGTGATTGTCTAAGGGAGACTAGTATGAAAGGAACAACGGCAGGTCGCCGGAGTTCAATCGGCGGAGATTGCTGAGAGAGATGTCTCATTTGCTCGCCGGAAACCAAATTCCTCTTTCTCTCTTTTCCCAATTCTCAATTTTGCCCTAATTTCATAATTTGTGTTCATGCAATAGCAAACATAAGCTTATATTATTATTGGAATGGAATTGGCACTGATGTATCTCATGCAATAGCAACAAAAGCTTAAGGGCAGAGAAGGCAAAGTTTGCCTGCAAAAAAAAAAAAAAAAAAAATTGAATAATCATATTTCAGGAAGCAACTCTTCAATCAATTCTGCTAGAAAATATCAACTAATATCTGCAAAAGATTACTTGAAAATTATGCTCTTTTTTATTATTATTATTATTATTATTACTAATATGTGAGGTTTTCAAGTTCTCAGGTTTTTTACTAATATCGGAGATGGTGGCTGTGTTTGGCGGTGGAAGTGGCGACGGCTGGTGCGGGCTGAGTGGTGGCGGAGATGGCTGAGGGAGATGAAGAAGAGGGTAGGGTGGGAGTGGAGGGAGGGGTCGCGTAGGGGAGGTTTTATGGGTTTAATGTAAAATCTCACAAATACCCTTGATAGTTTTAGGATTGAGCAGATTCAAAATTTAATTAACAATTGACTGAAGGAATTTTGGACGGAAGAAGCTACCTCACCAAACATAAATTGTTTTGATATTATGATTTGTAAAAGAATAAATTTTGGACAAAAATCACCAAAGTAAAATAATTTTTGAACTTGTAGAGTCAATTTGCCTTTTTCCTAACGGTTAAATTGAGAATTAACAGTAAATAATATGCTGATAAGTGCATAAAAATAAGAGTATTCAACAAAGGGGTCAAGACTATTTTGAAAGAAAATCCTAACTTTTTAACGCATTGCAATTTACAAGAAATTCTAAGAACTTTTTAACGCATTGCACTGGTGCAAATATTGTACTTCCAAGATTTTCAGGGAGCAAGATGCAATTACGCCATATTGAAATGATCCCTTCTTTGTTCAGTCCCGCTCCTATACGGAATATGTATTTTTTAGTATGTGCGAAATATTTTTTTTACTTTAAGAACAGATGTTCTTATCTTAAGAATACCTGTTTAACATGAAAATGTGTTCTTTTTAAATAATCTCAGACGTCAAAATTTTAATCTAATGAATGAGTATTCGTTCTGCACATGCAGAACATTTTCTATTCCGCATTGGAGCCGTGGTGTTCTTTGTTTTCTTGCTCTTTACTGACCAGACTGTTTAGAAACGACAAAGCTAGATTCAAATAACCGTTCATCTCTTCCTCGTCCACCGGAATCATCTCCGTTCGCCGGCGGTAAACTTCCCACCAGCTAACGAATTCCTTTTCTTCTGAAAACTCTATGGAAATTTAATTAAATTCTCTTTCAATCGTTATCTTTTTCTTTTGCGAATCAAGTTAAGTTGTTTGTGAGTAATTTGGACTTATGTAATAGCAAACACTGGAAATTGAACTTGTCTCTGTAAATTTATTCTAGGAGTGTTCTAAGATGGTTAAGACTAACTGACTAAGTGTTTGATAAAATGTCTGAGAGAAATTTTTACATATTGTTATCTTGTACTATCAGAAAATAGAGATTATCCCATTGGGATCTGTTCATTGGATATTTCCATTTTTAGCTACTGATCCTAAAAGTTACTCAATTGGTAATTGTTTCCGTGATTGATGTTTTCATATTTTGTTCTTAGAGATTGCAGGTTGCCAACTTGTGCTACTATATTTTAAGTTCAGTGGCTTAGTTGAGAATGCTAGATGGCGTGGCTCGTGATTGTGATTTCATTTGTTATAGTCTGGATGGCTTCTTTGTGCAAAATACTATATGCCACTTTCTCCAAACCCGAAGCTTCTTTTCTGAATGGTAAGTGTCGCGTCAACTTTTGATCACATTTTGCATCTACAACCATATTCAATAGAAAAATTAATCCAAAACTTTTGCTGTATACACGGAAATAATTGTCTTGTTTGGTTGGCTTGAGATTTCAATCTTTTTGTTTTTCTTGATGATTAGGTGGCAGTAATTTTGCAAGGAAAAATGTCTTGTTGGTTATTGCACATCCTGACGATGAGACCATGTAAGATCAAAGTTCTGGATTCTTGTGTTACTTGAGAGTTCTTTTAGGCTAACTCTGTGTATCTTTTGTATGTATCTGATTTATATCCATTATGCTAAGGTATTTGAATGGCACTCATATAGACCTGCGTCCATTTTGTTAAGGCATTTGAATGGCAATCTAGCCATATTTTATTCATGTCAACTGTAAATTATTCTGAGTACATTTGATAATCATATGCATACCAAACACTGATCGACTTTGGCTGTAAAAGTTACTAGCAGCTTTAAGATAGCAGGCTCCAGCAAGATTGTTTACTTGAACATGCAATGGCTAATGAGAATATTTTGAACCACAGCCCTAAACCATTTTATGAATTTTCAGATAATAGGTTTTCTCAGTTCATTTTTACAAGATTAAAAGGTGCTAATATTCTATCTTGGAATGCTAAAACTGTACTCAGCTCTTTGCAGGTTCTTCAGCCCAACCATTAATTATTTGACTGCAAGGGGACATAACATTCACATATTGTGCTTGTCAACTGGTAATGCCATTATATTTTTGTGGCTCTCGAGTTTCTCATGCAAATAAAAACTGTGTCAGAGCATAAAAGCATGTTTTGCCATGTACTTGGGGCAACTAGATTGCCTTGGCAACAAAAAGTAAGCTGAGTATTGTTATGGAGAAGAGAAAAAATATTAAATAAATCTAGATTTTAAGTCCAATATTCATCGGAGACTTGATTGATTTGCTTTTAACCTCAAACTTTGCATTTTCTTACTGGTGCATACGATTTTCAGCTTACAGATGTGAAAATTGTTTTCTAGATGATTTTTGTTCTGTTTGCATGATACATTGGCGGTTGTTCTTACCTTAATGGACAAAATAATCTCATTTGTATGTGTGAGTAGATTAACTGATTCCATGTAGGAATTCGATTATTTCGGACTTATGAAGAAATTCCAGGACACATTTCTCTTTATTTGCTATCTTTTACTTTATATTAGTCTTATTCCTGAGTTGAGGAAAGTCCTAGGAGACGGGGATTGCTTCTCTCTGTTTTTTTGCTATGTATATTTCTCTCAGTCACGGTGTGGAGTTTTGATTAATACTCGATTTTCTTTATGGACATATAATTCTCATCATATGTGCCCCATATACCTCTATGTCTAGAAGCATTTTGTTGTTTGTAGGTAATGCTGATGGCATGGGAAACGTCAGGAAAGAAGAGTTGTATCTGGCTTCAGCAGTTCTGAAGGTGTTTTAGATTTGATTCGCATATTTATGTCCTTCATTGTAGTTTGTTTCTTATGCTTGAGATGGATGGAACTATTCTTGCTCCATAGTCACATTAGTGTATTCCTCTTCGTATTCATGCAAGTTCGTTTAAGTTTGCGTTAACTCCTAGCAAAAGATAAAATGTTGCTGCTGCCTAATCTGGTGGACTGTTCCAAAAGGTTTTCTTAGATTTTGTTCCTCACTTTTTCTCTTTCAGGTTCCACTCCAACAAGTAAAGGCTCTTGATCATCCAGATATACAAGTATTTTTCTCAACTGTCTTAAAGGAATTGAAGTGTTATTATAATTATTCTCATTGCTATGACATATATCAGTTTTTCATAAGAGTATAATTGATTCATGTAGGATGGTTTTGGTAAAGTCTGGGATAGTAATTTGTTAGCCAGGATTATCAACGATGAAATACGTTCCCAGTGCTATTGACTTGGTATGATTTGTTTCATGTCTTGTCTATCCTCAATGTACATTTGAATAACTCAGCCAGAAGGGAGTCATCATTCTGGAATCTTTCTTTGAGTGCTTTTTTCATCTTTGGACGCAAAGAGATGTATCATAAGTCATATTGTCAGTAACGGTTTCCTCCTTTTTTGACTCGCCAGGTCATTACTTTCGATAATTCTGGTGTTTCTGGTCATTGTAATCATTGTGATGTACATCGAGGGGTGCGGTGAGTAGACCCTGACTTACATATCCTCTCTTTCACATCAGTATGCAGTTGTTGTGTATTTTCTTCAAACCATTCAATCTTAAGCCAACTTCAACCGTGGAAAGGCACTTGTCACATTTTGCAACATTGGTTCACGTTTCAGTACTCATATTAGTACGTACTAAAGTAAATAAGGACTCTTCCATTCAAACTTTTCCTCTTTCAGATTACAAGTAAAGGATATGCATTAACTTTTCGATTTTACTTTTTTAAGGATATGCATTAACTTTTCGATTTTACTTTTTTACAAGCATGATAAAGCAAGACGTGCCATGTATTGTGAATTAGGGTCCAGCACTTTGGGAAATTAGAAGCAAATGATTAACCTTTTCTAGTGGCCATTTGTTCTGTTGTTTATAATGGTTTTACAAGCGAGTTGATTTATTTGAATCTGTATGGAACCCCCCCCCCATCACACACACACAAAAAAAAGGCATAGTGCTTTTAGGTAATACTAAGTATGAGATATGCAACTTCAAAGGTGTTGAAATTTTCGTTAGTTGGGAGTTTCACTTATCTAGTTCTTTTGTAGGGGTGCGGGTGTCTTTTATAACTTTCAAACTTCAAGAATATTAGTGAAAAGAACTATATATCAAAAGCTTTTACAATCTTATATTTTAATTTTTGACTTTCAATTGACAATTGAGAGGTTTAGATTTCCTAATTCTATTTTGTCAAGATATTGCTCTATTTTTACTAGCATTTATCTTATACTCCCTCCATTTCATAATAGAAGTCTTTTTAGCCTCTCCATCTCTTCCCAAAATGTCCTTTTCCAAAATTTAAGGATATATTTCTAAAACTATCCTTACTATGAAGAGAAAGGGAGATAGATTAGTGGTTGAGACTCAAAAGGGAATAAATTAAATTTCTTAAGGTTTATAATAGGAAAAATACCTCGTCTCCCCCATCCTTAATATATGCTAAAGTACCCAGAAATACTTCTATTATGAAATGGAGGAAGTATCTGGTTTGTTTTTATTTCTTCCGGCTTTTTATAACACGGCATGACAATGTGCAATAATCAAGTTTATCTTTTGTTCTTAACGCAGAAAGCTATTAGAAACTGCGCCATACAAGGTTGATGCCTGGGAACTTGTAAGTTGAAGGTCTTTTCCTTGATAACGGCGTTTCTTTGTGAATCTGATTTTTGGTTGGGGAAAATTCAATCCTGATGGTTTGATCTCTTAGAATGTGTAACAAAGTAATTAGGAATTGTGAATACTCAAGTTGTATTTCATATAGAACAAGTGTTACATATATATACACTCCTAGAAAAATCGAATAGGAAAGTAAATAAAGAAAAGAATCAATAAGGATCAATCAATTCCTAGAATCAATCTAATCCCTATAATTGTGCATATATACCTATACAACATGTGCTAAATGTGCTAATAGGTTGTAACACTCCCCCTCAAGGTGGAGCATATATGTTGATCATGCCCAACTTGCTACAAAGATAATTGACTCGAACTCCATTTAATTCATTTGTGAGAAGGTCGCCCAATTGTTCTCCAGTCTTCACATAACCAATAGAAATGAAACCATCTTCTATTTTGCCACGTACAAAATGACAATATAACTCAATATGTTTGGTCCGCTCATGAAAAACTGGATTATAAGCAATGTGAAGAGCAGCTTGATTATCAAATTACAACTGTGCAGGAATAGAAACTTTAAGGCCAATTTCTACCAAGAGCTGATATATCCACATAATTTCACACGCCGATTGTGACATAACCCTATATTCTACTTCCATGAAACCAAATTCCCTCCCACAAAGACACAATAACCTGTCGTGGATCTTCTAGTCATCTTACGATGCCGCGATTCGAGAATCGGGAAAAGCACTCGATACGAGAGTGGTTGTGATTTTTATATAATATACCTCGTCCGAGTGCTCCTTTCAAGTAGCATAAAATATGTTCTAAAGCGACCTAATGATAGACTGTTGGAGAAGATAAGAATTTACTTACAATACTAACCGAGTAAGAAATATCCGGGACGAGTCACCTGTAAGATAGTTTAATTTCCCCAACCGAGTCTTCGATATCTTTCGGGGGTCTTCAAATAATTCTCCATCTTTCGTGAGTTGAGAATTGGGAAGCATTGGAGCGCTGCATGGTTTTGCTCTCAATTTCCCTGTCTATGTCAACAAATCAAGCACATATTTTCTTTGAGACAGGAATATGCCTTGTTTACTCCTCAGCACTTCAACACCCAGAAAGTACTTCAATATTCCTAAGTCCTTCGTCTGAAATTGAGTCTGAAGAAAAGACTTAAGAGATGATATGCTCACACTGTCACTCCCTGTTATGATAATATCATCTACATAAACAACTAAGTGGATGATACCAGCACTAGACTCTTTGTAGAACACCGTGTGATCTGATATGCTCTTCAACATACCAAACACCTTAATCGCTCACTAAATTTTCCAAACCAAGCCCGCAGACTTTGTTTTAGACCATACAGAGATTTTCGAAGATAGCAGACCTTCCTTTTCATTTTTCCATGCTCCCCCTGAGCAACAAACCCAGGTGGTTGCTCCATATATACCTCTTCTCGAAGATCACCATGAAGAAAGTCATTCTTGATGTCTAACTGATGCAGGGGCCAATCATAAGTAGCTGCCAAAGAAATAAATAGTCGAACAGAGGTTAGTTTTGCAACAGGAGAAAAAGTATCTGAGTAATCAACTCCGTATATCTGAGCATATCCCTTAGCAACAAGCCGAGCTTTCAATCGTGAAATGGATCCATCCGGATTAGTTTTCACTGTAAATACCCATTTGCATCTAATAGCTTTCTTCCTTGTAGGTAAGTCCGTTAACTCCCAAGTACCATTCTCATTTAAGGCATCCATTCCTCTATCATTGCACGACGCCAACTAGGATGACATAAAGCTTCATAAACAGATTTAGGGATAGTGATGAAATCAATGGAAGCGATAAAGGAACACGCAGAATGTGACAAATGATCATAAGATACAAAAGTGGAAATCGGGTAAGTGCATTGACGTTTACCTTTGCGTTGTGCAATTGGAAGATCATCAGTTGACACATGATCAGATAACGAAGTAGTTGGCGTCGGATGTGTGTCAGGAGGAGGTGGACGTCTATAGTAGACTTGGAGAGGAGGTGGGGAAGTAACTGTGGTCGACTCAGCAACGCGATGTTGGTTCAGGTTTGGATGTGGGAAGATAGGCACAGTCAGATTCAGATTCAGATTCACAACTAGGTGCTGGTTCAGATACTAACGGAATAGGAGTAATGATGTAAACTAACAAATCATCATCCTCTCCCCTTACCACTTGAAACGGAAGAAGGAAAGAAAGATGTGTCTTCTAGAAATGTAACATCTCTGGAGACCATGTATTTGTCAAGACTTGGGTAATAACACCTATACCCTTTTTGACGACGAGAGTATCCTAGGAAGACACACTTCAAGGACTTTGGGTCTAATTTAGTGACAAATGGACGAACATCTCGTACAAAGCAAGTACTCCTAAAAAATTTAGGGTCAATGGGATATAATGACTTGGTCGGAAAAAGAGTATGAAAATGAGTCTCACCCTGAAGAACTGATGAAGGCATACGATTAATTAGAAAACATGTCGTTGACACTACATCAGCCCAAAAAGATTTATGAACATTCATCTGAAATAAAAAGAGCTCTTGCAGTCTCAAGAAAATGTCTATTTTTACGTTCTGCTACCCCATTTTGAGATGGTGTATAACCACATAAAGTTTGATGAATAATGTCATTTTGTGTCATAAAGGTTTGAAAGGTTGTTGACAAATATTCTTTTGCATTATCACTCCTTAACGTACGAATAAAGACATTGAACTGAGTTTTAATTTCAGCATGAAAGGCACAAAATATAGAGAATAATTTAGAACGATTTTTCATCAAAAATAACCAAGTCATACGAGAATAGTCATCAACAAATGTAACAAAATACCTAAAACCAGGTTTGGATGGAATTGGACAAGGACCCCAAACATCAGAGTGAACTAACTCAAAAGAAGAATCAGCTCGTTTATTGACTCTAGGACTAGAACTAAGACGGTGATGTTTAGCAAATTGACACGACTCACAATCTAAAACTGATACCTTAGAATACTCGGGACAAAGTTTCTTGAGCAAAGGGAGAGATGGGTGGCCTAGTCGACAATGTGTTTAGAAACCAAAGGAAACACTGGAACACGCAAGCGATTGGCGTGTTGATTTTTCAAGTATGTAGAGTCTCCCAGACACATATCCTTTACCAATAATCTTCTTTGTCGTAAGATCCTGAAACAGGCAATGATCAAGAAAAAACGAGACAAAGCAGTTAAGAGTTCGAGTGATTTGGCTAATAGACAACAAATTGAAAGAAAAATCTGGCAAATGTAAGACATTAGAGAGCGAAAGCTCAGGAGTTAAGTTAACTGTGCCAGACCCAATCACACAAGATGGAGAACCATCAGCTAGGGTTACATTTGTTGGGGTGTGAGATTGATATGTGGTGAAAGAGTTAGGATTACCCGACATATGGTCTGTTGTACCAGAATCAATGACAAATTTGGATGATGAGGAAATAAGACATGTATTGGAATTACCTGAATTGGCCATAGCAACAAAAAGGGTAGATGAAGAACCGAAATTACCAAATCAAGCATGTATATGTGCTTCTGAGTCGCCAAGAAAGTCACAGCCGAAATCCCAATGCCGATATGAGTAATGGAATCCCGATGTCGAACAACTCTCAGCCCAAAGTAGAGAGATCCTAAAACGAGACCTAAACCCAAATTTTGACAATTTTCAGATTGCCACAAACGAGTATCTCACTCAAACCCTAATTCACTATTGCTCTGATACCATGTAACAAAGTAATTAGGAATTGTGAATACTCAAGTTGTATTTCATATAGAACAAGTGTTACATATATACACACTCCTAGGAAAATCGAATAGGAAAGTAAATAAAGAAAAGAATCAATAAGGATCAATCAATTCCTAGAATCAATCTAATCCCCATACAACATGTGCTAATAGGTTGTAACAGAATGTATAAATGAATCAATTGGACTGAATTTTCAAGATCATAGCAGTGTAGAGTTTTACATTCAGGTTAAACTGCTTGCTGTAAATTACTACCGAACACTTCCATATGATTGGCCAATAAAAGAAAATAAAAGGAAAAAAGACCTCTGCACACGAGTGTTTTCCAGTTTCATGCTTAATTTTGTAAAATTTTCAGACCTGAACTTGAGTTTTTGTTTCTTTTTACAATGACTCCCAGGTTAGCACCAACATATTGCGCAAATATAGTGGTCCGGTTGACATCTGGGTTTCCATGTTACATGCTAGACAAAGTCCAAATGGTCAGGTGCATTGCTTGTTGAACGAACACCCAAAGAAAAGCTATGGTGCAATGGCTCAACATGGAAGCCAATGGGTTTGGTATCAATTATTCTATTTTTCATATCTTATTTGAGAATTAATTTACTGCACTCTCTTGCAATAGTTTGCTTTCAAGTTTCTTCTTCATGTCGATGATCATAGAGTATTTTCGCAGGTTTAGGAAGCTTTTTGTGTCGCTTTCAAGTTATACTTATGTTAACACTCTTAAGATGATCAAGTGATAGTTAAGGTATAGGCATAACTGAAGTATATGTTTCAGTTATATTATGCAATATTCTTGCTTTCCTTGCAAATATTTTCTTATGCTCTACTCTTTTTGCTTGTCTCTCTGCAGAATGAAACTTAGTTCATTGAAGCAATTCAGATGGAATTCAATGCTTCATTTACAACTTATATGCTTTACATGATTTGCAGCACTTGATACGCTTACATGACATTTCAGCTTCAGGTCTCCATTCTCTTTGGATGCTCCACATTTACTCTTCTTCATTATAGATGAAGATCAAGGAGCCAAACAGATTGCAGATTAGAACCAGAGTTAGTATGCAGCATGAAAGATTTTTGACAAATTGTTTGAAAGATTGTGTCAATTTCTTAGCCTTTTGCATAGGTTTTCTAACCCATCAAATCGTATTATGTTGTTGTTGAATCCTGAAAAGAAAAACAATTTATCGGGGGAATGAGAGTGTTTCTCTGTGTCACACCCCGTAACCAAGGTCGATGACATGGCAGTGTCTCATTGGTTGATGAAACACCAAAGCCGACAAACAGAGTTACTAAAAGGAATTCAATTATGATATAATCCAAAGACAAGAGTTAAGTAGCGGAATTAAATTATTCTGAGTGAAATACTAAGTATTACAAATGAAAAAGGTTCAACAATACTATAAATGAAATAGTTCTACGAATAAGCGAATAAAAGAACTAAATCCGTTTAGGGATCACTCTTCATGTTCCCCTTCACATGCTCTACCAACATCATCAATGTAATCGTCATCACCTGCACAATAAGCGGATGGACTGAGCTCCGGTGCTCAGTAGGGACCAGATATTCACAAATAATAAACACAAGCAGGCACATAACACATTCCCAAAATACAAGTGAAACAACAAGTAAGCTAAATAGTCACATTCTTCGCATCTAAACGCTTTCACAATCGAATGTATGCAAAGCACCACGCTTTACCAACACAATACACTCCATCACTACATCGTTTAGACACTAGGAACATCACTACCGCTATGACACTAAATCCCGCAATTCGAGCTCAATCGTCTATTCACTTATTAATCAACAATGATCATGAATTGCCCCGGTTATAGTCCAAACTAGGGACGACCCCAAGATGTTTCAACACGTGGGTTCAGTATGACCCCCTGAACTAAGGGTCCAAGGTTTAAGGATCCATTCTATGTATTGCCTCATCATCCCTCACCAGGGACTCCACAAAACCGTTACAGTCCCAATGATCTCCTCATCGGGTTAAGGCCCTGGATGTTTCACTGTTCACTTAGACCACAAAGGATCTTCTTATATGACTCGATATTCGAATGAATCCTGCTAATCAATCGTTCATAGACAAGAGCTCAAATAGAAGGCGACGACTCGGTCGACCAAAACCAAAAAGGACTGAATGACGACAACCAATTAGGACGACCCAAGCGATAATCGTTTAGACAAGTTCATAAAATATGAAATTAACAACCCACGAATCACATTATCACTTAACCACATTTACATCATTTAAAGTTAAGTATAATAAAACAGTAAAACGATACAAAATTCAGATTATAAAGCAATTAGACCAACTCATAGCAATTTCGAAATATTCCAAAGCGATAAAAATCAATTCATGCAATTGATTCATAAATTTAACAATTCATGCAATATATGATGCCCAATCACTACCAAATATATAACCCAACATAACTCACTGATTATACATGATTAATTGCGATAATTAAAAGACGTAGGGGTCCCTACCTCTTACGAAGACAAAAATAACAGAAAAACCAAACAGCACTGCACAGTCTTACTCTCGGAGCTATAACTTCCTGCTTGGGAATCGGAATGAAGTGCCGTCTGCGCTCACTCAAAGCTTATACAATTATCTTCGATCTGATATATTATAGACTGAAAACGGATAAGTAACGCTCCCTCGGTGATCTCTCAAAGTTCTGGACAGAATCTCACAAAATATTTCTCAAAAACCTTCTGTTTGCTTACTGTGTTTCTCGGCCAAGAGTCCTTGAGAACCACTGACCACGAAACTCTTAATATATAAAAAAAACACTGATTTCCTTCTTTTTATTTCTTTCCACAACAAGCACAAACAATATATATAAGTATCTTTCTCTTTTCTCTTTTCTGCTAGTGAACGAAGTAGTATATAAAGGTACTGTTTCTTTTCTTTTAATTACTAAAACCCCCCAAACTGATGCCCCTTGATCTCCACGCCCTTTATTTCATTTTTTTTTTTTTTTTTCAGTTTGTTGCCTTTCCCATTTCCCCGAGATAAAGGCCCCCTATGCCCCATGATCTCCACAACCGCTTTTCCTTTTAATTCTTTTTTTTTTTTTTTATTTTTTTTTTCCTATTCCAAATATTCATCTAATTATATTAATCATCAAAGTAAATTAAAATTAAATCCCAACTACAATAATGTCCCAAATAAAATGTACACATAATAAAAACTCGTAACATGTTTTTTTTTTTTTAATTAAATGGACACATAGTCACATAATCACACGAAATAAAATACTAGATTTCATAGTTACTCGCTAAAAATTAACTACACGTAAAATATCGCGAAGCAAAAGTTACGGGTTTCACACTCTGTGTGTAACAGATGCTATAAATTTCTCTTGATTATGTTCAAAGTGATAGTTTTCTCTTGATCATGTTCAAAGTGATTGTCTTTAAATCTATCTGCGCCTCTGGTTGTTTTTCAAGGGTACTTCGAAATGGAAGCGAAAATCCATTTACAGATTTCTGTTTCCCAATGGCCTGAATTTGATGTGAGCTATGATTCTACTGTGAGAATAACTGCTCGAAATGACAAAAGTTAGAGATAATAAGGTTCTCAGTTCTCTCTAGGCTCTTGAATCTACAGCAGAATAGGAGTTTTTTGGACACACATGTAGAACGTAATGGTACCTCAAGCCCTAGGACCTAAATATCCATCAGGGAAGTTTTGAGATGGGAAGACAAATAAAAAGTTTAGGCATTGCCTATCTTTCTTCAATATCATGGAGTTTATACAGGGAAACTTAAATCCATAGCTGCATTTTGTATAAAAATCTTGCAGGAACTTTGCTGTCTGGTAATCGAGCTTCAGTCAGGTTTCATGATCCCTTCTCCTAAAACTTGCAAAAGGTTCGAAATTTTCTGTTTCTGAAATTGATGGTCTTTGCTGCATTTCTGACCTGTGACTTATGGAGGTGCCAGATCTCACAGAACCTTCTTTAGGCTCCGGTGGCTTCACATATTGCTGCACCACCAGTACCTGAAATGCGGACTCAAACTCTGACGTTACCAGAAGATCCCCAATAGGCCCTAGCTCCGGACAGTCACACCAGTCGGCGAGGCCTGCTGTAAGTGGAGACACCATGCCTCGTCCTTTTCCTACTATATAGAGGTCATACCGGATGCGGTCCAATTCTTTTATTGCGTTAACAGTTTCTTCTTCATCGTTAAGCACCCGTTCGATGTAGGATATTGAATCATCATTGACTGTTGAAATCTTGAATTTGTTCAAGAAATCATCATCCAGAAGCTTTTCTCTCTCCCCATCGATTTCAACAGCCACATAGCATTTCTCTACAAAGTCCATTTCCTGCATGAACTCTGAACCTTCTGCATCTTCTCCTGGAATAAACCTGACCACTGTTAGACTGATATCCGAATGTTCAGACATCCTCCATGCATAGGCCAATGCTTCCCTATCATCAGGACCTCCGAAAAATAGCACGACAATGTTACGAGCACGTGCACGTGCTTCAGAAAGTCCACGATCAATGAACATACCCACAGAGCAAGGAGCATTGGCCAGCACACCCTCGTTGACATTCCGAATAGCTGGATTCAGATCTTCCATTTCTCCACCAGGACCATGTTGCTTGTGGAAAGGGAGCATAATTAAGGCTGCCCTCTTTTCTTTGGCAAGGCTGCAAATATCTTCATCCATTGTTGAGTAAGCTGACCTAGCAGTGAGTACCTGTGTGGAAACTCCTTCAGATCTTAGCTCATAGTTGTTAAATGCATTGATTATTTGATCTGTTGATGCTTCCACATGGCTTTTAGGATTTCTAGGGCCTGATCTTCGGGAATTATGAACAATCAGCATGGCAGCAGCACGTCCAAGTTGCTCAACAAGGTGAAGTGCGAAGACACTAATTGGAGATCTTTGAGTGGAATTCGAAGCTTCCAGCAGGTTGATGATTGGGGTCACATTGTTTGTACCATGGATACAGGCAAGAATCCGGAGCTCGTCCTCTAGTTTTGCTTTTTGTATAGTCCTCCTCTTGTAAGGTACCAAGTTCTTAGATGGCGGTACATGATTGTGACCGGAGTGACAACCATCGTCATCACAAGAACGGCCATCACCATTAGGGAATAAGTCTGTGTGCTCAAAGCCTGTTTAGATGTACACAAACATACACCCTTGTTGGTTATAATTGATACCTAACTAGTATCGATTTCATGTTCTTTTTAGCTAACCAGAAATGACAAAACCATTGCTATTGATTTTATGTGTGCGTTTATATATACATTGTGCATGTGGTGTCTGGATCTTCTATCTCACTTTCTATCCATTATTATGTAGAACCTAAGGGGAAAAAGTGGGACACGTGACAGTTCTTTATGAATGACGAGATAGAGAGTTTGATAGATGATTCCCAACCATGTGTGTATGTGTATGTTTGAGAGAAAGGTAGAGATAAGTAGTTTTATTTCAGTCCAGTATCATTATCCTACAAGTTAGTTCTACACCAATAGATGCAATACATGTGAGCAAAGAACCAACTGTGAAAAGAGAGAGTTGACATGAGTTGATTGTTTTTGCCCATGTGTATTGCGTCTATTGGTGTAGGACTAACTTGTAAAATGTTGATAAATTAGTCATGAACCAAAATAAAATTACTTGAGAGAGAGAGAGAGTACCTCTTGGGTCTGACCAACTTCAAGAATGATCATAGCCATGACACTCTTAGTATTGGTAAGTGTCCCAATAGCAATTGCTTCAACAGGTTGCAAGTCATGTATGAATGAGACTATAAGAGCCCCTAAAACCTTGGCACCAAAAGCCAAAATTATAATTACTATAGCCAGGAATGAAGATGAATCAGTGGAGATAACATCAATATTAGTTCTTAGTCCACAAACCACAAAGAAAAGTGGCATTAGGATTCCCAACACAAAGTCTTCAAGTCTCTCAACAAGTGTATGTTGAAGAACATCATTAGGAATTATAAGTCCAAACAAAAATGCCCCAATCATAGGGTGTGTTCCACAGGCATCTGTGATGACCCCAGATATAGCAACCCCAGTTAGAATTGAGCAAATGTAGAACTCACTATACCCTTGCCCTTCCGGCGTTTTCCGGACAATCCAATCAAGAGCAGGACGGATTTGGTAGACACAGAGCATGACATAGGCAACAGTAGAGAGCAATGTCCAGTGAATGTTGTATTTAGAGCCGGTTATCGCTAACCCTAATGCTAGAAAAAACCAAGAACCAAGATCATGGATTAGGGCAGAAGCCAAAGCTGTTTTCCCAATCTCACTGTGTGTAAGTTTGTGCTTTTCAAGAATCTTAGCAAGAACTTGATACCCTGTTACAGTAAGAGAAGCTCCCCAGAAATAGAAACCTGCTTGGTTTGGTTCATTTACAAAGACGAAGAACAAGGCGGAACCGGTGATCATAGGCAGGATAGTCCCGGCAATGGCAACGTGAACTGCTTTTGTTCCGGAACGCGATATCGCCCTCACATCCATCTGTAGTCCCATGATGAATGCATAGAACACAAGGGCATAGTGAGCCATTGGTTCTAATACCCTTAAGTTGTAGTTTGGGAACATTAGTTTTCTGTATCCATCGATTCTTCCAAGTCCTGAAGGTCCCAATAGTATACCACCCTAGAATGTCATCATGTATCAGCACTAATGAAAACATGAAATTCATAAAATTATTTACCTTTGATTCCTCAATTGTTCGTTTTATACATAGGTAATGTAATATTTCTGCTCACAAATATTTATTCTATTTTCCCACCGAATACTAATGCAGCCTTCTAATCTAATCGAATTGAAATGTTTCCTTCTTACCTCAAAAGAACAACAAATTAATATTCCCATGTTATAGAACTTTTTTCATGAAAAAATTAAATAAAAAAAAATGTATAATACTTACAAGAATTTCAGCGACAAAAGGAGGTTGATTGAAAGGTTTAAGGGCAAGAACAGAGAGACGAGTGGAGAAAATGGCAAGGGTAATTTGGACAAGGAAAAGAGGGACAATAGGAGTCAAAGGATCAGGACCTTCCCAAACTCCATTAAATCTATATATTGTTTCTGCATGGCATTGTATCACTTTATTCAATTCTGTATAATTTACAGCCAATGGCTTATCCATATTTTCACTCTTCCTCCTCCTTTCGCCGCCGCCGCCGCCCTGCCACCTCCTCTTCCTTCTTCTTCTTGCCTTTGTAGGAGGACATTAAGATGTTGATCAAAATGGGATAAACTTTCTAGCCACCTTTTTGCATTGCCAAAAATGAATGGTAATCCGATATCTATGGGGTTCTTGTGGGGTGTTAAATATGTCATCTGGTAGTTTGTTTGAGAGGGTCAATTTTTAGATAAACTATGTTGGTCAAATATATATTCTCAAACTATAACTAAAGTATGGTAAATTATCAAATTAATTCTTCTTTAGAATTCATACAAATATCTTGTTGTTTTAAAACATTATCTCCCCATGAATTCATCCATTTTAATTAAGTTCCATTTCCTAACCAAAAGTTAGCAACATCTTCTTCTCAAAATATGTAACTCCAATTCAGATATACTCCCTCCAAAACTCAAATTATCTGTCCACCTTGTGTTTTGCTCGGGGATTAAGGTTTCATCAAATTCTAGTGTGATATAGTCAAAAATGTCAAACATAACCCTATTTAATTTTACTACCAATTTAATTCTACCTTATTTTTTTCTCTCTCTATTCATCTTTATCCAACATTTAATGTAAGTGGTAGGATTGAACAAATCATTATTAATGAGCTAATTATTTAGAAATTTGACATGTAATTTAGGACAGATTAAAAAAAAAATGTAGACAGATAGATAATTTGGAACAGAGTTAGTACAAACAAAACCTTCCAGTCAAATTAGTTAAGGCAAATTCGCAGGCTAAAGGCATCACTTGGGCTAATTGGATTTGATCGGAACTAAATTAGTTTGGTCAAATATCTAAATATCAGAGGGAAAAAAATAATGGTTTGTCATGCAAAGCAAAAAATACTTGTGCACCTCTTCTAATTCAAAAACAAAATTGGTACTATATAATGAATTTGACATACAAGTAATAGAAAAGAAATAGATCAAAGTCAAAGACTTTTTTATTTAAAAATTACAAATAATAATAATTAAATAAAGCATTACTCTATACTAAACATACTCCACATTCTTTTAAGAGTCCCTCAAAAGTCTCCAAACCAGGCATTTCTCCTCCATTTTCTCTATGAATCAAAACTGCATTTCCCATCTTCTCCTCCTCCTCCTTCATCTCCTCATCCAAATTAACCAATTCATGAAATTAGGGTTTTCTGAGAGAATTTTTCAGGAAGAAAATGGGCCAGCAGACGTTGATCTACAGCTTTGTTGCTCGGGGAACGGTTGTATTAGCAGAGTACACGGAATTTACAGGCAATTTCACCACCATTGCCGGCCAATGCCTTGAGAAACTTCCTGCTACCAACAATAGATTCACCTACAATTGCGATGGCCATACCTTCAATTATCTTGTTGATAATGGTTTCAGTAAGTCCTTTCTTTCACTTTTTACAGTAATCTCTTTATAATACGAATTAATTGTCATAATAGGAAGTCCGATTTTTAAGTTCACTACAGTATATATCTCGTTATGGACCTTGTACTGTGCCGTGGTGGTGGTGGTGGAGAAGGAAGATCAAAATTACTTAATAATCAAAGATGCAGACGATGACCTCGTAATCCGTGCGGAAAAAATTAAGCGTATGAGAATCCCACATCGGTCGCAACAGAAACACAATGCTAGTTTATAGAAAACAGAATGGTGACTTACAGGCACGACCTTACTTGAACAGGATCTGTTCTATAGGCTCGTACCTCTGTGTCCTTGAGTTCTAAGGAGACAGGAAACCAAGCTTGGTGGATGAGTTGTAGCTACTTGACCAGGGTGTGACTAACGGCTAACTGGCTACTGGCTGGGATTGCTGTAGATGATCGCTCTTGGTCGGCTTGCCAATCAGGACGGTTGAGTAGCTGTCTGACAAGCTTTCAATTCTTTTTTTCTTTTTTCCCGCAGATTTTAGTTGTATGTGAATCATCTATCAATAAGATCACATAAAAAAAATTTCTTTCTGTTGTTAATGCACAATTCAAATTCACAAAACTTGGTTTTAATGTTCAAGAATAATCCTAAAGCTGAAATACGTAATCTCCAGTTGCTGAGGAGCTGTTCTGCTAAGCACAAGGGGAAAACTATGCTTCATCTTGATATACAACTACTTGGAGCATTTCATTATCCTAATCTTTTGCGAGAGTACTAATTCAGTTCCGTCCTAATTGTGCCAGAGTTATATAGAAATGCTTTTCAGAAAAAAAAATTAAATATTTATGCAGACAATCAGTAAGGTTGCGACATGCACGTATCGAGGACCAATAGGTTGGGTCCAGGAAGATATGATCTCCCCACCCTTCTAGTTCTCGCATCTTTTTTGGGCTCTACTTACACTAGTAGGGTTACTGAGAAAAAAACATTGCCCGTCGAGAAGGGTCATAGGCCCAGAACCAATAGGTCAAATCCATATGTCAACTTCCCCAAAATGAATCATTTTTACAAGGATCTGAAAACTTTTTTTGAGGAGAGGATTAGTAATTTAAATTAACTGGGGAAACATCTCAATATATAAATGATTTGTTGCTTTATTGAAGTGTCTTTGTATCTATCCACTCATGATATCACAGGTCAATTATCTTCACATGGATTAGGGAAGTTAGTTAATAACTTAATATGGTTAAGCCAATAACTTGTATGTGTTATTCATCAAAAAAAAAAAACAATAACTTGTATGTACTTTGTATTTTCTTTATGTGTTATGCATTAATACTAAGATGACTTTGACTCGTGTTAATAAATTTTCGAACTATTACTCTTTACAACATAAAAAAAATTGAAATTTTACTATTGTACTACGTTTATGCATTTCATACAATACTGGAAGATGGTGCAAGTATTACTATTTTCTGGAAAGGGAGAAGATTTATCAATTCTGTTGTACAATAATAAAGAGAATATAAGGAAATTCAGAAATTAACTTTCTTTTTTAATGGAAAATAGACCTATTATTTAAAACACTAGGAAAAGAAAAGAGAGCCTATTTTCATTAATTATCATTTGGCAAAAAGTAAGCTGCTTTCTGTTTCAATTGCAGCCTATTGCGTTGTTGCAGTTGAATCTGCAGGAAGACAAGTTCCCATTGCTGTCTTAGAGCGTATCAAGGAGGATTTCAACAAAAGATATGGTGGCGGGAAAGCAGCAACCGCGAGTGCTAAAGTCCTCAACAAAGAGTTCGGGTATTTTTCCTTGTTCTCGAGATGTTCAATTCTGGATCTTTTAACCGCTTAGACAAATACCCGTTCTTTCTATGGCAGGCCAAAGTTAAAAGAACACATGCAATATTGTGTCGACCATCCTGAGGAAATTAACAAGATTGCTAAGGTTAAAGCTCAGGTTAACGAAGTAAAAGGAGTGATGATGGAAAACATTGAGAAGGTAAAAAATGTTCACCAGTTTTCTTTGTAGTAAGAACGTTCTTTATTGGCAATCAATATATGCCACATTCCAATTGTTGCTTCCAGTGTTGTTAAGGCCTGCGCGAGGCATATCACCTCAACATCTCAGGCGCCCGTCAAATCAAAATTCACATGATATATATATATATAAAGGCGTGCGCCTCAAGGGTCTTTGCGCTTTTGTGCGCCTTGAGGCCTTAACAACACTGGTTGCTTCTTGCTGCACCTTTCTTTCTAGTCTATCCATTTTGTTTATATTTGGACTCCATTTGCTCAAGCCAAACTTTCCTTTTCTTCTCTTCTTTTCTTCTATTAGGTTCTTGACCGTGGTGAGAAGATCGAGCTGCTGGTGGATAAAACTGAGAATCTCCGGTCACAGGTTAGTCTAGAGAGCTTAATAGCCATTTTAAATTGAATACATCTTATTGTAGATTTTGCTGGAAGAGAATTAACATCTTATCCTTGTATCCGTGAATTTATTTTCCTCTCATTGGAATGTCATAGTAAGATTATTATTTTTGGGGTTTCCCAGGCACAAGATTTCAGGCAACAAGGAACCAAGATGAAGAGAAAACTGTGGATTGAGAATATGAAGATAAAACTGATTGTGTTTGGTATCGTCGTAGCGTTGTTTCTGATAATCTTTTTGTCCATCTGCCATGGTTTTAAATGTACTTAGTATCACAAAGAATTGTTATATTTTGCTGCCATGATTAGGATTTCCAAAACACCAGATTGGTTTATCCTGTTATTTTAGATGTTGATCATCATGCAATTGGTACTTATTGGTCACAGCTTTACTTAAGCTGGCCTTTGATAGTTGAATGGATATCTTTGGTATTTTTTTTGTTTTTTTTTAATTTGATGTACATATTTAAAGCTTTAGAGATTTTTATATCCACATAATTCATTCCCCGGATTAAAAAATATAATGCTTAGATGAAATATACCATTTATTTTAAAAAGCGACATTCATCAAAATAATTATTGTTGAATTGTTTTGTGACCAGCAAACGCTTTTGATATTTTTTTTTCTTCTTCCTTTCAAAACTTGAAAAAGTTTTCAATTTTCCCTCCAAAAAGTACGGATATTAATAGCAAACCAACTAGAAAAAGGGCTCCACTAAAAGAGACAAAAAGTGTAGGTCTTTTGATGAATTTGATTTTCTTTTTATCCTTTCTTCTTTCTTCTCTTTAGTCAACGCTCAACGCCACGAAGCAGTAGATTGACTTTTGAATCTCTTCACAAAGAAAAATTTAATCTTATAATCAGATCTTTATCGGATCTAGCTACATAATCACAATAATTTTTATAACCATAATTTTCCCCCCTATTTTTTCTCTTACTAACCTAGAGAATGCATTCTTGATGATGGTAGTAAGAAACCAAACAATAAATTGTCATTACCAGTTTGTCAATAGCCAAGCCCGATGAAAAAAATAAAAGAATACTTCTTTTTAGTAATTGATAAGGAGTATTCTTGCTCCATTACGTGTAATAAATGGCCCCACACAAATAAGATGAATCAATGAATAATCCAACAACTCTTAGATTTTGAATCTGTCACTGAATATATAAGTTACTAGTATAACTCGATGAGTCGCTTTTTAACATTTTAAAATCATCATCTAACTTCCAAACCGCCAGTATACCACTGAGAACGCTCATCCCTGTCGATGCAGTCGTTTTCGTTTTGTAATAGATGTACAAAGTGTGCTTGAAAGAAGGTGCAACAAATTTCTCCGGCAAGAAATGCGATCAGAAAGTAAGTAAAGATCAAACTTAGTTTGGATAGAACAAATATTATCCACTCATAACACATTGTTTTTATACAAGTGTATTTTTTTTTTAAATGTGTCGTACATAGGGGTGTCAATCGAGCTATGTGAGCTGAGCTTGGCATATCTCACGCTCAGCTCACATAAAAATTCAAAAGCTCATGCTCACGCTCGACCTGAAAAGCTCATAAACCTTGAGCTCACGCCACTCACATTTTAACACAAGCTCGAGCTTAGCTCACGAGCTTCCCAAACTCACTTATATTAGCGAAGAAAACGAAAATCCTGTCTCAAGAATAGCATAATATAATGAGTCTTAAAATTAAATTTGGACAAGAATACACTAAAAGAAGCAAAAGTTTCAGAATTGTTTGATATGCTAATAAAAGGAGTCTTATATAAAAAAAACAAAAAATAAGAGAATCTATGCACTTAAAATTTTAACAAATGATAAATTTGCAAATTTCAAAAGATTGATTTAATTCCATTGTCGGTGGCAATTCCAATTTTGACAATCCCATTGAATTCTTCTACACCATTTCACTTTTTGTTGTGATTCATCCCAATGTATTTTGTACCGTATTTTCCCACGCTGTCTTTTCCTGTTTTCTCTCTTCCTTAACTTTTGTACCTATCTCTCTCCTGTTGTAAGACTCCTTCCTTATTATAATCTCCTTTCTACCCAAAAAAAAGATTATTGAGTTAATCCACACATTATAATTATAATTATAATGTATATAAGTTTTTTTAAATTAGTATTATTAGTATATATATAATATTTTAATTATATTAATCTTATTCGGGTTCGAGCTTTTTTCGGGCTGAGCGGGGTCAAGCTCACGCTCAGCTCACATAAGAAGCGAGCTTGAATATTAAGCTCACGCTCACATTTTTTCGAGCTATGTGAGCCGGGTTCGGGCACCCCTAGTCGTACAAGTATATTTTTAACCAACTAAACTAACACATCATCATGAGTACTATAAATAAACACGTTTAGAATCGTTTATCTCTATCTCGTCAATAAAAAATTACCATGCGTTAATTTTTTAATTAAAAAAATTATAACTTAAAAAAAATTAGTGGAACCTCAAACAAAATTAACACATGTCAATTTAATGAAACAGAGAACGAAATACAAAATGGGGACAAACGAATTTTTTACCAAATAAACAATGTGAACAAAAAATATAAAAAATAAAAAAGATAATATGCAATTTAATTACGTTTGCAGTTGCAATTTAGTGCACATTATATTTTTTTCTATGATTTCAGTCCAAATATAGATCAATTTCATTGTGGGACTGCGCTTTACGACCACTTGATTCACATCCAGTCACATCACAGTTTTGATTAAAATAATAAAAATATTCCCCCTTTTGGTGCATTGTTTGAGGCATTTTTATTGTTTTTTAATCAAAATAGGGGATGTGGTTGATTGTGGATCAGTGATCTATGTCCCCCACTCAGAGCCAGAGTCTATATCGAATTTTTCCCAAATATATTCCCTTTCAATGTTTTTTGTTCGCATGTGGCAGAATCTGCAAAATTCCCCCGCATGAATACTAAAAACATCAAACAAAAATAAATATGGAATTAAAATCATCAAAAAATAGCATGGGGACTAATTTGCAATTTAAACATTAGTTTAAGAATGGTTTTTTTGCGTTACATGTGAGCTGAGACGCGGGATTCGGAAAAGAGAGAGGTATCAGAATTAACATTGCCAAATTTGATCTTTTTCTTCTTTTTTTTTCTTCAAGAAAGTTTGAAACGGAAGAACCCTTTTCTTCACATGCAAGGAAAGTGCAAAAAGTAATTAGCTTTGATGTGATTTTGTATGTTCAATTAATTTATTTATTTATTTTATTGCCAGAAAAGTTGTGTTTTTTCTTGGTGGGATTTCATTTTGATGTTTTGATTCTTATGTGCAGGAATTTGAAGTTTGAGCATTTGTAACTGGGATTTGGATCATTAATTCTGGGCGGTTCTTGTTTTTGTTTTATTTTTAATTTCCTCTCCTATTTGAGTTTTGATCAATGGGGGGAGGAGAATCTGATAATGTCAAAGGGCTTATTTTGGCTATATCCTCGAGTGTTTTTATTGGTTCTAGTTTTATTGTCAAGAAAAAAGGCCTCAAAAAGGCTGGATCCAATGGCAATCCAGCAGGTACATTTTTTGCCCTTTTTTTTTTTTTTTGGTTGCCTTTTGTCTTCACTTATATTTATAATTGGGCAGTATTTGATTTTGAAACGAAATGTTTTGCGTTTCATAAATGTTGTTGCATTGTTTATGAGAAATCAGAAATGTGAGTTGAAGCTGAAATTTTTGTGTTTGCCTTTTTGTTGAGTGCAAACTTGCATTTTCTTTATGAAATGCCAATTACTATGAGATTAGATTAGTCAAAATCATTATTTGCATAGAGAATCTTTTACATCTATGTTTGATTATTTGAACCATTGAAATTTTCCTATGATCATATTTCCTTTATTATTTTTTCAGGCTCAGGAGGATACTCATATTTGAAGGAACCGTGGTGGTGGGCGGGGTTACTTACAAGTAAGGAATTTTGTCAAATGCAAATACAATCAGTTGATCATCTCTTGATTCAAAATCCCTTTTTTTTTCTAGTGATATTTGGGGAGGTAGCTAATTTTGCTGCATATGCTTTTGCTCCGGCAGTCCTTGTGACTCCGTTGGGTGCTTTGAGTATTATTTTCAGGTACTTTCATCAGATATCATCACAGTTTAGAATCCTTTCTTTTGTTTGAAATTGAATGGTCTCATCTTTCTATATGATTCGTTTCCAGTGCAGTTCTAGCTCATTTTATTTTGAAGGAGAAGCTTCATCTATTCGGTGTGGTTGGTTGCATTCTGTGCTTGGTGGGGTCTGTCAATATAGTAATACATGCTCCGGTAGAAAAGGATATTCATTCTGTTAAAGAGATATGGCACCTAGCAACAGAACCAGGTATCCTTGTACATTTTAACCATAGTATTTCTTCTTGCTGGACTGATGATGAGTAAATCTTGTTGAAACAGGTTTCATCATCTATACTTGCGTGGTTCTGATTCTGGTTGTCGTCTTAATTTTCTATTTTGCACCACTTTATGGCCAAAGGAACATGGTCGTCTTCATTGGAATTTGTTCGCTCACTGGCTCTCTCACGGTTTGTTCATTTCCTTAATACTTCATATCCCTAAAAGCTTTAGATCTTGCCCTTGGTCGTCTCTTATGCTATTTTGCCTCTGTTTGTTCCCTTCTCTACTACCGGTTTTATAGGTTATGGGTGTGAAAGCAGTTGCAATTGCTCTGAAGCTAACATTTTCAGGACAAAATCAATTTAAGTACTTCCAAACATGGTTCTTCACTATATATGTGATCCTGTTTTGTGTTTTGCAGCTGAATTACTTGAACAAGGTACACACATTTGAAGTTACAACGCAAGTTTGTTTCTCGAGGGTTAAAAAAAAACTGTTTTTTTTTTTATATTAGCAACTTCTTTTTTATATAGTTTTGAGTACTTTTGTGATTTATTTCACTCGCTACAAGGTCGTTGAAGAAGAAATCGTGTATTTCACGATAAAGGAAAACAAATTATTCTGAGCTTGACTGGCAGAATGAGAACAGATTCTGATATCACTATTACTGTTTATTTAATAGTATCGGATATTTTAGACTTGTAAAAGATACTTGCAAGGTTATCCAGGGTTATTGGGAGGCATCCTTCCGAGCTCAATAACAATGACAACAGAAAAAGTGGGGAAAAAAAGATGAAAAATAGGAAGGGCTTCTAATAAAATTACCAAAATTTGCAAAATATTATCCGTTAGGTCTAGAGGGAGATGCACTTGCACCAATAATATTTTCAACTCTTCTGCAACATCATTGTATGGAATTCATTATATCTTGTTTGCTTTACGCTGTTATATCATATTTGCTTGGAAAAATCTGCAATGTAATCTTTAAATCATCGTTGCAGGCCCTCGATACCTTTAATACTGCTGTGGTTTCTCCGGTGTACTATGTAATGTTCACTACACTGACCATTGTTGCTAGCATTATAATGTTTAAGGTACTTATCTTCCTTCAAGTTAGCGTCTACATATCTTTTCGTTACAAGTTCATTGATCATTATAATGATGTTAAACGATTTATAAATGTGAAAAATTAGGACTGGGACAGCCAAAATGCATCAGAAATTGTCTCTGAACTAGTTGGATTCGTGACAATACTATGTGGGACGTTTCTTCTGCACAAAACTAAGGACATGGGAGGTAGTAATTCCGTTAGTACTCCTAGAATAACCTTGGGGAGCCCAATATTTTATCCAACGCAAGAAGATTCAAGTCCTAGAGTGGCAGGGGTTTGAGATATGTGGGCATTGGGGATGAAACGTTGTATTCATCTTGAGAAGAGATGTCGCGAGCATCTGCAGAAGCCGAATGCTAACTTGGAATCGAAGAATGGGAAGAAAGACATTGGAAATGAAAAAAAAATGCTCCATATCCTTGGATAAGCAAGAAAGAATGTATTTCCACTTGTTATATCCACAAAAGGATATGGTGGAAAGAGAGAGACAAAAATTTGCACAGAATCTTTTGTTTATTACACTAAGTTTTGTGCTTTAGATGAATTTGAATGTACACATTTTGCCATAGGGATGAAATTGTAATTTGGACTCCCCTTTAAAAGAATACATGTATATGATACCAGCAATGTCATGCTTTCAGGTTTTTTTCTAAAACATTGTTATTATCATTTATTTATGAAATTGCTAAAACATTATGGTAAGGAATTTGGCTAATATGCTTATAGGGGTATTCTTGATTACAATATCAGCTTCATTTCTCATACTGGAACTCCCTTCTGCATTCAGCTTCACCATATGTGGTTCGATTACAATATGGTTCGATTAGATGCAATTTTGGACAGAAAGAAGAATGATGTTTTAGAGTTAGAGCTAAACCATCAAGTCCCTACCCCATTCCTATCCTTTTTTAAATAAATTTCAAAAAGAGATATTAGCCTTTTTTGCCCAATAACTAATTACGAATTTCCGTTTTTGCCCAAATTATATTTAATGATCCCGGTTTGCCCTTGCACTATTTACGAGTGCCGAATCTGCCCAAAATGGGCGGAATCCGGCAACTATAGGGCGGCGATGAGGGGTAAAATGGTCCAAACAAAAAAAACATTATAGTTGCTTCAAATATAACCCCAAAACTATCTTATTGTATCAATTGAGTGCCTAAATTCTTTTACTCTTTCCAAATGACCCCCCCCCCTACAATACATCCATCTTCTTCATCAACCTCATCTTCTTCATTTGGAAAAAAGGGACCAAATACCAACCTTTTCCAATATTAGCCATAGAATACCTTTGAACATCTTCCTAAATAAGTAAAATCCAAAGAAGAGGGGAATTCTCTAAGAGTGGCAAATTTCTCTCTCTAGAAAAAAAAGCTCTCAAGGGAGAAGGAAAAAGCATCTGATATGGCGTCAAAACCATTGCCTTTTTCTTCTTGAATCTTCAGTTTCTAGGAGGGAATATGTTTAAAGATTTGATTTTCGTGGATGATTTTGAGAGCTGAACCTTTGTATCCATTTCTTTCTTAATTTTTAAGAATTAATGGGGTATAATGGTTTGTTTGTTTCTGGGTTTTGAGTAATTATTTCGAAGTGGGTTTGCATTACTGGAAGCATTTTCTTGCTTTTAATATTGTTTCTACATAAGCATTTGAGGTGCTTTTGATCCTGATATTATTAAATTCAAAGAGTAAGGTCTTCATTATTTGGATAAAGCAGTGTATTTATGGGGTTTGCTCGCAAACCGTCATAAATATTTTCTCTGGGTTGACTAGTTTTCGGAACAGATCGGGGACATTTTTTCCTTTTCGCAGCTATTTGGAGACTGAGGAACGCTAATATCTAATTTATTTCATGATCTGAGATGGTTGATTTTTGAAGCTTCCTTGGTGTTCTTGATAGTGTTCTCCGCGAAGAAGATGAATTTGTAGCTTTTTGATTCATTGTAGGGAAGTATGTCGTTTGTTTAGTTGTTGTGGGCCATCAGCAGCTTATTCTCGCGGGTCAAGCAGAGGTCTCACGGGTCAGTGGATATATTTGGATTTTTACGGGTAAAAAGTCTATTTTCGCGGGTCTACGGGTCAATTTTTGCATTCTCGCGGGTCATCTTGTATTAAAGGTGCACGGGTCAGTGGGTCTACTGAAGTTATTGTTCGCGGGTCGGGTGGTCATTTAGCGGGTCATCTCGCGGGTAAACAGCCTGTTTCGCGGGTCAGTGGGTTTTTTGGCATTCTCACGGATCAGAAGGCTTAATTTGGCTGGACAACATCAATTCCTTTGGCTGGGAGATTTTTATTCGATTGGCCGAAGAAGATGGAATATATTCGATTTTTATTTGATTTTTATTTGGTCCCTTTTTCCAGATGAAGAAGATGAGGTTGATGAAGAAGATGGATGTATTGTAGAGGGAGGGTCATTTGGAAAGAGTAAAAGAATTTAGACACTCAATTGATACAATAAGATAGTTTTGAGGTTATATTTGAAGCAACTATAATGTTTTTTTGTTCGGACCATTTTACCCCTCATCGCCGCCCTATAGTTGCCGGATTCCGCCCATTTTGGGCAGATTCGGCACTCGTAAATAGTGCAAGGGCAAACCGGGATCACTAAATATAATTTGGGCAAAAACGAAAATTCGTAATTAGTTATTGGGCAAAAAAGGCTAATATCTCTTTCAAAAAAGATTGTAATCCTATGTCGGCAAATTGGTGGATTTTGTCCCTAAACAATTTATGACTCAGGTATAAGGTCCTTAACGAATTTTTCTGTACATTAAAATCCTCAAACAATTTACGATTGGCGTGTAAGGTCCTTCTGTCAAAAAAATTGTTAGTCAATTGTTAATTTAATTTTTTTACTGGGTCAACGAAATATATTAGGGGTATAATTGGTATATCAGGTATAAGGTCCACTAACAACAAACTCAATGTGACTTCCAAGCAAAATAGATCAAAAGCCAAAAATTGTTATCTTCTTCATGAAGAATCTGCCAAGAACTTCCAAGAATCCGAATTTTTTTTAATATTTCCTTCAAAAGAACAAGCATAACTCCATAAATTGGAAGGAGAGCAAAAGAGAAATCAAAAACCCACCAAAACCAATTTTGGAATGCAGAAAACCAGCAAGAACACCAAGAAATCTAAAACCAATTTTTATATCTAAGTACAAGACAGCAGCTTCACCAAATTGGATTGAAACACCAAAATTCCATCAATTTTGTGAAGAACACCAGCAAGAACACCAAGAAATCTTCCATAATCAACGAAGACATTTCTTGAACATTCTTAGACAGCCCCAAAGTTCAAGCTTCCATAAGAAGAACACCAAATCTGCCATTAAACCACTCCGAAAAACAGATGGTTTTCCACAAAATAACCCAAACACTACATACCAAATCACTCAAATCCATTTATAAGTTAAGATTCGCAGTTAAAAGACGAGTCTAACTGCAAAGTTTGAGCCTCAAACTCATAATGGATCAACCAAAATCGACAAAAACATAAGAACAATAAATCTGCCCAGAAAAATGGCTGCGAAAACTGAGTACTTCAAAGAGAAAGCCCAGTCTCTACACACCATAAAAATGAAATTCAAATCCATGATCTTGTTAACATTTAAAGTAGGAATATATCTGTAAAGTTTGAGCAAGATTCTCCAAGCGAATCAACGGGAATTCGCAAAATTGTGCACAAGGCACATTTCTGCCAGAAACCCAACAGCCCTTATTTCTGTTCTAAAATCGAAAAAACCCAGCAAAAACCACCAAAAACAACCTATGTAACTCCATCCCAGCCCTCCCCACAAAAGAGAAATACGGTTGTACCTTTTAAAATGACCCGCACCATAAACAAGGCAGCAGCTTCACCAATGGCTTTAATGGAGGAGGAGGGCTTTCAATGGAGGTTGAAGAAGAGGTTCTGCATTTTGTGTGGGGCGGCCCCGGGGGAGCGGGGGTGGGGTTGGAGGTTGAAGAAGAGGTAAGGGTGCAAAGTACCATATTACCCCTCAAGTTTTATTTTGACTCCATTTTTATTTTTGAAAATTAAGTTGACCGTCACTTTTTAGACAGAAGGACCTTACACACCAATCGTAAATTGTTTGAGGATTTTAATGTACAGAAAAATTCGGTAAAGACCTTATACCTGAGTAATAAATTGTTTAGGGACAAAATCCACCAATTTGCCTCCTATGTCTTATCTTCTTTATTGTCCTATTATTTGCCCCTCACCGTCCTGCCCATATTATATTATTATAATATTAAGTTTATTAGACCTAATCCTAATCAATTGCCACCAGTCGGCGGCTCTCGGTCTCTCTCTCACTCTCAGTCTAGGATTGTGAAATAGGTGAATCCACCAAGGATTCTGATTTGTCAAAGAGGTAAATGCTTCCGATTTTGTTGGTGTCTAAAGTTTGTTCCTCTTATTGGGAACTTAATCGAGTAATTGAAATAATGGATTGAGCCTTATGATTTTATATTATGTGAAATATCAAGACGCCATTGTAGCATAGCTTAGTTATCTGTTCATGGGGGGCACAGATGCAGTCATCCTCTGTAACAATTACTCCCTCCATTCCTGAATATAAGACTCTTTAGACAATTTGAGAAAATTAAGGAAGTTGTCCATTCCACCTAAACTTCCAATACTACCCATCCTCCCTCTCTTTCTCTCTCACTTCTATATTATAAAGAAAGGAAAATGTTGAGGGTATAATTGAAATGAATTGTTGACACCTAACAAAAGAATCTTAAACGACAATTAATTTGGACTCCTAGATTTCTCCTAAACGACAATTAATAAGGAATGGAGGGAGTATATCATAAAAGCACCATGATTAGGTTTTTAGTTTGGTTGCAGACTATATATCATCATACTGGTAATATTAATGATTTTTTTTTTTTAAAGTAGGTTGGGGCAGGTGAGATCCGCCCCGCACAGGGCAGGTTACGGGGAGTAATTCCTTGATCCGCAGCGGATAGGGGCGGGGGCGGGGCGGGGCGGGGCGTTGAGATACCCGCCCCGATATGCCCCCAATGACATCCCTAAGCAGGAAGCCTATTATATTTACACAACCAAATTAAATTCTTAATTCTCTGATTACACTTCACCTTCCAAACAAAATTCCTGTCAATGGCTACCCAATTAGGCTTGGAGGATTGAGACTCTTCCCTAATCAAACTTCTATAGGCTGATTTGCTACTAAAATATCTCGTAGGAGAATCTTTCCATGTCATTGTATGCTCTCCAAAGTTATATTTTCTCATTTCTTATTTTATAATATGTGATTTACGATATATTTTTTCTTTTATACTCTCTCCGTCCCAAAATAACTGTCCACATTTCCTTTTTAATCTGTCTCAAATTATTTGTCTACTTTCTAAATAAATAGCTCATTAATTACAGTTTTTCCAATTCTAACCCTTACATTAAATGTTGGAGAGAGAAGGCTATAGAGAGAAGAGGAGGTAGAATTAAATTGGAGTAATATTAAATAGGGTCATGTTTGACATTGTACCATATTCCACTATATAATTTGATGAAACATTAATTCCCATACAAAATACAAAGTTGACAGATAATTTGGGACGGAGTAATATATTATGGCTTTTTTTAAGGAAATCTAGAATTTTATCAATTTTATGCTAATATACGATAACTTATTTGGCTTAACTTTGTTGGTTAAAATTTATTTGTTAACTAATTGTGGAATTCTCTTTGACATTCTTTACTTTTTATAATGAAAAATGTCTTTATATTCACGCTTAATATATAAAAGGGAAAAAAGCTTATGTTATTATTTACACAAAAGAATCCAAAATGATATAGATATTCTTTTGCTCTATTTACTGCTTATTTTTAGTGAAAACCCAAACAAAGAGTTTTTTTTTATACTAAATCGATATTGTGCTCTTTTTTTTTTTAACTGTCAAACTACATTTTTAACCTTTTAACATTAGAATTAAGACGTGGTTACTTATAAATGTCTTTGGGCATTACTTAAAAACAAAAACTCGCTTCAAGAGTTTGATATTGAAGTAGACCCTTAGACAGAAAACTTTCATAATTTATTACTAGAAGTCTGTAATATAAATAATTAATCTTTCGCTACGATTTATTTTCTTCAATTTTATTTGAGAGTATTTTTTTAACAATAGTTACCTTTTTTAAAATGTTTTTGGCACTTTTAATATATGTAATATACCTTATTTAGTTCAATTTTATTAAACAAAGTCCTTTTTCTTTTATAAGATGACTTATTCTATAGAAAAAATTGTTTTTAATATGTATGTTCTAACACAATCCTATTTTTTTTTTATAACATGCTTAATTTAGTTCAATTTTAATTACCTTTTTAACATTTTAAAATTAGAATTAAAATATGATTATCCATAAATATCCAAGGGTGTTATTGGAAAGCAAAAATTAAAACATGGACACTTTTAAAGTTGTTTGTGACCTTTTGTGCAAAGCTATGCAACCAAGAAGGAGACCTTACTGACTGAGTAATTTTATCTTGGTAGGCTACTAAGTTTAAAACTTACATCCAAGTCAATCAATACAGTACACGTAGGAAAGAGAATTGAACTTATATCAATTCTTTTTTCTTACGTGTACTGCACTCATTGGTTTTGATGTAACTTATAAACTTAGTAGCCTACAAAGATAAAAAAAATTCTTACTGACAGGTTTGCGACCGAAATTCGGATGCAATCCGGTCACAAGTATTTGTTTTTTCTAGAAATATTGGAAAATGCAGCTACATGCCTACAAATAATTTAAAATACAACATATTAAATAAAGCTGAAATATAATTTACATCTGAACTAAATAAAGTGCCAAAAACAGATTTCAAATTTAGAAATCAAAATAGTAATATTTAAAGCCTAAAATTACAAGATAGTACATGCTAAATGTCCTAAAAAAATCAGTTTTTTAAAGTTTTTCTTTCTTTTTTTTTTTGCTAAATATAGAACAGAATACTAAAATCAAATCTCCAACCTTTTGAACTATGAGTCAAAATGTTCGAGTAAAATTTTCAAATAAAATAAAAAATTTCGAGCTCTGGGATAGCTGATTGGAACTGCTTAACCTGACGCCGTTGACGAGGGTTCGATTCCTGCTGGTGGAATTCGACTTTTGCGGCATTTCCCACAGATGAGAACGCCGTTTAAGAGCAATATGGACTAGGCTTTTCCCCGTTGAGCGGTAACGCTGCGCGCGCCAACCGTGAGGCCGAGTCCGGATGTAGTCACCACGTTGTCGGTGGATACCAAATGCCCCAAACGGGTAGAACAAAAAAATTCAAATTCAAATTCAAATAAAAAAAAAGTGATAAAACTATTGACGGTGAATGCTATTTTTCAACCAATTCATTCTACACTCCTCACATTGAGAGAGGTTTGGCGTTAAAGAAGGAAAAATATTGGCCAACTAGAAATGAACCCTCAAAGACCAATGAATTCTCCAAATCCTCATTCATCAATGTCATCTTCCTCTTCATTTTTCACACCCAAAAAGGTGCATAAATCTTTCTTTGTTTCATAAATTTAATTAGACCCCATATCAACAAATATGGGAAATTTTTTTTCTTCCCAAATCCATGCATTTTAATTGATACCTAAAAAAAATAAAAAAAATTGAATAGAAAAATGGCAACTTCAGGAAATTCAAAAAAATCACCTGGGGATAGCTTGCCCCCCAAGCAAGCAGTGAAGTTTGCCCGGAGAACGTCAAGCGGCCGTGTAGTAAGCCTCTCTCGTGATGATGATATAGACATGTCAGGCGAATTTTCGGGCCAAGATTTTACAAATTACACGGTTATGATGCCACCAACACCGGATAATCAACCTGGAGCTACATCAAATGCCAATAATGCCTCAGGTGACAAGCCTGATGGCCCTACTCCTTATGGAACATCAAGGTTTCGGACAGAGTCTCAACGTAGAAGGCCGTCTGGTGGTGGCGATGAAGATAGCGGAGGCGGCGTTGGTAATACAAGCGGAAAGCTAGACCGAAGAATGTCACTAATGAAATCAAATAATAAATCAATGTTGTTGAGAAGCCAAACTCAGGATTTTGACCATAATAGGTGGTTGTTTGAAACTAAGGGTAAATATGGAATTGGAAATGCTTATTGGGAAAAAGATTCATATGATCAAGATACTGGTCTTGGTATGTCTGATTTTTTGGATAAGCCTTGGAAGCCTTTGACTAGGAAAGTTAAGGTTCCTCCTGAAGTTCTTAGTCCCTACAGGTAGGTACCCCACTTTCTTTCTTTAATTTATGAATCTACAACTACAAGAAAATAGTTAAATAACTACGGATTTTTTCGTCGCTAAACTGAAAATAACGACCAAACTATGTGTTCAAATATTTTGTGTCGCTAAGCCGAACAATGACCATCCGACGGCAATTCTAACGACTAATCATTTTTTCGCTAGTTATCGACAGAATAGCGACCGATCTGACATTTAATGTTGACTTTTGACTAACGACCGATTTCCGACGGCCAATACGGGCGACCATTTAGCGAGTGCACGGTATTCGAGAGTTGCACATAAATTAGAAATCATTAGGGATAAAATAGAGAAACTAAATAAATGAATAAATGGTGGTTAATTTTTTGACAGGGTGTTGATCGTGATTCGCTTAGTAGTACTAATATTTTTCCTTGCATGGAGAGTAAGAAACCCAAATGAAGAAGCAATATGGCTATGGGGACTATCCATTGTATGTGAAATATGGTTTGCATTTTCATGGCTTCTTGATATTCTTCCAAAGTTCAACCCCATAAACCGGGCAGCTGATATTAATGCTCTAAAAGAAAAATTTGAGACGGTTTCTCCTACTAACCCTCAAGGACGGTCCGACCTCCCTGGAATTGATATCTTCATTTCTACTGCTGATCCTGAGAAAGAACCGCCTCTCGTTACTGGTAACACTATTCTTTCTTGTATGGCTGTTGAATATCCTGTAGAGAAAACCTCGATCTATATCTCAGATGACGGAGGTGCCATACTTACTTTTGAAGCCATGGCTGAAACTGTCAACTTTGCTCAGGTAATTCATTTCCTCCTCATCCATCTATTAATCGAGTGATTTTCTCCTGTGATTATTATCATCCATTATATAGTTAACTTAATCGTCTGTAACATTCCTATTATGAATATTTATATCGGATCATTAATGTTGAATTTGATTCAACAGGTTTGGGTACCATTCTGTAGGAAACACAACATTGAACCGAGGAATCCAGACAGTTACTTCAGTTTGAAAACAGATCCAACAAAGAATAAGAAGCGGCCTGATTTTGTGAAAGATCGAAGGTGGATCAAGAGGGAATACGACGAATTCAAAGTTAGGATGAATGCCTTATCAGAAGTTATACGGAAAAGGTGTGAAATGTACAATTCCAAAGAAGCAATGAAAGAGAAACAGGCTTCAGGAAAAGAAGTTGGTTCCGAATCTGGAGATAAAAAATCGAATACTGTCAAAGCAACTTGGATGGCAGATGGAACTCATTGGCCTGGGACTTGGTTCAACCCCATAGCTGATCACTTTAAAGGTGATCATGCTGGAATTTTGCAGGTAATTAATATATTAATAATAAAAAATGCATTTCTCCGAGAGATATTTTTTGTCAATAATGGACGATTTCTATTGCCAGATAATGAGTAAGGTGCCGGACCATGATCCAGTACTGGGTCATGCGGATGAAAATACCTTAGACTTCACTGGAATTGATACCCGACTTCCAATGTTTGCCTATGTGTCACGTGAGAAACGACCTGGATTTGATCATAATAAGAAAGCTGGAGCCATGAATGGATTGGTCAGAGCTTCTGCAATTCTTTCCAATGGACCCTTTATTCTTAACTTGGACTGTGACCATTACATTTACAATTGTATGGCAATACGAGAAGGCATATGTTACATGATGGACCGTGGTGGTGACCGTGTTTGCTATGTTCAATTTCCTCAAAGATTTGAAGGAGTTGATCCTTCGGATAGATACGCCAACCACAATACTGTCTTCTTTGATGGTAACATGAGGGCATTGGATGGTCTCCAAGGTCCAGTGTATGTCGGGACAGGGTGCATGTTTCGAAGATATGCACTATACGGATTTCTGCCACCGCGAGCAAATGAATACACGGGGCTTATTGGGCAGAATAAGGCACCTGCCCAAGGTGTTAATGCACAATCTGATGATGAATCACAGCCCTTAACAGGACATCCAGACTTGGCCCTACCAAAGAAGTTTGGGAATTCTACAATGTTCGCTGAATCTATTGCAGTTGCAGAATATCACGGAAGGCCACTTGCTGATCACATCTCTGTAAAGAACGGGAGGCCTCCTGGCGCACTACTTGAACCACGTCCATTACTTGATGCTCCAACCGTAGCTGAGGCTATTGCTGTTGTCTCTTGCTGGTAAAGTTTCTCATCATAAACTCCCTTATTCTCTCGTCTTTTTTCCATCACAGTACAAGTTTTAAGGTTTCTCGTGGGGATCGATGTAGGTACGAGGACAACACTGAATGGGGAGACAGAGTAGGGTGGATCTATGGATCAGTTACAGAAGATGTGGTGACTGGGTATCGTATGCATAATCGTGGATGGCGGTCTATATACTGCATCACAAAGAGAGATGCTTTTCGTGGTACTGCACCTATTAATCTGACTGATCGTCTGCATCAAGTACTTCGATGGGCAACAGGTTCAGTAGAAATCTTCTTTTCAAAGAACAACGCGATGCTAGCAACTCGACGCCTGAAATTCCTCCAACGTGTGGCATATATTAATGTTGGAATCTACCCATTTACGTCCATATTCCTGGTGGTCTATTGTTTCCTTCCCGCAATGTGCCTCTTCACGGGGCAGTTCATCGTACAAAATTTAAACATAGCATTTCTCCTATACCTCCTAACAATAACAATATGTCTCGTTCTGCTATCCCTTCTAGAAGTAAAGTGGTCTGGTATCGCCCTGGAGGAATGGTGGCGTAATGAGCAATTTTGGTGTATTGGGGGGACTAGTGCACATCTTGCAGCAGTAATACAAGGTCTACTGAAGATAGTAGCCGGGATTGAAATATCGTTCACGTTGACTGCAAAAGCATCAGCAGAAGATGAGGATGACATATATGCAGATCTGTATGAGGTGAAATGGACAAGTCTATTCATAATGCCATTGCTGATCATAGTTTGCAACCTTGTTGCAATGGTTATTGGATTTGCTAGAACAGTATACAGTGTAATTCCACAATGGAGTAAGTTGTTTGGAGGAGTTTTCTTTAGCCTATGGGTCATAACTCACATGTATCCTTTCATGAAGGGATTGATGGGAAGAAGAGGAAGATTGACAACTATTATATATGTCTGGGCTGGCCTTATCTCCATTACTGTTTCTTTGATTTGGATTACAGTCAGTCCTCCTCAGGGCGCAACTCCTAGTGGCGGCCCAAGAGAGATTAACCTTGAGTTCTATTGAATCAATCCATCCATCCATGCTTCTCTTCTCAAACCGAGAAACACCTCCAACATCCAATTTACAGATATATATATGCCCCTGTTTTTTCTTTCTTTGTAGATAATTTTTCCTGATTGCAGAAGAAAATAAACTATGTTTTTGTTTTTTCTTCTTTTTTTGGTGAGAAACTATGATACTGTTGTACTTCATATGTTTCATACAAGTTAATAATATTTTGTAACGTGTTGTCATTCTCATATGTATTCTGACGACACTTTTGTATGTTAGAATGGAATCCTTTTTTAGGAAATGTCAGAATCTTCTTTCTATCCCAACGTCTGAAAGACACTGTCAGGATGAAATTATTTATATCTGGTGAAATTATCTATCAGAGTCAAATTAATGGAACTAAAGACAATATGACATGCAAATGTATCTATTTCTTGAAAATAACATAGTTTCTACCAAAGAATGGATGGCCTAAAACGGTTCAGTATGCACAGCAGAAATCACAGAGGCACATGCAAATTATGGACCATACTTTCAGCTATGTTAATTAAAAATGATGAATGAAACTAATTCTCTGTCTGTTCTTCTATATCTTACATTTCTTGTAAATACTCAATTCTATGTTACAAATAAAAATTGTGATGGATTCTTTTTTGTCAAATTGACCATATAGCTAGATCTCTAATCTCAACTGCTCTAATAGCTAAGTAAAACAAAAGCTCCAGCCAACTTACTTCATCTTCCTTAACACCACCCCTGGCCAGTTTCATCTTTTCGAGGGACCTCAGTGCCTCCTTAGGATTCCAGATGAACAACAATAAATCATTGAAGTACGTCTGGAACTATTTCATTGATCCTATCTGCAATGCGATGTTTGTAGAATCAATCGCATTCTGGCTGCACCTCGAGGGGGGTACCATAGCAGAAGAATGCAGTGAAACCTCGAGTAACACGTATCAAAAATCATGCAGCAGCTATGATCAAAAGCTGCATCCTTGGGAAAAGCTTTGCTGCAAAAAAATCAGTAAGGAAGAACATATGGTAATGCCACAATATCGGTTGATTCAAGATGTAGTGCTTCAGACCACACCTGTGGTTCCTCGATACCAACAGAACCCGCGTCAGGTTTCCTAGATAAGAGATCTTGGCTATCAAACAACCACTCCTGGTCAACAAAATCAGACCATTCGTCCATCTTAGGAACCGAAAGAACCTGGCTTAGGTAATTTGAATCGGGATGGGGAGGTTTTTTCGATGCTTCAAGAATTTGATCAGGAACAAATGTTGCAGCAGGTGGCTTTTGTTTTGGAACAGGCAGTGATTGAGACTCTATTACACCGTTTTTTCGGGGTTCCTTGTTCTCCACCTTAAGATTAGCAGCAGCAGTATGCGGTTCATCAGATGCAAAGACGACTGGAGTTTGAGTGACTTCCAGCTTCCGGCCATTCTCCATCACGGGTTGAGAAGCAGGTCGCAGGAGTTTATTAGGCCTGATTTCATTGTCTGTAAAGTAATTCATGCAAGCAATTGTGATTAGCTATTAGAAAATGTTAACTAGAACTGGATATGCCCGGTGGAGAATCGTCAAAATCCAAGGAAAAAAACTCACCATGACGAACACCATTAATGGCAGTGTCTTTTCTCTTCTTGAGATTTTCCTCAGTCGTAGCATTGCTCAGGTGCTCAGAAGAAAGATTGAAAACGATCTTATCAGTAACACCAGTAAGGTTAATTCTATTAACATTTTTTGATTTGTCGAGTTCACTTTTCTCCTTCGCCTTCTCTTCCTTTTTCCTCTTCTTCTCCGCCTCTTTGTCCTTTCCGACGCCTTTCTTATCTCTATCTTTATCCTTATGCTTGTCTCCCCTCTTTTCGTCTTTTTCTTTAGATTTCTTCTTCCCTTCCGTCCTCTCGTCATTTTTTTCCAGCACAGCAGGCATCCCTGCAACTTTGGTTTTGGCTGCTCCAGCAAGGCTTTGGGCCATTGATCCAGAAAATCTAGCTTCATCGCTGAATCCTTGCCCCTCTATGTTCCTGCTATCAAATTGTCTGCCCTTGCTCTTTCCCTTGTTTTCAGCTGAATTTCCAGGGTTCCTGACCGCAAATCTCTCTCTCTCATCATCCCTTCTCTTCTCCGCACCTAAAGATCTCTCCGGCTGAGTAGCTGCAACCTTCTCTTCATCTCTAATCCTCCTGCCCAATTCCTGCACATATTTTTGCTCCTCTGTCCCCCAATCAAGGTTGCTTTGAACTGATTTTTCTACATTCTCACCATGGAAGTTAGCAGAACGGTTTTGCTCATCTAAGTAGCTATTCTCATCTTTTCTCTCCTTTGTGAAAAGTTTATCCCCGCTTTTAGCCTCAGGTAGACCAACAACTTCGCTCACTTCAGAGACGCTGCTTCTCTCTTTTTCTTTGCCTCGATCCTTCTCCTTGTCTTTCTTTTTCTCCTTGTGTTTGTCCTTTTTATCTTTGTGCTTGTCTTTTTTGTCCCTTTTCTCCTTGTGTTTTCCCTCACTCCTCTCTTTTTCCCTCTTTTCTTTTCCTTCTCTCTTTTCATTGTCTTTCTTTTCCTTCTTGTGCTTTTTCTCCTTCGGCTTCTCCTGGAAAGCAAAAATACCGGGAATACCATAATCAAAATCTGAAGTCATGTTACATAGGTCAAATGCATGCTATGAATAATAACATGTACAATTGACTCATAAAGTTTCGCATCCATGTCAGAAGGAATTGACAAAATATAAGTATATGCAGAACAATTTAATCTTGAAGCTCAAAAATGGTGGAAGGGATACACCTGCAAAGGAAACAGAAAGTTCTAGACTAGTATTGGGTAGCAGCATTAGTAGCGTGATTTTTAAAAAGAAAAATGTTCAGATAAATGAAAGATGGAAGACGGATCCTGATCGACGGCATTTAGTACCTTTTAGCTAGCATATCATAAGGAAGTGCACTTAACAAATAATTTTAATATAAAAAACAAAACAACCATTTAAAAAAAAAATTAAAAAAAAAAAAACAGAACCAGCCATATATGAACTACACTCGCGCTTAATATAGGAAAAAATAGGAAAAGCATTGTCAGAAACTGGATAATTAATGCAATAAAAAATATAACTATAAATTTTGGCAGACCCTTAACGGTGCTTAACCAATATCCTTTAAGACATAGTCACAAGTTCTCATAAAAGCTGTAGGTAACTATCTTAGATACACCATTTTTCTACTTAAAATTGTGTCGTGGTAGCAGCTGAAAAGCGAGGATATCATACAGCAAGGAAAGTAGCATAAAACAAGAATTTATGAATCATTCACGGCAAGAAGCATATAACAAAGATAAGCCTAATTGTATAAACAATTTATGAACAATAGATTAGGCTCTCCATCAAGTTCCCATGAGAAAAAATTTACAGCCTAGCTGCACAACTTCGATTAGCTACAAGGAAATATCAGACTATTTATCTACTTAAACTAGAAGAGTCATGTTATAGCTTGAAAACATGATAAACTTTTTCCAACTGAGATTGAATCGTTGTTAACCATATTTCAATCTTTTTTTTCCCTGGAGTTCTGGTATAAACCCTACATGTAGCAGAAAAAATGCATGCCAGGACAAAAATAAAAGACAAATTTCATAAAACCTGTAGGGTAATGATACTCTCTGCAAAAAATAAAGGTACTCAGACAAAAACTAATAGATAAACATAAACTACGGATGGTTGCTTTGTTATTCATATTTTCATGTAAAGAATGCAATTCTTGAAATAGCAAGAAACTAGTCCTATATGCTGTTTACTTAACCTCGTCCAGTATTAGTTGCAAACCATGTAAGTCAAGATGACTATGCTATACAAGCACATAACTAGGAACTGAAAGACTATAATGTCACCAGATACTAGTAACAAAGTAATAACCGACGTAACACAGAGAAGTAGTTAAGCATCTGACGTGATAGTTGCAAAGTGCAACAACTGATAACTAATGGGAAACTTAAAAGTTGGGGGATTAGGATGTAATTAGTATTGCACCTACGTTAAAAAGCATCCTTAAATAAAACTAACATATTTCATAATAAAAAACCAGAAAATCAAAGTCTAAGAAAGATACTGCTTTATAGCATGTAGTGCATGCAAATGGTGGAAAAAGTTGCAAGCACAAATATATACTATTTGCTCACAAAAACCACATTAGTAATTTTCTTTAGCTATACCCTATTATTGACAATATTAGTTGCAGTATGTTTGAGATTTTTTCACAAAACTTCAAGTATGTTTTGAAAATTTACAACCGTTACTTTTGTTACTCATCCAAAGCAGTAGAAGTTAATTTCCAATCCACAAAGATGCTTGGTTCTTGTCAGTTCAAGGAGGCATTTTCTGGCTCACTATTAATAGCAAACTTGCATTCATTTTGTTGTTTTTATTTTCCATCAGCAGGGCTTGTTTCTCAGAGAAGCAGAAGTTAGACTTTAACTCTAAATTCTTCTATGGTTCCAACCAACAACTCCTACCTCCCACTCTCTAACACAGAAAACCATGCGCTTATTTTTCCCTTTGCACGTTTTATTCTATTATATCTGAGGTGGGCAGTTTTCAGACCCCAAACACAATTTACATATTCAGCACTTCAATTGATTAAACCGTGGGGTGACTGGAATTAAACCAACAAAATATTCCAACTTGAATCTAAAAGGAAGACTTGAGGTAGTGGTGAGATAGAACGGGTGGGTAAGTTTGGGAACCGATTGTTGGGAAGCACATCCAAGATGACCATGCCTCGTCTGCAGGGAACCTCCTTTGACATAAGCTTCTGTATTTAATCTTAGACTAACGATTTTAAGGCTTGATCGTTGTTGCGAAGAATGGGCTACAATGGCTCTAAACGTGTTTGCTTTCACTTAAGAGTTCTGACCTAAAATATTTTGTTATAGAATTAAATTCTGCCCTATTCTGATGATTGACATATTATGAGACTCAAGTTGTGTTTCAGGAAATTCACTAGAAGCTGTCCATAAGCACTCTGAGGTAGGGCATATTTTGTAAAGGTGAAAAGTTCACGAGTTTGACAGCAAAGAAAACTTATAGATGCAAACATGTCCAGATAACACTGGGAAGCAGTAATCCGAAGAAGTTAGCCTTTGAATTTCTTCCAGTACTATAAAACAGTCACATCAGTGAACGCCTAATCCTTATAGCAACAGTGAAAGTAAACATTTAACAACAAAAGATACGTAAATTGTTCCATGAAGAATATAAATGCAGAAAATCGTTAGACCGCTTCAATATTCCAACAAAAGATTGAATTCCATGAGATCCAAAAAAACTTGGAAGTTCTAAATGTATATATGTATGCCAGAACAAGCACATTCAGAGTATTATCTCAAACACACGAGTCAATAGGCAATGCACCATAAAAATCTTTTTCAACAGTGGAAAGCTAACAATTCTGGTGCTTTCAATTAGAGTAGGGCTTTGCTCTTTATGGAACCTTTTGACATCAGAAGAAATCAAGAAAAATTAAAAAATCAACCACCACCAGAACAATCCTCTCAGAGTATGCAAAAGTATTGTAGCTCAATCCAAATCCAAAAGTAAGTACTTCTGCAACTAAAATGATAATTTAAAACAGACGTTATGAGATACTTTTAAATGGAAGGATATCGAGAGTTTGAAAGTATATAATATGCAATAATTAGAAAAGCTACCTCTTTTAGTACATTTGCATCTTCTGGCCTAGGCTTCTTATCATATCCCGGAGGTGGAAATGGAAAGCAGCGAGACATTGCATATAATCTCTCGAAAAGCAAAATAAGAACTTTTGAGAAAACAATACACTTCAATTATTTCCCCAAATCAGAGTTCAGATAAGGGAACGGACCAGCAACTGTTCTTATTCCATGCACCATGACACCACTACATTCATTTCAGGTGTCGGTATCCTCCATCAACTCCGTTTTCTCACCCCCAACGCCTTCAATGCCTAAATCCACTACCCTGGCGTAATCTTATTTCCCCAAATGCAGACAAAGAGACAAAAGGCTTATCCGAAATTCAATCAGCTTGAAAGTCACAACTATCAAAATACAAGCAAAAATATGACACGTAATACTACAGATGTAAGGCAGCTAAGGTTTATGGTCGCTGCACGTGAAGGAGCTATATCAAGTTGAATGTCTTTTTTCTTGAAAAAGGGAAATAATTTAGGTTCACCGCTATCCGTTACTTTGCTTTCAGCTCGAAACAACCAACTCTTCGACGCCTTCCTCCTCAAAAGCACAAACAAAATGGATAGAAGTACTACAAACTTGATTAAAATGCAGAACTTTTAATAAAATAGGAACTGGAATTGATACTATAGGTATAAGATGCCGCGTATATAAGGACTCTCCGTGGCAGAAGCTTGTAGAAAAACTATGTTAATCCAAATGGTTTCTTAAGAAATGAAAATCCGGCAATGCAATCTGATCTTCTGAGTTGTCTTTTACGGCAAAGATACTTATGAAACATCACCTCCGCCGCTTTCTATCAAAACCCAATGCCAAAACCATTCCCCACTAAAAAACAGAAAACCCGAAACTTAATTTAACCTAAAAAACCCCAAAAAAAACTCCCAAAGTTTGCTTCTTTCTTCCAAGAACTCTACTTGTACCTACAATCTTCCTCCATATCAAACACTTCTTTTTGCTATTTCAAACACTTTCAAATCCAGGGTCCAAATTGTGAAGTGGAATCTCAAAATGAATTCATCAGAGCTCCCTGTTACCAAGTGATCAGCAAGTGGGAATACTTCAAAATATCAACTAAATAAAAAATCCCAAATTTGCAGCTGTAGTATTCTTCCTTGATGCTGATCAAAACCCTAATTTCAGTTGAATGCGATCTGATGAAGAAAGCCCTGTAAAATTCAACCAGAAATACTTCAGTAACATCAAAATTAAACACCAAGAAAACCCTAATTCCAACACCTATAAAAATCCCTTTTTAGCTTTAGATTCAAAGAACCCAAACCCCTTTTCACCCAAAAAAGAAATCCCTTTTTCTCGACAATAACAAAGCTGAATTATTCTCAAGAAACGATGGCATTTGAATAATAACTCAAAAAATCCAAATTAAACTTCTTCTTTCTCTTATATTAATTTACACCATTTCAATTTATTTTCTTTATTGTTTTAATTTCAAGATTATTTACCTTGAGTGAACCAAACAATCCCAGACGAAAAAACTAGATCTTTTTTATAAATATCTCTTCTGGGTTTTGTTCAAAATATAAGTATAAATCAGTGGGAAAATGTGAGAAGAAAATAGGAGAGGGTTTAATTTTGCATTTGTGCTGCTTTTGATGGGTTCGGGAATTACACGCAAATGGGCAAAAATAGATAGAGGTGGAGAGAGTATAGAATGAAGGAGGGGGGTGTCGATTACATGAAATAAAAGAAGAAAAATGTGAGATTGAGAACTCCACTCTCGTTAGTATGTGCGTCTCATAAACGCAGTTATTCATTGCTCACATTGGTGTTTAGGTTTCGGTTTGGTTCGATTTTATACCTTCTTTAAATTAAATCTATGTGTTCGTTTTAAAATTTTTGAAATCATTCAAAATTTCAAGACTTTCGCTTAGGTTTGTATCAATTGAGTTTGGTTTGGTGCAGCTCCGTGATATAAGAAATATTTTGATAATAATAATAGTCACGAATAATAAAATAAATATATAATAATTAAGGACAACGTTAGGTGGTTAAAAATAATTGTATAAATTGTTTAAAATGTATCAAAAGTGTAAATAATATGTGGCATTATTGTAATTAGTCCGTTGAAAACTTTAAAAATTCAAGGATAATTTGAGTTTTTAGACAATTTTAACCAATTAATTTTAGCAAAAATAAATAATTAGTTTCCAATAAAATAAATCAAAATGGAAAAAAAAAACATATGATATATTTTTTTTGTAAGAAATGAGACGAGCTTCCAACACTGGGAGGACCCCTTTCGAGGGCAGAGAGCTCCCAGAAGAGTTTCATTCATAAGGTTCGAACTCGAAACCTTGTGTAAGGACTAAGAATAATATATTCACAACTTGTGTACACATGCATGTACCATCTATTTCTTTTAGATTACAGATTTTTTAATTAAAAAATTGGCACGTGTCAATTTCTTATTGATGGTACATTCATGGGTATACAAGTTGGGATATAAGATTCTTAGCCTCTTCAGTTTGGTTTGAGTGGATTTAAGATTTTATAAAACCCAACCGCATGTACGGTTTGTATTAACCTCAATTCGAAATCCATTTAATACATTGCTCAAACTGAAAAATCAGTTTTGATCATTTTGAATTGATTTGGATTGGTCAGATTCAATTTTTCCTGTACACTCATACATTATATGTACATGAATCTTAAAATCTTGCTACAATGTTTTTGGGATCTTTTTAAGTACGGTATTTATAGATCTAGGCCATCTGGACCGTTAAATTGTTTGATTGGATATTATAGACTAAAAGTGGTCATGCATAACTTTTTCATTGAACAATAAGTTCACTTTTCAAAAATAATTTTTGTGAGTCCACTTTTAATCTGGATCATCGAGGAAACGACCTAATGGTTCTCATTATATAAGCACGTGCTTATTAATGACATTTTAAGATGATCAAAATGTTATAATTCTCCCCCCCAACAAAAAAAATCAAAATGTTCTCAAATCTTTTATCTTTCTTTTGAGAAATTAATGTCCTAAAACTCTTTGTAGTATTATTTTGTTTTTCCTGGATTTACACATTTTTTTCCCCATTGATATGGTCTCAAATAATTGGGAATTTGGGATATGTTATATGAACGAAAGAAAAAAAAAACATGTGGGGTCATTTACATTAATTTATTCTCTTAAATTCTTGAAAAAATCTCATATAAATCTAAAAAATTTATTTCCCATTTTATCTCTTACGTCCAATTATTCTTCGTCTCTCTTTACATCTTATAGAGTCATTATTATCCAATCATTCAATTCTTTTAACCAGAGTATCACTCGATCTTCTTTTAATGTGTTCAAATCAACACAAACAATTAATACATGCATGTTCAAGGTAAGATGCAAGTTCAAAAAAATTGGGATCAACTAATATTGCATAATAACTGGATTTCTTGTCAACAAGTCACAATATATATTCGATTTTAATCGAATTAGTTAGATAAAATGCTCAAACTTTACAATCACAATAATAATAATAATAACAAAAGCACGATCACAATTAAACTACCACATATTACAGTAACTATTGGTTAAATTTAGGCACTATTTGGATTGAGAGAAACACGAGGAAAGAAGATGTGACGCTGTTTGGACATTATGTTTTCGAGTTAATAGCTATTTTGGTTATTAAACTATTTACACTTTTAAATTTTTGGCTAAATATATCACAATAGCATTTACATTGACTAAAAATAAATTGCCACAACTTTTTGCTGTGATTTTCGACTCAGTTAGATATGTGTCGAGTATGTGACTGAAAATAGAGGGGTAAAAAAATAAAATCACTCTAAAATTACTTAATTCGAATTAGATATCAAATTTTGACCTACAATTATGTTCTGGATTAATAGAGAGTTAGGTAAGTTATAGTGATTTTACTTTTTTACCCTTATATTTTCATTAACATGTTCGACACATGTATAATTGGTCAGAAACCAACGCGGAAAACTATGGTAATTTATTTTTAGTCAAATATAAATAATAAAGCGATATATTTAATCAAAAAAATAATTGAATGGCAAAACAATCTAAAATATAAATAGTTTAGTTACCAAAATAACTATTAACTCTTATTTTTTCCCTTCTATAAATTACCAAAAGAAAATTAAAGTTAGAATTTTTGTGGCTGCATTGGATGAATTTTCTACAAGTATTGTCAGCCAAAAAAAACTTAGCAAAAATAAATAAATTTGTCAGCCAAAAAAAATATAAAACCAAGACCACCCGCTATTGAGCGCGTGAAGAAAAGACAGAGGAATTTAACACTTGGAAGCCACCAGTTTATATGAGCCCATGTGGGTTAGTTTTCTCTTCCGATATGCTCACAACAAGTGCTGATCCTCCACGTGGCACTACCCCCCCGTATCTGCTGAAATCTCTAACATACACGTGTCCTTGTGTTTTCTTTTGACTCTACCACTGTGATGCGGTAAAAAATCATTTGTCATCGTTCTTGTCCCTATCCCTTTCTCCAACCAATTACAATTTACCCTGTGTATATATAATTAAAAAAATATTTATATAATAAATTCTGATTGGATGGGGATAGAGATAAGGATGGGGATAGGAATGAAAACAGAGGATTTTCACCCCTATGATACCGCTATTCTATTTTATTTTTGTTTTACTATTTTTGAGTGTGTAGCGTGTGAGACAAAGGTATCTCTTATATGGCACACCTCACTTCCTTGTACACTAAAGGGCGATACCTACGCTCTAAGAGCCCACACCTTTCAATCCAATATAAATTGTGGAAGATGTTAATCGAGTTGATTTCAACAGTTTGACTGGTGGGAGAGTCTTTTCTTAGCCCCACCACAAAAAATCATCCCACGTTAGAAAATTGAAATTTTCACACTGCGATTATCAAGATTCGGACATGCAGGCCTCGTATACAATTTGTCACTCCGAACTAACTGGTTACCTTGCGGATGGCACACCTCACTTCGTTCATAACTAGGCTTTCTTGTTTAAGGCAATTCATTTAATATAATATTCAACAGAAATGAATAACCTTCAACTTATTTGGAAATGTTTTCTTTGTTTTTACCTTTTAATTTACAATTTTTTTATTGGTAGTAAAAGAAATCGGGAAGTAGACATACATCTTGAATGAATATTAAGTTGATTTTTTTCACTGGATAAATTAAGTTAATCTTCCAACATGAGATATTAAAGGTTTGAGTAGTCAATGAGGCATTGGTCTAGTGTTTTGAAGGCTGAGGCCTCATATTGTAGATGTTATGAGTTCGAATTCTCTTCCCACTTCTTGAATGCCAATATTTCTTGTAATTGATAGGTCCTCCCCAAATAAAAAAAGGTTTGAGTAATGCTCATATATATTCCGTCATTCCAAATTAAATATCACATTTTGGACTAATATAAAAGTAAGGAAAATATTTGACTTTTAATGAGATTACCATTTTAGCTTTATTAATTATGAAAACTAGTGTTCTGTTATGTGTTAGCATAGTTAAAATAAGGGAACTAAGTGAGTTTATTTGGAGTGGTGTGTAACTGAGTTTTTATTTATTTCGACGTGCATATTTGTGAGAGTAAAGGTTTTTCTCTCTATATTTATTTATTTATTTATTTATTGTGTGAAAATAAAGCTTGTATTAATCACCAAAAGAAATTACCAAAGTTCTTTTAATCACCTGAATGGGGCTTAGGAATATCTTATGTACAAAATATTTAATAATATCTATCCTCCTATCCACCGGTTGCAGTTGAAAATCATGTTCAAATAACCAAGAATTTACCACAAAATTGTATCAGTTGCTATAAGTTAATTTTTTTTTGTGATAACAAAAGAATTAGCTTGAGATGAGACATGGTAAAATGTGCTTATAATTTTGGTAGAAGCAATTTTAATGGTGAATTAATGGACCTAAAAGTTGTAATTTTCAGTAGCGAGAGTTTATGTTTAACTATCACTTAACTATCACTAATAAGCTTGGTATCCAAAAGCTTGATGCTCAAATTATCATTGATTTTATGCTTATTGCGGATGTGGATTCCCACCATTTATCTCCTATTATTTATGATTGCAGGAACTTGCTCAGGAGGATCCCAGAGAGTAGTATCACTCATGTTTAAAGGGAGGCCAATTCATGTGCTGAAGGACTGGCCAAAGCTGGAGGAAGTTATCCGTCTACCGACTTAGTTTATTTTCAGTCTATTCCCTCTTTTGTTAGCCAATTAGTGGCAGAGGATGCCTGTGAGGCTTGATTTTTCTAGAGTAGTTCCTTGTTTTGATTACCCTGTAATTGACAATTTAGCTACTTAGCTGTTATATATGTTCTTAATTACCAAAAAAAAAGAAATGTGATAAAAAGTGTAACTCTAAGGATTTGAAACAAAACATAGGTGATAAAATATTAAACACGCGTGTATAGAATGATGTCTAGTTCAACTTGATATATTTCTAACTATAACAAATTTTTTAACCTACTGTTTTCTAACAAACAGTTTAAAAAGCTTGCTCTCCCTCCTACCAATTTATTATTTACTTTGTAAAAAAGTTCTGGAAACTCTTTTGGCTGCCTCATTACTAAGAAAACTTATTCTTATGGACTTTCCTTGAATTTAAGAGTAGTTTTATTTTGGTAGATGACTAAGTTTAAAAGTTACATCGAAACCAATGAATACAGTACACGTAGGAAATAAAATTGACTTTTTGGCAATTCTCTTTCCTACGTGTACTGCATTAATTGGCTTAGATATAACTTTTAAACTTAGTCACCTACCAAAATAAAATTTCTCTGAATTTAACCCTTAAAAGAATTCACAATTTGGGATCAAATAGAAAAGTTTATATTATTCGGGGGACTGAAACGGTATTTTACTTAAAATAGCACCGCCTATAAAAGCCATCAGATATTTTCCCGAAGACAGATGTTTTCAGCTCCACCTGTATCCTCTCCTCTGGCTTAAACCCTAGCCGCTCCTCTTTCCCTAAAACCCCCAATCAGGTATGAAGGCAAATTCTAGCCTTTTTTTTGTTTTGATTTTATGGTTTGTCTTAGTTGCATCTCGAATTACGTTCGTCTTATCTAGTAAATTTTCATTTTTTTTTTTGTTTTTCGATTTTGTACGAAACTCAGCTGGAGATAGGTGAAAAGGAGTTCCTTTTTCCCGATAGTCTAATTAAGGTTTTGATGATCTTTTGTTAAAAAATGATTTTTTCCTGGGATTATTTTGTATTTTCGTTTGTTACCAAGGTCATGTAGGGTTGATATTAGGTACGGGAAGTATGAAAATCTTCTAGTAACCATTACTCCCTCCATTACTTAATATAAGACTTCCGGACATGTAGCGAAAAATAAATAAGCAAAAAGTCCTCCCGCTTCCTTTATCTATGTTGACTTATATTATGAAATGGAGTTAGTAGTAAAAACGTCTATTTTCTGTGGTCTTTTTATGAGAACGGAGTTACTAGTAAAAACATCAGATTCTTTCAATTAAAACGTGAATTTAGAATCATGAAATTACTGTTTTTGGTTGTTTTCAGACTTTGATTATAATGGCTGTTAATTTTGAGTTATTTGGTTATTTATTATTATTTTTTTTTTATGCAGATTTTTCAGCTAGAATTTGCAAATGGCATTCTACAACAGATTTGGATCTATTCTCAAGCAGAGCTCTTCTCAAGTTTCAGTGCCTTCAATGTTTAATGCAATCCGCTGCATGTCATCTTCGAAGCTTTTTGTTGGAGGTATGTAGTCTTCAGCGCTCCCAACTAAACCATATGAAGTTCCGGCTTCCATCATCCTATGTAGTGATAAACTTAATAATCATTTTATTTATTTAATTTGATAGGTCTTCCATGGGCTGCTAATGATGAATGTTTGAAGGAAGCATTTGACAGCTTTGGAGAGGTTACTGAAGGTATATTAATTTTTTGTTGTCTAGTGGTATCTGCGATATTATCAATATTCAGACCACAGCTTCACCTAGGATCTACATTTACTAGGCTTATTGTACCTAAGCAGTAATCGTACATTTCTATATGCATATCATTTGTTTCAGGGAGTTATCTTGGTAATGTACTCGTGTGTCGCTACTTGGTTTTAGGCATTAGGTGTATGGCTGTACTATAAGTTTGGGTATTTGAAGTGATTCGACTTTCAAAGGTTTAAGAACTGGGTACAGCATCAAACAAGCTGTCAGATTGACAAGGGCATCTAGTACTACGTATTAATATTACTTCATCCAATCATGTCAACTTTCCGGGGGCCCTTTTTCGAGTTATGAGTGATATATTTGTTCTCTGAATTCTGTTCACCATCTATATGATTTCTAGTCAGCCGGGTGATCAGTTTGCCCTTGGCGACTGCTTACTTTTTGCTTGAACTCTTAAAAGGTCCTTCGTAATGTAAGTTACTGATGTAACTTGATGTCTTCTATGCAGTGCTTCAAAAAGGGTTATTGAGCCATTTATTTTCTTTGGCTGACTCATTTCTTTGCATGATTAATGTTTTGGGTACATCCTAAAACTTTGCCTTTTTTTACTATAGAGTAGGTAAGTTATCTTCCTGTTTTTTGGGGGAATTCAAGGTTGGATTTCATATTTATGAGCCTTTAGCCAAGTATCCTCGGTCAAAGCTAGTCATTTTCTCCTTTGTTTGGTTTGGCGTAATATTTGTAGTCATGCTTATTCTGGTTTGTACTTGCAGCAAGAGTTATAATGGACAGAGACTCTGGGAGATCAAAGGGATTTGGGTTTGTGAGCTTTGCAGACACCGAATCTGCAACCTCAGCCCTGTCGATGGATGGGCAGGTGAGAATTCATTTCACTCTGGAAAAGCAGCTTCCAATTTTATTACCTTAATTTTGTTGTGCCCATATTAATTATTTTCTGCCCATATTAATTAATTATTTTCTGCAGGAATTGCAAGGGAGGAATATTCGTGTAAGCTATGCAACAGACAGACAACCTGGACCTCGTGGAGGTTCTGGAAGACCTGGAGGTTTCCGTGGTGGCTTTGACAATTCTGGAGGAGATTTTGGATACTAAATCTCACATTAATCTTATGCTATTGTTTTGTAGAGGCAAGGTTGAAACTCTTCTTGAGGAACCTAAGTCGCTTGTTTTTTTGTTCTACTTGGATGTTCTCTGCTATTTTGATATCTAAGCTTTAATTGCAAGTGTGGTTGTTCTCCTATCCGTGTCTAGTTACTATTTTATACTCTTTGTTGGGAGATTTCTTAGTTTTGGCACAGGGGAGAGGATGTTATGTTCGTCATTTCTGCCCTGTCTTGGTTCATACATCCTTGCACTTCTGCTGGTCATTTAAAGCTGTCGTTAAGCTCTTCATTAGAAATAATATTATTTTGACCATAATTGCATTGACATATATAGTCGACAGAGTATTGAATTGAAGACCTTTTATGTTTCCCTGAATCTTGTAGTGTCATGATTGTATTATTGCTGTTAACAATCTAAATTCTGGTTTCGAGTTACCTATGAATAACAGATTTCTCTATTTCTTGGCCAGGAAAATCTATGGGTAAAAGATTATCTTTTGTTTTCTGCTTCATTAATTATTGCGAGATGTAATTAAAGTCTTATATTAAGTAATGGAAGGATTATATTATAATTGACAGCATTACATGCTAAAAGAATAAATACATTGAGAAGGCTCATCCTATAAAAACTAGGATACCTTTCAGCGATGCCATATTGGATTAACAAGTGAGTGAGACAATTTTCCTGAACTTTTGATTGAGGTTATGGAAATCTCTCTAAAAGGGAGAAGAAAATATCCAGCCAAAACAAGAAAAAAAAGAGGGTTAAAATTTTGCTTGTTTGATGGCGGTGTCCTAAGCAACGTCCATTCCTGAGCAGCTAAATGAAGAATATGAGTAAGAGGGACGATGTGTCGAAGAGTGACTTCCGACGAATCCACTGGTGCCCGGTGACTGAAACCGACATCCCAATAGGACGACGAGGTGTGGAAGAATGATGGGCTTGTTTTTCCAATGTTGCTCCGCTTCCGTATGAAGCGGAAGAGATGAAATTGTTTGAGTTGTGTGGATATGATGATGATGAGGAGGAGGAGGAGGGGTCTTATCGGAAATTGGAGGGTAATTTAAAGTGAATAAAAGAATAAGAATTAAAGCAAGTAAAAGAGTAATTTGGAAGATGCAGCTAAGAATTTTGTACTGTTGTTGATATAGCTTTGTTGTTTTGCTTGTATCTGGTGCTGATGAACAAACCTTTGTTGTATAATAGTATTGCATAAATTATTATTATTATTATGGTTAATAATTTAAAATTATGGACTTTTATTCAAGTAATAATAATTAAGAAAAAATTATTCTGTCTTTACAATTTTAAAAAATTATCGAACCGATTACTAATTAACATTTATTTTTTAAACAAAATTGACAATATTTTTCAAAAAAGAAACCTCAATAGTATCTCTGCTTTTTAAACTAATAAATCAAAATTCAATGTTCTACGAATATAACAATACAATATTCTGTATATATTTGTCAGTTTAAAATCCTTAACAATGGGATATATGCAGAATAAATAATTAAAAGTGGCAGTAAATCACCTGTTTTATCCTAATTTGACAAAAATAGTAGTTTAAAAATAGTTTATGTACTGAAAAGAAAGTTTAAAATAAAAGTTCTTGACAAAAAAGAGAAAAGTAAAAATTATTTATGAACATATAAAGAGTTTTTCTCGTATTAGTTATGTTTTGTTTTTATATATATATATATATATATATATATATATATATATATATATATATATATATATATATATATCTTTAAGGGGATACATAGTAAAACCTATTATTTCATAAATATAAAAAAAAATTAGTAAAACCTATCGATTTGGTAACGATTGGTTACCGGTCTTATGAGTACTCTTCGAATTTACTGACGGTTACGAAATTGGTCACATAATAGATCGAATAACTATCAAGATCGATTGAAAAAATCATACCGCTCGGTCAACCCTAATTCACCGTTAGAAGAGAAGTGATGCTCAATTGACAATATCCCAAAAGATTAGGGTTACTTTTTATTGAATTAATCCGCTCCTTAAAATTACAGTCCCGCCCTTCCCAATCCCAGGCGACTATATTACCCGCCCTTTCCTGCATTTACAGAGAACCCTTCCCACTTCCCTCCCTTTTCTAAACCCCCAAAACACACTGCTTCTCTCGCTCATCGCATGTAATCAATCGAGAGAAAGAGAAAGAGAAAGAGAAAGATGAGTACGGTGGATAAAATGCTGATAAAGGGTATCCGGAGCTTTGATCCGGAAAACAAGAACGTCATCACTTTCTTCAAGCCTTTAACCCTAATCGTCGGCCCCAATGGCGCTGGAAAAACTGTAATTTCACTTCACAACCCCTTTTCTTCTGTATCAATCAATCGCTTTTATTATTGTTTTCCTAGTTCCATAATTTTTTATAATTTGCTTTACATAAATTTCCCGAAATCATCCGGTTGTACTGTTTGCAGTGATGATTGTACACTTTTATATCATATTGCGTTTTCTTTCTACTTGTATTTATATATTTTTAAGAAAAAAATATTGCTTAATCGTGCTTGTACTCTGTGCAGAAATAGTTGTACCCTGAATTATTTTTCTTCAGAAGATGTTTATATTCAAAAAATTGATGAATTTTTAAATTCTTGGATAGACTAATGCGTTGTCGAAAATCTTGTACTCGTGTATTGCAAGTTTAGTATAAGTTTTGAATGGGAGTTTGCTGCCTTGAGAAAGATATTAAGTTTTAAATGGATGCGTGTTAGAGAAGATATTGATGAATTTGACTAGAGCATGCTAGAAGGTTTTACATTGTTTGTCCTGTTTGCAGTACTACGATATCTCCGTGCTATTTCCAAATTATTTCTTCAATCTATGTAATTGCAGACTAATTTAACTGATCGTGCTGTCTTTTTTTTCTTAGACGATAATTGAGTGCTTAAAGGTTGCTTGCACTGGAGAATTGCCTCCAAATGCTCGCTCTGGTCACAGCTTCGTACATGATCCAAAGGTATCGTGGTCACAGCTTTGTCCATATTTATTAGTAAAATTCTTGACCAGTTTTTATTGAAAAAAGACTAATCTTCAGCAATTCTTTGATGACATATATGGTGAAGGTGGCGGGGGAGACAGAAACGAAAGGACAGATAAAGTTGAGGTTTAAGACTGCGGCGGCAAAGGATGTTGTCTGCATAAGATCATTTCAGTTGACACAGAAGGCAACAAAGATGGAGTACAAAGCTATTGAAAGCGTGCTCCAAACAATCAATCCTCATACCGGAGAGGTAAATATAGATCATGCAAATTGATGCTATCTTCTATCTGCAATTCTACGTTTAATTTTTGTGCCTTATGTCTGTTCTTTTAAGGCCTAGTTTGGGAGGTTGGGAGAGCATAGGAAATAAGAGAAACTGAGACAAAATTTCTCTTTTGTTTAGGAGTGAAATGGGAAGAATCTGTTTCTAAGTTAATTACAAGTATAATGTTTGAGAGTTGGAAGAGCAATCATTAATTCATTATATTAAAGTTTTGTGGCAAACTTGGCATATCATTTTCTTAAGTAGCATCTCTCTACATTCTCTTACCTTTTCTTCCTACTAGTGGGGAAAGAAATTTGTAAAGATTTATGCCCTTTTTCCTTTTTGTATTCTGTTTGTTTCCGATTCATTGCTTTCTCTCTTTGTTAAACTCCAAAAGAGAAGAAATCTTTAAACTTTTTCTTCAAGTCTTTTGTTTCCTCTGCAAATCCTTTCAACAGACCTAGCTTTGACATTTATGTTAGATATCACGTTCCTACTACATAAAAAATGATGAAAGGTACATGAATATGCATATCTTAATTTATAACTCACATCTGTAGATGTCGGGATATCTACCATCTGGCAAGTATAAGTTTGTCCATGTAACAACAAGGAGAAAACATGAACATTAGCAAGTTTCTTAATATTCTATAAGAACAGGAAATGCTAAATAGAAAGAGCTTGAGAAATTACATTGGTAATTGGCAATTGAGAATGACATTGTATATAATGAGTAACAATGGGAACTAATGAAATGGGAAATAACAAACACCATTATTTCTTTATTCCTTTTTTTTTGAAATTTTTTTTCACGTGATTGGCCACTGAAGAAAATTTTCCACCTTTGTGCTCTGTCATCTGACTCCTTTATTGTAAAAGGAAAAAGGAAGACTAATAATCGTCTTATCTAGAATTCTCTTAGACAAACTATAGTGCAGAACTTTTGCTTGTTTAATGCTAATTTAACAACTCATAAAATTCTTAAGTTTTTGCCAACTGCAGAAAGTCTGCCTGAGCTATCGATGTGCTGACATGGATCGAGAAATTCCTGCTTTAATGGGCGTCTCCAAGGCTATTCTTGAAAATGTCATCTTTGTACACCAAGATGAAGCCAACTGGCCATTGCAAGATCCTTCTACACTGAAGAAGAAGTTTGATGATATATTCTCTGCAACTAGGTAATTGGTACTTAATCTCATTTTTCACATTAAAGAACAGAGTATTAGAATAGTATGTTTATGACACTGACACCTTTGTCTTTCCACCTTATTTCACCCTCTTTTGTTCTTTTTGTTTTTCTTCTATCTATCTTTAGAATCAGCTAGATATTTGATTTCTGGATTGTTTAATCCCTTTGCTAGGGTCTAATTTATCATAACTTGTCTCTTGATCCATTTTACGTGTCAAGATCACTCTGAGTAGTAGGCTTAAATGATACCTTTTGGTTTCCATTTAGCTAATAGACAACGAATCTAAATCTCTTTGCACAGCCTTCTTCATTTCATTATCTCCTAAAACTTTAGCCATTTAATAATTGATTTTCTGCTTGAAGCTTTTCAAGTTCAGTGTCTATTTGCTTTTGACACAGTTATATAATTCTGTTTTGCAACTCCAAGATAGCTGTAAGGGCTTTTTGATATCTTACTGCTTATTGACGTCTGCAATTTTTCCCCATATTTTCCCTTAAGGTACTGATTATAGTTTCATTTAGCTCATAAACAATGAATTACAGCCCTTCACACAGCCTTCTTTATTACTTTATGTCATATGTGTTCAGCCGTTTGATAATTGATTTTCTGGTGGAAGCCTTTCGATAATTCAGCGTCTATTTGCTGTTTTTACAGTTCTGTAATCTGTTTTGCGCATCCAATATGGTTTTAAGAGCTTTTGGAAATCTTACTGCTTAGTTCAATCTATTATCTGTTCAGGTTATCCTCTAAGTTACTGCTTATAGTTTCTTATCAGATATACCAAGGCCTTAGAGGTTATCAAAAAACTTCACAAGGATCAGGCCCAAGAAATAAAGTCATATAAGCTGAAACTGGAGAATCTTCAAACTCTGAAAGATGCAGCGTATAAGGTCTTTTACCCCTAATTTTGCATCTTATTTGAGAATTAATAAATTGATAATTTTGCTGATGCAGGACCGTTTCAGATTTAAGTTGTGGCTGAATTGGTGTTGCTTAGATTAGGAAGCAATGGTGATAATTCTAGAGAAACAGAGAGTTTAGCTTAGTAGAAGAGAAAGCAGAATTCAGCAAGAGAGAAGAGAGGAAAGAGGCAAAACCTCTTCACAAACTATTTCATAAATCCCCAAAAACCATCCTCTATCTAGAGGTTTTACAGGGTATTTATAGGCATCAAAACCTTGGGAGAACCCTATAACTAAAACTATTTTCACTATTAAGAAAACCTCAAGGCTAAGTAACTTCACAACTAAGCTTTCTTAAAAAGCCGTAAACTTTGACAAAAAAGTAGTGCAATTGACTGCAATGAACTTGAGCTAAGATTAATTGAATCACCAAAGACATTTTCCTTTAGACCAAAAATACTTTTTAACTGCTGGCATTGTTTGCTTTAGTTTGAGCTTTACTTTGGATTATGTTTTTCTGTATATCCAGTTATGAGGAGGCTACTTTTGAAACTTGTCTTTCAAAAATTGCTCAACTACAAGTTTTATATAAGTCATGCATTCTCCTTTTCTTTTCCAACCCCCCTCTCACCCTTCCTTTTGTTTTTAGAATTTCTAGTTACGTGTTACAGAACCGAGAAACTACGCAGCATGATAAAGTAATACATTGTAGCCTTGATCTAACAGTAGTTAATGCAAAGGTATTGCCAAATCTTTTTGAATCTGATAGTTTGTTTTGATATATCCCTGCATCTCATTATAGAAAGATTGAATTTGAGTAATGTAAAAGAGAAACATAAGTTTGATCACAACAAAATTATTTGGTTCCCTGTCCAATATTTAGAAAATTGTTCTGGAAACCTCTTTATCAAGAATGCTGAATGCTATTGAAAGTTTTGCTTTATGGATTTTCTCATCTTGAGTTCTTTTTCCATATATACACTGTTGTCCTTGTCATATGACTGGCTTATTGGAACATTAGTTGTGTCTTGACTTGGACATATTACTAATTCGTTATTCTTTTGTTTGTTATTTATGAGTAAATTACTTCATAAGATTTTGCTCCGAGTACTGGCATTTTTTGTTGTTGAAGAACAAAATGGTTACCGTGCTTTTACAGTCTTTTGGAGGATTAATTGCTTGTATAGAAAATAATTCCTTTGATATTAAGTATGTTCAGTTAAGGGAAAGCATCGCTCATGATCAAGAGAAAACAGAGTTGCTAAAAAGTCAAATGAAGGAGCTGGAAAACGAGATCCAAATTGTGGATAATAAGATTCATCATACTGAAGTTACCTTGAAGGATTTAAGGAAATTGCAGGAACAGATAGCTACAAAAACTGCTCAAAGAAGCACTTTGTTCAAGGAACAGCAGAAACAGTATGCATCGCTTTCTGAGGAAATTGAAGGTTAGCCAATTTTTATCACAAACCATCACTTATTGGAGGCAACTAATCTTACTGTACTTGCTTGCATACTCGGATGTTTTTCACATTTTATGGGGCTATCTTTACTCAAAGACGCTTTGTCAAAACTTGATATTTCCTCCCTTCCCGCCTTCTGTTACTCTGTACCAGATACGGATGAAGAGTTGATGGAATGGAAAACCAAGTTTGACGAACGGGTTGCAGTTTTGCAATCTAATATCGGCAAGCTGGAGAGGGAAATGAGTGACACAGAGACCAAGATTTCCTCCCGCAAGCAATTCATGACCAAGTATATATGGGAAATCAGCAAGCTACAAACTGAGGCTGAAGTAATTTTATCCAGCAAGTTGCTGCTTTTTACCTTAGGCTTTTGTTGGCTGCAATTTTTCTGGTCGTAATTTACTGTTTCCACTTTTGGCTATAGGCTCATATGTCCTTGAAGAATGACAGAGACTTAAAAATTCAAAGGTTTTTTGAAAGACATAATCTTGGAGCTCTCCCCAGCAGCCCTTTCACTGATGAAATTGCTTCGAATCTTACCAATCGAATACGGTCGAGATTAAAGGAGCTCGACAAGGATTTAAATGATAAAAAGGTGTTCTTTTGTTCCTGTTAAGTTGAACATGTTCACATCTGGCTTCGTTTTTTGCATTTTCTTTTACAAAAATCTAGTTTATCAATTTATTACTCATGGCAGGACCTATATATTCATAAAATAAGTGGTTCATTTACCTGCACCTATCTGTTGTGAAACATTAAGAAATTCCTTGGCTGCATGCATTTTGCAGACTTGCTAGCATGTTCTCCTTATAGCATTGTCTTTACATAATTTTTCTTATTTATTAAGGCACTTTAGAACAGATGGAAATACACACACACACGCGCGCGCGCACACACTCTTATATACTAGACGTACAATATACATGACCTGAGTGTATATGTTTGTACGTAGCATACCACAATTTCTTACTTGACTAGCAATCCATGTTCGATATGTCCAATATGGGAGGCCACTAGAGGTTGGTGTTATTTTAAAACTAGGGTTGGGGCCTGTCTTGTCCCTTTTTTTCCTTTTTGTTTTCTCTCTCTAGGATGATTGATTAGTAGTATAATGGATCTAGATTTGCTTATTATATAATTTACTTAGGGAATCTCAGATAAAGCAGGAGTTATATCCATTCTGAAGTTCTTGTCTGAAAATAAAAGAAGTAAAATTTTGTATTTAATGCAGAAACTATTACTGGATTATACTTTATTTTGTCTGTTTGACATTTCACATGCTTGTAAATTTGTTCCTTGTTTTCCTATCATGAGAATACTTTCTCGATAGCAATGTCTAACCTTGTTCTGCTCTGAGCACAGAAAGTGGCAGGATGGGGAGGAACTGGCAAACCAACCCCTCTTGGCCGACTCTTCCTTATTTTCTCATACCCTCTGATCCCTTCTGAAAGGAAATGGAAGGGAAGACACCAAAATAAAGAATGGCCTCATTTTAAACTTTCAGCTCAAAACAAGACAAAGAATAAAGAAGAAGTTGCTATTTGATTTATTGTACTAATATTTCTCTTTCATCTCTTCTCCACTTCTCTCGTACCTCATATCAAAGACATGAAGGAAATTAACTATTCTAAACGTAGGTGAAGTATGCATCTCCTACTTCTCTGCCTCACTCTCTTTCAGATACAAACCTTGAACTTTTCTTAATATTTAGTAAATGATTTCCTGAGTTTTTAGTAATCCTCAATCTTCTGCAAACAAAGGCAGATTTGAACCTAAGAATTTCCTGCCTGGCTGTTTACATAGTTCAAACTCATCTTTGGTAATACCTTCGAGTATAGGATTTATGGTCGCTACAGTTTCTGCCATATTAAACTGAAACTTTAGTTGGAAAATAATATTTGAAAGAGAATTAACCTTTGTTATTGTTGTTACTATTATTTTGAAAATGTTTGTACTTCATGCTTAATTTTGTTTAAATTAATCTTTCAATACATATCGCCCTTTTCTGAATTCTCTATAGTATGTTCTAAGACAAAGACATAGTATTGGAGCCTGATTAGTTTTACTTGTCATACAAGGATTGTTTCTCAATTTCTTCCAGTGCTTTTTGAAAAATCGAAGTATGAGTTTTTTGTGACTCTTGCCAATGTTTGTTTCTTGTACTTGATTCTTTTTCTTCTTTTTTGTTTGAATATTCACAATCAATTGGATTTGTTTTTTCTTTTTATAAAATAAATATTAGAAAACAGACGAGATGGAACTTAAAGAAGCAATGGATCAATACATGCATGCAAGTGACCGTATGAAAGATATTGATGCACAAAAACAGGCAAAAGCAGAGATCAAGGTTTGAGATTAAGTGTGCAACTATGTACCTTTATAAGTGTCATCTCCTCTATTTTCATAATAACTTTTTTTTTCCTTTTCTTCTTGATTCTCCGCAGACCGGCATTTTGAAACGTATTGAAGAAAAGCAGAATGAGCGGGAATATTTTGAGAATCAGATATCTAGTATTGATATTTCTCGCATGGATGAGAGAGAAAAGAGCATGGTACTACTGTTGTCCTGATGCCTGATTGATTGTTAATTCACTAGATATCTGTATTGTTCTCATAGAATGCAAATATACTGCTAAATGCTTTTTACATTTGGGCAGCAAATGGAGGTGGAGAGAAAAACAAGCCAGCTCGCTGGAAGAGAGTTTGAATTGAGTATACCAGAAAAACAGACCGAGATATATAATCTGGAGCAAAAAATCAAGGTCCTTAATCGTGAAAAAGACGTTGTTGCTGCTGATTCTGAGGACAGAGTTAAACTTTCTCTTAGGAAGGGAGAATTGGAAAACCTAAAAAAGAAACATAAGAAGATGCAAGTCTCAACTTTTCAATTGTTTTTGTGCTTTCTTGTTTCATTGATTATTCATCTTTGTTGTAGTCTTTTCCTTTTGAAGATGACATATTTTCATCCTTTAACAGAATGGACGAACACAAGGATAAAATTAGAGGAGTTCTGAAAGGAAGGCTTCCCCTTGACAAGGATTTGAAGAAGGAAATTACTCAGGCTCAGAGGTTGGAGTTGAATTTTGATTTTGCTTTTTGACAGTCACAGTGTTTCTTTTGGATATGTTCATGTTTTTTTTTATCTAAATACTCTTTCCTTTCTTAAAACTTTTGATAAAGGAAACCTGTGTCGAAAGAACACCTCCAGGAACTTTAGGAAACAACTATCTTTTCCCAACCTTTTAAGCTAAGAACAGAAGAAGAAGGAGACAACAATATCTAAAGCCGCTTGTATGAAGTAAATCCATTTTGATGAGCACATAATTTCATGCAATTATGCATTTTGAACAGTATCTTTACTTTAAAAATAGAGAAAATAAAGTAAAAAGATATTGGTGTTTGCTTTATTGAAATGTGGGACCCAAGTAAACAGTTGTAGTTTAAGGGGTGTAACCAAATGCACCATTAACTGAGTGTTTATGCCAAACCCTTGCAGCATTAGTAATTAAGTGGTCTAACTGGCTAATCTAACTCACTGAATGTTACTAGTGACTAACGTGCAGTATGTTTTGTCGACCATCTGGAGGATGAATAAAACCAATGAGATATTTATTTTTATTCACCATTTCCTATCTAGTACTGATGATGTTACCTTGTGCTATTAATATCTTCCATTGTGCTTGTGGATATAACATGTACCATACTAAAATATTCATCAATTGGTAAAGCAGCACATGCCTGTCTCATCATGAAACTATGAATGCGGATCTCTCTCTCTCCCAGTATTGGATTTTCTAGATTTTCAAGTGCTTTTCTTTTTTATTCTTTTCCTAATGCTGTAGATAAATTTTAACTTGAAGCATATAAACAGTCTCTTGTACCTCCTGGGTCACAATTACTCTTGCTATTGATTTATCATTACATCTTTACTCATGAGCTGGTTAATGTTGACATCTTTGGCTGTATTCTTTACTTGTAAGCCCCAAATTTATTTAGTTCTGGCATTAGCATTGTTCCTCTGGATACTGCTCTAGTTGGCTTGTTTGTTAAAAACATTTATTGGTAACTCTAGAAATAAAACTAATATGGTGTTTTTGCACGTTATGCCTTAAAAAGCTTATCCCCATTTCTCTTGCTACTGATTTCTTTCTCTGCAGGAGTGATTTCTTTTATCAATTTTGTTTTTAATGCGCTAAATTGACACATTCCTAATGACAACAAACAGAGACTACTGCTTCTTAACATGTTTTTGGTTCTACCTTCTATTCCCTTGGATGCCCTTTGCCAGAGTTCAACATGCGGCTACTATTCTTTATCTATTATTCCCTTGCTTACTTTGTCTTTGTGTTTTTTTTGGTGGCTGGGAATCTATTTGCCTATTTGTGTAATTTTGGACCAGAGCTTCTCAGAGAGAGTTTGATGATTTGAGTACGAAGGCTCGTGAAGCTGAGAATGAGGTGAATATGTTGCATATGAAGATACAAGAAGCTACAAATAATTTATCCAAACTGCACAAGGATATGGACTGTAAGCCCATATTTTTACTTTTCTCTCATTTACATTCTTCAATCTTTCTGGAGTGAGCTTTGCATGGAGTTCTGCAGGTTTTGTACTTGAGAAAAATTAGAGGTTCTTTAATGATGAAACTTAAAAAGTAAAAATAATTTAGTTTTCTTGTTATCTTGCCATTCAGCAAATTTAGGACGTAGTACTCCGAAGAAGAGTGAATTACTTGGTCTGTCTGAAGGCAGTAGGAACTGAAATTGGTGACAGAATTAGCTTATTGATTAAATGTTATAAGAAATTCAAATCTATTTTTTATTGTTGAATGATCAAAATCCTCTCTAGTATCAAGCTTCTTTTACTGGCAGCTTTAATGGAGTTCTGTGGACCTTCCTTGACTAAGGGCAACTAATTTACAATGTCTGTCATCGTATTTAAGTTTAATATGAAGGATAGAAAAATTGCTGGTGTTTTGACCTCCCCAGCTTAATTCTAACCAGAGAGACTTGCACTAGTTGCGGGATTGCATCAAGTTTTACCGACCTATTGATAACATCAAGTATATCAAAATCATATTGAATAATACTAATAGTGTAAGCTACAACAGTAATACAACCAAAATCCTGAAGCTCAATATTAATTAAAAATATGCATCTGCTTCAGGGTGAAAAGATCATTTGTAAATCAAGAAATCAATCTTTGGTTACTCCTCCAGAAGAACCTGTTTTCCCTCTCTGAATTCATCATATACAGTGGTTATACAATAAAATAGACACGAGATAGATCTTCCAAAGAACAAGGCCTTTTTTTGAATAAGTCAATTCTTGGAGATAAGGCAATCAATAATTCCAAGATGTATAGGATGCACTATATCTTGTTTCTAAGTTCTAAACAAGTACCAGGAGTGTGCAAAGGTACACTCTTCAGATTTTATTTTATTTTAAATTTTAAATTTTCTGGTGTCACTGAAGCCATTTTATGAAATGGGGAATCCCTCTTATAAAATAAAGGAGTAAAACTACAGCCCTTTTTTGAGTAGTTGTGAAACTAAACTACTTTTTAACTGATGAGAAGAAACAGATGACTCGGGTGAGAAACATTTATGACTGATTTCCATCTAGGAAACCACTTCTATAGCATTTGATGACTCAAGAAAGTTCCTTCTGCTGTACGTAAACAAATTTTTGCAGGCAAATAACATTTTCTGAGCTCTCTGCAGCCCATGGCCCCTCTGAGAAGATTAACAGGTTCTACACGATCTGCTGTCTGATTTAATTGATTTCTTCCTTGTATAATGTCAGCAAGAAGGAGATTCATTGAATCAAAACTTCAGTCACTGGACCAGCAATCTGTTGGTATCGACTCTTATCTTAAAGTTTTGGAAGCGGCCAAAGAGAAAAGAGATAATCAGAAAAGGTGTCTCCTTTTTTTACCTCCATTTCATGTATTAGAGATGACTACTGCTTGCAATTATGTTTCTGGATTTTGAACATAATGATAAAACATTCAGCATATATTATTCAGCAAGTACAACATGGCTCATGGTATGCGGCAAATGTTTGAACCTTTTGAGAGAGTTGCACGCGCTAGCCATATTTGCCCTTGTTGTGAGCGACCATTCTCTGCTGAAGAGGAAGATGTGTTCGTTAAAAAGGTTCCTTTCCTTTTCTTCTTGCCCATTTCCTTTGGATTTTATTGAAATGCTATTCTGGAGATGTTTGTTTCCTCTTTGAAATGGTTGAAGTTCTTTACTTATGTAGCAAAGAGTGAAAGCTTCAAGCACCGCAGATCACATGAAAGCATTGGCTGCAGCATCGTCAGATGCTGATTCTCAATTTCAGCAATTAGACAAACTCCGAACGGTCTTTGAAGAATATGGAAAAATCAAGGAATCAATTCCTCTTGCAGAGACAAGACTGACTGAGCTGAATACAGAATTGGATCAAAAGAATCAGTCTCTTGATGATGTAATTCTCTACGCTGTTATGTTTGTCTCTACAAAGATTATTGATTATTGTCCTACTGTTTCCTATATCATAGCTTATGTTTTTATTACTATATCTTTATGAAATTGTTATGTAAATTTGATACTCTGTCATTTTTATATGTTTTACAATTATTTTCCCCTCTAGTTCAGGGTGAAGCTAAGATTATCTAAAGTTCAAGTTTCTAGAAGCAAGAAAGTTGTTGTATCTGGAACTGTTTAGTCATGTCATGAATATTTAACCTGTTTAATTCCACCCCCCCCAAACAAAGGAAATACTTGTTAATGGGAGTTGAACTAATTCCAAACTGCTAAAATTGCATAGCTACAATAGTTTTCCAGGAAGTTCATTCCTGATGGAGAATGTATCGGTAGTCCTGCATTTGTCTCCGTAATGCTGTCCTCTTTGATTTCTGTCATGTATTTTTACAGCATAGTTTTATTAGCTGTTTGTTTTCTAAATTTCTACAAAGTTGTGTTAATGAAAAAATTTGGTGAACTTTGATATTCTGCTGATTTAGCCTTCAAGCTGTATGTGCTATAATACTCCTTTACTTCTTGGAAACTATTGTATGGGGTTCCTGAAGACGATCTTTTTGCTTGTTCCATTATTTGATTTTGGCTGTTTGCTTGTATTGGTATTTAGAAGGGGCCCGAGATTCTGAGAAAACAGTTTGGGATTCTGTTGAGTTCCTATATCTGCTTTTGGGATATATTCAACATCTGACAGATTTGCTTCCCAAAATTTGTTTGCCTACAGGTCTTAGGAGTTTTAGCTCAAATAAAAGCAGATAAGGACTCCGTTGATTCCTTAATGCAACCTGTAGAAACTGCTGACAGGCTCTTCCTAGAAACACAGGCTTTGCAGAAGCAGGTTGATGATTTGGACTACAAGCTTGATTTCAGAGGGCAAGGTGTCAGAACCATGGAGGACATTCAAATGGAGCTGGACTCATTGCAGCGAACCAAGTATAATATTCTGCATCTTTCTAAATATGCATAAATTTTGCACGCAGTGTGACCCTCGTTTATTATCTCGTGACTCTTCTCAAAATACATTCTCGTCATTCTTTGTTTCTGCTGGTGACCAGGGATGGTTTACATAATGATCTGGAGAAACTCAGAGAAGATCAGAGATACATGGAAAATGATGTGTCAAATCTTCAGATTAGGTGGCACGCACTGAGAGAGGAGAAGGTCAAAGCTGCTAACATGTTGCGTGACGTTAAGAAGGCAGAGGAGGAACTAGATCATCTAACAGAAGAAAAGAGTGCAGTTGAACTTGACGAGAAGGTGACTGAATCATAAACTTTGTTATTAGAACTAAGTGACAATATCTGGTGTTCGCATTCAAATACAACTCTTTAAGCTGTTCCGTTGATCTGAAAGCATTAGTAGAGTTCCTGAAGTTTTAGTTTGTTTCTATAATACTATGGTACTGAAATGTGGAATTTTTCAAGAACAGTTGAAAAATACAGATCTTGATGAATAATGCATAATCATGAAGAGATGCGTTGACACATACTCGAGTAGAATCCATTAACATGGAAAATAAGCAATTGTTTTTTATTACACTGGATGTGCTTGTTGACATCTAGTTTCCTGTCATATGGAACATCCCTATGGTTTCAAACAGTTTATAACATCTTTCATTGAAAAACAGAACAATTTTAGAAAAAGAAAACATTTCATTACATCATTTCCAGAATCTTAAATTTGTTGACAATAGCCTCTTGTTTTCCTAATTATGTCCTATAATATTTGCTCTTGTTTGGTACTTGTTCTTTCATTGGTTTGATAAAATTACATGTACATATACTTGGACTTCTGATTTATATAAATTATCTCTCTAGCATTGGAAACTTCCACACTATTTACCTTATTCTACAAGCTGGCCATATACATTTTAAATGAGAAACTTTGGAGATGGAAGTATGTCTCCTGTACAAAATCTGACAGGTGGAATACCATATATGCTAGTGGTTCTCATCTTCCCCTTCTCATTCCTCGTCTTGAATCTTACATTAGGTGGTATATGTCTTATCTGGGTTGCAATATTATTGGTGGGTCTTTACTGTACATTCTTGATGTGGTGGTTGAGTAACGACTTATGTTAGTTTGTATTTGAAAGAAGATCATCAATGTATAAAGATAAATTTGCTATTACGACTGAGGGGATGATATAAAGGAGAAGAAATTCTAGGCTTCCATCTAGACTTCCTCAAGATTAGGCTTCCTAGGATCTGGTTATTCATCAAGATCCAAAAAGGTTTTCCCATTTCAGCTTTTGTCTGTGACCCTTAATATTTTTCACTCACATGAACGAAAAGTATTTAGTAATATATAAACTCCAAGATATCAAAAGATAGACAGGAGTATCGAAAATTCGAGTCGCTAAAGCCGAAGCAGCTGCTTTCGGAGTAACACAAAGAAAAGCAAAGACGGGAATGAGAGAGCCTGAGTCGAAAAGAGGATTGCTCAACTGGTTCTCTAACTCGAAACCGTGCACGAGACTTTCATCTGACATGGATGCTAGCTGATAAAAGAAAGAACTCATCTTTATTGGAATATTTGGGAGCCCAAGTGATAGAGACTTTGTCCTACACTCCCCAACTTGGCTGAACTCCATATTATCTAATACATTACTGGACTTCCTCAGATTACAGCAATGTTCATTAACTGCAATATGGGAAAACATGAATTATGAAAGTAAATGAAAGGCATTAAATTTATTCTCGCGTCAAGATGGAACTTCAATACTTGCTTTCTGCATGTCTCTTGAACTTGTAATGGGGATGTTTCAATTACCCCTTGCTAATATGTGGTGATATGTCAATATGAGTTCTAAATATTTGTAAGGTGCATAAAATGAATTTTTGGATGAATAATATCCATTTTCTGATCCCTGGAGCAACAAAAACAGTAGTTGTGGTTGATCGTTATAAAGCAAAAGTGAGGCTCACATGTTTAAGTTGATGGAAGCTGCATCTATTTAGACTGTAATAGCAAGTAGCAACTGATACTTATTAAGGAAGTTTTGTCCCCAGAGGAGTTTCTAATGTTAGTTTGATGAATGTCAATGTCTAAAGTTCTTTTTTTTTTTCTTTTTGCTTTTCTGTTGTTTTTGCTTTTTGGTTTTGGGGGGGTTTGGGGGGGGTGTTCTATGAGGTAATATGGTTATAAAGAGTTGCCTCTTTCTTCAGATGGTAGTGGAAGGTTAGGAATGTTTTTTAAATCTTATCAGTGGACTTATATTATAGTGAGTTTTAAGGACTTTAATTTCTGCAACCTTTACTTAATAAGCCTACTTTATCTGTTTTTATTTTCTGCTCATCACCTTTGACTTTATTATTTGTGATCATTGATCCATTACACACCTTGTATTGATACATTTGAAAACGTTTAGCATTTGACAGAGGCTCTTGGCCCTTTGTTGAAAGAGAAAGAAAAGTTTCTGAAGGATTTTGATGATTTGAAAGTTAAACTCAATCACGAATACGAGGAACAAGCTAAAGTCAGAGGCAACTTTCAACAGGAGTTTGACAAAATTCTTGAAATCTCCTTTGAGATTAGGAAGTATGTCCCGTGTTTTTGAGGATTGGTAGACATGTTCTCTTTCATCTCTCTTTTAACCCTTAGTTTTTTATGTCAGGTATTATGATGCAAGAAAAGTAGAGAAATTGAAGGAACTGGAAGAAAAGCATGCTTTAGCTGAATCTGAACTTCATAGTTCTGAAAGCAGGAAAGAGGAAATTTTTGCTGAACTGAACAAGAGCAGAGATTTGATTGAGAAACAAGATAAACTAAGACGCAATATTGAGGATAACATAAAATTTAGGAAAACTAAGGCTGAAGTAGATGAACTCGCCCGTGAAATTGAACGCCTGGAAGAGAGGATTGTGAAGATTGGAGGAATTTCTGCCGTCGAAGCTGAGCTTACTCAGCTATCAAGAGAAAGAGAGAGACTTCTATCTGAGGTATTAAGTCTGTAAATCTTTTGCTGCGTGGCATCTAATTATCCTTCCTTTACCGTGAAAATAATTTGTTAGTGGGATATGTTGGCTTCATGCTTCAAAGTACTTTTCGGTTGTCTTCTGGTGTCTAATTATTCTTCTGACCTTAAATTAAAGTGTTCACTACATGGTTAGACCTGTTGTACCTCATACTTACAAATACCTTTTAAGTTCCGTTGTCTTGTGGTAGTTGGGTCATCTTTCTTGATGAAAGTTGCTCTGTCACCAGGTGATCACCGGCAGTCTTCTGTTTATGAACTTACTTCTCAGTTTGTAAAAGCAACCATGCTTTGCCTCTTTCCCGAATGTCCTATGAACTGTTTGAGATGAACCTATTAGAATCCCGACACCGTCCATGCACAACCATTTCCCCGTAAAAGTTAATTTCACATAAACACTATGGAAAGAGCCATTCTCTTGGCATGGACCACCATTTCCATTTCCAACTTGAATTTACAACTAATGTATAACATTTTAAGCATTCGGAGGGAACTATTTGGCTTGTGTTTGAAGTTTGAAGTAGATCTTATAGTTTCGTGTTCTAACAAAATTGATATATCATCTCATATAGTGGTTATTCTATAAACACCGCAACATGCTTCGCATCTAGACATGTTATTCTCTTCATTCTATACCTTTTTATCTTTTTTCTCTAGAGATTCTGGTGATGCAAATTCTCTGGGTCTAGATTGTACATACTGTAGAGTTGTAGAATAGCTCCTTAGTTTTATTTAGTTTTAAAAATGTTCTTGCGGACTTTGTTTTCGGTTCTGTCCTTCAGTAAATCTTGACTTCAATTTTTCAAGTCCTTCCTATTATTGTCCCTTGAAATAATTCATAGCTGCTTCTTATTATAGTTAAACAGGTGTCGTGGCACTGTGTCTGTATACCAGAGCAATATTTCAAGAAATCAGGTTGATCTTAAACAAACTCAGTACAAAGACATTGACAAACGCTATTTTGATCAGCTAATTGAGCTGAAGGTGACATATAACTTCATTTGCTTTCGGATTTGAGTCCGTAAAATCTTAAACTCATGCCAATCTTTGTTCTCTTTGGACAGACAACTGAGATGGCAAATAAGGATCTTGACAGATACTATAATGCACTTGATAAGTAAGTTTCTTCAAGTTTTTGTCCTGTTAGGTATATCTATTTTTGCATAGGTGGCTCTCATCAGGGGCGGACCTAGGTAGGGAGTGTCCCCCCCCCCAAACACCCACCAAACTTGTAATCCTGTGTTTGCTCCTGGCTCTCATCCTTTCAGATTCTGTTGCTCGTTCAGTCTGCGTGAACATACTTATATCTGGTTCTATTTCTTCTCATTTCGGATTGGCATGCAAGTCATTCGCTCCTCTCATTATACTGCAAACACCAATTTGAAGGCTGTAGTTAATACTTATGGTTCATTACCAGACAAAGAAAAGGAAGTAAAAATAACTATAAAGTATGTGGGCATATGATATGAAGCCACCTATTAAACGATTAGACGCTTCTACTACAGGGTCCGAATCTGCAAGATTTTCATTTGGATTAATGGATTGGAAAATGCTCGTTATACCTGTATTTTCATTTGTTCGCCCTTTATTTTTTTGTTTGTCAATTGCATGTTTTTCACTGTACTGAATAGGATGACTTGGAGTTGGTTTTTGAAGAATTTGTTTCAGTATACGGTCTTAAGTTTCTGGTATTTAATTTTTATTCTTTTTTGGGAGGAAAAAAAAAGGTTTCTGCTATTTGACTTGTTTCATACAGGGCACTAATGCGCTTTCATACAATGAAAATGGAAGAGATAAATAAGATCATAAGAGAATTGTGGCAGCAAACATACAGGGGTCAGGACATAGATTACATAAGCATTCATTCTGACTCTGAAGGAGCTGGTACGCGATCTTACAGTTATAAGGTAATGAGTACATTCTTTTAGGTTCCCTTTGTTATCCCGATAGGGAGAACTGAAAGAACAAAAGAATGATATCAGTTGAAATAGTTGTTGGTTAGGCTCTCTGTCTTTAAACAACCATACCTTCTAAACTTTCAGAAAGAAACTGATAAAAAAGGAAAAAGATGCTTCCACAGTCTTTGCGTAAACAATCTCTAAATATGGCCCTATGAACTTGCTTTACTTGCTGAGCAGACTCCCTATCTACTGCTTCTCTAGCATGCGACTAAAGATCTTTACTCAATTATCATTATTGCTATAAAATTACAGGTACTAATGCAAACAGGTGATACAGAACTAGAAATGCGAGGAAGGTGCAGTGCAGGTCAAAAGGTTAGTGTTTCTCTATGCAATGAATTGTTTTTTTACTTGATTGATGTCCTATCAGCTGGCAAAATGATTTCTTGCCGTTGTTCATTTGAAATAATCTCTGAATCTTTTTTCAGGTCCTTGCTTCGCTAATCATAAGATTGGCACTAGCAGAAACTTTTTGCCTCAATTGTGGAATTCTAGCTCTTGACGAGCCAACAACAAACTTGGATGCCCCCAAATACCGAAAGCCTTGCTGCAGCACTCCTGAGGTTTGTCCTTGAGTCAATTTTAAGAAGATTTTTGAAAGTTCTATGTTGCGTTTATTGTTCATTTTCATTCCGTTGGTCTACCAGAATCATGGAAGACAGGAGAGGCCAGGAAAACTTTCAACTAATTGTCATTACACATGATGAACGGTTTGCTCAACTTATTGGTCAACGTCAGCATGCAGAAAGATACTATAGAATTGCAAAAGATGATCAGTAAACACTCCTTTTCAATGTCTATTTATTTCCCATCGCGATACTTTTTCTTGTCATTTTGTGCTATTCTCTCTTCATAAACAATGGTTTGTGTCTCTTTTTTTCAGTCAGCATAGTATAATTGAAGCACAGGAGATATTTGATTGACATCCCATGATCTTATATACTCCAAGGAAAGTCATCTCCAGCAGAACAAATGAGAGCGTGAAGTTGGATTCTACTCAAAACTGTTGTATGCTTTGCTGAACGGCAAATGTTTCTGTAGGTTTCTGTTTTGCAGTATATGGCTCGTGTCCTATTTGATAGTTTGGCAGTTGAGTGTCTGGCTGAGTTTTCAAATTGATTGAAGCCGTTGTTTTAACTGCTTTATCTTCACACACAGTTTGGTTCTTTAGTTTTTAGATGCCTTCTATTTATAGTGAAAAGTTTTAGTTTTGAAGGTTGGCTTTGCTTTATCTGCTTATCTAATGACTTGCTTTCATTTGAACATGTTATCAAAAAAAATGCTTTCATTTGTACAAGAAAAACTGGCAGAATGATTGTACTGGTAGTATATGGCCTGTTGGGCTGCTCAAGAGAATTATTTATTTTCTTTTTGATGTTTTTGACAAATTCAGAAAAAGACCCGCCGGGGGGAAAATATACAAGATGTACTTTACGAAGTCAAAGTCAGGTATACAAATATCCCATCTACAGTATAACATTTGTAAACATATAAAAGATATAAATATAAATATATAATTAATCATTTTGATTTTGTTTGGACTGGGTTTGTATAAAATTTCAAACCAAACTGAAAGATTCAATCCAAACCGAAACTAATTCAATACACTATTTAAACTGAGAAAAATAAGTTTGGGTATTCCTACTATTATTAGTGTATACTAGTTGCCCCCAATTTATTTATTTAGTCAAAGTGTTTAATTTGAAAATAAAATATTTTTTAATTTCACAAAAAGTGAATTATTTGTAAGAAATGTGTACTAAAGTCTCTAAATTTAAAATTTTGTGTAGTTCAAGAAAGGAAGAAAGTAAGAAAAACAGGACATGAGGTGTTCTACTTGATGCGAATGAAGTACAAAAGAAAAAAGGAAACGGTGAAATAGTAATTGAGAAAATGGAGAGGGAGTTTAATAAAATTAAAAAATAGATATGTAGTTAAAAATCAATCAAAAGCTTCAATTATACCATTAATTTTGATCAAGAAAAACAAATGAACCTTTAGGAAACCAAAGTGAGCTTACTACTACTACTCTACAAAACCAAAGGAGGCTAAACATTATTTTTTCTTTCCAAGGCATTCAACGAACTTGAAAGGGAGAAAGAGAAAATCAAAATCAAAATCAAAAGCAACATCAAATATTAATAACAAAGAGGAGGGAGGAAGAGGGCATTGCCTAATCCTTGTACTTAATTTCAGACATCTTGAAGCCAGGCATGTCGAACGAGGCAGAAAACTTCTCAACATCAGCCTTGAGTTCTTCAATGTCCTTGTTCTTCACCAAACCCTTGTTAAAGTCTTTCAACAGTTTTCCATACTCCTTTTGGATCTTCAAGCAAAGTTCCACTGCCCTGTGGAGGAACTCCGCTATCTGCTCAAAGTCCTTCTCGACCAAACCTCTTGATGTCATGGCAGGTGCACCAATGCGAACACCTCCAGGAGCCAAAGCACTGCTGTCACCAAACACAGCATTCTTGTTTACAGTAATGTTGCACAAGTCACAAAGCTTCTCCACCTTGTTACCTGCATAAGCGAATGTACAAATATTAACAAACTGATGTACAAGTAATTTGATAATTGAAAAACAGAGCGTTTCATTTCGGTGCTTTTACCAGTCAAACCAAGAGGGCGGAGATCCCAAAGGACAAGGTGATTCTCAGTTCCACCAGTAACAAGCTTGTATCCTTTGTTCATCAGGTAGTTTCCGAGGGCAACTGCATTGGCCTTGACTTGCTTGGCATAGGTCTTGAAACCAGGAGACAAGGCCTGTTTCAAAGCCACAGCTAAGGCACCAATTTGGTGGTTATGAGGACCACCCTGGAGAGCGGGGAAGACGGCAAAGTTGATCCTGTCTTCAAAGTCATAAACTGCACCCTCAGGCTGTCCCTTCTTTGGTGGCTTAGGTCCCTTGCGGTAAAAGATCATACCAGCCCTAGGACCCCTTAAGCTCTTGTGGGTAGTAGTCGTTACAATATCACAGTACTCAAAAGGATCTGCTGCTTCCTGCATCAACAATTATTTGAAGCTTAAGATCAAAATTAAAAAAAACCCAGATTTAAACTCAGGTTATATCCGACAGAAAACCTCATAATATATCAGTCAGATCAAATCACCAAAGATTGCATCATTCATTTACATATCTCTTGTAATTCATCAAGTAGCATGCAAAATTACCATAAAGAAACCAATTTAATAACATGTCCGAGCTTCGTCTAACTAATCCTAAGGAGTGATGGCCTCCCCCTGGTTCGCCATTCATGTAAATCGAGATGCAATAACAGCTTATACACACTCGAGCCGGAAGTTAATAATGAAACATGATAAGATTTGAAGTTAAGACAAACTATAGTAGTATTAGTTAAGAACATGTAATAAATATGCAGATTTCAAGAGAGCATATTGGATCAGGGACAGATCCAATAAAAAACAAATGATAATTAACCGAGAACATCAATTGTAATGAGTCAAGCCCACCAAAACCCAGATCCAATTCAATTATAACAAAATTAAGCTTTTACATGCAGAAATTTAATAAAAACAAGATATGAAAAAAAAACAAGGAATGTATGTATATACCTGAGCAGCAACAAGGCCACTAATGTGAGCCATATCACAAAGCAAAAGAGCACCAATTTTATCAGCAATTTCTCTAAACCTCTTATATTCCCAATCTCTAGGATAAGCACTCCCACCACAAATAATCAATTTAGGCCTAAAGTCCAAAGCTTTCTCTTCCAACTTATCATAATCAATATAACCCGTTTCAGCATTCACCTTATAAGGCAAACTCTCAAAGTAAATACTGGTAGCACTAATCTTTTTCCCGCCAGATGTATAATACCCATGTGTTAAATGCCCACCTGAAGGCAAATCAAGCCCCATAATCCTATCGTGAGGCTGAAGAACAGCCGTATAGGCGGCGAAATTGGCGGGAGAACCAGAATAGGGTTGAACATTAACACCCCAATTGGTGGGGTCAAGACGGTAAACTTGAAGGGCTCTAGATCGAGTTAAGTTCTCGATCAGATCAATATACTCGTTGCCGCCATAGTAACGGTTACCGGGGATGCCTTCGGAGTACTTGTTAGTTAAAGCACTACCTAGGGCTTCGATTACGGCGAAGGAAGTGAAGTTTTCGGAAGCGATTAGTTCGATTCCGTGACATTGGCGGTGTTTTTCTTTCTCGATTAGGTCGTAGATCTCTGGATCTACGGTGGCTAAGGAGGAATTTCCCCATTCTGAAACTGGATCCATTTTTCCAGTCGGTTGGTTTTGGGGGATTTGGAGGGAAATCAAGGCTAAGAAGTGAGTGATACTGATAAGAGAATAGAGAGAGAGAGAGAGAGAGAGAGAGGGCTGAGACGCAATGAACTGATGTGCGGTTGGAGGTATAAATAGATTTTCTTAGTGGTTGGGGGTTTGATTTATTGAATTTTTAGGGTCCGACTATTGTCAGAATAAATAAAATTCAGTAGTTATTTTAATCGTTTTAGACCGCTGGATTAAAAAATTTAATGGTCATAGATTTTTATACGGAGATACTTATTGTGATTTTCAAGAAACACATACCTATAGACAGATATTAATCTGTATTAAATACTTATTGCAATCTTAAAACATGTGTTCATACAAAGAGAACACATGTTAAATGAGAGTTAACATATGTTTAAAAACATGTAATATTTGTTCAAAAAGCGTTTTGTATATACCGAATTTAAGGTGTTCAGTATTATAGCCATGTCGGGATTTTACCTGAATTATAGTCGGTGCTCCTCCACCGACTATAATTCAGGTAAAAAATTTGGTTATTAAAATGAGCCTTTCTTATCAAAGGTTTCTTAGTCCAGTGAGGTAAGGGTATGGTCGTGGGTTCGATACCTTTCCCATACATGGGGCAAGCTTTAATTGTCTCCCTTTCTAGGGCTATTTTCTTCTCTTGTGAGGTGCTTCTCTTCTCCCCTTATGCATCAACCGTCCATCCGAACTTCACAAAAAAATGAGCCTTTCTTGTGTTGGGTGACTAACTAGTATACGAATAATATTCAGCAAAAAAAATATTAGTATACAAATATTTGGTATATATATTTTTTTCTATTCGTTAATGATACTTAATTTTTTTGTTAAAAAAATATTGATTAACTAATCAGGTTAAAATCAATTATACACGGTGAGTTGCTGAAAGATTTATTAGAGATTTAAAAAGTATTTATTGCAGAAAATTCTATAAATATTTAATATTAATTATTTAAAAAAAAAATTAAACACACTTTAAACTGAGCAAGTCTTACAAGGTAGAAGTCTGACGGGTTCAGTTGTCACCACCTAAATCCAACAACCCCTTGCCATACCACAAATTGTCCACTAAATCCAACAACCCGAAAGCCAACCGCCCGATCATATGAGAAATAGTATATTTTCTGCATATATGAATCGCATGAGAACATTTATTATAAATTTGATAATACGTGTCTTGCAGAATAGGTATTCTGAATGAGAATAAGTGTTTCATTTTAAATTAATTTTAATTATTAAAATTTTAATTCGACGGACGAAGAAACGCAAAGCCAAAGCAAAACAAATTTTTGTACTAAGTTTGACTTCACAAGCCATGATTCCTCATTATGTCAGTCCAAGAGTTGTTAAACACTAGTAGCAAGATTTACATATACATATATATATATATATATATATATATATATATATATATATATATATATATATATATATATATATTCTTTATAAATGGAAAATATGAAAAGCAAAGAAGTTGGTAGAAGGGGTTGTTGAAGTGCAATTTTATCCATATCCATCAAAAAAAAAAAAAAAAAAAAAAAAAGTTGTTGAAGTGCAATTTTGTCATTTAACAACTTACCAACCTATGTAAATGATAACTCCATTAAACAACATATCCTGAATATTTTATGAGCCTCAAATCGCTGCACGTTCTTTTCTTTTCTTTTTTCAAGTAGAAATGCCTGCACGTCACATAACCACACATTTGAGTAATAAGGGTAGGAAATTCCTAAGAAGGACACCACATCTTGTTAAAACTCTCAAGGAGCTCTTGATAAATAAATAACATACTTGTTTCAACTTTATGTAGAGAAAATATGTTTTAAAACTCATTTGAAAAAAAAAAAAAATTCTTTACTAGTATCTTATAGGGAAATTGACCTATTTAATCCTCAAATTATTTCTCAAATGATTGAGTGATCCTCGTTCTTTTTTTTTTTTACTTTTCATTTAGTCCTGAATATTATTTCGCGCTTCCTAACCGATCCCAACACCACCATCCACATTGGTTTCCGGCCAAATTCCATCTGTAGTATTTATATTTCTTGGATGATCTTATAAGTATTTGTGAGCTCTCAAGATGGTCCTAGCATCATTTTCTTCATCCTCTAAGATCGATCGCCGTCCAAATCCGACCACCAACACCTCCACGTGGACCCTTCAGGTCTGTTTTCCAGCTAGAATTTAAGGTATAATCATTTTTCTTGGTATGAAGTTTCATGTGATTCAAATTTTGAATTGGCTAGAGTTGGTGGGTGGTGGCTTGGTGGTCGAATTTGGGAGAGATATGGTGGGTGGGCGGCGTTGGTGGTCGGATTTGAGAAAGAAATGGTTGGTGGTCGGCGATGAATCTTGGAGGATGAAAAAAGATGATGATAGGACCTCTTGAAGCTCGAAAATACTTCGTGATCATCCAGGTAAAGTATAAATACCGCATAGAGAAGGATTTGGCCGAAACCACTGTGGGTGGTGGTGCTGGGATCGGTTAGAAACCGCGAAATAACATCCAGGATCAAATGGGAAGTAAAAAAAGAATGAGGACCACTCGATTATTTGAAAAATAATTTGAGGACCAAACATGTCCATTTTCATATCTTATATCATAATGTAAGAATGTGTCCAATTTCTTACCTTAAAATCGTATTATCCGTTATGGTCGATTAAAATCCTAATTGTTCCTTTCCTCTCGAGCGACTACTCTTATGGGTAGAAAAATACCATCTTCTATATTGAAATTGCATTATTCAGCTGGAATGACTAAAACCTTTCTTCGTGTTCTCGCTTCAAGATGACATCCATCCACATACTGATATGAAAGGGTAAATATTCTCTATAGCTACTCATTTAACACAATTAAATAGAAGTAATTTGTATTAGTTCACAAGTTTGAGTTTAATAATATTCTCGTTATTTTCATGTATATAAAACAAAGAAAGAAAGGGAATATGACATACAATATTACTTACTTTATTAGTAATGTTAATTATAGAAAGCCATAATTTGAAGACTCGAGACACAAAAGGGAATAAAAAAGGTCCTCAATTTCAGTGAGGCAACCATGCTTCGTGGGTTCGATATCTTCACGCGCATGAGGCGATGTTTTAAATTGTCTCATTTTTTAGGTTTATCTCTTCATCCTTTTGTGAGGTGCTACTCTCCCCTTTAGATGTACGTCCGTCTGAGCTTCAAAAAAAACAAAAAAATACAAAAGGAAGAAAAGAAAAAAGAAAACAAAGAATGACTTTTTGACTCCAATTTTTTGAAAGCAATGTTTTACTACCTTCACCAAACACACACCAACTCAATGTCATGTATTTTTTTAAGCCTTCAAACATCATTTTTTCCCCTCTGGTTCGAATCAATTGGTTTAAACCCACAAATTGTTTCTTCCTAAAGAAAAAAGTATTTTTATTTTCTTTTTTGGATATATTCTTAAAATAAATCTATAAAAGAAGCATTGAGTTTTGAATTTTATTTACTCATCGGACAAAATAAAAATATCACATTTATTAAAATCGCGATCAAGAGAGGTAAAAATATCACATTTCTCTTCTATCTATCTATCAGTGTTAGGAATATCACAACGATCTTGTTCTTAATTTTAAGGAAAAAAAGATCAAGTCACAACAATTTATTAAGAACATGCATCATAATATTTATCTACAATTCAAATACATGTTAGAATATTTTTTTGTACCCCTCATATATTAAAAAAAAAAAAAACCTAAAATTATTATATTCCACGTTGCATGTCTTATGGTTGCCCGGAAATCAAAAGTCCATAATACCAATTCACATGTTTTTTGTATCCTTCAAGAATAAAAGAGTCACATGGCCACCACTTCTCGCTAAACGTCTATTAAAGTTATTTGGTATAAGTTATTCATGTTTGTTCGATTTAATTTGAAAAATGTATAAAATCAATCTAAATTGAATCATGAACAATCGTACATATTGAGACACCATTTTAACTGTTAATTTTTTTTTATATTAATGATTACGAATTAATCCAACAGTTTAGATATATTTAGCAGTGCGAAATAACCATTTTATATTTTTATCATACTTTGGTTAACTCATTTTTATATTTCTGAGAATAAAATTTACCTAATTTTGCCAATTTTTCAACGTTTCCAGCGCAATACGGCAATAAGACTCTCTATCGTTTACCAAATCTCAGATCTACCAACCACAATCCGGTACAAAATCGTCTGTCCTGTTATGTATCCCCACGAATAGATATTTGCCACGTGTGATATTTTTTTCTTTATAAATTTTACTATTTCTTTGAGCGTTATAATTTTTTTAATTAAAAATTTAATACATGTTATTTTCTTATTCGTGGGAGAGTGAAGAGGACAACGAATGGGGATAGAGTATTCCTAACCAACCCCCAAACAAATCACAAATAACAAATCTCAGCCCCACATTTAATAAATCAAATCTCAACCGTCAATTTCCACTTCTTATACCCTATTTATATCCCCTGATTTCATCATTTTCTTTTGTGCCACTCTCTTCTTCTTCTCCCAAAACCCTCAAATCAAGAAGAAAGAGAGAAGAAACCTCCCAAATTCTTTAGCCATGGCTTTGTTAGTTGAGAAAACTAGCTCTGGTAGAGAATACAAAGTCAAGGACATGTCCCAGGCCGACTTTGGAAGACTCGAAATCGAGCTTGCCGAAGTCGAAATGCCTGGGCTAATGTCCTGCAGAACTGAATTTGGTCCTAGCCAACCTTTTAAGGGTGCTAGGATCACTGGAAGTCTGCATATGACTATCCAAACCGCGGTCTTAATCGAGACCTTAACCGCCCTTGGAGCAGAAGTTAGATGGTGTTCTTGTAACATTTTCTCCACCCAAGATCACGCGGCCGCCGCCATAGCTCGTGACAGTGCCGCCGTGTTTGCCTGGAAAGGGGAAACCTTACAGGAATACTGGTGGTGTACTGAAAGAGCTTTGGATTGGGGTCCTGATGGTGGACCAGATCTAATTGTTGATGATGGTGGTGATGCCACATTGTTGATCCACGAGGGTGTTAAGGCTGAGGAAGAGTATAAAAAATCTGGGGCTATCCCAGATCCTAATTCTACTGATAATGCTGAGTTTCAGATTGTTTTGACTATTATTAAAGATGGGTTGAAATCTGATCCTTCTAAGTATACTAAGATGAAGGAGAGACTTGTGGGTGTTTCTGAAGAGACTACCACTGGTGTTAAGAGGCTTTACCAGATGCAGGCTAATGGTACCCTTTTGTTCCCTGCCATTAATGTCAATGACTCTGTTACCAAGAGCAAGGTATATATATCATTCATTTCATTGTTTTGTTTTTTCCATTTAGTTGATATAGTATTGCAAGATCAAGAATTTGACGTGATTTGACTATACTCGGATGTGTTTTTAGCTCAAGATTTGATCTGGATCTTTTGAATTAGTGTTCAGATCTACACTTGTAAAGCTAATATTTTGATGAAATTGATTATTGATTTGATTGAATTTTGGTTTCTTGATTAATTTATATGTCTAGATCTGCCAACTGCTTTAATAAATTATTATAGGATCTGTTTTGTCTCCAATAATTGATTTCATGTGCTTAATGTGACCATAAGATTTAATAGTGTAATTTGGTTGTTAAAATTGTGTACTTTAAAGTTAAAATTGTAGACTCCTGATCTTATAGTACATTGTATAGATCAATGTAATCAGCCCAATCCTATTAATTTGATTTGTTCCAATATATTGTTACATGTGGAGGAATTTAATTTTATTAGAGGATGCACTTGAAGATTTAGAGTATTTTTGTGATTCCAAATATAAATTTTCGTTTTGAAATGGAAGTGTCCGAATGCACCCTAACAGAGTTTGCATTCTTGTTTCTTGAACAGTTTGACAACTTGTATGGATGCCGGCACTCACTCCCTGATGGGCTTATGAGGGCAACTGATGTGATGATTGCTGGAAAGGTAGCCCTTGTTGCTGGATATGGAGATGTTGGAAAGGGCTGTGCTGCTGCCTTGAAGCAAGCTGGTGCTCGTGTCATTGTTACTGAGATTGATCCAATATGTGCTCTTCAGGCACTCATGGAAGGTCTCCAAGTCCTTACCCTTGAGGATGTCGTCTCCGATGTGGATATCTTTGTTACCACCACCGGTAACAAGGACATCATCATGGTAGACCACATGAAGAAGATGAAAAACAATGCCATTGTTTGCAACATCGGTCACTTTGACAACGAAATTGACATGTTAGGTCTCGAGACTTACCCAGGTGTGAAGAGGATCACAATTAAGCCCCAAACCGACCGATGGGTCTTCCCTGAAACAAAAACCGGCATCATTGTCTTGGCTGAGGGTCGTTTGATGAACTTGGGTTGTGCTACAGGACATCCTAGCTTTGTCATGTCTTGCTCATTCACTAACCAAGTGATCGCCCAGCTGGAATTGTGGAACGAGAGGACTTCAGGGAAATACGACAAGAAGGTGTATGTTTTGCCCAAGCACCTTGATGAGAAGGTTGCTGCCCTTCACCTTGGAAAGCTTGGTGCTAGGCTCACTAAGCTTAGCAAGGATCAGGCTGATTATATCAGTGTACCCGTTGAAGGTCCTTACAAGCCTGCTCACTATAGGTACTAAGAGATGGATGGAATTGGCATAGAGAAAATTGCTGTTTTTTTCTCATACTGTATTAGATTGGTAGTTTTTTTTTTTTCCCCTTAAATTATTGGATGTGTTTTTGGTGAGGGTTTGGAGATGATGGGAAGAAAGAAATGGTGGTCTTACAAGTGTTTGAATAAATGTAGTTTAGGTTTATTGTTTTTGTTGCAGAAGAAAAAGGAACAAGAAAATATTTATTGTTTCCACTTTCCAGTGCTTCTTTACATTCATCAAAGGAATTTATTTTTCAAGTAAAAAAAAATTTGGTTGGAAAATTTTGTAGAATTAATTTTATCCCAAAGTTGCATATAAGAGTAGTAATTCATAGTGTGATATGTCAAGTGATCCTAGCTTTAACTAGTGACATATGCTATCCCACAGTTGGGAGCGACTAATATCTCATAATTACATAATTTCTTGCTATTTGACCATAATGCTAACAAAAAGGAAAATCAAATTGTATGATATTCCAAGCAAACAGCCAGAAGCACAGATCGAAAAGGAAAGAAAAAAAAATCAAGAATCAGGACAGGATATGCATTCTGAGGGGTAGTTGAATTCTGAATTCTATGCATTTAGTATTCCTTTATTAACTGCTTATCTTAAGGCATTTACCAGGAGAAAAAAACATTTAGTAGTATATGGCTAAAATAGCCTATAGGATAAGGAGGTATTAATGTTTTTTTTTTACAACAAGGAGGTATTAATGTGTAAGAATAGAAAATATCAAATACTTAAATGCGCCAAAATGGCCTAGTTAGTCCTTTAAGTATTTAACATTCTCTTTTTATATCATGTTTGTTTAATTTTGATTTTTAACATCCTAAATGTATTTACGACCTGCCGGCAAAGGACATCCGTCCAATTTTCTGTTAATTTACCGTTTGCCTAGTCATACGGTCAAAATATTTGTCTTATCAAAGGCATTTCAGACATTTCAACATATTTTCCACATGAAAACATTTGGGTATTCAATTATTAATAAAAATAACTATGAATACTCAATTTAAATTAACAAAATAAAATCTAAAACTCATTCTTCTTCACCATCTTCAAACTAACAATTATCAAAATCCATTTCAAACTTTACAATCATCAAAACCCATTTCAAACTCTATGAAATTTGTCAAGAATCAAACAATTCAATTATCAAAACTCATTTCAACCTCTACAATTATCAAAGCACATTTAAAGTTCTATGCAATATGCCGAGAATCAAACAATCAATTATCAATTCAAAACCCATTTCAAGCTCAGGTTTCATTACAATAGGTGGATCGATGAAAAAATGAATTTGAAAAGTTAGATTTTAACATCACTGGATTAAGTTACATCATTGATATGGTTAAAAAAACTAGAACTAACAATCAGGTTGTCATACAAAGAATTACTTCAAAAAGATATGTTGTTCTAATTAATTTTTTCATCGATCCACCTATTGTAATGAAACCTGAGTTTAGTTGTTATCCGTCACTTTCCAACAAAGTTTCTGCCGGAGTTTGTTTACGCCACCGGACACGGTGGGGATGGTGACAATTGTGAAGACTTTTTTGAAGCTTTGCCTGATGACCTTGTTCTTTCTATCATCTGTAAACTCAGTTCCACTGCGTCGTCCCCTTCAAATTGCAAATGAAAAAATTAATTTGAATTCTGGAAAAGGGTCTGAAGGTTTTCTTGAAGACATGATAAGTTGAGTTACAATATGGATATCCTCATTTTCAAATCCCAGAAAGAAAACCCTTTGCATATTAATAATAAAGATGTAGGGAGGTGGTTTAGATGTAGGGGTGGTCGGTCGGTACGTATGAAGATGTAGGGGAGGGCTAGGTTTTTGGATTTTATTTTATTTATTTTAAATTGAGTATCCATAGTTATTGTTTTTAACAATTGAGTACCTCCAAATGTTTTCCATGTAGGAAATATATTGAAATGTTTGAAATACCCTTGGTATAAGACAAATATGTTGACCGGAAAATTAATAGAAAATTTGACGGATGTCTTTTGCCGGCAGATCGTAAATACATTTAGAATGCTAAAAGTCAAAATTAAACAAACAGGATGTAAAAAAAGAATGGTAAATACTTAAAGGACTAATTAAGCCATTTTGCCACTTAAATGCAGTAAAAATCTTGCACAAATAGAACGTTCATCTTCTTTATTTGTTTTGCTGTTAATGGAAACTGATCCTTCTTCATGTATGAACCAAGTGTATTTTTCTTTATCTTTCTTGTCACACATGGTAGAGAGTAATATAAGTAGAAACCATATCGTTTCTAAATCCTCAATATAGTGTTTAAGCTACATTATCCTGAGCCAAAAAAACAAAACCTAGTATCTCCTCAGGAATTAAGGTGAAATTACATTCATATATGACTATAATCTAAAATATAATAACAAAATTTACAAAACTCCCCAAAGTTTAAGACATTAAATTAATAAAAAACACAGGTTTTACTTAACCAATCCCCATAAATTTCCTCTAAGGACTGGTTTTTTTTCACACTAACCTCCTCTATCACACCTTGTGATCATTTCGCAACCTCTGTTGTAAGAGTTAACAGGACCAGAACCTCTGCAATTGTAATAAGAAGCTCCAGGAGTAGTACAAGGAACCATATCCCTTTTCAAAGTATAATAACTGATGAACCTCTTCTGCTGCATAAGAAGCATTCTTTTGTTATTCTCAGAATCCATTTCTTCCTCAACCCCCTCCATCTCAGAGCAATCACTGATCTTTCCTGAACAAACCCTTTTCATAATTCCATCTAATTCACTCATTTGTACTGAATTGAAGTCCAAAACAGAAATCACAGAACACATTTTCATCAAGAAAAGTAGTATGAAGACTTTGTTGAAGGTTTTGGGCATTTTTGTTGCTGAAAATGGGAGTTAATTTCTGGGTTATAGTAGAAATTGTTAGTGGTTTGATTTGTGGGCTCTGGAAGGTTTGAATTTGCAAGTGAGATTTTGGGAGTTTTTGGAAGGGCAATTGAGTGACTGGATAAATCTTTCTATTTATCAAAACTTCTGAAATTCTTTTTTGGATGAATAAAAACTTCTGAAATTCACGTGAACATCTTTGAAATAAATGTTATTTTCTTTTTTAAAAAAATACAATAGTGTCACACTATTTATATATATAAATCATCACAAACATAGCGAAATTCTGCGGTAGTGTCGGTGTCGCTGGTTTGACTTTAAAAAAAGTCCAATTATCCTCATGTTTTACTTTTTTATTTTGCCTAATTAAAAATATACTTGTTTAATCTAACAATCTTACATATCAAATGTTACTTCGCCTAAATTTTAGTACAATCCACAAATAATTCTACATACTAGAATACCATACGTAATCATAATACTTTTCAAAGTTCAAAATTCAAATAAAAATACATAACTAAAATTTCGATCACATTTCAATATAAATATTCAGAAACCTCGTCAAAATAAAATACATAATACTTGAATTAGGGTAAAATCTAGCCTTAGATGTGAATTGATCCAAAGGTTAAAAAAATTATTTATAAAATATATATTTACTATATATATATGCATAAACGGATAATAGATACGATTTTTAATATTTCAGACCCGTAACTATTTTATTACTCTTATACTGATTTGAATTCGAATGCGTGCATATGAATTTGGAGTTCTTACCGAGTCCTAATTTTTTTTTCTGATTCGAGTCGAATACGGGTCAAAATCCGACTCGTTTGCAGGCCTAGTCTCCGTTGCAATTTAGGGGATAAATTTTTTTGTCAATTCAAAGTTTAGTTGAACTCTACATCAAGTGGTAAGATATTCAATATTTAACTTGCACTACAGACCTCTCTAACTAATAAGATGAGATAGTAACTTGTGTATAAGCAAAAGAAAAACCTCAATCTTATGTAATGTTCTGTTTCAATCATAACTATTGAATTTCCTTTTTGAGGATGACTTGCACACTCTATTACAAGGGGAAAGAGGGGAAGTCTAGTCTTCTCGAGTCAGTCCAAGCAGAGATCATGTGCACAATCTCATTTTTCCACGAGAACTAAGATTACATGCCAGAAGAGAATCAACTCATCGTCGAGATAACTTTTGTGACTTGCAAAATAAGAGAGAATGTTCAAATAACTAATGTTACAAAAAATCATTTTATACGGAGATCACAGAGCACACAGCCTGTATGACAGTAAGAACAAGTAGCATAACTGCAGCAATGAGGGAAATGATTGACCACGGATTGCCAAAATAGTCGCGATTCAATATCCTTTTCCACCTAAACCATTTAGTTTTCCACCTATGCAAACAGTTTCTGCTGTAATTATTCAATTCAACGCATAGTCTAGCAAAAGAAAAACACCTTATTTCTGTGGCAACTTCCTTCTGAAGATTGCTAAACAAAACCGCAACTCGTTCACTGTTACCTAGCATATTATTGATGATTCCACGTTCAACAAGTAGCTCAACGTCTTTTGATGTGTTGATTAAGCTGCCCAAGAGAATCAAATAACTCGATATGTCTTGCTCGTTGTTGTAACTGCACAGTTCTAAAGCCATTAGATTCCGGAAAAAGGTTTCCGTTGATTCATTTATCGTCAACTGTGGAATCAAAAGCTCTCCTTTGCTGAAAGATATCTCTTGTAAACTGTCTTCTTTGCCCCTACAAAACTTGACTCCAGCTGCTTGGAGCTTTGTTGCAGAAAAGGTGCATTCGCTACTGATATCAGTTATCAATGGCTCATCGTGTTCAGAGGGTTGATGAAGGAATAGCAGAAATTCAACTAGATGATCCGCGTATTCACAATATTCAGGCAACGGAAGTTTCCCCGTGTTTCCAACATCCTTGAAGTAGTGACGAGCAAGATCGTACAAAGAGAGTTGGCCCAAGAATGATTCATCAATAAAGCTAAAGACCTTACTTATGAAACGGAGAGGAATTTGATTCTCTAGTAGCAACATATCGTGCAACAAATCCTGCCTCATCCAACGATTATCAAATAGAGAATCGTTAGATCCTCTCATTTGGTAAAAATGATTCCTAAGAAAGAGCTCAACAATGAATACACCATCCAAAATAATCATTTCTAGGAAAACTTGAGAGCTCAAGTCGACAGTGTCTTGATAGCACCTGCGAATATATCTTTCTGCTTCCGCAACAACCTTAATCAGGACATTCAAACTAACCTCAAATCTTGCCATAAAATTCTGCAGGTATCTTAGTTTATAGAATTCCATGCCTTGTAGGTGAGGTTTTCCATAGTGAAGAGGCCCAATGGAGACCAGGCGAGGTGTATAGGCATCTTCATTCACTCGGCGATGTTTCTCTGAAACTTCAAAAATACAAACCCCATAGGACTTGGAAGGGTTGGGGGGAAGTGAATTGATCTTAGCATTGATAGAGGACGCTATGCTTTCGAAGAACAAAACTGATGCAGATGCAGATGTTGATTCTGATATATTAAGTACAATCTCTTCTTCATTATCCATTTTCTTGCAAAAAGAAAAATATAAGGCCTTGTTAAAGAAGCAGCAATACTATGTGTCTATCATATCATTACTTTTCCAAATAAGCAGTAGCATTCTGTAAATAAAGAAACTTAAGCCAAATTCTTTCAGCAAATTGATGCCATCACAAAGAGGAAGTATACCAAGTATTATGCATATAACCTTTGTCAACTGCGCAACCCTCTACGCGATGAATTCAAAACACTTTAAAACTAAGCGGTGAAATACACAATTAAAATTGATCAAATATGTCCACATAAAATTAATTTTCCAACACAGGAGAACAGATTCCCAGTTTCTTACTGATCTGTTTCAATCTGTTCTATCTATTCCTTCAAATTTCTATTCAAGATTATATTATATACCCCTCAACCATATCCTTCTTTCCTATAAAATTCCACTACTTTTACCTTTGAATACAAAAGCATAAGTGAGGAATCCCTTACTGCAAATTGCCATTTTCTATCATGATAACCAAATAAGCCCATTTCTTCCTCAAGATTCAAGAAAAGATTAAAAAAAAAACAGCTTTTCCTTCATAGATTCTTACATTCACCTGGGACAAAGAAAATGATACCAATTTATTGCTAATATCAGGGAGCCAAAAGTTAAGAGCATAATAAGAAAAACATTTCAGCAGATCAAATGGATTGTCAAAATAAAATGATTGCATTAAGCCAAGTAAAAAAAAAAAAAAAAGAATTAAAAGCTGCAGAATATCTTTCTTCCAAATTACAATGCATTTATCTAAAGAACAAAGACAAATACTGTAGAAAGAGACACCTTTTCTTCTTCCTTTTTCCACTTATTTTTTAATTATTATTTTAAACCATTATCAACTACAAAATTCACATTGGTGATAAGGGTTCATAGAAGGGGTACCTCAAATCAAGAAAAGAAGAAGGAAGAGTTGGCTGAATCTCTCTCTCTCTCTCTGTTGAGCCTGGAATTGGTTGTCTCTGTTTAGCATACTTAAGTCAACGACCAGTTGATTTAGTTCTTATTACGCTGTCTTTTACTTCTCCGGTCCAAATTAATTGTACCAATTAAAAAATACATTTTAAAAAAAATAAAAAATAAATACTACATTGAAGTTATTTGAAAGAAATAGATCTGTGGGCTGTATTAAAAAAAATGGTAATACTAGAGAGTTAAGATTTAACTAATTAATTGGGTAAATTGGTAGCAGAATTATAAATAATCCGTTAAAACTATCATACCAAAATTGTTTAATTTATCGAAGAGGCCAATAGCCCCGCTCGTGATCGAGAGGTCCCGAATTCGATACCCTCCGCCTGCGTGCGAAAAGTTTTATTATACCTTATCTAGGGTGTTCTTTCTCCCCAATGTGGGGCTGTTCTCTCTCCCCAATGTAAGACAATCGCTCATCGTGGCGTAAAAAAAAACAATTGTTTAATTTGGGATTTAGTTATAAAGCATTATCCTAAAAAAAATTCTTCTTCTACCAATGTACTTAATTTGTGGGCTATATTAAGAAAGATATGGAAAAGGAAAAAAGAGAGATTTTTGGGCTGGAGTCCATATTGACAATAAAGGCCCACATTAGGCCCAAACAAGAGCCTTCTTCTTTTCTTCGTGCTAGTAGTACTTCAAACTTCAAAGCTCCAAAAAGGCAGTAAGCAATGGAGGCGAAGCCATCAAATCCACAAACAATGGAAACTTTTCGGCTATTTGATGAAACCCCAGAACCTAATAAGGATGGTGGTTTAAGCTTTCTTCAATTCCCAGAAAAGCCTTTACCTCCTCCACCTGCTTCCCTTGAAGTTCTCCCATCACAGGTAATTTCATTTGGTATCACCAAAATCTTAGTTGAGATGCTATCTAGTAATTTTTATTGGTTCAATAAATCACTATAAACATTTCTGCAAATATTTATTTAGTGGGTGGGTTTCAATTCTTTGACTATAGGTATCATCAATTGTAAAGTATACTGTTGAAACACTGAATTTTGATGGGTTTTCCCTTCTCAAGGTACTATCTTTACGATAAACTCTTCAATCTTGATCTTTTATTTTTTTTATTTTATATGTTACTTGGATGAATTTTAGAAGACTAGTAATGGATGAAATAAAATCTTGAAAACTGATTGTTCTCTCTCTCTCTCTCTCTGTGTGTGTGTGTGTGTGTGTGTTTTATTACCCTTTTTAGTAAAAAGCATTGCTCGGAGGCTCAAGTTGAGTCAATTAATTAGATCAATTCAGAGGTAAAAGTGTAAATTGATGCAGAAATTCTTCCTAAAAATAGGGGCAAGGCAATAATATTTTATTCTTATATAGACAATTTTACCCTCCATTGATCCAATTTGTATCCCATTTGGTTGAGCCACTTAGCATTACTAAAATGGCAGCTGATTTTGAACATATCTACTTTTGGAATATTGCTGTATTTCTGGAAGTTCCAATATATGATTTTCCTGGTTTTAGTATAATAATGTAGTTTTTTTGGCTTTAATCCGTGGTTCTTATAGGGAAGGGTGAGCACTCAAGAGGTTTTTGCATTGTCTAATTTGGATTTAGTTCCTGGAAAATATGAAGGTATGCTGTAAATTTGGTTTGATTACAGGCACACATGCAAATGAAGCACAATCGCAATTAAACATGTACACGGATTACACATTTTGCTGTTGGTAGACTTTGATTCTGTAAAAGTTATTGATTTTCTGCTTTAGGAGGACTTAAATTATGGGAGGGTTCGCTGGATTTAGTGAAGGCTCTTAACACGGAGATCCAAGATGGAAAACTATCAATTACTGACAAGAAGGTTTTAGAGGTGGGCCTTGATTTCTGAGGTGATTTTACAATCAGATTTACGCTTCTTGTTAATTTTTCTTTTCATTATTGGATTTGTTACTTACAATTTGGGAACTGGCCGATTGATAAATAAGTGACTGCATATGTGTTTCACGTTTGCTATTGAAATGAGAGTTTTTTGTTTTATTTCACTAACAGATTGCATAGGTCTCATTAGGTTACTTTTTGCTTTTGATATGTGAATTTTCGCTGTCAAGGGTAAACGAGTTGACTAGTTAGTATATCTGAGATATTCGTTGACTAATAAGAAAATTTTGATGGTTCATATCTGATTAGTTGAGTCCCTAGATTTTCTGTTCAACTCGTTTGCAACCTAAAAACATGGTAACTTAGGAGTATCGGCTGGCCACAAGATGGAGGTAAGAGGGCCTATCGGGTGGTTCTATTACTTATTGATTGCATTTCTTGAGATTAACCGGAAAAAAGGAAAATTCTAATTCCCTTTAAGATCTGATAGTCAAAGGTCTGTTATTAGTACCAGCAGCTCGACAATTACCAGTTAGGGATTGTTATGATATAAACCAAGCCTATTACCAGTCTGGACCTAAGAACTTGGGTTTTGTCTGAGCAAACTAAAAGAGAAAATCCCCTGAAATAGTACGGAAGCAATAGTGGTGGAAGACGAGATTAGTTCATGCTAATTACACCTATTGTATATTGAGAAAATGTTTCCTTCTAATTGTCACTCTTCTCTTGACTTCTTGGAATATCTACTACAAGTAGGAACCTTGTAACCAAGGAGCACTACTACATTTATGTTGGAGCAGACTCCAATTCACCTACTCATAACTAAAAATTAAAATTATATACGCTGGATGCAGAATAAGAACTACATTTGTTGCATACCCTCTTATGTTCTTCTACACTTTTAGCATGGTTATTTTGTAATCGACTTTGACTGAATTTTGATGAAATCTTCTGTCGTTTGAAATTTCTTTTTCCATTTATCTTGCTGAGTCTCTCTGTTGGTTTTCAGCTTGGATGTGGTCATGGGCTTCCTGGAATCTTTGCTTGTCTCAAGGTAAATTTGTGTTTTATACTTCCATATGTTTTGTTAAGATGCTCCATTTGTTGATTCCACAACCTCACTGCATTTATTTATCTTTTACGTCTTTAGGGAGCTAGTATTGTACATTTCCAGGATTTTAATGCTGAGGTCCTGCGATGTCTCACCATACCGAATGTCAATGAGAATATGCGAATTAAGTCTGAGTTTTCAAGTACAGATGCAACAGAATCCTACTCCGAGGCAGAAACCCGTTTCTTTGCGGGTGATTGGAATGACATGCATCGTATTCTCCCTTGTGTTGTAAGTAGAGATGAGTGTGAAAGCAACCTTGACCAAGAACTAGGTAAACATGAGGGTTACGACATTATCCTCATGGCAGAGACGGTTTACTCAATCTCTTCTCTTCCTATTCTTCACAAACTTATAAAGAAGGTACTTTTGACTTTGCTAATAATATCAACTTTAAATCTCATGAACTTGCGTTCTTCATTTTCTTGACCTTCTTCCCTCAATTTTTTTTGCAGTGTCTAAGTAGTCCACATGGAGTTGTATACATGGCAGCAAAGAAGCATTATTTTGGCGTTGGAGGAGGATCAAGGAGGTTTCTTTCTCTCGTGGAAAAATATGGTAAGCTAAACTTTTTTTTTTTTTTTTCAATCAGACTCGGTATCTGTTTTCTTCATCATGGTAAGCTAAACCTTGTTCGCTGTCCTCCCGCCTTTCCCTTGGGTAACTTCCAAACAGAGACGGATTTAGGGAACCCCAAGATTTTGAAAATTGCAAAGTTTACCTATAGCAGAAGATAAATTCTGTTTAAAAAGATCCTTCAAAATTTAACGTTCGCCTCCCAAAAATTATAAAAAAATAGACTTTTTTTGTTCAAGTTTCTATATAGCTCGCCTTCGAGCTAATAATCCTTGCTTCCCTTCATAGGTACATTGGCTGCTACGCCCATTGTAGAGGTTGCAGACGGTTCCTCTAATGTCCGAGAGGTGTGGAAGCTTCATTACAAGTGATTTTTTTTGTTTAACATATGCATTTGTAGCTCGATAATCTTTTTCTGGGCTAGTAGTACTTTTTAAGTTATTAATCGAGATGACTACATCGGTCCATTTTTCATTAGAAACTTGTGTTTTCTCTTCTGGCTCAATTCTTCTTGAAGTTTTCTACATCAGGGGACTTTTACTTGAAGTAATATGTATGATATATTGAATCAGTCTCAGCAAGTGCAAAAATAATTTATTAAAATTTGTTTCATTTCTCTCTGTTTTCGTTCACTTTTGGGTTTGGACATATACGAGGTAGGGATAATATTTTCATTCCTTCCCTTTACTAGACAAAAGGTCAATATAACCACAACATAAATAAACTTAATCTCTCTGTTTCATGACCTTTTCTTTTCCTCAATCCAAACGGGAAAAGAAAATGTAGAAATGAAGAGACAAATAGCAGCAATGATAAAAATAAAAAATAAAAATGCATGACTTGGAGACAACAAGCTCGTATTACATACAATTACTGGGAAAATTAAGACGAATTCCTCAATCGCAGTATCTTGCTGTCGAGATGAGATCTGCAGAACATAGTTTTGTTAAGCATCATGTCTACAACGATAGTATGAAGAACAGCCTCTATCGTAAGAATTTGATTGAGGAGGGAGGCATCCTTCACTTCTCGAGTAGGGTTTTCCATTTCCGCCATTGCAAACAGGTTGATCCCTCTTCAAAGCTCCAGTAGAAATATACTTTTTCTGCGCAAGAAACCTTCTGCTTGCTTCTGAATCCATCACAATTTCCAAGTCTTCGTTGCATTCGGCTATTGAACCGTTGCATGAGTTAGTATCGCCGAAGCCGGAGACTGCATTCGTGATCATAAGAGTCAAACAGAAGAGAGAAAGAAGAAGAAGATTATAGAGAGGTGAGAAAAGCTTTCTGAAATTTCTTTCCATTTCCATCTGAAAAGCTCTCTTGGATTGGATGACTTTTGTGTAGGGAGTTTCTTTATAGTGTGTTTCTCATCACTTTACTAAAGATAGTGGAAGCCACACTAGAAGAATCATTGGGACCGCACCCACACCTAACTCCAATATGAACAAAAGAAACAAATAAAACATTGCTTTTTGCACTCACTCTAAACCAATCCCTACAATGCTATTATTGTCAACCATTAGCACCTAAAGTGGGATTGGCATTATGTAAGCAGTGACCATATTTTGCTTGCTTTTCAAGCTTCATTTATGATTGCTATGATAACGTTCAAGAAAATGCACATAGGTGTCCATGATATTATTCAAACAATGTTGGAGTCTGATTTTTTCTTTCTTTCTTTTGTTTATTTCTTCATAAAGTGCATATAGTGTAAAAACAACACCAAGTATACTACGTTTCATAAAAGATACATTGAATAGTGCATATTGTACACCATTAGTGTATACACTTGCCTACATTATTAAATATGTATAACACTATACTATGGAGTACAAATAACTCTATATAGTTTAGTTATTAACTAATTATGCTAACACTTGAATTGTGTATACTATTTTTATGGACTTCTACATTACAAAGTGCATTAGGAAAGCTTTACGGTGTATCACCAACATTAGGAAAGCTTTTAAAACCAAATGGGAACTGGGAAGTACCCATATCCCGGTAAAATAAAATTCCAGTAGAAGGAAATCATCATACACTGTAATTACTACAAAGGGTTTGAGATATAAAGTAATCCAAACTACTTGCACTGGTGAAAATAAAATTTAATCCTGTGGACAATTATGATCAGGCAGAGATGAACTTCGACATGAGTATTCGATCTATAAGATGATTAAGTTATACAGATCATGATTTCAATCAGTGAAGCATAAGAAGTCCTCACTCGGGAATGACATGATTGGATTGAACTTCTCCGCGCATTTGTTGCAGAAGTATTTCTTCGATTCCATCAACAAAACTTGAGATACTCCGTCGCACATGAGCATCCAAGGAGTTCCCCAACTCCTAGTAAAATAAAACAATCACGGTAAAGAACAAGGAAACAGAAAGAAGATTATATCCTAATAGGCGTTTACTTAATGGCAAAATTAAGAAAATTGACTTTGAGTAAACAAAACATGATTAACTCAGCTCCTTGCCACCTCAGACTCGAAGATTAATGGTTCTCAGGAGGCACTAATTTATGAATTAGGGTTATACATTTCAGGAAAATGTTTCGGAAACATAAAAGAAAGTAAACCCAGCCCAACTTACCACAACCTTGCAGAGGAAGCTCAGAGAAATTTCCTTCGAAGAGGTACTTGGACTTTTCAGAGTTATTAAATCAAGGGGAACATCAGATATTGGCCAACCTTGAGTGACCTTTATGGAAGCCTCAATTCCCCCTACCATATGAGCTATTATGATCTCATCTCTGTCCAAGTATTCTAATGAGTACCTGTAATAATAACAGGTTATATTCCGGTATCAAGAGAAGGATCTCATAGTTGTTTGAGAAGAGAGAACAAATTAGAAGGGCAAACAGAAGAGACTACTGTTTACAGAAACTGATGAATAGCACTACATAGAAATGGCTCTAGAAGACAATTTACAACATGAAGTGATTTATGCAGCTAAAAGGTTTATTTTAAATCTATAATAACTAATGCTCTAAGATTGGAAGACACGTGAAATTTGAGTTCCGTTCCTTCAGTTTTTCATTTCTTATATTCTTTTTTAGAGGAAAAAAAGGATCCTTTGAGAATGTTGGCAAACCTACTTGAAATATGAAAGACGTTTTCTTCTATTTTTTTTTCTTCTGGTGGAGTAAATAAACACTTCGTCCCTACTTCAATGGATTCTTGGACTACTTCCTGGGAAGCTTCTTTGTAGTTTTTCTGTACTCAATATATGCAATTTTTTTTTGGGGGTGTTGATTTATTTTATTTGTGGTATTCTGGGAGCAGTCACTTTGTGCATTTATTGCCAAATATTAGGTCCGTCTCCTATCCATCTCCCGCCCACACCCCCAATTATTGGGGACTTAATGTTGTTGTTGTTGCTTGAAACATTAAGTACTTTATTCAGGAAAAGAGAAAAAAAGTAGGAAATTTGCAACTGACCTCGACTTATTTTCACATTTCACCACAAAACGCCTCAGTGTGGAAAGAACAATTCGATCTTGAACTCTTCTCACCAACCACTCCAAAGAAGATCTACTCTCTACCATGGGAATGGGAGAGCAAAGCTGCCTGGAAGCACCATATTTGATCATAACTTAAAGGAAAAAATCTTGATAATCCATAGATTTTAACAGCTTAAGATTTTACCAGTTTATCAAATTAGAGGAAGTATATTGCCCTATGATAGTGAAAATAATTTAAAATTTTAAAGCAATTATTTGCCATACAAGCATTAGATAGTTATACAAAAATATGACTATCAAAACAAGAAGATATAGAAAATTGGTAAAGTAAGCAATGCACCTGAAGGACTTTGCCGAATCAATGATTTCACCAATATATACATCATTTGGAAAAATCTGAACAACTCAGAAGAGCATATCAATAAGGCACAATAAATCATTACAAGGACGGGTTAGTATTAAAATTTTAGCCTCTGGTTCACTTTTTGAACCCATCTTACTGATGAAGAATACAACTTAAATTGCAACATAATATAAAAAAGTGGCAGAAAGAAAGGCATGCAGGAGGTCTATAGAGTTTTTAGCTTCAAATATTTAAAGTGGAGTCCTACCTCAATTTTGTTTAACTCCATGGTTCCATCTGCAAGTTCCAGCAGCAATTCATGATTCTGCTCTGATGGCTTCTCAATAAGATCTTCCATCTTTTGCCGAGACAATATGCTTTCTACATCTGGAATGAATGTTTTTAAAGACAACCTAATGCAGTTTCCTTCATATTCAACTACCTTAAGGCAAGAGAATGAATCCTCAATCTTTTCTATAGCCTCCAATCTGAAAATGCATCAAAATAGAACATCTAGGAACCAATTTGGAAAAACAGAATAATAAAAGCTCCAGAATATTTTTAAACTAACAAATTACCTTCTGAGTTTGCCATCAAGATCTTGCAAGACCTTCAAGTTATCTTTCTTCTTCTCAATCTCATGGTCAAGTGCCATAATCTTCAAAGCAGAAGCAAAAAGATTTAAGTGCAGAATTGGAAAAGTTTTTGACTAAAAATAAGGGTGTATTAAGACTAGACTTTGGATGGAGTTTTTTTACTCCAAAATGGAAAAAACAAAACATTGTATACTACGATGAGATTGGGGTGAATTCCAATATAAAAAATTGCGTGAAAATTCATTTGGACTAGAATTATTTTGAAGGTAAGGAGAGAAGGAGAGAAGACGATTGTAAGGGTTTTGAGGATATGTGGGCCTGCTGAAATTTTGAATAAATTCTCCCTCTCACAAAATCAAGCCACCTAGGATACAAGGTGGACATTCCTCTTTGAGTAATCCAATGCACAAAAACTGAAGTAAAGAAATTTTTTTGCACGGGAATCAAATGTATAGGATAATTGTGTACTTTCTTGGCCTAAATATATCCAATCAAAATGAATTACCATTTTGAAGTAAAGGAACTTCAACCAAAAAGTCCAAGTCAGATGAACAACCATTCCATGTCGAAGAGATATGTCATAATTTGATCACAAACAAACACACAAAAAAAAATTAATAATAATAAAGCCACATTTTTAAGAAGAAACAAAGCAAGGCCATCTAAATCTCAACTCTTTCCAACACTATAACATAACCCGCAAGTCTTTCCAACACTATAACATAACCCGCAAGACCAAGAAAAGGTGTGTGAACCTTAAACTTGCAGGCTCCACATGGATTTGACATATCTGCTTCATCCCCATCACTTGTACTTGAATGATGATTAACATTCAAATGCCAGTTTCCGCTCTCAATGCCCTGAGACATAATACAAAAGAAGATGACAAGCCTTGATATCAAATTACCTCAGCCATCAAAAACTTCCTTGAAGATGGTTAAATTAGAGTGGAAATTAAACAGAGACACTATTTCTTGATACAACTAGCACAAGCATACCATAGGTTTTTCAATTGATAAGAACATTCAACTCTAACAATTTTCCTTCTCTAAAATAATCTAAGATAACCCTTTGCCAGACTACCAACAGTTGCAGCAGCAAGGACTTGCGACCACCATCATACTGATTACGGTTGCAGCAGCATTGTACAACAAACTTATATTTTAAACCCCAAGATTATTTTTTAGCAAAAACTGATAATGTCTTCTTTCTACAGATATATAGGACCGATTGGACATAAGAAATTAATCTGTTATGACAGGGGTAAATTTTTGTTTTGTCCGAATCAGAGATTTTATTGTCCTCCTTATAAGTTATAACATATGAATTACGTGGTTTAATTGCCTGTAAAATAATGCACAAAATCTCGAACTAGTGGCATTTAGCATCATTTACTCACAGCCCCTACGATCTTCAGAAAGAAATTTGATACCAAGTCCTACAGACATTGCTCACCTTTGATTCGCGGAATTCCAAGGAGCAACTTAACCCTTCCAGCTCACTCTCCAATTTAGTAGAATCTGCAATACATCAAAAAAAATGCAAAAGGAGACAAAAATATTGAAATAGAAAATTATGGGTCCAAAATCAGATTTCCCACCTTCAATATATGTCCTCGAAAGCTCCTCAAATTCTTCCTCAACCTTCTTATTTTCCTCTTCCACAGACCTCAGTTCTCTCTTCAAATGATTCAAAAAATTCATCTAAAATAACAAATTTTTTTTAATAAAAAATGTCAGATACTGAAAAAAAAGAGAAATTGAATAACATAACAAAATGAGGGAGGCAACCTTTAGTATAGGTTACCTAAATCGTTTGAAGACAATGAGCTTATATCCGAAGATTCAGATAAAATTTGATCAATTTTACTCTGTAAATGAAATAAAATTAAAAGTGTGCAAATATATAACAGTATTTCCAAAAAGCAACAACAACCTTCGCGAACTACAATCAGTTTAAAATATAATATTATCAAATATACCTGAAGCTCAAAAGCACTGGTTTTGAGTAATTCATCTACTTCAGAAGAGTTTAATTGTGGAACTTCTTCAACATTGCTGTTAATGTCTCTAAGTTCCCCAATACGACTAAGACAAAATTGAAAAACCAAAATCACAAAACACAGTGTCAGAAACCTGAAAACCTAAACCTAGAGAGAGAGAGAGAGAGAGAGAACCTGCGAATGGAATTGAGATCAATAGGTTCATCTGAAGTGCTGGATTCTACTTCCATCTTCTTCTCTTGGGGTGTTGTGAATTTCGCGGGTTTCACAATTCTCCCGCCATTGCCTCCTTTGACTGAGAGAGATTAGGGGGAAAAGAATGCGGTTTGGTTCTAACTTCTAGGGGTAATAACCGGCTGGTCAATTTAAAAAAATAACCGGCTGGTCAATTTAAAGACCCGACCCGAGCTTGGAGAAGTGAAAACCGGGTAACTTTTTACCTTGGCGGGGTGAGCAAATTCGGTAAAAACCGATTTACCGACCGAATTCGATTTGAATTTGGTAAATCGAATTCGGTATATGCTTTTAGTGAATTCGGTATACCGAATTCGAATTCAATTTCGTATTATAATATTATTTAAATATATATATATATATATATATATATATATATATTAGCTAATTATATATAAAATAATATTCAATAGCCAATAATATTTAATAGAAAGGGAAAAAAACCTCCAAATCGGTCAAATCGGTAGAAACCGAATTCGAATTCGCTAATTCGGTGAATTCGAATTCGGTAAATCGGTTACTGAATTGAAATAGGTCGGTATTTTCAAAAAAAAATACCGAAAAAAATCGATTTCAAACTACCGATTTACCGATTTCGAAATCAATGCTCACCCCTTGGCGGCTAGGCCTGCAAACGGATATGGAATTGTCTATTCCGGATCCATATCCATTTTTAATTTTTTCTACCATATCCGTTTCCATATCCTAGCGGATCCAAAATATGTATTACCAGATCCGCTGATTTGGATCCGAATACGGATATGGTAAAATCCGTTTCAAAAAGTCCAATTATACTATAATTCACAAATAATTCTACGAAATATAATATAATATAATACAATACATAATAATATTGTTGTTTAAAGTTCAAAATATACAACGCTTGAATAAATATGAATCCTTAAAAATAATCCAACTAAACCACTTGGACAAATTTAAAGTTCATAACTTGTGTTTTTTTTTTTTTTTGTTGAGGCATTTTCCTTAAATTGAAGTCTCACTTGTCCATTTTCTCTATATATTCTAATTGAACATCTATCTATATGGTTTCTTAGGTGAGTAGTCCCTGAAGTACTATTACCAATAAACTCTTTTTACACCAATTGCATTTAGCCATTTTATTCCCATTAGGAGCGGTAAATCTAGTCATGTCATTCCATACTTTTGAAGTTAATTTCTTTTCTTTCTTTGTATTGTTCATCTCAATCGCAGTCTCAACTTGTTGATCTTTTATTGCATCAATATCCAAATAGAGCTCGACCACCTCACTAGGAGTATTTGCCATCCTATAGGAGAAAGACAATGAATCAACAATTATGTTTAAGAATATATAGTTTCTCAAATAAAAGAAAATTAGAGGTTATGAATAAATAAAATGAAAGAAGTCTAAAGCCTTTTCACCATACTGCAATTCGAACACCAAATAGAAAAACATATCTTTGTAAACGAGAACCAACGGAAGGAGCAGCAGCGAGGAGTAGGTGCCAGAGAAGGTAGAAGAGGAAACGGATACGATTTTTTATATTTCATATTCGTAACCGTTTTATTACTCTTATACGGACTCGGATTCGAATGCGGGTATATGGGTCTAGAGTTCTTACCATATCCTACAAATAAAATCGGATTAGAGTCGGATACGGATAAAAGTCCGACCCGTTTGCAGGCCTATTGGCGGCACCAATATGGGTGTTAACGGGTTCGGAATCGCTCACATAACTCGAAAAGATGTGATGTGAGCCGAAATGAGCTTATCGTGAGTTCAATATTCAAACTCGAATTTTATGTGAAATGAGCTAGAGCATGATCATATATATATATATATATATATTTGGCTAATTAGTGAATTATGTCCCTAAATTATTTATTTTTTATGACTAACGTCTAATTCATTGTTTCTGTATATTACCATCCCCAAACAATTTTCATTTTATATATAAGGTCATTCCGTTCAAAAAGTGATGGTCAACTAAAATTGAGAAAAAAGAATTCGAGTCAACTCTAAAAATTTTAGGGGTATTTATGAAACATTACATTAAAAATACCCCACCCCACCCCACGTATCTTCTTCTTCGACCAATGGCACCACAACCCAGCCACCCTTTCTGTCCCCCTCCACTCACGCAGCCCACTCCACCCCAATTTTAAATTTCCTCCATTGAATTTTAAATTTCCAAGAACGTCCATAATATCACCTTCACCGATTACCCCGTAGCACATTGAAGAGGAACTCAATAAGAGGAATTAAAAATGAAAAAAAATATGACATTAATGAAGAAACTTGTTATATCTTATGATAAATAGCAGTCCGGCTCCTGTGCGGAACAGCCTAAAATTCACACGTGCGGGACACAACCAGGGCCGTTGATTTCATTTTAAAAGAGGATCGACAGTTGAGATTTAAAAGAGAGTTAAAATGATACATATGTAATTTAACAAATAAATAATAATAATAACAGCAAAAAGTAACACGCAACCGTCACATCGGTTGGATTACCGAGATGAGAGAAAATGACAGAAAAGTAAAAACGGTACATATCTACAAGAACACATGTTTTTATGCAATGAACACATGTTCTTGTATATTGTGAACACATGTTTTCTGTCAGAGAACACATGTTCTTATATATTTGAGATTAATGAACAGTTGTTTTTGTGCAGTGAACAGATGTTCTTATATATTTGTGATTAATGAACACGTATTTTTGTGCAATGAACACATGTTCTTGATTATGAACACATATTTTTGTTTTGTGAACACATATTTTTTATTAGTGAACACATGTTCTTGTTTATTGAACACATGTTTTTCAAAATTTCATTTTTCCGCCAAAAAAATCTTCTCCCAGTTAAAAGTAAGAAAGAGAAAAAATAACTCAAAGTTTATCCCTAAAATACCCCTATTTTGATACAGCCGTTGGATCAAAAAGTAAAAAATCCAACGGCTGACAGATTGGCCCTCATATACTGAATTTTCTTGTTCAGCATAGGAGTCGTGGTGGATAAATAGAGGTAGGTACATGCCTTGATGGTATTGTGTAAAATCCGTTTATTTTGTTTTAATCTATATAATGATTTTTGTCTACGTTGTATATAGATTCTTTAACCTTTAATTTTGCTATGTATTTATCTTTTGTTATCCTTTTATTAGTTTGTTTTGCTTCAAAAATTAAGTATCGTTGTATTATTAGGTATTTTTGTATTCTTGTCAGAATTTAGTTTCAATGCTCATTGTATTATACTATTCTTGCAACAAGAATTTTGTTTTTTGCTAATATAAATTTAGCTGAGCTCACATTAAAATGTGAGTTGAGCGTGAGCTCAATGTTTGTGAGCTTTTCTGGGCTGAGCGTGAGTTGAGCTAGGAATTTTTATGTGAACTGAGCGTGAGCGTAAGCTAAACCAAACTCGACTCACATACTTCGATTGACACCCCTATGCATCAATGATAGATACCCCTCTCACAAAATCACCATGGGTCTCATGAAATGGTCACATACAAATGTAGGAGCCCAGTAATTTTGTGAAAGAAGGTATCATTGATACCACCCTAATATTAAATTTTCCGTGAGGGCGAGTTGCTAATTTTCACATTTTTTTTTTAAAGTTATTCACATTAGACTTCAATTTGTTATTTTGTGGAATTCATGTATCTCAATATTTTAGACTAGTGCTATATAAAAAGTCTAGATCATGTGATGAACGTCTAAAATTCTACACGTCTTTGAATAAATTTTAGTTATCAAATTAAAATTTTTAGCGAGTTGAAATTATTTCGAAAATCTTAACATTTGTTACATGCTTTAAAATCCACAACAGTTCTGATTAAGCCAACAAGTATTCGCATGACCAAAACTGGAATTTTGGACTTCAAAGAGGTGCTTCAAAATTTGAGGAATGTTTCAATTTCTTACATATTTCTTCCGTTAAGAGCGACTCTTATCACCTGACCGTCTATATCCGCCCCTGCTTATGGTCGGCCATGGTCTGGTTATTTTCTTATTTATGCAAACACTTGGGGGCATGTTCTACATTGCCCTAAGATAAAAGATAACAAATGTCCATGGTCCTATATTTTTACATAAAAAAAAAAAGATTTATGTCATAATATATTGGATGAAATATAAAATAGCATGTTTCTTTCAAAACCATATATTACTTTCTGTTGCAAAAAATATATTAAACTCAACAATAGAAGGAAAAAGAAAGTTTATAGTATTAATTAGGAATGAAAATGAGTAGCTAGGTAGGGCGAAGAGATGAGAGAAGAACATCTTGAAGTGAACTATCTCTTTGCATGGCCGCTTTAAACTCTTCAAATGTAACTCTCCCATCGTTGTTTTCGTCCATTAAATCAAATATTTCATCTAATTTTCCAGCTTCTGTTATGTCAACCGGAAGGCATTCATCAGGTAATGCCTGCATTTATCATATCAAACGATTTTAATTAACCACAAAATAAATGACAATTTATATTTTTAACATAAAAGTTTTTTAGGAGCGTATGTATTTGATATTTTAGCATATTCCCTACGTAGGATGCAGTGTTCCGCCATCGGGGTCACATGCCCCGTTGAAAAATAATTTTTTTTATAGTAAAATATGGTGTATTCTTGCTCCATTTAGATGATAGGTTCATAAATGACCTCACACAAATAAGGTGAGTCAACGAATGACCTCACGGCTCTCAGGTCCTGGATCCACAACCGTTACCCCTTCCCTCATTTTCACAACAGAAGTTTTTTTTAGCATTTTCATCTCTTCCTTTGGAATACATGGTATTTTTCAACTTTTAAAGATGTATTTTCAAAAGTACTCTTCTTACCCATAATTATTATGGTATAGAGAAAGGGAGAGGGGTATGTAGTTGAGACTTAATGGAAGTAAAATAAAGATTTAATGAATATAATATTATAAAAAGGAGATGAAATTACTCTGAGCATTGATGCTACTTCCTCCTTGCTGATGCATCCAGATCTATCTGTATCATACATCTATATTCACCATACATGTAGAATAATAATAAGTTAGCAAAAACCATCTACTTTTTGTTTCTTGTACATGGCCAAAAAAGGAAAGAAACTAGATATTTTTTTTTTTGAAGCTCGATTGGGCGGTTGTTCCATATACGGGAGAGAAAACTGCTTCAGACGAGGAGAAAATAGCACTAAAAATGAAGATTAAAGCTTGTCGCACGCAGACGAAGAGTATCGAACCCACGACCTCGTGGGCAGGCGCCTGCCCTACTGGGATAGAACACCTTTGATAAAGAAACTATACACTGAAACTGCCTAAACAAGCAAAATAAGTTTCTAAGATTTTTATTTCAAAGTTGGTCTAACTAATTAACTTTAAATTTCATCCAAAGATATTTTGTAATAGCAAGGAAAAACATTGAAAATGTAGTGTCAAATTAGTGAAACCGAAAACTATTCCGGTCACTTATTATCACATGTCAAATTAGTTAAAATTCACTACTTCAGGAAATTCTGAATTTTAACAATTTTGAAAAAAGCATACTTAAGTTAAAATTCGTCACTACTCAATTAAATAACGGAGTTGCGAATGAAATAACTATAATTAAAAAAAAAAAAAAAGCATTAGCTATTGCATGTTTGGAATTGGGGATAGTGACCTGGAAACAAAGACGAAGTGCATCATCTCCCTGTGAATATTTGAGAGAGGAGAAACCGCCAATTATCTCTCTCATATCAACGCTGCCATCGCGGTTATTGTCAAATAAATCAAAGATGCGGGCTGCCAATGGAACTAGGGATGACATTTCCATTGCTTTCAGAACCTCCTCGAATTGAGATACAGTTGCATTTTCCCCATTTGTGCTTCTGTTATTTGCCAAATGCAATTCAATTTCGGACGATTCAGTGGTAAAAAAAAATATGATCAAAATGTTTTCTTGTTGTACTGAAGGGGTCATTCAATTCTAGTACCGTAATTGTGAGACTGGCGGAGCCCACATCAAGCTCCGATTAATTCATGTGATGTGGATTCCTCTCAATTCATTCATGTGAGACTACTAGTCCTGACGGTCATATAGGATTGAATTTTCCAACTGAAAGTGTTTGAAGAACTTACATCTTTTGGAAATGGATTCTAAGATTTTGCAGTTCATCGGGTTTCAAGTCATAAGAGCCCACCAAAGTCTTGAGTTTCTTGGTTCTCAATGAAAAGCTACTGCTAAGAACACTTGCCATTGCTGCAGCACGGAACTTGCGACGCGCATTAAAGCTTTGCAACCGCGACACAATTTCTGCATCCATTTGCTCTTGCTTTGCCAAATCCCCAGTAACCCATGGATGTTCAAGAACCTAACAAATTAAGCATAATAATAATAATAGACAGCGTACATATAATTATTCAATTACTAGTTGAAGTGATGCTAAAGAAGTGTAACCAAGACTCACCTCTTGAGCAGACGGCCTCATATAGGGGTCAACTTTCAAAAGACTCGAAATAAGTTGTCTGGCTGAAGATGAAATGCTCTTCCATGTTTTCTCATGAAAGCTGAACTCTCCCTACATTAGTACAACAATAATGCTTTCATCCAAATAGATCTGCTTCCATTTTCACATAAATTAAAGAAGATATGTAAACTAATTAAAATTGTCACTTTTTTCACATGAAGAAAATGGCAATTGAATTATTATTTTCTTAATAAGAAATAGCCAGGAAATATTTGGAGAATAAGTAATAAGAAAGTGGATGTGGGACAGAGGTAGTACACGAGAACACTTGAGGAATGGAAAGCTAATCACCAACCCAGAAAGAATATACCCAAAAAAAAAAACCCCCAGATAAAATATAGAGAGTATATGCAATGTTGGACCTTAACTATTTTTGCTTTTCTTTTTTTAGACATAAACAATTTTTTTGTACATTATTAGACTTTATCTTTTTACTGGCATTCATAAATGAAAAAAAAATGAAAATCCGGCCAAAATGTGGCCGTTGAGTAAAACGGTATCGTTTGATTGAGGGGCAAAATAGTCAAATTACAAAAATAGAGTGGATACTCATAGTTGGACTTTAACAATTTCTACTTTTCTCTTTTTAGACAAACTATTTTTTTTGTACATTATTAGACTTTATCTTTTTATGGGCATTCAGAAATGAAAAAAAATGAAAATCCGGCTAGAATGTGGTCATTGAGTAAAACGGTGTCGTTTTCCCAACTTTCTCCCCATTTTCCTTTCCCATAACGGTGGATGGTGGTGTTTAGCCGGAGGGAGGGGAAAGGAAAATGGGGAAGAGGTTGGGAAAATGGGTCGAACCTTTACTTTTCAATACCATATTCAACTTTTACTTTTCCCATTCCACTCGAACCTATCCCATTATTTCCATTTCCTCCCTTAGTATTTCTCATAAATCTATTCTCATCTTCACCAAGAAATCCGCCAAAATCTATTCCGCAAGATTCGCCGCAAAGATCCCCATTGTCGGCCCTCAAGAACACAATGGAGTCGCCGACAACAAGCTTTTTCTGGTTCACAAAATTACTCCAACTGGTAGTAAGAAGATGCCGGCGAGGGGTACCTCTACAGATATGCCGAAATTTCCAAACCTCGTCGTGAACATCCTTGACTAGAATAGTCTGTACCGATAATTCAGCCGAATAACCTAGCCTAGGAAATATAGTCTCAGCACAGTAACGAGGAACAGAGGTTCAAAATCCAATAACCCAATATCATCATCAGAATCAAAATCATGGGATTGCAACGGAATCATTGGTGTTCTGGAATGAGGTTCAAAATGAGTTTTTATTTCTTGCTTCTGTTTTGGACCTTTGTTTTTGGATTATAATTATGGAGGAGCATGGTGGTGGGATGATGATGTTCTGCCAGAGGGAGAATGATGATGGTGTTTAACCAAAGGGAGGGGAAAGGAAAATGGGCCGGGTTTGCAAAGCGGGTTGATTTTATTTTTTGACTATTGTGCCCTTTAGTCAAACGACACCGTTTTACTCATCGACCACATTTTGGCCGGATTTTCATTTTTTTTTTCATTTCTGAATGCCAGTAAAAAGATAAAGTCTAATAATGTACAAAAAAATTGTTTATGTCTAAAAAGAGAAAAGTAAAAATTGTTAAAGTCCAACTATGGCCATTCACTCTATTTTTGTAATTTGACTATTATGCCCCTCAGTCAAACGACAACGTTTTACTCAACGACCACATTTTGGCCGGATTTTCATTTTTTTTTCATTTCTGAATGCCAGTAAAAAGATAAAGTCTAATAATGTACAAAAAAATTGTTTGTGTCTAAAAAAAGAAAAGCAAAAATTGTTAAGGTCCAACATTGCATATACTCCCTAAAATATATTATTTAAAAATTAAAAAAAAAAAACCCCAGAGAGAAGAGTTTGAAACAAACAGGAAGACTCACTTGCATTATCATTTGTTGCTTTTGTAGGTTTGACCGGGCAACGAACGGTGGATACCTGATAGATCAAATTCGTGACCTCAAAGTCTGATAAACTAATATATTGCTCGTACTTAATTTAATTATTTTAAAGATACTGTTCATTAGGTAAAAAGTCAAATCATTAGTATCTAATAGCATATTTGTTAGAAGAAAAATACAAATACCGTTCAAGCATTATAAATGATTGAATGATTTCTATGTAGCAAGTAACCGACCAAGGTTGCAATTACGTTTGCAATTTTTCTTCAAATATTTAATAGTTTTCCCTCATTTCAAAGGTGATATCTTCTCTCTCATTATCTATCTCATTAATAATAAAAAATTATATGCGTCATTCTTTTAATTAATAGATCTATAACCTAAAAGAAACAGTAGTGGAATCCTTAAAGAAAAGTGAACAAATACCTGACAGTCATTTATTAGTGGAATATAGAATGAGACAGAAATTCGGGACTGAAAAAAAAATTCCCCAAAAAAAAATTGAAAAGATTGTAATAGTGAAGAAGTGTTTTAAGTAACATACCCGGAAAGGAGGATATAAAGGATGACACCAAGTGACCAAATGTCAGTTTTAGGAGTTAATAAACTGTGGGTTGAAAGGGCTTCTGGTGAGACATAATCAATAGAACCAAACAATCCAATAACAGGGTCACTAAAATCCTCTAAAGAACTAAGTCCAAAATCCATGATCTTCAATGGTGAATTCTCATCTTTGTTTAAGAACAAGCAGTTTTCTGGCTTTAAATCTCTATGAATAATAGTTGCCTTGTGAAGGGCTTTTAAACCTTGAGCAATTTGTCTAACCACACCTGCAGCTCCACACTCTGAATACCTTTCCTGAGCTACAATCCTATCAAACAACTCTCCTCCGCAACAAAGCTCCAATATCAGATGGACTCCATTAACGTCTTCACAAACATCGTATAGATGAATCACGTTTGGATGAGGCGAAACATCCTCGACGATTTTCCTCATCACATGAAGCTCATTTGTTAGCAGAGCATTTGAGACTAGAGCTTGTCTTGAACTGCTACTGCTTGTCGGTCCTCCGCCTAATCGTCTAAGTGTTTTAATGGCGACATTGGATCCGGATTTGCTTTTACCTCTTCTTACAACAGAAAATCCACCCCTTCCTAAAACATCAGAAACCTCGTATTCATCATCAAGTCTTGTGGTTTCTTGTCCCATTGAAATTCAAGAAGCTGAAAAAGGAATGAGAATATTTTTGGTCAACTATCTATGAGGAGGTTCAATATCAATAATAAGGAAGAGGAGGTTTGAAACTATATATAATATGAACGCGACTCTAGGAGCCTTTTAGTTTATGGCATATAATATGAAGATTGATAGCAACCAGGGTGAGATTTTTAAAAATCCTAATAGATATAGTAAATTTTATATGCAATTCGGCAAACTATTGCACCTAAAAGACCTGGCTTCGTCCTAATAGCAACAAAGAATAAGAGTGCTGAAGAATAAAAGACAATGACTTGGTCAATCATACAACCAAATGGACTTTTAGTGACATGGTTATGAATTGAAGGCATTTACAAATAATTAAAAATGTTAATGGCGCCGGCAAGGATGATGGGCCGACTCGCTGCCGTGCCATTCAGTCATTATGTACCTAATCAGTGAGGCATCTACAGGTTAAAATAATCCAACAGTATTCTAAAGACAAATAAATTTGCATCAGGAAATATCTTCAGCTTATCCAGCAGATAATCGCAACAAGAAAATAATAATAATAAATACAATTAAGCATTATGGACCAACATTTGAGAGGGTCATGTATCTTATAGAAAGATTTCTTGGAAAATTTTACTTCTTTCCCACCAAAATTTGATTTTCTTCTCAAGGATACACAGAAACACACACACAGGAACTATACTTGCTAAATGAGGTAACTCTCTATACATTATCTGAGTTATACATAGTTTAAATGCCAATACGCCTTCGCGTTCTCCAACAATCGACAAAAAAAGGAGGCATCATCTTCTACCCCATGGCAAGCACCCGCATCCCTGATCGAAACAAGAGAGAGATAGAGAAGAACATTAAGAAAGATACTGTACAAACAAAAGAAATAACAATAATCACTTGAAGGCAAGAGAAATGAAAGATTATGTATATGCCTTTGGATTATCACTTCCAAATTTCCTCTGTCCATTGGAGTTAGATGCTTCAGATGGCATCGCGGGCACTTTTTCTCCCCCGCTCTGTTTTTCCTCACGCACTTTGTTAAATATGTGAGTGTATCCTTCTGCTGATGCAGGATCATTCTCATCCCAATCGCCGAATTTCGGAACAGCAGGGCTGTGATCGGGCTGCCACATGCATTACCAAATAACACTCTTTCATACAGAACAAACACATGAAAAGAAAAGGATAACATTGTGTGGTGTGACCAAAGCTGACAAGGTACGACAAGAAGCTAGTTTATAATTATTAAAAAAAAATCAATTAAAATTTTCTTTTATTGTTTATTGCTTTTCTTCCTTAAAAAATCAGAAGAGTCTAAAATGCATTGCTCAATGTGTGTGTGAATGTTCAATTTTATTTTAGCAAAGCTAATAAAGGAACAGGAAGAAAACATTACAGTTTCATCGCCTCGTGTTACTGATCTCAACCGAGATCTTCCAGGAGTTGAGGGATCCATGCCTTGACCACCTTCTGATGAACCCTTTCTTTCCCATGACGGTGAAGAAACTCCACTGCCTTTGCCTCCAGTCTTTACGAGAGAATGAGGGTGTAGCGGTGATTGTTCAATACTACGATCAGACCCCACATTTTGCTTTCCAGCCCTCTTAGGGGTGTCTCCAGCACTCTGGCCACCATATCGATGATGTGATGACTCATTTGAAGTTCTTCGATTTGTAGTCTCATTGCGCAATGGAGAATCAGTTGGCTTCCTAAAATCACCTTCTTCTTGACTCAGTTGACGCTCGTGCCTCGTTCTGTGCATGTCTGTGCCCCTTGGTGTGTCTAAATCCGACCTACTGCTTCCATGTTTTAAACCGCTAGTCTTGTGATGTGGCGATCCAGTAGATTTCTGACTCATGGCATCAGAATGCAAGGGAGAATCAGCTGATCTCCTCATCTCACCATCTTCCCGGCTAGTGCGTCTCACATGCTTTGGCTTTGTCGCCTCTGATCCCTTTTGGCTCTTTGTTTCAGCATCAAGATAGTCTTGTGGATCATTTGGATTGATCATTCCACCTTTCTTACCCTTCCTACCTTTATCAAAATATTGAGTATAGGGAACATCATCCTCACTTTCCCAATTGCCAAATTTTGGAACTTGTGCTTGCTGCTGCAATAAGACATTCATGATGATTAAGTAATCAAGGACCGGATAACTAGCAAGGACTACACCATTCAGTTCAAATGTTTGATTCAGCGAAATGCAGGAACTTCCATAGGCCACATCATAAAATTAGCTCAGCGAGGCATTTAAACTAAAAATTATATTATGAATATATGTTTACAATTTCACGTCAAATGTGGAGCGTATATCAACTACCAGAAATGCTGGCTGGCTCTAGGCATTCAGGAGGTAAAAGACAAGGCATGGCAAATAAAATTTAAGCAATTAACCTAAAATCGTTCATGTCAAAACACAATTAGAAAGTGAATTACTCCCTCGGTCTCAAATTGAGCATCCATGTTTCCCTTTTGACTCGACCCAACATGACTGTCTACTTTCTTCAAATAATCATGTGCTCCCATAAAAATTTCAATATATAGTCTCATTTAAAAGATAAGGAATCTATGTGAAACCACTATCATCTACTGTTACAATAATATTAGATACAATATGGTATATAGATAGTTAAATGCTCCAACTCCACACCCCAAAGAAAACCCCACAAGATATATCAACACTCATTTCATTGACCCAATAATGTTATAAACAAACTAAAATTTCCAACTATAGAAGTTCATCCATTCAATAAGTGAACCCAAAATATCCCAAGAATCTTTTCAAATTCTACATCTATATATATATATATATATATATATATATATATATATATAACAAAAATGGACATCATAATAAAGCAAATCCAATCCAAATAACACAAGATTTACTTCCTATTTTAAAATTTCAAACTAAAATGACACCAAATTTCCTCCTCAAAACAAGAAAATTATCATTATCAAATCATTGCAGAAACCAAGAAGCAGATCCAGATAATATGAAAACTTACAGCCATTAATTTCCTCTTCCAAAATCTTGAACCAAAGCTGGTTTCAGAAAAAAACCAACTAAAAAGATGAGAGTTTTTTCCCTGAATTTTTACTGTGATGATTCAAAGCTTTCTCTATCTTCTTTTCAGTGCCAACAAAGGCCCAGCAGTACAGTAGGGGGAGAGAGGGGTGACCGGTTGACCGGCGCCATCGGTGATATCTGATCTCTAAAGAAGTCATATTGTAGCTCTTATAGGACGACACGTTTCGAATTTAGTGAGGGCACATGCTTTTGCCGGTAACCTTGGGTGATTGTCCCAACCAAATGCCACTGTGCTCTTTTTTTTTTAAAACCCAACTGAACGTACGCCCCAAGAAGGAAGAGAGTAGAATCTCATAAGAAGAGGAAGAGATAATCCTAAAAAGTTAAAAAGGGAGACAATTTAAAACGCACTTCATGCGCCGGTCTTCACAAAGTTAAAAATAAAAATAAAACTAGTCGGTTTGGTGAAATTTATTCCACACAGAAGTTGTGAGCAGATTTTTCTTTAAAATAAATCTCAAATTGGACTTGCGAAAATTTATTCCGCCAGGAGCTGTGAGCATAAGAATACTCCCCTCGTTCTATAAAATAAATCGTTTAGCACATAAAATTTAAAAAAATTAAAAATAATTTTTTAAAATTAAAATAGTAATATTACTTTCTTAAATAAAATTAGTGTTACGCAAATCCTATTTAAGAGAGTAACATTGTGACACCTCAACCCCTCCGCTATAGTTCATTGCGCCCGAGTAGAGTGCCTCTCGGCACTGACCTTTACTGAAGCTCGGATGTTCGAAGGTAAGACGGTAAAACCTAAATGTATATAACGTAATGGAGTTAAAGCTTTAGAAGACAAACAACAAAAATCCATAATTTTCGTAAACGGGTATGGTTAAATAAATTTTTTCAAACTTACACTATAACGTCCACACATTCTTCAAGTTCCAAACATATATTGTTACGAGATTAATGGGCCAATTTCTGGTCCAACTTATCTAAAAACAGTCATAAAAATATATGTGAGGCAGAAAACTCAAAGAGTTGGCATATATACCGGTGTATTTTCAAAGATCGTTTAAGTAAGTGGATGCAGATATTTTTCGTAAATATTTTCAACACATACAAAACTAAAGTAGTTATTATTTTTTCAGTAATTATTTTGCAACTTTAAACCTGTTATTAATAAAATTTAACAAAATCCAATCTTTTCAACTTAGAACTCAATCTGGGTATCAGATTAAATAAGATGCCCACGGTCCGGTTTTTTCAGTTTCGGGTCCGATCCGATTCAAGGTCTGGTTCGGTTCGGTTCGGTTCCGATTCCGTACGCTTCTACTTTTATACGGTTCTGATTTCAGATAAGAACCGTAATTAAGCAAAATTGGTTTCAATAAATTGCAAAAATAGTATTAGTTCCCGGTAGAAAATCGGTAAATTGTAATTTTTTAATTATTGGTAGATTGTTTAACTTGGAAAAAGAATTAGAAATATAGATTTTTTTTTAAATAAAACCACTTTCATTATTGCAATGATTCCTCAACCAAAACAATTATTTTTAAAATAAAACCACCTTCATTATTGCAAGAGAGTTAAATAAATAAATTATATTGTTTTGGTTGAGCTAAATAGTCCATCTTCCCAGATGGCCAAACCCAAAAAAACCAATGATCCTAGCCCATCTGATTTTATTCATGTGTCCCAAATGGTCAAGCCCAAAAAAATCAAATGGCCAGCCCAACTAAATGGTCAGTCCAATAGACAGTTAATCTGGGTCATCCATCTCTAACAGGCCATTTATCTGAGTCATCCATTTAAAAAAAAACTAAAAAACAATTTATAAAAATGGAGATCCAGTTGAACCGGCGGGTTAGAACTATCGGTCTGGGTCCAATCCAGATCTGACACGGTCCGGTTCCATGTGCTGGACCCGGAACCGGAACCGGCGGTCCGATTATAACATGGGCATCTCTTTCAGATTTCTTTAATTTTGCCACATAAGAAGTTCATTTTGACATTGTACTTTGATTTTGAGAGAAATGGGTTTGACCTCTTTCCTTTTCAAATTGTTAGAGTCGGTCTCGATCATTAGACAATTACCTGAATGATTTGATCTCTTTCTAAGTGATTGTCTTTAGCAGGGAAAGAAAAAGAACAAAAGCTTCCTTAATTTCTTCATGTGGCTCTATTGGCAAAGTCAAAATTTTAATTTAGGGGGCGAACTAAAATTTGTGCATAGTGTAGAATAATATATTTAAGGTAGAATGATATATTTTTACTAAAAGATTTGAACTTAAAATGATTCTTATCTTGAAAAAAACTTCAAAATTAAATAAGAATTGAACAAAAAAATGAAAAAAACGACAAATATCCAGAGACTAGTGGTGTCACGGACCTTACTTCAAAATAGCATGAGAAAGTTATAAAAAAAAATTATTACTTAGTTTGATTACACTTTTAGAGGAACTTTTATATATTTGGAGTCTGATTGTATAGTTTCGGTTTGTTATATATTTTATGTATTAATTTGGATTAGGGGTGATAATAGAATTCAATTTCGCTAATTCGGTAATTTGGATTAGGGGTGATAATAGAATTCAATTTCGCTAATTCGGTAATTTGAATTCGGTTTTTTTTCCGATTTTTCTCATTAAAAAAAATTGACTGAATTGATGATTTCCGATTTCGAATAAAAAACGAATTCAATTCAGAATCCGGTTTATTACTGAATTAACCGAATATATTCAATAATAGAATTACATTAGTAAAGTACTTAAAAACCAGCCACAAAGTACACTACTACAACATCAAAGATCATTCTTAAATTACAATATTACATAACAAGGAGTATTCTACGAATCGAATAAGCAATTTAATGGACGCGTAATGGAGGAATAGCCGAGACGTCGAGAAAATACATTTGTTCCAATAAAATGATCATTCATTTCGGAATAAATTAAAATAGAAAATAGACATTAATTAGAGACAGAGAGTATTATTATAAAATTTCAATTTTTTTAGGAGACCAAGATAGGCTATATTATATATATTTTTTTTTACGCCATCATGGGCGAAGCCCCATGAGCGGGGAGATTAAATTATACCCGCACGCCGGCGGAGGGTTTCGAACCCACGACCTCAGAGGTCGTGGGCAGACGCCTGCCCCACTGGGCCACAACACCTTTTGATGATAGTCTATATTATAAGGACCCATTTATATAATAAAAAAATATCGCTAATACTAATATGCAATTTTCAAAAAATTCGAGTACTTGTGACCCCCTTACCTTAATGAAGCTTCGCTATGCCGTGACTCCATTGCATCCAACTCCCAGTGTGTGATTCTCTCATTATAATATATTAAAGACACAAAAACAGAAAGAACAAGAAGGACAGCACCATGTGAAGAAGAAGTGCAAAGAAACAAAACCCTTTTCTCTAGCTGAGCTAATTTTCACAAAAAAAGAATGAATGGGAAAACCCAAAAGTGCCACAAATACATGTGTTTGCCTTGTAATTTGTATATTAATTTCCAACTTTGTTTGCATGTGAAAACGAAGCGCAGCTCAAGCAGTAAGACGGTTCACTTCTAACCGGTAAGTCGAGAGTTTGAGTAATGTCAGATGGAAAATGAAAAACCGCTATTGATCCTCATTTGAAAAAAAATAAAATAAAATTTGCATGCTTGGAAGGGCTGTGTTCGTGAAATATCTCTACAACTTATTTGCTATTAATTTCTAACTGACTCCCAAAGGCTCTGAAAAGGCTAATGTGTGTGAAAGGCTTCATATATTGAAGGCAAAGATGACATGGAGATAAAATAATTTTGATTGATTGTGGTTATTTATAGCTATGGATTATGATTTTCTTACCACATATATATAACCAGAAAATGCTCATACACTCACTTGCAAGGATGCATGACAACGATCCTCGTCACCAGTACCATAGCTAGGGGAATTACCTGCACTCATTGTGTGTCTCATTCTTTATTCCAATAATAATAAATTGTTAAATGTTAATTTTTTAATTAAAAATTTTTATAGCGTAAAATAAATAGTAGAACCTCAGAAAAAATTAATATGTAACAATTTTTTATTGATGGGATAGAGAACATGACACAAAATGACGACGGATATTTTTTGTGGTTTTGAGTCATCATGCACTATAGTCTATATACACTTACATATATCTCTCAAAAGAAAGTAACAGAAATGAAAAATGTCATACAAATAAGCCAATAAATACATAAAGGATCTTCAGCCCACAAGCTATTTATGGCTTTTGTTGAAGATACCTTTCTATTTTTAGGAGCCCTAGAACTTTATTCAAGAGTTCCCAAAGAAATAATGCATGCATATCTACCTTATTGGATACTGGAATTATTGCAAATCTAAAATTACTTGTCGACTTAAATAATTTACTAGGTGGGACGAATACTGCTTCCAATAGTAGAGCTTTTAAAAATCTCAATTTAACTTTCAAAATTTTAATACATTGTCTAATAGAGCAATAAAATTATTACATACATATCAGCGTAAGTGATCGAAATTCATAAATACACATAAATACGTATAACAATTATATTAATGTACAAGACAGTTTATTTAAATTCCTTATTAAAAACCTTAAAAAGTAAACCTCTATATAGTAATACTCTATATAAAAATAACTTCCTTATAGTAATAAAAAATCTTGGTCCCAACTCGGGACCAGTTATAAATAAAAATAAACTCTACATTGTAATATTCCATGTTTTTTGAAGGACCGTCCTTAAGAAATTTACCTCCATATAGTAATAAAATAACATTAAATTTTAAATATATTTATATATCTATATAAAATAACAACTTAAGGGTATCTTTTAACCATTTTGCAAGATATTTTTTGCTTTCGATCTGCGTTGGTTTCTTTCATTTTGCGCAACTCGACACGAATACTTTCAGTGTTTTGAGTTCGTTTATTTTTAGGTGACATTACTTGCCTGGAGTAGAAAATGTATGATTTGAAATGATAATGAAATTTATGATTATGCTAGCATTTATATATGTATAATAAAAAGAAAACAAACAAAAAGACATTTCAAAGATACAACATACATGAATGAATATTTTAAATGCATACATGATGTACATACATTTTTTTTTTTTTTTTTTAGTTACTGTATGCATATGAATGAATCTTCTAAATCTAATATACACAATGTACTGCATGATGTACGTACATTTTTTTTTAAACTCATTAATCTTATATATCTTTTAAATTCATGTGTTTAAAATATGAATGGACACATTTTCAAGTGTGTCGTATAATGTATATTAATTATAATCTAAAAAAGAAGTAAAATATACTATAAATACTAAATTTATTTATTTTTTATAAGGCTACATGTGTTTAAAATATGAATGGACACATTTTCAAGTGTGTCGTATAATGTATATTAATTATAATCTAAAAAAGAAGTAAAATATACTATAAATACTAAATTTATTTATTTTTTATAAGGCTACATCCATCTATGATTTCAATATCTTTATTATAGATAAAAATAACTTTAAAGAACCATCATTAAAAATTGTTAAAAGATACTATATTTGATTAAAAAAAGAAAAAACTTTAATTATGAATGGAATGAGTATAATTTAGAGAAGTTAAAGTTTGAACCTTAATGAAAAAAAAAAGGTTTGTAAAATAAAATAAGAAGTGGCATTAGGGATGGCAATAGACCCGGTTAAATTGGGGGATCCGTCCCGGCCCGGCCCAGTTGGGTCGGGGATTCCCCGGTTTAAGTTGGGGGTGGGGGTGGGGATGGGGATGAATTTGGCCCCGCTAACGGGGGTGGGGGCGGAGGCGGGATAAGTAACATCCCCAGCCCCAGGTCGGCCCGGCCCGGCCCACATGACTTGTCTAAAATAATAAATAGATTGAGAATAAAATATCTATACAAAAAGGAAATATACCTAAAAGATTAGAGAAGATCATGGGAGATCTCAAATTCTCTCCATAAACTCCTCCATCTCCTAATATAGTTTCTTTATTTTAAATTTTTTTTTGTTTCGTTAGACATTAATTGATTTATATTATGTTGTTGGGCGACATATGAGTTGTATCTATAAACTAGTAATGTTTAGGGAGCAAACTAGTATCATTTTAGATAGTGTTATTTATTTTTACGGATGTTAAATTTTTTTATTTTACATTATTTTTTCAAGGTTGTATTGGGAGATTTTTGTTGAAATTCTATAATTTGTTCTAGTCGAGATTGGGAGAAAAAAATCCCCGTTTTTTCCCAGCTGGGGGTGGGCCTCCACCTGAGTTGGGGATGGGATGCCCATCCATCCCCAGTGATGGGGCTGGGCCGGGGATGGGGATGCGATGGAAGAGGCGGGGCTGGGGCTGGAGATCATGGTATCCGCCCCCACCCGGCCCCATTGCCATCCCTAAGTGGCATCAGCATATAGCCTAATCCCCAAGTAAAGCGCCACGGCTGTTATGTACAAAAAAAAATTAAAAAAAAATCAGCATACATAATGGACAATATTTTACAAGGGATACATACGGTTAGAGATGTGTTCATATATATCATATATAATATATATTTTCTCGTAATTAACATTTGTGTAACGAACAGTGACGGATCCAGAAATTTTTTTTATTGGGGTCATTTGATATATACAACAATTGACTGCGGTCATTTACACATTTATTATCTAAATGAAGTAAAATATATCATATATAATTAAAAAAATCACTGGGGTCATTTGATATACACAATAATTCACTGGGGTCATTTATATATTTATTATCTAAATGGAATAAAATACATCATATATAATTAAAAAAAAAAATTTTGACTTTCTTTGAATTCGTCACTGATAACGAATGTTTTACATAATAAATGTTAAAAATCATATTACTAGTTCTTTTTTTTTCTAAATACATATTACTAGTTCGATCTATACAAAAATTATACCCTTAAATTTTTTATCAATAACATTTTTTTTAAAATATTTATTAAATATTTTGTGTTTAAACACAGTAACCGGAAAGTAAGTAAAGCGCCCACTTCGCATTGGGAATCGGACAACCTTGAAGTGTGTGATAAGAAAAACTGAAACAAATCCCAAAAATTCCAAAGGCTTTTCCCCTCCAAAATCACAGGACTCTTGTGGATTTAATTCATTCATAGAACAATTAAAATTCCTACTATTCAGCAACAAAAAAATTTAAAAAAAAACCTCCTCTAAAATCCACCTTCCACGTGTCACCTAAGGGACCCACCTCTAACTGCCAAGTGTCCCCCCTCACAACCACCCTCCAAAATCATCCCTCCCCATAGTTAGTTACTTTCATTCATGATTTCTCTCTCACACACAAAGAGAAGAATTCTACTCACAGAAGAACTCTAATAGAAAATCAGAGTTTTGTTTTTTTTGCATTTGCATGCACGAAAGATAGAATCTTCACTGATATAATCGAAAACCCAGTAATCTTTTTTGGTTTTTATTGAAGATTTTAAACCCAAAAAAAAATGGCTGGAAACGAGTGGATAAATGGATATTTAGAAGCAATTTTGGATACAGGAGCAGGAGGAGGAGGGAAAGATGAGAAAGGAAGTAGTAATATTAATGTGAATTTGAGAGAAAGAGGTGATTTTAATCCAACCAAGTATTTTGTGGAAGAAGTAGTAACAGGGGTTGATGAAACTGATCTTCATAGGACTTGGATCAAAGTTGTCGCTACAAGAAATACTAAAGAAAGAAGCTCTAGACTTGAGAATATGTGTTGGCGTATTTGGCATCTTACCAGGAAAAAGAAGCAGGGTTTTTTTTCTTCCGTCCCAAATTATTTGTCACTTTTGAAAATCCCGAGGAAAATTTGTTAATTTGGTATTATAATTGTTCAACTACGCTAGCCTTCCTTAGTTAGTGATGTTTTAGAATGATGTAAGTAATAATGTTTTAGTGGATTGCTTAAAGTAATGGTAAGACTGGGGAAAATATTAATAAATGCTTTCCTGATTTGATGAAAGTGGTAAGTAATTTGGAAAAGAGTGAATATTGTTTTTGGTAAAATGTAATTTTTTGTGTGTTTTTTTTTTTTTAATTTTTAACTTTGATTAATTTTCTATATGAATGTGTGTAAGAATGGTTTTTGATTAAATAACTATGTGGATGTTGATTCTTAAGGATTTTAGAATAGTGGAAGGAAGTTTAATTAGAAAAGGAAAAGAAAGAAAGAAAGAACAATTCTTTAAACACATTACTAATAGAAATTCATCTCATACTTTTTTTTCTTGTTATTTCTTATTGTTACTATTGTTGTATAATGCTAGAAAATTATACTTGAAATTTACTTATTGAAGATAAGAATCACCTTTATCTTTTTTTAATTTGGATAGTTGGAGTGGGAAGATTTCCAAAGGTTGGCAGCGCGTAAGTTTGAACGTGAACAAGGACTCAAGGATGTTACTGAAGAAATGTCTGAAGATTTGTCCGAAGGAGAGAGGGGGGATGTTCTCGGAGAGGCGCAAAGCCCCCGGATGAAGTTACTCCAACGGAATGTATCCAACTTGGATGTATGGTCAGACACTAACAAAGAGAAGAAGTTGTATATTGTCCTTATTAGGTACGATGAATATGTTCTTCATTTGTTAAAGTCGTAAAAATAGAAAAAAAACATAGTTTGAACCTTTTACAATACAATCATATAAGCTCGTTATTTACAGATATAGAGTGTACTCGTTATTCAGATAGTTACAATTTCCTATTACAATAATATGTAGCCAATTATTTCTTGACATTGATTTCTCCATGAAATTTGATCAGTCTTCACGGTTTGGTTCGTGGGGAAAATATGGAGCTTGGTCGTGATTCCGATACAGGTGGACAGGTAAGGTATCTTTTTTGTGGAAATTATGTAACATCTTCCTAAGTGTTGTTTCTTACCTCATTGTTCTCATCCGGTTTTACGAAAACCACAGATTAAGTATGTGGTTGAGCTGGCTAAGGCGCTTGCAAAGATGCCAGGTGTATATAGGGTCGATCTATTTACCCGACAAATTGCCTCTCCAGAAGTGGATTGGAGTTATGGTGAACCGACAGAGATGCTTAGCACGAGTGCTGAAGATCCTGACGAATTTGATCTAGGAGAAAGCAGCGGGGCTTATATCGTTAGGATTCCGTTTGGCCCTCGTGATAAGTATATGCAAAAGGAACTACTATGGCCTCATATTCAAGAGTTTGTTGATGGAGCGTTAGCTCACATTCTTAATATGTCAAAAGTTTTAGGTGAACAAATTGGTGATGGGCAGCCTATATGGCCATATGTAATACACGGGCATTATGCCGATGCAGGAGATAGTGCTGCTCTTCTTTCGGGTGCTTTAAATGTTCCGATGGTTCTAACAGGGCATTCTCTCGGTAGAAACAAGTTAGAACAGCTTATTAAACAAGGAAGGCAATCAAAGGAGGATATTAATTCAACGTATAGAATTATGCGTAGGATAGAAGGAGAAGAACTTTCACTTGATGCTGCAGAACTTTTTATCACAAGTACCAGACAGGAGATTGATGAGCAATGGGGATTATATGATGGTTTCGATGTAAAGCTTGAGAGAGTTCTGAGGGCCCGTTCGAGAAGAGGAGTGAATTGTCATGGTCGGTTCATGCCAAGGATGGCGGTGTGTGTTCTCTTCCATTAATCTAAGTGAAATATAATGTCTTTATTCAGGAGTGGATCTAGCAATTCTGTGTTAGGCTAGCAAGCAATATAGAAACATATATCAAATGACTATATAAAAAAAATTCAATGTGTACATATATTTATTTATATATATTGGGGGTTGGGGGGGGGGTGGTGGGTGGGTGGGTTACTTGTGATGATAGAAATTCAAAGCAACAAGCACAAGTATGCATACATCTTGTTAAGTACTAATATAAAACGTCTTTAGGTTATACCACCGGGAATGGATTTTAGCAATGTCGTGGCTCAAGAAGAAACTATGGAAGGTGATGGGGAGCTTACAATGCTAACTAGTTCTGATGGTGCTTCCCCTAAATCACTTCCTACAATATGGTCAGAAGTGAGTAGGAGTTTTATTTGGCTAATTTATGCATTATAAACAAGAGTAATTTTTTTTACATTTTTTAGTTCGTGTTTCCACAGGTGATGCGTTTTTTGACAAATCCCCACAAACCAATGATTCTTGCATTATCAAGACCAGATCCAAAGAAGAATATTACGACACTTGTGAAAGCGTTTGGAGAATGCCGCCCACTGCGGGAGCTGGCAAATCTTGTAAGTAAGAAGATCTACTTGCTGAGAGTACCATAGGTCTCGGGTTCATCACTTGTATCCCCCTCCCCCGTAAAAATCAAATTTAATCAAAAATAAATGCCAAGATATCAATAAGCAATTAAAGAGTATGGAAACACCGAAAATTACGCTTGCCTACTCTGTGCAGACACTTATAATGGGAAACAGAAACGACATAGAAGAGATGTCTACAGGGAATTCAAGCGTGCTCATTACAGTATTGAAATTGATTGATAAGTACGATCTCTATGGGCAAGTAGCGTTCCCCAAACATCACAAGCAAAATGACGTTCCAGAAATCTACCGTCTTGCTGCCAAAACAAAGGTTTGTGAGGTTTCAGAGCCCATTATACCTTGTTAAAGATTTTTTTTAGTAGTTATTACTTACGAGTTAGTAACAATGTAACAGGGAGTCTTTATAAATCCAGCTTTTATTGAGCCTTTCGGACTTACCTTGATCGAGGTTTGTTCATCCGTTCCCGCTTCCTGTCTTCTTTAATTTTGTCCAAAGAAGAAAGAATGGTTCTGAAATTTATCTAAACTAATATAGGCTGCAGCACATGGACTACCAATGGTGGCGACAAAGAATGGAGGTCCGGTTGATATACACCGGGTAAATATGTCATTTTGCGCATACATTCTTGCTCCCTAGCTTTACTTTTTCTTCCCAGAGTTTTTTCGACATATTAAAAATTATATCTACATTCAAGACCTATGATCCTTGAACAAAATGGATCTGTTGGTTTCATGCATATCCCCCCATCATACCTTGAGTCGGTACTTCCAGTAGCAGTAGCTTAGAAAGAGGGTCCAGTTCATAGAAATAAGATGAACCTGAACTTTATTTCCTTGAAACAGTTTGTAAGTGCATAAACTTTTAACTCTCGCCCCATTATTAAGGCAGATTTATCTTGCCTGTGTTGTCATTGCTTTTTGCCAGCATATAGAAACTCGGAGAGGTTTATCTTTATATCCTAAAATACTGTAATTCTAACTTTTTGGCATTTGATTTTGCCCGAAGGGAATTTTTTTTTTCTTTTTAAAACATATGTTTACTAGTGCTTCTCGCCCTGTATTTATTTAGTGTATCGTCTAGCATATCCAACGTAATGCTATGTGAGCCATGATCAAGAACTATTAGACAAATTTTTCTTTCCTTTTTTTCTTAGGCACTCAACAATGGTCTGCTTGTGGATCCCCACGATCAGCAATCAATTGCTGATGCATTGCTCAAACTTGTATCGGAGAAGAACTTATGGCATGATTGCAGAAAGAACGGCTGGAAGAATATACACAAATTTTCTTGGCCCGAACATTGTCGCACATATTTAACAAGGGTAGCAGCATGCCGTATGAGGCACCCGCAGTGGAAAACCGACACTCCTGCAGATGAATTCGCTGCAGAAGAATCATTTAATGATTCATTGAAAGATGTCCAAGATATGTCCCTAAGGCTTTCAGTGGACGGAGAAAAAACGTCGTTAACTGGATCAGTTGATATGGCTTCAGTAGTCAATGATCCTCATCAGGTGCAAGACCAAGTACAGCGGGTCCTTAGCAGAATGAAAAGAAATGAATCGGGAGCAAAAGATTCCGAGAATGATAGGAAACCGGCTGATAATGTTCCGAGCAAATATCCTATGCTGAGAAGAAGGCGCCGGCTAATTGTTATAGCTCTTGATTGCTATGATGGAAAAGGAAATCCCGAAAAGAAGATGATACAGATAGTGCAAGAAATCTTTAAGGCCGTTAAGTTAGATCAACAAACTGCGCGATTAACAGGATTTGCGCTATCCACAGCTATGTCAATGTCAGAATTAACCTCATTCTTGAAATCAGGAAACATTAAGGTCAGTGATTTTGATGCTTTAATATGTAGCAGCGGTAGTGAGGTGTACTACCCCGGTACATATAGTGAAGAAGATGGAAAAATTTGTCCGGACCCTGATTATGCGTCACATATTGATTATCGATGGGGTTCTGATGGTTTAAAGAAAACGATATGGAAACTGATGAACACGCCAGAAGGTTCGGAAGCAAAACCTACGCATCCTCCAATTCAAGAAGATCAGAAATCTAGCAATTATCATTGTTTGTCTTACTTAATTAAGGACGTAAATAAGGTGAATATAAATTTTAAGTTCAAATACACAGGTTTTTGAGGTCTAATTTTCTTGGTAATGGGTTGTACTTATGATTTATGGATTCTTTTGCAGGTGAAGAAAGTCGATGATATGAGGCAAAAGCTAAGAATGCGAGGTCTACGTTGTCATTTGATGTATTGCAGAAACTCCACCAGAATGCAAGTTATTCCATTCCTTGCATCTCGATCACAGGCGCTCAGGTAAAGCCATACTTTCCCCCGTTATACAATATACGACATTTTACCTCTTCCCCGAATGTTTGGCCTTTTACTACTTTTCAGCTTTATTTTTCTAAAGTTTCACTGATCCTTAAATACAATTCTTTCATTCTCTATTATGTTACCAGTAGTAAAGGATATAATAGGAAAATGTCACTTATTTTCATCTTCCTTATGCAAAAAGGGTAGAAAGGCCTTGTATTATGAAACCGAGAAATATTGAAAAGGAAATTTGCAATTGCATATTGCATATTGCATATTGCTAGTCCTAGTATATTGATGACCTTATAAAACATGATTAATCTTTTCATTTGAACTTTTTTTTTACAGATACCTTTTTGTTCGTTGGAGATTGAATGTTTCAAATATGTTTGTGGTTCTTGGTGAGACTGGCGACACTGATTATGAGGAATTGATACCTGGAACTCATAAAACTATAATCATGAAAGGCGTTGTAGAGAAGGGCTCCGAAGATTTTATTAGGAGTTCGGGAAGTTACCTAAAAGAAGATGTAGTTCCTACAGAGAGCCCTTTGGTTGCCTATATAAATGAGAAGCTAACAGCAGAAGAGATTGCTAATGCACTAAAGCAAGTTGCCAAAGCTGGAAACTAAGTGTATTTCTTCCACTCTCTTTTAATTAACTTTTTAACCTTTCAACTCTATTCATGTAAAATTTCCAGATGTTTCTTGTTATTATAAAAGAAAATCTTCGTGTAATTCAGATGAAGATTCAACTAATTATTATGTTTTGAAATTGTAAAGAGCAGCAGTTGTTTCAAAACTAGGAATCACGTGGAATTCATGTAATAACAATAGTTTGTGTTTAATTTTGATTGTTTTACAATCTTTGGCACTTCTCTTTTGCTTTTTGTTTTGTATGATCATTTATAGACAACATAATATGTATTGTATGAGAAGAAGATTGTCAAATGTTGGGAAAACAAAACGCTTTCTTGTGGTTTGTAAATTTTTTTTGGTAAAAAGCGTCAACATCCTCAAAACTATTCGATTCTTTTGTTTTTTACCTTGCTAAAAAAATGTCAAGTTTTGCTTCATGAAATACTCTGCAATTCCTTTATAAATTTTTTTGAGGATATGCCCATATTTTTCAGGTTTCCATAACAATGTAACAATGAAAATGGATAGAAGGGCCACATTTAATATGCCTGAACAGTTGATGGGCAAAATTTGATATTTTTTTTAGCGAGGATAAAAATCAAAATAGTTTAGAGAGTGACGTTTTTACCCCTTTTCCGAGGGATTAAATGTAACTAATCAAGTGTTTTTTACATACATGGGAATCAGATAGCCCCAGTAGAAAAGGTTGTCATGACTCAGGACTTCGGTCCTGAGTTGATTCCTGTATCCCCGTCCTCCTTCCCCCCACCCCCACCCACCCCACCCTCCACCCCAAAAAGTGTTTTTTACATGAATTTTTTTCATGACATTTGGGTAGGTAGATAAAGCGAAGGAGGGAAACATAAAAAAAACTTGACAAATAAAACATGCCAGTAATTAGCAAACAAATACGGATATTGATGATGGTGATGCAAATAATGGTCGTATACTACCAAAATAAAATAATAGTCATATACTCCAAGAATCCTGGATTTTTTTATTAGACTAACCATGGTTTAGCAGAATGGTCATAACATGACAGTCAAAATTTTGGGAGTAACTTTTTTGTCCAGTGGGGCCACTTCCGTCTTGGCTGACTTGGCGCTCACCTTGACGCGCCTTGCCACGTCAGTCAAGACGGAAGTCCCCAGAACGAAAGTCCCACTTCCGTTTTGAAGTCCCAAATTTTAACGCCTTTCTTCTCTCTTTACCCGACACTATTAGCAAAAATAAATAAATTCTAAGGCAAAAAAACCTTCCCCCTCCCGCAACCACTCCTCCACCCCCATTGCCGCCGCCACCAATCAACTCCACCTTACTCTCTATTTCTCTCTCATCTCTCAAACTCAAAGGTATAAAGCTTTAATTTTTTTTTAAATTTTTATTTAGCAATTTAACATTTATATTTTGAATTGAACTTTAAATTGTTGTTAATTTGGTAATTTAGAGTAATTTGTTGAATTTGGTAACGTTTTTGTGTTTGTGAATTTTTGAAATTTATGAAATTAGGGATTTTAGGAATTTGTAGGGTTTGTGAATTGTTAATTGTTAATTTGTGAAGACATACCTAGGGCATTTGTGATTTTGGGGCAATTTAACTTTATGTTTTGAATTGAGCTTTAAATCTACTAATTATGTTTATAAATTGTTGTGAATTTGGTAATTTAGAGTAATTTGTTGAATTTGGTAACTTTTTTGTGTTTGTGAATTTTGCGAATTTATGAAATTAGGGCATTTAGAAATTTTTAGGGTTTGTGAATTGTTAATTTGTGAAGACATGCTTAGGGCATTTGTGATTTTGGTAATATAACATGTGTTTTTTCTGATAAATTGTATGTTTATTATTTTTTTTTTGTACAGATGTCTGTTCCTGCTCATCTTCTGCCTGGTCCATATGATGCTAGTGTTTTAAACAAACAGACTTCTCATATATCTTTAAGAATATGGGGCGGGAATGTTCAACTAAACACTTCACTTAAAATTATTAGAAACGAGGTAAGTTTTTTGAGGTGTACCAAAATGAAACCAACCAACGATTGATTGCCTTGATAGACCAAATAGGATTTGGCGGTTGTTGTAGAATAGGAAAAAATGAAGGTAGATCACGCTTTAGTTACTGCATTAGTAGAGAGATGTCGCTCTAAGACCCATACTTTTCACATACGTTGCGGTGAGATGACCATTACACTAGAGGACGTTGGATGCCTTCTAGGACTACCTATTAGGGGTCACGTAGTGTCATGGCATGAGGATTACAACATGACTAAAAATTAGTGGAATGACCGCGTGTTCGACCTCCTAGGATTCCGATCCCCCCAACTTCAATTATGAGTAACACCATCGAACTGTTAGAGGTTTATCCCCACATTAATGTGCCCTTAGAAAATGATGCTACTGAGTTGACGATAGAGCAGAGGGGTAGGACTTTGATATTCCTCTTGATGTCCACTTTTCTTTTTCCCAATATGTCGGGGGCCCGGAATGCGATATCTTCTCACCATTAGTGATGGCATCCTCGAGCAAGACCAAACTTCTTGGGCTAGCGGTGTCCTTGCACATTTGTACCGCCAGATGTGCACCTCTTCGCTGGCTGATTCCAAGGACATGGCCGGTTGTTGCTTGCTAATTCAGGTTTGTCTAAATTTTATACATTTTTTTTTAAATATGTAATTCGAATATTTAATAATCGATGCTGTTTTTTTACCAGCTGTGGGCGTGGGAGCGAATTTTATGTCTCCGTCCTGCGAACCGAGGCCCGGTTCTCCATGATATTCCCGCTGACGGTAGAGCTTACGGGTCACGGTGGAATACAAACCAGAGTTTCGTCAACGCGCCGAAATCGCAGCTAACGGTGTTTCGTGATCAGCTAGATATGCTGACGGACGCACAAGGGGTAAGTTAATTTCGGTAATCTCGTATTTCTTTAAATTTAAATTAAATGAATTATTTTACAAAATTTATTTTTGCAGTTTATGTGGAGACCGTACCCTGATTGGGTAATTGCCGAGAGAGCGGCTCGGGATGAAGGCTTCCTGATGACTGTCGAGCCCGTACGCCGCTTGTGTACTTCGAGATTGTTGAGTACCACCTGCCTGACAGGGTTGCGAGGCAATTTGGCTTCCAGCAGGTGGTACCAATGGAGGCGGGGACGGAGGGAACTACCGAGGGGTTTTGACCTCCACACATGCAAGGCGAGTACGAAACGGAATTGGGAAGCCCACCACCGCACATACACAGATTTGTGGGACGCCCGCGGCGATGCACTGGCGGACGCTGCTCCCGTTCCCGGTAATGTTATTGCACCAACCCGTGAGTACATGGATTGGTACAATCTCATTACCGTGCACCTCATGACAAACCCACAAAATAGGGATCCCAGCCACTGTCGATGGGCATTCAACCCATCGCTACTTCTGAGGCTATTTTTGTAAGTTTTATTCGTTTTGCTGTCAATATTATTCTTTTTATTTTAAATATACTAATTCGAATATTTATGTTATAGGAGGAGTCTAACATAGTGATTCTTGAAGAATTCGAGAAGCCTGGATCTCGAACTAATAATCAATATAAGAATCTCATCGTCTGGGCTGCCAAAACAATAAAAGATGTCTTCGTAGCGGCTGGGAAGACGGTTTCATGCAGATCGCGCGCTGTCGATGTAGTAGATGCTGCTGTTCTGCAACCGGTCACACAGCCGCGAGAGCATGTTCCAGGTAGGGCTGCGGTTGGGAGACAGGGTACTCGCCGGGATCGGCAAGCCAGTCAGGAAGACCTTGCTGCCCGGCGACTTCGGCAACGTGGCAGTGCGCCAGAACCGGCTCAAACGCATGAAGATCCGACTCAGGCTCCTCAGACGTAGTTCCCATCTCAGCCTCAGACTCAGTTCCCCACTCAGTTCGATGTAACCACTCTATATCAATACCAATTTCCGAGCATCGATACTTATTCTCCGAGTATTGAGACGGGGGCATCCTGGAGCGAGGTCGTCTACATTGGGACTGCCGGGTTTCTATTCTGGTGCGTCGCCATCCTTTAGCCTCGACCTGACTCAGACGCAGCAGCACACTCCACTGCTCCAACCAGATTCCCCCGAAAAGCCGATATTTATCAACCCCAAAGGGGTTGAATTCATCGCAACGGACCAGGGTAGTGCTCTGCGAACAAGAGATGGCCACACTTACTTTCTCTGAAAAGAGCGGAGAAGGCCCGATAAATACACACCATCGGGCCCTTAGATAGCATTTACTTTGTTTTGCTTACATTAGTTGTTTTATTTTTTTTACATACAATTTGACATATTTATGTTATAAACGATGTGTTCATTTTTTATTAATAAAGTCGGTTTTGCCATAGTATTTTTCGTACTCAAATTTTGGTTAATATTCAGTTTTAGTGATTTTTTATGTTGTAATAATACCAACTCAAAAAATTACAGCCCAAAAAAAAAGTTGCCAAAACTCTCTGCCAGGCCAGAATAGAAGTGGGACTTCCGTTCTGGGTCACTTCCGTCTTGGCTGACGTGGCAAGACGCGTCTGGGTAAGCGCCACGTCTTCCGCCTTGGCCACAGACTTCCGTTCTGGACAAAAAAAAATTCCCAAAATTTTGACCGCCTATGACCAATCTACATAACATGGTTAGTCTAATAAAAAACCCGAGAATCCTGGAGTACCTGGTTTTTTTTCTTGTTTTTTTCCCTGCAACAGGAAATGATTTCCTGACCGTATAACACAACTTGATGATTTACCACTCAAAAAAAAAAAGGAAAACCTAACCCCCCACACAATTTCATCGCAGACGGTTCAAAATCCAATGCAAAAAATTTCCGCCGGTCCCACTTCTGTAAAATTCAAAACAATATTCAGGTAACTCAATCCAAGTGTACCACAAGTGAAAGAAAAAAAAATCACTTTCGAGTTTAAATCCAAACAAAAACAAAATATTTCAACTCTTCTTGTCTACTGTCTATGGCCACAGCGAGAATTGTCTATGAAAAAATGTACAGAGAAAATAGCTAACTTCAATAATAATCATCCGCCAATAGGTTCATCATATTATATGTACGTTACAATATTAATCCCAAAAAAATTGGCAAGTTTTGGTGTCAGTAACTCTAGCAAGTATTGTCAGCCCCGTAACAGGAAAATGACTTGGCAGTGTTCCGTTGTCAAACGGAACACAGAACCCATAACATAAAACTCATACATGCATCAACGGAAGCTATAAAACATACTAAAACATCAAATAGTATATATATATATAAACTTAAAAGGGTACATCATAACTTAAAAGGAAATAGTACAACTTAAACATACTTCAAAGTTGATCACACTTGATCTATTTCAAAACAGTAAAGTGAGCTAGACGTCTATAAAGTGTCATCTCCCTGATACTCGAACACGACGTCCCCCACGTACCCTTCGTAGCTAACATCATGCTCATCTGAAAAGGAAAGGTGGATAAGGATGAGCAAAACCAACTATTGCTCAGTAAGATCCTTTCAACCTTGGGATGAAGAAATATGTAGACACTTAAAGCAGTAAAATCATGGTATGCAAAATACTTCTGAATTCTTAAAATATTAGGAGTGCATAATCGCCGCCCATACAACGACCCTACACTCTTACCCCACCAAAAATCAGAAATACCTGCGAGTCAACCTCCTAGCTTTCTCGACAGCTTCAGGAATGACGGTTGCGCACCCGCCACTCTTACCCCTCCACTGCGAGGCCGCTAGGAAGTGAAGGTTCTAGCCTAGCGTATACGTGGGAATGCCTAGCTTCTCAATAGCTCGAGTACAGACGATGTCCGTCGTCTACACCCTTACTACGAGACAACTAAACAACTCCAAAACCTGAAAAACAGTTAGAAAACGACTTCCATTTCCCTGCAAAACAGCTCACATCAAATATCAAATGCAAACATCATATATCGTTGTATACTGTTCGTGACATCGTACATCATGACTTGATGTTTGGGCCTCTCCCAACATCTTATCTATGTACTTATCATATAACACAACTCTACATGTTACATCTTATCTCAAGTTAGGTACATTGACTCCTCATGAAATCCATAACATAACATAAGCATAACATACACATACTGCATCCTTCCTTAGTCAATGTCCCTACTGGGATGTTCTCTTATGCTTACAATAATAAAAACAGCAAGTAATCATGCTATCACAGACCTGCGCAATTAAACATCATACAATCCATGCATTCACATTAAATATTGCTTCATCCACTTTCATGCAAGAAAACATGATAAAACCATTTTTCATTCATACTTCATACATAATTTGTAAAATATCAGTTTATGAAAGCTTTGGAAAAACTCAAAGTTGAAAGGTCCTTACTTTATCACCGTTACACTCTTAACTTGTAAAAATCCAGAAAATCTGGTTCGTGTTCCTAATTGAAAGACGTACACAGGAAAATCTAAAAGTTAAAATCCTAATTCCTCTGGTCAGATCGTAGCCCTATAAGTCTAGTTTCTAAATAAAAAAGAATCAGAGGATTTGGAGTTCTAGATTTACCTTTATGACGTTTCTAGTGCAGTGCACGCAAGCTGTCCATAATCTGTTTTTTTCTTGCTTTTCTCCTTCTTTTTCTTTCTTTTTTTTTCTCCTTTCTGAGACTTAGAACTGATGGATTTCGAAAATGACTGCCTAGGAAGTTTAGAAACCGCCTCTAACTTCTTCTTATCCGCTCTCTCAACTCCCCACTACTTTCTAGAAATCACCAAAGGTCCCTTATCTTATCTTAATGTTATACAAGTCCTAAAACATGTTATAACACTTGGCAAATAATTAAAGCAAGCAAAATATGCATAAACATTATGGCAGGAAAAGCAAATATGACGCGTTTCGGTTGTCGTTGACTTAACCTCGGTCAACCAAAACCCGTCTAAAAAATAGTAAAAAGTTACGGTCCTCACAAGTATAATGATAAAAGAGTAAAATTAAGTAAAACGTTGCTTTCCTCCAGTCTTTTCAAACTAAAATAAGGGCAGTCTACTTTCACCTGATTGACCCTTCTTGAATAGAGGCAGCTTTACAAACACCAGCTGAAGTAGTGAAAGGAACACCTTTGTAACAGGCTACCAATTCCTTGTTTGTCCATAAATCCGGCTGAACTGTTTCGAAAACCTTCTTCTTTGGATTCAAGACATCGTCAGGATTTCCTTCAAATCCTGGAACCTTCACTCTTTCACCAACAGCAGCAGTTTCAGGAGGCTCAATCAATTCAACCTGGTATTCACAAGCAGTCTCAGAATGATTAAGATCAATTTCCTATTAAAATTTAGTAAATATTGTAAAGGCATCTCTTTAAGCCACAGCCTTGTAGATGGAAAATATATTCGAAACCATTTTGGCAACCATAAAAAAGTATGAATCCAGTCAATTTATGGCTACATCTATGAAAAGGCAGCCTCAAATGTGGTAACTCCTTTCAAAGGAAGTTTAACTACTTCCCCTTGGTCCCAATCCCAAATTCAATGTCCACTTTTCTATAATGAGAAAAGAGGACATTCAATTTCTGACAAAGGGAGTATAATTTAGTTCCCCAAAAGGGTAAAAGGAGTGTTCAGAAATGCATCCAACCCTGCGACGCTCTTTTCTACTTATGGAGCATTTGCTAGATGAAGTTTGAAAAATAAGGAACTCTCGTATTTAAGTTCTTTCGTCGCTGGTAATTATCTCAATGCTTTTTGCTTTTGGTTGCACTTGACATTTAAAAATTCACCAAAAAGGCAGAATCTCATGCCAGATGTCATGGAGCAGCAAATAAAGTGTAGCATATACATCATACTCACCTTGGTACCGTCACTATTAGAAGCACAAAAAACCATTGCATGGGATTTTATACCCCTCATGGCTGCAGGCTTTAGATTGCAAAGAACACAGACCTTTCGATTCTGCCAAGGAAACGAGAATCAAGTATTTTACAATCTCAAACCTAATAATGCTAAGAAATTTGTACGCACACTCAAGAATAGAGAAAGCATCTGGACAAACCTGCATTTCTTCAAGAGGAATGTACTTGACGAGACCACTAACAACAGTTCGAGGCTGACCTTCACCAACATCGATTTCCTCCACATATAATGAATCAGCATCAGGATGCTTTTGAACTTTTGTAATGAGACCTACACGAATATCAAGTCTACCAACTGAAATTTCTGCTTCAACTAGAGCAGAACCCTTAGTTTTGCCTTCAGCAGATTTTGATGACTTCCCCTTTTTCGTGTTGCCATCTGGTGACAGAGGGAAGATATACTGTAGATAAGCAGTCTATAATATATCCATTAGATAATAGGGTGAATTCAACCAAAACATTGATAGGTAACGTAATACACAACAAAAATAATCAAAAGCTAAACATTTTAGGCCATTGAAGTCTTTCACAGTTATGCTCCCAATAACAGACACTAGGCTTCCAAAGTCAGTCAACGAATTAGTCTTTTAGCATGAAGTTAATGAAGAAGGATGAATAAAGTTTTACTCTCAAACTCCTGTAAAAACAAATTTAAAACCTTGATTTGCCCGTATGACTATAAGTGCAGTTGATTACAACTGTTTACTAGACATCAGAGATTATAAATAAACCAAAAATTAAATAATTGAAGGCATTAAAAGTTAAGATGTTGTTACTTTCCATCAAGGTACTGTTGCTTTAAATCTTCCATTGGGAATAAGACAGTTTCCAGCAATGTCATCAAATGAGTTTCTCACTGGCAGAATATCACATAAATATGAAACATCCAAATTTCCCAAGTCGAAGTTCAGTAGGATCTGACGTACTACTTATTCTATGGGACACTAATTAATTCTTTCCACCAATCTTGAGTTATTACAAGACCAAGGTGTGTCCAGTTGTCTCATTGTTCTCCTCACTGAGACCGCTATAATATGGGAGATATCTGCATAAAGAAATTTTTTCTTGCATAATCATATGAATGAGAAGATATGCTTCCATGAAACACAGAAAAGCCGCTATAACCATCGTCTGACCCACTTCCAACTTCTAACAATCCTCTTTATTGTTGGGCCTTGTAGAAGCAACCAAATAGAATAGCTTTTTAAGGGGTGGCTTGACAATGGCATTTGATCTTCCAAAAAAAATTAATGGAAAGGACACTTCAGGAATATATTAGGTTATTCTAAACTTTTGCCAGAAAACTATTAGCAGTCAGATAAAAAGTTTTGGTCTTATAAAACATATTCCAGATTCAAGCAATTCAAACAAGTTCATGAGATTTATAGCTCCCAAGAACATGTGTAAATGCAAGTTAATATTTACCTGAGATTTTTGTTTTATTTAATTGTTCGCTGATCTTCTTTGCTTCGGCATCTGCCTTTAATTTCCTGTCAGCCTGGCTGCCAGCAAACTTTTCTCTAAAGAACTCCACATCCTCATCTTTCTATACATTATGAAATTTCAGTTATGAACAATCAATCAAATGCACATGCCATCCTTGATTCAGTAACTAGAACACATACCAGCTCTTTAAACAATGGAGCCGGCGTTCCAATACTATGACCAGCAGGTAAAATCTCCCAGGGTCTTTCAGCCCTCTCAACATCCACTTTTTCATCAGAAAGTGAAACTTGTGATTGGGGCAGATTAAGTTGCTTAAGTACCTACTTATCCCCCATACAGTAGATATCAAACAAAGAGGCAAACTATTACCAAAGAATTGAATTAATATAAATTTTTTATTACAGTTAGCTCAATTACCTCAACAGTAAAGGAAGGCATAAATGGTTCTAGAAGGCAAGCTAGAATGTAAACTAGCCCGGCGGAAGTTCTCATGACAACAGAGCACAAAGGTCGGTTTTCTTTGTAAAGCTTCCAGAATTGGCTCTCCTGCAAAGTAGAAAAGAAGGGTAACAAAACTTCCAAAAAGACAAAGCCAAAAAGTCCCCTGACACAATTCACGAGGCAATGAATGAACTGACAAATACAAATTCAAATTTGGAGTTAAATGAACAATAATTAAGAGCGCAAAAGCATGAACATCATGGAGCTGAAAACATCAAAACTCTTACTTGCAAATAGCCATTTCCTTCCGTGGAAATAGACATAGCAATCTTCAGTCCTTGCTTTAATTTTACCTAATTATTCAAAATCAAAGTGTTATTCATGGTAGACAATGAAGAGAAATAGATCCCCAAAAACATTCCATGCAAAGTATGTAAACAGGGAAATTTGGACTTAGTTACCATGTCCATAGCTTCTACATACTGCTTAACATAGTTACCAACTTTCTCCCCAAAAGCTTTAGTCGAAGGATGTGATTCTGCATCCTCGGCATCAGGAATGATTGAACCATACCCCGTAGCTGCATCACATTGAGAGAGATATTTAAATAAAATATAGCTAGCAGAGACACGAGGAGGAAAGTGGATATGTATTCCCCCACAAACATAACACCCATTATTGCATAACCAGAATGAAAGGGTAGCTCCACTCAAAATGGGGGGTGTAAATCTTTCTCCATAATTCATATTCGGAAAGTAGTCTAGGAGGTCAAACCTGGATCTTTGGCAATGAAGCTCAGGACCCGATTAACAAAATTCCCAAGGTTAGCAAGCAACTCACTGTTAAGTTTAGCTTGCAAATCAACCCATGTAAACAATGTGTCCGAGACCTAAATGGTAAAGTCATTAGAACAGCGCATGACAAATTGACATCTCTCTTTGATTAGGATGTTTTGACAGAGAGATCAACGACCAAACCAGTAAGTATTTTGATGTCAAAGCAGATGCTAGAGAATGCATACCTCTGGGCGGTTTGTAAGCAAATAATATCGCCATACTTCAACAGGAATATTTGTATCTTTTGCATCATTTCCAAAAATGCCTATCCCCTTGCTTTTGGAGAATTTTCCTATATGCATATGATGAGCAGACAGTTTCAAAGCTATAAGACACCAAATAACAGGAAAGACAGAATAGGCCATATCAGATGATAAGTACCATACTACAAGATCATGTTCCACTAACCTGCCTCATAGTTTAAGTATTCAGTGACACTAATCGTCTTCATCAATGTCCAATTCTCACCTGTTCCTAGAAGTGTAGAAGGGAACATCACCTAAAACAAATTACAAAAAGGAATCAGAGATTGTAGGTATAGGAAAATATCAAAGACCAAAAGATATATCTTAAACTATCAAAATGTGAAGACCTTCAAGTAAAACTTTCACTAAAAAATCGTTTCTTTAAAGTGTATTCCAAAATGCGAGCTGCACAGTTTAGCAGGGAAAGCTAACAGCCCCAAAAGACATGACACAACTACAAATCTCGACCAATATTAAGTTTGTGTGCATCGTCAATTATATCACTTTGTGTGCATTTAAATAGATGAGACCAATAAAATCAGGCCTAAAGCAGATCATTTCATGAGTGTGGTAACTAATAGAGCATCGAAATGCAGTTTCACCAAAGGAAATGGACTTCTTCATGATCCAATTTTCATAGCAGCCAACCCAAGAAAAGCTAGACTGCTATTTTGGGCAATGAGCTATGGAAGGAGATCTAAGGTAAATTTTAGATTATAGATTACAACTGGCCACCAGATTCTAAAGTAGCCTTTCGTCAAACAACCGATTGGCTATAGTCCTGTAATCATCCAACTCTGTTGCATCTAACACACTGAAATAACATGATAAAGGACATCAGAAGTTCAGCAAGTAATATAGTACAAATTTGCACCGATTATGGGTAACCGTCATTTACAACAGTACATATACAAGGCCAACAACTAAGAATACCATAGCACTCCGATCAAATGTCTAGGCCAAGCAACAAAGTCAGGGATCATTCTAATTTAAAATTCTCTACAGATGACATAATAATGACTCTCATGCAAATTCACCAAAGTAATGTGAAGAGATTTTATTTTTATTTTAAAAAAAAACATATTTGTACGTACTGTATGAAATGGAACATTATCCTTGCCCATAAACTGGAACAGGTCCACATTTTCAGGGTTCTTCCACCACTTTTCCCACTCCGAAGTGTAGCATGAGGTGATAGACACGTATCCAATAGGCGCATCAAACCATACATAGAAAACCTAACCATCAGAAAATCAGCAAAGACTATTATTTTGACAGATAAATAAAAAAATTCAGAACCACTGAGTGCAGATAATGTGTTCTATTCCTATTCTTTGGATTGAAAGAAATTAGAATCATCAACTCTCTACGATGGTTATGCGATCGTACGCAAACAGGCTTGTTTTAAATATACTATATCGCTACGGTGCGGGGTCATAAGAAACAACGGCTGCAACGCTAAGGCTAAATATGGAAAATTGTGCAGATTTATCCTATACTAACCTTTTCCTTGAATTTCTCATGTGGAACAGGAACCCCCCATTTTAAGTCTCTTGTAATACTTCGTGGTTTCAATCCTTCCTTAAGCCATGCATTTGTTGCTTGGATGGCATTCTGACTCCAACCTCCAATCTTTGACATACTATTGATATATTCTTCTAATTTATCCTTCAGTAAAGGGAGCTCCAAAAACAGATGGTTAGTATCGCGGATTCGTGGAGTGTTACGACAAACCTGTCAGAAATCCAAGACCATGGAGGTCAGATTATTAGCAACATCAACCTTCAATATCTCCAAACTAAAAAAAAACTTAATGATATCCAAAGTATAAACATTTAACTCTTCTATCTTTCTTCACACCCTAAACTTGGCATATTTTCTAAATATTTAACTTATCCCCTTCACTTTTCAGTTCAGTTGTAGGTCACTGCTGATCTCATGTTAAAAACAAAAACAAAAACAAAACAAACAAAAAAAGAAAAGAAAAGAAAAAGTCACTACTGATCTCCAGTGAGAACTCCCACCTTGCATCTTGGATCAAGTAATTCTGTAGGATTCAAAAGCTTCCCACAATTCTCACACTGGTCACCTCGTGCTGAATCATAATTACAACCAGGTGTTGGGCAGTTACCCTCCACAAAACGGTCAGCGAGGAATCTTTGGCATGTGTCACAATAAAGCTGCATAACAGATGTAGTGTCACTAACAAACCCCCAAATTACAGATGTTCAAAGAAATAAACCAAAGCACATAATATAAAACCATAAGAGCACTGCAATCATAGATCAGAAAACATATGCATGAGATAATTTACCTGTTCCATTTTTTTCTCAGAAAGCCAATTGTTCTCGAACACTTTCTTAAAAATTGCTTGACAAACTTCTGTTTGTTGGGGAGTTGAAGTACGTCCAAATTTATCAAAGCTTATATCAAACCAGTCATAAATTTGTTTATGAATAGCATGGTACCTATACACCAATTAAGATAATAGCAAGAGTATATGAGAAATATCCAATAGGTTACAAGGGTTCTTGTAAAGTAAATTATCCAAAGGAAACTAATAAGATGAAACAAACAAGTCTTAAACATCAGAAACTCCATGCCAATTTTCTTAAGGTGTATGTTGTCAGAAAATGCATTTACAATAACCTATACTTAGTATGCTGCGGCCCAGCATAAAAGACACTGAAATGATAGAGCGAGTATTAATTCAGGAAACAATCAGATACTAGAAATTAAAATCTCATGGAAAACTGTTTTAAATTCCGCAAAACATGGGAATAACCAGACATAGCTTGCAAGATTGAAGACTTCCATTTGCCCAGTATTTCATGACAAAAGCAATTGCACAAGTTCAACAGAATTATCAGGTATCCCCTCTGTAAAAGTATGATCATCTTCTAATGAACCCATAGGTATTCACCTTAGGTATTGGACTATTGTTTCTCGAAAAGAACATCAATTAAATAGTTCATTACAGCAAAGCGAAACAAAAGGAAAAAAATTAAAGGAAGAAATTTCCTAATGTACATACTGCTTCAAACCACGACAAAGACAGATATTTATCACAGAATGTAATAATCTCCTATTTTCTTTTCGGCATAGGAAATATGACAAATTTGTTTTCTTTTCAATAAAAGATGAAAAACTGCTACTGGAAAGATCTGAATAGAAGCTAGTAAACTGATACTAGCCCTCGGGAAGAGAAATAGCAGCAAAATAGACCATACAAATCCTTCTTACAATACCCTGTAGAACCCCCCCCCCAACAAAATAAATACCGAAAAAGAAAGTAAAAAGTAGCGTCCACTTCAAGCCAAAAAAATATGCAACTTTGTATGAAAAATACTCCGAATAATTTGAATTCAGATTACATATTTATGTTATTAGCATCTCTTATAACACACTGTAATGAACGCCAATAATAACAAAATTCTACTAGAAAATTAAAAAGGAACTTTATATGAAAAATAAATTGTAAAATACTTGTCACATATTTCTTGAGGTGTACAATTCTCTTCCATAGCCTTAGTCTCCGTAGCCGTTCCATATTCATCAGTACCACAGATATATATAGTATTGTGCCCACGCAATCTACAATACCTCGCGAACACATCCGCACTCAATACACCTACAAATTCATAAACAACAAAAATAATAATAATAAAATAAAAAATTACATACAATTCAACCGCCATATGCAACCCGATTATAAACAAAACCAATAATACAATCAATAAAAATTCAAAAATACTTACAGCCGATGATATTGCCGAGGTGAGGAACATTATTGACATAAGGCAAAGCGCTAGTGATAAGAACGTTCCGTTTTCCGGGAATCGGAAGCTTCGGAGGAGTAATTCCGTCATTCGACAGGTATCCCATGTCTTCTACTACTGATGAAGAAGAGAAACAACTCATCCTTGAGGTTTTAGAAGAATCTTCCGGAGTTATTATGGATTGAAAACGATGACCGAAGGATTGGTGGATGAGTGACCGGAGAAAGGGGAAGGAGAGGCGGCGTTGGTGGCGTCGGAGTGAAGCTATGGTAGCGGAGGAAGGAGAGGAGGAACTATGGGGGGAGTACGGTTTTTTTAGTAGGCTTTTATTAGTCACGACTCACGAGGAAGCAAAGAAACAAGTGGAATAAATTCCTTACTTTATTTTATTCTTTCACAACCCTTACGCGATCAATGCAAAACGGTATAATGTTTATTACTATTATTAAAAAAAATGATTGAGTCAACTCATCAATAACTTAGAAGGAATCAACTTTGCATTTTACATAAACTAAAGAGCAAATAGTTTTTTTTGCCACAAAACTAGTTACGAGTGTTATATCTGTCATAAATCATGTTTTTGTGTTTTTTCTGCCACAAAACTAGTTACGAGTGTTATACCTGCCACAAATCGTTTTTCGTGCCTTTTTCGCTACGTAAACGTTTTATGAAGTCTTAAAAATGTCACAAAACGAGGGAGGGTGAAGGGCAAAATAGAGAAGAGATCAAATTAATTTCAAATAAACCCTAAAATCAAATTTTTATATTACATTAGGTACCTAGTTTTATTTTATTTTTAATACTTGATCCTTCTTCCCAAATTTACCAAAACCCTCACCGCTACCTTCTTCTTTCTTCTCTTCCCACATCGAGCCGCCACCACCTCCCATCCCGTCACCCAATCTCTGCCCCCACCCATACCAAAGAGTACCAAATCTGCCAAAAAATGACTGCTTGATGATTTGGAGAGACGTGGTGAAGGTGATAGCCTAGCAAAAATGCCTAAGAACAATTAGATATTCCTATGGAAATTGGTCTGCATTTTGCATATTGCTTTGAGAGAGTCTTTAAGCATCTCTGTTAGGTTAATTATGTAGTGCAAACTAATCTACATTTTGTTTAGTACTTTGACTGGTATGTATTTTGTTTAAATTTTTTTTTTTTGATGATTTTAGCAGCAAAGCGCTTGATTAATCATGTAGTGCAAATTGATTAGCATTTTGCTTATTGCTTTGACTTATATGTATTTTGTAAAGCAGTTTCTAAAGGTTAGAGCAGGAAAGCATTTGTGAAATTTGTTATATGTGTATGAAATATAGATATAGAAGTACTTTCATCATATGGATTGCTATTCTTGGTTAATTTTCAGGGGGTATGGGTAGGTGTGGGGGTTGGGGATTGGGTGACGAGATGGAAGGTGGTGACGGCGGCTCGAGATGGGAGGAGAAGGAAGAAGAAGGTGGTGGGGTTTTTTGATAAACTTGGGAAGAAGGGGTCAATTATTTAGAAAATACATTGCGTACCCAATTAAATATAAAAATGTGATTTTAGGGTCTATTTGAAATTAATTTTATCTCTTACCTATTTTTCCCGTTGCCCTCCCTCGTTTTGTGGCATTTTTAGCACTAATAAAATGTTTCATGGCAGAAAAGGCACAAAAAAATGATTTGTGGCAGATATAACACTCGTGACTAGTTTTGTGGCAGAAAAAACAAGAAAATATTATTTGTGGCTAGATATAGCACTCGTAAATAGTTTTGTGGCAGGAAAAGCTATTTGCTCTAAATTAAACTCTAATCTTTTGAGCAAAAATAAGATTAGCACAACACTATACTCCATAGATTTACCAGTTAGACGGTGTATAAAACCTTTTTTAATATTATTAATATCAGGTTAAGAGTATTTAAGTCGACATGTTCTATCTTTTTTTTTCATTTCGGAGTAACTATAACCGTCCGGCCCGTAAGTTAGAAATATTTATTGTGGTAGACGGAAAAATAGTAATTTCACGGTTAGGAATCGTGTGTCCCCATTCGCTGTCCCCTTCCCTGTCCCACCAATAAGAAAATGACATGTATTAAATTTTTAATTAAAAAATTATAACCTAAAAGAAATAGTGGAATCCACAGGGGGAAAATATACATGTGGCAAATATTCATTCATTGGGATACAGAACGGTGACAAACGATTTTTTGCCTAATTTCACATTTAAAAAAATTAAAATGCTTTGTGAACAAGAAACTTGGCAAACCATAAAGTAATAAACAAAGAAATTTACTCGATCTCTCTTAATTTGGAGGAAGATAGTCACCAACTCAACTTGTGAAATTTGTAATGGTGGAGAGAATGACATTGACTGTATTCTTAGAGCTTGTCTAGATGCTAAGAACCTATGGAGTAATTTGATACTTTATGATGATACCTCCAGTATTCTTAACACTAGTTTTCATTCTTTGTTTATGAAGTGCTACAAATCTCAAAAAGTTTATAGTGGAGTTCAGTTGGCTACCCTATTTGCCTTTGCTTGTTGGACCCAATAGAAATCAACCAAAATATAAATTTAAAAAAAAAGAGTTAATGGCTATTTATAGCACTAAACTATTTACGAATTTCTCTTTTTTTATCTAAATATGTCACTCAACTATTTACGTTTATCTAAATATGTCCCTCAACTATTTACGTTTATCAAAAAATATACAACCACCTATTTTTTGGGTGTTTTTCGGCCAGCGATGTCACGTGAGTTGCTTCAGAACATGAACAAAGGCGAAAAGGAAAAGAAATATTGGAAACGTCGGGCCATAACCGCTAATTTGACAGACTCGCTTTGCCGCTGCAGCAACAAATTAGCGGCTTATCGCCCGACGTTTCCAAGATTTCTTTTCCTTTTCGTCGTTGTTCATGTTCCGAAGCAACTCACGTGACATCGCTGGCCGGAAAACACCAAAAAAATGGGTGGTTGTATATTGTTTGATAAACGTAAATAGTTGAGTGACATATTTAGATAAAAAAATAGTTTAGTACTATGAAGAGAAATTCGTAAATAGTTTAGTGATATAAATAGTTATTAACTCTTAAAAAAAGAAGAAGAAACAAAATCGTCCTAATGATGCTGATTTTTAAAGAGTGCATCAATAGATCTCTTGAATTCAGCTCTTTAGGGCCTATAGTAGAAATTATATTATGATTCATGTGTCCTGGACCCCTGATGAGGATTGGCTCAAGCTTTATACTGATGGTTCGACTGTCGAGAATCTGGGACAAGTCGGACGGTTGGTATTAATAGAGATTGTCTTGGCAACTGGGAGTTAGGCTTCTATAGAAATCTTGGGCATGTTTTGGACACTCTTGCCGAACTTTGGAGCCTTATAGATGGGTTCATGCAGGCTTCGAGCCTTCATTAAAATTGATGCTAAAGTTGTGACTAATCTTGTTACTGATGTTAATTAGGGATGGCAATGGGGCAGATCGGGGCGGATACTTGAAATATCTGATCTGCTCCGCCATTGCAAAGCACCGATCCGATCCGCGATCGGTCCCGGATCAGTTTTTGTTGATCCGTGATCTGCTCCTTCCGGAGCGGGTCCGATCCGGACGACGAATTTTTTTACTGTCATACTATCATATTCTTCTACCAACGCAGTGGCGGCAGTAGCGGTCAAATCTGAGAAGCAAAATAAATAATAAGAATAACAATATAAAACAGAAAATAAAGAAAAAGAAAAGAAGAAGAGACTTACCGTGTATGGTGACTTACCGGTGGAGGCGACGAGCAGCGGTGGAGTCAACTGCCGGTATAGGGAAAAAAATAGGAGTAGCGGATCTAGGAAGAAGAAGAGGAAGGGGAGCCGCGGCTGAGGAGAATCAAGGAGAGAAGGCGAAGAGAAGGAAAAAAAATAGGGGAAGAAAAGGGAAGAGGCGGCGGTGGTTGAGCGCCGGAGAAGGAGAAGAGGAGGCGATCGCGGGTGAGGAGGAAGAAAGGGAAAATAATTTTAAGAATTTACTTCTAGGGTTCTCTTCACTATTTATAATCTGGACTAAAATGCAATTAAAATATTAGCACATAACATCCTCTTATTATTCTATATGTGCGGGGCGGATCGGAGCAGATCGGGTCAGTAGTGCATACCGAATTTGATTTGCTCCGTTCGCGGAGCAGATCTGATCTGCTCCATTTTCTATATGGGGCAGATCTGATTTGCCCCAAAAGCTATCGGAGTGGAGCGGATCAACGGATCACGGGTCAAATTGCCATCCCTAGGGGTGGAAATGAGCTGAGCTGAGCTGAGCCGAAGCTAGCTCAGGCTCAGCTCATACTAATTTTGCACAGCTCATAGCTCAGCTCATATTTGATGTGAGCTAATTTTCTCAGCTCAAGCTCAACTCATCAGTAGCTCACGAGCAGCTCAACTCATTTATCTACAATTTTTTTTTTTTAAAACAATGACTTATAATATGAGTTTAATATCAAACCAATACAAAATAAATCAAGAGATTTTCTTAGCACAATAACATATAATAGAAGTTTAATATGTCTCTACTAATTATAATATATCAATACTCCAAAAATTTGTAGGGTTTTGGTTATTTGTTTTGCCTTGACTTGAGTAAGATGTCATGTGCGGCTTTTTTATGTGCTACTTCAATTTTTTTACAGACATACTTAATGTTATAAAATGTTATGCGCAACTAGAGTTTTGTTGTATAGAAACTTTTATGGGTTACTTCATTTTTTACAGTTATATATATATATATATATATATATATATATTGAGCCAGCTCATGAGACAAATGAGTCGAACTCTACTTAGCTCAAGCTCGACTCATATTTTAGATGAGCCAAAAATCTGGGCTCATGTATCGCTCATTTAGCTTATGAGCTGAGCTCGTTGAGCAGAATATCGAATTGAATCGTGAGCTACTCACGAGCCGACTCAACTCATTTCCACCCCTAGCCCTAATGTTAATATCAACCATTATGACCATCCTTTTTTTTTTAACGCCCGAAGGCGGAACCCCATGAACGGGGAGAGAGCACCCTAGATATGGGAGAATAAAGCTCACCGCACGCTGGCGGAGGGTATCGAACCCGGGACCTCTCGGTCACGGGCCAGGCACCTGCCCACTGGGCCTCGGCACCTGATGACCATCCTTACTCTACCTTTTTTTTTTTTTTTTTTAGCCTCACTAGAGGAGGAGGACTGCCCTAGGAATGGAGTATTTATTTGCCCCATGTACGGGAGAGGTGTCGAACCTAGGGGTGAGCAAATTTGGTAAAAACCGATTTACCGACCGAATTCGATTTGAATTCGGTAATTCGGTAATTCGGATCATACCGAATTCGAAGTTTTCGAATTCAATTCGAATTCGGTATATGGTTTTGGTGAATTCGGTATTACCGAATTCGAATTCAAAAAAATATTTTAATAAATAATACTAAAATAAATACACTATAAATACTCTCCTAAATCCCTACTTCTAACAAAAAATGTCACCCACACTAGATTACTCCCCTTTTTCTTCCCCTTCTTCATCGACTCCAGCCCCAAACTCTTTCCCCTTTCTTCTTCTTCCTCCCGTCACCACCCTCCATCGTTCTCCATTCTTTTCTTCTCTTCTCTTCTCCTCTTCTCTTCTCTTCTTCCTCTTCTCCTTCTCTCTTCTCCCTCTATTTTAATTTTCCCCAAAATCCAAAATCTCTAAATCCCCAATTTCATCTTTATTTCTAAAAATTTCTTCTTTTTCTTTTCTCTTTCTCGTCTTTGCGGTGGCTTTCCCATCACCACCGCTCGCTCCCTCCATTGACACCGCCCCCAAAACTCCCTCGAGTAAGCCTCTGTTTTCTTTTCTTCTTTCTATGTATTCTCTAGAATCTAGAAAGCAGAAGTCGAATCGGTAATTCGGTAGAATTTATCGAATTCGAAATTCGTAAATCGAATCGGTTCGAAAAAGGTCGGTAGTACATGTGAAATTCGAATTCAAATTCGGTAAATCGGAATTCGGTGCTCATCCCTAGTCGAACCCTCGACCTCACAGTCGTGGGCAGGCCATAGTTCTACTAGGCTATGGACCTCTTGACTCCTTACTCTACCTTAATCTTTGATTACAGGTGTCTAATGGATCGCTTCTTAGGTTATGAGGTTAGACATATCTATAGAGAGGCAACCAAATGTGTCGATACTTTAGTGAAAGAAGGAGGAAAGGTTTCGTCTACCTCCCATTTTGTGTATTCAGTTATGCTGACTTTTGTAAGCCACTTAATAACTCCGGATGCTTTTGGGGCCAGCTATGTTGGGCACATTTTTAATCCTCATTTGAATGATTGAATGAATACCTCTTTTATGACCCAAAAACTCTTGAAGTTATCTTCTTTATTTTAAAAATTACTATTGAACCCTTAAAGTTACATAACTCCCTCGTTCTTTTTGTATTTCTTCGTTCACTCATTCCCACGCCGCCGACATTCTACCATGGTCGCTGCCACCTTGATCCCCTTTTTTTGTGTTTTTTCTCGGCTTCAGTCGTCGCTGACAAGTCTCCTCTCCCTTTAACTCCCTAAGATCTGACTTTTCAAACCACCTTCTATCTTCCCCATCACTGTTATTTTGCTTTGCTCATTTTCCGTTTACCATCCACGCACTTCTCTCATTTTCTTCTTATTCTTCACTAATTCCGGCACATCCTTCTTACACACACAAATTCACTTGAAACTCTATACACACATTTACGCAAACTTATCTACATGCACAAGATACACACAAAAAGTTAGAAATTAAATCATGTTATTTGAACTATTATTTGATGTATAATATATATAGATGGTGCAAACTTTTGATGATCAATTAAAAGTGGTGGCGAGTGGGATAAACTATGGTAAGTTGTGACTAGTGTCTAAGAAATAGAGGACTAAGGAATAAGATGGTGGGAGTAGTAAGAGGTTAGAGTTTTGATGATTTTTAAGAATGAGTTATAAATTGTAATACATTTTCCGTCTCGAGTTGAATGCCTTGTTTTATTTTCTGTCCAAAATGAACGTTCACTTTCTTAAAATGAACCTACATTCTCCCTAAAATATCATAATTACCTCCACATTTAAGGGATGTAAGATCCACTAACTTATAGGTTCACCATTAGTATTAGTTAATGAAGATATTATGATCATTCTCTTTTAGTCAAAATACTTTCTTTAATTAAAAGACATTCAATTTGGGATGAAAGTAATATAAAATAAAATTAGATACTCAATTGAGTATAAAAAATAATTTTAAGGTTGATTTGGAATTAACTTGAATTTTTATCTATTTGTACCCATTCACTCCACCTCAGTATCACAGCACCACCGCCTTCTGCAAATAATTGGGGTATAAATGTCACAGAAAATAGTTTTTAGTTATAAATTGATATTCGCAAATTGTTGTAGGACTATTTTCTCAATGAAAATAATATTAGTATATTATTACATCTCTTTGTTTTGAATAAATATAAAAATAATGGAAAGCATTTGTTTTTTTAGTATTTTTAGGGAATTAATTGGCTAAATTGGTGGAAAAATAGTAAATAAGTGGGTGAATCCTTATATCAACCGGGATGAATAATATTTAGACCTTTTTTTTTAGCGCTCGAAGAAGAGCAAGAAGCATCGCTGGATAGGGAAAAATTGTAGCGTCTGCGTATGCCCGGGGAGGGAATTATAAGCGTCATAGGAGGAGAAAATATTATTTACTTTCATCATGCGGGGAGAAGATGTCAAACCCCTTGTTGACAATAATATTTGGTATTTAGACCTTGAATTTGAATTTTTAGCTAATCATATCCAATTTTCCTTAGTTATTTATCATTTCCCTGTTTTTTTTATCAGTTTTGATTTCGAAAATCGATGCACCTCTTCATTCTATTTCCTTTGTGGATCCCCAATGCCCCATCTCTTTTTATTAACCCATTATTATATTTCTTCACTTTTTTTCTTTCTCAAATTGAAACAAACAAACAAACAAAACGTTTCAGAGCAGAAAAGCAAATCCAAAAGCACCCAAAGCCAGGGTCTACCGATCTCTCTCTCTCTACTGAACGAAACCTCATAGATTGCTCTCCGCCGGAGCGAAACCTCAAGCCTACGGCCGCCGGCACGAACCTCAGTTCACCAGTTTAAAGTTTTTGGCAAGGTTGCACCAATTCGGTCACCGCCTTGGCCGCCGGTGAATTAACAGGGAAGACTATCAAGGGGTAAGGAGATCTAGGTTACGAGATAATATAAATTGTTTGATTTTGATGCTATTATTTTTTGTATATTAATTGAGGATTGTTGATTTGATGTGGTGATGCCAGAACATCTCGTAATTTTGCGAAAATCTGATCAAATTTACTATTTTTTTGCTTTACTCATTTAACAGAGATTTCCATTGCTTTTTTCTTTTTATTAATGGATTTAATAATCTATGGGTGACTCAGCCTGGCTCGGTCGAGTCGTGATGAGTTATTGATACTGGCGCCTTGGCCGAGTCTCTGAACCTTGCAGTCAGTTGTTTATATTGTTTAGTATGCTATGCTTTGGTGTTATTTTTTTTTTTTTTAAAGTAGGAATATTGAGGTTTATTATGATAAATTATTGCACATTGGAAAGTGATGCTCTTATTGAGAATTAATATAGCATTTTAGAATGGAAAGCACATTAGCTTTGTTTTATTTAGGGTGTGCTTGGATTGGGTCTGGTTTGGGTTTGGTTTGGTTTGAGACTCAAACCCAGACCCAAACCAACTTTGGATTGAGTCTGGGAATGAAATCTGAAACCAGACCCAAGCACACTCTTAGTATTATTCTGAATCTACTTATGTACCAGAATTTCATGTGCTGTGACTGTTAGGTGTTAGCTGGTCCTGTTACCGGTCAACCTTCTAGGCTTGGCCTTGAATTTCACTTTGTAATCATCGGAAGGGTTTTCTTCTACTACTGTATTGTTGTCTATTTGTTTCTGGCATTCTTGTTTTTTTTCTGTTACACTTTTTCTGTTGATTATTTTTAGGCCAACATTACAAATTTATTATCAAATGATGCACGTAGGTTGTTTATAGTGATTTTCGGTTTTGCAAATTGATATTCATTCAATGGTGTTATGCTGTTCCGTTTAGGTGATGACAAAAATCACATATAAGTATGCTTACTCGGTTATTTTGTTACTAAATGCAAATATCTCTATTTTTGCGTTTCTAGCAGGTCTTCAAATTCAGGAACACCTTCAGGAGCAGATTTTTATTACGTCATATTTATAGACAGGTTTTTGGAAAATGGCTGATGTAATATCAAGCTTTTGGGGTCCTGTGACATCTACCCATGAGTGGTGTGAGCGAAACTATGTCTACTCTTCCTATGTTGCAGAGTTTTTCAACACCGCCTCCAATGTTCCAGCCATTATTTTGGCTCTCGTTGGTCTTGTGAATGCCTTGAGACAGCGGTTTGAGAAACGATTTAGTATCCTACACATATCTAATGTGATACTCGCCATTGGAAGCATGCTATATCATGCCTCACTGCAGCGGATGTAAGTATCTTTTTGCAATTCAAGTATATTTAATTTACATTTTATGGGTTATAAAGTATATTCTCTAGAAGCTTTTGTTCTGCTGAATAGTTGCAGAAATGGTTTGGGAACTATAGGTGTCCAACTGGAGCACTTGTCTATTTTATAATAGTAGATTACAAATTAGTTTCTTTGGATTGTATTCTGTATTCGGGTCATATGCATTTGCCATAGCTGGTTGCTTATTAGAAAAGGTTCTGATAGGCTTTCATGAAATGCTTCATGGGGACGGTACATTAACGGCTTCAAGACTCTTTTACTTGTAAATAATTGTTCGAGCCATGCTAGATTTCCACCTTTAAAAAAAATTTCTAAATCTTAAGGTTTTCTGAAGGAAGGAAATTCTAAATTCTAAGCTTGATGTGTGCGCTTTGATTTTTTCATGTATGTATCAACTAATTAATGTGATATCATTCAATTGCAAAGTATCAATGGTTGCTTACGTATTCAATGCTTCTGAACCATATGCGTCACTTTATAAGCCAAGATTATTTCCTGAACCTGAAGCATAGAAATCTGGCTTAGAGTAATTATGTAATGCCTTAGGACTATTGGTAAGTACCACTTCTAACATGGGTTAAAACATTCTTATTGAGTAATGTCTGTAGGCCGTTTTTCTTGTCAATTTCTCATCCTTCTGATACTTTTTCTTTTTAAATATGAGTTGGTGGGATTGGATAGAGTTTTGTTTTGGAAACTTTGTCTTGGGTTTTGTAAAAATTAAATCAACTGGGGAATAGAACCATTGTTTAGAGCAAGTCGCTCAGGAAAACTAGAATTAATATTGGTTATGCCATGTAAGAATAAGTAGTGCAAGTAGTTCAAGGGTAAGGAGTAAATAGGTAATATAACAAGTGCTATGCTGGGCGAGTCGTTTATAATGGAATATGCTTAAAATTGATTTTCAGTGTAAACAGATGTTGAATAAAGGGGTACAAGCTTAGTTTTAAAAGGCGCGAGGCGAACCGAGGCGATGAGGCGCGAGGCGAACGTTCGAGGCGCGCGCCTCAAGGACGCGAGGCGCACTTTTTTTGCAAAAAATGTCATAAATTAAATTTATATACAATTTTGTATTATAAACATTATTTCAATATTATAAATACTAGATAAAAGCATATATTTTATACTATCTCCCAAATTGTCCACACAAAAATATCGTAAACTGTTAAACGCATAAAAAAGACCACAACTATCATTCACAAGTGCCCAACATCTTAAAGTTGAGTAAAAAAACATGGAAAATAAAACATTAAGCATATTCACATTCATATATTATCTCATACAAACTAATACTCATCTTAGAGTGCAGAGAGCCTGAAAAAATTCAGAAAAAAAGGATTAAATATAGGATAATAAAATAAGATGAAATATTATTAAAAAAAAGAAAGAAGAAGAGAAGAGGATAAAGAAATTTAAAGAAGAAGAAGAAAGAGATGAAATATGAGCCTGTGATGCATTTTTTTCATTTTTGTGCCCCTCGGTCGCCTCAGGCTCAGGCTCGCCTCGACCTCGCCTCGTGGACACGCCTCGCCTCAGACCCCCGGAGGCGTTTTCAGCCTTGCCTCACGTCGCGGTGGGTACAAGATTTCCTCTTCTGCCCTATTTACAGCACTTTGTTGGATAAAGCTTATTCCTAAGGATAAGGTTTGGTGCCTTTTAGGTGGGAAGTCGTGCATAGTTCATGAAGCCATTGGACTGAACTAATCGAGAATATTTCTTATGCTAATTATGTTATATTTAGTCATAGTTTTAATCAAGAAAAGCTTGATGGATGAAGTTTATTCCTAAGGATAAGGTTTGATGCCTTTTAGGTGGGAAGTCATTCATAGTTCATGAAGCCCTTGGACTGAACTAATCGAGACTATTTCTTATGCTGATTATGTTGTATTCGGTCATAGTTTTAATCAAGAAAAAGCTTGACCCGAAGGTCCATTTCTTGTTTCTGTCATTGTTCTTGTCAATTTTCAATCTCAAGTATGACTTTTTATTTTCAAGATGGATCATGATGATATCATATCCTGGACTGTCTTGGCATTTTCTTTTAAACTTTCTAGATGCAGGGCTACATTGGTTTTCCTCTATGGTTTTTGATGACTCATTATTGAACTCACATGTATCGGCTAAACATTACTATAATTCTACCCATGTTTGTAGGCAACAGCAAGGTGATGAAACGCCTATGGTTTGGGAAATGCTCCTATATATTTACATCCTCTACTCTCCAGATTGGCATTATCGCAGTACAATGCCCACCTTCATGTTCCTTTATGCTCTGGTATTTGCTGTATCACATGCATACATCCGCTTTGGAATTGGTTTCTGGGCACATTATGCGCTTCTCTGTCTTCTTTGCATTCCTCGAATGTACAAGTACTACATTTACCTTGAAGACAATTTGGCAAAACGGCTCGCCAAGTTATACTTGGCCACTCTTATATTTGGGAGTCTCTGCTGGGTGTCCGATCGTATATTCTGTAGGCACGTTTCGGCCTGGTATTTCAATCCGCAGGGTCATGCTTTATGGCATGTTCTCATGGGTTTCAATTCCTACTTCGCGAATGAATTCCTGATGTACTGTCGTGCTCAACAGAGAGGGTGGAATCCAAGAGTAGAGCATTTCTTGGGATTCTTTCCCTATGTGAAGATTCAAAAGCCGAAGGCTGAGTAGGAAATTTGCTGAAGCACCTTTATATGAAGTCAGGTTAGGATTTTGCAGAAATCGAGTGGACGTGATTCTTTTCTATTTTTCATATTTTTAAGAACATCAATGTAAATGATATTGGAATAGTAGCTCTCAATTTTGTCTGTAAAACTAGTAGTTTTCTCGATATACTATCGTTATGTACTTCTACAGGTTTCTCGATGTACTATCGTTGTGTACTTCCACAGGTTACCAAAAACTGTGTAGCTCAACTTATCCTTCCTTCTGATTGTCTTTTGGATTCTGTGACATGATTTTTTACTCTCACTAACTCATCAATTTCTTATGTTCCATGAATGGGATTGAAATCATACCATCTCGTCTTGATTTCCCCCTTGTAGGTGCGATTTTGTTCTTGGCATGAAGCTTGGTTCAGCCAGCAAGGATTCTCGATTGAAGCATGAAAGGCAGTTTCATTATGGTGGTATACCAGCCGCCTGTTCTGGAACTTCCAGTTCATCAGGGGCAATCTTCTATTAAATTACCTTTGCCGCTAGGGGTATGGAAAAAGACAGAAGGCGAAGCGAGAGGAGAGGAGGGGGAATAGCTGAACTCAGCAATTGGTGGTTCATCAATGAAGCAATGCGCTACGCTTATAGGCCTGCGCCACTTGCTGAGGAATGCGACGATTGAGCCCTTGCATAACTGAGATTCCTGGTGGGTAGGGTCTTTCAGCTGAAGATCAATGACGAAAGCAGTCTTTCCGGCTAGAAGAGAGGGAAGAGATAAATAATGGAAAAAGATATGCTCTTGAAGTGTCCATGGATGTGCGCCAATCTTGAAACTTATGACGGATTGGTGCTAATGTTATGGCCAGGATTCTAATTCTAATTCTTGTATATTATTTGGTACACCAATTAAATTATTGTTACATATGAGACAATGTGATTAGTCCAAATTTCTTAATTTTACTTGGTTCATTGATGTTGTTACATGGGAAAAAAAAATTGTCAGCTTAAAGTTTTAGTGTTGATGCATATTATTTTGCATCACATGTTGAAAGTCTCAACAGTTTCACTGCTAATGCATTATAATTATTCTCTTTGCACTAAATTAACAACACCACTCCGCCTCCGTTCTCATCTCTCCACCACCACTACCGGCCACCGCCACTAATACCTATTCTATCCATTAGGGATGGCAATTTGATCCGTGATCTGTTGACCCGCTCTGATCCAACGTCTTTTGGAGCAGATCCGATCTGCCCCGTATAGAATACGGAGCAGATCTGCTCCGATCCGAGAACGGGGCAAATCAAATTTAGTATTTGTGTTCCGCTCCGATCCGATCGACCCCGATCCGCCCCGCTTTTTGCCCCATATATATTAAATTATTATAATATTGTTATTATTAGGCTTAATTATGTTTAATTTTCATTTTAATATAATATTTGTACTTGTTTAAAAATTGATTTAGCATAAAATTTATTAATTATACTTGTTGGAGGCTTTTTTTTTTATGAATTTTAAAAAAAAAATAATGATTTTTATGTTAAAATTAATGATTTTTTTTTTAAAAAAATAGGATCGAACGGATCGGATCGGATCAGCCCGTGCGGAGGCGGATCGCGGATCATAAAATTTTGATCCCGGAGGCGGATCACTGGATCGGATCGGATCGGAATTTGGATAATGCGGAGCGGATCGGATCGGACAGATATCCGATCCGATCCGCCCCATTGCCATCCCTACTATCCATAAGCTCTGCAGTTTCCCTGTTCCCCTCTCTTTTTTGGCAAAAAATCCTCTGTCCCCATTTGTATGTGTCCCCAACCAATCACAATTCACCATGTGTATATATAATTGAAACAAATATTTATATAAGTAAATTTCGATTGGTTGAGACACTGAAATATACTAAATGGGGGACAGAGATTTTCACCCCTCTTTTTTTCTAGTCCAAAATGATCATGGCTATTCACAGGTGATTTCTTATTCTAATCTTGATTTTCCCGCCCTTTTTTATTACTAATGTTACTAAAATAACCAAAAGGCAGGCAGTAGTACCTTTTAAAATAATACTCCCTCCATTCCCTATTAATTGTCGTTTAGGAGATATCTAGGTATCCAAATTAATTGTCGTTTAAGGTTCTTTTATTAGTTGTCAACAATTTATTCCAATTATACCCTCTACATATTCCTTTCTTTTCTTTATGACGTATAAGTGAAAGAGAGTGAGAGTTGGGTAATATTGGAAGTTTAAGTAAAAATGACAAATTCCTTAATTTTCTCAAATTGTATAAAGAGTCTTATATTTAGGAATGGAGGGAGTATCTCAACTCAAGATTTTATTTCCGTCTCCTTCCTCTTTGATGCATAACCCTAACACTCTATCATACATAATACCATTGAGAATAATTCAATGCTTTTGTAGCTCTCCAACCCGCTGCAGCAATCATCAGAACAATGCTGCTAAAGTTTCCGAATTTCCCGAACTTTTTATTAATAGAATCTCAAGGGTTGCAAGAAATGATGCACAATCTGCACTTTTAGATTACTTGCATTCTACTAGGGGATTTACTCATACCGACGCGGAGCATATTAGTAAGAATTTCCCTTACTTTCTTCAAAATTTAGTTTCCATGCTTGATATTGATAGAGATCATCAAGATGTTTCGAAAGCCTTGTCTAAGTTATTAAGATTTTATCCTATTAATGAAGTTGAACCCTTTTTAGAGAGTTTAGGGTTGATCCCGTCTGAAGTCTCGCCTCTGCTTTCTCGGGATTTGATATTCTTGAATGATGATCCTTTGTTACTTCATAACTTCCGTATTCTTTGTGATTATGGTTTCCCGCGTGCTCAAATTCGAAAGATATATAAGGAAGCTGCATCAGCATTTAAGTATGAGTGTGGGATTTTGTCTATGAAATTGAGGGCTTATGAAAATTTAGGTTTGACTAGACGGACGATTATAAAGTTGGTTACTTGCTCCCCTTTACTTTTAGTTGGTTATGTGAATAAGCACCTAGTTGGGGTTCTTGATAAGATGAAGAAAATGAGGTATGAAAGTGACTGGATTGGAGGTTATTTATCAAGTAAGTGTACCTACAACTGGACTAGGATGCATGATACTCTGATTTTTCTCGAAGAAATCGGGTATGATGAGATACAAATGGGAGATTTGATCAGGAAAAGTCCAGAACTAATACTTGAAGGTTCGGGAAAGCTGATCTATGCATTAGTTGGTCGAATACTCAAATTGGGTCTTAAAATGACACAAGTATATTCTTTGTTTAGGACAACTCCCGAGATTCTATCGCCAAAGTCGGCTAAGAATCTTTGTAATGCACTGTACTTTTTGTTTGAAATAGGAATGGAAGGTGAGTATATTGCAAAAATTATATGTAATCACTTGCAGCTTTTAGTTCACATTCTCTGAAGGGGCCAAATACTGTTTTGAGAAACTTCGGTGGTGACATACAAAGGTTGTGTGGAGTTATTAAGGAAGACCCTCTAAACTTGTTCATTTTGGCTTCTAAATCAGCTATTAGTAGTCGTACAGCAGAGCAAATTGGTTCCCAAAGTCCTGGTAAACATTTGGAAAAGACTACATTTTTGCTAAAGTTGGGTTATATGGAGAACTCAGACGAAATGGCAAAAGCATTAAAAAAATTCAGGGGCAGAGGAGATCAGTTGCAAGAAAGGTTTGATTGCTTGATTCAAGCTGGTTTAGACTGCAATGTTGTGTCAGATATGATTAAACAGGCTCCCACAGTGCTAAATCAGTCAAAAGAGGTGCTCGAGAAGAAAATTTCTTTTCTGATAAGTTCAGGGTATTCAATAGAATCTATTGTAACATTCCCTGCATACTTATGCTATGATATGGAAAGAATCCAAAGGCGAATGTCAATGTATTTATGGCCGTGGGAAAAATGTCTACCGAAGCCCATGGTATCAGTAAGCACGCTTCTTGCTTGTGCAGATGCACGATTCTTGAAATACTCTGTTAACATTAATCCTGAAGGTCCAACGAAGTAGCCATTAAGGTATTAAAGAAACAAAAAAAGTAGGCATTAAGGTAAGAGAAGTTTATTATTATTGACTTTGGGAAAAGAAGTGCTCCAACTAGATCCTCCTCTTTCCCAGGATTTGAGATTACTATTATCTTGACTTCTCTTTTTTATATTTTAGATTGTTGTCATTGCTTTGCTTGTAGCTTTTACAGCAATTGTTTTCTTAGTGTCTTTTTTAATATGTGTCCTTGTCATTTCTGGTAGTCCTTTTAAATAATAGATATCGATATAGACAGTTTTTTTTTGTCAAAGTCAATACTATTTAAACACCATGTTGGCGGTTAAATTGTATTGAGTCTTGAACTTTAACATTGATATATAACGGGTTTGAACTTGGCTGAAATGCAGTATTCGTCACTTTGTACATGTATCGGAGGATGATGGTGATTTCGGACCCATTATATTGCCAATCCTGCATAAACCACCACCAGTAATGAAGCCAAACATCTACAAGATTTGGTACTCCCTTTCTCTAAAAGCTCATATTTGAAGTTATCATTGGTTTACTATTTAGGTTTACCTTTCACACGCGTTAGTTAATTGTTGTCACGTAATCTCATGCATAATTTTACCAGATTCATTTACGGGCACATACTATAAATGCAACTACACCTGCAAAAATATTTTAGTGCAGTGCAAAATATAAAAGTTAAATCCATATATAGTCATGAATATTTAGAAATTTGAAACATAGACAGAACAAGATAATGTATCATTCATTCTATGTTAATCTGTATTTCCATTTTACATGAGATCCTGAAATCATTTTTGCTTCATGTTGTAGCAATATATAATTATAGAGAAACAACAGTAGAGATGTGCCTAAATTAAAATTACATTCTGCATAAGTTCTAAAACAAACATTATATATATATATATATATATATATATATATATATTGTAGAATCCTGAGAAACAGAAACCTTAAACTTAGGACATGACTTCAAGAGCCTCTCTTGTTTTTCCAAGAATGTTAAAAACAGATGCTGCTATCTGAGATGGTGTAAGACCAGCTTCCACCAGTTGATCAGCCGGAGATCCATGATCGATATATCTATCGGGAAGAACCAATGGCCTCCACTGCAAAATTTCGATAGATCAACATTAGTAAAAAAAAATTACGCGAAAACAAACTTTAAACATAAGTTCATAATCATAATCGGACCTTCAAATTGCCATCAAGAAGCCCATCTAAGGCCATGAATTGAGCTACATGAGATCCAAAGCCACCTATTGATCCTTCCTCAACGGTGATCAAAACCTCGTGAGATTTTGCAAGGCTCCTTATAAGAGCGCGGTCTAGAGGCTTGCAAAAACGTGCATCTGCAACTGTTAATCGTAAACCATGATATTCTAGTAAATCAGCTGCAGCCAAACAGTTTTGAACTGCTGTTCCATAGCCCAATAGTGCAACTCTCTCGCCTTCTCTTAATATTCGACCTTTTCCAACCTGAATTTTTTTTGGCAAATTCTAATTTATATCGGAGTTTTCAATTCACCATAGAAGTCAGAAAGAGTGCTCAATCAACCATACCTCAAGAGGGATGCCTTTTTTTCGAGGGGGTAGCTCTACACCTATCCCATTTCCTCTAGGATACCTTAAGCAGCTAGGTCTATCGTTGATAGCTGCTGCAGTTGCAACCATGTGAAATAGCTCGGCTTCATCTGAAGGAGCCATTACTACCATATTTGGAAGGCAAGCCATATACGTGACATCAAAAGCGCCGCAATGTGTAGGACCGTCTGCTCCAACCAGCCCTGCTCGGTCCATTGCAAATCGCACAGGCAGCTTCTGCAAGTCAACATCATGCACTACCTGTATAGGAAATAACTTCTGCTAATTAACATGCCAAGAAAATAATAAATATTGAAGTTTTGGAAGGGTTTTGGCTTGCCTGGTCATAAGCCCTTTGCAAGAAAGATGAGTAGATAGTACAGAAAGGCTTTAGGCCTTCACATGCCAATCCTGCAGCAAAGGTTACGGCGTGTTGTTCTGCAATTCCAACGTCAAAACATCGTCCTGGGAAGCGACGTTGGAAAATGTTCAACCCTGTTCCACCTCCCATTGCTGCATGTATAGCAATGACGTCTTTATCTGCCTCTGCTTCAGCAATCAGAGCCTCAGCAAAGTATGTTGTATAAGACTGAGTTTTGCTGCTCGATTTGAATTGCTTTCCTGTCGCTGGATCAAACTTCACAACTCCTGCAGAAAGATACATGTACACGTTCTGAGATCTAAATCGAACTTAAGCAATGGACTGCATGAGACAAATAGTTACACAAACCGTCTAAAGATGATTTGTATCACCTTCACAATCTACTTATATAATGCATCTATTACCATGATACTTGTCTGCTGCTTTCTCAGCATAGGGATATCCCCTGCCTTTCTCGGTGACAATGTGGATCAGCACAGGTCCTGTTGTATTAGTACTTTTAACTTCGTTAAGAATGGAAACAATATCATCCAGGTTGTGTCCATCAACTGGACCGATATAATACATCCCAAGCTCTTCAAAGAATGTCGATCCAGAACCACTAATCAATCCACGAGCATATTCATCAACTTTGGCTGCAAGCCCGTGCACTGATCCACCAATCTGCTTGGTGACCCCCTGTAACAGAACAAGATTTCCAACATTGAGTATTGTTGTAGTTGTCAGGACAAAAGTTTTTCCAACAATCTTTCAAGTAACCATACCTTGGCAACTTCTCTTAGTTCTCTAAGAGGCCTATTGGATTGCAACCTGCTCAAAGCACTACTTAGAGCTCCTACAGGAGGAGCAGGACCATCCAAAGTCGCAGTTGGCAAGGAGACTTGTTTGTTGTCGTTGAGAATAACAATCATATCAGAATCAAGATATCCGGCATTATTCATAGCTTCGTATGCCTGTCCCGCTGTCATGGCTCCATCACCGATGACAGCCACAACTTTGTTTTTTCTTCCTTTAAGATCCCTTCCCACAGCCATTCCTGTCCACCAAGAAGGAAAAAATATATATTAAGAAAACAAGAATAAACGTCCAGCAAAGGAGGATCTTAGTTACTATCTACTTCTACGAATTCCAATATTAGTTGCTACCAACTTGGCAAAGTAACAAGATACCTAGGCCTGCGGAGATGGTGGTAGAACTGTGTCCAGCGCCAAAGCAATCGTATTCACTTTCAGAGCGTTTGGTGAATCCGCATAGGCCATTTGTTTGTCTCAAGGTCGACATCTTGTCCCTCCTCCCGGTCAGAATCTTATGAGGGTAAGACTGCAAAATGAAACCAAATATACCAAGTTATTAACATTTCTTTCTTCATTAACGAAACAACAAGAAAAACAAAGACAAAAACCAGGAGAAATCTCTCCATTAAAGTAAAATCATTGCCTGATGGCCAACATCCCAAAGAATTCTATCTTGAGGGCAATTGAATACATAATGAAGAGCCACAGTGAGCTCAACAACACCAAGGCTCGAACCAAGATGACCCCCGGTCCTAGACACGTTAAAGATGACATCTGATCGTAGTTCATCTGCAAGTTGTTTCAGTTCCTGAACCAAAGATTCATTCATATCAAGTTTTAGATACAAAGTAACCTTTTTTATCAGCCAAAAAAAAACACCTTTCTAAATCTAATTAGGAAAGTTATGCACCTTTTTAGAAAGATTTTTCATGTGAATTGGATAATTAATTGTGTCCAAAAGAGGAGTCGCTGGTCTCTGCGAGAAATACTCCCCACTTTCTGAGAGTGTTGCCCTCACTCCATTAGTCCTTTTGATCGCCTTCAAAACAAACATTTCATTCATCCAACATTAAAAAAAAAAACAGTTCTTATAAAGGGATGATCTTTCTTCCCTTTTTTTTTCTTTCTAGAAAGGCTTAATCATATAAAAAAAGATGCAAAATTTGCAAACCTTGGAGTTTTTGCACTGGAAAGGAGAGAGAAGATCTGAGCCATAAAGCCAATTAGAACAGAAAAGACTGTTCTTGAGAGAATTTGAAGAAGCCGCAGCCTTGTTCAAAGTCCCTGGAAATGCAAATGCACAAAGAGCCATCATAGATATACCTCAGTCCTCCAAGAACCCAGAAAAATGATTGAAATTTTACTTGAAGAATCACAGACCAAAACAAGAAATTCAAATTCAAGTTGCTTATGGAGAACTAGTGGGTGGACCACTTTATCAAGCTAAAATGGACTTCATAATTAATTATTTGAAAAAGGGAATCAAGAAAACAAGAAAAAGATTGATAGAGGTGATGAAACAAGAAGTTTAGATAATGGAGAAGAGGGATAAAAATTGAATTGGTGAAGAAATGAAAGTTAGAAGAATTTGAGAGTTGAAATGGAAGGAACACTTGAAAGTAGAGTTCTTGGGACATATTTATAGTCTGGCTTGGAAAGTGCAAAGGAAGTTGAATTGACATATAGGTTGTTATTTGGCCACGTATGAAGAAATCCACAATGGGGGATAGAAAGATGTGATAATGCTCATGCAACATTATCTACCCCTTTTTCACAAGAAGGGTGGGCCAGTTCGGATTTAGTACGGAATACATGTTTTTTTTTAAATAATTGAAAACGATATTGGCTACTATTTTTTTTAAAAATAATTGAAACATAAGAAAGCCGAGTGAGATTTGAACTTAAAAACTATACGTCATGAAATTTTAATATTGACCACTAAATTAAAACATCATCGGCAAAATAGAGACAGATGTAGGTGGTGGTCACTGGGTCAAATGATCCCAGTAAATTTTTTTTTTTTAAATTATATATGATATATTTTACTCAATTTAGATAATAAATGTATATATTTTAAAAAACAGATAATAAATGTATAAATGACCCCAGTGAATTGTTGTGTATATCAAATGACCCTAGTGATTTCTTTTTAATTATATTATTTTACTTCATTTAGATAATAAATGTATAAATAATCACAGTGAATTATTGTGTATATCAAATGAATTCTGGATCCGTCACTCCGACAAATGTTAATTTTTTATTCTAACATTGAAAAGAAAATGGAAATTTTTTCTTTCCAATAGCTATTAACCGTTTTTTCTAATTTTTTTTGGGTCTTAAACCACTTGGGTCAGAGATCCATTGACCTATAAAAAAAAATTAAAGCCGAGAATGTGCACGGATAATAAGGTCCTGAGAAAAAGAGCTAACGTGAGAAATTCTAAAATAAATTACGATTATATTTTAATGAAAATCTACTTCATATAAAATTCGATCTTGCATTACTAAAAGATTTCTTCTCACATCACCCCCATCTTGGAAGGCTTCGTATTCATTTTATCTATATATAACTTTTTTTTTTTAAAAAAAAAAAAAAAAAACTGTCTATATATAACCTTGTTAGTTTGGGAAGTAATTGACCATTCTATTTCACCATAGTTGGTTATTTTACCATATTTGGTTTGATGGATGATTACCATGATATGGACTATTATCTTCAATTCTAAATTCTTCCATTTTCTCCATTTTCAATCATAACACTGTTATGGAAAATAGTATTTCTTTTCTTCCTTTCATAATTGGATTTCTTTTTTTTTTACTATTATTATAAAATATTCAATATCAGACAACCTTTTGGAATGGAAAGTGGGATTTGACCACAATATTTTAGCTACATAATTATGTATTTTGATTTAATTGCCAACGAAGCATTGGTCTAATGGATAAGATTGATCTCTCATGATCTAAACACCATGAGTTCTAATCATTTTTCCACTTTATTTTTTATAATAGACAATTCCCCCTCCCTCAATACAAATTTTTCATTTTCGAGACAGATATTTTCAAACTAAAAATTAATTAAATTGACACTAATTGTTACACAACATTATAAAATATTATTTACACGTTTAATCTTGCAATGAAAAAAGGGAGGAGGGGTGGGAAATAAAGTCCACTTCGAATGGAAAGTGGGATTTGACAACCAGTGGCGGAGCCAGAAAATTTTCTTTGGGGGGGCAAAATTACCATTGACAAAATAAATTCATAAAAGCATATAAACATTGGCGGAGCCAAAAAAATTTTTTTTTGATGAAATCTTATAGACTAGATTTATACACATTTTAGCCAAAATTAATAAGATATAAGTGGTGTCATTCCTATAATTCACTGAATTAAATAATCTAATTTTTAAATCGTAAAGTGATTCAAAATGAGTAAAATAAACAATGTTTACTGGGACGAGGTGTTACAAGCAATACTAAAACTATTATTTAGAAAAAAAAGTGGCCCCTTAGCTCACAGTCGGTGCGAGAAACCGTTCTTTTATTGCTTGAGGGACCAACCGGGAGGGGGACAATATAGTCTTTTCACTTTACTTGATCGAGTCTTCATAAACTTAAAAAAAAATTTGCATCAAGAAAAATTTTCCAACTTAAATCTTGAATCCCATAAATTTGCCTCATTTTCATTGAAGATGCATTAAAGGGATTACCTTGAGTTATAGATTAAAGTTATACACACTTTTGTTCACCATTTTCTAATAGTAATTTTTTTTTATTAAATAAATATTATAGTCTCTTACACACTTAAACTTGTTACAATAAACAATGTTCACGGGATAATGTATTACAAAAACAATGTGATTGTGATATGGACCATGTGATTCCTATAATTCACGAACTAAAAAAATCTAATTTTAAATCGTAAAATTATTCAAAATGTTTACGGGACGAGGTGTTATAAAAACAATACTAAAATTATAAAAAAAAAAATTTTTTTTGGAAAAAATTGGGGGGGCACTTGCCCCCCTAGGCCCCCCCTTGGCTCCGCCAGTGTTGACAACAATGGTTGCAAATGCTGTTTTTGTGGTTCTTTGATGGTTGGGCACACATTAATTCCTACCACCAACACAATTCTTATCTCAGCAAAATGAAAATAATTCTTCAAATACCAATTAAAAAATACTTTAAATTTTACTTTATATATCGACCAATATCGTAAAGACAAACCACTACGATTCTATGGCAATTAGGTAAACGATATGTGAGGATTAAGACGAGTCATCCCGTCATGGATAGATTGTTTTCAATAAAAAAAAAATTGTTAATACCTTTTTAAAACGTAAAATTTGTAACAAATAATATTATATTTTTAAAAGAATTAGTCTATATTAGAATGTATATTTTTTATTATATTAGGTAGGGAGTGTTGAACTCGAGATCTATTAGCTCGAGTAAAAAATACTTATCAAATACACTAGCGTAATACGATGCACAATGTAATTTTTCAATTGAGAAACATTTGGATTATTACAAATGTTTTCCCTGGTAGGAAAAAAACATAACCAATATTCTTCTCTTTCTTTTTTCGTAAGCATTTTTTTTTTTGGTTTATTGTTTATGATTACCCGATGAGCCACATATTCATAAAAAATATTTACCAAGAAAATCATTCAAATTAAAAAATTAAGAGTTGTACACTATACTATACCTAGTATTATTGCCAATTTTACAACAAAAAATAAATTAAGCACCATAAAATTTTGCATGTTAGGCCACTTAGGTAGTTAGGTCGATATATATTGTCTTGTTCTACATACTGCAACTCTATATTGACGACTAATTTAGTACATACTGCCAACTTTATTTACAATCTACCTTTACCAAGAACCATTTTTAGTACAATTTCCATAAGTCATTAGTTTCACTTTTTCTTTGTCTGCTTAATTTTCTAAAAGAAGCCACACACGGCTGATTAGACTTGTTCGTGTAGCAGTACTAACCAATAGCCTATTGTTGGCTGTCATCTTCAAGAATTTTTTTTTCTGATCTTGGATTGGATTTTCAAATGAAACTGCAAAATATTTATTTTAGGTCAAAATGATTTTGCAAGAAGAGAAATGAGTCCCAAACGTGAAATTATTCAAGTCAAACTCAATCAAAATACACACCACAATTATATTTCGTTACTCAAATGAAGTCAGCTCGTATGATTGGGTCTGAGCCACAATATTGAGCTAACGAACTACTAATAACAATTAAGCACTGCTAAACTGACTATTAGTAAAAGAATATTTGATATAGACCTGGTCCATGATCAACCTTGATCTAGAACTGATCATATGATTGTCTCTTTTCTCATCCTGTAATGATATGAACAATTATAGACCACAATGTCCATGTCCATGACATAACTAACTCATCGCTAGGTAAATTACAGAATGTCAGAACTAATGGTTAGTAAATAGGATCAGGTGCAGGCCTAGCATAACATATTCCACTTACATGTTCAACTTGCAACCGTTTAACTTGCAAATAGGTCTGTCTTTGTCCCACATTCGATAAAATTGGAACAAATAGATCAGTCTTAGCTAAGAAAGATGTCACTTATGAAACTATAAAACTGGTTAAGAATCCTGATAAGACCACCAAAATATTACAGATTCCAGTCAAATTGCGTCTAAAAAGACGTTGAGAAAAAAAGTAGTTTTTTTAAAAAAAAAAAAAAAAGCAAACTAAAAGCAGAGAGGATAATAAGTGATGTTCCCACAAAAATTACAAATGCATCTGTTTAATTGTCATTCTTCCCAGCAACACTTCTCCTCGCAAACTGAGTAGCTATCAACGAGGACTGCATATGAAAGCAATACCAGTCACTTTAGCAATAAGAGCATAAAAAATGAAATAAATGAAGTGGGAAAAACGAGACGATAGTCGTTGTGGAGATAGAAATTAGAGTACAGATAAACAAATCTTTCTGAGACAATGAAAGAGGCGGCCTAATTTCAAGAGATGAATATTCCAGCAGTTTATGTTAATCCACCAAACTTAAAATTCAACAATCATAGACTTGCCTGTAGGATCGAGATCGTAACCTGGATGGACTAGGAGATCTCCCTCTTGGAGTGGGGGACCTGCTGGGCACGTAGCCCTCATTGCGATCAGGTGCATAGTCCTCATCATGAACTCTCTGACCATTCCCTCCTGGACTGGAGTAATGGCGTTTCAGCCTCTTGTTTTTCTCATTGCGCGGAGAAAGTGACCTAGAAATAGATCTAGATCTCCTTGGGGACTTGTCAGCATGTGCATGGTCCTCATCATGAACTTTCTGACCACTCCCTCCTGGACTGGAGTATTGGCGCTTCAGCCTCTCATTTTTCTCATTGCGCGGAGAAAGTGACCTAGAAATAGATTTAGATCGCCTTGGGGACCTGTGATTGGACCTGTGAGCATGTGCATGATCCTCATCATGAACTTTCTGACCATTCCCTCCTGGAATGGAGTATTGGCGCTTCAGCCTCTCATTTTTCTCATAGCGTGGAGAAAATGACCTAGAAATGGATCTAGAACGCCTTGGGGACCTGTGATTGGACCTATGACTTCTCTCTTCCCTTGGAGAAAATGACCCAGATCTGCGGGGAGAGTAGTAGGCATCCTTCGCACGATGCTCCCTGTTTCTCAAAACCAGAAAACATAATCAAATTAACGTGCGTAACTATAAAGTATAAACTATCAAAAGCAACTTAACATCAAAAGATTCAAAACAAAGTCAACGGGTACAGGTGGAGGGGAAAAAGAACCCACCAGCGGAGAATACATGTTCCCATTACGAGGGAAGCCTGTTAGAACTCAAATGTCCTAATATAATCATAAAATCCATATTATAAGAACAGAAGCATGCCCTTAATTTCTTTCAGGACAAGAAAGATTTTATAATGCTTCCAAAGTTCTAATGATTCAAGCATTAACCTTTACCTGTATCTCCTTCCAGTGTTTCTCGAAATTTTTATCAAACTTTGATCCAAAACTTTGTTTTAAAGCTCTATAGCAGTGAACAGGTTGACCAGCATCAGACAACTTTAAGCACTCGTTCGCCCCAACTTCTAGAAACCTCATACTATCTTTGTTGGGCATTCTCATCACACCACGAGTATAAACTTTGAAAATCCTTTCCTTCTTTGAAGATGATTTCTTTCTTTGGCCAACTATAAGCTCTAGGTTCTTTCTTTAACTGGATACCGGATAGCATGCAACATTAGGAATCAAGCTAACAATTTACATAAGAAAAAACCGAATTCTTCTGAACTTAATTTTAGTCTACAGACCATTTCAGACAACTAGGTTCTTAGTTGCAAGGTAAAAGCTTTACAAACCAGAGACATAAAAGTGGACAACTCTGTGGAATTCGAGTATTATACTGGATGAACAAGGAACTTAAATCCATAGAGGGATTGATTTGTACATAAGCAAGCACTCTTCGACTTTATGGTCCCTTTCTCTTTATTAGTCCAGAATACTTTAAAGTCTCTTTCTCAATTTAGGATCTGCATTCATAAGGCCACCAGCACATGGCATTCAAATCTACCGAAACAATACAAAATGTAGAGGTTAAGTGCATGACCCATACCAACAATAAGTAAAAGTATGCTAAAAGATAAACTTGAAATTCGGTCAAAATAAGGAGTTGAATATCCTGTAAAACAACATATACACAATAGGGAAAATGAAAACAAGAGCTCATATTTTAACTCAAGTTTCATTTGGTAAGCAATTTTTGCCACCTTTAGCAAAATGCCTGTGTACATCAAGAGCAGGGAAAACCCAACAGGACACAAAAATAGCATTAACGATTAGGCTAATGCTACACTTGGATTACATTTCATTTTCATTCTCAAAACAGTCCCACATATTCTCAGACAAGAAAATCACCTTTTGCGACCAAGACAAAAAGTTTCAAATATTTTCAAACAGAAACCTAATACAAATTCCCCTAATTATCAGATATCATATCATCCAAGGACAACTTTGAAACAATATTTGGCACTACCATTAAAATTGTAGGCATGTCAATCAGCTATCTCACTGGAGTTTGAGAAGAGGCCCACAAATCAGTGAACAAGTGAAACCAACCGATTGTCAACACATTCAATTAGGTCTAATAGAATATTCGTAGATAAAATGGTAGCCATCCCCTTATTTCAAGAACTCAGAGAGAGGGCAAACATATTTCATAATGGTGACCACATCCACAAGACAGGCAAGATAAGATAGCTCATTCAAGAAAAAGATATAAGCAACATAATGAAGAGAAAACTATGCAAGAAAAAGAGAAGTATAAGACAAATAATCCGATTTTTCTATTAGATTCCAAACCAGACCTTGAGTCATGTCTTGCTGGAGGAGAGCGTGAGTGAGCTGCCAAGGAAGTAGTAATCTATTACTCACCAGGAAGGAAAAAGAAATTATACAATAAAGGCATATACTTACAGTAGCATTGCAAATTAAATAGGTTCATATATATATATATATATATATATATATATACATAGAGAGATTTACTTGCAGTTCTAACTCACAAGAAAATTTTATTTATGCTTGAGTAGGATGAAACAAAATAAATACTTAAAAGTTCAAACTGACATTGATATCGACGCCTTGGGGACCTTGATGGACTGTGCCTCCTGTAGCTACCTCGATTACTAAATACACGGAGAAGGAAAGAAAGGAATGTAAGAAAAAGAAAACATTAACCAATTGCTCATGAAAACAAATGATCTTCCAATAACAAATACAAAATAATACAAACAAATCAAAGAAATACAATAACTTGGGACAATATACACTGTATTCACACCTTGTATGTATGACCCTACGCATTTGTTGAGGAGTTTTCCTGTTTTCTTCAGCAAACACAATTCTTATTTCACGTCCACCAATAACCGTGTGATTCAATTGTGCCTTTGCCTCAGCAGCATCATCGGAAAATTGAAACTTCACAAATCCAAAACCTCGAGGATCCCTGTAAATTTTCACCAAAGCAACTAACATAAGAATGTAATATTCAGCACCAAGGAAAAATTACAGAGTCGGAGCAAGACGACAAATCTTATTATATACTGTCGGCAAAGAAATAAATTTACCCGGTATGATAATTCTTGGGTAGATAAATATCCTTTATCGGGCCAAATCTTTCGAAGGGAATCCTGAGATCTTCTGGCCTACATAGCAACAAGAATCATATATCAACCTTTGTTACTCGTATATGCAGATGCTTAAGAGAAAATATGAACTCTGAGAGAATTAACACATGAAGAGAATGCCAAATTGTCCAAATATGGTCAATACAAAAGATTCATTTCATAGGAATGCACATTAAGGTCCCATATCAAAATGCCAAACAAGAACCTTCGCAATCATGGCAAAACAGACATCCCTATAAAGGATAAAATAAAACCTAGAACAAAAAAAAAAACATATATGAGAATCATTCCAAACAAACCTATTTCTACAGAAACATCATTGTGATCTTTTTCTTATCAAATTAAAAACCGCATAATGAATTATTTAACGGGAGAAACTAACAAATTTGATCATATTGCATATGAATTAATAGCGGTAACTGACATCCAATTATTTGCGTTTTGCTAATATTTATCAGTCAACTTTCTTTTTGACTAATTATATACACCAACTATTTGTGTATGCCTAATTGCACCCTGCCACCACCTGCCAAATTGATCACATACAACACGCATGACCAAAAATTAAGAGGCACACTTGGAAAATCTGAAGAAATACACCGCTACCTGCCGCCGCCCTCCCCCCAACTAAAAAAAAAGACAACTTAATTATACTATTGGCAGCAATAGCAACATCACTGGACCATGAAAAGAAATACCATGCAATCCTAGAAAAGAAATCCCGAAAACTTCAAATAAATATCGACATGAAAAGCTTAAAGCCCAATAGAAACAGACATTTGCATGTAAAGAGTGACATTTAGAATGGAATTATTCGAAATTTGCTACTGCAAGAATAATCTAAAATACATAATCAAATTTAACCTGGAACTTAGAGAGATGTTGCGAACGAGAAGACCAGTGGGACCTGAAGGAGAGCTGCGTCGTTGTCTGCGCCGGCGGTCACGAGGGTCATCGTAGTGCTTGCGTCTCTCCGGGCTCCTGCTTCGGCTTCTGCTCCGGCTCCGGCTGCGGCTGCGATACCTGCCCATGGTGGATTTTCGTTTGGTTTCTGTAATCTCAATTGGGTGAATTCAAAATTGGAAAAAACCCTAACCCTAATTATTGGTTTAATTGGGCTCCTCGGTTTCAATGTTCTTCGTGGTTTTGATACACAACTGAATGAATATATAGTATTCCGATGTTTTGGAGGGAGATAGATATCAAGATCAAAATACCAAATCTACCCCCCGTTATTTATACGTTTTCATGGTTTTTTTTTTTTCAATTTTTATTGTTTTAATAAATCATTTTTTTTAAGAACATGAAGAAAATCTCAAAATTCAACCATGATGGATCATAAAAATTTCAAGATAGCCCCAATCTCCAACCTTCATATAGTCGAAATTCAAAGAATTTGACCCCCAAAAAAATCTCAAAAGTGTGTTGGCCCGTGAAGACAAATTTGCGTTGGTTAAACAAATAAAAAAAGGACTGAGATTTGAAATTTTTATATGAATTGGTTGTCTATTTGAAATAGTTGTTTATGAGCCAAGTGGTGATTAATTTGGAATGGATTTGGTCTTTATCCATTTGATGACGCCACGAAATTATTTCACAAAGAGCTATTGCTTTTTTACCTATTACTAAATGGGTTTAACTTTTACTCTAAAAAATAAGCAACACCTCGCACTCTATACGTCCACAACACTACACATAATAGTTCTGAGCCAAAATAATACCCTTCCCCCGCCCGCCCTTTGTTCATTCATGAATTCCACAACATCATGCCAATACCTAAAATTCGAAATTTTTGTCAAATTAATAAATCATTCATGTTCCCATACTTTCAAAACATGAAGGATTTAACCCCGAGCTCTGGGGCAACTGGTTGAAATTGTCATATGTCTCACCCTGTTGACGAGGGTTCGATTCTTACTGTGGACATCGACTCTCGTTGGATTTTTTCCGCGGTGGTAGGGCTCCGTGTATAAGAGTAGTATGAGTCAGACTCTCCCCCGCTAGCGGTCACGGTACTGGCCAACCGCATGCCTAGCCCGAATTAGTCACCACGTTGTCAATGAATACTGGGTGAACCAAAAAAAAACATGAAGGATTTTAAAAATGGACGTTCTTCCAACTCCAAAAAATTATCACACATTGGACACTTAATAGACTCAATCACAATCTTCTTAAGAGTTTTTGCCAAGTTGCCAAACATCTGGGGTGAGTCTGGCATGGGACGGTTCCACGTGACCGACCACACACTCTCTCTCACATAAAATCATTCAGGACCCACCTGCATTGTAGGTTCCGTCTGTATTTATGTCTCACATGTCCCATTGAGACCGTCCCATACAAGAATTTTCCAAACATCTGGATAACAATCACCATAACAAAATTTAACTCATTTAGGTAAAGTATCTTAAATAATTCTTATACAAACAGTGAATATTAATATTGGTTAGAGTGGTTATTTATTGATTTTGAAAAGTTAAAGCATTTATTATTTGGTTCATTAGGGATGTAATTGAAAACTAAATAATAAATACATACCTTGTTTAAAATTAATGACAATTATTTTAAAGCGAACATGTATTTTGAAGCGAAATGAGTAATAAAATAGAATTTATTATCACGGTAATTTTGGAAGGGATTAAAGTGAAATCATTACCACATGGTATAAGTCCTTTTTCATGCCCACTATAGGGCCACCCCTATTTTTTGTTTTTAACACCCCCTATTCCCCATTATTTTTTTTTTTATCCCTCTCTCTTATTTCTCTCTCCCAACAAATCTCCCAACTTACTTTGCCTGCCCTACCGGGAAAACTTACTGCCCCTGCCGAAGCAATTTTCGGCCATTTTTTCAGGGCATGCGGTCAATCAAATATATATATATATTTTTTTTGCAAAAAATTCTAAATATTATTTTAGGGGTATTGCAACAAAAAAAAAGTGTAAAAAAATTCCAAGTATTTTTTTTATATTTATTATCACTTACGGTATATAATATAACCCATCAAAATTTCAAAAAAATTACAAGTTTAAAATAGCATCACAACTAACACAAGTTTAAAAAATTTACAATTCTTAAAAAGTTTAAATTTTATTTGCACCTAATTTTTGTAGCAATACCCCTAAAAAATATTTAGGATTTTCTTTAAAAAAAAATATATATATATTGAGAAGGGGGTGGGGTGGAGTGGGGTAGGGCGCCTGCACTGGGGTAGGCGGGGAGGGGGTATGGCGCCTGCACCCTCACAGGCGGTGGGGATAGATTGGGGTGGCGTAGGGCGCCTGCAGGCGGGTTGGGGGTAGGGCTCCCTGCTGAAGTTAGCACGCGGCTTATTTATTTTTTTTTCAGAAAATTCTAAATATTTTTTTAGGAATATTGCAAAAAAAATTTCAAAACTTGTGTTTTTTTTATTTGGTATTTTATTTGCACATAATTTTATTGGTATTTTATTTGCACATAATTTTGGTTGAAACACCCCTAAAAAAGTATTTAGGATTTTGTAAAAATTTGAGAAGTGGGCTGGTGGGGGTGGGGTAGGGCGCCTGCACCGGGGTAGGCGGGGTGGGGGGTAGGGCGCCTGTAGGCGGGTAGGGAATGGGGCGCCTGCACTGGGGTATGTGTAGGGGGTAGGCCTCGTGCCCCTCCACAGGCGTGGGGGGGTGGGGTCAAAAAATTCAAAATTTTTTTTTTCTAGAAAATTCTAAATATTATTTTAGGAATATTGCATAAAAAAAAAAATTTTATTTGCTCCAAAATTTTTAAAATTGAAATTTTTTGGTGGATCTACTCCAATAAGTTCAAAAATGAAAAAAAAAAAAAATTTGGCCGGAATCCGGTGACCGAAGTTGCAGTTGGTGTTCCGGTGGCGGCGGCAGCAATTTTCTATGGAGAGAAGTTGAGAGCATTTAATGGGAGAGAGAAAAAAAAATTAAATGAGGGGAAGGGGGGTGTCAACAACATAAAGGGGGGTGGGTGGGTAGTATGACCCTTTTTTTTTTGTCTACGCGTTTAGGGGCATCCGGTATCTACCGACAACGTGGTGACTACATTCGGACTCGGCCTACCATGATTGGCCGCAGTGTTACCACTTTCAGCGAGAGAACTTAACCCTATATTGCTCTTAAAAAGCGACTCCCAGTTTGTGAAAAAATCCCATGAAGTCGAATTCCATTAAAGGAAATCGAACACTCGTCAACATCGTCAACTTAAGCCGCTTCAACTAGCTGCCCCAAAGCTCGGGTTACAAATTTGCTTATCTATTATTTCTTCTATACTTATAATGCATCATAACAAGAAAATCATTCCCTCGAAAAATCTCATGTCTTGGCTGTCACCACCTAACGCCACCATCCCCAACCGCTGACTCTTACAGCTGACCTTCCCATCCATAGATTTCCTTCTCCGCCAATTTTCCAACCACCCAAGCCAAACCCTAACCCCCACCCTGCAAATGAGCAATTCAACTCCTCCCTCAACCTCCCCACCACCCCCCTCCTCCTCCTCCTCCTACAATCCCGGAAATGACCTCCACAATTCCAGATGCTCCTCCTCCGACCACCACCACTGGCACCTCTTCCCTTTTCGAGTGGTCTGACTTCCTTGACTTCAATTTCGATGATCCTTTCACCGATATATCTTTCGACGGCGGCGACGGAAACGGCGACGGCGATCAAGTACAACAACTGCATGAAGAGAATAATCCAATTGTGTCGTCGGAATCTAAGTCCGATGCGGAGGATTCGGGTCGGATAAGGAAAAGGGACCCGAGGCTTGTGTGTTCGAATTTTTTAGCTGGTCGGGTTCCATGTGCTTGTCCGGAGTTAGATGAGAAGTTGGAGCAGGAAGAGGTGATTGTTCTTGGTGGCCCGGGAAAGAAACGGGCACGGACGGTTAGGGCTTCAGCAAGACCAGGTTCCGTGGCACGTTGCCAAGTGTCTGGATGTGAAGCTGATATTAGTGAGCTTAAAGGATATCACAAGCGGCACCGGGTTTGCCTGGGGTGTGCGAATGCCAAAGCTGTTGTTCTTGATGGTCAGAGTAAAAGATACTGTCAGCAGTGTGGCAAGTAAGCTTAATTATTGAAAGCTGTCTGATAAATTGTCTGAGAAAATCTATAAATAATTTGAAATCCTTGCGTGGTTTAAAGTAGATATTTTTGTGTCTTAAAGGTGGAGACATGAGTCAGGAACTAAATATTTTACTTACCTTTTTAGGGAAAGTTTATCAATGTTGTCAATAACTAGGAGTTTTTATTGTACATTTAGAACGGGAATGCGCGATATTTTGTTGGCATTACTGCTATTAAGTTTTCAGTAGCGTGGTCAATGCTGCATTGTTGAATAAGAATTGACTTCAATTCTGGGAAATTTAGATAGGTATCTTTCAGGACTGTTTGAAACCTACAATTTCAGGCAGCCAGTATAGTTCGAATAGGAGTGTACTGAAAATGATTTTGATTGTCGCATCCAGTTCTCCCCAATGTCTGATTGAAAAGGGATTAAGTTTTGCAGGTTTTATGAAGTTTGCTTTGAGGCTTTGGGCCAGAACCTATGATAGTGACAGGAGACAATAACCCACATGTCAACCAAAAGTGGAAACTTGAAACACTTGAAAACAGAATATAGTAGGCTCAGAGAAGAGAAGTCCTAGTAAGATTGCAACTTGGAAATCTAGAGGGATACCTCTAAAGGCACGCTTGGTAGTTCTTTTTCCTTTGTGTGCTTATAGGGTCAGTGAAAATTAGGAACTGGTAGAGAGTCAAGTTATGGATTTGAAGTGAAGACTTTCATTTGTGGTTTACTGATGGCATGACTAACATTTAGGGACACACCTGATCTTGTGCTTTGGATGCTTAATTTTGTCCAGTTCCCTTTTTAATGCCTCATGAAAGTCTCCATATCTATTTGAGTTTTGCTCACCTGTACTAAAAGTAGGTTTTTTTTTTTTTTTAATTAATGATTCATGTCCTCTATGACTTTGTAGCTCCCGATAATATCCACATCAGTGAATACTCAGGTTTGTCCCCTAATTATTTCCATATTTCTATGGGCATTACAATACCTGACCTTTTAAGTAACCTAATTGTCAGGCCTGGACCTTCTCTTATTTAGCTTCCCTGGGGCCTGGTTGCCTTTTTATATTTTACACCGGGTCCTCTGTGCCACTTATTGCAACATTCCTAATTATAATCTTGTTCACACTTAGGATTTAGGGGTGAGTAAGACTATAATTAGGAATGTTGCAGGGAGTGACACAGAGGTTCCTAATCGGTCTTCCTATATGTCAACTGTTCACATAAGAACCTGGATGCACTTCCGTAGGTCTAAAAGCATCTATCCAACATTTTTATTTCTTTAGACTGTGGGAAATGTTCTTGAAATAGGTGCGTAAGAGTAGGCTTTTTCATTTATGTTATCTGAGCTTTTGGCTTTTGCAACAGCCATAACCAAGCAGAAAGTGTTGCACATGCACAGGATTATATTAATCTTCTGCACCCAGGTGTGGGCAACAGAGCAAGATTCAGAGCAATACATATTGCGAGATAATAAGTTCAGTGTGTAAATACATGTTGATACGTTGCAGTTAGCTGCCATATTGGTTTATGACACTCAGGTTGTTCATCATTGTTATAGAAGAAAAACGTGTTTTATTATTCTAAGCTATGAACTTAGAAAACTTAATGAACTATCGACGAACTAAAAAAATGCTTCTTTTCAAGATAGTTTGGGCTTTTCAATTTTACAACATTGATAATTGACCTTGAAGAAGTCTGCTTTAGGTGCTTACCATGTCCTGATTTACTACGGAGTATGTTCATCATCGTTTAGAAGAAAAATGTGTTTTATTATTCTAAACTCTAAAGTCTAAACTAAGAACTTAGAAATAATTATGAACTAGTTTGGGCTTTTCAATTTTATAATTGACCTTGAAAAAGTCTTGTTTAGATTCCTTCACGTACTGATTTACTACCGAGTCTTTTTTTGTAAATCTTCATGACTAGGAATGTCCATGGAGGCTGTCAATTGCTGATATTTTCATGAACTAGGTGATCCACAAGATGTTTGCATCATTCTTCTGTTTATGCATGAAGTCCTTCAATCTATTAATTTTCTGTAGTTGGTAAATTAGTTTACTGCATTTTCTATTAAGATAAGTGAAAAGTAGATTAGCATTTGGCAAAACCTGGGTCCCCCCGGTCTGTGTTAAAAGGTTCATTTTTTTAAGTTAGAGAGATGGCAGCCATGTTTCTTTTTGTTGGTTTAATTAGATTTAACATATCTTGCAACTTCCATTTCATTTTGAACATCTGCTGATATTTGCTTGTATTCTTAGGTTTCATATATTGTCAGATTTCGATGAAGGTAAACGTAGTTGTCGTAGAAAATTAGAGGTCCACAACAATAGGCGGCGAAGAAAAGGTACTGATGCTAAAGGTGTCATTGAACAAGAAGCTCAATTGGCTACTTTGTCTGAGGACATCAGCTGCGATGATGAGACCGCAAAAGGTATTAACAGCACAAACTAAAGTTTTGATTGTTCACTTCAGTTTCATAGAAACTTATGCAATTTAAATATGTAATACTCTTTGGCGTTCTATCATTCTATGTTAGGTTTGTTAATTGGAGAAACCATCTTATTTACATTCTATTTGAACACAAGTCAATGGGAGTAGCTTTTCTTTAGGAGTTATTGAAGACAGAAAGATAATGTTCTTTTGTATTTGTAGAGCTGCCATGCAATCTCCTTTAAATTGGCGTATTAGCATGTCTTTGAATGGTCTGATACTTTTTTTTAGTAGTGCAGATAACATATGCTTGGGAAGCCAAATAACAGAGAAGGATGCTATAGGGGAGTCTGAACAAGTATCAACGCTTCACTCAGCTCATGATTCACAGAATGTTCAAGGTGATTGTGTTGGATCATTTGCAGCTTTTGTTGAAACGCAAAATGATGAAGCAAAAGAAAAAGCAAAAGAAAATCCTAGATACGATCACTCCCCATCTTATCGTGACAATAAGAGTGCTTTCTCTTCTATGGTGGGTTCTTTTGGCTTTCTTTTCTCTCGCTCCACATTATACATCTCAATTAGTCTTGGACGCTTACTGAGATTATATGGTTTAATCTTTATTCTTTATGTAGTGCCCCACTGGCCGTATTTCATTCAAGCTTTACGACTGGAACCCTGCAGAGTTTCCTCGTCGGCTTCGGCACCAAGTACTTTAAGGATTTTCATTACAGTTTAGTATAAGGAAGAAAATAATGGTTATTTTTTCTTAGAGATGGATACTGGGATTTGATTAACTGAAAGTTGATACATTTCCATGCAGATATTTCAGTGGTTGGCTAGCATGCCTGTTGAATTGGAGGGATATATTCGCCCTGGCTGTACAATATTGACAGTTTTTATTGCAATGCCAAAGTTTATGTGGGTTAAGGTAGTCTCTGTTAAATGCAGTATCACTTGATTTGATTATTTTAGGAGCAGAGGTTACACTTCACAGTAGATGGTAAATAACTTTAAAAAGATTTCACACACTGAATTAACTAGTTCCTCTCACAGATGAACATTGCCGTGGATTGACGTTAAATGAAAAATATCAGTTGATTTGTCTATTTACTGACGATAATTGAGGTTGCTCTCATAGTATATTATATATACTTGATTTTTCACATGCTGAAATCGCTAGTTCTGTTATAAGTTAAACATCGTCTTGGATTGACATTAAATATGACAGTAACATTTAAATTTGGGAATTGCTTATATGCTTTTCATGTTATTAGTTTTGCTCCTTCACCTCAAGGTTGTAATACATATATAAACTCTTAGCAGGGTCTTTATGTTAACTCTTTTGCTTGTGCAGTTATCTGAGGAGCCAGCTCTGCACTTGCATGAATTCGTCATTTCACCTGGAAACATGTTATCGGGTCGAGGCGTCTTTTTTGCTTACTTAAATGACATGATATACCGTGTTCGACAAGGTACATTTGCAGCTTAGGTATTGATTTCCATAGTTTTCTCTATAATTGTGATTGACTGTGCTTTCGAATTTCGTTTAATAAATGCTTGTGGTTTGTTTTTCCTTCATTAACCTGCATGTCATTGCATACGTATTGTTGGGTTAATAATGATGCACATTGTGTTTGGTCTGGCACCTTTTGATTTTCATGTTCTTATGGTAAAACCATTGAATGATTTTGAAGTGCTCAATTTCTAATTGGGAAATTGGTGGTTCTCCAGGCTCCACATCCTTGTAAGGACGGGGGAAGAAAATAAATAAAAGAAAGATAAAAATAATAGTACGTAATCGTGTTGCATGTGTCAGAATTTTCAATTATTAAAGAGCAAAAGCAAATAGGAGTATCCTTGGTGAACTGAAAATATTCCTTTCTGATCTCAGAACCAGATTTAAGTTATTTTATGTTGGTAACAGATTAGGCTTTAGAAAATGTTCACATAAGCTTTCCTCTTTGCCTTAGTAGAGTATTAGGGAAAGTTCTTCACGTGCTTTATGTGCCCTTTCTGAAATTCACAGCAATAGGGACCCCAGCTTTTGGGGTAAAAATATTTCATAACACTGACACAAAGACACTTAACATAGTGTTGTCTCATCCAAAGTTTAAATTATGTTACATTTATTATTATTATTATTCTTATTTAATTTTTATTTTTAGAAGCAAATGGAACCTCTGTGTTGAGAGTAAAGTTGAAAGAAGAGGCTCCAAAGCTTCACTATGTTCATCCGACATGCTTTGAGGCTGGTAAGCCTATGGAGTTCGTTGTCTGTGGAAGTAACCTTCTGCAACCACAATTTCGGTATGCAATCATTAATTTTTTAGGTCATATTTGGATAATACTGCGTTATGGATTTAATTTTTTCTTTGTACTAATTTTAAATTAGATGGTTTAATGTGGAATGTCCATTTTGGCAGGTTGCTTGTATCTTTTGCTGGGAATTATCTTACATATGAATCTTGTGTTTCATCATCATGCAATAAGACTGAAGGGGATGCTAGTTGCTTGAATCATCAATTATTGAAGATATCTGTTCCGCAAACACAACTGGATCTCTTTGGCCCTGCATTTGTTGAGGTAAGAGTCACAAACCTTACGGAGATGAAGATATTCATAAACCTTGAACCTAATTTTACAGCATTGAATGCCTTTGTCTGTAGGTTGAAAATGAATCTGGTCTTTCAAACTTCATTCCTGTTGTTATTGGGGACGAAGAAATTTGTGCAGAAATGGAGGTACTGCAGCAAAGATGTGATCTTTCTTTGCGTTCTCAAGTTCCAGAGTTTTCAGCAACTAGTTCTTCATGTCAAGTTTCCACTTCAAAACAAACAGAATTTTCGCAATTCATTACAGACGTAGCATGGTCACTGAAAAAGCCTTTGGAAGAAACTATGCTTCCCCTGAGATCTCCGCAAATTAAAAGGATAAATAATTTGTTCAATTTTTTAATAAAAAATGAGCCCACTGCCATTTTGGACAGAGTATTGACTCATGTGAAGACTTTAATCGACAACAATTCGGGTGCTGAAATAGCTGATGCTGATTTGGAGCTCTTGCGCATGAACATGGATAATGCAAGAGATGTTATTTGTCGGAAGTCCCCGGGAAAAGGAAATCCAGTAAAACATCCGGAGAGCTTTGCGTTAGGAGGTTCTTTCAATCAAAACCACCTGAATGATTTTCAATCTCCCGTGCCATTCGGAAGCCAGGTTAGGGCACAACATCCTGTTCTAGACAATTTAACTCATATTGATCTTGTAGATTACTTTTACTCCCTCAATTTCACGATTATTAGGCCTTTTGGCCCTTTTTTCCCTTTCCAAAATGTTTGGCCTTTTGCCAATTTTAAGGATTATTTTTCTAAAGTTACCGTCACATATAAATATAATTCTCTTATTCTATATTATGTTAGTGGAATTAGTTTAAGGATATAATAGGAAAACTCCCCATTATTTTCTTCTTCTTTTATCCTAGCAAAAAGGGTCAGAAGGCCTTAAACTGTGAAGCAGAGAGATTATAAGATTTGATCTGTGGGTTCTTATCACCTACGTGTATTGCTTGCTACAGCGTGCACAAAACTTCTTTTTCTAGAACTGTTTTCTTTTGCTGAATTTCGATTCATGGCCTTGAACTTGCAGGGTATGGAGGTAAGTGATAAATCAATGTTAGACACAGGAGTGTGTCTAATTTCTTCACAAGATAGTACGACAGTGCCACTTCTTAAAGGAGAGGTTGTCATGAGTGTAAATGTTAAGGAAAGAGTGGGGAAATCGTGCAGTACTGTTTTAACAAAGATGGCTTTTAACTCCCGTCCTCTCATTTTTGCGATAACTGCTGCTGCTGTATGCTTTGGAGTATGCACTGCCATACTCCACCCTCAGAAGGTTGGAGAATTTGCTACAACTATTAGGAGATGCCTGCTCAAGAAATCATAGTATTCTCGATAGATCTGATCCAATGAGTAGTTTTTTGTTCCCGAAACATACAACCCCATGGTGTAACTTCCTTTTTTCGTTCTCCATGAGGCTGTAATAGAAAAAGGGACGACTACTGGCAAGAGTTGCTCTGAAGGGGCGTAAGCACTTCACTTCATTCACTTTCCTGCTAGCCCTACAAGAAACTCCGGTATTGTAAATTGTGTTGACAAGATGACTGAAAGCTTGGATGGAAAATTCCGTCGTCTTTCTGGGATATGCTATGTTTTACTGAATTAGTTATTGACAGTACATTTCTAGTTGTCAAATTGTTTACACGAGTTATTGGCCGAGCAAAATGAACCTGCAGAGGTTCGGAGATGTTGTTGTCTGCTGGTTCAAATGAAATTTATCGTAAAATGTTGTTTATTTCTTGTATCCAGTATGTACGTTCTCTTTGTTATTTTTCCGTGATATTCAAAACATTGTAGCAGCTGTAAACTCGCTTTTTTTTTGTAACAGCAGATTCTCCCAGATGCTGTATCCAGTCTGCATCATAATGAAGTAGTATCGTCAAGGAAAGATTGTTGGAGAATGCATAAACTGGTTTTCAAAAACTAAATTATACAATCTTTTAAAAAACAAATAAGCATTATCCAAAGAGGGTTCTTAAAGTATGAATAATGAAATCTTATTGCATTATCCCATAAAAAATAACATGAATAAAGTACTTGCTACTATCTGAAAAAAATTTGAAATTCCAACAATGAGTTAACAAAATTTGGGGAAAGCAGAAAGAGAAAAAAAAAAAAAAAGTCAAATATGAATATAGAACATCAAGTGGAAAGCTCACATAACCTTGTACACAAAAAAGGCGATACCCACGCCCCCAGGGCCCCCACCACCCGATCCGACAGGCATTGTAGAGGATGTAAATCAAGGTGACAAAGCTCACATAACCTTGCAATCTTGGAGAAGTTGATCACTACATATAATAGCCTCTAGGACAACAACCGTAGTGGTGGCCATAGGCGGATCTATGACCGGCAAGGTGGTGCAGGATTTTTTTTTTTTTTTGCCCTTTTTATTGCCCCTCCAAGAATTTTATCAGTTTCGCCCCCAGATTTGCACCACTAGATTTCGACTATGGTGGCAGCCACCATAACTATAAGTAGGCAGCCCCATATGTGGATAATAATAATAATAAGATTTTATTTAAGAATTTAAGAAAAAATAATTCGTTTTTAGCCACACATTTTCTCATATAAAAAGTTAACCTTTAACAAAATTTAAGATAATTATTTTTTCGTAACCTAACTCTATACAATCCCTCCATTTACACCATCTAAAAGATCCAAAATTTAAAAACCTCAATATTCCATTTTTTCTTCCGAAAATAAGAAGTAACAAGGCTTTCTTTTCTTGGTTCAACTCTTAAAGATGGCTTATTTTTCAATCAAATCACATGAAACAAAAAACAAAAACAAAAAATAAAAAGAATTAAACAATTATTGAAACTAGTAGATGCTATATATCAAAATAGAATTTTTTTTTATCATACCGAAAATCACAAACCATATAAAATAATAAGTGGTAATGAAAGAAAGAAAGAAATGCTGATAATATTAGTCCATGGCTAAAAGCAGTTGAATAATGAGGTGAAGAAGACAAGACACCCCCTTTATATATCAAATAAAGCACCGTTATTACAGTGGCTTTTCTGTGAAGAAAAATATATTATGGTAATATGTACAATTAATATCAATATCAATCAAAAAATTTAATCCAATTTCTAAGTTATTAGTTACTTATTACTTTTTAAAATAATGATTGGCGGGAAGAGTTCTAAAATAAATTAAATATAATTCTACAATACATTAAAATAACAAAGACTTCCTAAATCCGATTCCTTCATAAACACGGGTTATGACTAATTTCGGGATCATCAAATTAATACTACTATGAAAAAGCCTCTCAAAAGAGCAATGTTTTTGTATCGTCCCAAACTAATTAATGTTCAATGGAAGACAGAAAGAGCATAAAAAAAGCATCTACACAATTTATACTATAATAATGCAACTTGCAAATGATGTGTTGATCTTTGAAGTTGAAAAATCAATCCAAGAATTTTAGTAGTAATAATAATAATTATGTATTCATTAATCTTCAAAAAGTGTTAAGGAGCCATGCATACATTGACATGAATCCGGCACTGTGGGACTGTTCCACGACCCTCTCACGTAAGTTAGAGTGGAGCCTACATGCAAAATAGATCCTACTCTAACTTATGTGATACGAGAGGATTGTAAGATTAGTATCACAAGACCTATCATATCTTAAAATTTTCTATATGCATATTGGTTTAATTGATTTTGGATACGTGACGATACATTACATATAATACCCAAAGCAGCCGCAAAAAAAACGATGGACCAGTCAAATCTCAACCACAGCTATTTGACTCTGTTGGTTGCCGTTATATTTATTCTCTTATCATCATTCGAATCATTTGTGTTGCCTCGTAGGATCTGACTAATCCTACGGACAAAACAACAAAACAACAACCTAATGAGACAATGGAATCAAATCTTCTACTACATCCGTCCAGTCCTGTCCTAAAATATTTGTAGCATTCAAATTATTGGTTGTTCGGTTTTTATGATAAACAAAATATAATTATTATAAAATAAAAATAAGAAAATTTCTTTATATAATTACTTAGCTGCTAAAAATATAAAAAATATGTCTATTGTTTTCACAACTTAAACACAATAAAGAAAAACAAATTAATGAAGTATAAATTTTTTATGTTGATTCTGGAACTTGAAACAAATTATTGCAAATTTATCCTACAAGAAAAGAGCACAAAAATTACAAAAATTACACTATTATTAGTTCAAAATAAAACAAAAGCTTCAAGTAAATTTAAAATCACATATCAACTGATAGATCTTCAATCGCGTGTTTTAGCACTTGAAGAACTTGTTTGTCATGAGTATCAATAAGAAGTTAAATATGTTTTATAACAAAATAGTCTTTTAACATATGTCTTTTAATATATATATATATATATATATATATATATATATATATATATATATATATATATATGTGTGTGTGTGTGTGTGTGTGTGTGTGTGTGTGTGTGTTTTTGTGTTCGTTTCGTTTTGGATTATAATTTTTTTTAAACCCAACTAAAAGTTCGGTTTTAATTTAGTCCAAAGCGAAACCAGTCAAATGCACCACTCAAACCGGTTTGGATTGGTCGGTTTCGATTTTTCTTAAACACCCTACTTTGCATTACTACATTCCTTCATTGCTCGTCGTTAATTTTCAATAATATGAATGAGCGAAGTCATAATTTTTAGGTTTTGAGGGCGAAAAACTGCAAAAGTATATCGCACAAAATGTTGGGGACAATTTTGATCAAATATTTCAAATTACTTATAAAATTTATTATATTTAATAATATTTTAAAAAAAATCGGAGGCGACTGCCCATGCTCTGTCTTCGTCACTGATAATATACACTCGTCTTTTGCCTTTTCTTTTGATCAATTTTGCCTTTTGCATTAAAAGGTGAAAAAGTCTTTGGTTTCTTTTTTGGATTGGTCCACGTACTATTTTCGTGCAATTATTCTCTTCAAATTTATTTTTCTTCACATGCATGAGAGAGTGGTAAGTACGAAAATGATACTCCCTTCATTCCGTACCGTAATATAACACTTTCACGAAAATGTAGCGAAAATTAAGAAAAAAATAAAGAACAAAGTATTTTATTAATTAAAATATTAGTATTACTTTTTTAAGTATTACTTATAAACCACTAATTTTATTTAAAAGAGTAATATTAATAAAAATATCTTAATTTTCACAACAATTTTTTAAAAGTCGTATATTAATGAATGAATGTAGTATGTAATTAGTTATGTTAGCATGAATTGGTCCACAACGATGCATAAGAGGAAAATCGTGAAAATAGTATGTAATCTAAGAGAAGTTTTATCTTGGTAGGTGAGTAAGTTTAAAACTTACATTTATGCCAATAAATACAATACACGTAGGAAAGAGGATTGATTTTTTGACCTACGTGTATTGTATTAATTGGTTTAAATGTAACTTTTAAAATTAGTCATCTATCAAATTAAAATTTCTAGTAATCTAATGTGCTAGTATGAATTGTGAGCCGTGCAAAAACATTTAAAGAAGATAATTAAAAAAACATAAGAGAGAAAAAAGTGGGATTATTTTCTTTTTTTTACCTATATACATCATATATAAGAAGGACAGGGATTAGGACTTGACAAAAAAATTACCTAGATTTTAGTTTTAGATTTTTCATTCCCAGCAGGAGACGACTTTGAGGGGCAAAATTGGCATTCAAACAAAATACTATGTACTAGGGAGTCAAATGACATAAACATTAGTTATAGGGAGTGAAGTGTCATTTGCCAAAATATTTATGTACAAATTACGGGTGAAAATGTCTGTCCCGTGTATCTCCACATTCCTGTACCTAACTAATCAAAATTTGCTATATAAACATTTTTTTTTAATTATTTATACACATGGCGAATTGTGATTAATTGTGTACAAAAAAGAAGATATCCACATGGACATATGATTTTTTGCCACAAATTGCCATCTATTACATAATCTGACATTTTTTTCCCCTCAAAACTAGAGCCCCAGTCCCACAAACCAATTTTTTTTTAATTTTTTTTTGGGATAAAGATATTGTAATTTCTTGGATCCATGATACAAAATATAGTTTCTAATGAGTTCTAACCTAATCCAAACTACTACAAGTAATAAACCCTACCAAGCACAACTAGAAGCCAATAGAAATGCTATGTTGCTTTCTTGCAAAATGACCAACTTGTTTCTTGCTTTGAACTCCTTTTACATTTAATTTATAACTTCAAGCATTCTTTCAATCTGAAATTAAATGTTCTTTTTATCTTTTAAAAAAGATATATGGGAAAATAAACATTAAATTTGAATAGAAAATGTATTTCTTCACAAGTGAAGATAAAATGAAACTCATACCCTCCTGTATTTAGATTGAGTTTGATTTGAAAGTCAACTATTTGTATTGAGTTTAGGAATGAAACCTAAATCATGTATAATTTGATTTGGGTTTGAGATTAATCTAAAATTCTGACCAAGAATCTCAAAATAAAACCCAAACCAACCAGATAAGTTTTTCAATTTTACTTAAATGTCTTAGTTGATGGAATTGTAGGAAGGAAAAAAAAAATTAACGTATGGTGATTTCTTATTAATAGAATAGAAACAAGATACAGAATCAGGGTAGATGTTTCCTATCGGGAATTGTATAGAGTTTTTTTTGGAGATGGTGTGGTTTCATAAAAAGTAAATTATTTTTGAAATTAAATGTAAGGTCAAAATAAAAAAAACACTTTATCCCATTTCGAACATAATTCTAATTTAGCCAGTAAAACCTGTATTTTTTTTTAAAAAAATAAGGCGGCTGGGCAAGAAATAGAGAGTCCTGCTGTAAGAAGAAGATTCATAATCATATGAAACGATGGTGGGAAATGGGGATAGACATAGGGCCAATGCTTTGACAAGATCCCACGTCAGTGACAGCTTTTTATGATTTCATTCCCACGTGTATTCCTATTCCCATTCTGATTATTATTTACAGCTTTCTCAATCATCAATGATTATCATTGGTAATATGAAACAATGGTCTTAAATATCTACCAAGGACTAGTACTACGTTAATTTATTCTTGCATGTACTAGTATATAAACCCCAACCAAAATGCACCAAATTTCCTCATCCCAAAAATTCTTGATTTTTCTAGCCAACCCTTGTTTTGATTTGCTCTGTTTTCTTCACTTATTGTTTTATTTTCTTTAAAAAATGGCTATTGGTGAGTGCAAAGATATTGAGAATGGCAATGGGTCAGGGGATTTGGAGAAGCCATTTCTTCAAACTATTAAAAGTGTTGATTTTGAAGATGAAATTGAGTTTAGAAAAAGTGATGAAAATGGGAACATTGCTATGGTTTTGTTGAGCACTTCTGTTGCTGTTTGTGGTTCTTTTGAGTTTGGATCATGTGTAAGTTTACAAATAATTTCATCATCTTCTTTTTTTTTCCCGCTGTCTTGAAAATGTTTAGAAGGCTGTACTTGTTGCGATGGTCAAATTTTTACTTGCTATTAGCTAGGTACTGTGATGTCAGGACCTCCAAAATCGCAAACAATCTTGAATCCATCTTCCACAAAAAAAAGTTTAGCTTAAGTTGATGGTTTTGTTGCAGGTGGGCTATTCAGCTCCCACTCAATCTGCTATAAGGAAAGATTTGAATCTATCACTAGCTGAGGTATATTTACAAATTCTTGGCTGATTTGCTTATGGAATTCTCTATTATTTGACCTGGGTTGATCTTAGTTCTATGTTTGATCTTTTCAGTTCTCCATGTTTGGTTCTATAATAACAATTGGTGCAATGATTGGAGCAATAACAAGCGGTAGAGTTGCAGATTTCATTGGTCGAAAAGGGGTATGTCAAAATTACAAAATTAAGCAAATTTTGTTTCATTTTATTTTGAGTTTGCTGCTTTTTTGTTTTTTGGTTTATGTAATTAAGCAATTATTTTTCGATTTTTTTCGATCAACAGGCCATGAGAATGTCTGCTGTCTTCTGCATTGCCGGATGGCTAGCAGTTTATTTCTCTGTGGTATGAATCACATCCCTTGTTTTAAATATGAGTTTTACTATAGTCCCACACTGTGACCTTGGTACGTATTAGGAAACCGCGTGATACACTTGCCTAAAGCGGTTTAATTGCAAAACAGGGTGCCTTGACACTTGATATTGGAAGGTTCTTCACAGGATATGGCATTGGAGTATTTTCTTATGTGGTAAGAAGCACATTTTTGGATTATAATTTTAATGTCTAATAAGTTCAAGATTATTTGTTTGAAACTGAAGTTATTTCTCAATTTTTTTTAATGAATAGGTTCCAGTATTTATCTCCGAAATTGCACCCAAGAATCTTCGCGGAGGACTTGCTACTATAAATCAGGTAACATAAGCAGAACATTTCCTTTTACTATCTTTGAAGAACAATAAAGAATATGGGATCTTGAAAGGAAATTAACCTCAGATTCTCTTTCTGTTTTGCAGCTCATGATTGTTTCTGGGCAGTTCGGTTGCATACTTGCTAGGAACCTTTGTGCCATGGAGAACTTTAGCCTTGACTGGTACATCCTTATGCATAATGCTATTAAGATATCCCCGTCCTACAAATGTTATCGAATGAAATATAAGTAAGTAAATCGTAGAATTGTAGAACTTTATTTGTTTATTGATTTCCCTTTCTTTTTGAAGGGATTCTTCCTTGTATTCTTCTTCTTGGAGGTCTTTTCTTCATTCCAGAATCACCAAGATGGCTGGCGAATGTAGGCCGCGAAAAGGATTTTCAGGTTGCCTTAAGAAAGCTTCGCGGTAAGGATGCTGATGTTTCTTATGAAGCTGCTGAAATTGAAGTAAGTTCCTGATCCTTAAACATCTCCACTTAGTTGAGTTTGATTTGTGGTAATGGCACTCAAGTACGAAATATCGTCAATTTGCAGGCTTATAATCTTACCCTTCAAAGCCTTCCCAAAGCTCGAGTTCTTGATTTGTTCGCTAGCAAATACATTCGTTCTGTGATTGTAAGAAACTTCAAATTCATCATTGTTATTTGCTATAAATATTTATTTATCTAACGTTTTTTTTTTCTCCTTCGAATTTTCTTGTTCAGATTGCTGTGGGGCTAATGGTATTCCAACAGTTTGGAGGAATAAATGGAATAGGTTTTTATGCCAGTGAAACCTTTGCAACAGCTGGTAATCTTTGGATTTCAAAGCACATTTCCATTATTACTTATCTTTGAATTTGATCATTAACTATTCAACTACTTATCTGCAGGACCTTCTTTAGCCAAAATTGGAACTGTATCCTATGCTATCATTCAGGTTTGTCAATTTATCTCAGGATCAGTGAAAATCGGGGAAGGAATTCTTCGATAACTTCAAAAAGTCTAAAACCCTTCTTTTAATTTTCCAGATACCAATTACAATCCTAGGAGCCTTCCTAATGGACAAATCCGGAAGAAGACCGCTCCTTATGGTGAGTATTTCTTACTTATCGTCTGGTAAAGAGTGTTTCTAACAAACTGAGCTACCTCCCTGTTACGAAAATGATCTAATCTCGAAAGAATAACCCAAGTAATCTTCTTTCATATTTAGGTGTCAGCATCAGGCACATTCCTTGGGTGCTTCTTGACTGGTGTTTCTTTCTTCCTCAAGGTAAATAATCATATAAGAAAACTACACCCCATTCCAACATCAAAAATTTGTTCAACTCTCTCAAATTTGGTTCTCCTTTCCTGAATCAGGGCCAAAATATGTTGCTTGAGTGGGTGCCAATGTTCGCGGTCTCTGGAGTACTGGTACAAATTCCTAGCTATACATAAATAGAATGAAATTCCATACTAATACATTCTCTTCTAGGATTCTGATTTCATTTCCAACCACATCATCAGATATACATTGCAGCATTTTCAATTGGTATGGGAGCTGTTCCTTGGGTAATAATGTCAGAGGTAAGTGCATAATATGCCTAACCAAAGACTTAGCTTCGCGATAAAAATGGCTGATATTCATAATTGGTTCAATCATATCGACATTTCTTCTCCTCCTCCTCCTCCTTCTGCAGATCTTTCCGATAAATGTTAAGGGTGTTGCAGGGAGTTTAGTGGTTCTAGTAAACTGGTTCGGTGCTTGGGTTGTTTCCTTCACTTTCAACTTCCTAATGAGTTGGAGTTCAACAGGCACATTTGCATTATACGCTGCCATTTGTGCTCTTACGGTACTTTTTGTTGCAAAGATTGTCCCGGAAACAAAGAACAAAAGACTAGAAGAAATACAAGCCAGCATCAACTCTAATGTTTCCTAGGAATCAAATGATCCAGCTTTAGACAACAGAAACCTGATTTTAAATCCTTTGATAAAGAGTGCTTAGCAATGCCCAGGTTCAGATTTCAGCCAAATTTAGTACTATGATCCCCCGCAAAAATCAAGGGCATTGCAGAAGAGAAATAGCTGAAATGTAGCAGATGAGCAGTTCCAATTCAAGGCTCCAGCTGAGTTTGAAAGAAATCATCGTCTCAAAGAAATGACTTCGCGATATGCTAAGGAATGGGAATTTTTAGCAGACATTTATGTAAAACAGATCTTTGATTATTTCCATACATTATGTATCCATCTTTTTTTTTTAATAATTGAATAAAAGTTTAAGATTCATTAACATAAACATGTGCTTTGGTGTTCTTTCATTTGTTTACATATACAAAAAAGATTAGTTCCAAATCTAAGAACACTTTCAAGTTTAGAAAGATTAGGGAAAAGATGAAGTGCAGATAGGAATCAAGAATATCCATGATTCATTTGCAAAGTAGAAAGTGATTATCTAAGATTAGGAACTGTGTTCGTGCAAAGCTCGGTCACTCTTGGTTCGAGCTTCACTCGAAAAATAGACGAGTCAATCTCAAATATTCCAAATCTCGGCTCAACCAATGGATGCACACTTTTTATTTGAATTGTATTGTGACGTAAAACAACTGTTATAAGTATATATTTTTTTGGGTCATCCTGTATTCGCATAGCAACTAACCTGCGTTGTATCTGCAGAGTATTCGTTCAAAGGCATTGCATGTTTTCAGTAGTAGAGAAAAAAGATCCTTGAATATGGCCAACAATGTCAACCAGGTCAATAAGATCAGTCCTCGAATCTTCTAATACACTGTCGAGTACATCAATGAAATTTATCCACATGTAGCAACATCAGTGGATTAAAGAGAATACATTGGCTCTGACCAATGTGATCATTTCGTTGGTGTACTAAACAGTCTACTAGAAGATCCAAAGTCATATGATCATTTTACAGAACCAAACTCCAGAAAGGGTTCTCAATTATAGGGAAACAAGTTAGAAGATCTAAAGGCCTTGGAAGACCACAGACTACTGATACACGCCGATAAAGGAAGTAGAACAAGTTCAATCATGTTAAACTTAGAATAAAACACCATAAATTAGTCATATAAGGGAGTAGGGATTGAAGAAATCTTTCTTATAATTAGACAAACCAAATAGTAGCATATGCTTTGTTAATTTCGGAGTTCAAAGTAAGAAGCAGCACACAGATAAAGGCATCTACACCTTATAAAACACCTAATACTAAGAAAAACCTTGTTTAGTGAGGCAATTCGGCACAAAAGCTCCAGAATAGCTTCTTCCAACTGATACTTAGCATATTCGCCAATGACTCGTCATTCAAACATAGGAATCGCCCCACCAGCAGCCACAATCTGTTGCTCTATCTGTAGGTCAGAGCCGGAATGGAAATCAAATTTAGAACTGGCTCATAAATTCACATTCCAAAAAAATAATCAGCAACTCACCCGGAACAAAGTCTTGAGTTTGTTCTTGACAAGGAAAAACTCTTGGTTAACTAGTTGCAAGCATCTTAAACACCTACAACCGCACCCATCACAACAGTTTCAATTAATCTTAATCGAAACGAATGACAGAGAATAGAAATACAAATTCTAAGAAATCACAAGAAAATTGACATTGATTAAGCTTTAATATATACACTTACCCTTCAACATTCTGTTCCTCACAGGAACTTCGGAATGGAATGCACACATTTTTTACTCTATGAGCTCCTATGCTGTGCAATAAGTAACACATAGAAAATTGATTATGGGCAAGAGTTAAATTCTATAAACTGTTAAAGTTATTGATTTAATTTATATAACACTCCTGACAATCCCCCGGGAGAGCACCCCCGCTACGTTACCTGGACTCTTTACTTTGGCATGTGGCACCCGTGTCGACACCATACGATATGAGTATGGGTGTGGGATCCTTATTGGATATGGTAAAAAATTATTGGGTAATCTGACCAACGATGGTGATCTTCCCGTCCTATCTATAGTGAGGAGGATATCATAGGCTTATTTCCCAAATTATAAGCCGATTTTTTCTTTTCTTTATAAAAAGACAGTTAATTCGTTAAATTTTTTATATACCATTTATTATTTCGCATCCACGTACCCGTGCCGAGTTTTCAGAAATGTCCTCGTATCCTTACTTTTAGAGGTAGAAGTACTTAAAACCCTATATAAGTACTCGTATCCGGCATGCATACTCGAGTCCAGGTAATATAGCCCCCAGTACCCAAAAAATATATTTTTTCTTAAACAAAAATTGGTTATTTTTACCTGGAGCTGCTACCCTTAAGCTGATGAACAATGGCATCAGCTTTTTGGAAGTCCACATTTTCCTGATTTCTGCATAAAGAGAAATAAACAATACGTAGGGATCTGGTAGCCCAGTGGAAAAGGCTATCCAACTCTGGCCAGAGGTCTGGAGTTCTATTTCTGTACCCCTTCCCCCAAAAAATAAATAATAAATAAATAAATAAACAATACAGTACGGATCCTATGTGGAACAGTTCTTTTCCATTATGTACAGAACGCCTCAGAACAGCAAAAACAGGTAGGGGTGTTCAAGAAAAAGCGAAACCGACCAATCCAAACCAATCCAAACCGAATTTTCGGTTTGAGCGGTGCATTGGATTGGTTTCGGTTTGAGCTAAATTAAAACCGAATTTTTGGTTTGGTTTAAAAAAAATTATAAACCAAACCGAATATATATAATATATAATATAATATATATTAAAGGACTTTTTTGCAATAAAATATTTATTTCCTTAAAATGATTTCTAGTATAATTGCTAACTTTTGTATCTCATTATAGAATTTTTAAGTGCAAGTTCTCCAAGTGTTAAACTAAGAGATTAAAAAGTCATCATTTGGTATGCGATTTTAGATTTACTAAAAGATTTTATTGTATTTCACTATTTTGAACTAATAGTTATGTAATTTTTGTGTTTTTCTTTTTTCTTGTAGGATGATTTTGAAGTAATTTGTTTGAAGTGTAAGGATCAAGACCAAGAATTTATGTTTTATTATTTTGTTTTCTTTATTTTGTTTACCTTGAGAAAATAATAGGCATATTTTTAAAAAATATTTTTAGCAACTAACTAATTAAATAAAGTTTTTTTAAAACTTTATAATCAATATTTTTGTGTCTCGCAAAACCGAGAAACCAAACCAATCCAAACCAAACCAAATGTATCGGTTTGAGATTTTAAATGGTTTGGATTGGTTTCAAAATTTCCAAACGAATATTTCGGTTTGGTTTGAAAAATGTATAAAACCGAACCATGAACACCCATAAAAACAGGTGTTTTGAAATTAGAACATGTGTTATGAGTATCATAACATGCGTTTTTTTTAAATCAATCTTAACCGTCAAAATTTTAATCAACGGTCGAGAAAAGTTCCGCACGTACGGAACTGTGGAACTCACCGTTCCGTACTGGAGCCGTGGCGTAAACAATAGTGATGATGACCCTTCAACAGACAGGCAAATTGATATAAATAGTCCCTAAACAATTTATGTGACAGAGGTAGAGTCCCTAAAGATTTTTTTTTTATTTTTTAAATCCTCAAACAATTTATATTTGATGCACCATAAATGCCCTCTTGTAAATTTCATTGACCATTTCAAATTTTGAATATCACGGTTGACTAACAAAAAAATAGACGGGAGTACCTTACACACCAAACATAAATTGTTTGAGGGTTCTAAAAATAAAAAAAAATCTTTGGGGACTCTACCTCTGGCGGAAAATTGTTTAGGGACTATTTATACCAATTTGCCTCAACAGACAAGAATAGATAGTTCAAGAAAAGGGAGTGAAAGAAGAAGAAGAGGAAGAGAGAATAGAATTCTTACAGAGCCCTAGAAAGCTCATTGATAAGCTTTTCAGAATCTTCAAAGAAGAGAGACACCACTTCAACTACAAATGCTGGGTTTTGCTCATCTTGAAGTTGCTGAAGCTGACTAAATTGACCATCCAAGAACCCCTAAAACAAAAAACAAAAAAAACCCAAAAAATTCATTTTTTTTTGGTCCAAGAACAATGAAAAAAATTCAAACCAACCCCTCAAAAAATCAACCCAATTATTAGACAAAAAAGAGAAAAGAAAAGACCAGATAAGATATGTTTCATTTACATATTTGCAGTCTATATATATATATAGGGGGTTTCACCTCATGAAATAAAGAGGACAAGTAATCAATAAAGCTCCTCTGCAACTGACCAGCCTCCATGTTCTTGTTTCTTGCTGTCTGTATTTTTTGGTCTTGAGGTTTTTGGTAATTTGAGAGACAACCAATGGAATGGAAGAAAGATTGGTGATTTCTGGTTGGTATGGGCAGATCTTGAGGAATAACTGCTGGATCAAATTAAATAAATGCTTCAAAATGATTTGCTGAATTAAATGTAAAAAGAAATTCGGATCCTATGGTACATTATTAGTCCTAGCACGTCAATCCTAGTACACTGCTTGTATATAGAATGATGTGATTACCACGACTCTAACAATAACCTTTTTTTAATCTTTATGTACATATTAAATTTAGATTTTTATTGTCTAATTTAAAATTTGACAGTTAAAATTTATATTAAAAAAACAATCGTGCGAAAGTGCCGCTCTTTTTAAATAGAATATTGATAGAGAGCTAAAATTTAACCAATTAATTAACAAAATTGGTGGCAAAATGATAAATAAGTGGGTGAATAAAGATAAATTCACCATTCTGCCAAAATCTTATCCTAAAATGTATTTTAGTACCGACTTCACCCCTTCCTTATATTATATTTTTGGAAAATTCTGATATGGATCGGGGTCATGTGGACCATGTGATCCAGATTTGGCCACATCAATGCAGAATGAGGAGAGAGAAGAAAATGCAGTGATGCGGCCAAATCTGCACCGCATGGTCCAGTGGACCCGGTGCATATCAGAAGTTCTATATTTTTAGTGGTCTCTACTTGAATAAGTAAAGACAATTTTCATGGACTATGCGAAAATTTGCAGGTCCAGGTGATTTGTAAGGCTTAAAGCTTTGGATAATAGCAAATACCTCAACCTCGGAGGGGGGAGAAACTAAATTATCATTGAGAAGGTGATCTAAGTGAGATGAATTAATACTAGGAATTTGGGGAGTGAGTAATCTGGCAGTGTACTGGTGCTCACTGGTAAAAAGGTTTCTAAAGTGATTTAAGAATGGTATCATGAATGAGAGCGATCCACAATCCATTTAAATTATACTAAGTGATTTACGTTCCTTCACTAAGACTACGGGATAGTGAGAACGTTCGTATAAAAAAAAAAAACTCGAGTTAATCAGTCATATACATTTTGTGAGTTACCTTATGAATTGAATTGTTCTCAGCTTCCATCCTTAGACATATTTGAAATTTACATATTTTTTAACAAGTAATTTATCTCTTACGAAACTTAATTTCCAGAATGAATTTATATTCAATCTCACGTTAAATTCAAGCAACATATAATGGAAAGTTTGAAGCCTGTTCTTGTTCTATCATCTTTTAGGCTACAACTTCTTCCTACCGTCGGTGCAACATACCATTTTTTTTAATATATGTAGAGCCACTAAGCATGGTACTAAATCTTCTCACTAAAAGTGTTGTTAGTTATAGCCATGAATGAACTGTTAGCTTAGAATAAACAATGTGATGATCATGCTGGCTTATACCATGGGTGTGTTTAGACTGGATCTCATACTGAGATTCTGGTTCGAGTCACAAATTATTTTTAAATTCAAACTAGATTTTATATGATTTAATAATTTTAATTTTATATTCAGGCTCGATAAAAAAACAGTTTGGAACTTAGTTTGAGTTTCAAACCAAACTAAACTGCAATCAAACTCAATCCAAGTACACCCCTGCTTTTTCAAAGATTACATATCAGTCTCAAATATATTCTTATCTCTTCCTCTAATTATTTATAGGTTTATGTTACTTTCTTGTTCACGATAACATTGAATGGATTTTCTTTTTCTTTTTAGTGGGAGGAAAATTCGGCAAAAGACAACAGGAATCATTTCACTATCAAAGAACAAGGAGGACCACAAACTTTTTGCTCTTTCTTCCTCCATTGATATCATGGAATCTCATCATAGCCAGAATCACTAGCATTTATTTATTTATCTTTTTGCTGAATGCCAAATTCACTAGCATATGCACGCTTAGAAAACTTTTTATGCCATAAGATCAGGAAAATTCTAAGAGATCATTTCTTACTTTATGTATCTCACCCCCTATCCCACCTCTAAAAAAGAAAACAAAAAGCAAATGTCGTGTTACAGTTTAATAATAATTAAATAAATAGTGAAACACAATTCTGACCAACATCTAGACTAGAAGTCATCCCTAGCAAGTATTGTAAGCCTTCATATACAACCCACTCCTCAATCAATGTGTAGAGATGGGCTAGCCTCCGGACACAGACGTGTTGGCAAGCTTGAGATGATGTGGGTTTAGCGATCCCGACAATACAGGTTCAAATCCCGTCCGGGGTTGGTATCTTATTGGCTCTCTCCCCTATGTCTCTACCAATTCGTGCATATCCCGCGATTTAAATCCTACCCGACTAAGAGGCCTCTGGTTCGGGTGGGGGGGTCTAACTCTCAGCTCTTACCCTTTTTAAAAAAAAAGGTTTAGAGATGGGATTATATTGCCTGTCTGGCCATTATATATGGTGCAAGCAATGGAAATGCATATACACAGCTAAAACAACACAATAGATGCTCCCTGTAATGTACACTGTACCTACTCTAAGAATTAGCATGTCTCCCTTTGCTGACCCAACAAAAAGAGGAATAAGGAAAGGAAAATGAGGATCTTTTCCATGTTTGTATCTCTTATCATGAAGACAACTAATTAAGATAATGTCACTCCATTAACCATCTAAAAGTCAGCAAAAAACCACCACTGCACAATCATCTCATCTAAGTCCATAAAAGCTAATATTCAACACTTGTCCAGCTTTCATGATCAACATTTTGACCATTTCTGTATGAAGTTGCATAATGAAAACTAAGGATTTGCACAGATCAATATACAACAAACCTAATGCACGTCTGCATGTAAACAAACTGATTTTTCGACATGGCCAAAACAAAAGGAGAAACTCACAATGACTTATATTTGCCACAAAAGAAATAAACACAAACAGTAGATAGCAAGAGAGTATTAGTCTTTTCTTGTTTCATAGAAGTCATGTAAACTGAAATCTATACACACTGTAATATCATTTAAAAAAAAATAACATTAAGTGGAACTGAAGGCACTGAAACATTTTGTAAACAAGCGAGACTATACTAACATAGATATCGCATACAGTTCTGAGAAAAATTCTGACAGAATGTGAGCTGTGGCTCAGAAAAACAGAAAGTTGAATTGGAAGAAAGAACAAGTAAACAGAACCATGGTATTGAAGAAAATTGTCAGCGGGAAGCATTGAGTTGACATACTAGCAAGCTTTGCAACTCTTCCTACAGGATCCTGGTAGGTCATGAGTTCCAACCATATATTCTGGATTTTTGGTGCATTCCCCAAGGGCTGCCCATCTTTCACAATTTTCATTTCCATCTGTGCAATTATCTGTGGATCCCACGATCTTGTCGAAGCTATCTACGTGAATCCATTTTGTTGCTGACCATTTCTCGCCCTCAATTACCGGGCAGCCACCATGAAGAGACTCAGGATCTGGTATAGCACTTGGATGGAGGCTAAAGAATAGAAGTGCATCTCCTTTCCGTGGTTTAACTGAAATTTCCCAATGTTAGTGACAACAAATATGTAAATATAGACATCAAGTTGCTCATATGGAAGAAACGCAAGAATCAAGCATAACTTGTTCTAGGAACTCACCTGCAACACCTTTCTTAGCACAATCAGATAGATCTTCATCAGCTATAATAGATCTACGACGAGATGTTTCCTAGAGACAGTTTTATTAACAAAATGTTAAAACAAGTACTCTTAGGATCAATGATAGATCTGAGGCAAGTATATAGTATCTTTCAGTAAGCACAGTATGACAAGTTAAATTGATCACTTTGCGACAATGAAACAAAGTGTTATAGCTGCAGAAGCGCAAGTGTGGCAATTTCACATCCTCTCTTTGATTGTGAGATCTCGTGTGGTTTTTCCAATAGTCAGAGCAGCAAAAGTGCTAACTATACCCCCCACCCCCACAACCCAGCCACCCAAAAGAAAACAAAAACAAAAACAAAAAAGGAGTAATCTTATACTCCTGTAATGTCATACTCTACTAATGGTTATGAACATTAAAAATTTTGGATTTTCCTCCCACACCAAATTTAGCCTTAAAGGTAGATTTCTGTATAATAGTTTCTGTTGCTCATTTGTCTCCAAAACCCATGTAGAAGTAATTAATTGAAAAGGAAAATAGCTCTGCATATCCTAGCAAGAATTGTAGATCGGGAAAGTTATGAACAAGGCAGCAATAGCGGCATGGAATGATGACATTGCGAAGAGATATTAGATGTCTCCATGATTCATAAAGATTGATCATAAACAGCAAATGTAACTAAAAAGGCACAAGTGTCTGAACTAACCTCTGCATTAGGAAAAACAGTTTCACCGCCTTTCTCAACATCAGAAAGATACATGAGCACAGTAGCTATGCGGTGTCCTCCACGAGCAATATTTACCTTGTCGGAAAAGTAGTCATAGTGTGCATCATATTTCTGACCATGCTCATATCTGAGTACTTGTATGTCTTCACCGTTCTCTGGAGGATACACAGCAATCAGTATTCTTTCAAAGGATTCATAGAAGAGCAATGTTTGACTCATAAGTTATAAGCTTTTGCACACCTTTTGTTCTAAACTGTTCTTCTCTAACTTATACTTCCCAAGTCCTAAAGATGAGAGCAAGATAACAAACCAGAATTATTAAACCCAGATGGCTAATATGTTTTTTTCTTTTTATTTTAATTTTCCTTTGTCTCGCAAAAAATAAGGATTAAGAAAGAAAATAAAGGATCAATTTTACATATGGAACTGGATAGAACCAATGGGATTTAGCTAGAGAATGTTTTCTGTTCTTGAATATTACCAGATAATAGAACAACTAGTAGTTAAAAGTAATTGGTAATATATCTGCACCAAGTTGGGGAAAAGAATGCCTTACACATTTTGCAGCAAAACTGGAATATAGGGTAGTTTCTTTTATTACTTAGGGTAAGATCTATTTAGTGAATTGAAACATGTAAAAATCCTTTCTTTATTCAAACCACAATTTCCAAGTCTTGTCTCTTAAAAAGTCAACAAATAAATTTAAAACTTGGTATCCATTATGCAGAGAGAAGCAATTGTTGTCAAATAGAATGAAGGAAAGAAAATTGAGAATAAGCATATTCTTTAGAAAACATCACCTTTAGGTAGAAAGGTCCAAGTAGAAATTTTCTCCTCTATTCCAGAGACAATAGGATCCTACAGCAGATAAAATTGAGAAATAGCCAGATTGTAAGGTTCCATGAATGCGTAGATGAAAGGAGTAGACCACAATCAAGAGTCTAACATACAGCACCTAGCTGGTCTGGGATAAGAGATGAATAATGACATTTCTTAGCTTTAATAAATATAAATGGAACTGGATCAACCTGGAAATGAGAAGCTGGAGAATCTGAAAATCAGATGTATTTCTCCTCCTCCGCAATCAATTAAAGAGGACCTCGAAATTTGAACTTTTGTGGAATCTACTAATTACATTGATTTTTATTATGATAATCATATTATTCTGAAAATCACATATCAGTAAAGTAGAAAACAATACCATTTTATGCTTCCTCTATAAATATAAACAAGCGAGATTCTATTTCCTTCATAGACGAAACCAGAAAAATCAGGTTGTGGGGCTAAATTCTGTGGAATATATAATGGTGCACCATGAACATTGTACATAATTCTTCGGGAGCTAAACCATAAAATTTTGTACAGATCTTTCTAAAAAAATTAGTTTTTTATGAAGGAAAAAGACGTGGCTTTTAAATTTTTTGGCTTTGATCCATCTTTGTTCTCCAAAGCCACTGGATTGTCATGAATTCTTCAATTAAATAAAGTATCTTTCAGTCTCTCAACATATTACTTATGAATCTTCCACCAGCAATGCTAGATTTTGTTTTAATTGACAACAAAATTAGGAACCTAAGAAAAACGAATTTAAATTTAACCACATTCGCATCAACATATATCTTGACTATTTCAAAATCAGATACTTCCTTCTTAAATCATAACATCCTACAAAAAAGAAACTACAAACTTGAAGTCTTAAGAAACTACGTACTTCTTTTTTTTAGGAAAGAAACTAAATACTAATAGCATTGAAATTGCACAATGAGCTTCAATTAATTATACCACCAATAGAATTTCTATACCGATTTGTTTCCATTCAGATTATCAAACTACATACAAGAAATAACAAACAAACAAAAAAAACTAACCTTTGCTTTCCGAATAAACATTCCAGAGCTAGTGCGAACCTGGCTGAGTTTACTCTCTCCAGAGAGATTATCAGCCACAGCCGATCTTTTCAGCTCCGTTTTCGCCTATCCAGAAATTTCAAATCACACCACCATAAACAAACCACAACACACGAAAATTCGGAGAAAAAAAAACACAAAATGCAAAATTCAACTCACAAGAGAGATCAAATGATCGCATTCTTCATCCGTTAGAAAACCTCTATACACAAATGCTCTGCCAAGAAAAAATAATAATAAAATAACAACAAAATGTCTAGAAATCAGCAAATTAACATCAGATTATTTAATTAATTACTGAAATGTATCGAATTACTAAAGATTTGAAATTACCGTGGTTTCCATGAAACTTGTTTGACTTTAGAAGGATTGATGATTGAAGAGCTGGAGGAGTCATTGAAGATCGATAATGCGATCGAAATGAAGAAAATTAACTGCGAAAGCTTGATCATTGTGCTTATTAGATCAGCTAGCTGGTTTTGGAAGAGACGGAGATTTTGGATTTCCTGAGAAAAATGCTTAGCTTCCGAATTTGTAACTGAGATTTTCTATTTTGGCCCTTCCATCAATTTTTGTGGTTAGAGAAGTACTATAGGTTGAGTCTCTAGGATATTTTTGGGATTTGCATTAGAATGACATTTGTTTAGTAGAATGATCATAACATGGCATTCAAAAAAGTGGGAGTAACATTTAGCCGTTATGAGCTGACGTGGCACTTTCTAAATGCACCTCACCACGTCAGCCCTGAGGTTCCGTCCTCAAGTCCTCGAGATTTTTTGCTTGCTTTTGCAATTGTAGAAATGAAGAAGTATTGAGTTTTTCTTTTGAATGGGTTTTTTTTCCCCTCACTTTCCAATGCCTTTTGTATGGTCTTGATTGAGAAGTCTATTTATAATTTGTTGTGATAGTTTATTTTGTCAAAAGCATAATTTTAAATAATTAATTTATGATAAATAAATATGAACTTCTTTTTCATGGTTTGAAAAATTGGAACTCTATACATACATAATTTATTGAGTGATAAAGGTGGATGTGCCTTCTGCAGGCAAGTTGAAAGGGTATGAAAGGGTTTTAGGGTACAATAGAGTTATTAGGGTTTGTTAGGGTTAGTAGGGGTTGTTAGGGGTACAATGAATTGTCCCTTTATAACAAACCCTATTAACCATAAAAAACTTGTAAACCTCTATTAACCCTAACAAACAATACTAACACTAACAACCCCTACTAACCCTAACAAAACAAGAAATTAAACTGAATATCTTGTTTTGTTATAACACTTTTGCATTTGTTTGGGTTTATTAGGGGTTGTTAGGGTTAATGGGATTTTAGGGGTATGAAAGGGTTTTAGGGTACAATAGTGTTTTATGGTTAATAGGGGTTGTTAGGGTTTTTGATACTAAAACTAATAAAACCACCTTATTTTCATCACTTTTCTTTACTAGTAGCATTGTACTTATAATTTTATTGTTTACTAGAAAGGAATCTATAAAAGTAAACCATATCATAATTATTAATTAGGGTTTTGTTTGAAATAATTTATTTTGAAACATGTAAAAGTTGATTATTTATAAAAAGAGATGTTTTTTAACAGAAAAAAATATTTTATATCATTAAAAATATGAAATGAAATATTTATTTATTTATTGGTTTGAAAGGAGTATATTAGATGAAACATTTGCAGAGCAAAACTAGTACATGGCCTCAATATTGTTCCAGACGGCTCTGCAAATAATATTGCGGGGATGAATTAGGGTTTAGAGTTTAGGGTTCAGGGTTAGATCCAATTAAGTTAACAACTTAACGAATAATCACTTTGAAACACATTTCACATATACATTTCTAAATTTATCGTAACAATTATATTTTACTATTTTAAATTGTCATGAATTGATAAGAATATGAATCGAACTCATCTATAAAAAATATTTTTAATTAAATGAGCAACCACGTTATCACTCAACAAATTACATACGTATAGAGTTCCAATTTTTCAAACCATAAAAAAGAAGTTTATATTTATTTATCATAAATTAATTATTTAAAATTATGCTTTTGACCAAATAAATTATCATAACAAATTATACATAGACTTCCCAATCAAGACCATACAAAAGGCAATGGAAAGTGAGAAGGAAAAAGACCATACGAAAGGAAAAGTCATTGGAAAATGAGAGAAAAAAAAGACCATTCAAAAGATAAACTCAATACTTCTTCATTTCTACAATTGCAAAAGTAAGTAAAAAATCTCGGGGACTCGAGGACGGAAAACAATACGTTAAATTCGACTCTATTTCATTTAGTCTAGCTGATAAAGAGAAATTTGTCTCCTTTGTTGGGCCTGTATGTAAGGCTTTTTATTTCCTGTTGTACCTGAGGCTCAAAATATTCGGTAAGCAATACGTTAGCAGCCTTGATATCTCTATGAATTATTCTCCTTTGACACCCTTCATGGAGATATGCGAGACCGGTGGCTGTTCCCAAAGCAATATTGTATCTAAACTTCCAAGCTAATTTCTCTTTTTCACCTGGAATACAGAAGGGGGAAGAAGAAAAACTTGAACTAGAAAGGACCAAAAAATAGTTTAAAAAAGGCTTGATAAAGAAGAGATCATGAACATACCAGTTAGTAGGGATGCCATGCTCCCATGAGAAGACAAAGGAAGGATAAGATGCATGCCTCCTTCAACCCCATAACCGATGACACTCGCGATGTTCGGATGGGTGTCATCTCTTCAGTGGTTCCTCTGTTAAGCCTTTTAATAGCTACTAGTTTCCCATTTTCTAGATTTCCTTTATAAACTTCAGAGTAACCCCCCTCGCCGATCAAATTGTCTTAAGAAAGTGAACAGAAAGATAAGTGTAAAATTGAACAATCAGTTCCGTCTAAAACATTTGAAGCTAATCACAACAAATTGCAACCAAGAGTGTGAAGAAGTATTTACCGTGACTAAAATGGTTGGTTGCAGATTCGAGATCTAAGAGTGAGAAGTTTTTCTATGAAGACTCAAAGCAATAAGACAAAAAAATATCTTATATTACATAACCTCATAATTATTTTTTTAAAGATTGATTTAGTGGGAATTTGTTAAAACATATCTTATATTACATAACCTCATTTTTTTACGAGGATAGAGATAAGAACAACAGATATTTAATTCCAAACAAAAAAACAATCTCAATAAACTAAATATAAACAGTAGACGTATAGTAATTCCAAACAATGTCTGACTAAGGTTTGGGGTACAATCCCCCTTTTTTTTTCCTCCCCATTTTTCTCTCTCTTCCCCTGCTCTTCCCCCTGCTGCTGGTGGCCAGATTTGGCCATTGGCTCCGGCCAATGGTCAAATCTTGGTCCTTTTGTTCCGTTTATATTATTCTATTTTGTACTACGAATCATATGTAAACCTTTTTCGAGTTTTTTTCTTCAAGATTCAAGACACGAGTGGTTAGATGAGTCTCGGATCTTCACGGGATCTAGATTTTTTTTCTATGTTGCTAGGAGAATTTGTTCAACCGGATTTAGATCTGCGCTTCTATCAACTTTTTTACATCTTCCCGAGGCAATTTGTAGGACGGTTGATACGCGTGGTCCCCTATAAATTGTCGACTACTGAGGAAGATGTTGAAAGTGATATTCTCCTGTCTCTGTGGATCAAGGATTGCGATGAAGATGCTTTGAAGAAGAAGATTATGTATTTGTTTAGTTGGCTAGTTTTTATAGTTGTTTTTCCTAACCATCCAAGTTTTCTTTAGGGTGTATCTTTGTCTGTTATCGTGGATTTTTTAAATCATTATATAAACTTTTACTTTCTGTATTTTCAGATTTTTCCTTTGATTGTAATGCCTTCGACTATTTGTGATTAATGGAAACTAAATTTATTCAGCAAAAAAAAAAAAAGGTTTGGGGTACAATTAATATTTTATTTATAGAATCCTAGAAACATGTGATTGTATCATTGTATGTACTTTTCTACATAAGAACTTACATTGGCTGACTGATACTCTACAAGAATGCTAATATACAGAAACTACATTTAAGTTTATTTCTTTCATTGGACATTTCGAGTAATCAACCCTTCAAAAACAGCATGAAGATCCTTGTTTTCTGGCCCAAAAATTTCCTCAGCCTTCCTCAAAGTTTCCTACAGCAACCATATATCAAGAACTCAGGAGGGCGTTTTCGACCAACAAGAAACGAGGAGAGGGAGAGGGAGAGGGAGAGGGAGAGGGAGAGGAAGAGAGATTCTATTAAATTAGTCCAACATATACCTCTTTTGTTTGCTTGTGGGAATTCAATTCCTTTACATTTGCCAGAAAAGCGCCAAACTGCTCATATGACAACCGGCTCCTGGTAAAGCAAAGAACAAGGCGAGGAACATAAAAAATACGAAATGCCACAAACAAGTGTTTATGGAGAACCTAAAGCGAAAAATCGAAGAGAGATGCAAAAGAGGTTCCGATACAGCAGATAACAAAAAGATACGCAACAATAGGAAACATGATGACCACATTGTAGATCTCCTCTCGCAGCCAATTTAACTTTTATGAAACTAACAAAAGTCCCAACCCCAAACTCTATCTGATCCCACCTAAAAAACAAGAAAATCATATAATTGAGTGATAAACAAAAAGTAATTATGATATCACAGATTAGAGTTGCAGCATGCTGGTTGTACTTGATTCTTAACATAACAAGTAACGGCAAAGGATAATGGGCAGATATGCCATAGAAGGAACGATAAAAAGTAAGTTCATATAATTTTTGTATTCTTTTCCCTGAAATAATAAAAATGTTTCTGTAGCAGCATCCTTGGTCCTTACCTGACTTGGCGGAAGAATTCTTTTCCATCAACCCGAGTTCGCCCTGGATCAGAAAATGAGAAGAAGAAGTCATTACCAGAAATGCCACTTCAATATTTGGGCACCACTGAAGTGGGCAAGGTGCATTATTTAATTAGAGAGATTGTTTAATATAATGAATGGCAATGCATATATCTTAGCACGACTTCCCCAGTAAATATGTTGCTCCAGGGACAACAAAATCAAATCTTCCCTAGTGTTTTTTTATGAGCTGCAGTTTCTACTAGAGCAAATTATGGGGGTGCAACCTTGCTTACACCTTACAAAATCATTGACGATTACACATAATTGTAACTAATAATATTCATCACATAATTGTAACTAATAATATTCATCAAAGTTGACTTGAAGTTAATTGAACAAACATACTGAGTAGAATACACCATTTTCTTAAAGAGACAGAATTGATGGGACAATTTCAAATGTTATCAACTGAAAGTGTAAACGAGTGTGCATTCTTTCTGTTTCAAACACTACTGTTTCGGAAAGAAACTAACCAGACTGTGACACTGCTGGATCCAAGGCTGAAATTGAGCTATGCTGACTCGAAGGCATAGACGAGTACACTGAAGACCTGTTATCAAACATGCCCCTTGAAGTCGCAAACGAAATTGAGTGTCTCCTAGGAGAAATTGGCTTAGGGGTTCGAGATGGAGAAACAGATGCTGATTGACTGGGAGGGGAACCAGGAGGAGTAAACCGCGGTGTGTTAGTTTGCGATGCTAGCAATAAACCTTGAGCTATTTGGGGCCTCGAGACTGCCATCGTATAATTCATACAGTTAATGGTCAGTGGAATGTTTGCTATACGACTTGCAACAGACAATTTGACAGCATTTAGCATGCATACCTTCTGTTTCAGTGTCCTCCGAATGTAAATTTCCACTTTCTGAGAATTGGCTCCGCATTGAAGAAGTTGTTGTGGGTGGCAAGGTAGCATCATCTTCTGAAAGAATAGAGGCAGCTTTAGTCATAAAGCCAAAGGCGTATAAAGTTTCGTTTCTTTGAGCACTTGGGGAGCCAAAAAATTTAGAAATAAAATGTTCAAACAATTAAAAAGGGGGCCTGAATGTTCAAAAGAAATCCAAACCAATATTTTCTAGAAATTCAAGAATAATCATTGGGAAAGGTTAATGAATTCTATTTCGCTTGCGCTGTCTGTATGAGAAAAGCTGGCAAGCAGCCACAATTTATGTTACTCCCTCAGTACCGGAGGAGAAACCATTACATGACAACTTTAAATATTCCAATTTTGACATAACACTAAAACGGATCCAGCAAGTTGCTATAAAGACAAACCCGTATGGCCTTCAGCAGGTGCCGCGGCAACCTGAGGCTGAGAAGGAGCAGCCTGAAAAGCAAAATATAAAACAAATTAAATCAGAATGTGCTCATTTCCAAGTAGGATTTAGCACAAGACTTACTTGGCAACTATTCATTCTTGAAGTAAAAGTGTAGCAATTTTGAACTTCTTGAGACATGAAAAGCAATGATTAACTTACAGAAGTATCATCATCCTCTTGAATCGATTGCATGAGCGTCTTTCGGAATGCTTCCAACTGCAGTCATTCAAGAAATTACAGTTAGTCCATAGAACAAAAGGGCATATTCATTTTTCTTTTTCATTTTGTCACACACGAACTAATAAAGTCATAATTTGAGAAAATTCAATCCTAGGACCATCATTGTGAGACTGACCTCACAGTCCCAATTAGGCAGGATCTACCTGCAGATGTGGGCTCCGCTCCATTCATGTAAGGGAACTGTGAAGCCAATCCACAAGGACGATACTAGGATTGAGTGACCCTATAATTTGCCATAACCATGGACATTGATTCAATTTGCACCTAAAAGTTTATTAAAGTTGTGTGCATTCTCCATTAACATATGTATGAAAATTTCTAAAGCCTAACAATATAATACTACCTCCATCCCATTATTATAATATAATAAATAGTGTAGAATATGTAACGAAAATTAAGAAGCAAAAAAAACAAGATATTTCGTTAGTCAAAATATCAATATTACTCCCTCCGTCCCAAATTAACTGTCCACATTTCTATTTTTGTTTGTCCTAAATTAACTGTGCACATTCTAAATAAAGTATGTATTAATGAAATTTTTTCCTATTTTACCCTTCTTCCAACTCCTCATTGAATGCTCTTAGTTAATTAAAATTATCACTTTCCAACACATATTTAAGAGATGGTTGGATGTTGTGTGAGAGGAAGGAGGGAGAAAAACATAAATTTTAAATGAGATTAATAAATTAATTAGGGGTATCTTACACTTTTACTTATATATTACCATAAAAATTACCAAAATCTTAATACCTATGAATTTGTCAAAGTGGACAAATAATTTAGGACGGGGAGTACTCTTAAATAGAATATGTGGTAAAACACTGTCCAAAAACTAACAATTAAAGTTACCTTAGTAACATCGCGATTGAGCTTCTTCACAGTATTGGATAATTCAGCATTCTCTTTCAACAGAGTCTCCTATTTTTTCATATTTAAAAAAAAAAAAAGTAAATTAAGTCAAACAAATACATAAAAATTGAAGCTTTACGGGTGCGGGTTAAAAATACTGACTTTTTCTTGGTCAGTTCGAGCGAGTTTATCGGCGGCGTCTGAAAAGGAAGCGTCGAGGGACTCAAGCTGAGACTGGAGATCGGATATAATATCATCCTTCTCGGTGATCTTGTGACGCAGAACAGACAACTCTGATTCGAGAGCTGAGACACGTGTGGAAAGGGCAATGGAGGTTATTTTACGGGCCACGTCAAGCTGTTCGAAAGGATCCGACGGCAGAACTTCCAGCAATTCCTCGGGAATGTCGAAAGTGGTGTTGGTCGGACCTCCCGAATCTTTGGACAGCATTTTCTTTTTTCTTTAAATTTTTTCTACTCATTTGTGTATTTAAAAGTTGTTTTATTTTATTGTTTTTTTCTTTGGAAAATAAAAAGACAAAAAGTGGGGATATGATTGGATAAGGAGTTTGGCATTTAGTTGTGAATGGTTTGTGTGCTGCTTATAGATATGTGGTTAGATTCCATCTCATGCAATGCTTTTTTTCTTTTTCGGGATTCTTTGGTGGTTAGGAAAAAAGGAAAATTTGCAATAAGAGTTTCTTACTTAATTTATTTGACCTACGTGTATTTCATTCATCGGTCTGGAGTAACTTTTAAAATTATTTTTAGATCAAAATTAAAAATTGTGTCACTCTTTATTATTCTATAATTATAAAATGTTCACACTGTAAGTATATCTTTTTTAATTTATGATACATGAATAAAAAAAAATTACAATTAAAATGTTACAGAGAGCGAAGCAGAGGAATGGTAGAAAATAAACCAAAAAAAAAAAAGAGGAATGGTAGAAAATGACTCAAGTACATGGGCTGATCCGTTTACCTCAGAAAAATGGAAATATGGACTTACGAATTGTAGGCCCATAAATGCGGGGGTATATTCCAATTCCCGTGTACTTAGAAAAATGGGTTCGGTCCGATCCACTTATCAATGAGATGGGCCGGATTGATCGAATCCATTTGACAATGATAGGAAGAAAACAAACACTCTGGTCCTCGTGCTAACAACTATTCCCTTAGCACCGTACTGAACCAATATATAAAATACCCAAAGAATACGAGAAAGAAACCATGTTTTTGCTTTTATTTCATGTAAAGGGGAACCATAATTTACAAACCCCATATTTAACACAAGCTCTATTTTATTTAAAATATAATCATAAAGGCAACCTCAGCAGTCTAAATTTTGGAGAGGGGTAATACAAGTTCATCATTTGTCTTAAAAAGAAATCCCACAAATCATCATTTAGAGAACTCTCGAAACATTTCCATAAATATTGTCAAAGAGAAGCATAACGTACAGAAATACGTTGCTGAATAAGGCCCCGACAGGAAGGGCAATCTTTCATTCCTTGCTTCTCGTGGAGTTCGTTGCATGTCAGACATACCACCTGATGAGCACAAGGAAGAAAAATCACAGACATCTCCTCCGAGAGGCACATGACACATTCTCTTTCGCGTTTGAGACCTCCGTTTTCATAACAGTCCTCGATATCCGTTGTCATTTTGGAAACTCTTTGGGCAGGCATGCATCTAGAGACGGTCAGTTTGCTGGCGTAGCTTCCTTCTATGCCTCTCTTGAGAGCAGCTATTTTCGAAGAGTCTGTCTTCATTTGTAACAGTTTGATTTCTTTTTCCAGCTTCTGGATGTCATCTTTGTACTTCTGCAAATTACTTTCCGCTTTTAATTTCATCATATCTTCTTTGGACTTGCCTGAAGCTTCAATTTGCCCTTTTTCTTTATTCAGCAAACTAGCTTGCGTTAGTACTTCTTCCTTTGCCTTACTTTCCAGCGTGCATCTAGCCTGTGATTTTACCTTGTTGATTAGAACATGCAATGGCAACCTGACCAGCCCCTCCTGAGGTAGAGGAACGTACTACTCCCTTGTCCTGAAATTAAATATCCACTTTCCTATTCATTTTGTATAAGAAAGTGGACAATCGGGTGGAGTAGCATTTAAAATGTTTCTGCAAAGCTCAAATATAGTATTAAATATTCTCTTCGCCTGAGATAGAGGACTAATCCCAAAGACTCTACAGAGGTAAACTTGACTAAATAGTGCATTTAACGAAATTACGAATGCATATTTCCTTATTTCGCTCAGAATCTCAGCCAACAGAATTCTGGCAACAGAGCTTTGTTTTTGTAAAACTAGAGTTGAGGATAATACTTGGGTGGGAAAAGAAACAATCAGATTAGTTAACTTCTTTGTTTTTAAGAAACTGGTCAGGAAGTAAACGATCATGTTTGCTGTTGTAAAGTCCCATACTGAGCCAAATTTCCCCTTTACACCCCCCCCCCACCCAATACCAACCCACCAAGGAAAAAAAAGGGAAAAGGATAAGAAAGATTTAAAAAAGCAAAAAACAAAAGAACACATAAAATAGCCGACTGTTTTTGAAAGTTTTCAGTTTGATGCTTATGTAGCATATGGAAGACAGCTTCTTCAATCACAAGTTTATTTAATGGACCCAAAGAAGGGATATGGGTTGTAAATCCATTCCCCCTCACGCTCCCCTTTCCCCCACAGCCGCAGAATAAAAGAACAAATATAAAGACAGAGATCCCATGTACTTGCTAGAACACGTGTTGGTCCTATATGCACGAATCACATTGCATAACCATTACTTCCCTTAAACATAGTAAGATCCTTCATACCATATCAAAGGGCGAGGAAAATAAACCCAATTAAGGAGCTAGCAACATTATACCATATGCCAATTATGATACTTCAGGTAATTTAATTTATCATCATGAAATAATACAAAAGGAATAGAAGGAAGTATAGGTTGGCATGATCATACCTCATAATTAAAGATTCTATAAATATTCATGCATGCTTCTCAATTCACAGAGAAAGTTAGATTTTGGTACTGAACGACGGAACCCTAAAGCCTATCAATGTTTGATGAGATACAAGAAAAATTACATAGGAAGAAAATTAAAACATAACCTCCCCACCCCACCACACACACACACACACACAAAAGGAAAGGGAAGAGGGGGGGGAGCAGAGAAAAAACAAAGTTAGCAACTATTACTGATATTATCTAGATTCATTCAAAGATTTAAACGTGTTAGTAAAATCAGAGATGTACTTTGCAATAAAAAAAACATGTAGAATAAATTTTTTAACTCAAATTCTGAATGAAAATACCTCAAGCTGACCCTGGAGCTCTACAGCCTGCTCTACTTTCTGTTGCAGCTCTGCGAACTTTAGTTTTTCAGCTGCTAGTTGCTCCTGAAAGATGGACTTCTGCTTCTCCCAAGACTGACATTCCATAAGTGTCTTCTTCTCCCTTATTGACACCTCCTGACAACTAGCAGCAGACTCAGCCGCACGTAATTTAGCAGCTTCCATCTCCCTCCTCAGAGCAGAATTTTCAACTTCAAGCCTACGCACAGCTGAATTAGCTCTCTCAACCTGACCACGAGCTTTACACAATGCATTCTCCATCTCTGAAAGCTTTTTCATCGTGTTCTCCTCCAAATTTTGCTTCTCCTTCTTGAGCCGATCCACTTCTTCTTTCTGCTGCCTAAGGGCCTTAAGTTCAGCTCTATCTTTGCCCAGTCTACAGGCAGCCTGCATAACTTTCTGATTGGCCCATTCTGTCCATTCTTGAAGCTGATTTTGCAATTCTCGCACCCGCGGTACAAGCTTCAGAAGCATTTCGTCCTTCTTGTCCTGTGGAACCCACTGGGAAGAACTAAAACTATAAGGTTCAGAATTGCAGCTGATGGGAGTTGGATCAGAACCGGTTTTAGCAGACAATGAGAGGGAGAGTTCAGTATCTGCAGTAGGTAGAACGGGTGAGGTATTGACTACAGGAGATGAAGATTGGATATTTGATTTCGGTGATGCAGAGATGGCGCCATCAGGTTCGAGGTTAAACGCTGGAACGGAAGAGAATCCAATGTTTGTTGAAACATTATCATTTGGATTATCTTGAGGAATTTCAATTCCAATTGCCTTTCCGAGCTTGAAGCCATTCCTGGCATTCGCGCTTGTGGAATCAGCTATGGACTTCAGTTTCTTATCCAAAACTAAACCACCAAAACTACTGAATTTCCCTACCCTTGAAGCTCCTTTGGAACCATATGTACGATAATGCTTCTCCAAATGAAGGGACTTCTGTCGAAGTATATACTCTCTCTTGGTAATTCCAGAAACTTTTCTGCTCCCAACAAACTTTTCTTCTGAGACTGGAAGATGGGACGTCCCTGCCAGACTAAAGAATTTTTCCACGGTATCCGGTGTAGAATTCGGGCCTTCTTTATCAGTAGCAAGTCCATTTGAAACCAAGGAAGATTTAGAATTTAAGTTTGGAATGCCAGCGGCAGCTACTGCCTCAGACTGAAAGGAGTGCCCGAAAGGAATTGAAGATACGTTGGTTGTCTCTGATAGATCGTTAGAAGCAGAACCGACAGAAGGATTTGGTTTAAGAGGTCGTAGAAAATTCGATTGTACCGCCTTAGCTTCCGTTCTTGGCGGCGTTGGCACAGAGGTTGCTGATGTCCCGTTTGTGCTCCCATCACCGACCGAATTACTCATGGGTTCCGTTTCCATGGCACAAGCATGTGACACATTCATGTCGCATATTAATAAGCACCACATTGCGTCACCAGTGCTGAAAAACGGTCTAACCTCTTTCAGAACGCAAACAAGTTCCGCAAGTATATACTTTTCCATCTGTTGTAAATCCTCGAAATAAGGCTCCCTCATTGAATCAATATCCTGGCCACTTCTAAGAAATGCCAACGTATTATCCACTATATTTGACACGGTGTCCTTACACCCATAACATAGGCCAGACCTCAAAACAGCCTTCAATGCAATTTCCTCGGTGTAACCAAAAGCAACTATCTTTTTAATTGCACTCTTGAAGACGGTATCCAAATTGCTAAGAACCAGCTCCTCTAGCTCAGATTCAGTGAGATCATTCCAATCCGCTTCATTAGCTCCAATATCTTCTCTACATTTGCTTGGTCCAGCGTTGGGTGGTCCTACTGGACAAGACAATCCAAGGTCAAGTTTCAAAGCCTCAGAAGCATCTTGCTTTACACTACACATGTCGCAGCCTTTGGACGTTCCGTGACTCGGGACAATCTCAAACTTTTCTGTAGTGAATTCGTAACTGGTGCATTCATTCTGAGGTACAGGGATGATTTTATGCGGGTCTGTCAATGGTGGATCAGCCCTGAACTTTCTCTTGTTCCTACTCCCTTTTTCTTGAACTGTCATAGTCGGTGACAATTGACTCGAACAACTACAGGCCTTAGCCACCATTGAAGCCATTATTTATCTGCCAAAAAACACATTCATCCATAAAATTTTCTCACATCCCAATTCTATTCATTTCTGACAAATACAAATACTAACCACATTCATCTCCAAGAAAAACAAACATAACATAAATTAAAACGAATATAAATACAAAACAAAAACCCCCCACTTCTCACATTAGTCAAAGGGATTCAAGAAATGTGATCACAAGCATAATCAATAGTCATTGAATTAACAAGCTCACATAAAACATTTAACTGAGAGTAAAATGTAAAATCAACAATTTTAACTACAAATTTTACAGGTAACACTAGAAAATTATCCCAGTGGCTAAAAAACTGTTACAATCAATCAAAATTCACCACTTTTTCCGGATCAAAATTCAAATCAGTACCAAAAAAAACCAAGAATTCACCAAATCATGCATATAACAAAGAACCCATTTCATAAAGAATTCCAAATTGTAATCAGCAATCAACAAAGAACCCACAGATCAAAATCATCAAAACAATGAAATCCCACACAAAAAAATCAAGGAAATTATTGCATTTCAACAAAAAGATCCTCAACAAGAGTGGGCTTAATTTCAAGATTGTTTTATTTTCTTTACGATTAATTTCTTAAAAACATACCAGATTCCAGCTACGATTATTGATGAATCAAAAGCTGAATAAATCTATAAGCATCGGAAGAAGTAGAGAAAATCAGCTCTCTGTTCTGTGTTTGTATTCTCTCTCTTCCTTTGTGTCTTTTCTCTTTTTATATTTTGATCCCATTTGTATTGATTTATGCTGACATGTATTATGTGATCATTATTTATTCAAATCATAACAAAAATTCTCTATGTAAATAAATTTAAACCATATGTTCTATATAGGTTTAACCTTTTATTTTTTATTTTGTTCAGGTGTAAGTAATATAATAAGTAATATAAAACCGGAAAAAGTAACAATGGTTGGCATACGAACCGAGCTTCGCCTAAGATTAGCCATCAAAATCCATAATTAGTCCGCATGACACCTAAAAATTTAGTTGAAACTTTTTTGTAGCCAAATCTGTCATCGGGTTAACGTACTGAATGTCTGTTCACGTCAGCCAAATCCGTCCTGACAAAAAAAATCATCCAATTTTATAGGGGTTATGATGGTTGGCCTATTATGAAATTATAGGACTAGTCTAAGGCGAACCCGGAATCTAACCCTGGTTAATATTTAGTTTTTTCTTTTATTTGTTCTTCTAATCTTGTTTACCTTTTTAGTACTCGGGCTGATAAAATAAAGGTTTAATCAGGCAAAACATAAATTGCGAGGGACTAAATTAACGATTTTCTCTAAAAATTAAATCTTGAAAAAAGGAAAAATGCCAATGCGGGCAGAGAGTATTGGGTCAGACTTAACCAACCGTTTGCACAGGCTTTAGCTTAACCCCCACCGGCCACCATGGACCAACGTCAAAACCCAACGGCCACCGCCGCAAGCCATCAGCACTCGGCATCGCCGCCGCCACTCCGCCACCAAGACGACGTAGACGAAGAAGATGATACCGTCAAGCAGCTCCAAGAATGCTCCGCTCTCTACTTATCCTTACAGGTCGTTTTAATTTGTCCTTTTTATGTGTTCGCTTTACTCTGATCATAATAATTTGGTCTGTAATTTGAAACTTTATAAACCCTAAATTTTGTATTGCAGGATTGTCTCGTTAAAACCAATAGAAATTGGAAATCTTGTCAATCAGGTACATTTTATTGAAATTCATTTTTTTAATATTTTTTTTCTGCGTATAAATCTCACATTTTTATTGCCAATAAGGCATCAGTATTGAGTTCAAATCAGGCCTCCCCTTCTTATATCCCGTCCCTTTCTAATTTAACAAAATTATTTTTAAAAAAATATCTCACATTTTATTGTTTATGCTGGATTGCAATTTCTGATTATTTTTTTTAATTTTTTTCTACTAAAAAAATGAGGCAAAAATCTAATTTAAATTGGTGAAATTTTGAGCAGAAGTACAAGCTTTGAAGGAATGCAATGATAGAAGAAAGAATAGCAGCAAAAAGTAGCTGAGAATATTTGGCAGCAACAATTTTATTTTTTTATTTGGCAGCAACAATTAATTAGCAATAAGTTCTCGTTATTATTGTTGTTGAATTAGTGAAAAGGCAACCACATTTTGACATTTTGTACTCTTTTTTTTTTTTTTTGGATTCATTGGTTACGTCAGAAGTTGCAATTTAAGTACTGGGTTTATACATTATTAATTAATTTAGTTATAGTAAGGTTATGAATTTTGTTAAATATTTTATGTTGAATGAGTTAAGAATAGGTAAATTCGGCTGATGCCTTTTGTTGGCAAAAAATCCTCATCCCCGCTAGTCGCCGATCAATCACGATTCACCATGCAGTATATATAATTAAAAGCAAATATTTATATAGTAAATTTCGATTGGTTAGACATCTGTGAGCATACACAAACTGTGAGACGAGATGATTTTCACCCCCTTTTGTTGGGGACATGTCAGGGTTATTTTTTCTTTGATTTTCAATATTTTCTATATAGTCGCGGGGAACCATTTTTTTGGTGAATAATGAATATTATATTAAGATTAATTACACTATTATTGTGTTAGAGTGGTGTAAAACTTTACGAATAAAAAATATTTAAACACTAGATAAAAATGAATTTGTTTTCTTTATAACATTAGAATATCATTTTATTTAGCTAATGAAGTTTTTTGAAGAAACGTGCCCGAAAATGAGTCGCTTGTGACTGGGCATGCATGACACCTCTTCATTGGGTGCCTAGACGAAAAATTTCGATATAGGCACTTGGCTCTAGTGGGGGACATAGACCACTGCAGTCACAATCACCCACATCCCCTCTTTTCGATTAAAAAAACAATAAAAACGCCTCAAACAATGCACTAAGTGGGGAATATTTTTATTATTTTAATCAAAAGTCGTGATATATGTGAATGTGACTAAGTGATCTATGTCCCCTCACTCATAGCCTCAGTCCCATGACGAAATTGATCGTGCCTAGACACACGTGAAGCTAGCAATGGTAAGTGGGTTAATTCGGCGAGTTCGGCTTAGTCGAAAAAAGTAGCGGGGTAGGGTTGACCAGTAACGGGGTGAGGCGGATTGGGTCTAAATCTGAATACGACGGACCCACCTCGCCCTACTTGGAAAACCTGCCAAAAGTGGGTCGAGTCTCGGGTTAACCCGGCGAGTTGGGCGGGTCGGTTGGGTTTGGCGGATTGGGAGTTTTTGGTAGACTATTCAAAGATGTTCCACACTTTCACCGACTCCGACTTTAACCGCTTGCACAAATTCGCCTCTTGAATCAATTTATAAAATAGAGTAATATATGATAGAGTGAGATTGGTGTGAGTTTGAGGATTATAAAAAAAAAACTAGTTGTTCAAGGCCTTTATGTTATACTGTTACTGTAACGTAGCAATGGCACACAAAAAAAATTAGCCGTTGGCGGCCATTTCTATTTTCTAGTCTAACGGATATGTACGGGTGGGGGGGATTGAGTTTCAACTTTAAACGGGCAGTGCCTAGTAGTAGTAGCAGACTAGGGTTACTAGGGTGGGTTGGGGTAATATGGGTTGGTGGATTGGGGTGGGTTTAAATGGGGAGGATTTAAAAGGGTGTGGGTTTAAATGGGGGTGACGGGGCGGATCGGGTTGTGGATTTTTGACGGGGCGAGGCGAGGCGAGTCGAATCGATTTTTCTTGAAAGTACAATCCACCCCCGCCTTGTTTATAAAATCCACTTAACTCGTAAGTCATAGCGGGTTTAGGAAATTTGAATGTAGGGCGAGTTAAACAGGGCGTGGCGAACTGGGTCGCGAATGGGCTGAATCCACTTGCCATTGCTACGTGAAGTCCCCTTCCACCACGTGTCCTGGCACACGTAGACAACCTCTCCACCGCCCGTTATGGGCATGCAAACTACTCTTTTTTGACATGATTTTGTTTAGTTTCTTCAGATTCAGATCAATTGAAAAAAAAATACAAAATTAAACACATTTGATTTTTAACCTCAAAATTAATGTCATCCAAAAATTTTGAACTACGATCGTCGTCCATACAGACAAATGCCAAGAAATATTATGAATCTGATTTTTTAGAAAGAGAAAGTCCTCTAGAGAGAGTAGGAGAAATGTAAAAATGAAGGGTGTTAACGAAATATTTGGGGATTGTCTTAGACTGGTCATGGTTTGGCATAATGGGCCAACTCATGACAGTCTTTTTTTTAAAAAAACAGGAAGAACAGATTTGGAAAATCCTTTATGGGCTGACGTGGCAAAACTCCCAACAACGTGGCAGCTGAAAGAGAGACTTGTTGGGAGTCTCGCCACGTCAGTCCCAAATCCGTTCTCGACTTGCTAAACATGTTTCCAAAAAAAAAAACTGTCATAGTTGGCTCATTATGTCAAACCATTACCAGTCCAAGGCAATCCCGAAATATTTTAAGGGGCGTGAACATACTTCCCTAAAAGAAACTAAACATTGGCCAACTAAAGCCCGCTAATATCCCTAAATCAAGCCCAAGACACATATAAGGCCCACCTAACCCACAACTTTAATCAAAAGGCCACATTCCGCTAGCCCAACCATGAAACGACGACACTTTCTCCACAGGTTTATTCTTCATCTTCCTCACTCACTCAGACCCTCTTTATAAATCAATCAACTCAAGCAATTTCGTCAACCCTTTCAGAAGCGCAGTCAAGACTTTTAAGTTGGGGACGAAAAAACTGCAAAATAGTATGTTGCACAAAAAAATAAAATTAACAAAAAAAAGTTTAGACGAATTTGATGAAATATTTCGAATTATATAAAATTTATTATATCGAATAAGATTGTTATGATTTCAGTTGATCAAACCAGAATTAAAGCAAGAGGAGAACAAGAAGAAGAAGGAAGAAGAGAATTCAGTTGGATTAAGCAAGAAGAAGAGCTATGGAATGGAGTTCCAGCTCAGAGAATTACAGAGAAAAGATAGGGAAGAGAGAGAAGCAATAACTGCCAATGTCCAAAGTTATCCCAAAATATCCTATCCTCAGCTATTTATAGACTAAGCCAGCTCTTCGGGTAAGACAACCCGCGAAATATGATACTAACCCGACCCTACGTTTTATTTAAGTACAGCTCCTCACTTAAGAGGCTCAGGATCGAATCCTCCCCATCACATATTAATATCATAATATCCAGCCTACATAACACTTTCCCCTCCTTAACCAGCAGCTTGTCCTCAAGCTGACCAAGCAAAATCTGGCCACTTCTTCATAAAATCATCAGCAAACTCCCATGTGGCATCCTCAACAGGAAGATGACTCCAAGAGATCAACCACTGCACAGCTGCTTTGTTGTGCTGCTTAACTATCCTTCTTTCTAAAATGGCAACTGGCTCAGCCAGCAACTGCCCTTCAGCATTTGTTTCTGGCAAGTTGAGCTGAGACACTTGATCACTTCCCAACCTTTTCTTGAGCTGACTTACATGAAAAACAGGATGAATCCTGGAAGAAGTTGGTAACTGTAACTCATAAGCAACAAGACCAACTTTTTTGATGACTTCATATGGACCAAAAAACTTTGGTGCCAACTTCTAACTTTTCCTTAAACTAACTGATTGCTGTTTGTAGGGTTGGAGTTTGACAAACACCCAATCTCCAACTGCAAAACTCCTCTCAGACCTATGCTTATCTTGTTGTTGCTTCATTCTGTTAGCAGTAATGTGTAATTGCTCCTTCAGATAAGCATTCAACCTTTGCCTTTCCTCAACCATTCCTGAAACTCCTCCATGTTGTATGTTATCAGCATGAATTCCTTCTCCAAAAGCAGTAGGCCTGTACCCATATAGAGCCTCAAATGGTGAAAGTTTGGTGGCAGTGTGTACACATGAATTGTACCACCAGGCTGCCAAATGAAGGAACTTATGCCATTTGTGAGGTCTATGGAAAGTAAAACATCGCAGGTACATTTCTAAGCATTGATTCACCCTCTCAGTTTGGCCATCTGATTGAGGGTGATATGCTGAACTTAGGCTCAGTTTAACTCCTAGAGCAGTGAACAATTCCTTCCAGAATGTACTAGTGAACACCTTGTCCCTATCACTCACAATGCTTTCTGGAAGGCCATGCTTGCTAAACACCTTATCCATGAACTCATCTGCCACCCCCTTAGCTGAAAATGGGTGTGTCAAACCAATGAAATGGCCAAACTTAGTGAACCTATCCACTATAACCAGAATGGAGTCTTTGCCTTTAGATTTTGGCAAACCCTCAACAAAATCCATACTTATGTGAGCAAAAGGCTTATCTGGTATTTGTAGTGGCTGAAGAAGCCCAGGGTAAGCCACATGTTCATGCTTACACCTTTGACAAATGTCACATAGTTTGATCTGAGCCTGAATCTGTTCATGCATACAAGGCCAATAAAAAGCCTTCTTCAATCTGTTGTAGCAAGCCAAGGTTCCTGAATGCCCCCCAATGTGTGAGGCATGTGCAGCATCAATCAAAGATGCTCTACATCCTCCTTGGTCTCCAATGAAGATTCTCCCCTTATACCTCAGAATGTCACCCCCATAAGTAAAATCAGCAGGCTGTTTTCCCAGTAAGCACTGAGCAATCAAGTCCTGAGTTACCAAATCTCCTTCATAACTGACCTTTACATCTGCAATCCATTCAGGAATTACCACAGAGATAGCACTGCATTCAAACCTCCTGGATAAGGCATCTGCCACCTTATTCTCTACTCCTTTTTTGTATTGAATAACAAAATCAAAGCCCAACAACTTGGATATCCATTTCTGTTGAGATGCTGTGCTAACTTTTTGCTCAATGAGGAATTTTAAACTCTGATGGTCAGTCTTCACCACAAAAGGATGCCCTTCTAGATAGTGTCTCCATTTGAGAACAGCTGTGGACAAAGCCATGAGCTCTTTCTCATATGTAGACAAACCAGCACTCCTGGGACCCAAGGCTTTGCTAAAATAAGCTAAGGGCCTGCCATCTTGTATGAGGACAGCACCCATGCCAGTATCACAAGCATCAGTCTCCACTATAAACTTCTTGCTGAAATCTGGTAGTGCCAAAACTGGTGGTGAACTGAGTGCCTCTTTAAGGTTCTGGAATGCCTTTTCAGCTTCAGCATTCCAAGTGAACCCATTCTTCCTTAAAAGGTTAGTAAGAGGCTTGCTAAGGATTCCATAGTTCCTTATAAACCTCCTATAATAACCTGTCAACCCTAAAAAACCTCTCAGCTGCTTGATTGTCACAGGAACAGGCCAGCTTAGCATATCTCTAATCTTCACTGGATCAGCCTTGACCCCTTTCTCATTGATCAAATGCCCCAAGTATTCAATCTCAGTTTGAGCAAATGAGCATTTGCTGAGTTTTCCATAGAGCTGATGTTTCAGCAATACTTCCAGCACAACTTCCAAATGTCTGATGTGAGAGTCCAAGTTTGGACTATACACCAAGATGTCATCAAAGAATACCAAAACAAAATCCCTTAAATAAGGTCCAAAAACCTTGTTCATCAGGGATTGGAAGGTAGCAGGAGCATTGGTCAAGCCAAAAGGCATCACTTTGAACTCAAAATGTCCAAAGTGAGTGCTAAAGGCTGTTTTATGGATGTCTTCTTCTCTCATTTTGATCTGGAAGTAGCCCGATCTGAGGTCAATTTTGGAGAAGAATTGAGCTCCATAAAGTTCATCAAGTAGATCATCTACAATGGGGATTGGAAACTTGTCTTTTATGGTAATGGAGTTCAAGTGTCTATAATCAACACAAAACCTCCATGTACCATCTTTCTTCTTAACCAAGATGATGGGAGAAGAGAAAGGGCTACTGCTTGCTTGAATTATGCCATCATTAAGCATGTCCTTGACCAATTTTTCAATCTCAGCTTTCTGGGAATGTGGTACCCTATAAGACCTTAGCTTGACTGGTTGTGCACCATCTTTGAGCAGAATTTTATGTTCATGCTCTCTACTTGGAGGCAAACCAGTAGGAACATCAAAAACTGAAGCATATTTTTCCAGCAGCCTACTGATAGGAGCAGGATGCTCAGTAATTTCTAGCTTCTGCACATAACCAGTTTCCTTGGTTCCCACACCTTGCATGAAGCTTACTTGACTTAGCCATACTTCAGAAGCTCCCTTCAAGCATTTAGTCAGAGCTTTGGAAGTAACTGACTGCAGTCCAAGTGCTGCTCCATTGCTTTGAATAACTACCTCACTGCCATCCTTAAAGAACCTGATGACTTGGTTCTTATAATCCAAGGTGATTGGACTGTACTTCTCCAACCAATCTCTCCCAAGAATCATGTTACTACCCCCTAAAGGCAGTAAATAAAGATCTTGGCAGAAATCCTGATCCCCAATCCTCCACTTAACTTGCCTACAGTACTGACCATACCACCTCTCTTCCCCATTTCCCAAGACTCATCAGTGGTTTCCCTTGTTCTATACTCAGCCCAAGCTGCTTTGCCATCTTAGGATCCAGGAAGCTATGAGTACTACCAGGATCAACAAGGATGGATACCTGTTGATTCCTCCTCATCAAGCCTGGTATCCTAAAAATTTTGTCACCAGCAACTCCATTTAAAGCATTGACAGTGATATGAGCAAGTTCTGCTACTTCTTCACCAACAAGTAGTTTATCATCCTTCTCATATGACTGTAATACTTGTAACTGTGGATCAAGGTCACTTTCCTCCACTTGATCACACAAATAGATCATATTAATCTCTGCCAAGGCACACCTATGTTGGGGAGAGTATTTCTCCCCACATTTGAAGCATAAGTTCATTTCTCTCCTTCTTTGCATTTCCTCATTACTGATTCTTTTGAACTTGATTGGTTCTTTGGCAGGAAATCTAGAGGTGGTTGACTGAGATGTGGTGGCTTTGTTAGAAGTCACAGAGGTAGCTGCATATGGCTGACCTGTTTTGGAAGTGTAATTTAAAGCCTGACTTTTGGTTGATGTTCTAGAGGTATACAAGAGATTCATCTCTTGTTCAACAGCCAACCTAAAAGCTTCAACTAAGGATTCAGGTTTATGCATGCATACAGTTCCTCTGATTTCATCTCTTAACCCACTCAAAAACAAGTCAACAAAGTAAGAAGGTGTGGCTCTGGTGCCTGTGGTGACAAAAACAGCCTTCAAGGCCTCAAACTTCTTCATATAAGACTGCACATCCCCAGTTTGTTTGAGTTTAGTGAAGTCTCCCACAATTCCAAACAAGGACCTTGTGTCAAACCTCACAAACAAGGCCTGCACAAATCCTAACCAATTATGTGCTCCAAACTCAGACACATAACTGTGTCCCCACAGACAGGCTTCCCCTCTAAAATACATCAAAGCTACATCCAGTTTAAGAGGATCTGGAATTCCATGTACTTTGAAGTATTGATCAGCCTGTATCACCCATTCCCTAGGTGCACTACCATCAAATTTAGGAAAATCTAATTTTGGTAGTTTAATTCCACCTCTCTCACCACTGTTAAGATCAAACCTAGGTTCCATTCTCACTCCAGCATAATGACCAGGCTGTCCAACTCCAACAGCATGATAATCAGTCCTCAACTGAATAGGTATGGGTGAATTGCCACCAATTCTTACAGTTTCATCTATGCCAGTTTTTTCCTTAGCAGTTTGATTTAGTCTGGTTAATTGTTCCATCAATTGATTAAATCTAGCATCAGATTCTCTTTTACTGTTAGCAATTTCAGAATTAACAGTAGCAAAAGAGTGCCTAAACTCCTCAAATTGAGAATTCATCTTACTAATTGCAGATTCAACCTCAACTAACCTCAGAGACTGTTGTTCAATCGGAAACCTAATTTCCGTGGTCGCCGGCGTCGGAAGTAGCGCCGGAGCGTTCATCGAGTGCGATTCACCAGTTTGATTGCGCGTAGTCACCATTGTTGGCCAAGATCGTGCTCTGATACCAAATGTTATGATTTCAGTTGATCAAACCAGAATTAAAGCAAGAGGAGAACAAGAAGAAGAAGGAAGAAGAGAATTCAGTTGGATTAAGCAAGAAGAAGAGCTATGGAATGGAGTTCCAGCTCAGAGAATTACAGAGAAAAGATAGGGAAGAGAGAGAAGCAATAACTGCCAATGTCCAAAGTTATCCCAAAATATCCTATCCTCAGCTATTTATAGACTAAGCCAGCTCTTCGGGTAAGACAACCCGCGAAATATGATACTAACCCGACCCTACGTTTTATTTAAGTACAGCTCCTCACTTAAGAGGCTCAGGATCGAATCCTCCCCATCACATATTAATATCATAATATCCAGCCTACATAACAAAGATTTTTAAAACTTTCAGGGGCGACTCCCTCTGTATTCGTCCCTGAACCCTTCGACTCGAGCTAGACCAACGTTACCTTTAGATTGTACAAGTATAGTTACTCATAATTCTGGAAGAAAATCACCAGTCAGTTATGCGTACATTCTAGTCCGAACAATTTGTAAAAACCCCTAATAGAAATTATCATAGAATTGATGAACTAATCTTTTTTAGAATTTGGTCCACAAAAAAAAAGAAATGATGACTTTGGAGGTCAAAATTTCAAATATTGTAGTTAGTGTACATTGTATAATACAGAGATATGATTCAATAGAGTTTTCGTTTAAAAATTACTTGTACAAGAAAATGTAAGTTTAAAAATCTTTCATTACCTTTCGGAATAACATGAATCCAGATACGCCCTATAACTACATCAAATGTTATAGAGATTCTATTCTCCTCTGTTTTGGAAGATATTAATGTTGAATTTCTATTCTCTCCCCTCTATGTAGGCGTGCTCCTTCTTCTCCTACGTACCTTAAGGGGAGAATGGTTTCTTTTCTTTTGAAAAATTGACAAGTATGATACCAGTGACAGCCATCCACAACAAGATATGAGTAAATTATTTAGAAAATTCTAGTTAGAAATTACTTTTTAAGTCTTTAAATATTTCAAACTCTTAGAAGGATCATTTTTAGTTAAATTAGACTACTAACCGTTAGTTTAGTAACGGGTGGACACACTTTGCACTTTTGTGTGAACTTCAAGGCCTCTTAGGAACATTTTTAGGGATTTTTTTTACCTTTTCTAGGGGACCAAATTGTAATTAATCCTTGTACGAAAATAAAATATTTGCCGTGGTAATTTGTTCTTATAACTATAACATATTTCGGGTGGAATTGTCTGTACTTGTATGTGCCTATTCTTTTATCCAATCACTCACAATTTGCTATGTGTACATTTTTTATAATTATATATACACATATCAAATTGTAAGTGTTTGGATATATGAATAGACACCTACACGGATATATACGATTCTTTGACAACTTTTGTACTCTGGTAATTTTGTTGAGTAATGACAACAAACCCACTGATATTTTTTATTTTACATTGAACTTTACTTCAATCAATTGGAATGAGCACATCTTATTGCTTAGAATAAGTTTTTTTTTTTTTTTTTTATATATTATTTATTTATAAAGAAATGGACAGAAGAAGACATGGAAGATCATATTGTAAATCTTACGTGCTTGAAAAGAATACATATATCACTAGCCTTTTTATATGTGTGAATAATATAAAATATTCTCAATAAATCGTCAAAGAAAAGAAGAGTAATGATGGATTGGGCTACAATTAGAATCTAATCTCTTGAGTGCATCAAAGCAGTAATAATTAGAATAAGCACGTTTTAAGAGTTCCAAGATGTCGGCATTACTACTACTATTGCTCTCTTTTGGTCCCTTTAAAAATTCTTATTTCTTAAAGAAAAAGATACTTCCTCTATCCAAAATTGAACCTTTTTTTCCAAAACAAATACTCATGTAAATATTTAGATTTTATGTTACACTCTCTGAAACGTTCTTTGTCATATTTTAATTGTAAATTTATAATAGGAGTGGCTGTGGGGGCCTTCTGAGAGACCATCTGGGCAGATGGCTAGAGGGATTTAGTAGAAAAATTAGTTTTTGCTCCAGTAACCAAGCTGAATTAGAAGGCCTCAAAGATGGTCTAATTATGGTCTCCAACTTACACATAGCTAAGCTAGATGTGGAGTTGGATGTCATATAAACTCTATTAGTAAAAAAATGTAATTAAGGTGTGAATATGATATAATTAAAGAATGTTACGGAAAGTGAAAGTAAGAATTCAATGTGCTTCTTAATAGTGGATATATTCTTTTCCCTAAACTCTCTTATAACAAACTTTAGTTTCACGAACATATGAATTCTTTTATATTTAAGGATAATATATTATGTTAGCTGACTTGTGATCAAATTATTATTATTATTATTTTTTTAATTTTAGGTAAGTCAAATATATACATTTGATTTGGGACGATGGATTAAATTGTTTCTTTTATTCTTTTATATGCATGGTAAAATATTAAATATTTATTATAAAAAAAAAAGAGTTTCATTTGAAGTGAGTGAATTTGTGAGTAAGAGAGAGTAGAAAGTTAGTGAATAAAATAAGGGAACCTTTAGAGAAGACAGAGAGTTTGGAGAAGAGGGAACATGATGGCCTCCATGCTTACACGCATATCTCCATGCCTTTCTCACACCTCATCATTATCAAGCCTTCCTTCAAAAAGGGCAAAAAATTCTCTGTTCCATGTGTGTCTTCAACCAATCACAATTCATTCTGTATATATATATTTGAAAAAAATATTTATATAGTAAATTCTAATTAGTTGGGGACAGGATATTAGGGATAAAAATGGGGAAAGAGAATTTTCACCTCCAATGAATCCCCATCTCTTCAAACTCTCCCATTTGCAAATGAATCCTTCCCCCCTATCTCTCTCCCTCATAAAGTGTATATATATATTTGGTTTTTTTAATTTATTTATTTTTTTCGAGATGTGTAAATGTTAAATTCGAACTTATGAAATTATATAAGAGTTCGTGTTGCGATAGTTATCCTAGTGCTCCTTGATTCTCTAAAACCAGTTCCAATTTTCTGTCCCAAATCGTTCTATCTCCTATTACTTTATCTACAGATTGTCATGTATAAATTTTTCGTGTTAAATAATGTATAACTAATTAACGAGATTATAAAATCTTAAAAAAGAAAGTGAGATATTTAATATTCCATCCGTTTCAAATTAACTTTTCACATTTCCTTTTTTATTTGCCCCTAATTAGCTGTTCATTTTTTAAATGAAGTATTAATGACAATTTTTCCAAGTTTACCCATCTTCTAACTCCTCATTGAATGCTCTTAGTTAATTTAAATTATCACTTTCCAACACATATTTAAGAGGTAGTTGGATGTTATATAAGAGGAAGGAGAGAGAAAGTTATAAATTTTAAATGAGATTAATAAAATTAATGAGGGGTATTTTAGACTTTTATCTATATTTTACCATCAAAATATCAAATCCTTAATACCCGTGCAGTTGTCAAAGTGGACAAATAATTTGGGACGGGAGAGAGTAGTTATTTACAGATGAAATATATAAATGATATTGTATTTTTTTTGCTAAATAAAGAAATTATACATTAATCATAAAATAGCCGAAAGCCATTACAATCAAAAGATAAAAACGAAATACAAGAAAAATAAAAGTTATACAATGGTATTCTAGAACACAATGATAACAAATAAAAGTCACACCCCTTGATCGAGTACACACTACAAACAATGAGAAAAAAATAAATACATAATAAAATTCTTCGCAAAGATCGTCTCCAAAATCTTTGAACAAAGCAGATGAGTGCTCGGGCTCAACACCTTTCTTAAATCAACAATCTACGAGCACCACGGGCGTATCAACTGTCTCCATGGGATTGTCTCGGAAAGATGAAGAAAAACCGAGAAGCGCCGTAACAACTCCGAGTTTAGAGGAAAACTTCAGATCTGGAAGGATTTGAAGTAGATCTTGCATCTGAGATTCGACCATTGGCTGGAGCCAATGGCCAAATCTGGCCTGAAGCAAAAAGGAGAAAAAAGACAGCAGGAAGAGCAGAGGGGAAAGAGATTGAAGAGAGAGAAAAGCGGGGATGGTATATAAATGATATTGTAGTTGGCTCCAAAAATTACCATGGAAGAGAGAGTGACAGCATGTTTATATATGTCAGCATCATAGTGCACCAAAAGTCTATGGTTCCATTTTCTTTTTCTTTTTCTTTTTCTTTTGGTAAACGGGCAATATATAAATCGGATGGAAGAGCACATTTTCTTGAAATGAAAGACGAAGCGTCTTAAGAATTAAAACGGGAAAAATTCTTGTATGGGACGGTTCCAATGGGACATGTGAAATATAAATGCAGGTGGGACCTACAATGCAGGTGGGTCCTGAATGATTTTATGTGAGAGGGAGTGTGGGGCCGGTCACATGAGACCGTCCCATACTCAGACTCACCCTTAAAACGGGGTCTTAATAAACGAAATATTTTCTAGTTTTGATTAAGAATAATAAAGATTTTTTAAGATATAATAACATTTTTTTTAGAAAATATTAAAAATGGACTTGAGATTCTCAACACGCACACACAGAACAACCAAGAGAGCATGAATTTGAGTCTAACTCTAACCCTAAAAAACTAACCAATGTGAGATTCAAAATACACACTCCTCATGCTGAAGACGCCGAGTATTAAACTTCTGAGATGTGGTCTAAATTTACAAAAATGAACATTTGCGAGTGACCCTACATTACAAGTTTAAATAAACTTGACCTTACTCCAACCCTGAAAAGTACCTTACAACATAAAGGCATTTTAGAGTGGTTACATACATATAAGCATCCCAAAGTGTAAAAGTATAATTCCTTCCAAAAAAAACCAAGTCGTATAAAAGGTATAATTTTGTTCCTCTAAAGGGGTTCTCTTTCATCTTTCCTGTTTTACCTCTTGCTGAAATGTTATTTAGATCTTCGGGTGCCAATTTATTGAATACTTTTGCTTCTTAAAATTCAAATGATTAAATTTCAGTTTAAGTAAACTAATGTCCATTTACTAATAGACTTAGTTAGCTCATTTGGCCATCAAATTTCATAATGAAAACCAAAAGAGAATCAAAATGAATATCAATATATAAAAACCAGTTTTGTTACTACTGACTTAATTTACTTCAAATATTGTGATTCAAAATATAAGACGAGTAACGTTTTCAATTCATACTTTAGACGGATTTCGGGACTGTCGTCACACTAGGCATTTCTTAAAATTATTTTATAAGTATTAATATTTTATGTTTTTAATATTGTCTATTTTTTTTTAAATTATGTTCTTGCCTACGCAACTTATAAAGTACAAAAGGTTGAGACTCAAAACAATTCCCACTTTTTTATTTATTTTTTTTTATTTTGAGAAAGAAAAAAAACACATTCATTTTGTTCTCCACAAGAAAATCTAACGAGGTCCAATTTCCAAAGAAATTATCAAAAATCATGACAAATGAGAGGCATAATATAATGAATGATGCTTGCGTGGACAAATCAAGAAAGATATGTTTAAAAGAGGATACATTTAAAAAAAAAATTGAAAAAGACAAGAAAAAGTTGAAAAGGCATGAGAGAATGATAAAATGTTGCATGTAAGGTTTCATCCACATCGAGAGATTTGGTCGAATTTTGGAAGGGGCTCGAGAAATTATATAATTTTTTTTAAAAAAACCAAAATGAAAATGAAAATTCACTCAAACCACTTTATATATATATATAATTGATATGATGTTATGTTGTTTGTAGGGTGAAAATCGTATATCCCCGTGTATGTTTCCATCCCTATATACCTAACCAATCAAAATTCGTTATGTGAATATTTTTTAATTATATATACACAATGGCAAATTGTGATTGGTTGAGTATAGGAATGTGGACATATATAGGGCAGTCGATTTTATGCCTTGTTTGTCTATGGGGGCATGAAGATTATAAGCACTTGAAACTCCTTAACATGTCTTGTTTGCTTCAAAATATTTCATGGTGAAGTTTTTCCACCTTCTACTAATCATACTATACTATCTTATAATTTATTGGCTTCTTTTTATACTCCAACCTTGTCTAAGCTTCCCTGGGCAATGATCATATATCCAAGTTTTCAATTTCTTATTATTTTTTTTATATAGTTCTAAGACACTAATTATATATGGTCTCTTTCTTGTCTCCAAGAATAGATTAAAGAAAGTGGGAGGTTTACAAGGTAATTACAACTCTAATATGAGAGATTAATTAACAAAGTTACTTTGGACAATAATTTGTAGACTTACTTCTTATCTCTTTTCCTTGACAACATCCTCTTCCTCTTCCCCTTCCTACTTAAATTTATCTGTCTCATTCTCTAATTCATTTGTAAAAATATTTATTATACATCTTACTTTCCTTTTAAAGTTCGACTATTATTTTTTTTTAAGTTATAGATATTTTTAACTCGAATATTAATAAGATATGAAATAAAACTAAAAATATGTGACAAAAGATTTGATCAGCACACCCCCCCTTCTTGACTTAAGGAAAAAGAAATGGTTGGTGGGTTCCACTTCCACCCCATTTCACAATATTTGTTGCGCATGGTACAGTAGCACTCACTTGTGCTTCACCTCAGTGCTTCATCTCTCTCGAACCCTATTTGCCAATCCCATTTTTTATCTTCTTTCTCTCACTAAATATATAGCATTCCACATGTGTGCAATATAATGCGCATGCAAGCGTGTATGGCGGCTAAAGTCACCTTATTTTGTATTACAAAGGGCACCATATGTGCCCCAGTGTGGACTTTATGTTCTTGAATTTGATCCATTCTTGAGATTTTGAACCATGGTTTATGGGCCATTCATGTCTTCAAGGTAAGACACAAATTGGATCAAATGTATTTTTTTTTTGGGACCCTACACGGTTGTTGTCGGGACAAATAAGACCCTAGGAGGGGGTGCGTGTGGGGGGGGTTAGGTACAAAATGTAAGTTTGGGCAATATGATTTTGTTGAGGGAGATTAAAGATTAAAAGGTAACTTCAGTGGGGTACTACTCTATAGCAAGCTAAGATTAAGATTAGAATTGTGTTTTCTTTTTTCTTTTCATTCATTATGATTATTTTTATATCTATCTCTTTTAGGAATTTTCATTTTTTTTTATTGATTTAATATCTTTTTCAAAATATTACACTTCTATAATAATACCAGAAGATGATACATAAGATAGAGAATGAACAAAAGATCCTGAATGCTATATGTACACACATGTAATGAATGTAGGAAGGCATGGCATGGTGTGTATTCAACTAAAGTTAAGGTGTTGATTGATGGTATTTTTCTCGGTATATATTGATTATTTATCAATCGTTGAAAAAAATATATATATATGAATTGAGATTCATCAACATCAACACCGTCTTTGTGGAACTAACTTCACATCTTTCTCATATGAATTGAGTGGAATCTACATCTATAGTAAACACCACTCAATTCATGTGAGAAAATTGTGAGGTCAGTCCCAAAAAGACGGTCCTATAATTGAATTTTCCTGTAACTGACTTCACATCTTTCTCATATGAATTGAGCGGAATCTACATCTATAGTAAACACCACTCAATTCATGTGAGAAATCATGCAGTCGATCCCCAAAAAAGACGGTCCCTATAATTGAATTTTCTCATGAATCGACTTTCACGTCTTTCTCATATGAATTGAGCGGAATCTACATCTATAGTAAACACCACTCAATTCATGTGAGGAAACTGTGAGGTCAGTCCCAAAAAGACGCTCTTATAATTGAATTTTCCTGTAACTGAGGGCGGGGGAACCGGATTCATGTGTACTCTACTGACTTGTGAATTTGGATTGGTAATATCCTCGCGTGCAGCACAAGAGGCCGAATATGTCATAATTGTTCATGACGCATAAACCTTGTGCATCATTTCTTCCTCTAAAAACTCCACATTTTGATTCTAAACTCACAATTTGGCATCATTGTCTTACCCCCCAAATCTCACCTTTCCAACTCTACATTCTATTCTTTTCATATATTTGCTTTTTAAAAGAAAAAATACTATTATTACTGAGATAAGCGTATTGAACTGATTCGAGACGTATTATTCTAAATAAGTAGTGTTACTTTGATCGATCGCGACTACTCAAACTTAGTAACTACAACATCTTTGATATGTGATTATGGTGAGTCTAGCTAGCTTGTATGGTAAACAGCAAAAGTAACTTAAAAGCTAAGGGGAAATTTTTTCAGTGATGAGTAGTAGGCAAGCAGTATGTGCACCACTAATGCTCTGGATGCTGAATGAAAGAAGCATGGTGATGTGCACATAAATCAAAATGGTTCTTGGGTCCCGCCTTCTCCGATGCCTTTTGGCTTTGATTTGAGGCATGATTCTCAGAAGCAAACGCGACGGCGATAGTGGGACCATTGTTACATGTAGTATTATATGAGCAACCACTTTGTGCACTTGTTGCCAAAGTAGGTTAGTCTCCAATACATCTGTTTCAGTGGTATTTTGGGATCAGCCACTTTGTTTGACAAAGGTTAGGTCTGTATCCCGTCCATCCCCGCCCATACCCCCAGTTATTGGGGATTAAATGGGTTATGCTATTGTTGTTGTTGTTGTTGTAGTAGTAGGCAAGCAGTAACTCATCTTTTATGGTATATTTCCATAAATGAGAAGCTCAAACTTTAATTTTCCCATCAATTGCACCTGAAAAGAGTATCATACTTTGTCACTAAAGCACGTACCCACAAAGTTGTTGGGGGCGGCGGAAGCAAACACGCGGATAATATGGAAAGAAAAAGAAGAATAAATAAATCAATACGAAAGAACACCAAAATTTTTAACGTGGTTTGGTCTCAACGCAAACCTACATCCACGACCCGAAGGGTACAAACTTTCACTATGTAATTTTTGGACGGAATAAAATTACAAACCCTCTCGCAAACTAAACTCAGGAAACTCACCATCTGAGTTGGTGGCGCCCAACACGGCACACACCCAAATAATGCTAAACTAGAATATCCTTTTTTTTTTTTTTTTTTTGCTAAATAAATTATATTTCCATTAATCACAAATAGCAAGCTCATTACAATCAAAGGAAAATCTGCAAATACAGAAAGTAACAGTTATACAATGATTTAAAAAATCACGATAACAGACAAAAGACACACCCAAGAAAACTTGGATGGTAAGGAAAAACAACTAATAAAACTAGCAAACTAAACAAATACATAATCTTCTTCTTCAAAGCATCTTCATTGCAATCCTCAAACACAGGGGACAGGGAGAATATCACTTTCAACATCTTCCCTAGGGTCGACAATTTATGGGGACCACTGGGCGTATAAACCGTCCTATAAATTGTCTCGGGAAGATGTAAAAAGATGATAAAGGGCCCAGATCAAGTCCCGGGTTGAACACATCCTCCTAGAAAAATAGAAAAAAAATCTAGATCTCACGAAGATCCGAGACTCATCTAACCACCGCGTCTTGAATCTTGAAGAAAAAAACTCTGAAAAAGGTTTCATATGATTCGTAGTACAAAATAGAGTAATATTAACGGAACAAAAGGACCAAGATTTGACCATTGGCCGGAGCCAATGGCCAAATCTGGCCGGCAGCAAGGGGCAGAAAAAACGCAGGAAGAAAAAAGGGAGAAGAGAGAGAAGAGAGAGAAAAGGGGGCCTTTGGGGGGAAAAACATATAGTAATTGACTTTAACTGATTACTACTTATTTATAAGGTTTTCCTCCTTCCTAGTTTCCTAACACAACCGATGTGGGATATTGAGAGAATCCCAACATATACTCCCTTCTCTCAATTTCCCAAATTACAACTTAAACATAATAAGAAAACCTATCACTATTGGGATCTTGAGAATCTCTAACAACAGTATCATACTCTCGAAGCATACGCCAAGTCTGATTAGCAAGATTTGCTAAGTCTTTCATTTTCTTTAAACCAAGACCTTCCTTACTTTTTGCCGCAAATTTTATATCACACTGTGTATTACCTAAAAGGGTTCTTGTTTTCCAATTTTTCCAACTATAATCAAATTATTTCGTGCAAAGAATTATGAATATGTCACATCAAAAATTAATCTAAAAGGAATTTTCAAATTGGAGAAACAAGTGTTCATTCAGAATTCGTGGATATTATAGTAATTATTCAGCAGCCACGCCTGATTGCTACTGTTTCTTACGTCCTTGGAAAACAATTGATGATTTTTGGGCACGTCTAAACCTTTCTTTGCAAATATATATACATCTCTACCCACTTCCCCAAAGACAATCCTGTCCTTTTCAACAAAAAATTCAGATTTTTCTTTAGATTGAGTCTGATAATGAAATTTCAATTACTGATAATGAAAATTTCAAATTGAAATTTAATCCAATCATACCCTTAAACTGTTGTAATAGTTAGTAGATCAATATTTAAAAATAAATTATCTTATAAGGAATCTAATGGTTTGCATGCCCTAACATGAAATTTCATGTTCAAACTTTGAATTATAAATCAATGGAAATCTCTCTCCCCCTATGTGACTTTATAGATCATTTTAGACATGTGACTTTTTAAATTATGAATCAAAACTCAACTGCTACATTGCCACTTAAATTACTGATTATTTCAGATAAGAAAAATAGTACAAATTTTGCCATTTCCACTTGAAAAAAGGAGCAGATTATCAATTTATTCCAATCATTTACAATATTTCTAACAACATATAAATTAGACAATCAACTGCCAAGCTATTACTCGACTGAATTCTAATACAAAGAAAATCGACCATTATCTAGTATTCATTATTCTTGGTTGCCTAAACCCGCATGCCCCCCTCTTCTACGAGTCTGGCTAAATTGTAGAATCACTAAAATTCAGTACACACTAAATAAGAACGTCCTAATTTTTTTTGGCAGATACATGTTACGTAAAAATGTGTTCGTTACAATAAAATATTTTTTTCTCATTTTTAGGACATATGTTAATAAAGAGAAAATAGATTGTACATGAAATTGATTATCTGTCCAAAAAATATTAACCTTCCTCTTCTTCCCCCCCTCTTTCTATAAATACTAATGTCCCTGTACTCTCCCAACTCCATTCATTTCCCTCTCTCACACCACTGTATTATTCATACCCAGAACACAAGCCCCCCTGTTTATTTCAAGAAATTGCACGCCAACTGTTCGATAAAAGTCCTCTTTAAATGGCTGTTTCAGGATTCGAAGGATTTGAAAAGAGACTAGAGCTACAATTCTCCGGAGATGATCCAGTTAACGGAATTGGGCTCCGGCAACTTGATTTCGAATCAATTGAGAAAGTTTTACATGAAGTTCAATGCACAGTTGTATCAGCAGTTGGAAACCACTATTTCGATTCTTATGTTTTATCTGAATCAAGCCTTTTCGTTTACCCAAACAAAATCATAATCAAAACATGTGGAACTACTCAGCTCTTGAAATCTGTCCGTCCATTGCTCCGATTCGCTTCACAAATTGGCCTCACAGTTTCAGCCTGTAGATATACAAGAGGGAATTTCATTTTCCCCAAATCTCAGCCTTTTCCTCACACCAATTTCAAAGAAGAAGTTATCTATTTAGAAGATCAATTGCCGGGAACTCTCTGTTATCGAAAGGCCTCTGTTATGCCATCGAAATTATCTTCTCATTCATGGCATGTATTTTCCGCTAGTGAAGAATTATCGGAATGTGATGAATTTTACACCATTGAAGTATGTATGACGGAGCTTGATCGGATTCTTGCCCGTAAATTTTTCCGGAGAGTAAATGATGGTAAAACAGGGGATTCAGCTGGAATGGAGATGACAGAGATTACCGGAATCAGTGGTATTAATCCAAATGCTTTAATTTGTGACTTTGCTTTTGATCCGTGTGGGTATTCGATGAATGGGATCGATAACAGTCGTTACTCAACAATTCATGTCACTCCGGAAGATGGTTTTAGTTACTCAAGCTTTGAATGCGTTGTCTCAGTTTACGACAATCCCAACAGTATAATTGAGGCTTTGAAGAAGGTGGTCCAAGTTTTCCGGCCTGGGGTTATGTCTATATCGACTACAGGGAGTATTACAAAAGATACGTTGTCAAGAGTGGCTAGTGCTTTTGAGCCACTAGGTATGAAATGTAGGAGTTGCTCAATGGATGAGTTCCCGGCAGCCGGGACCGTCGTGTTTCAAACTTTTACGACTCGCCGGAAATAGCCTCGCGTGGTGGCGGTAGGCTGGTCATGGATGCTGCTGCTACTACTATATTTTTTTTTACTTTTTTCTTTGTTATAATCTTTTTTGGTAGGAAATTAAAAATGGATGATTCGTGGCATTGAATTGGATGGTAATTTATAATGAAAAGTGGGGTTGACTTGTGTAAAGTCTGTATAAAATGTTAATTGAGATATGTATCATGATTTAATTAATTACGTGGTTTAGATTCATTCATATAAGAAAAGAGATAATTTTTTTGCTGATATAAATTAACCTGAACCACATGATCCATTGAAACATGATTAATATCAGAATTTTTCTATATAAAATGTAGTGGGAAGTTGGAAAATTTTGGGTTGTTGGGTGTGGTTTGGTTAAGCATGATAATGCACCCCACTTGTGTTTGCCACGCCTAGAATTTTCATTCCTAGTTAGTGTTTGTATTGGGAATTACTGGGGGGGGTGGAAACAAGTGTTCATTTTGAAACCTTAATTATGTGAATTATTCAACTTTCTACCATATTCATTTCTGTAAATATTCATGTTATGATGGATATATAATATTAATGCTTCTCAATCTTATGAAGTTGCTAGTGAGCAGATTAGAAACAATCTCTTTCAAATGCTGAGCGTAAAATAGTTTGATTTATAGTATTCCGTCAACAAATTCTAACAGTGATGTTCTTGAAATTAGATGTTACATTTTCTATTCATTTTCAGGTTATTTATTTTTAGAAATTCAATATGTTTTTATAAAGATATTAAAATGGTAAAGCTCGTAATAAAATAGAAGATGAGATATAAAATGAAGCTGCGTGGTTAAAAAAAGTGGTGGAGGAATTGCATGCATGATTAAGTGTAAGGATTTGACAAGTTTTGGAATGAGATAATTGGGGAGCACACAAACCACCTTACAAAAATAGGATAAGTTGCATGCCTAATTAGTTGTATTAATACTATTAATTTAACAACTTTGAGAAGATATGGGGGGCGTGCATGAATTGACTCTGGATTTCCTTACCACGTGAAAAGGATATATATTCGCTAATATATATATAGTCCTATATATGAGAAGCATGCAAATTATATGCAGGCCAGAAATATTATAATATATCTTATCTATTCTTTTATTTCTTAAATTATAAGAAGCATGATTTGCCAGCGGCTACAGCACTGCATCAGCACGTCGGCTCACCCTTTGCATCGTGTCCTTTTTCATCTGGCGGTCTGTGATGTTTTTGTTGTCCATGAGATGCGTAACAGTGGATTATTGTTTGGGATCCCTGTTGCTGCGCGCCTTTTTCGGGCCTATTCGCTGAGATCGCGATTTGTGCGCGATCTCATAATTATTTCTTCACGCGTTTATGTCCTACAATCACGGGGGACTGGATTAATCTAGGAAACTCTTTGTTTTATCATCACAACCATGATAATTGTGTGTTCATATGGAAGAAAAAACCTAATTCATCATCCTAATCATTTTCTTTCTTTGTTTTTTGTTTCTCTGGGTTTTTTTTCCCGATTTCTTCAATGGATAATTCCAGTTTGGGTAGTTTTAAACTACCAATGTCCTTCGCCGAATTGCTTCAAAGTGGTTGTGATTCAATTCCAAACTCTAATGATGATGTTAATGTTAGCGAGGTATAATAATTATTGTTATTGTAATTATAATACATTGTTTTTACATTGTTTTTTGTTTTTTGATTTTGTGTTTGTTCTTTGAATTGTAGGTAGAACATATTGATGATGGACAACATATTGTTTCAGATGGAATTGATTTAACAGATCATACTGTTGTTGGTAAAAAAAAATATGTTTACAATTGTTATCCTTTTTATGTTTAATCTTAATAGGTGTACAATATTATTTATATAGCTATTTGTTTTAAATTGTATGATCTGTTGTTTATGGACTGTGATTGGTCGTTTACTGCTATTATGTACATGTAGCATAGCTATTATGTGCTTATCAAATATACATGAAATATCATTGTTGATATCAGTCAGTTGTGGTTGTTCAAAAAACAGTTTATACTTATGAATAAATTTGATAAGTGTTAATAGCAGTAATGTTATTTGCCCCAATATTATTATGATGCTGCCATATAAGTATATGTTGTTTTTACTTTTGTTAAACTGTGATTAAATTTGTATTGGTTTTTAATAGCTTTTAGTAATAGATGTTATACCTGTAATGTACATTAACAATAGATATGTAGGTCATACAATATCTTTTCCAGCATTTACTGTATTCTAATATAATAACTATTAGGCCCTAACCTTGTTCACATGAAAACCAAAAAACAATAGAGCAAAATAAAAATATACCACCAACAATAAAATGATTCGGAAAATAGTTTTACATTTATCCATTTTCTACTTCTTATGACGATATTTTGCTGCTTGTGTTTTTCGGTGTTGTAGGGGGTGTTATCTTCCTGATTCATTAGGCTTGACACAATGTGTTTCCTTTTTGCTGCGTCATACTCCACAGTAGGCCAAATGCTAAAACAATTAAGTGTTATGTGGCCATCCCAATTCTTCATCATATTAATCAAGAATACTCTACAACTGTCAGGACAGTTGTCCTGCTGTGATGGAACTGCACCCCATTTGAAGCTCTGTAGCAATAAAGTCACACTATTTGTACCCAAAGCGTTTCTCAACCATGTATATAGAAACTGAAAAATAGCATCTGCTAGTCGTTCATAGACTTCTTTGGTAACTTTTATTTCAGTATCAAGGCTGCTCAAGCACCACCTCCTTCCTCATTTGATGTCAAGAGTGATCAACCAGTAATGATCATTGCTGCAGACTGGGATGTAAAAATGCATTCATGACACATTGTGTTCATTTTAATGTAATAGATGTAAGCATAATGTTTAATAACAGTAACTATTATGTGTAATAGTTGTAGCAGTAATACAATATCAAATTAGTCAAGGAAACTTACGCATTCAATTCCATTTGGTATCCAACGCTCTCCAACTTTATTTTTTGGCAGATAGGGAAGGTTATTAAAGAATGTATCATATGAATTGGATTATATCCTCATTTTCCATGGCTACACTAGTTGCAACACTTGCAAGTACTATTCTAAAGAAGAAACGTTTGAATTGTTTTTCTTTTCTCTCTTTTTTGTTCAGTATGTGCGCATAAGCATCTATTACTGAACTATCTATTTTCTCGCCTACTTGTATGGACCTCATTTCTCTTCTTCTAAGGTCGACGAGACCATCGCGCAGGAATACCATCGTTTCTTCTCTATTTCCCCAAATGTAATCAACCAGTTCCGCCTCATCGTTGGATAGTTCTGGAAGTCCTTTTTTTTTTCCCAACAGCATAAGGGGAACCAAAGACAGACTTGTTTGGTTTAGTCTGCCTTTTTTTCTTCATTGACGACGATTTTTTGCTTGTTTCTGCCTTTGCTGATTTCCCCTTCCCTATTCACTTTTGTGTTTTTTTTTGGCAGCATGCATATATTCATAATCATCCTAAAATAGATATTATACACACATATTACAGATATTATTAATTACTTAGTATAACTATTTTATACTATTCAGCATATATGAGATATCAGAATATTTCCATAGCTATTACACATGCATTATAACTATTAGTAATATTTGCTGGAAGATATATACAATACATATTACAGTTTCAGTTATTATAAGCAAATAATAAATATTATTCAGAAGCATTACAGTTTTTACCAGTCATATTTTTGTAAATTGAAACACTTACACGTTCACTTTTATACTTTTGTGTGTAATTTTCTTCGACAATGCGACCCCATCCGAGTGGGTCATCTCCGTAACCCGGCTGCTTGCCGAGGTCTGACGGCTCATCTTCTTCAACTTCAGAAGGAATAACATTGTCTTCTACTTCTTTTGCTTTCCTTTTCTGAAATCTTGTAACAGGGGCTCTTGTACCTTTCTAATTAAATCAGCCAAGTTTTCCTCGGCTGATTCTGTGAAGTCCTCTTCTGGGTGATTTAGCCCTATATTTGAATCATCTTCCCCCTCTGTTGAAACTGATATGGATGGTTGATGATGGGGTTCTGAGTTGTATTCTTCTTGAACTGGTCGGGATGTGTTTGTTCCCTTTTCTTTGGAGGCGCCAGCATCATTGTCTTTGCAATAGTTGCTTCTTTCATAATGATTTTTTTAACATTGCATTGATATCTCTCAACATTCTCTCCAAATGTTTCTTCTTCTCAAGCATCATTGGTACCGAGTGTCTAACCTTCGCTCCACAAACTTTAAATTGTTTGCCATTTTTTTGGCATTGGGTCACTCTCGCTACTTTCTTCTGCAGCTTTCTTTTCTTCCTTCCGAGTTTTTGGTGCTTTTCGTTTGTCCTGTTTTTTCATAGTTTCATTTGGATCACCGTAGACTCCCTCCTCAACGTTTGAGTATCCGGCCTCTTTGATGCTTTCCATTTTTACTGAGACTGTTTGATCGTCCCAGTATTTAGATGTTGTAGTCAGGCCACTTTTGTGTTGGCCCGAGACATAATCAAGATAGTGAACCTGTTTTAAAGAAGTGTTTATTATTGGATAATAGCTATTATATTCAATGGGTATAACTATTATTTACATTGACAATAGGTATGTTCGAATGTTTTAAAAAAGTAAGCATTCCCATTAATCCAATAACTATTAAGGAAAACCATTATAGCTATGTTGGCCTCAGTAAATTTGTTTCAGGACAGATACTATAAGATAAACATTTTCACATGCCCATTCATTTTTCATTTCAGTTAAGGGAATACTCATACCTTACAACTATTAACCAAATTCACTTAAAAAATACTCTGCCCAATTCATTTTTCGAGCATCTGTCAGTGGCTCTAGCATTTTTGCTATTCAAAAGTTCATGTTATCCCCTGTTGTTGACAAGACAGCACTGTACATTACGAACAAAATATATAGCACACGCCATTTATCCTCATCTTTAATTTCGTCCTGCTCTAACAATTCCCTCATCACATAGTCCTTCATGTGTGCTTTGTTTTTTACTGCTACACGGTATGATTGGCGGCAGTAATTTTTGGCCCATTTTGCATCCGGCGGTGTTTGCATGTCCACTTTTCTGCCTTTATTCTTTACTCCGTATACTCTTTCAATGTCATCCGCTGTTATTGGGATTTTACGGCCATTAGACAACAGTATTTCCTTCTCTTTATCACTGTAATTCTCAGGAAAAAACACGGCAAGCTTCCCCAAAAATATTAGATAATTTGATTTCCGTGAATCCCAAAAACCCAATCACTTTTAATATCTCTAGCCTGCTTTTGAATAAATTTTTGTTTTCTGACATCCTTATGTTAGTTATTTGTGCTACTGTTTTTGGTGATTAATCTTCCAACAAATTCTTCAAATCAATTTTCTGGTCTCAGTTATCAGAGGAATCTTCAAATCAATTTGGCACATTAGGTGAAATCGTGCTGGAGATCTTCGTTATAGTTATGGGGGAATGGGATTATCGTGATTTAGGGTTTTATATTTGGGGGAGAATTTTTCAATTTCACGCGATTGAAGTGACGATGAATGCGCGGTTTTGTTTAATAGGTATTGATCCACTGTATCGCGTCTTGGGAACAGCGAATGGCCCGCGACTCTTTTAGCCTTTGGATTCGCGCCTTCTTAATCCACTGGCCAGATTGGTGTTCTGCAGGTGCTGAAATTATAGGTGTTCAGCACCCTAGTTAGGACGACATGATTTATATTTATATCTTAATAGTACGTACAATTGAATGGACTTCTTAATTTTCCCTTTTTAAAAGGAAAATGTGTCGCCATCTATCAAAGGCGAATGCAGAATGAAACCTTAGGAGGCAGAATGTAATATTTTTTTAAGGGCAACTTATTATATTATGGGGCTAATATATGGCAAAAAACCGTCCGTTCACGTTCTGTCTCCCCACAAATAGATATTTGCCACGTGTATATTTTTCTCATGTGGATTCTACTATTTCTTTTAGGTTATACTTTTTTAATTAAAAATTTAATACATGTCATTCTCTTATTTGTGGAAGAGAGAAGGGGAGATCAAATGAGGACAGAGAATTCCCCTCAACTTCTCGGTTTCAAAGTAAAATAGGAGGGGTTGATTTTTTTTCCTTTTCTTTTTAACAGAACCAAGTTTCAAGCAGTGGTTGCACTATCAACCTCCACGTGGCAGCAAATCTTCTTGAACTTAAAAATTAAGTTTTGAAGCTCAAGTCTTCATATTAATTTTTTTTTATATAACAAAATTCATATTAAATTATTGCTAACAAATACTTCACGTGCTTCTAATAAGATTTCAAAGTAATACTCGAAGTAAAATGAATAAGAAATATAGAGATAATTTTAAATTTTTATTCATTTTCTGGTCACGTTTACAATGAAACTTAAGTCCTATTTATAAAGTTTAAGACACGAATATTGAAAACACAAAATAATAAAATTAATTAATTAATTATTTTCGTAAAGACTAATGGATATTCACAATATTAATTTCACGAATGTGGGCAACTAAAATGTGTCATATTCAGAAAATGCATTTAGCGGAGATATGTATGTTAAGCATACGAGAATGGATAGAGTAAAGAATGAGATTATTCAGAAAAAGATAGGTGTGGCACATATTGAAGACAATATGAGAGGGAACCGTTTGCGTTGGTTGGGCACATTAAAAGAATGTCAAGTGATGCTCCAATTAGGAGGATTGAAGTATTATGTAATATTGAGGGTGTAAGAGGTAGAGGAAAACCGATGGAGACTTGAACGGAAGTGATAAAAGGGTATATGAATTTGCTAGAATTAGATGAGAATTGTGTTTGAGATTGAAAGAAAGGGAGAGAATACATACATTTGGATGACCTTACGTGATTCTTTATTTGGTAATTTGCTGGTATTAAGGCTTGGTTGTTGGGGTTGATGGGGTTATGTGCATGTTTTGAAACATCCCCATGCAATGCACAACACACAAAACAGTGCACCATGCCATATAAAACCAAACCACACAAATCTAACTTCAATTCTTTTTTTTTGTCAACAATTACCAGAGAGAATCTCTCTTTTTGTAAAAAAAAATCCCCTAGATTAGGCAGGACAAATATTTCAATTCCAATTCAATATTTTTTTACATTTTTGGTGGGATTTTTTTAAAACAAGAGGCTCTTTCTTCTTCTTATGTTAGGAATTCATAATCAAATCAAGACTTATAATTTGTATATAAAAAAAAACAAAAAAAAACTGCTCTGTTTTTCCTCCTCAGACCCCACAATCCAAACCACATGTCCTCTTTTTTTGCCCAATTTAAATTATTCCTGTATTTGATGATTTCTTGTTGATTGGGTCATCCCAATCTTGAGCAATTTGTTTGGGGAACCTTTTTCTTGGAGATAGATAACAAAAAATGACAACTTTTTTCTTAGGTTTGTAGGGTTTGTCAATTTAATTGGTCCTAAGTTTTATTTTTTGAGAAACCCTTTTGCTGACATTGTTAATATTTGATTTGGGGATGCCCCATTTGTCAATAATTGGCTGCGACTAGCCTTTTTTTGTTCTTTGTAAAATTCTGTTTCTCTGAGGACTTTTTACAAACAGTTGGTCTGTCCTCTGATATTGTCTCTGAATAATGGGTTGTATCCATGGAAAGTGTTGCAGGAAATATGTTCCGTGGAATGGTGGTGAGTGTTGCAGAAAATATGTTCCGTGTAATGGTGGTGAGTGGTGCAGAAAATATGATCCGTGCAAAGGTGGTGAGTGTTGCAGGAAATATGTTCCGTGCAAAGGTGGTGAGAAGAAGAAGAAGGAAAATTTGGGTAAAAACGATGGTCATGGAACGGCCGAAGACAAGGCTTTAGGCATTGTTCATGTGCCATCACATAACTACAGGTTAGAGTATTCTGTGTTTACACAACGTGGGTACTATCCTGAAACTCCTGACAAGGACAATCAAGATAGTTATTGTGTGAAAACTCAAATTAAGGGTAATCCTAATGTGCATTTTTTTGGTGTGTTTGATGGGCATGGACAATATGGTACTCAGTGTTCGGAGTTTGTTAAAGATAGACTTGTTCAGATTTTATCAGATGATGCTGAATTGGTAGATAATCCTATTAAGGTATATAATACTGCCTTCTTAGCAACAAATGATGAGCTTCATAATAGTGAAATTGAGGATTCAATGAGTGGAACCACCGGTATAACGGCTCTTGTTATAGGGGACATGTTATATGTGGCTAATGTGGGTGATTCGAGGGCGGTGTTGGCTATTAAGGATGGGAATAAAATTGTGGCTGAGGACTTGTCTTTTGATCAGACACCATTTAGGAAAGATGAATGCGAAAGAGTAAAGCTTTGTGGAGCTAGAGTTTTAAGTGTTGATCAAGTGGAAGGAATTAAAGATCCTGATATTCAGACATGGGGAGATGAAGAGACTGAAGGTGGTGATCCACCAAGGTTGTGGGTTCAAGATGGCATGTACCCTGGGACTGCATTTACGCGTAGTGTTGGGGATAGTATAGCTGAGAGCATTGGCGTGGTTTCTGTTCCGGAGGTTGCAGAAGTTCACCTTACGTCTAGTCATCAATTCTTTGTCATTGCTAGCGACGGGGTTTTTGAGTTCCTCTCAAGCCAAAAAGTGATAGATATGGTATGCACAATTTTAAAAAAGCAATATACGAAATCACGTTAATTTTGCATTTAGAATTAGAGTAGGGATATCTTAACCTTTTTTTTTATCATTAGGTTTATCTTAGCTTTTACTTGATAATGCCTAATAATTTGATTGACTCAACGTGAAAATAAATGTGTGGACATTTGACAAATATACTAGCTTGTTTCTCCTGAATGCCATAAACCTCCATATCTGCTGCCACTTTTGCCTTGGAAATTGTTGAAATTTTGTAATAGTTCTTCTTGTATTTTATGCTCTCTTTGCACTTACCTGAATGCATGCTATCTTAAGTGAACTTGGCATACTCTCTTTTCTTCGGTACCTTTTGTCTTTTGGTGATTCGCAAAGTTTAGAAGCTTAACCAAAGAATTTGCACATTTCCATTTGAAACTTTTAGCATATTTGCATACTTTATAGATGAAGTGAGAATTGGTTCTATTGTTACAGAGGCGGCTTGATGTATTGGATGCTTTTCCATTTCAAAAGTTCTTGTATATTCTAATTTGAAATATTCCAGCAGTGAATTTGGTGAAAAACGCCTATTATTTTCTTATTCTGACAACAAACCTTTTGCATTACTTCTTTAGGTAAGTCAATGCAAAGATCCTACGGATGCAGGTTCTGCCATTGCTTCAGAAGCCTACAAACTATGGCTAGAGCACGAAAACAGGACAGATGACATAACAATCATCATTGTACACATAAAAGATTTATCCAATGTATGAACATTTATAAGTTCCTTGATTCTTCATTTGCTTCCATCCTAAAGTTTTCTTGTATTGAAGTAGATGCAGTAATTGTTTTTACTGAGATCGTGATAGTTTGGGTATTTGGTTTTGATGTTTCCCACTGCAGACTTATTGGTTTCTATGTCTAGGATATCTATGTGCTTCCCCCTTCCATGATCGGAGAGATTGCAACTTTATATGTTTTGATTAATGCTTTCTAAACATTGTTTTGGCTCCTTCCCCTAAAGAAATAGAGAGAAATGAAGACCCTGGATCAGAAAAGGAAATATCAGAGTTTTGACATCTGGAAACTATCCTATAATGTGTTAATGCTTTTTCCTTCTCTTTCTCTGCAGTGCAGAGAATAATCTGATCGACCCTCCTAATTTTCAGCTTCTATTATAGCTGTGATGTTTCTTCCTAGTGTTTTAGTCGAAATTAGAAAATGAACAAGGTATGATTTTTGGCTAATGAATCCTTCAAACTGGAATAGTTTACCGTCGTCAATGATGAAAGCAGCCAAGGAAGTTCAAGGCTTGAAGCTTTGAGGAGAAAGAATGGAACCTCTGGCAATCAGTCTGGCATCTTTTTCGCTCCATCTCTATCATCAGAAGTTTACCATTCAATGAGAATTGAATCATCTGGACGGCATTTCTCCCGCACCTTACACTGACAGATCAGCTTAGCCTTCTGAATGGTAAGTCTTATGTCTCTGCGCCCTTTTTGTTTTATTTTCACACACCTTTCGGCTTTCTCCATAACATTTTTTCTCTTGCTTTCTTACAGCTTAACACCCTCGTTATTTTAGTAAACTCTAGGAAAGGAGAAATACCAGAGTTTTTTCGTTCTTTATTTTTTCCTCTTACTTTAAATTGATTGTTTGAAATGACTTGTCATTTTCTCTTTATTTCCTTTGTATGGTCATGTCTAAGAAATTTCTATAAGTAGCACAACAGTCTCTACCCTAGGAGATACTAATTTGCATCTCTACTTTATACTTATTGCTTATTTGAACTTGTAAGATATGATGGTGCGAGAGAGCAAATGTTCTTTTGGCGACGTTATGTATGTATCTACACCTGATGTGTGTTTTGATTTCACTGCCAAAGATTTTACAAACTCATTTTCCTACTTTTCATTTTTTGGAATGGTGTTATATACTTGCCGTGCTCATACTTTCATAGAGAAATTTGTGGGAGTGGCACATCAGTCACTCCAGTTGAGATGCTATTTTGCTATTTACTCTACAAAATGTTCATTATTTTTGTTCATCTGGTGATGTTAGAGAGAGAGAGAGAGATTACTACTCTGAGGTCACGGCATTTATATATATATATATATATGTGTGTGTGTGTGTGTGTGTGTGTGTGTGTGTGTGTGTGTGTGTGTCTCACTTTATCGCCAAATGTTTTACCAACATATTTTCTCTTTTTGTACTGGAATTTGTGGCAGATAAATTTACATTCATAGTTAAATCTTGCTGGATGTGCAAGAAGATGTACATGGATTCAGTTGAAGATCTGGGGACCCTTTCAGCATTATTCTTGCTCTCACAATAGATGTGTTTTTTTTCTTCTTCGTGCAATTGCGTGAAAGCCACTAAAAGAAATGTCTGAAGAGCATTCTTTTCTCAAACTATTTTAATTTTACCTGGTGGTGGTATATAACCACTGTTTACTATTTGAGAAGTACTCCCTTCTATCAAACTGCAACATACACTCCATAAGTACCCAAAATCGACACTTAAATTGTGAGCCCCAAATTTTGGAGCAAAGACTTGGGACAAAATACAAGTTGTCAAAACTACAACCACAAGAGCACCCGAATTACTATGAATAATTTATTTCCTTATAATACCCAATCAGCGTTCTCTAGTGACATTGTAAAGGGTCACAAAATTGATAAAGTCATGCAATGAAAGAGCTTATCTGAACGAAAATCATCAGTTACACCTAAGCAAAATATCCGCAAAATCTTTCTCAACTTTTGTGTTTAGAGAGCAAAAACAGATTTCTAAGCAAGTAAAGCAAACTTGGCCAAAGAATTTTGACTGCCTTTGTAATATGACAACAGCAGAGACCTAAAAACACTCGGCATCTTGTTACAAAAAAGCACAAGATAACTGAACTCCGTGTAAAAAGGCTAATAATGGGTGCATTATCACATCTTCGACATACTCGCATGTAACGGTCCCCTTTAGTACTTTTGGACATCATCCTGAAGAGGGCTCATCTTATCCAATATATACACCATTTACATCTATACTTTTGGTGTGGCAGAAACAGGACACTTTCCCAATGTATTCCACAAGATATATTCTCCAGAAGTAACCTATTATATCAACACCAATTCGAAGAAAATTATACATCTGTTAGGGGGGAAATCCAGAACCATATAATCCGCCATATTAAGCAGACAGCTCTTTGTAAAGGAGTATCAGATGATTAGGAATTATAACACTCAGATTTGCAGCTGTGGGAGGGTTTTACCAACTGTTTACATTTCAATTAGAGGCACCTTCTGTTAAAAACCAATCAGTTTCCATCAAATCTGTTAAAAAACAATCAGTTTACTTTTCAAACAGATGAAAATACCTGAGCTGACAACTCCACGGGTGCTTTAACAGCTGGGAAAATGCTTATCTGCAAATTCAACTCATCATTAGATATACAGCTAAGAGATTTGAACTTTCAGTGAATGCAAATGCACCTTAAATTCTGGACTCTATTTTTCCACCCTGTTTACGTGTGTGTAAAGAGGAAGGAGAAGCAAGAAGAAACAAGCAAGGGCAAGTTAATGATTATTTCATGTTTTACTGGTTCAATCTAGAAACACGAATAACTTGAAAAGTAAGAATATACATGTATTATGGACTTACAGATTTAGGATCGATAGACATCCCTGATAATGACATCCCAACCATCTTGAAAGACACCTGCAGACACATAAACCAATACTTAAGTTGTATTTGGAATGGGGGTTTTTAGTTTGAGAATTTTTGTCCAGGGAATAAAAAAAAGTGAATTATTTGTGACAGGAGATATGAGGTCCAAGTGAAAATATTGTGTTGGAAAATGGTGCACAAATGTACCCTTAGTTCTGAAAAGCGAATTAATCCAAGCAATTCTAAAAGTGAACTTACTTTTTGATGAGAAACTAATTCAAGTAGATTACAGGGTAAAATCAACCGAAATACAGTCAATTCTCCATAAATTAATTTTATTCACATTCTTATAAACTTGACAACCATGCTCTAACACATTCTGTTTAACCATAATCTCATTTATATCGGAAAATTAATATTATCAAAAACCAAAAAGCACACCCTCGTTTAGAAAACTTGAACAAATTGTATGATCCAGATGTTAAATGATTACTCTGAAACCAGAGAAATCTTCAGAGCTAAAACAATACCTGTCCTGTTTTTGTCATTACATCTGCTAAATCAGGAATATTACGCAAAAGTATTATCTGTTCCAACTTAACAATGTGCAGATAGAATTATTATTTAACATCCTATTCCTCGCAGCTTTCCTTGAGATTATCAAGTTTATTATGACTTCCGGAGAAAACATCCATATTTAAGAATATATTTGCTTCCTATTGATCTTACTGACTGTGTTTACATGTCATCCCTTCTACGGTGAGTTGACCATAAGGACATAGAAAGCAATCATTAGACTCAATTCTAAGCTAAAAAATATGATATTCTCATTAGTTCCAAAAATTATGTAATTACATCTCTAGGTAGTAATAGGAGAGAACATACTTTTGCATAACTGTAGGCCTGCCAGCAAAACGGTTCCTCCAGATCAACTGCCTGAAGATCCTTGTTCATTTTCTCCATCAGGAAATCCTCCACGTTTACCATGTTGTTAGCTGACTCTGTTTCAAAATCACTATCCTCATCATCCACACTTCCATGTACTGACCCAGAAGGTAATCTTTGAGTTTGCCATGGAGAAAATTTGATTGTTCCAGGAAATGTCGCCTCAATGCTCTTCCCAGAAACTCCTCGGCCACTTACTACAATTTTCCATTCAACTGAACTTTCTGTGGTTGAGACTGTTCCAATAGAAGGCGTCCCATCAAAAGAAACCACCCTTCTTGTAGGGAAAGGCATAGTCACCGTACAGAATTCCAATGAAAAAGGCACTTTGTAACCATCCATAAGGTGCAACTTAAACAAAAATGCACCTTCATTTTCAGAAACCATGGAAAGCTGGAAAAACCCCTTTGTTGGAGGTCCAGATCTACAACATGCCTGGTAACGCATCAAGACAAAGTTTCCCAGTGGTGGTGAAAACGTTATAGCCTGCTTATCTCCACTGTGCTCTGGAACTTGTGCACAGGGATGGAAAGATAATAAATCGATGTGTGCAGACTCCAACCTTGACAAAGGGAAAGACACATCGGGAAGTCCTTCCAATTCTGCTCGACAATTAACTTGACCTGAAATTGATACTAAATCAGGAATCTCGTCTCGGTCATACATTGCAGCGTGGACAGTCTCATAAACTGTAAACAGAATCCTCTGCTTCCCCCGGTAAAGATAAGGCTTCCATGCTGGTTGTTTGCTGTCTGCAGGAGGCATGTCAGCTGACAAGAAACCATTTGTCTTAATAGCAGAGATATTGGAATAGCTGATATCCAATGGAGTACCTTTTCAGAGAATACAGAGCCATAAGAAATAATAAATTCTTAAGTAAAACATCATGGTGGCAGAAAAGTATGAAAACTTCTGAGATGAAAAATACCATAATAAAGATTACCAACCAAAGGGCATTGCACTGCTAATAAAAGATCGAAGCGCATCTTTGTCCAGGGGCCTTGAGCCATTTTTTGGAGCATCAGACCCCACAGTTCCACCTACAGCAGTGCCGGAGGTGGAAGATGCAACAACTGGTGCTGCCATCGGCTTTGCTCTAGCTGAAATCCCTATGCTACCAGTGAGGGAATCCAACAACCCTCCAACATAAGGAGATGCACTAATAACTACTTCAGGTTCCGTTACATCGCCTGTCACAATGTCCCCTATCACGTGAGTCACCATAAAAGCCCTATCATAAAAAAATAAAAAAATAAAAACCAGTTAAGGATACATTTTAAGACCATCACAAGAAAAAAAGAGGTAAGATTGTTGAAGGACAGAACCCAAGAAATAAGCTGAAAAGACAAATAAATAAAGATTTGCAAAAATCTCTCAAGTGGAAACCTCCACATTTCATTAGCACCGTGATCTACATAGAGATTCCACTACTTCATCAGGATTCATGTATACTCTGACAAACTCTAATAATCATTTTAACCTCAATCCCCTTAAAAGATAAAATAAGAAATATGAGAATAGTATCTTACAAGAGATTCTTCATTAAAAGAAAAAAGCCACATTCAGATAATACCACTATAGCTAAGCAAGGACTCCAAGCTCAGGTTACCGAGACTAGGTATTCTGGCAAATTGAAGTAAACGTAACAAGAAATGGAAAGAAAATACTATACAGAAACAGAGCTATCTACAGGAACAAAACCAAAGAGGAAAAAATAGAAGAATTACCAATTTCGACTACTTTTCCAATTACCAACATTAGTCTTCAATGTAGAAAAAGACTGGGAATCAAGAGAAGGGACAAGGAACATGATGATATTTTTTATTTCTGTTTCTCTTGACAGGTAACATCGCTTATAACTTACCATACCCTGTTATGGATGGAAGATCAAGCAAGAGGGCAGATAAACTCTCATCCATGCCAACAGCGCTTCCACAGTCTGGTCGTTTAAGCATCCTAGCATACGTCTTTAGATGATGCGGTTCAACCAAAGGTAATGCAAGAATACAATAAGGGCCCTTTATGTGTAAAACTAGAGGCCATAAAAGGTAACTGGGTCCTTCCTCTTCTTTATTGATACATAGACTTATTACATGACGTGTGATTGGATCATCAACCCAGGAATCTGATCCTTGAACAGATAGAGCTCTGCGTATGCCATGTCCACGGAGAGAACCCTCCCTGCGACACAAGATGCAACTTGTAAACTAGTTTGATAGATTTCAATCATGCAGAAATGCACTTAGAGAAGGACAATTGTGGAAATGACAGTCGTTAGAAGCATTTTCTAATTGATAGACTAACAGACAGACAGAAATAAACCAGAAAGACTAATAAAATTTAACCAACAAATAAATTACCGATTTGTAAAAGAAAAAAAGAAAAAAAAAATCTATCAAAATTGAAACAATAAACACACTCCATATTAAGACATCTTATGTATGAATCATATCACAACTCAAAGATGCACAAGACAACAATTTTCTCTCAATAAAGAATTCAAGAAGATTGGACAAAAAACCAAGTGCATCCATTCCTTGGACAGAGAATCAAATTTGCAAGAACATGAAGCTTTCAATACAACAAATTTACGCAAGTACAAGAAAACAATGGAATTAGGTTTTAAATTCTTAAAAAGTGTCCAATAGGTCGCTGGCAGGTCCAAAATGATATGTGCACCAACTCCTTTACATATAAAGATAAGATTGTACACACCTAGCCGTTCCAAACCTAATTGCATATAAACACCAAGAACAGCATAGACTAAATGATGCTGGAAATCATGCTTATTTAAATAAAAAATAAAAAATTGCCTGCGTCAAAGCACTTAACATTTATCTAAGATTGAAAAACAGCCTACTTCGTTATAACTGAAAACCAAGCTAATCTCATTGCATATTCATTTCTTAAATCGCAAATTAAACAGATAATACAAAACAAAGAAGGTCAAGGTGAACTACTTATATTATTTAAGGAGGAAAAAAAACTTAAATAACAAACAACGGACCTCTTTTGGAGGTCAACGAAAGCAGCAGCAAACTCAGAGTCAGTTGGAAGGTAAGACACGACAGATTGCTCAACGGAAACATCGGAAGCAGCTGAGCTCCGGTTCTCTTTCTCACACGCCGCTCGCCACCGCTTCTCCACCACCGGAAACCTCCTGCGAAATTGATAAATTAACAAATTAAACGGAATTTCAACAGAAAACACAAGATTGGAACCAAAATATCAGTTAAAATACTTAAATAATCCAGAGTTGCTGATGAGAATGAATAGGAACCTGGAGAAGAGGACGGAATCAGGATTGTTGAGGATCCAAAGAGCTCTGATACTGCAACCACTCGCCATTGGTTGTTTTATGCGTCTCTGCTGAGAGGGGAGTTGTTGATATCCTGGATATGTCGGGGCCTAATAATGGAAGCTCAGAAAAGAAGAACCAAAAGATACGATGTCGTTTAGAAGAGACAGGGTCACAGGGTGCTTACCAGTTGCCACTTCGGGTATTAACTAAAAATTGCATTTTATGCCCTTTCATCTTCAAGAATTTATTCATTCTCTAAATTACAATGATTGGTCTTGATTTATTAGTTATTGAGATATATACACATATGATGAACATATATTTTTTTATTTTTTGAGGGAAATATGATGAACAGATATAATCATCAGTGAATTTTTTATGCCAAATTTTGAGCATTTCCCGCCAAAAGTGAAACTAAACATTGTCCAAGTACACCCTTTAGGAGGAGGGGGTAAATTAGGAAAGAAAATGTGGAGGTTGTGTGTTGATCATCTTGTGTATTTTGGTCTATGGAAAATTCAATACCGTCTGATTGTAGGACTGACTCCACACTCCTCTCACATGGAGACACAACTCAATTCATATGAGAGGGCAATGAACCAGTCCCGCAATAACTGTTCTAAGAATGAGTTACCCAATTTTTGATAGGCATGTTTGACAGATTGATGAGTTTTATACAATATGATGAGGATTCGGAGTATCTTCTTACTATCTCGTTACTTTTATTAATCAAAATATCAATATTACTTCTTTAAATATAACTCATATACTGCTAATTATATTCAAGAAACTAATATAATTTTAAGTCATACTAATACAAATGCCAACACCTGAATATAATTTTAGCCATGCAAATGAAGAAAGAAGCAAGAATTGTTTATTTGGAAGTATCATTACAATTATAACTAAAACCTAAGAAAGCCAGTAAGAACCGAGTTCTCATAGATTTACATTATCCACAAGGATTTCAGTAATATTACTACGACTTGTAGTGCAATAGGTTCTTAAAGTAAACTGTAACGATGATGTCCATTGTTCTAGTTGTTCCCCTGCCTCAACATCCGTAGGATTGTTAGGAACAAGTTGAGGATATCGAGGTAAAGATTGACTGATGCCCAGATATACTCATCATATGTAAAGCGCTTGATCAAGTTCTCGGTGTCATAAATGATATAACCTGAAAAGATTATGGCTCCAAAAGCACTGAGGATTGCAGTAGAGGTTGATCCAAGAGGGAAGACCATCTGCAAAACAGTACACGAAGTGGTCAATCTCGAATGACAGCAAAATGTATGACTATCGGTAATTATTATAATCAATAAACGAAAGAATAAAAACTGCTGGTCCTAGGTTGAGCAGGCAATGTGAATCTGCTACCAGTATAGGGAGGTGGAAAAGGGAAAAAAAGGAAAAGAATGGTTTCACAGATGGAGAGAGAGCAGACCTGCATAAAGCTTGTTAAGAGGAGTACGATGAGGCTAGTGAACAGGATTGGCCCAAGGAAACTGAAATCCTTTCCCTTCTTGCTAGCCCAGAAGGTATACCCAGTGAGGCCTGAAACTACTGCTGATGTCAAGATCAAAGCTTCCAGCACAATTCTCCCTGTAAAAGTCCAAGGAAAGAAAGGACATCAAATAGTAGTTCTGGGAAGGTATTATACAAAAAGATAGAACCAGAAATCAATGTTGAATTGAACAGCACCCTAAACAACGAACTCAAGTTACATACCTTCAGTTTGGGCACAGGTTACTCCAACAGTCAGACTCAGTGAAGCAGTAAACAGCCCAAGGAACACAAAGTTCAGCGGATGCCTCTGCTGATACACGTGCAAGGGCCACAAAACTGCGAAAGATTTACCACAGAAACAGAAAGATAATCAAAAGTCATAACTACTATACTAAACTCATTTCCAGGAAAAAATTGATGACTGGGTCTTTGTATGGGTAAATACTCTAATGAGTTTTGAATAATGCTTTTCAAAACTTTGAGCATTAGATATATAGATGTGAAAAACCTCTCGAAAGAAAAAGATCGAACAGGGGTGTACAGAATTCCATGCAGCCTATCAAACGGATCAATAGCTGGAAAGATGCAAACAAACTTCATCTCGTTTGTTCCAAGATGTAATGCATCATAACCAGAAGTTGACTTTACAATAGAAAAGACTCAAGAAAGCATCAAAATCACCAAAACCCTAATTAGATTACCCATTTCTTATCCCAAAAAATTCCCCAAATCAAACAAAGAATGATCACTAAAAAGAACAATTATAGAATTTCAAACAAATAAATTTTTCCCAATAAAGATCCAAACTTTATGTTGTGGATTTCCAGAACCCTAATCAAAATCCCAATTTCTCATTCTAAAATTCCCCAAATCAAACCAATAATGATCACCAAAACAAAAATTACAGTTATTTCCAATGATCCGAGCTTTATGATGTGGATTTCCAGAACCCTAATCAAATTACCCATTTCTCAACCTAAAATTCCCCAAATCAAACAAATAATGATCACCCCAAAAAAAAATTATTAGTTATTTCCAATAAAGATCCGAACTTTATGTTCTGAATTTACTAGTAGATCGAAGGAAAGAAAAACGCGTAAAGATCTTTTTTTACTTACGGATGAAGGGCAAGAAGCAGAGGAAGAGGAGAAGGGCGGAATTTCCTCTGAGGAGTTGATTGAGGGGATCGTAAAGGACGATTAAGGCGGAGACGGCGGTGGTAAGGAGGATCTGAGCGGAGAGGATGCCGTAGACTTTGCGAATGAAACCCCATCGAAGCTGATTCTCACCTAATCCAATTCCTGGGTACAACAAATTGCCTTGTTCTATATCACCATGAACGTAATCTTCCTTGTTCTTCGCCGAGTACATTTCCATTTTTTTCTCTCTAAAAAAAAGGATTTCTGTAGACGAAGCTTCTTTGCAAATGGGTTGCAACTGCAGAGTTTTATATGGGGTGTCGGTAGTAGTAGTCTCTTGTTCGGGACTTGACCCGAGGGCTCTTTGGGTATTTTAGAAGGATTTTCTTTATAAAAAAAAATCAGTATTTTTTTACGTAAAAAATATGTACTTTTTAATATAAAAATATTGAAATGTGAAATTGAATTAAGGTTAGGGATGGAAATTACCGGCCTAAATTGGGCCCGCTGGCCCCGCTCTGGTGAAAAATTCTGATATAGACCTGGCCTACAAGTGGGGACATAGACCACTTGGTCCACAATCACCCACATCCACTCTTTTGATTAAAAAACAATAAAAACGCCTCAAACAATGCACTGCAAGTGGGTGAATATTTTTTATTATTTTAATCAAAACTGATGATGCATTTGAATGTGACTAAGTGGCCTATGCCCCTCACTCAGAGGCTCTGGTCCCACGATAGTAATTGATCCGCTCTGGTTGGGACGGAGAATTCCTGGTTGATAAGGCAGGAATAGGCCGAGGCGAGGACGTGTGGTATTATGTTTCAGTTCTCGCCCTTCCTAGTCTCATTATAAAAATAATTTTTTTAAAATTCTTTATTAATTTTAAAAAAAATAAAATAAAAATATTATCTCAAAAAAATTTAGTTAAAAAATATTACTAAATAGGGGTTGGGAGGGGATCCTACTTATTCCCTCTAACGGGGCCGAGGATGAGAATGAAAATGCAAGAACAATGGCGGGACCAAATTACTATTTTTAAATTATCAAAATATGAGTTAATTAATTTGTATACCTATAAGAAGATATAGCTGAAGCTGACCTATATAAAATATGCCTAAGGGATTGAATAGTTTGCCAAGAAACCCTTTTTTTCTTAGTTAAGAAGTGTCCGTACTAACTGCAGGATTAATCTCGTTTAGAGTGCGAGATTAAAAAAATATATCCCTCTCAACTAAGTTTGTTCTATTTACAATAATCGACGATTAATCAAACTATCAACCACTTGCTTGAAGGAAGAGAGTTTTTACCACTGGCCCTAACATAAGTTAGTTGACAAAAAACTATAACATGTTAGTTTTGTCCTACCTTTGGAAACAAGGCTAGGGCCAAAGTACATGTCAAAAACACCTCATAATCATGCACTCCAAGTCAATGATTTTAAGTCCACTTTACCTTTTTGCAATCTTGAATGGTTGCAACTTTGTTAAATAATACACCTGTTTTCAAGGAAGCTGGTGGAGGTCAAGTTAACACCCCCCCCCCAAAAACACAACGCATAGGATGAAGGATAACATGTGGAAGCAACCTTGTGCACTGCGTACGACTTTTTTATCCCCTTCATTCTTTTCACAAATCCAAAACCAGAGTGATTTCTACTGGAGATTGGAACATTTAAGAGAAACAATAAATTCAAGGAAAAGTGGCTCCATGAAAACACAGCTTTCACATATCATTATTTCTTCAACAAAATTTCAGATTGAACTGAACTATGATACAAAGTAAGTTTTACATTGAAGTACAAAAAAAAATGATCTAGAACGTAAGGAATAACCCAGGAAAAATGGATATCCTAGCATTTGCAGTAGAAGTACTATAAAGCTGTTAATCCATTAGATGATACCCTGTATATGTTTCTCAGTATGATTGTAGTCATCTCTACAAAGCATGTTCACCAAAGAAATGAAAATGCATTCACTGATAACATAACCTACCTTAGCCATATAGTTTACGAGAAACAAGGCATCATCTAACTTATCTGCTCCAGAAAGACTTCGAATCAGTTTCTCGAAAGTTTCTTTCCTTGGTCTAAGCCTACTCTCAAGCATGTTAGCAAACCACTCCATCCCCTCAACAAGAGACCCTTCCTCGATCAGTCCAACAATAATTGCATCATGAGTACCGATGGCAGGTTCCACACCCCTATCTTGCATATCTTTCCATATCAATATTCCCTCTTGAACATGACCGACTTCACAAAGTTTCTTAATTAATGCGATATATGAGGCACTTGATGGCTGCAAACCCTCCTTTAAAAGTTCATACAAAATGTTTGTAGCCTCAGTTATCTTCCCTACCGTGCAAAATCCCCGAATCAGAGAATTGTATGTGATGACATCACGAGCAACGTTCTTTTCACCCATTTGTTTAAATAAATCATAGGCCACTTCTACTTTTCCATTTGCAGAAAGACCATTTATCATATTATTGTAACTTACTGTCGTTTCCCCATAACCTCTTTCACACATTTCCTGATAAAGACTCTCAGCTTCAATGCAATCACCAACCTTAAAATATCCATAAATAAGGGAATTGTAGGTGTGGTCATTGGGTATAATACCCTTCTGGATCATCTCAATCCACAACTTCTGAGCATCTCCAAGCCATTTCATTTTACAAAGGCCATGAATAATTGTAGTATACATGACCCTGTCTACAGAGTACCCTCTATCTTTGAGATCATTAAAAATCCGAAAACCTTCATGTTTCATGTTTCTCTTGCATAATCCATTAATAACCTCCTGATAAGTATACGTATCTGGAGAACAATTCTTAGCAATCATGGTGTGAAGAAGATCAGACATTCTCAAATAATTCCCTTTCCTAGCAAACCTGCATACTAATTTGTTAAAAGCAACATTAGTGGGGACATGTCCAGCCTCCAACACTTGTCTAAGGAGTTCATAACCTTTCAAAGGGTTGTCATCCATACAAAAAGCTTGGATCAAGTAGCCCATTGTATCCACGTCTCCAACAACACCATTTTCCATCATATCATTATACAACTTCCACACAACGTCGGTTCTTCTGGCTCGAAGCGACCCCAACATAGCAGAATTCCATGTTTTCAGTGCTGAACAATACTTCACCCTCTTCAAATGATCGAGCAAATCTATAGCTTCATTGATCAGCCCACTTTGACAAAGACACTCTAGGTAAGGCTCCAATAAACTAGGCTCCGGCATAAATTTCGTAACTTCAAGAAAACTTTTTGCAGCAATTGCAGCCTTAGCTTCGACGAGCGCACTAAAAATCACATTACAAGAAACTTGATCCGGCAAGAACCCACTTTGAGAGCTAATCCAGTAATAAAACCTAAGGGATAAAAAAATATTCTTTTGTTGATTGAACACTTCACAATAAAAAACATGATCAACAAAATTCACATTGGGGAAATCTGATAAAAGCCTCTCTTCCCATCTCGGCCGAGTCCGGATAACCAGTGATACATCTTTAGCTATCTCTCTGAAACTCTGGGACATAAATTGATTTGGGTTTTTCTTAACTACTTCATTTCCACTCTTACCATCATTACTACTATTACTCAAGCTTCGATTTCGGATAGGGTTTTGAAATAGGGATTTAGGGTTCTGGCGGAGAAAAAATGAAGGGGTTCTTGTCATAATGCCATTCAGCAAAATCTCTATTGATTTTTCATCTACTAATATACAATTATACTATAAAGGTTCGATTTTTGAATCAAATATTGAGCTGAAAGAACAGAAATGCAATTAACAAGAACAGATTAAAGAATATTATTCAATTCTGAATAATTTCAAAATCTGCAAAATAAATTAGATCGAACGCTTACAGCTGTGGAAGTGCAAGAAATTGGAGATTTCGTGAAAAAAATGGAGTCCCAGTTATTGAAAAAGGGATTTGAATTTAATAGAGCTGAAAAGTTGCGGCAGAGAGATCAGAGGCTGGAGAGTTCTTGAGAGGGAGGACAGGGTTAGGGCTGCTTTGCGAGTTTAGGGGAGAAAATAAAAGGAGAGAAATATTAATCTCTCCATTCCCAAATCTATAATTTACTCCCTCCGTTCCCAATTATCTGTCACTTTCAAAAATCAAGAGAGTATTAAATGTATCTTTTTCAAAAATACCCCTATCTTTCTTTAATTTGGTCAACTACTAATTTTAATTATTCCAATGTAAATGTATTTTCCCATGTTAACACTACTCCATTCAAGAGATTGAATTAATTACATGTGTTCTACTAATTTGCAATATAAACTCATTTGCTCCTCATTTTAAATTTCATTTCGATTATTCTACTCCAAAAGAGAATGATGAAAGAAATAGATCCCAAACTTTTTTATTTCAATTCTTTGTCAGCAAAGAAAATGATTTCAGTAGCCTGAGAAGCCATGGATTTATTGTAGAAGGAATGATTTAAATTTTTTGACAAACCAAAATGATTATAGTGCATACTTATAGAATGAATAAGAGCAATAACTATTCGTAGTAAATTGTGCTGATCATGGAATACTTCACTTTTTGTCTTTGGAATAAATTTTTAGGTTAGTATTAATTGAGGGTAAAAATGTCTACTTATCCTTACATTTATATATCTCAATCAATTTATTAATCCGGGTGCACTGTCTTAAAGCGACAGATAATTGGGAACGGAGGGAGTATAAAGTTATGTCAAATTGAGGTAAAAGTTTCATGATGTGACATGTGTCATATCATGAGACGTGATCCAATCATAAGCTTCCATTTGACAACTTTGTCATTAATTTTTTTTTTTTAAATAGTACTTCAATAGCTATAATCTTTATCTTCATTCTAAAGTTACTACGAAAATAAATAGTTTAGATATAATCTTCATCTTCATTCTAACGTTTTTTTTTGCTAAATAAAAAATTATCAATTAATCATAAAATAGCCGAAGTCATTACAATCAAAAGATAAAAAGAAAATAAAAGTTATACAATGGTGGAGACCACCATGATAACAGATAAAAGTCCACACCCCGTACTAGGTAAACAATACAAACAGTAGAAAAAATAAATACATAATAAAAAATTTCGCACTATCTTCTCCAAAATCCTTGAACAGCAATAGCAAGCTCAGTTTCAATACTTTTCTTAGAAATCAACAATCTACGAGACCATGGACGTATCAACCGTCCCATAGATTGTCTCGAAAATATGAAGAAAACTGAGGAAGGACCCACAACAACTCCGGGTTTAGAGGGAAACTCTAGATCTGGAAAGGATCTGAAGTAGATCTTGCATCTGAGTTTTGAATCTTGAATCAGAATATCTTGAAAAAAATTCCACCATGATTTACGGCAAAATGAGGGGATGAAGACACCAAAGTGGAAGAAAGATGACTAGATATAACCAATAATGGTTGGATCTTCATTCTAAAGTTACATATTTATGGTTATAGAAAAAGTATGTAACATAAATGAATTGAATTTAAATGAAGAAGTTGAATATTTTTTTTAATGAAAAAGTTGAATGGTTTTTTTTTTTAATGAAGAAGTTCATTGGTTCTTTTTAAATGAAAATGTTGAATAGGTTTTTTTAAATAAAGAAGTTCAATGGTTTTTTTTAAATAAAGAAGTTCAATAATTTTCTTTTTTAATGAAGTAGATTTAATGTATATATGAATTCTAAAAGTCTTCTATCATAAAATAGATTTAATATTCTAAAAATTAACATGTATATAGGAATTTTAAAAGGTTATGTAACATAAATGAATTGAATTTAAATGAAGAAGTTCAATGGGTTTTTTCAATGAATAAGTTGAATGGTTTTTAATGAAGAAGTTCATTAGTTCTTTTTAAATTAAGAAGTTGAATGAGGATTTTTAAATAAAGAAGTTCAATGGATTTTTTTTTAAAAAATGAAGAAGTTCAATAGTTTTCTTTTTTAATGGAGTGGATTTAATGTATATAGGAATTCTAAAAGTCTTCCATCATAAAGTAGATTTAATATTCTAAGAAAATAACATGTATATATGAATTCTAAAAGGCTTACATAAAAAAATATGCATAATGAATTTTTGGATTCTTATTAATGCATATAGAAATTATAAAAGGCTTGCATTAAGAAGTAAATTTAATGTTACAAGAAAAAGCGGAATTCTTATTTATGTATATAGGAATTTTAAAAGTCTTACATCATAAGGAATTTTAAAAGTCTTGCATCATAAATTAGATTTAATATTTCAAGAAAATAAACGACTATATAAACCAAAATTAGCCATGCATTCTCTCACAATAAAAACAAAAAATACCATCAAAACAAACATTATGAGGAAATCAAGAATTCAGTATGTGAATCTCAATGAACTTGGAAAAGGAAAACAAGTAAAAAGAATATTATTTCGAGTAACCAGATTATGAAACACTTTCAATGCCCAGAAACCTGACGATTTAATGAGTGTTGATTCTTTGATTTTGGATGAAAGGTAAGATTCATTCTAATTTATTTTGTTGTAATTGTGATTATTCATTAGAAATACAACCGCACATCGCGCAGGGTATGAAACCTAGTAATGTTAATATTTTGAGACTTTAAATATTTCAATTCCCAAGATATAGTTAATGAGGATATATTAGTTTTTTGGTTTTCAATTTTATTATTTTTATAAATTTCTTAATTCATGTGAAATACTCAAATGTTAACCTTAAGAGATGAAGGGAGTAAGTTATAAAAGACCGGAAAGATAATAGAATTTGGGATTTACTGGCTACAAATCTTGTTTGGGAGTTTAAAAGAAGAAAATGAGAGATTTTAATTGTCGTTTTTTAAATAAAATATTATTAACTTAAAATTTATTATTTTGAGTCGGCAGTAATAGTCTTCCTTGACTTTCTTTTTCGCTCTTGATTAGGGTTGTAAACGAGTTCTAGCAAATCGAGTATCAGAATTTCGAGTTCGTTCATTTTCAATTCGAGTCTTTAAATTTTGTTTGAATTTGTTCGTTTATGTGTTTGAAATGTTTGCGAAAAGTTTGCAGTTCGACTCGGTTATGGTATTTGAACTATAATTTGTTCATCTAAATATTGTTCGAGATCGAGTTCAACTGGAATTTGTATATGTTCGAGTTTGTTTGTTTTCAATTTGAGTTAAATTTTGTTCGAACTCGTTCGACTCATTTATGGTGTTTGAATTTCGAATTGTTCATCTAAATCTTGTGTGAGATCGAGTTCGTTTAACTAATTCCTTCTCTAATTTCTTTATTAAAAATAAAATTTAGTATATTTTAGAATAATGAATAGAATTTGAATATAACATATTTTATTGTTCTCGAACAAACTTGAAAGTCCGTGAATAATGTCGTGTTCATTCCTTTATCAAATGAGCATAAATTTGAGCGAGATTCGTATACAAAAGGAAAATTTGCGTCCTGGGTCCAAAAACAATTTATAATTTTGAAGAATGGTCCAAAAACTATGTTTTTACAAAACTCCATCCAAAAACAATTTACATTTGGTGGACTTCATCCTTCCGTCAAAAAAAGACCCAGTCAAATTCAAATTTCAAGTTAGTCAACCTTTAAAACAATGGGGACTTTTTAGGTATTTTCAATTAAACCCATTTCTAAGTACCCGACCCATCTTCTTAACCCAACCCATCACCTCCACAACCTCCTTTGCTTTGTCCGGCGAAATAGCCTTTTTTGGCACCGAAGAAAGCACAAGAATCTGCCAGAAAACGCAATCTTTACGAACCTTTACACTGAAATCCAATGATATGCATTTGTTCACAGTTAAAAGGCGAAGCTTTTTGTAAAGTTTGAGCTTCAAACTCATCACCAATAAACCAGAAATCGCAAAAGAAGCAAGAACATAATTGCTGCCAGAAATCAGTCACAAATACATAGTTTTTCAACGAAAAGCCCAGTCTTTTAAGACCATTACACTGAAATCCAATAAAAAGCACTTGTTCACAGTTAAAAGATGAAGCTATTTGTAAAGTTTGAGCTTCAAACTCACCACCAATAAACCAGAAATCGCAAAAGAAGCAAGAACAGAGTTGCTGCGAGAAACCCCCATTTCAGTCCAAAAATTATAATTTAGGAAGCTTACCAGCCAAGAACCCCAAATTCGGCCATAGAAGACCTTTGCATATCTTCCTAAAGAAGACTAATCCAAGAGAAGAGCCTCCAAATCTTCAAGAAAATCTCAAAAATCGCCATATTTTGGAGCAATACCCTTTAGTATACCAAGAACATCAACTAGGAAAAACTCCAAGTTTTTCCTACTTTCTTCAAATCAACCACGAAACCAAGTGTAAATTTGGTTTCAATTGGAACTGGCGGCGGAGGGAGTCGCCGGCGGTGGCGGTGGTTTCTAATAAATTTGGGGTTTATTAAGAAAGATGGTCTTTTAAAATTTTCAATCAAGATTAAAACTTTTTGTTGATAGATTCTTGCTTCAATGGCCACCACCATGTGAAACAAAAAAGAAACTAACTTGGAAATTTTGAATCATAATATGAATAGAGAAGAAGAAAGTGGTAGGTAGGTGGCTGTGGTGGGGCGGGTCTGATCTACTAAAATGGGTGGTATTGGGTCGGGTCGGGAATGAGGAGAGGTGGTTTTTATTAAGAATTTCCAAATATGCCCTTTTTAAATTGTGACGTTGACAATTTCAAATTGTAAAGTAACAATTGACTATGAGTTTTTTGGACAGAAGGACTGAGTGCACCAATCGTAAATTGTTTTTGGATGGAGTTTTGTAAAAACATAGTTTTTGGACCATTCTTCAAAATTATAAATTAGTTTTTGGACGCAGGACGCAAATTTTCCGATACAAAAAGAATGAACTATATTCAAAATGAGCCGAACACACGATCATTCAGTTCGTTTAAACTAGAGTGCAAAATAAACAGAATCCAATTTCAATTCAAGTACATAACCCATTTTATTTAGCATTTTGACAAATGTCAAACATTATGATTATTTATATTTAATCAGACAATCAAGATTAATTGTTCAAGTAAATAGAGTACTGATAAAAAACTCATTCAATAACGAACCACACTAATTTCCATGGAAAATTCTTTTTTATGATCATTCCTATGTAATTTGACTCACATTTAATTCCAAAAAATCAGTCCGACTCCACTTGACTAATTTATTGTGAGTGAGATATGAGACAAATGCATTCCTTCCATTAAAAAAATACCAAAATCACATTCACATATTAGCTTATAACATGGTACAACGAACAACAATAAAGACTTAGTCACAAAAGATTGGAATTAATTGCAAAACTATACCAATTCTTAGAAAATATCTAAACAAACTCTATCATATCACAACTATACAGATTCTTAGATCTGAAGATAAATATACAGATTCTGAGATTATAAGATAACATTACTCTTGAATTCATATTCTTTTTAAATTATTAAATTATCTATAATTAATATTTTATAAGTTAATACCTCTTTAAATAAATAAAAAAATTTCCAAAGCATTATAAATTTATATAGGTCATAATGTAATTAAATATAATTGCAAAAAAATAAAATAAAAACGCGCAAGCAAGACATGAAAAATATTTCTTAGAACCATTACAATGAGTTATGAATCACCTCTCACACAATATTTCAATTAAACTATAGTTTTTGACGCCCGAAGGCGATTGCCCCCGAAGGGGAAGAGGGGAGAATACCCTAGATAGGGAGATTGTAGCATGCCCTAAGCCGGAGAGAGAACTGAGCCTCACAAGGAGGAGAATTTTTTGCTCAACAAGGGGAGATACGGGAATCGACCACGGAAACTCCGTCCCGTGGCTGGGTAGCCTTACCACTTGGGTTACCCGATTCCCATATTTTTAAATTATAGTTAAGAACAACAAATATTCACACAGTTCGAACATAACCTACATATTTTTCATAAAAAAAAAAAAAACATAACCGACATTTTTCAATTAGGAAATGTCTTATGATTATCACTATATATTGACGTGGTGGGTTTCAGAATTCAAGACTTGGAAAACCCTAGAAATCCAAAACAAGAACCCTAGAAAAGTTGTTGTTCATGGAATTCAACCGAAATTCATCTCGCTATGGGTACAGGCGGCGGAAACCGCAACAAATATGGATAAAAAAGGGCACCACCTCCACCACGGCGGCGGAATCTGCAGTGCCGCCGATCCCTTTTATTCCTGAAATAATCATTAGGGACATACTCCCTAGGCTTCCAATCAAGTCCCTATTACGCTTTAAATGCATAAGCAATCTTTGGAATTCAATCATATCTGATCCTAATTTTGCTCTTTATCGTAGTGCCAAAGCAGTTTTCACTACCTGTGGCCATGGAGGTACGGCCAATCCATCCCTTTGCTTTATGAACGATGAAGCTAAAATTGAGGAGATACAACGAAGGAGGAGATCGGAATTTGTTGATGGTTCATGCAATGGTTTATTGCTCGTAATTGAGGGTAAATCTATCTCCTTGTGGAATCCATCCACTCGATACATTAAAAAAGTACTTGAATTAAGTCGTTTGACCGTCGAGGGTTATCGAGTAAATTCTGGTCTATGTTTTGACTCATCTAGTGATGATTATAAGGTTGTAATGGGACTTGCTCATATAACCCCATCATATGGAGGTGAATTTGTGATAGTAGCTAGCTTGAAAGAAAAACAATGGAGGGGAGTTGAATTTCCTTATAATGTCCCTTCAATAGAATCTGGTCCTGTAGTTAATGGATTTCTACACTGGAAAGTCTCTGTTGAAGATAGGGATGATCCTGAAGATGATTATATACATAAATGTTTGGGGCCGCAGAAAGTTGTTGCTTTTGATCCAAAGAGGGATGTTTTTAAGGAAATTCCAATGCCAGAGGCGAAGAATAGAGATGGAAATCTTATATTAGGACTTGGGGTTTTGAGTGGATGCCTTTCAATGTCTCATTGGGACAATGAAAGTGATCATTTTGAAGAAGGCAACAATATTCAAGTTTTCGTAATGAAAGAATACGGTGTTAAAGAATCTTGGACTTGTATGTTCATGATTGGGGTTTCTGAGTTACTAGGTTTTGAGTCAAGTTCGCCTTTTTATACTACATTGAAACCATTGCTACTGATGAGGAATGGCGAAATCTTGGTGAGTTACAATTCCCATTTTTTCATCTACAATCCGAAAGAGATGACATTAAAAAGTTGCAAGAACATAGGTAGTTGTTACCGTGATTCTGATAATGTATTTGTTGAAAGTATGATTTCACCCACTGGTTGTGAATGGAATAGGAAAAGGCATCACATTAGTAGTAGTTCCAGGGAAATAATTTGGCCGAATAGAGATTATTAGAGGAATGTCAAAACAAATATAAAGATGGGATTCATAAGTTTGTTTTTTGACGAATAAAGTACTTGTTATTTATTGACGAATTGATATAATTTTCAAAGAATAGCAACACTGTTTATTGTTTTTGTTCTTGGTTCAACTTTTGTATTCTCTCATCGAAATATTTTTGAATAAATTGGAATTCAGTATAAGGTCAGCTGATGATATATTCAAGGTTTCCAACCGCAGAAAATGTCTCAACTGGAAATTATACATCTTTATGTACCATTCTGTAATCTCAGACAGTCATTTCACTGTATGGGAGTTTATATGGTATAGTTTTGTTTCCAATTCATGTATCAGATTGTACTGAACTATGATACAAAATTTCAGATTGAACTGAACTATGATACAAAGTGAGTTTTACATTGAAGTAAAAAAATGATCTAGAACGTAAAGAATAACCCAGGAAAAATGGATATCTTATCATTTTGTCACGAGTCAAGAACAGTACAAGTACTATTAGGATTTTGCATTAGAATGACATTGGTTTGGCAGAATGGTCATAACATGACAATGTTTTTTTTTGTTGACAACATTTAGTCCAGTCTTCCATCCTGGACTGACGTGGCACGTTCCAGACACGCCTTATCATGTCAGCGCAGGACGAAAGTCCCACTTCCGTCCTCAACCTCAATATTCCAATTTTATTCCTTTTTCCCACATGCTTAGACCCTAGTGTACCGACTATATCTTGTTGTGTATGCTTCGTCTTTGTCCTTTTTTAGTGGCTTAACTTTGTTTACTTTTATTTTACAAAAAAATAAAAAATAAAATAATCAACAGTCATTCAACACTGTTGAATGATGAAAAAGAATATAATCTCAATTTTTTGAACGTTTGATTATTATTATTTTTTAGTTTTTGCGCCTTTTGGTGCATTAATATATAGTTTAGCTTTGGATTAGGTTTATTTTAACAAAATAAAACATTATATTATTAAGTGATATCAGAGATTATATGTGCTAGAAAAAAATTCAGAGATTATATATATTTTAAGTGATATAAGAGTATTTGAGGGATTTAGGTTCTACTAACACATGAGTCTCACCACTAATCTCTTTAATTAAAAAAAAAATTATGTTAACTTATTTATGATAAAAACTAATTCATTAATTTTTGTGTAAAGGCAAATAAAAACATTTAATTTTAGACAGAGTGAGTAATATCTTCCTATTTACTAATATTTTTTTAATCTATTAATGTTGGTTTATAGCCAAATCACACATTCTATATTGGGGTAAGATAATTCTTTTACTTTTATGGAAATGTACTACAGGATTATGTTAATTTTTTAATTAAAAAATTAATGAAATTTTCTCAAGCATACACACATACCGCCAAGAAATAGGTTGAAGGGTAATGTAGTAAATCTTTTAAAATTTCGGGAGGTGAAATATATTTTTGCAAAGAATATTTTTAGAAAAAATGTTTTTTTAATATAAAATTTGATGTTTAAAAAAATATTATAAGACAAGCTATACTTTTCATATTCTTAGATCCGTCATTGATAATTTGAAGTTTTGTTACTGTATTTTGTTGGAAAACGTAAAGTCCATTGATCTATGAGGAAAAGTTTGTTTTCCAATTGCAATAGTTTCTTTCGTACATTATCATACGAGTTTTTAATTTTTTTTATTAGGTATATGCAAAAAAAAACACACACACACACAACACATATACTAACAAAACAAAGAAAAAATATTCCATATGAGGAGACTTTTGACTAATTAATTTAAATATAGAAAGAATGTATATAACCCTTTATTTTAATAATATAACTAAATTTTCCCCATTCTAGTTTATTCTTCTTTCAATATTTATCTATCCTTTTATAATTTGTATTATGTCAAAGACGAAGCATACACAACAAGATATGGTCGGTACACTAGGGTCTAAGCATGTGGGAAAAAGGAATAAAATTGGAATATTGAGGTTGAGGACGGAACTTCCATCCTCCCTCAGGACGCTGACATGGTAAGGCGCGTCTGAGACGTCCCACGTCAGCCTAGGACGAGACAAAAATGTTGTCAAAAAAAAAAAAACACTGTCATGTTATGACTATTTTGTCAAACCAATATCATTCTAATGCAAAAACCGTACTATTAAGCTTCTAATCCATTACATGATACCCTGTATATGCAAAAGCCCCGAATCAGAGAATTGTATGTGATGACATCACGAGCAACGTTCTTTTCACCCATTTGTATAAATAAATCATAGGCCACTTCTACTTTTCCATTTGCAGAAAGACTATTTATCATATTATTGTAACTTACCGTCGTTTCCCCATAACCTCGGTTTCACACATTTCCTGATAAAGCCTCTCAGCTTCAATGCAATCACCAACCTTAAAATATCCATAAATAAGGGAATTGTAGGTGTGGTCATTGGGAATGATACCCTTCTGGATCATCTTGTTGGATATATTGTGGGTATCCCACATTGTTCTGCTTGGTGTCTCTTGTTCACTTAAATAAGAAGGGAATCAAGAAGCTAGAGTAAATGTGTGAGTATGGCAGAGTCCCGCGGGCAGGGAGATTTTTAAAAATACTACTATTTATCAAAATTTTATGTGTATTTTGGAAAATTTTATCAATTTCGCTCCCCAAGAATTTTTTTTTGCCTTTTTTATCGCCCCCAAGAATTTTGGAATTTTTTTACCAATTTCGCCCCCCAACATCAAATTCCTGGCTTCGTCCCTGCCCGCAGGTGCACGCAAGGTTCAACCGGAGTTCAACCGAGACTAATATAAAACATTAGTTCGGGTAGATTATATAATACATTAGTCCGGGAGCGGGGCCTTGGGAGGTCTTGGCTTGAATTCGAGATGATTTTTTGCATCCCAAATACACATTTACTGATCTGAAACGTTTAGGGAGTTCAATAGTCAAGAGCCACCAATTTTAATTGGATTCATGAATGCTAGTAAATTCAGCAAACTCTTGGAGTGAACCAGCTTCACTATATATTCCCTTCATTCTCCATTGCACAAAAAACACACAAGAAATCTAAAACTCTACAATACTTTTACAAACAGTTTTTTGGTGATAGTTGCAAACTCGTCAGCAGTTCGCTTGTGGAGCTTCCAGTGCTTGTGAAGGCTCTACTTGCAGATCATCTTATCCTGTGAATCGAACACCTTCAAAAATCCTAAGCACCAGAGGGAAGAAGGCGAATTCGGTTCAAGGATATTGTGTATATCACAAAATTTGATCTAGATTGTAAAGTTATCTGTTTCTCTTGTATTTTTAGTGTATATTTGTTCTACACATCTCAATCCACAACTTCTGAGCATCTCCAAGCCATTTCATTTTACAAAGGCCATGAATAATTGTAGTATACATGACCCTGTCTACAGAGTACCCTCTATCTCTGAGATCATTAAAAATCCGAAAACCTTCATGTTTCATGTTTCTCTTGCATAATCCATTAATAACCTCCTGATAAGTATACGTATCTGGAGAACAATTCTTAGCAATCATGGTGTGAAGAAGAGCAGACATTCTCAAATAATTCCCTTTCCTAGCAAACCCGCGTACTAATTTATTAAAAGCAACATTAGTAGGGACATGTCCAGCCTCCAACACTTGTCTTAGGAGTTCATGACCTTTCAAAGGGTTGTCATCCATACAAAAAGCTTGGATCAAGTAGCCCATTGTATCCACATCTCCAACAACACCATTTTCCATCATATCATTATACAACTTCCACACAACGTCGGCTCTTCCGGCTAGAAGTGACCCCGACATAGCAGAATTCCGTGTTTTCAGTGCTGCACAATACTTCACCCTCTTCAAATGATCGAGCAAATCTATAGCTTCATTGATCAGCCCACTTTGACAAAGAAACTCTAGATAAGGCTCCAACAAAGTAGGCTCCGGAATAAATTTCGTAACTTCAGGAAAACATTTTGCAGCCTTAGCTTCGACGAGCCCTCTAAAAATCACGTTGCAAGAAACTTGATCCGGCAAGAACCCACTTTCAGACCTAATCCAATAATAAAACCTAAGTGATAAAAAAACATTCTTTTGTTGCTTGAACACCTCACGATAAAAAAACATGATCAACAAATATTCACATTGGGGAAATCTGATAAAAGCCTCTCTTCCCATCTCGGCCTAGTCCGAATAACCCTTGATACATCTTTAGCTATCTCTCCGAATATTCTTTTGAGTGGATGCCTTTCAATGTCTCATTGGGACAATGAAAGTGATCATTTTGAAGTAGGCAACAATATTCAAGTTTCCGTAATGAAAGAATACGGTGTTAAAGAATCTTGAACTTATATGTACATTATTGGGGTTTCTACTTTACTCGATTTTAAACATATGTTGGAGAATGAGTTACCAGGTTTTGGGTCAAGTTGGCCTTTTTATACTACATTGAAGCCATTGCTACTGATGAGGAATGGCGGAATCTTGGTGAGTTACGATTGCAATAATTTCATCTACAATCCGAAAGAGACGACATTCAAAAGTTGCAAGAACATATGTAGTTGTTACACTTATTCTGAGAATGTATTTGTTGAAAGTATGATTTCGCCCACTGGTTGTGAATGGAATTGGAAAAAGCATCACAGTAGTAGTAGTAGTTCCGAGGAACTAGTTTGGCCGAATAGAGATTATTAGAGGAATATGAAAACAAATATAAAAGATGGGATTCATAGGTTTTTTGATATTTAGGTACTAAATAAAGTACTTGGTATTTCTTGATGAATTGATAGATTATTCAAAGAATAGCATGTAATAATTTAAATGTGAAGAATTTGTTTGCAGCAGCACTGTTTACTGTTTTTGTTCTTTGTTTTAACTGGATATTCTCTCATCGAAATATTTTTGAATAAATTGGAATTCAGTATAAGGTCCAGCTGATAAAATATTCAAGGTTTCGAAGTGCAGAAAATGACTCAACTGAAAATTCAACATCTTTCAAAAAAAGGCTTGGATGAAAATGAAGCCTTCATTAAACTTGTAAAAGACATCTTGAGGATTCTAAACAGGTATAGCTTGTAAATAGACATCCTAAGTTGATCATAGCTACTCAGGCGCGTGATTATGTACCATTCTGTAATCTCAAACAATTCAGATGTTTGACAATTATCACGTTTCACTGTATGGGAGTTTATAAGGTATAGTTTTGTGCCAATTCATGTCTCAGTTTTGGTGTTCCACAGAAATACAAGAATAAAGAAACCATAAAAGCAACAATTATTGCAAGATTAATGTTCAAAGGGTGTCTCAAAGACTCTGGTTCCAAATATTTCTCAAATGGATGGGAACTTTTCAATGCTCAACCATTCTTAACAACTCAACCTAGGTTCCTTATCTACAAAGACTCTTCCCCAGAGGGCTTACAAAGAGTAAACCAACTAGCATCATCCTCGGGGACACCTTGAACTTAAAATGAGAGTTGAGTGAATGTATCTGGTTTCGATCCTTTAAACCTTTAATGTAAGCTTCTGTGCAGCAAGAGCTTCTGCCTCTAGGGTCGGCTCCCAAAGAAGAGTAGTTTCGGCAAGTAATGAAGTCACCACATAAGGGTCCATGTTAGAAGCCGGCCGCCTGTCTTCCAAGTAACCTATCACCGGAGAAAATCAATTAGGAGGTTCAGTAACACAGACACATTAGCCAACTTGCTAAAGGAACAACTTTAAGCCCCTTTTCTTCCCCTCAACATATATGGAATATAAGAATTTTTTTGAACTTTTCGAGTAAAATTGCCTCTTTTTCTTTTTCTTTTTGAAGTAAATTGACTTTGTTCTGCGATTTTAGACAACTTTCCCTCATTTTGATGTGTGAGAAAAGAAAATTTCCAGGTTGATGCATCAGCCAGATTGCCTTTTCCTGTAGTAAATTGCATTTGTTCTATGGTTCTATACAACTTTCCTTTATTTTGATTTCTAAGAAATAGACGAATTTCCATGTTGACCGTATTAAAGATCACCTTATACTGTTGAATAACAATTCCATTTGTGGATCATAGTGATTACTAGCAGTGTTTATGATGGTTCGAATAGTGAAATACCTTTGCCAGCCTTCTCAGTGTCACGCCCCACACGGATTGAGCAACCACGATTAGCAACTCCCTGCATGTTGACAGCAAGAACATGAGTGGAGAGTATAAGAAATATTTATGTTCCATGCATAGTTTCCGAATTGTAGAACACTATATGTCATAGAAACGCCATACCCAAGAAAATGAGTCAATACTGGCAGTTTCGTGCTTTCCTGTCAACCTTCTTTCATTTCCTTCTCCATAAGCACTTATATGATCTTTGTGTCGAAGAGACAGATTTAGGATTGCCTTCTTTATCTTTTCAAAGCCTCCATCTTCTCTCATGCTCTTTGTGCTGCAAATTAATAAAAAGAATCAGAAATTACTTTTTAGATGTTCCAGATCAAACTTCTGGACCTGTGTTGTTATTTTGAGATATTCAGAAATGCTCTTGTTTTGCTTGGACTATTTACTATCAGAAAATCTAAGGTACCTGTAATTGGTGTGACATCCGGCACCATTCCAGTCACCCTGACGAGTAAATATAATAGAGTGATTTTCCAAAGCTAAAAATCCTGAAAAGATAAAGCGTTGTAAAATAGGTCGTGTAGTACCTCTATCGGCTTAGGATCAAGCGTAAGAACAACTCCTGCTTGTTCGGTGATCCTCTATTACATAAATGAACAATAAAAAAGTTAGATCATTCTGAGTAAAAGCAACGCTATGTTGTGTCATGAACTTCAAGCTCAGATGTTATACAACCTCAAGAAGATATCTTGCGCACCAAATGTGATCACCAGCTTCAATTCCCACACTAGGACCCACTTGAAATTCCCACTGCCAAACTACAGTTTATTACTTCTAGAACAAAGCAGGGATTAAGTTAACAAGGAGAAAAGCATTTAGAAAGAACCTGGCCAGGCATAACTTCTCCATTAGTACCACTGATATTAATTCCAGCATATAAGCAAGCCTTGTAGTGAGCATCTGATATGTCACGACCAAAAGACTTATCTGCTCCAGCAGCACAGTAGTAAGGGCCCTAAATTCCCAAGAGCACTATAATCAGAGATGCATGGAGATGGTAATACTTATCCTATAAAACCACCAATGTCATAATTACGTCAAATGAACACACACAAATATTGAGTATCGAAGTGAATCCTTGTTGTAGATGAATGCTTATTTTTAGTGAAAGTAGAAAGCTCACACCTGAGGACCAGGATAGCCTCCGATAGGCCAGCCCAAAGGCCATTTGACATTTTGCTGGAGTAATGTGTACTCTTGCTCTATACCAAACCTAATTCAAGTAGTTTCAAGAATTGAGAGTCAATTCAGTATGAGAGATTTACACATCAATGTATCATGAAATCCATATAACTGTAAAACCAATAAATTTGAGCTACTTTCTTTTTCTTTTTTTTAGACGTTAATGCAATATTTCAGTCAAGATCATATAAAGAGGAATTTAGATGACTAAAATTTTCCAGAGAAGTTCGATATGGAGTAAGTTACCATGGTACTTCAGCAACAACCTTGGGGTCACTGAAAACTTGAGCAGCTTTGTAGCGTTTGTTTGTTGGTATGGGCTCACCAGCTGGGGTATAAGTATCACATATAACCTGTATAACCCAACACAACATAATTTAGCAAAACTACAAACTGTTTAGCAGCAGAGTCAAATTCAGCATAAGTACAAATTCATCATTTTTTAGAATAAGTACATAGATTGTAGCAGCATAGTCAAACTGAGAATATTACTATACTACTCATCAGGAAACCAGGAGAGAGATCAGATTGGTTGCAATAAGGAAAACTAATCACAACTTGCTGGAAAAAGAAAAAGTAAACAGCAATTGTTGATTTCTTGGTTTCTTTACTTACCAAAATATTGTTTCCACCACGGAATGGATCCTTAAAAATTGCCTGAGGACTGAAGAATAAATTAAATAAAGCTATGTTTTTTTTGTGAAACAGAACAATTAATCATTGAATACGAAATAAGTCACATTTATACTCCATTCTTACTATAGAATAACTTCACTGTCTTCTCCAGGTGCTTGTCCAGTACTTGATCCATCATAATTCCATTTTGGAAGCTCTGAAGGGTGTTCAACTGGCTTGGAGAGTGTCTGAAGTATAATTCATCTAATAAGTAAAATCATAAAGCCAAAATTTGTTCTTGACTCAGCAATCCAAGATAAGCACTACAAAACATAATCAGCAATCTGTACCCGTGATTTACTACGCACGTCTATCCCAGAGCCTCCAATCCTGTTTAAAAGGCAGAAAGGGAAAGGATAAAAACACAGCATATAGAGCAGTGAAGAACAGCATAATTATTGGCATAAGAAGGCAAGATATAGTGTTGCATGGACCTAATGTACGATACGGAAAAAACCAAGCAAAGATGACATACCAAATATACTCTGCAATAATCTTATCAGTATATGTAGATACATCCAAATTTTAGCAGTTGCTCCATCCGGTTAACGGTTCTGTTTTCTGCTGAGGCACAGACTCTAAATTTGGCTGAACTTTTAATTGCTCCTTTCTTGCTCTGTTTCAGCACAAGAGAGCCCCACATCTTTGAAGTCATTGGACTTGCACCAATTGAGTTCTTTGTAATTATCATGTGCCATTGAGCAGAAGGAGCCAGTATTTGAGTCATTTCCTATCCCTGGGTGATATTTTCAAAAAAATCCAAGTTTAAGGATAATCATTTCAGACATAATGAAGGTAATTCCTCGCTGTCCAAAGCAACTCTAAGCGCTAGAAGTACCCTAATTATTGCAAAAATCTGACTCATGTTTCAGTTGAAGAAGAATTTATGACAATCAAGAAAATGGTATGGTACAGAAAGAAAGTAAATCAACAAATGAAGGAACATACATGCTACAGAATCCTTAATCAAGATGAAAAATAAATTTGAAAAGGAAACTATTTAATTTTGTTTCCCAAAGGAAGTCGAGTTTATTTTTGTTAACTATACGAATGCTTCCTCTTCCTAGAGCAGATATAGAACATGTTTCTCGGATCTAATCCATTTTATTAACTTCCTACGGACAACATTCAACTCAGAAAAATCGAAGATAGACCTAGATGGTAACAGAACAAAGCAGCAGTCTTCTAAAGCTTTTCAAATCTTGGTTTACCCTTTTGGAATTTTTCCAAGCCATATTTTGCAAAGATAACCTATTATCCCCCGGTAATAACTATCTAAACCTTTTTAACACAATACCTCAATGTATGATTATAAACTCAAAACTCCAAACTCTAGGTGTATCCCTCATGAAGATCATAAAAGTCTAAGTGAACCACAGTCCCAGGCCATTGTTCAATGTCAATCATGAATTACTACCCATAAAGTTCAAATCTTTACAAATTTTTCCAGAGTAAATTTTGCCCTTTCCCAACTGGTAAAGTTTACTTATACTACTTCGGATGGACTATTTCTGGTGCCAAATTCAATAGCAAGCTACTCAAGTGACATAGTAAAAAGGGCTTTACTTTCAGTGACTTTTTATATTCCTCCTTCCCTTCCCTTTCTTAGTGGGCTTTACTTTCTTTTCTTTTCAGCTATTATAAGCTAAGACAACTTTAGACTGAAAATTTCCAAACCCAAGCAAAAAAAGAACTCAGCAAGAAGTTCCATACAACAGAAAGAAGACACCAAATTACAAACAAATCATAGACACATTTATCAGAGACTCGTGTCAACAATTTGGGAGAATGTGTTTCTTTCACGCATATAATCAAACACATTCAATACATAAATTCATAGAAACCAAACTAAAAGCAGAGCAGCACTTTGTAGTAGTATTGCACACCTGGAAACTTGCAAGCAAGAAAATGGGTACAATGACAAGTGAAAAAGTGAGGAGCTTGACACCAAAAAAAAAAAAAAAGATCAGAAAGAGCTAAGAAAGAAGAATCAACGAGTGGTTGAAATTCTTGGATGTCTTATACAAAGGTTTCTTGGCTTTTGCCAAGCAGATAGGGGTGCCCCTGTTGAGTGGAGGAAAATTATATATAAAAAAGTTCTTGCATTTCTTAATATTTTGTCAGACATGGATCTCGTCAACCCTCAAACCAACCATTACAGTTTTATAACGGTAAGGGTGGGGTCTGGTGTGTAACAATGATTTTGTCTGTACGAATTGGTGGTGCGTTATTAGATGAGTTATTTTATGTTGAGTTTTTCCCAAAAAAATGAACGTTCTTTAGATGGTATAATTTGACGACTGAAGTTTAAGAATAATGTACAAAAGACAAAATTCATCATTTTATCAACTCATCTAATAATATACAGAGTTCTCTACATGCGAAATAAGACAATTCTTGTGCATATAATACAAAAATATTTTATAGAGGGTAACGTACCTAACTGGAGAATGATATTAGGAGAAAATAGAAGATTTAAAGCAATTTTCTTTTTCTACTAAGTCATTATAGCAAATGCTAGTCAAGCATAATAGTGGACAAAAATATTATTTATGTATCTAGCAAAAATAAAATAAAACAATTATTTATATAGTTGTGAACTTTATTTTTAACATAATCCTTGTGTTGTTAAAATGTACTAAAATTATAACGTTTTCCTTTTTCTAAGTTACATCCAATTAAATATTTTTGCGTCACGTTTTTTTTTCCTTTTCATTTTACCCTTTATTGTATGAATCTCAGTGATTTCACGAGTCTACCATTCTTTTTTAAGCACTGAAAGTCTTTCTAATATTATTGGGGAAAAAATTCATCTTTCTAGTCATAAAAACAAAAGAAAATAATTTCTTGTCAAAATCCCACCAAATTATCCATTCAAAAATAAGAATGTTTGTTAGAAGTAATGGCCTTTTTTGTGCATTTTTTGGACCATTTGATAAAATATACTTACATCCATTATTACATATAAGACTTTTATTAAATAGTGCGAGGAGTAAATAAGCAAAAGTAATATGTGTTTATAATTAAAATATAAATATTACATATATAACACTAATTTTATATATTTATATAATTAAAAAATATACTAAAATATGGACGGTCGAATAATAATATTTGCATATTGCGGAACGAACACGGGGTGTGGACCACATCCTAAACTCTTGTTTTTTGTTTTGCAAGAAACGAAAGAAGTTCACCTAGTTAAACTCAGACAACAAATAACAAGGGCCGGTTTTCTCCACTTTCCCTTTGTATTTTCCATAATTAACCCACTATACAATTCTATTACTCATTGTATACTTGTCTCTTTGTATCTCAAAATCCATTTTTTTCTGAATTTTTCTTGTTATGATTTGAGAATTATACATACACACACAGTTAGAGAATTTTAGGGTGTCTTGGGATGAGTTTGAGGCTGGTTTGGTTTGGTTTGGTCTCACTTTTTGTGAAATGCCAAAAATTTGACCAGCTTAAAATAGGCGGGAAACATTCAAATTGAAATTTTTTATTCGAATAATCATTCGATTCCAAATTTTTGGCATTCTATAATTGTCGGGAGATGTTCAAATTTCAATTTTTGAGTACGAAATTTGGATTTAGACGATTATTTGAAAAAAAAATTTTGAATTTGAATGTTCCCGCTATTTTAAGTGGTCGAAATTTAGGGCATTTCAAGCATAAAGCTAAACCAGCTCACTAGTCAACATGCCCTTAATTTCACACATGTAAAGTTCTTATCAAGAAACTGAAACAGTTTAGAAGGGAGGAAGAAGATCTTTGTTTCTTGTAAATCTTTTATGGAACAGCTTGTCAACTTCATTATTAGGCCACCCAGGTAAAAGAAAAGAAAAAGAGTTGATCTTTACAGTTTTTTAATGGGCTTGTTTCTGTTAATTTTGAATCTTTTCCATGAATTATGGGATGGGTTTTCTGTATTTGGCTTCTATAAACTAAATTTTGAGTATTTGGTAATGTGGGGTTTGGTTATATTATTTGAATTGGCTTCAATTACATGTTGCTTTTATTCTGGGCAATAAAAGATTTGGCTTTGCTGGTTAGGACATAGGTCTTGAACTTACCAGTAGATAGGTCATTACAATTGGATTGATGATGTGCCCTTAATTTGTTTCTTCTATATTAAAGTTTTCTTGTTCTAGTTAATGATGAATTATTGGTTTAGGTGCACTGTATATAGATCGGGCTTGGAGAGAATAGGAAATCAAGTTGTTAAATGCTTACAGATAGTTTGACAACTTAAAAGAAACCCTACAGGCAATGCTTTTTCCCATGTCTAATAGAAACCAGTATTTTATTTTTCTTATATCCAGCCTTTCTTTAAATAAAATTTCATGAATATTTGTTTACATCTCTCATGATCTCTGGTTTGAAATTTTCAATGTGTTGTGTTGGCAATCTAATCAATATCTCCTTTGCTCAGTGGGATATGGCCATAAAATTTATACGTGCTTTTCCATATTCTGTATCACCTATTATTGATTAATATGAGTACATATTGCTATAAGTGGTAGTCTAAGACAACCGTTGGCCACTTCCCTGTGAATTCTATAGGTAGGTTGTTTTGTGATGCATGCGACTTTTTTCTATTTCTGGCAATTTTTGTCGCATACATCTAACCTTTTTCAATTCTCTTGAAAAGGAAGATATAGTAAATGTCTCTAGATATTGACATATGAGCTAAAACATGTTGGTGTGCTGGTTCCTCGATACAACTACCTGCTACTCTGCATGTATTTCAACGGTTTTCGCCCTTTATTTAACCTCTTTCTATCTAGTGTCTTAACAGCACATCGTGGTAGTTAGGGCTGTAAACGAGTAAGGAGTTCTTCCAATGGACTGAGCTACCTCTTCATCACATTGACTTTCGTACCTTAGTCTTCTCATTTATTTTTTATCAGTAAAGATAATGGGGCGAATCAGGTATGAGAGTTTCCTGATGCGTGGAGACCAATTGTTTTACCCAAAAAGGGAAAAACCGACATACAATTATTTACTGCTGTTCCGTCTTATTACACAAACCCAATGGTTTCCCCTTTGGATAAAATGAAGGGTCCATTTCCTTGCTTCCAAGAAATGCTGATGAATTTAAAGAAAATAAAAAATGAGAAACAGATGAACACTGTCTCTATTCAATTATATTAGTATCAGTGTCTGATTATTACTATTTTGACTTCTTTCAGGTCCCTTCCGATATATCATCGAAGGATGAACAGTCTGAATCTCAGGTATCTACTTACATGTCGTCGGTCAAAACGAGTAGAGAAGAAATAGGAATTACCATAGAAGAATCTTTTTTTTTCTTCTTTAACATGCTTTATATTATTTCTAATCTTCTGCTTATTTTTTTAGACCTTCTAAATTATGTAGTCTATATTTTTCTACTGCAGTAGAATTTTGCTTCCCGGAAAATTCAGGCAATTGTTTTATCGAAGTACTTGTATATGTCATTATGTCTTTAAAGTATCAAATTGAAGATTAAATAAGAACCTGCTGTTGCAGGAAGGAGGCTCTAGTGGCGACAACAATGCATCATCATCATCGTCTTCTAAAATGATAAGCTTTGATTTTGATTTTGAAAATGGTGTTCCCTTTGGTCCTCAGTTATCGGCTTCAATAGATGATGAGGATTATGTGGAGTACCCACTTGATAATTTGGCAGGTTTTCCGAGAAATGTTGCTGAAGAAGAAAGGGTAAGTAGGTCATTTTGTGCCTCCTCCCCCCTCCTCTCGCGTACTGTTTAATACATCTTAAATAATTTATTTTCCGAAAACACTTTCAGATGCTTATGGAAGCAGTACTGGAGTCATTGAAGGACATGGAAGTCAGGAAATCTTCTGTTGAGGAACCATTATTATCAAATGTTGACAATGGTCTGCCCGATCCATCCAATAAATCCCTAGGAGGATTCTTCGAGTACAACGAAACCTGCAACGCCAGAAGTGGAGTCAGCAATCATCTTAGCAGCCAATGACCATGATTCAACACCTGAAGACCTGCGTCCCAGTTCTAGCAAATCATCAGTTGAAACTTCGAGTTCTACAGTTTCAAGCGATGGAGGAGCAGAGAGGAAAGAAGGGGCTTCTCCTCTCAACGATTCTTCAGCTAGCACTCAAAGTTCAACAGATAATGACGCGGTTGATCATAGCAAATCTACTATCACAGTAGTAAAAAGTCCAACAAGTAATATAATGGATGTTTTGTTACGTCGTTGGGACTTAAAACTTTTTTAAAAACAGATGACATATTTCATTCAAAACAAGGTTGGATGCATCATAATTGTGTGAGAGAAGCTGGCGGAAGACGGTAAACCTTGAAAATAGCTTTGTAATTTGATGAAATGAGGAAAAGAAGCAGAAGGATTGCTGAGGTATATAGATTTATGAATTGTTTTTCAAGAATGGTTTAGGAAATTTCAGAAAAGTTGGGTTCTTATGTTGTAATTATAATGGTTTTCATGGTACCTTGTATTCAGAGATGTACAGGTTCTGATTCTTTTGAGTTCCTTTTCTGTATTTCTTTTTTGTACCTTTTCTACTGTTGAGAAACAAATATTGTTCCATTTTTCAGTTGATGTTTACATATATCAGAGAAATATTCTTTTTACATAAGGAATGTCACGCCCCGAAACCCGCCGCCGGTTCACAAAATTTTAAGATACAAATGTTATTATATTTTCACAATGTCCAATAATTTCACTAGATAAGAAAAAGGTACAATACATACATTGTAATTCAATACAAAGCAAATATTTCTCTGTTGCAACAGAATCAGGTTGTCTTTCTTTAGAGTTTCTTGTTTTTTCAAGTATGGTGGAAAAGGGAAAGAACAATAAGTCAATACATTATTACTACAATACCCATACTTTTCCCTTTGTTTCAAATCCTCCACATGTTGGCGGAAATCGATCTTTATCATAATAGCAGTCATTGAAATGAGGGTATACTTACCTTTTTACACCCAAAATCAGTGATGTTAAAAGCATTTTAGTAGTTAAAATATCTCAAGTCTCGATCAAAGAAACATAGTTGCAGGTTTGTTCAGCAATGTAATCTGTCCCACACTAGAGTCGCGACTCCAGATCTTATAGTACGTTGTCCAGTACCAGTGCAAATTTCACGGGCTTGGACTAATCACATTGCCCCATGCGTAATAATTCAATTAGTGTAGTAGATCTAGGGTAGTCATGGGTTATGAGGATCGATGATTTGGTGCTTCTAGATTTTGATGGTAAAGGCAATTATGTTGATCAGAAGGATCAATACCACTGACTACCTGATCCAACTTGAGCAGCAGCTACTTTTCTTGCTATGTACTGATCAGGCTTCGGCTGTAATGTATTAGGTCCTTCGATGCCAACTTCTTCCTTGTCGTTTTTATAGGAGGGGTGCCTTTTGGGGTATGAGGAGGCAGGAACCACGTATTGAGTTGGAACGGGAGAATTCCTTACCATTCTGCGTTGCTCAATAGCTTCTCCAGCGGTTGCTGTAGCTCCGCAGTTGTTGTAACGTAATACTGAACCAACGACTTTGCCAGGTCTAGCTGCACTACCTGCTGTTATTGCCATAAGATGATCAGATTACAATCTAATAGTTCTGAGCAAAAAAGAGCTTGAAAATCTGCGCAAAGGAAAAATAAAGAAAAGCAATACGAAGATAAATTTAATTTGAATGATTTCAACAACTCAAATTGCAATCATTCATTTAAAAAACCTAAAGCATAAGAACTGTACAAAAAGAACTAGGGATTTATACATGAAATAATATACTCCCTTGTCTATTTTTAGTTGTCTACAACAACTGATGCACCAGGATTAAGGAAAACATTGAATACTAGACAAATATGAAAGGTAAAAGACCATAATATCCTTGTACTAATATGCTCAACACTCTTCTCTTTCTTCCAACTTAAAGTAATGAATAAGGGCAAAGGTGAGTAATTAAGAGATAGTTGTGACTATAAAAGGACAAGTAAAAGTGGACAAGAAAAAATGTAACTTCAGACAACTAAAAATGGACAAGAAGAAAAGTGATTTGAGACAACTAAAAGTGGACCCCGGGGGGGGAGGGGAGACTACAAACAAACATCAGGAAAACATGCAACTTTCTATCCAATAATCTTGAAATGATATATACCTTGAATACTTGGAGGAACTTGCAAAGGAAGTCTATTATTCATAGGGAACCCAGGATTGCGGTCCATATGTGTCTTCTCAACTTCTTTTATGGAACATTTAGAGAAATCATTTGCAATTTCTGCTGAATTTTGCGTCGAGCTGTCCGAGTACTGAACACAAGCCCTGGAGGCGGAGAGCTATCAGTTTCTATGTAACGCTAAAAAAGTTGGCAATGTCTTTTACAAACAGAGAACAGAAGGAAAACAGGACAATAAGAACGCTCGTTATTGTGTCACCTCGGTAAAGAAGATGCTTGTTGTCTTTCTGGTGGAGCTGCTGCTGCTGCACCATTTCCATAGCGTTCTTCAAGATACGCAAATTGCTTCTTAAACTTGTCAACGGCACTGGAAAAAAGAAAAGGGATTATAAATCAACCCGTCAAAATATCATTATGGAGAAGCATCACCAAAAGAAATAAGAGCTATATTCTTTTTGTTGGTTCGAACTTTTCAAAAGAGATGAAATTAAAATGGAATTACCTTGGATACATGAAATTTATTGGTTCTTCACCCTCTAAATATTCTTTCAACATCTTCGGATGGTATTCAAGAATTTCTCGGTAAATTAGTTCCCTTACGTCCTCCTTGGTTATTCTTCGTCTTTCAAACTCAAATTCCATTTTTGACACAGGTTGTGCAGAAGGTTCCCTCTCAACCTTGGCCAAGTTCCTGAAATATGGATCTGCAAGAGCCTGAAAGCATGCCATACAAAATGCTCTTTTGAAATCTGGAAACATTAAATTTGCTAAGAACTATAAATAGATATAAAAATTACCTCTTCTGCAGTAGGTCTGTCTTTGGGATCGAAAGCAAGCATCCTTTCCAATAAACGCATAGCAAGGGGATCAGCATTTGGGAACTTTTGGGAGAAAGAAATTGGTTTCTTCTTCCTCATGCTACTTAAGTATCTCCTAGCCTTTTCATTTCTTATCTGTTGGCAGAAAGTAACTATTGAGCAAACAGCAAAAGGATGAACAAATATATACAGAAAATTCAGATTGCAATAGTGTAAAGTAATGTGTTAAAAGATCCAGACCCTGGCAATAGCTTCAGGGGAAGGCGTCCCAAGAAGCTCGGTCATCAAGTCCAACTGGTGAACTACATTTTTTCCCGGGAATAGAGGTTTTCCAGTTAAAAGCTCTGCAAATATGCAACCAATGCTCCATATATCAATAGCTGGTGTGTACTGAAATTGATGAAAGTTGATAAAAAATTGTCAGAAATAGAATACCGGTTAGTCCCTGTAGAAGCTACTTTTGTAAGAAAAATCATATCAGATTTTGTTCAACATCGTATTCTGAAACAAAAGCATTATGGATATGTACCTTAGAGAAAAAGGATCCACACAATTCAGGAGCTCTATACCACCTTGTTGCTACATAATCCTATAAATCCATGTCGATATATGAATAAGGTTAAACTTGAATAAATTGTTTCACTATCATCATTAAAAAGTATAACGAGCAATCATAAAATTTGTGTAGCGCATCAGAAAGATCCATACCGTCCAGAATATAGCAGTTGGGGTATCATTGAATGCTACTCTTGCAAGCCCAAAGTCACAAATCTTCAGCTTACAGTCAGCATTAGCTAAGATGTTTTTGGGTTTTAAATCCCGATGGAAGACATTAGCTGCAAAAGAGTGTGACAAGATAATAGTCAGAACTATAAATACCATAAAATGTTACCATCTAGCTACCAAAAAATACTCCCTCCGTTTCAGAATAAGTGTTAACATGGAAGAATCCTCGGATTAAGGTTTTGAGCAAATTCTTGTAAATTCAAATGAAAAGGACTAGAATAACCTTATTGAATGACTTGCAAAAAGGGAAGATTTGACTGAATTAATTGCGTTCAAACAATGACTTGGAGCTCATCATTTAGTTATTTTGTTCGAAAATGGGAGAATTTTACTTCAAAATTAGAAACTGATGAGGGGTAAAAGAGGAAGAAAGACAGAAATATATTTTGGAGAAGCGAGATTGACAACTATTTTGAAACACATAAAAAAAGTTGACAGTTATTTTGAAACAAAGGGAGTACTAAACCATCTTTCTTTTAATTATTATCACTTGCTTCTGTCCAAATATCTGACGACAGGCACTATCTATTCAGATTAGTTTTTTGGTTGAGAATTTTAGCTTTGGGTTTCATGAAAATTGATTGTTTGTGAGGGTTGTGGAGTACAAAGTGAAAATTTTCGAGAAAAAAATTAATCCAACCAAGCGCACCCCTTCGGAGCATAAGTTACCTGTATGTATGTATTTTAATCCTCGGAGAAGTTGATATAGAAAAAACTGATAATGCTCCGGCGTCAAATCATCATTTGCTTTTATGACCTGGTGTAGATCAGATTCCATAAGTTCAAATACTACATAGATGTCTTTGAATTCCCTTCTAGAAGGAGGTAGCAAGATGTGCTTAATTTCAACAATGTCCGGGTGACGAAGGAGCCTAAGAAGCTTAATCTCACGAAGGATACGTGTCGCATCAGAGACATGTTCGAAGATATCATTTATCTTCTTAATTGCAACTTTTTCCCCGAGATGAGTATCGTACGCAGAGCACACAACACCATAACTGCCTTTACCAATCACTTCCTCTATTTTGTATCTGCTACCCTCACCATATTCCGTGAAGAAATCCACATCTACCGACGACTGCATATCAGTAAAAATATCATCATGAGCAATATCCAAAGAATTTAATCAGGAGAACTTAAAGATTTAACTAGTATCATTCATTAATTTAACATTTCAACACATGCAACTAAAGCAGTTGTCGTATAACATAAATGGAAAAATATCTTGCCGTTAAAGCAATATGTTAATCCTAGTCTTTTTCTCCTTTTTTCCTTTTTCTCTTTTTTCCTATACTCTCATAATTACATGGACCCCCTTCCCCCACCCAGTCCCATCCCCATAAAAACAAAAGGAGAAATAAAACAATATAAAAAAGTAAAAAACGAAGAAAGTCTTAAATATTGATTTTAATATGACATTGAATGTTTCTGATCTATATGTTCCTAGTTGGTTTATCACTTGCCTTTAATCTGCTCCTATTTGTTATCCTTCTATACAAATCTGTTAATCATGTGTTCATTTGGAGGCAGCATTTTCTGGATTTTCTATATCCAATTGAATGCATACTTTCTGTTCCCACTAGGGAGTAAAAGTTCGGTTAAGACCTGGCATTTCCAAAACAGGAAGAGATGATACAAAATTTAAGGTATCCTACAGCCCATAGTCAAGCCAAGTTAATGCGAGAAAAAGGTCAAACCAGTACATGTACTAACTCAGATGCTTAGAGCCTCTCCTCCAGCCAAATTAATAAGACAACATTGTCAAAACTAGAATGCAATTAAACGTTTACCAAATTTCGGTCAAAAGAAAGTCGGAGGGACGAGCAGGTGATCAGGGGGACATGAACTGTGAGAGCATCCTAAGAACAATGGCAAGGTGGAGGATTTGTTTTTGTACAAAAATGTACAGTACGTGAATAATCTTTCGTTAACAAAGAAAATGCACCTCAAATGTCCTTTGCCACTGAAATACACAGATAACTGGAGTATCTAAATGTGTATCAATGGAAATAGAATAAAAAAGGTTGATTCCAAAATTAATAATAATGAGAAAAAGGATTCAAGGTGACACCGTGACAAAAGAATACCTATAGGCGCCGAAAACACAATCTAGAAGCAAGAACTACAAATCATTCATATCCATTCCATTAAACTATAAATTACAAACTGATCAACTCAATCTAGCTCTAAATTCAATCCTTAAGTGAAAATGTGACCTTGTGGGGCCCAACTCAGGGAAACCATAATTCTGTGGCAGAAAACTGTTCTACCCTATCCTAGCCTATAATCGAACCAAGTTAATGCGACAAAACAGTTACGTAGCTAAGTTAATAAGACAAAATGGTTGAAACTGAATGCAGTAAATTTATCAACTTTCATCCAAAAGAAAGTTGGAAGTGCTCGAGCAGGTGAGCAGGGGACATGAACCGTGAGATCATCCAAGTACAATGGCAGGGTGGAGGATTTATTATCCTACAAATATGTATTACACAAAAGTAATCTGTGTTAGCAGAGAAAATCAATCTCAAATGTCCTTTATCACTGAATAGACACATCTCCAAACAGGGATTCCAAATGGCATCAATGGCAACAGAAGCAACACGTTCGATCCAACGGTCAACCAAAAATTCACCAATTGGCAATATCTCCATCATCTAATTTGCATGCTTAGGATTAACTGCACCAGAGAGGATCCAAATCCCCCAAACACAATCTAGAAAGCAAGAACAGCAAATCCATCATATTCATTCCATTGAACTGTAATCTCAAACTCATCAACTGAATCTAGTTCTAAATTCATCCTCAAAGTGTAGATGTAACCTTGTGGGATCCCACTTGACTAAACCAAAAGTTTGTGGCACACAACTCTTCAATCCTCTACCAGAAACAGATAATATACAATGACGAAAATAACAAAGAAACTAACCAAATCTTCAATCAAAGGCTAAAACAAACTAAGTTTACCATGTATAGAACATCAAATGCTACAGATTCAAGCAAATCTTGGAGGCCTCAATATTTATACATAAATGAAGGCAATCAGTGATTGGTTAGGAAAGAACAGTACCTTTTTTCGGTGATCAGGCTGCATGATTCAGCTACAAAGAATCAAAACAAAAATTCAGTACAATCACTTAGCAAAGAGTAGATCACAAGGGAGCTGCACAAAGATTGACTTTGAACCAAAGATTTGAACTTTTTCTTTCTTGGAACAGAACAACTATGAGATTTAAACTTACAGAACCGGAAATGGGACAACAGAGTTAGGGAATTTAAAGGAAACCCCAGTTGATATTTTCAAGTGAAAATCCAAGAAGGCAGAGAAAGATGAAGTACAAATAAAATTTGGAGGCTTTAAGGAGTCCAAGAAATTGGTTAAATAATCAACTTTTTTAAAGGGTTAAAAATGGGAACTTCAATGGGGTTTTATAGGCAAAAAAAACTGAAAAAGATTCTTGGCGGAAGTGTATATGGATTATGAATTAGCTGGAAATAGGGAGTATCTTAAAAGGAAATGATCCCACTTCAAGAAAAGGCTTGACGATGATCCCAAATGCCTATGTAAAGTAACAATGTGAAGTACTATCAAGTTTGTGAGAGAGAGAAATATTTGTTGTTAGATCTTAGAAGGAGATGTCTTTGGGAAATGGGGAGTCTCTTCAATAAGGGGGGCAAAGAGGAAGGTTGGGGGTGGGGGGCAAAAAAGGAAAAAAATGAAATATAAAATTTGCAATTTTATTTTTTGGTGAATAAATTTGCAAATATTCTCATCCATGAAAACTGCTCAAAGCATGACCCTCACCACAAAAATCCTGGCTAAAGACAACAAAATGGTCACGGAAATTTGGGAACTTAGGTTAGGACATTAACTCAATCTGAAGCATATTATATATTTTACTGTTTCGGTATTAATTAACTATCATAAAAGAAATTCGCGATTGTAAACTTAGTGTAAAATATAGTATGAGTCAAACTCCATGTTATTTAGCGACTAGTACTATTATCAAAGAAAAGGACATGATTCCAAACTATTTTTTTCACAAATTTGATTTATGTAATTTTAAGGAATTGAATCAATATAAGAGGAAATACAAAATGATTCTATAAATGGTAATTTTCTCTCTTTTCTTCTTTTGTCAATTGTTTATGTATTTAAAGTATAATTGGGATAGTATAATTGAGACAACAAGAATTGACATTGTTAAAATATGATGGAGTAAAAGAAATGAATATTCTTTGGGTTAATTATATTTTACTATCTCTAGATTAAAGAAAAACTACACTTTAATCCCTTATCAGGTGCCTCAATAGTTAATATCTATTTGAAAATTGAAGTTTTTGTTTTGAGATCTATTTGAAAATTGAAGTTGATGGATGAATATACACTTATCTTCTTTCTTTGACTATTTAAAACAAAACCAAAATTTAATTAATTTTCAAATAGATCTATTAATTCATTCACTTTGCTCCAATGATATTACTCGATATGTCAATATCATTGATGTACCATACAACTACCGGAAGATCCAAAATCCCCCTCTTGTTTGGGAAGAAAATGTTGAGAAGGCTTTGCATTTTATTTTTATTTTTATTATTGTGTATTAAATGCCTGGGTTTGTCTTTAAATAGTAAAACTGTCCAAGAAAGAATATAGGGATTTTTTTTTTGGAGAAAATTGTTTTGGTTAACAAACTTTGGGGACCAAAATGGTATGGTCCATAAATATTTATTTTGGCCGCGGTCCCCAACATCTTACAGCCATCTAAACTATGTCACAAATTCTGCCTCACAACCACCACCTTATTACTTTCTTCTCTCATCTTCATCACTCATCACCGAGGTGACATCTTAGAGAGAGGACCAAATTCTGCACTCACAAGTCACAAATACAAGAACTCATATCTTATTGACCAAAAAACAAATATCAACTTGTGTTGGTGCTCATTATTTTTAGAAAATCTAATACAAGAATGAAGTCCAACTATTTAGCTACAAAGTACACAAATACCCATATGGAGTGCGAGAATATCCACGCTTAACCGTATCCCATTAGCATCCCTACTTCACAAACCACATATATGGCATGTAATTCCCCATCCATTAGTCCACCCAATATTTAGAACAGACGCCTAATTGGCAAGAATCCCCTCAAAACAACAGAGAAATGATCGACTTCTTTCCGGACAACTCAAACACAGAAAGAAAGTAATTCATACTAAATAATCATATTCCGTTGAGAAAAGGTTTGGTGGGAACCTTAACCTTCGTCGCAGCTTAATGAAACCCTGAATTTTAGTCAAGCTTCACGTTTGAATACAGAAGGGTGTCCCTGGTGAGTGGCATGTTCAGAAGAAAGTAAATCTGCACCAAGAGAAAATAATATAATTAGATATGGATACACTCCCTCACTAAGGTACCTGCATATATCAAATAATGATATAACTTTATATAGTGGAAGCCCCTAGCAATATACAGAACCCCAGTGGAATTAGTAAGAATGATATTTTTATCCAAGACAGCATCAAAGAAGAACAGCACAGCCCTTCCAAAATTAATAATGGAAAGAAAAATGTCTTACTATAGCTTCAGAATGCATAACAAAGAGTGAGCAAAGGTTAGTGTCTAACTAAATGCAGCCTGTGAGATAATTGAAGCACGTTAAGAGTTTTTTACCTCAATATAGTTGCATTTACTAAATATAGGTGCAATTGCAAGTTTTTCAGTCATAAATGCTAATTTTATTGAAGAAGTTGCAACTGAATGAAGTTAGACTTCAAGTGCAGTATATACTGTCATCACTACCAAATCTTTTTGTTTTCGCGCTTCGTAACTGATTTATTAAAAAACTTACTCCTAAGAGAGTGGCAATGATGAGCACGAGGCCTGTTGTCCAAGCAACAGTCAGCCTAACAAGCACTGCTTCGGCAATTGCTGTAGAATTTGGTGATCTTTCAGTTTCTGCAAGCCAACGTGCAGAAGGACGAGAACTAATCATCACATTCAACAGTTCTTTTGACTCTGAAGCAGTTATTGCGTTATGGAGAATCACTCCCATAATTTTCCCTGTATAATTAACACATTATGTTATCTTGTAAAGAAGGGGAATAAGAAAAATGATGCCCAGCGCGGGTTTCTTCAGCTTCTATTTCAGTTTTCTTATTAGGGTCGCGAATGAACTAATTGAAGAATATTGTTACTCAGAGAACTATTCAAATTGAAAACACACGTCTCCACTTTTTATGCCGTTCTCCATCTGTCCCCTAGTTTTTGCACCAACATAACCTCCCCCTTTCGGTTTCTCATGAATGCTTTGTGCAACAAAGGAATATGGTAATATTTAGAGAACATTTTCCATGGGGCTAACAATTTCCTGAACATATCAGGTCTCTAGTACTCTAAAAAAACTATACATGAACTGAAAATAATACAGGACGGAATAATTCTGTGTTCTACTGTGTATTGATGATTAACCATTTCCATAATGCACAAGTACTTGCAACACTGAGCAGCACACAATAAGATTTCCTAAGCCCTGATAAAACCATACAAATTTCATATTTTAACTCAGAACCATTAAATGTAGAAAAGATCTGATGGGAGCAGCTAAAGATGTTTGATAGTTATATATTATGAAAGCAGTATTACCTTTATAAGCTTCTTGTAAGGAATCAAACATTTTTGAAATTGAAACAATGAATAATTCCAGACCAAGCTCAGCAACACCTTCGGTTCCATAGTGCTCTTGCAAAGCCTGTAATATGAGATAAGTCAATAAAGCACAAGCACTTTAATTTTGAATTATGCTGCTTCAAGTTCATCTCTAATGAAGTACTTCGCCCAAATAGATTCTTTTCTGATAACTCATCAACTACTACACAGCTAACATTTCATTTCCATCTGCTCCTTCGGCATATAAATTTCCTAGTGATCTAAACTTTAAGGCATATAAATATAAAAAAAATTCAAATGTCTCCTTATGGCTACCCTACCCCACCACCAAAAAAAAGTTTCTTGGAGATGGGAATAAAAACGAATTATCACCTTAACACCATCAAATGTTCCAGTTATCAACTCAGTAAAAGTTTGTTCACTTCCAGCCATAGCTTGATGCAGTTCCATTACTCTTTCGATATTACGAATGAGAGAAACAAGACTTGTGATGAATTCCTTGTCTACTTTCTGTACGATCAAAATAAACAATTATTCAAACTTAGGTAGGAAATAAGGAGCAGAAATTACTTATTGCTAAAAAGTAGTATAGGAACTGTTGAGCTTGAACCTTAGACAAGTCAAGTCGAATATGAGCGCCGCTTGCCAAAGGAATTGAGAACTCCCCATTAAGAGGCAAGTCATCAGCTGCATATGAACCGCCAAGTGAATATGCCTGAAGAGACATAGTGCATCAGCTACATGAGTCTAGAGAAAGTATAGTTGAGACTAAGCATAATGTGAGAGAAAGGAATCATTGACTCACAAAATCAGCAAGTTCTTTCTCAGTGCATTTGCTGTCAGAATCAGAAGTTGGGAGGTTGTTCAAAGAGATTACAGATACTTCATCTTCTTCTGCAAAAAGATATTAAAATCATTATGGTTTGTAACAATAATGTTAAAGCCTCTTATCTGTGCACTAGAATTGTCAATTACCTTGAAGCTGAATATCAACCTTAGTTTCACCAACCATAAGCTTACTCCTGAGAGCATTACTAAAAGGACTCTTATCCAAATTAACCAAATGCTGGGAATCTGCATTTATTAAAGTCAGCTCAAGTCTTAGTGAAGGCACAGGGGGGGGTGGAGGATAGTCAGTGAAAGTATATGGCATGTCTACCATCATTAAAAGGTCCAACTTTTAAGCAGGTATGGGGTTCATTTACCTTCTAATCCTCTGACTTCCAGTGCCAAAACTGCAACCGGCCTATCAAATGGATTGGGCATTAACACCTTATTGAGCTGCAAAATTGATGTTCTCATATGATTAAAAGACAGCACTAATGGCAAAAGCGAAAGAATTTGTTTGCAAATATCTACGAAAGACCGTGGGATTGGGTACCAATTATACAATTCATCTCACCTTCAACGAACTAGCAGCGGAAAGTGTAGAAGGGGGCGCAGAACCAACCAACACTGATATAGCAGCAGCAACTTCTGGGGCTGACAATGTATCAGTCTGCAAAAGTCAAACAATTACGCATTAAAAGAATTAGCCTTTCCACTATCACATACCCGATAGGCCAACAAGAAAACAGAAGAGGATAGACAGTCATATTGCAGCTTAAGAATTTAGAAACAAATGCAACGAATCTCCATTTAAAGTCGCACAGCATAATTACATAACTATGTATGGCATGCATATAGATAAAAAGAGGCAACTGTTTGAAAATGGCAGGGAACAAACAGCAAAACAAATGTTGCAAATGCACCACATCTGAGAAAAGAAATCCGTAGTGCAATAGTCTTCAGGATGTGGTTTTCAAATGGCATATTCAACGGGCAAAATTGTTAACGTAAACCAGCATTTAAGGCTACGAACCTCCAAAAAAAATATTTAAGTTTCAAAACCTCGAAATTGCAAACCATTTCTCTTCAAGAATGGGCAACAGAATTGGAAGCTATCAATTAATATGTGAAGCTAAATCTGCAGAAGATAGAGGACTGTAATGTAACCCTAATTCTTATACTCAAATGGTGATAGCATGGCTTCTTAGGAAAAGATATCTAAATCCTAGGTGTTACGATTTAAGTAGGCTTGATCATGTTATGGAAATTGGAAAATCTTTTAAACTAAATTCGTCAAGTCAGTTGAAACATTAGACAAGACAAGTTACAGAACCCATGAAAGTTATGAGTACAAGTAGAACACTTGCCATACAGCCATCATAAACCAGGTTTTCGAGGTTATCTTTAGGCATAAATAGATGATTTTCAAAATTCAACCTTAGCTCACACACTAAGATGCCACAAAGTAAGACTTTTTAAGCATCATAAGGCAGGTATCTAAACAATACAGTTATTTGTTCTTAACCTCACGCGTCTTATGGCAAAATCACATAATTGATGGCACATCTAATAACTTGGTACATATACAAGTAAGACAACAATTCGATAAATTTAGAGTAAAAAAAAACTATAAAAAAAAAAAAGTCAATTCAATAAACATAATAATTGATAGATACACCTACCTCACTAAGAGCATTCCGATCGGAAGGCGAACGAAGATAATGATGAGATGAACTATCGAGGAAGAAAACTGATGAAGCTTCAGCAATGATCTAGATCACAGTTTCAGAATTAACAATTACTGAATCAGTTCGTAGTTAAATCATCATCAACAATAAAATCTGTGTATATAGATGAAGAATACCGTAGATTTCGGAGTCAAGATACAAAGTATCAATAGAAACCCTAGAGTAGTGTTCCAGGTCCTGGAATCCATTGCTAGAGAGAAAGAGAAAGAGAGAGAGATTTGGAGCTATGGTGTTGGAAGAGGAAGAAGATTGGGGAAGATGGAGATTGGAGATGAGAAGAAATTCAATCAGGAAGAAACGACGACGTGCTCGCAATAAGCCTCAATATGTTTATTTTCTTCTAGTCTTTGGAAGCCTTATGCGAGTTAATTGTAGATTACTACTAGTACTTAGGAGTAATTACATTTCAGCCCAAAATGTAAAAAGCTAATTACATTTCAAGTCCAGCCGCTAATATTTGTTTCTTCTTTTGGTAATTTAACACAACCAAAAAAGACAGTTTAGTACTACTGTCATTCCATAATATAAATTGATTATGATGTGTAGTAAAATTAAGGAATAAAAAAGAAGATACTTTATTGGTTAAAATATCACTCTCTTACATAGGGCTAGTTAAATTTTTTGAGTCAAATAAGGGTGTAGTTAAAAATAAAACATGTGAGAATAAAAAACTATCTAAAATTACTTATATAATGGAAATGCAATAACTACAAAGAATGACTTATATAATAAAATGGAGGGAGTGCATCTTAACTAGGACGGTCCATCGGCATGAACTAGCTTGAATTCAACATGTTCAGCTTGAAAAAAGTTCGTTGAACTTAAAATGAGTATAAGTCGAACTGACCATGAGCTCATTTTTCGAACCTGGCTCTAAAGTGAGTTGAGCGTGTTCAAATTGACATGTGTACTAATGATTTTGAGTGAATGAATTCCAAATTAAGGTATATGTAACTTGATTAACATTATAACTTCTTTTTTCACAAGAATAATATTTGGTACATATTCTTGCCATAACAAATTCTGGCCAGACGTCAAGTTAGAAAACTGAGTCGTTCGGCCTTATATTCACATTCGAGATTTCTTCTCTTAAGATGATTTACTCATGACTTGACTAAGTATGTATTATCGGAAAATAATCCCGTTTTCCATTTTCCTTTTCCCAGACAGCTTGTCTAGGCTAGTCAATTATTTTTCCTGGTGCTCATTCTAAATCTTGGCAGAACTGTTTGTCCACCTCCTAAGTGATTTTGGCTAACCGAGACTTCTCGGATGTTAACACTCGACACCTATATTGGTGTTAGGCTCTTAAAATTTGTCCAGTCCAAGTCATAGGGTTTCTGTCTATTGGGCTCCAGAATTTAGCCCAGGCAAAGAAGACGTTTGACCCGAAAAGAGATTTAGGATGTTAGGTTAGTCGGTCTAAGAATAAGTTTAAGAAATTAAAGAAGTCTCGGGAGTTTGGAGATTTAAAAGATAAAGATAAAATATATTTATCATGACTCCTTCAGAGATTATCATTTCAAATCCCATATTCTATAAAAGCCGGAAAAAAATCAGTATAAAACATAACTTAATCAATCAATACAAAAATTAGTCTACATCATCTCTCATATCCTTTAGTCCAATGGACTCATTGGTGGTTTAATTCCACCTTAGTATAGGTTAATCAGTTCTTTCCTAAAACAATTCAAATTAGTTTTTAGTTATGAGATCATATTCTCTTTAGTTAGTTTCTAGTTTATGTTCGATTCGATGTCAAACCTCCTATTGCTTAGTCATTTTTATTAATGTAGTTCGGTTATATCTATATTCAGTTTTGTTTTGCACTGGATTTTAATTTCTAATTATTTTTATCAAGTCACTAGAGTCTTGGCATATTCAACATTTTTTTTGTCAAATTTACCATTAAATCATCTGATGACATTTATTGAAATAGTTTGGAACAAACAATTAGAATTGATTTTTCGTTTATTGAAGTTATTTGTAAGAAGAAACATTAATATTTAAGTAAAGATTGAAACAAAATACTGGGGTGAAAAAGGAAAAAGGAAAAAAAAAAAACAGAAATTGGAATACAACTGAATTTTGAATTTCCCCATCAATTACAACTTTTCAGAAGACCAAAAAATATGGTCTTTCTCGTTATCCACAATCTATATATACACACAATACACCACACCAATGCCGCCACCTCCTCCATCTTCTTCCTCCGCCCACCGCTCGACACCACCGCCAACCACCACTCCGTAGTGGCGGAATACAACAAAAACACAAAAAAACAGATGTCATCAACACTACCGCTCTGTTTCAAATCAAACCCATCTCACATTTTCAAATCCTCTTCTTCTTCTTGCAATAATCAGTTTTCTTTCAGTAGGAAAACATCTCAAATTTGCTTCACATTTTCACCTCCAAATTCCAACAATGGCGGAAGCAACCCTTTTAATAATTACGGATCTCAAGAAGAGGCTGCTAGGCGGTTAAGGGAAGAGCAGAGGTGGTTCAGGGAGGAACAGAGGTGGTTAAGGGAAGAAATGAGGTGGAATTCTGAACGTGACGGTCTGTTGATGTAAATTCAGAGGCTGAAGATTCGGATTGAGGAGCTTCAACAACAGAATTCTGTTCAAGAAACTTCGGTTTCTGAAACTATAGTCAATATTGCAAAATTGTTGCAGGTATTTGTTTAATTAGATTGCTTTTTTTTTTTCTTCTTATAATTTGAATGAGTAGATTTTGATTGGTTAAGCTAAATTGTTCTGAAGTTATTGAAGCTTTCAGTATCTACCTCGGATCTTCTGTGACACTCTAGTAACAATCTAATAATAGATTTTTTTATTCATATGACAAAAATTATAATTGGTAAATTCTAAGGTGACATGTCCATAATTGCGGATTAATTGGAAGGATTATAACGAGTGTTACATAGAATTCGGAGTGTGTACCAGCAGTGGCGGAGCCAGGAAATTGTCATTGGGACGAACTTCTTACAAATTTTTTTTAGGGGATACAACATTTCTAAGTAAATATCACAAAAAATAATTTTTCCCTATAAAAAATTCGTCGTTTCTGAAAATTTTGGGGGGCGGGTGGCTCCGCCACTGTGTACTAGTGGTAGGTTGAAAGTGACAGTTGTCGCATATTTGTAAAAATTCTTGTCAAAATGCCCTATAGATTCCAATCGGATTAGTACAATGAAATAACCGAGGTGAATTGTTATTACCATTTTCATTTTTCCAAATATCATACCAAGTGAAGCACAGATTTAATTTTGAAATGACAAATTTCAGTTCAGTTTCAGGTGTTGAAGAAGGGAGACGTTAGAAAGTCTATGAACAGAATCGCCGAGAGTGGGTCGAGCGCTTTGCCATTTGTCCTAGAAACTACTAAGGAAGAGGACGAAGTGGTTGTGAAGGAAATTGTTAATGTTTCACCAAGTGAAGACCAGCACGAGACGAAGAGGACAGTCCTGAGGATGGGATCAGAAGGAGACGATGTTCGAGCAAGGCAGGTTAGTTTTTTCTTGATTTCCCTTCATGTGTGTAAGAGTTCCATTGAGTCTGTACCGATTTAGTCTTATCTAATTGCCATTATCTTGCTCTCTTTACGCGCTTTTTATTTAAGGAAGCGTTGCAAAAGCTAGGATTTTATTCCGGTGAGGAAGACATGGAATTCTCTAGCTTCTCAAGTGGGACTGAAAGTGCTGTGAAAACTTGGCAAGTAAGTTGTGCAAAAACTTATTTTCTTGTTCAGAAAATTGGGAGTAAGGACTGAAAGCTATGACCTTTTTTTTTTTTATATTTATCTATAGGCCACATTAGGTGCCCCAGAAAATGGTATAATGACTCCAGAACTTGTTGAAAGATTATATATGGAGCAACAACTTGGGGACTCTGTCTCACAGAAGAGTGCAAACAAGGCTGCAATAGCTGAAGACGGCGTGTCAGAAGTTGAAGTATATCATCACCGTGTTTATCTCCTCGGAGAGAATCGATGGGAAGAACCTTCGAGGCTCAACGGAAGAAGTGGCACTGTGGCCAAATGTGTTTCTTGCCGTGGCGAAGGCCGCTTAATTTGCATAGGTACATCCTCTCCATCTCCGCGTCATAGAATATTTTGTCATTTCATCAGATCATTATATTGTGAAACGGAGGAAGTACCAACTTAAATTTCTTTGGCAGAATGCGATGGAACTGGTGAGCCAAACATTGAGCCACAGGTAAGAGGATATCTTATATTTCTACAATTTCATGCCAACTTAATCTTTTGTTCCCTAGCCAACATTCCCTTTTTTTGTGTTGCAGTTTATAGAATGGGTAAAAGAGGCAGCAAAGTGTCCACATTGCAATGGTGTCGGATTTGTAACTTGTGATACCTGTGAAGGAAGAAAGGTAGCCCAGGTATTGTATACACGCGTTCGTATTTGTGTGCTGTATATGGCTAGATTATATTATAAGTCATTCTCCTTGAACTGCATCTTGATGAGTACAAATTAAAGGCATTTTGATGCAGTTCAAATTTTGAAACAAAACCCCTTTGTACTCATCAAAGTACCTTAAATTTTTGTCACAATTTTTTACAGCTTCAAAGTGTCAATAGTTGCAAAATCTGCAAGAAACTTATTATGGCTCCCTCCTGCTTTTTTTTTTCTCTTTCTTTTTCATTATCTGGGAGGGGATGAGGCTTTGTTGTTGTTGTCGTTTTAATTACAGGGAGGAAATGTCGAATCTGAAACTTATGGTCCAAAACAGCTTATGCAGCGTTGAAAAACTCACGCCAAACAGCTTATATATATTCCTCACAAAGAGATGTACTTAAAAGAGTACTAATATTCACCACAAAAGTTGCTGTGAATTTATTTTTAAAACATAACATAAAAAACAACAATAATTATTTGACAGTAATATTAATCTGTGAACTGCACAATTCTTTTGTAAAAATCAGTGGTAACCAAAAGATATAATTATGTAATCTCTAGCCAAAACTAGATACCAATTTGTCCTATTTTTTTCTGTGAGGCCAATATCATGTGCTTCTGATTTGCAACCACAAGTATCTCTACAAATTTGCATGGCTTGTTCAATTTTTCAAAGGTTAGTCTTAGGTTTAGCGGCACCTTGAACTCGCCTAGTCACAGACCGCATGGTAACAAACTCCTCAGCAGCAGAAGGATGTATTCCCACCTGGAAAAAAGGGCAAATAATCAACCCAAATGATAATAACAAGGTAAACAGAAAATAACAAGTATACGTGCAGTTTTAGTCGAGTTAAACCATGCTTATAAGCTTTCAAGATTCCACAATCGAAGCTAAAAAAAATAAATTATTGGCTGCAGATACAAGGCTTATTTCATTAGTGCCCGTCGGTGTTTCAGGCTCTACAACAGGATGTAAGTATTAGCCTACCCAGAATATATCATCCCCATGGGACAATCCAGTGGGATGTGACAACACCCTTCCTTGTATCAAGGATATTGCAAAAACTACTTTTATGACTTATGCAGCTAAAACTATAATGATGTATTTCAAGAAAGATAACCTGGCATTAAGCATGAATGTACTACTACTACTACTACTACTGATCAAGGAAGGGTAGGGCAGTTGGCGAAGCACTTCCGACCATGAACCATAGGCCTCGGGTTTGACGGGTGTACCCACCCCCCCAAATTATATTTTTTTTGATAAATAATAAAAAACAAAAACAACTACTACAGAGAAATCTTCCAAATCAGACTACAAATAAGGCAACTAAATGATAAGTTCTGATGCATTTTCCAGCTTACCGTGCTATCAAATTGTGCTTTAGTTGCTCCACATTTGAGTGCAACAGCAATTCCCTACAGTAAAATCCAACAAGTTAAGCTGGTATCGAGTATGATATGCACCTTAACGGAGCTGCTTTACAAAGGAAACTTCCAGGAGAAAGTAGTGAGTGTATTTCCCGCGTATGTGCAAAGTAAGTACTGTGGTAGATGGATGTGAACATTAAGAGCATTATGATTCATTAACAAAATGTACCTGCATAATTTCAGGTGCATCTGGACCACACATGGATGCTCCGAGAACCCTATCTGTTTCAGCATGGACAATAAGCTTCATAACTGTCTTCTCCTGCCGCCTACATGAAAGAAGCAAACGCACTGAGTGATACAAAGGCAACAGCAAAGAACATCGTGCATGCACAGGAAGATTTATAGACGTTGCTCGGCATTGCATACCATTCAGCTGACACATTGAAGTTAAAGAAGAAACGTCTATTAATGCGTGCTTCGCCAAAGAAACTATGGATCACTGTTTCTATAGGCTAGCAGGTAATATTATTTACAAAGCCATAGCCCTTGACATGTACTCGCTCGGTAACTGGGGCAAGCAACTTTAAGAGTTGATATAGCAGAAGACTGAGCAAAGAGGTTACAGCTTATGATTATGAAAAACGAAGAGTATTCTAAACACAAGAACTTATCTCGTCACAAGATCTTTCTTGTTCAATCTACTTACCCAGAAATAGTGTTCTTCATTGGATTGAATGATGATGTGAAAACCAAAATTTCACCATTGACTTGCTCTATAGCTTGCTCTTCACTTAGTCCAACAACGGAGAGAGATGGTATGCTGTTAAGCAAACAAGATGCAGGATGGTTAAAGAATCTGACAATGAAAACTAAAATTTCTAAACTAGAGAAGTAGGAAAAGTTATGGGGACACACTTAGATAGCAGTATACATATATTTTGAAGCTATATTTTGTGTACGTATATCTTGAAGAATAATCCCAAACATTGGATAATAGCGCTAAACTATTGGACTATCTAATTTACTCAGAACTGAAGCAAAAATAAACTGATAACTTCACTAAAGAATGAAGATAGCATGTCAGCTACTTTGAAAAAATAAATTATCATAATATAAATCCCTGCACAACTTTCAGCAAGAAAGAAATAATGCTGGACAAATTGAAAGAGTGCATAGTGACAGGAGCTGATACCAGAAAACAGCGCAAGGGATATGATCGTAGTCGGGTTTGGTTGGTTGGCCACCAAAAACGGTATTCTGTAATCGACACAGAGCATACAAATTCATTGCAAGAAATTAGTCACCAAATTTTTAAGATGATCAGCTCAATACCAACTAATAAGAAACACGATAAATCAAATACTATATGATGCTTCAGCTGAGAACATACTGCAAAATAGGTTCCTTCCATCAAAGCAACAGGAGTCAGATTCATTCGGTTTGTAACATCACCAATAGCCCATATACTGGGTATATTGGTCCGAGAGAACTCGTCTACCTGGAAAAGAAGAGTGGAGACAGTGAGAGCTAAACTTAGAGTCATTCCATGGCAATTAGGAGAGTCAAAATAACATATTGAGCAGGTGTAATGGAGTTGCCAATAGTATCTCCTTGGTTCCCACAGATTGGAAGTTTTGCCACATAACAACTATCAGAAATAGGACAAAATATATAATATATAAGAAAGAAGTTTAACCTTCACAGCGCCGATTTTATCAAGTTCAACACCTACAGCTTGCAAGTTCAACCGTTTTGTGTTAGGGGCTCGGCCTGCATCCGACATGGAAAGATTATTAAAAAAAATCAGAAGATTATTAAATAGTAGAAAAATCAGAAGATTGGGAATTCCCCAACAATGATTTTCCATGTTAACTAATGTTTATATGTTTGTTACTACACTATTTCATTAAAGTGTAAGGGCAGAAAAAGCAAAGTAGGATTAGTCTAAAGAGGATTTTCAGCAAGCAGAGCATCTATACAAATTAAATAGACAAGTATGAAAAGCAACCACTTGTGACATAAATTAACAAGATTATAGTTTATTAAGGATCTGCATCAGGAATTACTAGCCTAATGACTAACAAAAGTTATTCAGGAAGAGGAGCAGTTTTCCTTACAATGTCAAGCATTGAATCAATTTGCATGTCTCGTTGAAAGACAAAAAAACAAGTTAAACCAAGACGCAGATATTGCTGGCCAAGTTACGCTTCAGAAAAGAGGATCCTAGTTTCCAAACTCAGTTGCTCATAGCAATTACTAAATTGCAAAGTCTTGTTATAACATGAAGCATGTTAGAAAAAAAATACTTTGGAGTAATTCATGATCACGAGCTCCACTAATAACATCGGAACGGCGGTATGAAGAAAATATCTGCAAATTTACGCCATGCCGCTTCTTCTCACATGATACTTGTTATATCAACAACACAGGAAAAACAATATTCAATGGCAGCAAGTGGTGCATGTAGGAAAAGAGCCATGGAGATTGTTTGAATAAATAGATACAGACTTGTTTGTTTACGGTTTTATTTAATTGTGGCAATTGGTGCGGTTAAGAAAGGACAACAACAAACATGGCAACTCATTGACAGCTAAACTAGTTGGTTGAACTTTTTTAATTTGGACAAGAAGCTTGAGAATATGACTTTAATTAATGACCTCATATGCAGAGCAATGCATCAAATTACCTGTGGCGAAGAGCACGACATCAGCCATCAGTTCTTCTCCATGATCTGTGACAACTTTTATGCCATTGTCTGTTTTAACCAGCTGAATTCAGTTATAAAAAATAAAATAAAAAGTTAGCTAAAAATTGTGGCAACAAACCGGGAAATTGCAAAAATATTTGGAAGAAGACTATATACCTTTACCAACAATATCAAGACTCAAAATCAAAGTGATGAGAAAATGTCAGTACCTCAGTCAAGTTTGTCCTGGGGTGCATAGTAATTCCTCGGCCTTCAAGATTTCTTGCCACTGCAGCACGCATTTCATCATCAAAACCTCTGAAATCACAGAGTCATAAGGAAATATAAGAATGACATATCACTTCAAGAAAAATAAAATAGTCTGAAACAGAACACGTTTATCTTCGCGATGCATTAAAATTCCTTTTTATTCACAATCACCCCAAACAACATGGCCAGAAGGGCTCATGACCATGTATGCTTATCTTTGTTGATGAATATTTTGATAGTCATGAGCCACTATCCAACATGCACAAGTCAGCTTCATGGGTTGAGATTAAATTAGAATCTTTACTCAACGATAAGTCATCATCGGACTATTTCAAAGCTATTCTATAGGTATCCTGTTGTTTAATATTCTCATAGTGAGGTACCGGAACATATAACATTTTTGTTACTGGACCAAGCATCAGGAGAAGTAAATACAACAGACGTGCTAATCACATCGATGAACTATGGGTTCAGCATCTTTAGATGCCACACTGTCTTCATAGACGGTCCATTTTCATGCCGAACATCTCCAGGCAAATGAAAGATGTCATAGTATCTTTTAAGATCAAGTGTTTATTTCAAAATGTCAGGAATGTAATTGAGATTACAATATATGTGTGTTGTATGTGTAAATAAGTAAAAGAACCAGCCAAGAGAAGAATTTGTTAAAAACTAGAGTATCAACACAAAGAAGGTGATTTTTCAGTCAACCATCAAAATATCAAAAAGGAAACAAATTCATAAACAGGAAGTTTCATTTTAAATAGCTGGAGAAATAAAAGAAAATGCTATGCACAAATAAAACTTATTGACCTCAATGGAAGCTCCTTTCTGAAACATAGGTCCACAGCTGCACCCATGCCACGCCATATTGAAGCAAACTCAACAGCAATGTACCTAAATTACAACAAAAGCAGAAGTTATTCAAAGTCAACTGAATGAAACAAATATATATAGGAAGTAGGAGGCAGACGAACCCTCCTCCAAGTACCACGACACGCTTGGGAAACTCTTCTAGGCTCAAAGCCTCATCAGAAGTAATAGCTAACTCCTACACAAGCCAATCAAACCAGGTAAAGAAAAAAGAAATCAATATATAGTAAAAGAAGCACACTCAAAGAACCCAACAGAAAAGGAATGTGAAGTGTATAAAACTGTCGAATGTCATTAAGTCAATTGGCACACCTTGATGATGGACTTGGGTTACACACATTATCAGTCAAATAAATTGGTATGTGAGCATGTAAAGTTTATGCATATATGTGCCAAATGATATCTCAAAAATCTTGCAAGTGATAAGTGGCAATTGTCTGGACATGCTTCATAAAAGCACTTTTAAACTGTCCAAGATAAATCTGTTGACAAGTTCTAATATAGTACACTCAAAGTTGCTCTCAAAAGTCAAAACGACAAACATGGAGCCTCAAAAGAAAATCCATACATCTGATTGCAAGCTATACTGAAAGATTCATGCATACCTGACCAGGAATGGCTGGACGTTGAGCCCTGCTGCCAGTTGCGATCAAAATATGCTTCGCTGAATATCTTATTTTTGTGCCATCTAGTTGGGACACTTCAACTTCATTAGGACCAACAACCCTTCCCTCTCCTTCAAAGAGTTTAACTCCAGCGTTTGAAAGTAAGCGCTTATATATTTCAGTCAGTCTGACAATTTCCTTGGTCTGACATTAGGATATAAGTAAAATGAAGGGAGGAGACAGAACAATCAGTTAAAATGCTTCTTGGCTGAGGGCATGGAGCAATTTTTTAAATAAGGATCAAGAATATCCTAATGACGATTGAATAAGAGAATAATTTTAACCAATATGTGCAGCAGCGAGTACCTGAGAAATCTCATGAATGTGCAGGGATGCAATCAGAAGATGGTATTATGCATTAGAAGATTAGGAAAAAGACAAACTAAAATCAATCAAGACAGACGAAAATTTCCAGGAGCTAATTGCAGTTTGTCCCAAGAAATTTCTTTGGGATGTCTTAACTTCAAAGGAGTTTCATCTCGAGAATATGATTCATGTACCAAAGAAAGGCACTAGATCTTTAAAAAATCTAATTGATGAATTAATAGAAGCATCACGAATCATCTGAGGATACACTAACTAAACTTTAGAAGTTAAGGCACAAACAATCATAAAAGTATGAATTAGATCCCACAGAACAAAACCAGGAATGCAACTCAATTCTAATCATAGCATTTCGCATAAGACAAATCTTGTTAGCAACACGTTCTAACCAGAGGAGCTACAATGGAAATACTATATCAATGGACTCATCTCAAACTTCTGACACAAACCTTTTTCTCCAAAAGTTTCTTCCAGTTGAAGTCAATTCTCTCATTCAATTCCCATCCATAGTTCCTGGCGTCCTGTGCAAAAAGAAAATACAGTCACTAAACTATTTCACATTAAGACAAATTTGATATTTATAAGGTACTACATATCTAAATATGTCCAAACAAATTCAAAGCTATAAGCTTCACTAAATGAATAACGACATCCTCACTGAGGAAGCTAGGAAGACAAAAAAAAAAAAAAAAAAAACAGACCAAAATGTAAGTGGTTTGGATGCATCGCATTTACCACCGTCATTTTCCAAAACAACACTAAACTTGCTTTACGGTCCCGACATCCTTCTATGCAACTAATACATTCTTCAACAGCTGAGCCACTGTTACACACTAAATCTATCTATAGACAGTTATAGGACATTAATAACTTTTGTTGCCTTTCCTTTGCCAATGCATGTCATAAGCTCACCTCGAGTTCAGGCCCAAAAGATGCTCCATAGACCATAATCTTCTTAGGAACACAGCCACGAATTACGCACCTGCAAATTTTATGCTCATTTCCATCAGTACCAATGTGTTATTTAATAGACTGGAACGCTCACCCCACCCTCTCCCCGCCTCCAAAAGAAAACCCAACAAAGAAAAGGAATCCAACATTGTCAAGAAAGTAAACAAATTCATTAAGATTTAACATGGAGGGAAGCATCATTCTAATGCAAGCTCGGGAAGGGAGGATTAACAACCTAAAGTGCCAACATCAAAGCCCCTCTAGCAAAAGCATTAATCTAATCTGAATAGCACAATAAATTAAGTCAATTGAAGTCACAATTGAGAGAAACTTACGTTCCACCAACTCCACCAATAACTTCTGAACTGATAGGGTGAAATGGAAGCTCGCATATCCCAACCTACAGGTAAAATTTCGACAACTTAGCAGACTTTCATTCAAGGTCTAGTTTTGCAGGAAGAGGACATAAGTTCAGAACTAACTCTGATAATCTTAAGCTCAACTTTTTTAGGTTTCATATTACTGTTAACAGATGATCAACGAGGAGTTTATTCTTTGGGATCTTAATCAGAAAGTCTTGTCCCAAAAAGGAAAAAAAATATTTCGTATCAATGTGAATTGTGCAATTTCAGTGGAAGCACAACAAAACCCTGCAAGAAGATACGCTGATCTTCTGAATTAGGCACGACCATATGACAACAAATGAAGCCAGAAAACTTCTTTCCAACAAAATCAACAATGAAAAGCCCCAAAAAATGCAATTTCGATATCTTTGAGGATTGACAATTGCATAATCATTCCAGCACTGGTCCATCACTATTATATGCATAATATATCAAAACAACATGGAGACCATAAAGACTGAAGATGTACCTTAGCTCCATATTGGGATGAAAATCGAGAAGCCCGAACACCACCACTACCAGCACCAATAACAAATAAATCAAAATCATAATGAACTTCTTCTTCACCATGTTTTTCTACCTCTCCATCAATCAACATCTTCCTACCCATACTTGCCATTTCTATACACACATAATAAACTATTAAGACAATATTACAACACAAAAATAGCAACAAAACAAAACTAAAAATTCCACTTTCCAGCAAACAATTAGGAAAACAGGAATTCATTAAAAAAAAAAACCACTTTCCAAAAAAAAAAAAACATAAATCTTCTTTAATGTAAATTTTTCATAAACCCCACCATATAAAAGGATCTATTTCCTATTTAAAAAAGGGGTAAAAAAACCAAAAACAGAATCTTTTTTGCAAAATCAAAGTGTAGATTACATAAAATGGGGTGGTTTGCAAAGATTATAGACCAATTGAAGCAAAGAATCAAGAAATAAACTAAAAAACAACCAAAAGGGATCAGAAAATATGGAAACCCACCTCCTATTTTGATATTGAATCAACGTAAACTTTTTCTTATAAGTTTCTTGGAACCTTTTTTTTTCTTTCAAAGTGATACAATAAGGACAAGAAAGAGATCAAGAAAGAGAGTCTGGGAGACTACAAGGTCGACGGAAGAGTACCAGGTGGAAAAGTTGGAAAAGTGCGTTATTTCGTTTTATATTTTCTTTGGAGTACTTATATTCTTTTAGCCCCTTTATTTATTTCTAATTTGTGTCAAATATATATATTTTTATTTTTTTTGTGACCATTAAAATATTGGAAGTAGAATACAAGGCCAAAAACATGCCTACATGCACCATATTTCTTTCCTCCACCTAATCATATAATGCATCTGCTTCTCTCCTAATATTATTGTCGGTATTTATAAAGGACACATCTCCGATCATGCTTCTTTTTAAATTATATTTAATTGAATTGAGTCTCAGATATCAGTTTCAAACTAATTTCAAACTCAAACTAAATTCTCCATAATGTAATACTTTTAGTTTTCATTAATTACGTTCTTATCAAATTTAATACATAATATGCAAGTCATCATGATTATTAATCAAATATGTTTTAGGGAAAAATCCATCATAAAAGTTTTCTGACTTTACGTTATTATCTTGGTCTATCGGATCTTTTTTTTTATGTCCGGCTGAACGATTACTCCATAAGGGGAGAGAAAACTACCTCATAAGAGGAGGTGAGAACCTTAAAAGAGTGAGACATTTAAAGTTTGCCCCATGTATGGAGAGGGTATCGAACCCACGAGACCTCACGGTCGTAGGCAGACGTCTGCCCCACTGGACTAGAACACCTTTGATGGCCTATCGCACCTTATCAAGAAAATAGTAACAAAAAACTTCTTAGTTTTTTTTTTTTTAGGTGACACATTCTTAGTTTGCGTATTTTGTATTGTATTAAAACTAATTTATTTATGAAAAAATAAACAGAACTCAAAGTAAGAATTTATATTGAATTTCGAAACAAAAAATCGAATCTAAATACATTTAAATATGTTCCTTTAAAATTAAGGAAAATGATTTACTCCTAGAATTTTGGGGATAGAAACCCTAAACCCCCAAATTGAGGGTGTTAAATGACTATCTTACCCCTTGCTGGTATAAGGGATTCACCGAACTATAAGGGCAAAAAGGTCCAAAAAACTATTTTAGTCAATCTTTTAGCCAATAATTCTAGTAGCCTATCAAGGTCCTAAAATTAAAGGTAAGGAAGATTAAACAATAAAAAATAACTAAAAAACTAATGACAATAAAATAACTCCAAGTGTTCAATAGCCATTGTCAAAAGGCATATTCTTGTCAAGTTAATCTGTAAGCTAATGGTTATTGCAGCCACCGCGAGATAAATATGCAAAGAACAAAGAATAGATTACAGAATCAAGTGGCCGCTAAATTTACAATAATAACAATAACACAACTCATTAAGTCTCCTGTAATTGGGGTATAAGCGGGGGATAAATGGGAGACATACCTAACATTTGGTAAGACTGACCTAAACTTCGACAATAAATGCACAAAAGTGGCTGCTTAACAGAATACCACTGAAACAGTACAACTATACATATACTAGCTCTCTTATTGCTTTTATATGGATAACCTCACCTCACAGAGAACCTTTATCAGCTATTCATTCCACTGAAAAAGGGCATAGGAAGCAAAATGAATTTTAAAGAATTCACAAATTTATTGAAGAATGTAACCCTTACAAGGGAGAAGAGGGAGGATGGATCAGCATGAGCAATGGCAAACTGCATTACCAAAGCACTTTGCTTTGTTGGCTATCTTCTTTACACTGGTTTCACCATGAGAAGATGAAGTCGACTGAGTGGGCATTTGAATTCTGTTCATTATATTGACCGTGGGTGCCTCGAGAATAGTCTTAGATGATGATATAGCGCGCTGCATACCCCAAATTGAAAGTGGTCTCATGTATATCAGAGAACGGAAGTGCCCATCAATTGTCCATCCCTCGGGAGTCTGAAATGAGTACCTGCATTTTTTATGTTTTTAACAAAGAAAAATTATTATGTCAGGGAACTTGGAGGACATGATGCAAAGTCAATGTGAATCGAGTTGATTCAGGAAACTAAGATATAGTCCACAAGCATATATAGCAGCATTGAGAAAATATTTTCGCAGGAATAATGGTGGATAAATGATCTGCTTCTTGTGACCAACTAATGCTGATGTTTACAAGATGTTGGTTTCCTATATGTATGTGCGTGTGTGTGTTTCTGTGCGTGTAGAATGCTCAACTTGCTTGCAAAAGGGATCGCTATCAAAGAAATAAAAGCGTGCAAGAAAAACTTACCCAAAGCCCTCCTCAGACCAGCCAGCAAGGAATATACCTTCAGCCGTGGTGAAAGCCTCCTCCTCCATTCCTGCAAGAATCATGGTTGCAGCCACACCATAGGTAACTCCAGTCCATATTTCTCGGGACTGCATGCAAGTCTCGTCCACCTTTCCATTAGGATGCATCCCGTTTACTGCACCCATCCGGCCACCACGAACTTTCATAACATTGAAGTCAAAAACTTTTTGAAGGATACTTCTAATCTTGTCATCATCAAAAATATTGGGCAAGCCTGATGAAGCTGCATACCACTGCCCAGCCAATTGATCAGCTTGGATCGACTTACTGTTACTGCTAGATCCACTATCATAGTTGAAATAAGATCCATTCCATAGTTTTTCTTCGAAAACCGCCTTGGCCTTTATGAATTTGCCTTTGCACTTTTCAGCAAAGGCCCGGTCACCTAATTGAATTGCCATTGCAGCCGCAGCTTGAAGGGCAGCAAGCCATAAGCAACCACAATAAGCACTTATTCCATGAACAGTCCAAGCATCATACGTTTGATCCGGAAATCCATCATTTTCAATCAGACAATCGTTATCCCGGTCAAATTGGTCCATGTACTCAATTGCAGCACAAACAGCAGGCCATACGTCACCTGCAAAGGAGAAATCCCCAGTTGCAGCAAAATCCCGGTAAATCTGAAGCACAAACTTCGGATTCAGATCCTTCCATTTACTAGTATCGTGTATATTATAGGCATTCATTTCATGCCATGGGTCGTGAGTTCCAAGATCATGAGGAACAGCACCTTTGGCCTTTCGGATTCCCCAGTTTCCTTCTGCAAGAAATTTAACTTTCCTTTTATCCTCCAACAAGACAGACTTTGCGAATTCGCGCTGAATACTGAGCTCAATTTTGGGAAATAGCTCAAGCAGAGCAAACGATGCATAGAAGTGCACATCATACGTACACCACATGATGTATTCTATACCTTCCAGATATAGAAATTGACCAACGTCATCGGTATCATTCTCAAGCAACTTATTAGAGGAACTTGTGAAACGGTTTTGGAACCTTCTCTGAGCAAAACTTGACTCGTCTTTTTCAGCACTGCTGTCAGATTCCGTTTCATCATATCCTTCCGATTTTTTTCCATCAGCACCAAGTGAACCAACAGGGGATGAGTCAACGTAGCCATTTACAGCGGTCTTCTCAGTCACCATGCCTTGCCGGTTATTTACTTTCACTTTAGTTACTCTGACTTGTTTACTCTTCACTGGCACCAACATATCCTGATCATCCGAGGAGTCTTCAACTGGCAAGCTAGAGTCTGAAAAGACAAGAAGAAGAAAAGACTAAGCACCTATATCGTGATGGTTGTAAACAAAATCAGGCAAATACCGAGATAGATAGACCTAACGCTTAAATGACTATACCTCAAAGTTTCTCAATTAAACAACCACATATAACTGAACATGCACAAAGACACAATTGTAACTAAAGGAAAATTTGATAATCATCATCACCTCACAACAATCTTGGTTTAGTAGAACAGCTAGATTGACTATCAAGCATCCAACCGGATTCACATATACCGCATCAATTCCATATATGAAATAAAACCTTTATCATTTAACAAAGTATGAACCAATTGATATTGTGTGCTTACATTATCATTAGTGTATATGGTTCTAAGTGGACGTGCACCCAACCAAGCGATCACAGGCTGAAAGAAATTAGTTCTTTGATGACACGAGATTGCAAATCAAAAGATTAATTATATCATCCAAGTGCAAGATAAATCGGTAATTTCTTTGTAATATAAAGTTTGAAACATGACTATCCATTCACGTTTAAACAACTACATCCATAATGGGACTAACAGGATAGAGAGTAGAAGAATACCAATCCAAATTGTTCCTCCAGCAACCAGAAAATATAGCTCGTTAAACAGTGTAAACTTATACCTGCAAAACATCAGAATGTTCAAGGTTTAGAAACAAACACATTTAACCTCATCTTACATTACTGAACTCAAGAGATCATACCGAGTACCTCTTCTTCTAGTTTTAACGATTGAGTGCCTTCCAACAAGTGTCATCACTTTTTATTTTTTTTTGTAATGGTCATAGATGTTGTCTTAAACATGGCTATCATATGAAACCAGATGTCAATTGTCTTCTTTTCTTATCTTTTTTAGAAAGAGGTAAAACGTAAAATTCTGCTCTTCTTAAAATTCTTTTGCTTTTGGAGATAGACCCAGTGGAGACAATTTGTGAAACGGTCATTTGAGTTGCTGCTGGTTTTTGGTATGAAGATGGATCAAGTTATCAACATAGCTCTCTAACAGCTTTCTTCTGTGAGAGGGAGAGAGAGCACTAAGAAGGCGAAAATCGGACCTTAAGCTACCTAGAGCTTTTTGGGAAAAGATTGCATAATTGATGAGGTATTTTATGACAAAAAGAATTTAACATGTTGAAAAAGATTCAAAAGAGTAAGGTCAGTTTTTAGACGTTGTTACTTGTTTCTAATCTGGCACTGAATTCAACAGATCAGAAGAATAGGTAACACAGCCCTGACATCAGGTGTTTTTAAATTGAAATTAACCCAATGAATCAACCCTGACAAATCTGATGTGAAATACACGATCTATCTTGATGTGAAAATTTTAGTAAAATGCAGCAGCTTCAGAATTTAAAGTATCATGAATAATGCTTCTAATTGAGACAGTTGACGTCGCACAAATTGAGTATCTATAAGCATAACAAAGACTTTGAGCAACTGGGATGAGATATAGGACAAATGTCGGACAATTGGTGGAAATTAACTGAATGAAACAAAACTTGTTTTCAAAAAACATGCTAGATGAGCAGACTGTACCATATGACACAAACTTATGAATTATTTAATGAAATTCAGCTATCCAAAACATAGTTTTCCACAATGACACATCTAGAGAGTAAGAATATAAAGTAACAAACTTGAAGGCAATGAAAGTACAAAAGATGTATGCAGAAAGTAGTACTCCGATTTTTGTAGCGATTTATCGAGGAACTACATAACACAAACAGCAGTTGAGAGGAATTGCCACTCTGAGCAAATCTTACCATTCTGGCAACCTGTCGTCCTTCAGAATAGGATTTTGCCATTTTTCAATCTCTTCTTCCCATAACTTGTAATCTGATGATGATAATGCAATATACGAATAAATTTCCATGATCCACTTTGGAGAAATAAAATCTAGGAAGATTTCATTAAATTAAGGACTTAAACCAGCATGCTATCAGTTAATATATAGACTGGAATGCAAAGAGTACAACTAAATAAGGCAGTAATAGGCTTAGAAGAGGATATTTACTTGTTAGAGCATGATGCACAATGTCTTCAGCAGCCCTTTCAGAAGTGCCATAATATTTAGTGTACCTCCTGCGAACAAAACAAAAATATATAAACATAAATGAAAGGCATAAAATCGTGAAGACTTGTTAAACATGTAAAAATGAACTTGAACCCCAAGCCTTGAGAAAAGCAGGTGATTGGACACAAAGATAAAATGCAAGGCCTTAGGGTGTATTTGGATTAGGTTTTTGTTTGAGAAATTTTGTCTTGGAAAACGTAAAAGCTGAGAGAAGCTGTAGGACCCATTTTAAAAAAATTTGGTTTAAGAGTGAAAAAACAAATACACCCCTAGTGGCATTGCTTTTAGCAAAACAGGCAGACAATGAAACAGCGATGCCTAGAAAGAAAATGAGAATGGAAAAGCGAAAATCAAGTCACTGGTTGATCAGACAAATAATCATTTATTTTTCTCTCGTTTCTCCCCTGGTTTGAAATCAGAGTCTGACCAAGCTGACCATACTCTCTACATGATCCTCCACATTACTCTTAAAGCTGGTGAAAAAATCTATACACTTTACTACTACCATAATTCTGATTCCAATATTGCAGTTATCTTTAGAAATTCTCCAATGAATCAGAATCATGAAAACACAACTATGTTATGCAAAAAGAATTGAAAAATTATCTATATTTGAGAAAACTATGAGGTTACCTATGATATGATTTTCCTTTCATAAATTTTACTTTAGGGGATGACCAGGCAAGAGCAAAAGCAACAGTGCATTTCCCATGTGGTTCAACCCAAGTCGAAGCAGAAACTGCAGCACAATGTGTCTCTCCAGGTGAAGATGGCATGGTGGGTCCTTTGCTAAAGTTCTCCCGATCAAAGTGCCCATCCTTAAAAGTGCACGAGTCAGACAGTGAGAGGAATATACTCAATTATCAGTAAGATCACAAACAGAAAACGAATTATAGAATCCCAAGTAGTTACCTGCACCATTTTACCCCACATATCTTTTGCTGTTACGCAGCTTCCTTCGGTAAGTCCAAAACAGGGCAAGACAGACACGCTTACATTCTGAGTTTCAGATGCAGCTATGGCGTATGTAACTGGAGGATTGTCTTTCGCAGTCCTGCAATACCGGCATCACGAATAGAAAGGTGTTTACCATCATGAACTAGCTACGTAGAGCTGACAGATAAATAAGTTCACACACATTTAACTAACCACCAAACCTAAAAATATAATAATATTATTATCAAAAGGAACTTAATCTGGTTTAAGATATAGGGAAAAAAGGATTTCTTGACACATTTGCAGCAAGGAATATTGTGATTGAGAAAAGAGGAAAAAACTTAAAGATGTCTAAAAATGCAGAAAACCTCATTTCATCAGGAGGCACAATGGCGAAGAGCTCAGTAATTACTGGTTAATTATTCTAGGAAAACATAGCAATACAGCGTGGTTTCACGTCACAGTGGTTTCACGTCTAACTTTTGGCTACGATAGAGGTGAAACATGGCTGATTAGCAAATAATTAATCCAGTCATTCAATTATACAAACAACACTTGATCACCCACGTCCAGTTCACTTAGTTTCATGCTTTCATGATAAAAACATCATAGACACTCTGTAATCTATATCAGGATCAAGGAAGTCATAACCAAGCATCTCGAGTTTCTCCCGAGATTGCAGATCAGAAGTTAATATCTATTTGGATGATTAAGCAATTAGAAAAACAATATTTGAATGCAACAAATAGGTGTCATTGTAATTATTTAAGACAAGTGAACCAGAGTGTAAAGGTTTTCTAACTAGTTTTTCTTTTTCTTTTAGTTAATGAGATACTAAGGATTGGTTGGGGAAGTAGTTCTCCCTAGCTGAGAACCTGTGCTTGCTTGTATAATGTATTACTACCAATTAATCGTTAGGCCTACTAAAACACAAATCTTTATTATTCTCAACTTCGTATTCTTCTTTAACTCTAGAAGGACCAGAGTATCACACCTACAGTTCCAAAACAAAAACTAACCAAATTAATATCAACAAACCAACCGTCAAATTAAACTAGTAAAGTTCAATGTCTTGCCTGTGATGAAGAAGAACACCCGAGACTCCATCTTCAGCTCTGTAAGAAGGCAGAAGAAGAAAAGAACAAAGAAAATCAGACCAAGCTTCAATCAAACTGCTCCAACAAAACAAAAATAATTTTGTTTCACCCATACTCACATAAATGGCTCATTCACGTGCTCTCCTGATAAATGCGAGACACCTCCAATTGAGTTCTGTGGAAATAGGAAATGTGACTAAATATGCGTGCACATAGTCTAACAATTAAAACTCCAGGAAACCCACAAGCAACAGAAAGTGCTTACCACCCATGACAAGAGAAGGCTGACCTTCGCCCGTTCTTTCCCCGTATTAACCAACTGCAATTAAAAAAAAGAAAAAAGAAAAGAGTGAATGGGGCACATTAGTGAAACAAAACAGCTCCTACAGATGTCAGCTAGAATTATTATTGTAGCTCTTTGCATAGCAGTATAACCTGGGCTCTAGCTCTTTGCATAGCAGTATAACCTGGGCTCTAGAATTCTTTAACTTAATTAAGCCGGTCATTCAGGTCAACAGATATAATGAGGAGGAGCAAAATGAGGAGAGAATTTATGTATTTTAAGATAATGTCAAAATCTGCTGGTTTAAAAACAAAAACTTAGGATTATGCTGCATGAACTAAGGGCATCTAAACCATCATGTACCCTCAAAAGGAAAAGAGGGACAGAATACCCTGTAAGCTTAAAAATTTAAGAAATTCTTAACAGCCTACTTCTTCATAAAACATAAAATCAGAAAATTGGCAGATCCTGAAGATTGTATGAAAGTTTTATCACAACTATGCGAACAATGAATCGGGATATAGGTACTCTTCAGCCCATAATATTCTTTTCCTACGTAATTGAAAGCTCATAACAGTTTCTAAATAATGAAAATTTCCGTCAGTTGCATATGCACGCATAAGAAAGAACATAGCAAAGACCCAATGTACGCAGCCTAATGCAAACAGTTCAGACTATAAGCAGGAAAGCCAAATGATTACATCTATATCGGCCTTCTATGCTGTAGGATTGTCCTATAGAGTCCATAGAGAAATCAAATGCAGACCTTCTAACCAATAGATGACCATTCAAGGCCAAAATATTTAAGAAAAAAGGCTACGACCAGAAATCAGCGAAGAAGCAAAGCAATTTTAAATGGAGGAGATATGCAATAAATTTTCAAATAAAAGCACAAGGATGTGAGTTTGAGATTTCTAGAACCAAAAGATTACATCTGATTTGCAGGAATTATGAGGCATACTAGTAAAACAAAAAACATAAACAAGGAAACTTTACTTACAGTATAAACAAAAACAGATGCAGGAAGACTGCTCTCCCTATAGTTGTGAGGTATAAATGGTGATATCTGCCGGCAGGATATTTTTAGTTCTGGATCTGGTTCACCTATAAGTCAGGATATAGCCACATTAGTCGTTAAGTTGCATAGCGAGTCCAAGTGCTTCAATCAGACAAGAACATGAAAGTTACCATCATAAATTGTCCATGCTCTTGGAAATAATGCGTGATATGTAGAATGCTGCCCGTCCAGGTTCCATCCCCAAGATGATATACCTTGATCACCAGACTTCCTACCGAATAGAAAGGGAGAACAATCATCAGGACTCTTTATCTTTTCTTTCTTTTTTGTAAAGTAACATTTCAAAAATTGTCTCAGTAGCTGTTCTCAGAAGACAATAAAATAGTATTAGTTCTGAACGGGCATTATCATCAAATAATGAGCAGGGAATAAAACTACACGTCCAAGGAACAGGGCTCGTCTCTTGAACCCCTTTCATATTCAAGTAAAAATGAAGGATAAGGGATAGACAAAATTGCAAATGTTTCAATGTCAAGAATCAGAGATAAAAAATTTCATCCGAGATACATAAATTGAGTTCACAAAAATAATTGCTTAATGACTTATCCAAGTCAAGCCTTTGTGGAAATGAGAAATTTCAGCTTTCTGCCGATCAGATATATCAAGGAACATGCTCCGTTTCCATGGGATATCGAGGAGCTGATTAGAAGAGCCAGAGGAAAATATTGCCAAGTAAAAGCCAAAGGTGAATATTTAACCAAAATCACAAAAACAAGGTAGTGCAAGTGTACAACCAGTAAAAGGAGGTGGGGGAGGGAGGATGATCTCAAGAAACCATTACAACAGGAAAAATATCTTTAACTATCAATCGCGTATTAGCAGGTTTTTATTAATGTTAAACTTAAAAAATGATGCTTTTCACTAACGACAGATAGGTGTTGAGGAGATCTCAAAGGAAAAGAAGAGGGAGAAAAAGGAAAATCAAAACAAATGTCACATTGTTGCAAGATGCATCAGAATAAACTAAAGTTGGCCATACAGACATGAGAATAAGAATGCAGGATGTGTTAAACTGGAAATGAAATAAAAAGCCTCATCAAAGCTAAAACACAAGTCATAACTGATATATCAGTATGTATGCTCTCACCCTAAACCTTCATGCTGGCCTGGAGCTAAGACAGATGCATAACTTTTATTTCCTCCATCCCGAGATAAGAAAATCTGTCACACAAAAGAATCAACAGAGTCAGACATGTTTATCCAAACTACGAGACTTTCTCCACAGAACAAGACAAATGCTTCTAGTCGGCAACACAAAATCCCCATAGCATCTCACAAACTAATGTTAGTGAACAAGTGGCGTACCACATCCTAGATATGGAATGATAGGACAGCTAAAGAATTTGTTACTAATGCATCATAAATTAGTCATTGTTCATTAGGGTACTAGATGTTGATTCCTTTTCCAGTCGAGTTTTTAGTATTATTTGCATCCTTGGTGATTATTTTTCAGGGAACGATAAGCAGGGTGTTAGAAAAGTAAGCATCCACACAAAATGTAATTTTGCAAATATTTTAAGCTCCTAACTCAGAAGTTCAAAATAGCTTATGCGAACAACAGACAGCCGTATATAAAGTACATACAGTACAATAAAAAGTTGGGAATGGCTTACTGAGAATTGATTGGCCATAATGGGAGAAGTTTCACATGCGCCAGGAACAAGTTGGAAGTGCCTAAATTCACCTCTAAAACCTCTAGAAATGCTGCCACTCCTGTGACATATTGTATTTGAACTCATCAAACAAATATACATTACAATGTAAGGAATACTGTCATTCACAATACTCACCCCATCCCTCCAAGCGGAACACCCAGAGAATCTGACGGCTTGCAACTTATACGAGTAAAGGGGTCAATAGGTGCTTTCTGCATGCTCTCAGGATAGGTTAGTTCAGATGCTCAAAAGGAGTCTTCTCGCTATTTTCTATATTAAACAGAAGAAACTTACCCTTCCATGTGATGCCTCCTCCCTTACGTATGACCATAGACGTATACCAAGCCGAATCTGAAGTCAAGGTTAGTAGAACAAGCAATAAGTATGGATTGATGAAAGAATCAATTCAACTAAACAAAAAAAGATCTTCTGCACAAATAACTGGGTTCCTTAACTAAGAAAGGATCTCTACCATTTTTATGGCTTCCATAAACGTAATGCTGAATTCTTTAAGAATACCAGCATGGGAATCTAATTTCCTCCTCCAAGCTTGTTCGGGAGGGACAGCACTATCAAAATCAAGCTGCAGGAAAACAATAAATGAAAAATGAATTACATATTCCACTAAAACCCTAAAATACAATGCAGCCTTGACAGGCAGAATATGCCTCCTTACCATCTCATCCAAACTCTTGCCGAACATCCAAGGAAAACATAAAAGAAAATATAGAAATCAGTTGACATGATATCCCCAAGTAACAAACAAGAAGTCGAATGATGCAAGCAATAATCTCTTTCAGTCTTTATTCTGTATTTGTAACCAATTCAAGTGTAGCAAAACAAAACCAAATTAATCAGTGAAGTAGAAGTATCATATCGCCTTTGATTTGTCAACGTAAACATATTCCAGTCATAAGGCCTTGATATAAACCTAAACATGTATTATTAAGAAACAAACCAAAATGCCCACTCCTTTTAAAAGCCCATAATAAAGATCCATGTCCAGAGTTGAAAATGTTGCATTCTCAATAATATGCAAGGGGACAAGGTTCACATGGTTTAAGATTAGCCAACTAACTAATTCCACCTCATAAGTTCATTAGTAGGTTTATATCCATATTTTCGCATATCTCCAAATTCCTAATATGGGTTCTAGGAAACATCAAAGAAAGACTTTGATAAATTGAACTTGTAAGAAAAAAAACCTCCCTTTATGATTTTTTTTTCTTCAATCCTTAATAAGTTATCAGAATCCTCCAGTTTTATTTATTTATCCCAGATTTCCATAACACAAACCCAGTTTTCCCAGATAACAATAAAGAAAGAAAATAATTCCAATAAAAGATAGATACAAATTATTCCCATAGGCATTAATTACCATTGTTTGATGTAGCGGCAACAAGATCATATCCAAATTCACATAAAATCCAACTTCATTAACAAAATTGATTTAAACTGAGAAAGAAAATGTCTTGAAAAAATGAACCAGGCATACCAAGTGAAGAGTTGTTCGATTGATATACTCCTGAGGAGGCCATGAATTCTTTCTACAATGGAATAAATTTCCACTCACCATCTTCACTATCCCCTTCTTCTCTATATCAATGTCTAAAACCCAATTTCCCAATGAAAGTTTACACCTTTATTAAAATCTCAATTGCCTCAAAATCATTGATCATATCCAAATTCATAAAAAAAAAAAAAAAAACGCGAAATATTAAGTCACCAAAAAAGTCCCTTCGAAGCAAAAAACACCAATAACCCAATACTTCAACGTTATCCCACCAAAAATCCAATCTTTCAAGCTTCAAAATTTCCCCAAGAAAGTACAATTAATCCACCAAAAACCACCCAATCTTTGATGTCTCAAATTTCCCCAAAACTACACTTTCTTAATTTTTTGGTTGTGAGCTAAATGAAGTAAGAAGAGAAAGAGAAAAAAACTGAATTATAAAGTTGGAGGGTCAAAAGGGGAACCAGAAAACAAAATTATAGAATCAAAAGAATCTTGGAAATTTTGATTTATTTATACTCATCGTCAATAATACAAGGACAAAACAATGGGAAAACAAAAAATATTTTTGCTTTTTTACTTTTGTTTACTATAGAGGAGGAGGAAGAAGTGAATTTTTTTAGTGATATCTGGAAAGGGGTTGATTGGAGATTTTGATAAGTGTAGCAGGCGCGTTTCAACAGTTGTGTGCTGGGGACAAAACAAATAAGTACTCCTCCGTCCCAAATTATCTGTCCACATTTCCTTTTTAATCTGTCCCAAATTATTTGTCCACTTTCTAATTAAAAGGTTCATTAATAGTGATTTTTCCAATACTACCCTTACATTAAATGTTGGAGATAGAATAATATAAAGAGAAGAGAGGTAGAATTAAATTGTGACTAACATTAAATAAGGTTATGTTTGATATTTTACCATATTTCACTATAGAATTTGATGAAACATTAATCTCCGTGTAAAACACAAAGTGGACAGATAATTTGGGAAGGAGGGAGTAGTAGTTTTGATTAAGCTTTCGGCTAATTGGATGTTTTCGTCCCAAGATTTTTTTTAATGGTCAAATTCTTCGGTGTATTTTCAAATTATTGAGTTAAGGCTCTAAGTCTCTAATCCTTATTGTATATATTTTGTCAAACGATTAGTAGGGGTATTGAAATTATTTACTGAATTCATTTGCAAATCTCTATTCAAAGAGTTCAATTCTTATAAGTAAATATTCAATACTCAAGTAGACGTACAAAGTTGATCACGATATGATCAAGTGCTTTTTGGGTCGTCTCATACCTTTCGATTTAGTATTTATTCCCCAAATATTTGAAGATATCCACAAAAGATTTAATGATCTCTGGACAAAAGATAGTATCTTTTCTTTCTAATGATTTTTTAAGCAAAATGTCTGATCGTTTTCGTTTAATATATTATTTTTTCTGTTAAAATAAAGCATGCGTCACACATGACTCTTTTTTAAGTGCAAAATAAATAAACTAGAAAAAAAAAACATTAGTTTTTTTATTTCAATATTCTTCTTACAGATATCTCCTTTCCCCAAAAAAAAAAAAAAAACCTCTTCATCTCCCTCCTCTCTCTTCCTCCCCATCACCAAAGTTGTTCTTCCACCGCAACCCCCACAGTGCAATCTTAATTCTAATTTTTTTCCAATCAAAATCAAAAGAGAGATAAAATAAAGGCAATTTCATCGAATCTATTTTGTTGCAAATCAATTTATAGGTCCAAGGTAATGTTGTAAATGCAATGAGGATAATGTAATGGGTAGATCACATCACACTACCAAAAGTCACAACAAGAGCAAATCCCATCCTTGAAATGATGGAATCTGCTAGCATCACGAACCACAATTTCACGACACTTTATAAGGCTAATTAATTTCAGAACAGTATGACAATCTCCACAAACACGAAGATTCTTCACTACGCGTATTACAGCCCCTGGAACTGTCTTAAGCAGCCCATAAGCCACAGCCAATCTCTCACTATGCCAAAATAGTTGTCTTTCCTTCTCTTGCTGCTCCATATCGTGCAAAACGGAACTGGTATCAGGCACGTATCCTCTTCTTCTAATCTCCACGTCTATCTCCTTGAGTAAAGTAGAAATCTCATCCCTCATAGGGTGCAGACACTCACCGGCATAGAAAACAAGCTTCTCCTTTCCCAGGTCAATGCAACTGTGCCCGGGTTCCTTTTTTGATTTCATATTTTCCATTAGCTTTCTCACTTTTGATACATTTTCCCACATGCCAGCAATAGCATACGCGTTAGAAAGTAGAATACAAGTTGCAGGTTCTTTTGGTCCTAAGCTCAGGAGGCTATCAGCAATCCTGATCCCCATTTTGGTGTTTCCGTGCTGCTTACAAGCACTTAACAGAGAAGCCCATGTAGCCTCATCGGGCTTGAATGGCATTGTATTAAAGAGATCTTCTGCCTCGTCAAGATGCCCTGATCGACCATAGAGATCCAACAAGCATGTATAGTGTTGCAGAGAAGGATTTAATCCATATTCATCTATCATTGATTTAAAAAGGTTACGACCCTTGTCCACCAACCCCACGTGACTACAAGCATAGAGCAGTCCGATAAAAGTCACCTCATTCGGCCTCACTCCAGCCAAGATCATCTCAGCGTAAATGGATAAAGCTTCACTTGCTCGGCCATGTTGTGCCATTCCCGTTATAATCGAAGTCCAGGAAACGACATCCCTTTTCCACATGCTCACAAAAATCTTCTTTGCTGCTGAGACATCACTACATTTAGCATACATATCCAAAAGTGCATTGCTTACGAACAAGTTCGAATCATAACCAAGAAAGAAAATCAAGCAATGCACTTGCTTTCCCAGCTCTAGTGCAGCTAAATTAGCAGCACCACCAGTAATGCTCGATAAAATAAAAGGGTCCACAATTTCAATCCCTTCTCTTCTCATTTGAGTAAAACGTTCAAATGCATCTGCCAACAGGCCACTCTGCACAAATCCCGATACCAAAGCAGTCCAAGCAAACAAATTATTTTCCTTTAACCTTGTCAACATCTCAACAGCCTCAGATTTCCTACCACTCCTAGCATATCCCGATATCAGAGCAGTCCAAGAAATCAAATTCTTAGAACCAATTGTCTCAAAAACCACCTGAGCTTGATAAGGCAATCCACATTTTGCATACATATCAACTAAAGATGACTTAACAACATCATCATGCGAAAAGTTTGACGATACAAACTGCGCATGAACTTGCTGGCCTAACTTCACATTACTCAAGCCAGCACAAGCCTTGACAAGACTGGCAAAAATGAAATGGTCAGGTCTTAAACCCTCTAAACTTGACATTCTAGTAAACAGACAAAGGGTTTGGTGAGGAAGATTGGCTTGGTTGTGGGCTGTAAGAATTGATGCCCAAGAGAACAAATCTCTTTGAAGCATTTCGTCGAACACCTTCAAGGCGTCTCCAAGGGGGCCCAATTTGCCGTAGAAATCTATCAGGATGTTTGAGAGGTGGGGCGAGCAGCTGCCCAGACCGGTTTTTAGTATGCAGGCATGGAGCTTCTTGCCCTGTGAAGGGATTTTGAGTTTTGCGCATTGCTGAAGTTGGTGGAGGACTTGAGAGTAATGCATTCATGACAGAGTTCCCGCGGCAGAAAAGAATTCACGTACCGCTGCTTTTGTTTAAATTGGGTCAGTGATATTGCGGAACAATTCTTAATTAAATAATCATATTATTATTTTCTCTCTCTACCGTTGGATTAAACTAATTCGATAATTAATAAATAATCTACAGACTACATGGGCCGAGAAAAAAAATACTCACAATTCCTTAACTCCGGAATTCTATCACGACTCGCCTTGAGAAGGATCAATTCAGATGTTGAGGAGCGTTTTGTTCAGCACGATTAATTATTTGTCGTTGAATTAAGTAGATCAAAGGATAAACTCCAACCAACACAAGTTAGTTCAGTTGGTAAATATTTGGCATGTCATTATAAAGGTCTAAGTGTTCAATTCCCATCGCCGACACGTAAGATCTACATGTCGTGAGTGATCTATGAAGACTCTCAGTAAGTCGACTCCATGGTCCCCTGGGCCTGCCTCTAACCCGTGATGGTGACCAGAGCCGAACCATCCAAACTTTTTTTAGCAAAAAAAAAAAGAAAAGGATAAGTTCCAAACTAGTCCTAAAAAAGCAATTGTTTTCTTAAGAATAGTTTTCGAGCCTTTCCCTTTTTAAAATTACGTTTTTAACTTTTCAAAGGAAAATCCTTAACTTATTTTAGAAGCTTCACTTATTTTAGAAGCCCCTTAACCAGGCAGATTTCTAATCGAGAGATATGCAAAAGTAACAAGAATATAATAATAGAAAGAGTCAACAATACACAAATCTTATAACATACCCCCAAGAATAAATAAATAAGAGTTTTCCACTAGAACTGTGGGGGCAGGGCCGGCGATTCCCTGAGGAGCACGGTTGCAGATCCCATCTGTCCCTACCAGCAGTCCAGGGATGAGAATGAAGAGGCGGAGTCGGACCGGGACACTTGGTCCCTTCCGCAGCCAGTCAGGTTGCCATTCCTACCTAAGCTTCAAGGCTACAACATTTCCGTTTTTAATGTCATAGTTTAGACAGACTTTGATTATTTCTTCATTTTCTATTATTATCCATGCTATTTTTGGATGACCAACTCTTTCTATATATATGGCAAATAAACTATTCCATATATAATGAAAGATAACCAGTGAAGTGATTATTGCACAAATGGCCTGTCCTTTTACCATTTTATGCTATGATATTCCTAGCTCTCCAATCAAAATACACCCCAGAAAGTTATTCATACATATCTTTGTTTGTGGAAACTTTTGAGTTCTTGAACATTGTTGAGCACCATCACTTATTCTGTTTTCAGAACACAGAAAAAGACTTTGTATACAGGAGCTACTTGTACAACTTCTCTATTTGTTCTTTGTATTTATCAACAACCTTATCGCGCTTGACTTTCATGGTTGGGGTCATTAAACCACTATCAATCTGCATGCCACAGAAACTTGTTAAAAATCTCTTCATGATTACAAGAATTTCACTGCATACTATTTGATCAATCTGATCTGAAAACCTACCGTGAATGGTTCTTCAATGATGAGGACTGGTCCAACCTGAAACGAGCACTCTGATGTCCTGATGAAAAGGAAAGAATTGAAAATGAAACATATTATCAGTTACAAATCTCATGCTCTAAACTCCAGATTCTGGATCCGCCACTCCTCCAAAGGGAAGGAAAGAATAATTGGGAAGTGACATTCGCATATAAAAGAACACAAACAAATGAAGAGCTACTGCTTAAGAGAACTCCTGAACAGATAAATCTCGTCTATTAGTTTCATACCAATATCCACGGATGTATCCTAGCGTTGATTTTATATTGGATTCCGCCGGGCAACTTGTTCATTTTCCATATACTACATTGATAATCAGTTTTTCACTTATTTGTTGGCGGTTTAGTAAGAAAAGGAGTTCGGTATACAACCTTTACACGGAGCATATGGGCGATATATCAACAAACATGAATAGAAAGATAGGAGTTCGGTGCATTTGTAGAAATAGACAAGATGGAAAAGAGATCTAGTTTTCACCTTAATCAGCTAACATAGTAACCGATCCTTCTAGTAGTTTTCATAGCCAAATAAACATCATGAGTTCCTCCATTGCGTTCATATTATTTCATGTTCTTGTGGTTAGTTAAAGCAGAAGCCTAGGGGTTTCAAAAGACTAGTAAAAAGCTAAAATAACGATAGCCAATAGGAGCCCATTTATATTTATGCTTGCATTTTTCTTCCCAATGAAAGATAATAAACCAGAATTCGTAAAAGCATTACAGATCAATGCATACCATTTTCTCAACTCTTCATATAGCAAGCTAGACATCTTTTCTTTACTTAGTTCAGAGGCATCAGAGTCCAAGATGGATAACTTCTTTGCTGCTAAAATCACCTCTTCTTTATTTGGTACAATTATAGTTCCTAGACGCCGTTGATCCTACATATTGTTAATGCCACATCAAGCAGCAGATAATTTGAAATGAAATATTGAAGAAAAAAAGTGTTAAATCACTATAATGAATGAATGATCAGTTTTCACCTGGCCAATAACAACAATTTGTTGAATCAGACTACTCCTCATTGCAGCTTCTTCAATTTCTGATGGTTCAACATTTTCACCTGTTTCTCGACATTAGTTAAAAACAACAAACTTACAAAGTTTTAAGAACTGCAGTTAGTTAAATCAATATGCCTAAATAAAAAATAATACCAAATTTTTTTTTGCTTATACTGAGAAAATTCGATTAAAACATATTGCAAATCTACATATACAATGAGAGCCGGGGGGTGATTTGGGTTTTGGAGGAGTAATTCATAACAGTGCAATCGTTGTTACTGAAACAGTATTACTTGGCTAACATTCAGTAAGAACTCTCAAAGACAGAAAGATTTTTAGATGGTTGGCTAAGTTATTTTTGCATGTTAAAATTCTTATGTTCTAAAATTTTTTGGAATGTTGAGATAATCATTTTTGGTTTTTAATATCATTAGCTATTTATGGACGTAAATTTCATTAAATGAAAATCACAATTACCTGTTGAAAGGACAATAGTGTCTTTTGCACGTCCTTCAAGAACAATAACACCTACAGCATTCCGACTTCGACCTAATGAATGAGGAGGTACTATCCATCCAATATCACCAGAGTTCAGCCACCCATGCTCATCTATGGTTTGTTGTGTTGCCATCAAATTCTATTTTTAAAATGTTAAAATGGTAAGAAAAAAAAGAATATATATGAAATGATTAACCGAAAAGAACAATGTCCTTTTGGCACTAATGAATTATGGGTGTTTAATTCATCCTTTTGATACTTACGGCTGATATCAGCTGAGTTGTAAATGGGAAACTGTTATTCATGCACAGACGCTAAAAACAACTATACCAGTACCATTACTAGAATTGAAAGCAACAAGGACAAGACACGCTATGAAGTCGGGTAATTAATCCAATTAACAAAAGAAGTCAACATTAGGGGAACAAAGTTGCATGCTCTAGAATAAAAGGAAAATTCCTCGGTCAATAAAACACCATATAAGAACAAAGTCTGTAAACATTTTACACCACTTTTAACAATAGCAGTATAAAGGGCTGTAAAGGATCTTTCTCCTTTAAGCACATGTAAGAATATCTAGTTTACCTTGTAATAACCCTTCATCACTTGTGGCCCCCTAACTTTGACTATGCCCTTTGAGCCAGCAGGAAGGACTTCATTTGTTTCAGCATCAAAGATTTTAATTTCTGTATGTTGAAGGGGATGCCCAATTGAACCAAGAACCTTCAAATGTTAAATCTATGATACTGTCAAATGAAGTACCATTGAATAAAGTGGGTATGCATGATATACAACTAATCATAGACAACTAACAGGTACAATAAAATAATTTTGTTGCCTTCCTTTGATAAGCATTTGCCTTTGATCAGAATAACAGAAGGAGAATGTTTTAGCTACTTTTTTTTTTTAGTAAGAAATTGTGTACAATGAAAATGATGATTTCTGAAGTCAAGGCGATTAAAAAGTAATGTACCCTTTCCTCGTAGAAAAAATAGATCTCCATCATACCAAATTAATAAAAGAGAGCACTGACATTCAAAGGCTCTAGTAAAAATGTCTGCGTTTCCAACTCCATATTCATATTGAATGTATTAATGTGTCAAAAATTTTTAGATAGTTACAGTGGCAAACGCGATAGTTTTTCATTTTCACCATTGAATTAGTGCACACTGACTATTGTTTCAGGATAAACTAGTTCTGGAAGTTGGTAATTAAATATGAAGTGGATATGTTTCTCACATTGTAATTTAGATGTCGAGCAGCAACAACCGGAGATGCCTCTGTTAAGCCATACCCATTCTGAAGTGTTATGCCTATTGCCTGAAAGTTAAATATAGATTGATGAAAAGAAAAAAAGAAAAGAAATAGTCTTTATATATCCAAGATGCGAAACCACTAACCTCAAAAAATGTGTCAATGTGTGAAGGCAAACTACCACCTCCACTTATGCCAGCCTGAAGAATAAAAAGGGAACCTTTGGGTTAACAATTTCCTTCAACCATCTTCCTAAATGTAGTATGGCTCTTTAACGAGTAGATTAAGAGGAAATATTTCTCTATTCCCCCCCCCCACCCCCCCCCCCCAAAACCCCACCCAAAAGTAAAAGAAAAAGTTGATATTTAATAACCAAGAGACCTTTGAAATACCAATCGCGGCGTGAATTTTGCTGTAAATAATTTTCCTTGCTAACATATGTAGCGGCCGCAACAGTGCTGCAATAACTCTGGCCCATAGCAAGTCGAACATAGAAACAAAGAAGGATGGCTGTTCCGGAGATCTTGTTAAACATTTTCCCTGTAGAAACAAAACCACTAGAGATACATTACAGAAGAAATTGACAAAAAGAAAGTCCAGGAAACAACTGAAACTATTACATAAAGAACAACATACAAAGTTGTAATAAAACATATAGAGACTAATCAGTCCGATTGAAGGGACTAGGGAGGGGACTTAAGGTATTCATTTATGGACTGAATTTTGACACTGGTCCCGAAAACATATTTACGGTAAGCTGGACAGAACATTTGACAATGACAGAGCTGGGGAAACCAGAAGGCAAAGACCTAAGTTGTGTCACATTCACTACAAGCAACTGGTAATATTGTAATTGTTAATAGACATCGTATTTCTAGAAATAGGTAATGCGAAAATATACGAGCTATGTAGACAGGAAGTCGTCAAAAGCAACCAGAAGAATCCCTATAACAAAGAAAGGAAAGAAAAGAGAGCAATCAGATAATTTATTCACAATCAATGTCATCTCTAAGAGCCTATTAGTTTTCCATTTTAGCTATGAAAAATTACGGAAATAATATTTTTTGCATTCTCAAACACCTTAGCTGAGATCTTGAGAGTTTTCCAATTACTACATTGGTTAGGAATGCCGCGGGGGGGTGGTTAAGAATCATATCCATAATTTTACTGATTAATTATGTATTACAATCAATTATATTTCTTGGAATTGGACTATAGATATTCAAATAGGATTTTTTTCCTTAAAACAAAAGTTGAAATTGAAACAGTGTAACGAAAGAGAGATGCTTTAATTTCGACCTCATAGATTCTTTTGGCCTCCATGTATGCCATACTGATCTTTAAGAACAGAAGTGCAACAAGCTTGCGAATAGGGGAGCTTGTAGCAATCTGCTTCTGAATTCCACTGTGAATTTAAAAAAAAAAAATTTGAATAAATCATCCATACAGAAGCAGAGTGGGAAAAAAAAAACTGGAGATGTTAGAGAATATAACAAAGTAAAGAACTAAACGGAAATGAATAAGATAATTTATAACATAAAATGGCTTTAAGTACCGAATATCCCTATAATCAGACTCTTCTTGAAGAACATAGAAGACACCAGAAGTTGAAGGTAAGAAACAGATGAAGACCTTAGACTTATTTAGTTTGTGGTATTGAGATATATTGCCCAGCGGAAGCGCGATAAAGTCATATAATTGCAGCTTGGCACTTTACATCCTACACATACTTGAATGAAAATGTGATAAGAGTAAAATGTAAAACCTTTGAATATAAATTTTGATGAAAGAGACGCAATACACTCTTAGAGAAATTTGTTATCGTCTATTCATTCTTAACAGTCTTTTCAGCTTCTTCCCCACGAGAGAAATCCCAGTTTAATAACATGCACTCCAAGTGGATCTAAATTACCTCATGTTATAAAGGGTACAAATCAGCAGGTGGGATAAATTGCTAGGGTTAAAGAAACGTTGGATGCAGAGATGAATTCTAAAGTGTTTTTTTTCCCTAGACTTGTAAACTGTGTAATCTTTCGTTTGATAGAGTAATGCGACGGTCCAATCCGGACCCAAAAAAGAATATAAAAGTTATAAATTAGCAGATGGAATCACCTGTAAAGTGTCTCATAAACCAAAGGAACAGAAATCAGATAATGGGGCTGATATCTTTGCAAATCTTCCTACAATAATAGTGACCACTTTTAGAAGGTAGAATTATGAAATTATTTGTTTACGAGTTTGATCAAGCAAAACCTGGACCAAACCAAATACCTATATTTTATTCCCTTAATTCTTAAGATTATTTGCAAAATTGTTGTGCTAAAAACATATCATATCGAATAAGTACCTTCAAGTTTTTGATAGTTGTGTATACTTGCTCAATTCCATAGGTGAATATGAAATACTCGCAACTGCGCTCATATGCATGCCATGATGGAAGCATGCTTAGAAATCTATCACCAGGGATGGCAGGAACAATGTCCCATAAGCTTGTAACCTACGAGTTGGAGATTAGAAGCTGAGATTAGGAAATGTTAAACCTATATGTGTGTGTAAAGACCAAGAGGGAAATTTATCGTGCCGAAAAATTCCAGCCAAATATACAGTTTAATAGTGACCATGCTTTCCATAAAATGCTGGTAGTGTTGATGAGTTCATATGCAGTAAGCTCGCATTTATTTCCTTTTTCTAATTGGTTTACTGGCGTCTTATCCTTTTCCACATGCATTAATGGTAGTTCTTTTCAGTTAGAGGACCGTGATTGCAGGTCACAAGGGTTAGAGGTTTATATAGACATGCATGTAGAAAGTTCGTGAATTCAAATTCAGATCTTCAAGAATAATGATACATGTCATCTCATATATGACAGCAAACCTTGTGTTAAAAGAAAAAATTCTCCATCTTGCTCGAAGCAACGTTTAAAAACTAATAACAAGTCAATTGCAGTTTAGTTATCTCTAGGATTGGCAACGCTGAACAAGTATTCCGACTTCTTTATTTCTAATTTTGAATCTTTACTTTTAAGTAAAATAATCTTGAGCTGATGGTAAGAAACTAATCTTCTAACTCCTAAAGCAAAGATACATTCTACAGCTTTGTAAAATTGCACAAAAAGTCTGTTGAAACAAGAAGAAATCCACAAGTTTAGCAAGGACCTCGGCATTGGAAGCTATAAGCCTATAACAACACAAAAACAAGAAAGAAAGAAAATACCAAAAGCATGTGACAGTCTTTGGAACTATAGCATCCAGAGTTTAACCATGAGATACATGAAGATCCCTCTATATCAGTCAATTGGCTGTCAAGAAAAACACTAAACTACCATTTAAGAACCGACAGGGAAAAAAATCGAACCTGGTGCAGCAGATTCTTATGTGTAAGCATGACTCCTTTTGGGTTACCCGTGGTTCCACTGGTATATATGAGTGTAGCCACGTCATCAGAGCTGATGGCTTCATATGTATAGTGTTTCCCTGAGATTTCATAAATTAGGACTTATTACACCACTTGCCTTGGTAGCTTTACTTGCAAACAAAAAACATAATAAATAAAAAGTAATTTCATACCAGATTGGCATCTTATGGTAAGTAAATGTGATTTGTGCAAAAAAGTTTATTTGTTAGTAATTATGCCCCACCGGAAAATCAAATATTACCAAGACAGACGCTTATTGATACAGTCACAAGAAATAAAGACTAAAAATAATATAACCTGAAAATCAAACCTTCAATACAAATGGTACTTGATTTCTTTCAAGAGAAATGTTTTATGACAAGGCACGATATTTAGTGCAATTACAAAATGGCTCTAATTGATAATTAAACATTTTGGGTTTGAAACAGGATTGGCAAGTTTGAAAAGATAATACCAGTGGAAATTTTCAACTAAAGATCATCCCAGGTAACACAAGCACCAACGAGACTAGGCATCATATGGCTGTTTTGGTGGACTTAAGAATTAAGTAATTAACTTTAATTTTGCTCAAGTTATCCATTGTTCCTGCTATTAGCACCCCTCTTGCTTTTATGACGTACTAAAAGTGAGGTAAACATAATACCTCTCATTCAGAATTAGTATGCTACTTATTTATCGACATTTATGTAAATCCAATTGCACATGCAAATGCATGGACTACTTCAACTAAGTTTAGCAGCATTAGTGGCTAAGATGATATCCATGTTGATGGGAAATCATAAGCAAGAATAATGAGTTATGATTAACTTGGAAAAATTTGTGTCCAAATATACTACTACCACTTGTCTTTTCTATGTTTACGTAAAAGAGTGATGAGCATATAGTTTAAGGAAGCCTATGACAGTTACAAAGAGCCAACATCAGATGTTCAGAGTGGAACGATGTTGCCATGAAAACTAAGGACGCACTTACTAGCATCTTGGGAAAGCAAAGCCATATGACTATCATGACCCAAATCTATGATCTCCCTGTAACAGTATATAGGCAATCCCTCTACGCCCCTTGCAATGCTCGATTTCTCTCCCCAGAGGACGATGATAAATTTTACAGTGGCCTGGGAGCCAAAAGTTTCTGCGAGCCGATTGTACATCTCAGGATTATCCACCACAAGTGCAACACTGTAATACCATTGACAAAACATAGAAGCTTATGATGCTTTCATAAAATAAAACTGATTTGAGAAGTGTATTATCCACCACATGTGCAACACTGTAATACCATTGACAAAACATAGAAGCTTATGATGCTTTCATAAAAGAAAACTGATTTGAGAAGTGTAACTACAAATGACGATGTGAACTTCACATCTAAGTAGACTTCTAATTGATGTGAAATTAGCAAGTGCACAAATATCAACAAGTAATAAATTTGCAAGTGCACTAATCAAGATTAAAAATAAGCATAGACAAGAAAGGAAATTCTACCAACCTATCAGAATGGGTATATATCAGCAAAAGCTCTTCAGGTGATGACCTCGAACCTCTTACAACATTGATTGCTCCAGTGGCCATAATGCCTAAAACCAACTTGAACGATGGCAATATGAGTATTCATCTATTGAGACAGAGAAACAATGATACAAATATCCTCATACTGTATATCATTTAGAATTGACAATGTTGAAAGCATGCTTCCCAGAATAATACAAATGAATTTAAGGAATCCTGTGGCCCTAACTTATCATTTAAATTAAAGGTCACATTTTCTTCCCATAGACAGAGAATGAAAAAAGTTTGATGCCATGAGAGGATATGTAACTGAAATTAAGCAAGTTTAAGAAAATAGTCATAGAAGAAAATAAATCATGATGCCAACTCGAAGCAAGCCAAACCAAGGCTAAGAAAATAAATTCGGTCTTTATCCGTTTACATGATGAAACACAGACGTAGCATAGATGGAAATGCTTGGAAAAGACAACATGAATATTAGAGAACAGTGGAAATTCATTTCCGGATAAACTAAAATAGAAAGTGGACATGTAATTATTTGTGTGCGTACAAATTTCCCTTTGAGACACTTAAGTTGGAGAAAACATTAATATCTGGATACCTTGATCTGCTATAAGCCATCTGCATGAGTTATCGGCAAAAAGTGCAATTTTTTCTTCTGGTTTCACTCCAATAACTCTAAGGCCTTCTGAGAAGTTTTTGATTTCCTGCTCAAGCTGCAAATGTTGGAAATCAAACGGCGTTAAAAGGAATAAAGGTGATGATTCAGATGAACTCAAACTATACGATTTCGAATTTTGTCCGCTTTAAAACTGATCAGTAGTTGAATAGCAAGGTTTTACACAGTTTTACATTTTTACTACGGCAGATTAATTACTCAGGCGACATTATTACTGTAAGAATAAAAGGCTGAATACCCCTCCTTTTCAATAAGTAAATTCATCGAAGATGCAACAATTCCTTTTGAAGTGAAATCGGGAAAATAATAGAACACATACCTGCTTATAAGTTAAGTTCGTAGGTGGGTCATGATATGGGTCGACCACTGCTACACGATCACCATATTTTTCTGCTGAGGTCCTCCAAATATCCGGAATTGCACTCCACTCGTTAGACGGCAACACATCCTTTCCAGACAGCAGTCCACTTTCTAGAAAAGGTGAACACTTTCTAATCTGCATTTCCTTTGTCTGCACAAGAAGAATAAAATGGAAAAGGAACGCTCTTATATCCGGTTAACAAATATCATAAACAGATCCGAAAAGTTTATTTGGGAAAGAAAATAATGAAAATCGATACTCAATTAACCTTGACCTCCAAATTGAAGAGAAAATTCTCTCATTTCGTTTGCTGACTTAAGGCATGACGCCCAGCAACTAGAAGCTTTAGTATAGCACGGAGATTTGCAGAACTTTACAACAAACGTGATAAAACTGAACTCCGACCTAACTCCAACCTAATAGCCATTATAATCAATTTCACCTGATTACCGTATTTTTCTAAAGGGTCTATTTTGATTGCCAAAAGTCCCAACTTGTGAACTCATCAAAAAATGAAACTTTTAAGAAAGCTGAATTATACACCAATAAATGACCATACAGACCTAAAATCTCTCACAAGAGTAAAAATTAAGTAATCCACCAATCGAACTAAGGAAGGCAGACCATCATACTCAGCAAAAAAAATACAGCAGGTAAATGACAGTTTCTTCAATTAAAATCCTATCAAGATATCTCACATGAAAATGCATTTGTGCTGTTATCTAACAACAGACATGTATAAAAGGTAAGATCACGCCATACAATAAATTACATAAAGGAATGCAAGAATCAAACAGAGAACAAAATTTAACAGGAAAAAAAAAGGCTAAACAGGAGACTTGGAAATAAACTGAACTTGAGGGAGAGGATTGCCCAAGCCATATATGTAGTAAATATGCACACAAACTAGTCGATGTGAGATCTTGAACATACCCTCAGGGTCAGGGCTTGACATCAGTACCGTGAAGAATAATAGAGGTTCAGCATCTAAATAAGTGGTTATGATATGATACCATGTTAAAAATTGATTTATGTTTAACTCAATCCCTCAACAGTTACATCAAGTGGGAGAGAATTGCCCAAGTCATATATGGAATAAATATGCACAATCTTGAACAGAACTTGATCCAAAAGTAGAAAGAATTACCATAAAAATAAAAATAAAAGGGTGGTGAAGAAGATTACCGTTGAATCACAGTAAACACGCATAAATTTACGGCGAAAGGAAGTAAAAGAGGAGGATTTTGTATATAGTGAATTCGAATTGATGAAACCATGGCTACAAAACAAATACTGCAATCCATCAGACGATGTTGAAACAAAATTTGACTTCAAATTCATCATCATCATCATCTTTTCCTAAACAATAATTCTATTTCTCTCTCAAAAAATAGCACATATACTTGTGTAATTCAACTTCAAAGAAACTGGAATTTCTAAGAAAGAGAGCGATGAAATCATTGAAGAATCCGATGAGGAGATTTTCAGAGTGGGCCTCTTTTGGCATTCACTGATGATTGTTGCCGACTCTTAAAAGTCATCCCATTCCGTATTATTGGTTGGTTTCCTTAATTGGATTTTATTTACATTTTCTGTGAGTTTTTTACTACACGTCTTAATGCGCCGCGTCACCCGTGTGAATTGGTGCAAGTTTGCAACTACATCCGTTTTATTAAAATTTTAACGGTCAATATTGATTTAAAATAGTCATTGTCATTATTTTACGATACTTGTTGTGTTTTTTAAAGACATCTGCTTTGTTTGTGTCTAAAAACACTGTCCTGAGGTGTTCCGCACACACTAAATTTTAACTGTTGCGCAAAGAATTTGGATTTGTCTTAATGATATTTTTTCTTTGTCTATTTCCAAATTTTCAAAAATACATTTTTTTCTTAATTTTACGTTTATTTATTCCCTGAATTAAGTTGAAAGAGAGCTTCATGAAGAGAAAAAAAAAATATGAAGGAAATTTTTTAAAAAAACTGGAAATGTTTTTGAAAGAGAGTATCCCCTCAAAAAAATACTAATAGAGTGGCGAGAAAGAGCCCACTTGGCCAGCTATGAATATGATCCACCAAAATATTGTTTAAATTTATTTAACCCACCAAAATTATTTAAATCATACTGGCAAAATACACCAGAAGAGCTAGACAATATTCATAAAAAAATTATGGAGAAAAATAAATCCTTAGACTAAGTCATGAAACAAGAAAAATTATTTAAAAAAAATTAAATAATTTACATTAAAATAATTAAGTAATAATAACACACCCAAAAAAAGAAGGAAAAAAAAAACTACTTTAACAGCTTTTTGTTACATGGATCAGCATAATAACACACCAAAAAATCTAGCACGAGTGTATAGTGGGAATAAATAAATGAAATGAAATGAATCTGCATTAGTCTTTCTTTTGTATCTTTGTTTCAGTTTGCTATCTGCAATCTGTTGAAGAGAAAGTATCGGCGAATCCATAAGGCTTAGATGAAATGCTAGACTGTGTTTGATTAAAGGAGTAGATATCATCGTCGAACATTCTTGAAGTTCCTTCATTTGCTTGCCATCTTTGAAGGGCTTGTGGAAGACTCATTCGAGGATCATTACCAATACTTTTGTCTTCTTCATGATTACAAGGTTTCCATTGCTCGACAAGAGGGCCGAGGACATTAACCGCGTGTCCCATGTCCGGTCTCTGTTGTGGTTCGCGTGCTGTGCAGTGTCCAGCTAACTCAGAAACGCGGTTAATGCTATCATAAGTTTCGTCATCTGGATCAAGAGTTGAGTCTATTGCTTTCCGAATATTAATGTCTTTGTTGATAAGGACTCTGCGGAACCATGTCACTAAATGAGACCGTTCATCAGGCATGCTCTCATCTAGTGCTTTTCTCCCCGTGATTATCTCCATCAATACGACTCCAAATGCATACACATCTACCTTTGTTGTTACTCGTCCCGTTGCTGATTAAAACAGCAGAAAGTCAATCAGAAAAACAAACAAAATCCATCAAACTAACTACAAAAGGAAGAGGTCAATAAGTGAAACTCACCGGCATACTCAGGTGCAAGGTATCCAAATGTTCCGGCCAACCTAGTCTCGACAGAGTATTTCCCATCAGGTGCATTCCTGACTAAACCGAAATCTGCAACCTTGGCTCTCATATCATCTCCGAGAAGTATATTGGACGGTTTCAAATCTCTATGAATAAAACTCTGTTGAGCCAAGCTGTGGAGATACTCGACACCTCTTGCAACGTCCAATGCAATCGTTACCCTTTGTTTCCAAGTAAGAGGTGGGCAGCCAAGTTCTAGGCATTCAAACAAATGCTGGCTTAAAGTTCCTTGGGGCATATACTCATATACCAAAAGCCTCTCATTTCCATTAATACAGTAACCTAAAAAAGCAACTAAATGTCTATGTCTAACTTTGGTAAGAACAGCAATTTCGGATTGGAATTCGTTCATTCCCTTTGTACCAACCACTGCTCCGGATTCCATTCTCTTCACAGCAATCTTAGTTCCATCATGCAATTCCCCTTTATAAACAACTCCAAATCCTCCCCTTCCCAATATATTCTCTTCAGCAAAATTGTTCGTCACTTGGCGAAGAACTTGAATAGAAATATTAACATTTCCACCTTCAAAATTACTGTGATCACCATTGCTCTGGCTCTGTAACTCACTTGCAGCATATCCATTTGTACGGCCCGAGCCACTACCACCTGGCTTAACCATTTCTGACCCTATCTCAGACCCCTCAACCTTCTCAAACCTCTTATGGCGTCTCTTCGCATAACATTTGAATGACACAAACAATATAACTCCTACAAAAACAAGAACAGCTAATACCACACCAGCGATCATACCAGCTGAAACCGAAGATGATCTCCTTGAACTTCCATTCCCATTTGAGGCACCCGAATTCGATCCAGATGGTGAACCACTTGGTCCATCCCCAGTACTCGTATTAGTCCCGAGATACAGATTTCCCACGCGATTAAAATTCAACCCCTTTGGCGAACACCGGGATAGGCCCAGATAAGTTATTATTAGAAACATCAATGTTCTGAAGCTGAGGCAAACCAATCAAACTACTCGGAATCGAACCAGTAAGGTTATTATCATCCAAATACAAGCTCCTCAAATATGTCAAATTCGCAAAGGCTGGCGAAATAGTACCTGAGAATTTCTTCTTGGCAAGACTAACCATTGTTACATTTCTCCCCTGAGGATCACAAGTGATAAAAGACCAGTCTTTGCAAGCATCATTCCCTTTCCATGATTGAGCTAGTGACATTGGGTACCCAAGAGCTCCAGCAACAGCTAAAAGAGCAGTAACTTGTGGATCACAAGGCCCAGGAGTGTCCTTACAAAACCCATTAGTTGGAGTTAATGATGTCTTTACTCCATCCCCAAACTGAGGCAAAGGACCTTGGAAGTTATTGTTCTGCAAAGAAATATTCTTCAGATTTGGAAGATTCATCAACGAAGGTGGAACAAGCCCAGTTAACTGATTATCCCTCAGCTGCAAATCAAACAGATTTATACATTTGGACAAATCTGGAACTGGACCAGTAAAGTCATTAGCATGAAGCCAAACTTGGAAAAGTTGTGTCATAGAAGAAAGAACATCAATAGGACCAGATAATCCTTGAAACTGATTGTTTAACCACAAATTCTGCAACTCAGATCCACCAAAACTTTGAGGCAAAACACCAGTCAAATTGTTGTAAGACAATCTCAAGTTCTGAAGATTAGGAAAAGATTGAAAAATGTCTGGAATTGAACCAACTATACTAGCATTACTAGCAAATAAGGACTGCAAATTACTACTTTCATTAAAATAAAGTGGGATTTCCCAAGAACCCAACTTATTATTCTCACTAATACTTAAATACTGCAAATCAAGACAACCCTTTAAGAAGTCTCGAGGAACTGAAGTGAATGAGTTGAAATCAAGATAAATTTTCTCCAAACTTTTCATATTGGAGAATGAAGGTAAAGGTCCAGAAAGGGAGTTTTTTTGTAAAGAAAGAGTCTTTAGTTGAGAAAGCTGGTTTAGTTCAATGGGGAGAGTACCAGAAATAGATTGAGATTCAAGATTAATGGAAGTAACAAATTTGTTTGTGTTGTCACAGTTAACATTAGTCCAAGAGCAGAATGGTTTTGTAGTGGACCAACCAGATGGGGTTGGGGAAAGTGCATTTAGAAGAGTTGTCATTACTTCCTGGTCATCTGCAGTGGTGGTAGTGGTGGTGGCGTAGAAGAGGAAGAGAAAGAGGAGGTAGGCGGAGGAGGGCGGTGGTGGCCATTGTGGTGGTGGGAAGTTGTGTGAGGGAAAAGAAAATGTCTCTAAATATGGAAAGGATGAACTTAGAAAAATAATAAAAATGGAAAGGAGGTGGAGGTGGAGAGTTCTACGCCCGGCTTTTAAGAAATGGTAACACCCTAAACAGTGAGATTGAAAGACGCCCATGCTCTGGGAGGGAACTTAGCCTCACAAGAGGAGAATTTATTGCCCCCATAAGTGAGATACGGGACCGATCACGACCTCCGTCTCCCGTGGGTTTGCAGAAACTCTTTACCACTGCGGCTACCCGATTCCCATGAGGTGGAGAGTTCATAACGCTTTAAGTTTCGCATATCGAAACAAATTTTGAAGATTAAAATTAAAAAAAAATCATTTCTTTTTAATATATGTTGAATTTTTTTTGCTCAAACGAGTGATAACACATTGCGAATGTTAGACATAGGGACGACAATGGAGTAGATTGGGACGGGTATCTCAATATCCAAATTCACCTCGCCCTGCATAATTGAACGACCGTCCCACCCTGCTCCGTTCTTCGGCTCGGGTTACGAATCTTCGCCCCGCCCCATTTAATTTTTTTGATTTTTTTTTTTTTTAAATCACATAAATAACATACAAAATTTGAGATAAAACCTACAACAATTGTTTTTTAAAAACTCAATCTAGTAATAATAATTTTTCTTGAGAAAAAAAAAGAAAAAGACATCATAACTTAAAAGAGGAGATTTTTGCATGAATAACATTCATATAAACACACAATTAATAATACTATAATATGGACGGTGCAGGGGCAGGGCGAAACAGATATTGTAAGAGATTCAACACTGATCTGTCTTAAATGACACAGGTCAAATTGAGGCGAGGTGCATCAAATCAAAATTGTCCATTTCAAATTAGACACTTGCTTAACAAGTGCCCTGTTAAGCCCAACAAGTATTATCATTTGTTGCACGTATAAGATAAACTTGTATTTAGCAATTAAATTTAGTATACTCGATAAATATTTGAATAATAATAAAAGATCATTTCGTTGACTACTACAGCAATTAACCAAACTTTAAAAACAAGCATCTTCAAATACTTTGCTTATAGTTTTCAAGGAACTTTCCTAGAACTTCATAACTTTCTTGAGGATTAATTCATAAAATGAGTCTTATAGATAAATAGATAATAACAAATTGTTCCAAGGGTTAATTTTATTTTACTACCATGAAGTTAGGGGAAATCCACTTTGATCCATGATGTAACTAATAATGCACTAGCAGACTAATTATCAAGTTTTTGTTATATACATTAAAAAAAAAAAAAAGAGGCATATTGGCAAATTTAGTCCCTTATCTTCATGGTTTTGGCAAAAATGGTCCCCAATCTATTTTTATTTTCATAACACTCCTCAAACATTTTGCGTTTGGCGGAAGTAGTCCTTCCATCCACTTCTGTTACGGTAAAAATGAATTTTGATTTATTTTTTAAAGTTGTTACAAAATGACCATTTTACCATTCTCCTCATTCCCCAAATCAGCCCAAATTGGTGAATTTCATCCCTTAACAATTTGCGATTGGTTGTTTTGGTCCCTGATTTTTTTTTGTGGTTGTCCATGGAGGACTTCCGGCGGAGAGTGGCGCATGTCTGATGTCCACCATCACCACTCCAAACCTGCAACCTTCTAAGCTCCATTACAATTCCCAACATTCCATTGTCTTCCACCGACCCCCATCATCCCATCTCGGTCTAGAAATCTTACCCATCCCTACCACCTCTAACTCCCAAACTCACTTTTGAGGTTGTAATTTTTTTTCTTATAAGTTTGTTTTGAAGAAAAATTGATATCAAAATCTTGTTATTTAAGTCATTAATTTTGATTTTTTATGTTAATTGTGGAATTTGGAGATAGATGGTGAAATGAGTTTTGAAGTTGCTCCATTATATGATGTCAATTGCTCGTTTCAAGTGGTCTTCTAGTGATTTAGATAGCAAATTTGACTTCTGTGCAACAAGAAGTATGAGAAAATGTAAATTTGTGAGATCGGTGACGGCTCCTGGTTGTTTTGGTAAAGACCTACTCCACTCCCAACTCTCTTCATCTTCTTCTTCAAACCACCCATAGACCCATCCCTGTCCCACACCCCGAGACACTCATACCTCTTAATCAAAGGAAATAGGAGGTTCCAAATGTATAATGACAAAAGGGGTTTGATCTCCTCCTTTCAATTTTTTTTTTTTAAATTTTTTTTTTTTTACAAAAATAAGCGTGAAATCCCTACTGAAGATTCCGGTAAGGGTGTAAAGAAGAGGGAGAGTTGGTTGGGAAGAAGAAGGGTTGGGGCACTTTTTTGGGCAAACTTGTGAATTTAGTCCCTGAACAATTGCGATTGGTTGTTTTGGTCCCTAATTTAATTTTTTCCTTAAATACCCTTTCCATTATCGATTTTTCATTTATTTTGTTTGCACTCTAACAGCTGAGACTAACTGAAGTGGACGGAAGGACTACTTCCACCAAATGCAAAATGTTTGAGGAGTGTTATGAAAATAAAATTAGATAGGGGACCATTTTCACCAAAACCATGAAGATAAGGGACTAAATTTGCCAATATGCCAAAAAAAGATTGCAAAATGACTTCAATACTCTTGTACATACCTTTTCATTTAATGCCATCAATTTGAGGCGTTTTGCATCTTAGTCCCTTCAATAATGAATTAACCTATTCGCCTTCAATTTTAAAGTTAAAACTTTCAGAATAACAAAAAATAAAAATAAGTTCCCTTAACTTTTTTTCTTCTAGTCTCTCACACATTCCGTGCCAGTTGCCACAATTATTACCATCATTACTGTTTATCCTTCTCTCGTTCTATAATTATACTATTTTTTATTATTCCCTCGTTCGATAATCATCTTAACCTTTCTATAATTATAGAACAGAAAAATAATAGACAATAAAGATGGTACTAGTTATGACAACTAACACAAATGTAGTTAGAGCTTGAGCTTGAGCTTGAGCTTCTATAAAAAAAATAAAAGATGGGAGATACTAGAAATAAGAACTTTTTTAAAAGGGAACTTCTTATTTTTTTTGTTCTATAAAAGATTGAACTTTAAAATTAAAGACGAATGAGTAAATTCATTTATTGAAAGGAATAAATTAAAAAAAATCATAAATTGATGGAGTAAAATGCAAAAGTATGTACAAGAGTATTGAAATCATTTTACTATTAAAAAAAAACTTGACAAATGAACTGTTAGTGCACTATTAATGACATAATGGATCAAAGTGAATATCCCCTTAGTTTTATGGTAGTAAAATGCAATTAACCCTTGTTCTAATGACTTAACTCATATGCAAACTGCAACTATGGAAAAAGGGCAAGCAGGTGGAGTAGTTGAAAACAACTTGTAATGGAGAATTTCCCTTTATTACTGGGTCAGTTAGTTCAGTTCAAATCCAACTAAGAATTGACCTTTACAAAAAGAAAAGAAAAAAAGGAAAAGAATTGAATTGAAAGGTATTTCTTCTTTGAAGTACAAATCATCTTACTCCCACCCACCCCAAAAAAAAAAATAATAATAATAAATTTGCTCCCAAAGGCTGAATGTGAGATTAATAATATAAGCCCAAAATCTTAAAAAGTGTGAGGGCTTTTGGTAAAAGCCCACCAAAAGTCTTATTGTGAGTGATTTGAGGGGCTTTTGGAATAAAAGCCCACCCAAAGCTCCTATTGTGAATTAGTGGGATAGTTCTTATATGAATCAAGTCCATTTGATTATGTGATTCAGAACTGGCTACATCACTAAAGAATGAACATATAGACAATTATGTAATGACGTAACTAATTTTGAAACACAAGTTACATGTGGATCTGATTCATATGAGAAAAATCTTTGTGAGTAAGTACCCTTATAACTTATATTCACTCAATGTATGGCCCCATCTCCTTGAGATTCTCTAGTACTAGGAAATCTTGAAGCCATGTCAGGATAAACTCAGGACCAATCCACTTGCATGTAAGCAACTCATACAAAGATCCAATCAACTGAAATACTTTCAGAGACCTGCTACAACTCAGAAGCAAGTACATGAAGTGTCCCCCTCCACTACTCTTATACACAAAAAGCGATACTCACGCCCCCAGAGCTCCCACCACCCAATTCGATAGGCATTATGGAGGATGTAAATCAAGGCGACCCCAAGTAGCTCGATTGGTCGGAGACACTGTGCTTAGCCACCGCAAGAAGCCCACCCTACATTGGAGGGTTGAAACTTCCACATCATGGGCATGCAAGATTCGAACATGCACCCTTATACACAATCTACCACCCTCGAACCAACTGGGTTACCCTTGCGGATCCCCTCCACTACTCTACTCTTATCTTCTCTCCTAGGAAACAACAAGAATTTTGAGAAATTAGTTATTAGCAAATATTATGATTTCTCACCAAGAATTATCAAAGTAGTAATATGTTATGTAACATATTTAATTTAGTAAAAGAGACAAACTATTTATAGAAAAATCAGGTCTACAACAAAAGACATGCTCCTGACCCTTCATTAATGTTCATGACATATCACTAGATTCAATCACTTTTTAGTTGAGTACTCTAAGCAAGTTTTAATCAAATGAATTACCCTAAAGAGATGCTAACTATTTATAACTTCAACTCATGATATTGTGCAACCAATAGCAACATGAAAGGGTCCCTAGTTTACAAACTAACACCAACATTTGTTACTACAACTTTGAGTTGATCTACTATGCAAGTGTTTCTAATACATCATCTATAGTACAGTGAAAAATATATAATGATACCCCAATAATGTATATTGGAGGCTTGTACACCTAATAGTGTAGATATACATCATTAGCATATACATATATTAGAAATACGCAATACATTATTAATATAAGGTACACTATATATATACTATTATTATATTGTTTATAACTTTATAGTATACACAAACGCTCAATTAACTTGTTTAAGGGAGAATTGAAAACATTGGTATATACAAATAAACAGAACTTCATTTATTAAACATTATTATACAACAAATCAAAATAAACCACCCAAAAAAAAAAAAAAAAACATAACACTTGATACAAATTCCATTAAACATTGATGATCAAATCCCCTAGAGAAATCTAGATTGTCTGCATTCTTTGGGAAGACCTTGAGGAAAACGTTTATAATCAGAGCAATAATTATAAATCATGAAATTCTTTTGAACCCATCTAAGCCTTCTTCTACTATAGGCATCAAGTTCTTGACTTTGCCATTCACCATTTGAGAACTTAGCATTTGTACATGAACCAGAACAAGTTTGGACATTGAAATTTCTGTAATATGCTGTAAAGGGTGCATTAGACCAATCTGTTTTGATTAGTCCTCCTCTTGTAGCCCAATCATCAGCATTCCAAAGGCTAGAGTATATCCTCATTGGTTGGTTTTTTGGGTATGGAACCCCTACTGATTCTGCATTTTTGAATACTCTGATTGGTGTGTTATCCACCACGAATCTGCAATAAATTTTAGATTATAATTATAGGAAATTTTTATTTTTTTTCGAGGTTCGTAAATTCTTGAAATTTACAAGTACGTAAAAAAAAGGGAGGTAGTAAAGGTGGGATTTGCTTACACAATGTGTTGGGAGGTCCAAATGATGGAGTAGGTGTGGAAGTTCTTGGTGGGGTCAAACCAAAGGTAAAATTGTTGTTCCCTTCCTCCTTTTCCTTGAGCATAGACATTGGTGTGGAGAATATAAGGTTCACCACTAACATTTCCCAGGAATTCAAAGTCTATTTCATCATGAGTTGGCCCTTGAGAAGATAACTGCAAAAAAATAAAAATCATTATTATAATTTTATTCGCGTACTCTTATTATCGTATATAATTAATATATTAATTACCTTTACATAAAAATTTAAAAAATAAACAAGACTATGCTAAAATAACGTGACGCATGTTTTAACGTTTGAACTTGGATCAAAGATTCCTTAGCTCAGATGGAAAGCGAGCTACTACGACCATGGTGGTCGTGGATTCGACATCTTTCCCACGCATGAGCATACGCTTTAATTTGACTCCCTTTCTAGAGTTACTTTGTCATCCACTGGTAAGGCAGTTCCATCTCTCCGTTCATGGGGGCATCGCCCAACGGGCGTCAAAAAAAAAAAAGTTTGAACTTGGAATATTATAAAAAAGTAATTTATCTATTCCACATTAACTGTCCACTTTGTATTTTGCGGGAAGTAATGTTTCATAAAATTTCATAGTGGAATATGATAAAATGTCAAATATTACCCTATTTAATATTACTTTCAATTTAATTATACATTCATTTCTATCTATATTCATCCCTCTCCAACATTTAATGTAAGAAATATGATCAGGTGCGAAAACAGGGGCGGGGGAGGCCGGCGCCCCCCTCAAATTTTTTAAAAATACTACTATTTATCGAAATTTTATGTGTATTTTGAAAAAAATTTATCAGTTTCGCCCCCAATAATTTTTTTGCCACTTTTATCGCCCCCAAGATTTTTTTTGCAATTTCGCCCCCCCCAACACCAAATTCCTAGCTTCGTCCCTGGGTATGATTGAAAAAATTATCATTAATGAGTTACTTATTGAGGGAGTGAACAGATAATTTGACACTGATTAAAAATGAAATATAGGAGGGAGCAGTTAATACGTACATAATAAGCGGTAACAGTGCCAGCAGAGTTGCCAGCAACGAGTTTAAGCTGCATATCAATTCTCCCAAAGAGATACTCTTTCTTGGACTGGAAACCAGAGCCAGAAACCTTATCAAGAGACAATGAAAGGAATTGGCCCTTGTTCAGAATCTTTGCACGATTTCCACCCCATGTTAGATCAAAATCTTGGTTAAAATTACCAGCAAAAGCAACCCTGCAAGAGCTTAAAACTAGTAGTAGCAGTGAACAAATCAAGGCTTCATTATAAGAAAAACCCATCTTTCAAATTGTGCTCAAGAAAATGGTTTTCTAGGCAACTTCTTGGTTGTATTTTGTTTTTTGTGGTTTTTAAGGTTTTGAAGTTGAGCTCTATATATATAGGGCCTGGAGGAGTGTGTTGCTATTAAGAGGAGAGGAAAATACTTGTGACTCGAGACGGGGGGAGGGGCGGGGTAGTATGGAAAGTCCAACTTTGGTGCAGATATATCACGATTGTAAGATTGCTTAATTACATGACTGAAGATTATATTTGTTTTAAAATAACCATAATTAAAATATCTAACTAAATAATTTAACCTTCGAAATTCGCTTATACAGTATTATAGAAATATCTATCTACGCCTAATCTACTTGAAGGTCGTGTTTGTCGCCATGATCAAGTATTTATTTGTTATCTGCTAAGTCACGAGTTCGAACTGTGAAAACAATCACTTTATAAAAAATAAAGTTAATGTTGCGTACATTGAGACCTTCCCAGACTCTGCTGATGCGGGAGCTTTGTGCAATGGGTACTACTACCTCCGTTCCAAATTAATTGATACATTTCAAAATTTGATAAACATTTGACATGTTTCTTTCAATTTTACTCTTAGTCAACTTACTTAATACTTTAGTGTTTTGAACAATTTTACAATTACCTATGTACATCAAACCATACTTTAATTAGGGGGCAATTTAAACTCTTTTTTTGTAATTATTAATTATTAATTATTTTTTGATCTGTGTAAAAAAATAAAGTGTATCAATTAATTATGAATTGAAGTAGTACCTTTATGAACTACAACTTGTGTAGGGTGAAAATGGGGTGGGTATGGGGGTTAGAGGGGTAAAGGCTGGTGACAGCTGAGCACCATGAAAGCTGGAGCCTTTTGTTTGGGCATTTGGGTGGTTTTAAGATTTTTGGTATTTAGTTTGGAGAGCTTCCAACAATGATTCTGTCCTTAAGGAGATAGAAGTATGGCCCTCCTTTGGTATGATTAAAATGAACTATTCAGTGGATGCCAACTGTACTATGTACTTCTTGACAAAAAAAATATAAAAAATCAAAAGCTACCCCTATGGATATGCTTGAATTAGTTTTATCATGGGTTTGAAATTCAAATTGAGATCCAAACTTTTTTTAAATTGAATATGTAAATAAAATCTTACACTTTAAATCATATAAAATTATGATTGAGTTTGAAATTAATCTGAAATTAAAAATATCAAATTCAAACTCAATGTAATCGGACCTATATCATTTCCAGAAAGAGGATAAATATGGGGACTACTCATTGTACATGCAACTCCAATCTTATCAAATTTCAAATAGGCATATAGGAGGATAGAGTTTAGGACTTGGACATATTCAATGACTGCAACTCCACCAAACACTCCAATAATTCAAGATTTTTGACTTACGTCTGAATAGTTCTGATATGGAGTAGCTTCATTAGACTATATTAGTTACAAAATGAGGAGAGAAACAATTATGTGATAACGTGACTAATTCTGAACCACAAGGTCCATGTGAACCTGTTCCATATCATAAAAATCCATCAAGTATTATATGTGTAGACCGCAGATTGATATATTTTACAAAGTGATAAATTTAAGTAAAATTTCAACTCATGATATTCAATGTGATGGTTAAAGTTGAACCATTAGACCAGCAACTTAGTAGCAGATAGAATCGCACCAAACTAATATTCATTCGTTCCAAAATGAATATCTAAATTTAATCTCAAAATAAATTCTTCTAATAAAACCGGTGTTGATTAGATTCTGATGATCCAATTATCTTTCCATTATTAGATTTATTTGATTAGAAGTTTTCACCAAGATTAAGAAAATGATTGAAAAACAATTAATATGATCAAAAAGTCTTAAATACCCGTCAATCAATGACTAAAAAGTTATTACTATTAGTGGTTAGTTGAGTAATAAATTAAGTGTATAACTAATAACAATAAAGATGTATTGATTTCTGAAACGTGACAAATAATTTGAAATGTCTTACAAAATGAACCGTTACAATCAATTTGGGACGAATGTAGTAATTAATAAAGTCTTTTTCCCTAAATTATATTCGTAATTTAAAATTTTCACTAACTTTAAAGACGAGAAAGTAGAACTCTTTGTCTCAAATAATTTTCTAATAAAGTCATTTCCTATCTAAGCACTGATTTACTACTTGCCGAGCATTTTGATAATCAATAGTAACCTTTACAAGCTGGCCAAAACAACTTTTGGTACATAAATATACACACAGACATTATTTGATTATTGCCTATAAAGTTCTTCGAACAGGAGACCAGAATCCCTCACTAAAAACCCTGAAAACATGGTTTGTTAATTGCTTGTACATTATCCTCTAATTCTTGTACTTAAGTTACTTTTCATAATAAGCATATTGATTGGTGAATTTCTTGCCCTAACATTGAAGGCAGGCAATTGTCACTGCATTTCTGAACTGGGAACAGCTGTAGTTTGGCTTACATGCATATAACATATTCTATTCTTCTACACACAAAAAAGGCGATATCCACACCTTCAGGCCCCTACCTCCCGATCCGATAGGAATTGTGAATGATGTTAATCAAAGTGACCCAACGGTTCGATTTATGGATTAGGTCTCCGCAAGAAGTCATCCCACATTAGAAGGTTGAAACTTCCACACTGCATCTGCCAAGATTCGAACATGCGCCCTTATACACAATCTGTCACCCCCGAACTAACTGAGCTACCCTTGCAGATATAACATATTCTATTCTAATGCACTGTTGAATACATTAATGATATTATTTGAATTTATGAGTTTCGAATAAAAATATCGTTTCATATTTGATAATATACTATCTAAAAGATGCATTAAAAGTAGGTTAATGTAAATTGTGATTAGGTAAATGATATATTATCCGTGACCTTCAAATTGCATCAACTTGACTACTTCTAGTTATTCTCTCCCGTGACTTTACCAAAATTAATTAAATGCCTTTACCTTTTCACTATTGCTTATATTTCTTTTTTATTTCCTTGCTTTAGGAATCTATGATGGTTGCACTATATTCGTTTTCGTTCAATTAATAATAAAGTTTAATCTTTCATTTATTGAAACCTTGAATTATATGAGTTCAATTGAGTAACTTAACTGAAAAAATATTAATCTAGTTTCGAACCTCACCTACAACATATTGCAAAAACAATTCTTTCATCTTGCCTCAAGAAAAAATATTAAGTAATATTTAAGAATTAATGCTACGTTCTTCAATAAATATACACACCAATAGAATTCTTTAAAGAAGTTTTATATTTTTCTAGATTGTTATAACCAGGAACATTTATAAATATGATAACCACCAGATAAAAATATTTAAAATATTTGTAATTCACAAAAAAAAATTATTAAAAAGAAGAAAAAGTATAAAAACTCAAAACCTATGTGGCCGGACTCGTGGGAATTTTTGAATGAGCATCTGAAGTAGGAAAGTAGGCCCCAGATTTAATAAAGGGACCCATTCGATTTATTCGCTTCACCAATTGGATATCACACGCGACGCATGACCAAAATTATTACCACTCAAACGAAAAGAAAAGAAAAAAATCATTTTAAGTATTATTCAAATATTAATTTTTAAAAATATAAAAAAATAATTAAAAAAATCGTCTTTTTGAAAAAAAAATATATTCAAATCAATTTGCAATCTTTTGCATCCTATTTTTTTCTTCTTTATTTTTTTTTAGAGACAATAACTAATAGTAAAAGATTAAAAAAAAAAAAAAGTAACTAGGACCTATACTCCATTAAATCACTTAATTTATTTTCTGCTAAGCCGGAATAAAGTTGAAAAACTTTGTGGTGGACTTCACCTTCTTTATCAATAGCTCAACTAATAATTAAATAACTTGAATTATATGAAAGCTGTGAAGCCAATCAAAGTAATTTAAGCACCAAAGCAAATTGAATATTCATATTTAACTTACACAATAATTTTAAAAAAAAAACTTACACAATAACTGAAAAAAATTGGTTCGATCATTAAAAATATTATAACAACATCTTTAAATATAGAATGATCTGCCATATCATTTTTACATATAGGAGGTTTCATGTTTTATTGGAAATTTCATCTATATTTAATATAGGATGTTAGTAATGAGAGTTTAGAAAGAAAATATATAATAATTTCAGAAAAAACAGACATTTATTTTGAGACAAATTAAAATAGATAGGAAACATCAATTTGGAGAGAGTAACACAGTATATAAAACCGAACTAAATGAGATACATACTATTCGTTTAGAATTGAATGTCCTCCTAATTTGATTCAATACACAAATTTGGAGGAAAAAGAGGACACAAAAATTTAGAAAATTATTATATTAGTATCTCATGAGAAAGAAGGAGTTGGTAGAAATATTTATTGTCATAACAATGTACTCATTTCAAAACAAAACAATGGTGTGATAGAGAGAACAATATCTTCAAATCAAATATTTGATTCCATATGTTACTTAAACAATTTAAGGAATATTCACCTAAACTAGATTAAGGCATTATTAGCTCCAACAAACTATTTGTTTGAAATGAAGGATTGGCAAAATAAAACATTGATCACAATGCAGTAACTAATGCTAATGCCATGGTATCGTATTAGGTTAACAGTCAAGTAATTTAGTCCTAATAATTTTCTAAAGTTAGTGTATTGAAGAATACCATTTGGTAAGAACATGATACAATGAAATCTCTATATAGTAATATTTAGGGATCGGAAAAAAATATTACTGTAGGGAGGTTATTCTTAAATAGAGGTTTATATATAACAATTATAATTTTTTAAAAATAACTAATATACATTATACGACACTTGAAAATGTGTCCCTTCATATTATAAAAAACATGAATTTAAAAGATATATAAGATTCATGAGTTAAAAAAAAAAACAAATGTACGTATACCATGCATGTACATTATGTATATATTGAATTTAGAAGATTCATTCATATATACATACAATATCTAGGAAATGTAAATATATATATATATATACACACACATCATGTATGCATTTAAAAATATTCACCCAGGTATGTTGTTTCTTTGAAATGCCTTTTCGTTTGTTTTCTTTTTATTATACATATATAAATGCTAAAATAATCATAAATTTCATTATCCTTTCAAATCATACGTTTTCTACCTCAAGCAAATCATTACACCTAAAAACAAACGAACTCAAATAACTGAAAGTATTCGTGTCGAGTTGCGCATAATGAAAGAAAGCAACCCTGATTGGAAGCAAAAATATCTTGCAAAACGGTTAGAAGATACCATAAGCTTAAGTAGTAGCGTACGTAGATTTTAAAGATAGGAGGGACACAATTCCACATTGACAAAACAAATTTATAAAAGCATATAGAATATTTCATTACAATTGTTCTCTGTCCGTTTTCATACTTTGATAATATTCTATAATTACCTCATTCGCGATAGTACTTGATACATGATTGACACTGCCAAAATGCTCCAATACCCGCCCCATCTTCACATAACGAAATACTACCGACATTTGCTTCTTCATTGATAAGTCACAGGATTCACCAACAAGAATAGAAAACAAGTCATCACCAATATTTTTGATAATCAGCATATAGTAAATTTTTTACAAGATTTTAAATTTCTACACTTACGTTTGTTAAAATATATTGGTGTTATTCCTACAATTCAGGAACTACGAAATCTAATTTCAAATTGAAAACTGACTCAAAATGGGTACAATAAAAAATGCTCACGGGGACAGAAAGTTACAAAAATAAAGCTAAAACTTATATATATATATATATTTTTTTTTTTTTTTTTTCCTTTTTGGGGAAAGGCTGGTGGGTTACCCCACCATGCTCCACCCTAGGTCCGCCAGTGAGCTTAAGTTGTCGCAGCCAGTAATATCAAAGATAGTCAAGAATTCATATCATCTTAGGTTTAATGTAAGATAATTAAAATTTAATATTATTTTATTACTCTACGAAGGTAAATTTCTCAAGGATAGTCCTAACAAAACATTAAATATTATAATGTAAAGTTTATTCTTATTTATAACTGATCCCGATTTAGGACCATAATTTTTTATTACTATAAGGAGGTTAGTCTTATATAGAGTATTACAGTATAGATGTTTTACCGTATCTAATAAATTTTTAAAGGATAAAATAATTTTCTAAGGGATAAAGTGCTGACCAACATGATATCTATATACATGAACATGATTTGAACTCCGATCCCGCCTAAAGCGTAAAGGATGAGAGTGCAGAACCAGTCGCACGAACTAACTTTGGTTAACAAACAAACAAATTTGAATAAGCTTCATTCATCAACGCTGGACATAAAATAGCTTAAGATGTTGAATATAAAGTTTGTGTTTCTTCCAGCCACATGTACTCTCTCAGTAGTATTTTACAAACATTTTCCTCTTTACAGCAAATATCATCACAAGAAAATCCCAATATTCATATTTTCAGTGAGTTAAGGTCAGGAGGAAAATGCCATATTGTATGCGACAAAAAGTCTAACCACACTGCACACTGATGACTACCTTTATCTCCATCAAACTGGCGGCAGAGCCGTCGATCACATTCCCGGCAAACCACATGCAGCTTTTCTATTGCCGGGAATCGGTTGAAACATCGAAACCAGGTGGTATAAAAACAACATCATCCCACTGTGATGATGAATCATCCTGCATTGTGTTCATTTCAATCAATCCTATTGAGTATTGAGATATAAAGAAAATGACATTACAATTCAAAGAACCACATGGAGTACCAAGAAACACAGTTCGGATCCTCTGTAACATTCTTATTATAGAAATTCTCATTCACATATCCTAAACAATACAAGAAAAACCCTTAACTCTAAAAACTATAATAAGAAATATTATAGGAGATGCTTTAGGGAGTGTTACAGATAAACCGAAGTAATACTACACTCGTGTGAAATTGAAGGTGTATTTTCCTATATATTATGAACAAAAAAAGTGGATATTTGAATATGACAATAAAGAGTTCTTACCTTCATCTCATGTATTATATTCTCAAGAACTGCAACCTACAAGATCAAGTTAAAATCAGTACAAGCTATCGGAGGCTACGAGAACAAAGGACACACAAACTTTACCTGGAGATCTCCTGATCTTAAAGAAGGATTCAGTAATTTCTGCTGGCTTGAAGCTCTTTGTAGAGACTTTTCCAAGTCTTCCTACAAAATGATGAGAATGAGAAAGAAAGAAATACATACATTGTGCAATGTACTAGTACCCCGAAAGCTAACCTTCCTGAAAAAGACGGGACGATATCTCTTGTTTTGGCTCCTCAGGACCAAGCTCTTTGACTGAAAAACATCGTATATAGTTAGATATGACAAACTGTTGACACCAGAAATACATGTCGAAGCAAAACTAAATTTACAGACTAAGGTTTAACAAACGTAAAACAGAGGCCAAAGTGGAATGACCATTTTGTATCTTGAAATCAGTCAAACCATCATGATATCATCCAAATAGGTGTAACTATTGTCTCAGTCATAACTATGAGCTAAGCCTTTGTGCGCCTTGTGCCCTTAACAACACGCAGGTGCGCTTTGGGTGTGCCTAGAGCCTTTTCCTTAAGGCGCAACCCTCACTCTTTTGAGGTGCGCCTGAGATATTGAGGGCACCTCGCGCCTTAACTACACTGGCTTAGCTAATCATAGCATTAAGTGAGTTAAAAATTGCAGCAGAATGTATCCTAACATTTATCGATTTAAGTATCTAACTATGAAAGAGAGGTAATAGAGCAAGAATGATGAAACTGGCAATGTTTGGAATCCTAGGGTTTTGTCAAATCAAATCAATTCACGGGCCTCGGCTTATGGCAAGTGCCAATTTTTTATACAAAAATAATAATAATAATAATAAAAATATCTCGATTCTAGAACAAATTTTCATATATTCAAGAGATAAACAGGAAGTGCGACTCTGAAGCAAGAGATGACACTAAAGCACCGATAACTTAATATCTGTAGATTCATAAAGCATTGCCAATTGCCAACACAGAATACAGATTTGAAATATGACTAGTGAAAGCTTCTTCTTTGCCTTTTCCTAGTGCTTTATGTAAATGTTTGCTAAACAAAGTAAGTTATTGAATAAATAAAAAATTAAAGGGCAGAGAGCTATTGAACACCTGGAAAACTGGAACCCCAGGAAAGCTATCATCACGAGCACCGGCTTTCTTCCTTTCCTACAGATAAGAAGCAGATCAGAAGTTATCTTCAACATTCCAGAATAACAGCTGCCAAATAAGTTCATTAGAAACTGCTGACAGCAAAGTCCCGGAAAAATGTATGGCAAACTATTCATCTAGCACAAACATTCAACTGCAGAAATACATGATGCAATGACAGCAATTTGTGGAAAAATTTGAATATAAAAGGTTATACTTCTCTTTAAAAAAAAATTCAGATTTATTAAAGAAGGTCCATATAAGAGTAGTGACTAGTTCACTCCACAAAATATTCCACAAGACAAAAAGAAGAAACTTGATACAGTTTCACTTATGATTAACACATCAAGCTTTTGCTGATCATTCATGACAGCTGAAGAGGCGATGGTGAAGACTTACCAATAAAAGAAAAAATCAGAGGCCATGGATGTCAAATTACCAGAATCACATATTGAAGAGAGAACATGGATGAGGAGAAGAGCTACCCTAACTTCAAGCAAGACTTCTTTCTAAATTTTCTACAATCAACTAAATTGTTAAAAAAAGAGAAAAAGGGGGGGGATTGTGTGTTCAGAATGTTCTGCAAACTTGAAAAACATGTTCATTCTCAATACTATAAACATAAAAGTATATCGTAATTCAACGATAAAAAACAACAAAACCATGCTTTTGTACAAAAAAAAAAGTAAAATGTAAACCCGGAATTCACATTCATAATCATGAGAACTGAGTAAAATTCTTACTTTTATTGCATTCTTTACTTGGGATGCCTCTGGAATCAATCTAAAAGCTACACCATCAACTTTAAGTTGAAATACCTGCCACCACAATCAACCATTGAAATACTATGTTTCATCCCCGCGCAATAAGCTGATTGTATTTATAATTTTTGTTTTAATTCATATCTCTTTTGATGATGTCGTACACGTTTTCTAACTTGCTTGTTGCTTAGAGATATGACTGAAATTGGAAAACCATATTAATGAGCTCTAGATGTATGGTTGCTTATTGATTTTAGACAACTGCATTGCTTGAACCTTTAAAGTCATGGTGGTTGGTGCTAATTTGAAAACCTATATATAGCATCTGCTAATGATTATGATGTCTAAAATCAAACGAGTGTTTAATATGACTAAGAAAATTGAGAGGCAATTGCATAGAAGATTAGTGCGGAACAAATTTTATATTTGCAAATCCTCTATAAGAATGAATAATCACGATTACAACAAAAAAATAAATTATAATGAATATTACCTTTTCATCCAAAATCAAAGAATCAACACTCGTTAAATCGTCAGGTTTCTGGGCATTGAAAGTGTTCCATAATCTGGTTACTCGACGAAATAATATTCTCTTTTCTTGTTTGTCTTTTCCAAGTTCATTAAGATGCACATATTCAAGTCTTGATTTCCCCATAATGTTTGTTTTGATGGTATTTTTTGATTTTTTCGTGAGGGAATGCATGGCTGATTTTGGTTTATATAACCGGTTAATATTAAATCTAATTTATGATGCAAGACTTTTAGAATTCCTTATGATGCAAGACTTTTAGAATTCCTTATGATGCAAGACTTTTAAAATTCCTATATACATGAATAAGAATTCCATTTTTTATTGGAACATTAAATCTACTTCATAATGCAAGCCTTTTAGAATTTCTATATACATGTTATTTTCTTAGAATATTAAATTTGTTTTATGATGGAAGACTTTTAGAATTTCTATATACATTAAATCTACTTCATTAAAAACGAAAACCATTCAACTTCTTTATTTTAAAAAAAACCATTGAACTTCTTATTTTAAATTCAATTCATTTATGTTACATAGCCTTTTAGAATTCCTATATACATGTTATTTTCTTAGAATATTAAATCTACTTTATGATGGAAGACTTTTAGAATTCCTATATACATTAAATCTACTTCATTAAAAAAGAAAACTATTGACTTCTTCATTTAAAAAAAAACTCATTGAACTTCTTTATTTTAAAAAAAAACCATTGAACTTCTTCATTTAAATTCAATTCATTTATGTTACATACTTTTTCTGTAATCTATAAATATGTAACTTTAGAATGAAGATGAAGATTATAGTTAAACTATTTATCTTTATAGTAACTTTAGAATGAAGATGAAGATTATAGCTCATGAAGCACTATTTTTAGAAGAAAATTAATGACAAAGTTGCCACATGGAAGTTTATGATTGGAACACATATCATAATATGTCACTCACATCATGAAGCTTCTACCTCAACTTTGCCTAACTTTATATATTATAGATTTCTAAAATTAACGTTACCCATGTTATGGAACAGAGAAAGAGATATATATTCCAGAAAATGGTTTGCCCTCATCTTGTCTTCAATGGATGTCACACCTATCTTCTCTCCGAGGATCTCACTTCTCACTCTATATTTTCTAGTGCGTTCACACATCCATCGCAACATACACATGTCCGCCACATCATTTAATGACATAACAGTAAAAATGCCTTTTTATATCCCCCCATTCCTTAACCTACGATAAACTACCCAGACGGACCTCCTAATAAGAGAGAAAATAAAAAGAAACCTTAAAGACAATTTCCAATTTATTAAACAACTTACGGGATTGAAATACTCCTCCAAGCTTACATTATAAGCGCATTTCTTGTAAAGAACAATAATTATGTACCATATAAACCAAAAGAAAGAAAAAACTATTAAATCTAAATAAGAATCTGACCTTGTTTAGAGCAACAGCAACAACTTGAGAGCCATTTCGCATAGAAGGGTCCATAGACTTCATCTGTTCAAGAAGGGAAGTAGCATCAGCTTCATTAAAACAAAATAACCCTAGATTTTTTCCAGTTTTAAACCCCGAAACCAACACAAATTCCTCTGAAGAATTGCTGAGAGCATAAACAGGGACACCTGCTAATCTCTCCTCAATGGATTCACTACTCATACCAACACTCCTACTTTTACTATTACTAGTAAAAGAAGATTGAAAAGAAGGAGAATTTTTAGAAGCAGCGTTAATGGTATTAGAAATTTTGGCAAAAAGATTAGGTTTTGGAGAAGGGGAAGCTGTGGAGAAAGGGAGAGGAGAGTGTTGGAGGAAGTTGGAGATGTTGGTTTGAAGGGATGAAACTACTTGCTGCAGCATTTGAACCGGCGGCGGAGGCGGCGGCGGCGGCGGAGGCCTTTGCGGTGGCGACGACGATTTGGGTTTAAAGAAATTCATTGATTTTGCTGTGACGGAATAAGAACAGAGGTTTTGGGGGGTTAAAGTAGACAAGGAAGGTGGTGGTTTACTTTATTCTAGAAAGGTAGGGTACAACTGTAAATGAGTCAAGAAAAACAAGATTGTATTAATAAAATTAACGAGGGGTATTATAATATTTTAATTATATTTTACAATTTAACGGGTGTATTCAATCAGGATTTTAACTGATTTTCAAAAGTCTATGGATTCTGCTGACTTTATAGATTGTTTTAACTCTATGCAGAGTCTGCGCAGAGTCTATCAGATTTTATTACATTGATTTATCAAGATTTCTTTTGATTTATAAAGTCTATAGATTATTTGAATAGCATCAAAAAATAAAGAAAAGACTGATTCAGTGGTGTATTATACATATCCAAAGGTGTTGAATTTCCAAAGTCAACATATGTTTATCAATCCTTTTTTTTTAAATTAAATTATTTTGTTAAAAATTTAAAAAGTTTGGCGATAGTCTTTGATTTTTTTTTAGATTACGTAACTGCGGCTTTTTTGATTTATTTGTTCAAGGTTTGTATAATTTACTTACTAGTATTTTTTTCTTTGGTTTAATTAAGATATGTTTTGTGATAAGTTTTGTTTGAACTTTTTTTTCTCTTTGATTTTCTCTTTCAGGAAAATGAAATTCATGTTTGAAAAATAGAAATTTGTGGTTAAATAGAGAAGAAATTGTTTGTTTTCTTTAATTTCTACTTGAAGAATGATCAAGCAGAAAATTGTTTGGATATTATGACTTCTTTTTGGGAAATAAACATTTCATATTGAGTTTTCTAACGATGTTAAGTAGTTTGAAATATTTCTTTGTTTTTCTTATAATTTTATAGAAATGAGATTACTAAAAAAATTGTAATCTAAAATAAAATTATTAAAGACACTTTAATTTTAATATTAATGAGAGAAAATCAAAATCTTGAGAAAAAATAAGAGATTTCACCATAAACATTTAAACCTATGAAATCCATCAAAATCATACCTTTAATGAAATCTATGAGAATCTATAGAGTTTTGAATACCTTTAGATTTTAATGGACTTTTTAAAATATAAATTGAATACCTCTAGATTTTAATGAACTTTTTAAAATCTAAATTGAATTCCTTTATATTTCATTGGACTTTTTAAAATCCAAATTGAATACCTATGAATTTTAAAACTCCTTAAAAATTCTATAGATTTTACATTGAATACACCTCTAAATCACTAAAAAAACCTTAACACACGGGATTAATAGACAATACCTTTTAACCACCCCGTCCAAAAAAAAAATAACACTGCGAAGATGAGTTGGGCGGCAACTGAAAGTTAGGGGTGTTCATGGTTCGGTTTTATACATTTTTCAAACCAAATCGAAATATTCGGTTTGTAAAATTTTGAAACCAATCCAAACCATTTAAAATCTCAAACCGATGCATTCGGTTTTGTTTGGTTTGGTTTGGATTGGTTTGGTTGCTCGGTTTTGCGAGACACGAAAATATTGATTATAAAATTTTAAAAAAAAACTTTATTTAATTAGTTAGTTGCTAAAAATATTTTAAAAAATATATGCCTATTATTTTCTCAAGGTAAACACAATAAAGAAAACAAAATAATAAAACACAAATTCTTGATCTTGATCCTTGCACTTTAAACAAATTACTTCAAAATCATCCTACAAGAAAAAAGAAAAACACAAAAATTACATAATTATTAGTTCAAAATAGTGAAATACAATAAAATCTTTTGGTAAATCTAAAATCGCATACCAAATGATGACTTTTTAATCTCTTGGTTGAACACTTGAAAAACTTGCACTTGAAAAATTATAGAATGAGATACAAAAGTTAGCAATTATACTAGAAATCATTTTAAGGAAAATATATTTTATTGCAAAAAAGTCCTTTAATATATATTATATTATATATTATATATATTCGGTTTGGTTCGGTTTGGTTTATAATTTTTTTTAAACCAAACTAAAAATTCGGTTTTAATTTAGCTCAAACCGAAACCAGTCAAACGCACCGCTCAAACCGAAAATTCAGTTTGGATTGGTCGGTTTCGGTTTTTCTTGAACACCCTACTGAAAGTCATATACTGAAACCCTTACCATTATTATTTGCAATTGCAAAACCTTTCAGTTTTATAACCTTCAAAGAATCCATGATTCATTGTTCCTCCACAAGAATCCCGCCTTCAATTCACTATTATGACAATAGAAAATCACCATTATTACTTTCACGAGATTCCATTCAGAAAACCCAAAATAAATCTCTTCTGAAGCAAGAAGATGCAATCAGAGTCTTAAAACAAGAGGTTCGAAAATTCAGTTGAACCCGCTTGAAATGCTTAAAGAAGATGGGGATTGGAGTAAAGAAAAGTTCTGGGATGTCGTCAAATTTCTTAGGCAGAGCTCCAGAACAACTCAGATCCTTCAGGTACTTCTTTCGATTCTTCTTTACCTCTCGATATGAATTTGTTAATTGTATTTCAAATAAATTGTGCAGGCATTTGATGTGTGGAAAGAAAAGGACAAATCAAGAATTCGTGAGGAGAACTACGAGAAAATTATAGGAATATTATTTGAAGAAGGACTTGCAGTAGCAGCAGTGTCTGCGCTCGAAGAAATGAAGAGTCGCGGGTTTAGGCCTTCGTTAGACCTATACAATCGCGTAGTTCATGGCTTTGCCAGAGCAGGGGAATTTGATAGTGCTCGGTTTTATCTCAAGCAGATGAAGGGCAGTGGCTTAAAGCCAGATACTGAAACCTACGACGGCCTCATTCAAACTTATGGGAAATACAAAATGTATGATGAGATCGGACAATGTCTGAAAGAAATGGAACTTAATGAGTGTCCTCCTGATCATATCACTTACAATTTACTGATTCGCGAATTTGCAAAAGCTGGATTGCTCACGAAGATGGAAAGAACTTATCAGACTCTCCGATCAAAACGAATGGATTTGCAACCCAATACGTTGGTTTCCGTGCTCGAGGCATATGCCGACTTCAGAATTTTGAACAAAATGGAGAAGATTCTCAAGCGGGTTTTACGCACCAAAGTAAGTTTAAGGGATAATCTGACAAGGAAATTGGCTGGAGTATATATAGAAAACCTCATGTTTTCGAGATTAGGTGACTTGGGACTTGATCTTTCTTCAAGAAATGGCTGCACCGATATTGTCTGGTGTTTGCGCGTCCTTTCTCATGCTTGCACTTTGAGCAAGAAAGGAATGTACTCTGTCATTCAGGAAATGGAATCAAATGAAGTACCGTGGAATGTAACCATTGCTAACGTAATCTCACATGCCTATTTGAAGATGAAAGATTTTACGCACTTGAATATTCTACTTTCAGAGTTGCCATCGCAGTGTGTAAAACCTGATATCATTACTGTTGGAGTATTGTTCGATGCTTGCATGATTGGTTTTAATGGTACTTGTGTGAAAAATACATGGAGAAGATCTGGATTCTTTGAAGAAGAGGTCGAAATGAACTCTGATCCTCTTGTTTTGGTTGCATTTGGAAAGGGTCAATTCCTCAGAGATTTTGAGAAGATATACTCAATCAAACCCAAAGGTAAAGAGGAAAGAATTTGGACTTACTACGATCTTATAGATTTGGTAATCACTTACAGGAAGACTCGACTTGATGGGGTTGCAAAAATTTAAGTGAAACTGCTTTTGAAATGGAGATTTTTGGAGCAAGTTGGTTGTGGTCTTGAGAATCCTACCTGAGCTAGACAAGATTTCGTTAAAGCAACTAGCTTATGGATGGGATTTGAACTTCAAAATCAGCTTTCTCAGCTCACGAACAGCCATAGTAGATCGCCTAAATGTAGCTCATAAATTTGTGCCTGATATTCTTTAATTTGCCAAGGAACCGCTGCCTACATTAGGGCTGCAAATGACCAAGCCAAATCGAACCCTGAACTACCCGAGCCAAGCTTAATAAAGACTCAAATCCGAGCTCGACATGGTCTTTGGACATTGAAGAAGGTATCGCGGGGTAATGTATCTCTATGATGGTAAGAACGGAGTTTGTAGGTAAAGGGTCCAACCTATCGTTCAATTTTCTACTTTTGTATTGGCTGTTCTGATAAGGCAATTTCTAAACTGTGTGATTGATTATGGCATTTGAAGAAAGGATCCATATAATGTTAATTCTTCTGATAACTTGGAAAACAGAGAACCTGTTTTAGCCAATTTTAGGCCTAGATTCGGCTAATGAGCAAATCATGATAAGTCAAACATAATGACCTAAATAAACGCCAAGCTTCCCTTTCATTTAATCTGACCTAATTCTGAGTAAGAAAGTAACATTCAATATTGGCCGGGACAAGTATTTGATACGCTCTTCTACATCCATCCTTTGTTGAAAGATTTTTTGAAATTCATTTAATTTTTTTCCAAAAAGCTAATAACAGGGTCTTCTCTCCATCGGGACAATAAGGCGGTTAAGCTTGTAACTAAACTTATTGGAAGAGATGAAATATAACCCAGGTATATCCTTTTCATTTAGCCCCTCGTATGTCACTATGAATCTAGTAGATTTACACTTTCTCTTTCATCTTCACTATTGACAGTTATATTATCACATAATATGCAGTATAACTGAGAATCTTCTATCTTGAAAATGTGATAAAAGTTAAAAGAACAAAGGGCATATGAACCTTGGATCATGTGAAATAAAATACTTAACAGATCACTTTATACTTCATGCTCTTGAGCTACACATTTAGAGAATAGTTCTATTTCTGCTAGCATTTGTTTATTGGTACCTTGTACTTGGTCTATGTCATGAGATGACAGAGATGTCGTGAGGTCAATGAGGAACTCACAAACTTTTCCTAAACCATCAGAATCAGCAGACATAATATCCTTGTTCTTCTCACTGCTGTCAATTTGACATTCATCTGTATACAGATGATTCCTCCAAGCCTGCAATATAAGTGAGAATGATTTCCTGAGGTTTTACTGTTCAATAATTTCATATAGTTAAATATGTATTTATTGTTTTTCTCAAACTTCAAAAGTCTAAGCACACTAACTGAAATATGGCAGTAAAAAAAGAAGGAAAATTGGCCATGAATACCCTCTTAACTATTTTCCTACTACGCACAGTGCCCCTAAAGTTTAATTTCATTTTTAATATCCTTCAGATGAGAAACGCTCAAACTAATATGTAAAACTGCCGCATATTTCACCAGTAACCATCGTGTCAGGGTATAACTTTGAGTTGAACGAAAATAGTTTGAAGGATATAAAAAACGAAAATAAACTTAAGGGACATTTTGCGTAATAAAAAAATAATTTGAGAAGAATCTTTGACATATAAGCAAGTAAGCCTAAGGTGCTAAAAGAACAGAGGGGAAAAAAAAAACCCAAGGGAAAGTGAATAAAGGATTTGTCACCTGGAAGACACGGTTTAGACTGCCAATTTGTTCTGCCTTTAGAAAGCCAGATTTTAGAAGTTCCCTAAGCAACAGAACCAATTCAGTGCTCAAATAACTTGTTGAAATGTTTTGGATAATGCTGCATATACAAGAATCATCAAATATAGAAGTCATCCATGGAGGAACTTTCTTCAGTTTAAACAAAGCCACAGCAACATGAACTGCAGGCTTATAATGCATCATGAAAGATTTTGATGCCAAGGATGGAACTGCCAAAGAGATTGCCAGCTCTTCTACTATCATTCTACACCAATAGCTTGTTTTCACACTCGAGAGCTCTTTGTCTAGTTCTCCCCAACCAATAAGCATGGACAGGCAGATGGAACAATTTGTCGAGACTGTGATGTCACTGGAAAATATTAGGCCTTCAAAAACAGCCATGACAGACAAAAGATAACCCCTTCTGATTTTAAATCCATCTCGGTTTCTACTTTTATGATCTGATACTCTGTTAAATAACTCCAGTAAGCAATAAGAAGATACCAGTTTGATCAGAGGACAGCCAAAATGCAACAACTTGCAGAAATCATGGCAATGAACAATATTGTAGGTTAACAATTGCTTCGTGTCTTTATCTTCGTCAAGCAAGTCAAGCCACTCTGACATCCCTGGTAGAACAGCTTCCAGACTAGAGAAAATATATTAAAATTAGTTTGGATAAAATGAAGCAATGTATTAATTGAGAACAGAGAGATGATTTACCATCTAAAAGTAAAAAACATCAGAAGAAGTAAGAATACAAGAATCTCTCCTGTTCTTGTTTCCTCGTCCAGGTCAATAAGAGCAGGTCCCTTCACGCAGGCTTCAGTGATTGTCTTGTTAATTATAGAGGCCAGAGGATTACTCAGAAGTATGATTTTTGAAGCTTCAAGCAGAACATGGTTTGAAGAATGGTGCAAAACCAGTGCAAGAATCCCGACTATCAGAAGACTCTGCTCAGTCCAGCAGTCTTTTTCAACTGAATACGTCAGGTAATCCATGAACTACAATATAGTAAAAGAAATCGAATTAATGCTGGCATTTAAGCATATACCGTAAGGAAATCTAGTATATTCTTTTACCTTAATCACAATTTCAACCCAACCTTCTTCATCTGACAGCGACTTAGATTGTACTGATCGCAGAATTATGAATACTAGCTGGGAGGTGGCCATGAATGTATCAGGGTAAGAATGATTAGACTGATAATAAAGCTTCTGGATTGTCCTAGCTATCCCATGCATGGACATCTGATCCGAAGCAGACGGAAGAATTTCAATTATTTCTACAATTGTATTCATTACCAAGATGATGTCGTCTTCTTGACCATCCTGTTCTACAAGGTCTCCCAGTACACAAACAAAGACCATTGTTGCAAAATTGTCTCCTGATATTATCAACTCAGCAATTGACCTCAATTCAGTATTACAACTATCTTTGCTACATACAACAATTTGGTTTCCTTCCAATTTATTGTGTCTACATAACTTCAGCATCTGCTCAGATAGTGACTTGAAGATTTTCTCTTGTTGGAATAACCATTTCAAAGATATAAAATGAGTTCTTGTAGAAATTAAATCCCACTCCTTTTCATCTAAAAGTTGGAATAGGATTTTCTCAGCCTCTGGGCTGTAGGGAATTTGGTAACTAGTTTTGGCAATACCTCTATACAGCCCATAAAGAGTTATCAGTAAATCCATTCTCACGGGAGAAGCACTACAAAACAACAATTCACCACCATTTAGCAGAATAAATTGTTCCAAAGAAGCTAGGACCAGCTTATCATCTGCAAATCTAGACAAATGAAAAATCATGTTAGAAGTAAACCTTGATGGATCATCAATGGGACAACTATTCCGATAAAATTACCTGTCATCGTACAAAGAGCTCACGTAGAGAATCAGCAGAATTGCTGACTGGCAAGTAATCAACTGGAAATTGTTGGAGCTATTCTGCCCAAGTAGGAAGAGTGAATCTATAGGGTCAGATGGAAGATGTGGAGCAGCATCTCTTATGGTTTGTCCACAAGCACTTCCCAGGAGTACGTCCACTATGGAAGCGAACATTAAATAAACCCTATATTTCATCTTTTCCGAAGGAAAAAAACCTAAACATCCAAAAAGATAACTAAACCACGATGATGTGAGCAAAGTATCAATCAAGGACTTGGTTTCAATATCAGAGTCCTGAAGCAGTAGTGAATATAAAGTTTCAATCACTGCCAAAACGATATCTTCTTCTTCTATGGTATTGATGGTCACCATGAACCATGGTAGTAAATGTTCTTTACATACGTCTAGAATAGAACTTTTCAATTCCATATTGACAGGGCTAGTGGGGTTTTCTTCACAGCTATATCCATATGCCTCTTTTAGCAAGTAAAGGGAGTATAGAAATTGCTTAGGATGCTTATCATAATCACTTAAACAGGCTATAATAGCATTCCTTGATGCATCCCGGAGTGAGGTAAAGAAACTGGAAGTCCCATTAGAAGATGGACATTTAATTAGATCAACCCATGTTGAGCAAGCCAGGTTGAAGGTTTCCGGAAGAATGCCGGACTCTCCATCAATGAGTTTTTTAAGCATACCTGTTAAGATTAGACTTATTTCTTCACCAAGGGAGTTAGAAACTATTCCAGGATTGTTTGAAACACAGATCCAGACAAGCTTCATTAATTGAGCTTGAGAAGGGTGAAAAGGAACTTCAGATACGTAACGAAGAACAGGAACTAGAGTTGTGAAACCAACTGCAAGTCTTTGTCTGAATGCGTGTTCAGCTGTTGATAAAAGATCAAGGACCTGAATGCAAGAGTTGACAAGTGGGTCTTTGCAACCTAGAAATCCATAAATTTTTAAGTAGAGCACAAGAAGAAAAAAATCTTGAAAAGGAACAAAAATGCTAGAAATAATGACAATGGAGAATTTAAACCATATTTTGGCAAGGAAAGGAGATATGGGTGCCTTTTATTAAGCCACAATGGGAGTTGAAAATTAGGAAAGCAATGTATACACAACATTCATTACTGTATGACTTGGTAATTCTGTATTATTGATAAAACTAACAAAGTGATATGCTTATATTATCATACAAGAAAGAAATGTACTTATTTATCCAGATCATAAATTCGTGGTTCTAAATTATTTTAAAATCTGATCCTGACACTAAAATGCTGGAACATAGCAACTACCTGGTTTTTTCGGTTAATGTAATGCTTACCAGATAATCTCAGTATTTCAAATACATAATCTGCAATATTCTCCTCTACTAGTTCTTCAAATACTTCTCCAGAGACGCCTTCCCAAGACAGATACAGAAAGACCAAATCCAAGGCTGCAACTTGAACTTGGCTTTCAGAGGAAAGCAGAGGACCTTTGACAGCTTCAGCAAACAAGGATCTCAGAAGAGGCCCATCTGATGTCTGTTCAGCTGTTTGCATGAAGTTATCTGCTTGAAAGTTATTTTTTCTTTCTAATTCATTTAGAAATGTGTTTTGAAACCATCCTCTTTGTGCCAACACTGTCAAGAGTGCTAAAGATGAAAACAAGGAAATAAGTCAAATGGCTGATATAATAAAACAAAAAAGCCATTTAGGAGAAATTCAAGTCTCTCCTTCCTCTGTATGAGCAGTGGGTGAAAAAAAAGTTCATGTTACTTTAAATAATGCACTCTAGAAGCTGTCATTGGAAGTATTAATGCTTTATATAAAACATACAGTTTTCTTTATTCATATATACTTCCAGTGATGAATTAGACATTCCAAATATAGTTATCCGGAAAAAGATACTATGACACGCAATAGCTTGTAGAGAAGGTGCAGCTGCAAATATCCTTTTCAGAGCTGTATTCAACCCAATGTCATTTTCAAGGCAATGAAAAAATCGGGCTTAACTGAAAACTAGCCTTATCCCGTAGTATCATACTGGTCTCAGACTACAAATATAGACTACCTATGGAAGAATCATTGAGACAAGATTGAACTAAATCCTCATTTTGTAGGATCAAATTGGATCCAGTGAGAAGAACCTGCGAATTTTTTATCAAATTGTGAGACTGTCAGCAGACTTCGTCTCTCTCTCTAGTGACTCCAATTTTTTGAATTCAAAGAGACTCCATGAATTATTCACAAACCAAGCACTAAAAAATTACCACTAGACTGGAACCATCAAGGTCAAAATTCAAAGAATATGGTATGGACATTTCTTGGGCATAAATGCAAATAGCTCATGCATGCTGTTTCTCTGGAAGTGCCCAATGAAAGGATGACTCTTTTTCTGTGTGGGTGTAAAGTGAACATATACTTTTTTTTGGGTGAATAAGTAAAGTGAACATATACGCATACAACTGATTTAAGAGAATCAGAAAATTCTGAGAAAAAGGAAGAAAAAGTATGAAATATAAAACCACCTATACAGTTTAATCGAACATCATCACTTTGGGTCTTCATGAGAGCTTCCAGTGATAAACGCAATAACTTGCTACAATTGTCAAGTAGTGCACTGGTAACACTATCATCTTTGTACTCATCCAGTAGGAGAGAGAACTTATACAACACAAATAGGACCTCCCCTTGGAGCTCTTCACTGCGATAAGGAAAAGATATAAGGACATGATACCATCAGTGTAAAATGAATATTTAACTTGTGAGTTCTTGTTTCAGTTAGCACTTAGCACCTAGCCAACTGAAGACCTGCAATGAGGTTGAAAACTAGGGCATATTTGTCTTTGACGTAGATAAAAGGATTATTCTTCCGATGATCCAAGAGAACACCCATACAATGAAGCTGCAGTAACAAGAAGAGTCAGTTACACAAAAAACAGGGTATTTTAATCTTCAACTTGAACATTGCAATGTAACCTTCATTAGAAGAACCTTATAAATCAATCAAGTAGTCACGATCAGAAGTTCGTCCTGTTGGTATATTTCTTATAAGGTGCAAGTACTAACAATTAATTTAACTACAAAATATGATTAGGAATTGTATTACCTTATTATGAAAAGCAGGTGCATACACAAGCAATCAATCCATATTCTGGAAAAACTTTCAACTCCATTCATAAGGTAACAGCTGGTTATGCCGCACAATTCGATGCGTAATAATCAACTATAAAAGTTTATATATATATATATATATATATATATATATATATATATATATATATATATATATATATATATATATATATCTGATGATTGTATTCATGTCTATTGGTGTTAAATAAGGAAGAGCAAAACTTAAATGGAGAAAATAAGTCCCACATGTAAAACTTTCAACAAAGTTCCTTGCATATTAATATTAGAATAAAACTCTTATTTATTTAGTTTCAAGTAAAGCTGATTAGTTTAGATGCAAAAACAAAAACTATGTTCACAATTCCACAGAAACATTTAAATCCTGGTTTCCAAAGATATCCACGAAAAATCGCAATGAAACGAATATTGGGGAAGTGACAAAAACTTCAACAAACAAGAAGAATATAAAAAAATATTATGGATAGACTAGGAAATTCAAGCACTCACAACCAAAAGGAGGTAGCAACAAGCATTTCCATAAATTATAGAGATAAAATGCATCAGCATAAACTCACTCCAGATCCTCTGTATCACACTCGCTTAACACTCATAATTAATTTCCAATTTTAGTCGTTTCACACAAGTTAGAGTTTAGGTTATAGGAATACAAAAATTCATTATTAGATTGTTACATAAGATCCGAACCAGCATAAACAGAAAAAGGCCTTACAGTGTAAAGTTGTTGGCGGCCCCAAGCAAGGGAACCAGAGGAAATACGATCAGAGACTCTAGCAACGAATTCTCCATACACATCAGGATCAGCAAATTCACATATCTGTAAAACTAAATCAACGATTTGTTTAGCTATCGGAGCATCGTTAAACGAGGAAATCGACTGTACGAGTGGGGAAACGATGAAGTGAGAGTGAAATTTAAGGAAGGAATTGAGAAATTGAGGTTCACAAAGTGCGAGAGAGAGCTGGGAGAGAGCATAGGAGACATGAACAGTTGGTGACTTAGGGTTTGAAATGAGATTTGAGAGACAGAGTAAGCAGATTACTCCGCCTTCGCAGGTTTGGAGGAGTAGAGTGCTGCTGTGGCCTTGTGAGCAGGTTTCAGCAGGCGGTGGCTGCGGCGGTGATTGTGGCGGTTCATGGTGGTGGGCGGTGGCGAAGTACATTTGAAAATCTGTTTTTTTTGTTGTTGTTGTTGGTGTTTGATACTAGGGGTGTTGATTTGAGTAACTGATATTTGGCGGGAGAGATATATGTGGTGGGGATTTCACCACTATAATGTAAAGGGTTGTGGCAGAATTGTAAATAATTTTTGAATTGAGGCTTTTAAATTTTTGTATATATATATACACGCACGGTAAATTTCGATAATCAGAGTTAAGTATTTGGGGGTTAGAAATCATCAATTCCATAACTATGTCTCCATCATTGTTTCTACTATAATATCACTTCATGTGGTCTACCATTCTTAATACTAAAACATCAATCGTCAAGCATGTTTAACATTGTTTGGAGTGATGAACTACATTAAGTGATCTTATAATAATGCTGAGTGTTTGAAGTGGTTGGCTACATGACGTATTATTATAGGAGAGACATGGATGGAGTCATAGTTATGTGAGAGAGGATTTATAGCAAATATTTGGATACCCTTAACAATACAATATCCGATTCAAACTTTTGGTTTTGATTCTCTCTTCCTTTCTAAAAACAATTTATTATTTCGAGCTAGAAATTAAAAAAAAATCAATCTAAATACACCCAATCCCGATCACTTTTACGGTGTATTTATTACTGCATTCATTCTCATTTAATTGTCGTTTAAAAAATATATGTATTCAAATTAATTGTCATTTAAATGTCTTTTATTAGGTGTCAACAATTTATTCCAATTATACCCTCAACATCTCTTTTATTTTAAAAGTGAAAAAGAGGAAGGAATGAGTATTATTAAAATTGTGATAAAAAAATTACTATTTATTTGACTTCCTTAATTTTTTTCAAATTGTCTTAACCTATATTAAGACCTATGATGAATGATGAATGATGAATGAAGGGTGTACTTTATTTGATAATAGGGACACGTATAACCTCTCCGACATGATTTGGTCAACAATGACTCATCAAAGGCAGCTTAAGGAGTGAAACCTTCGTCGTTACCGAATAATAAAGGAAGAATAGTTTTTACAAAGAAGCACCGAAAAGATGTAGACGAAAATGCAATTTTCCCCTTTAAAAAACATACAGTTACCAATTGAAATACTCACAAAATCAATGGGATTTGAAAATTTTGTACTTCTCAACTACTTGAAGTAGGAAATCTGCACAAGAAAACTTTTAACTTGTACAAGAAAGAAATAACAGCCACTCAGATAATAGCCTAGTGATCGAGTGTCTGACTCGTAATTCAAAAGATCAATGTCTGACAACGTCAAAAGAGACTGAAAGAATAAATTCAATACATCACTGCAAAGAATGTATTTCACATCCACGTAAGCATCATCCTACTCAAAAAAGGAAAGTTTCAGCTTAAAACACTGCAGATAAAGCATCATCAGGAGCTCCAGATCAAGCAGAACATATTCAGATTCTTCTGCGATTATCGGTACGCGTTCTCTTTGAAGACCCATCTTCTAAAACCACAGCACTTGATCGTATCTAGAATAGCAAAGCAATAAGTTTCACAACTCAATCCCTCAAATTCTCAGAAAAAAATATAAACTTATACATGCTAAAGATCAATCTACCTTATTGAGCTTCTCCCTAACCAGCTGAACTGTTTGATTCATAGATTGTGATGGAAAATACTCCTGCATTACCTGAATGAAATAGGTCTACTAAGTTAATGCTTGGGAAAGATAACATGGAATACTCAAAACTGCATAACAACCATTCTCAAATCAATAATCCTACTCGCTCCGTCACAAGTTATTGTCATTTTTATACCATTTTTCTCGTCCATAATTATCTTGGCAATTCGTGAATTCAGGAAGGTAAGTATTAGTTCCATTCCATCTTAGCTTTATTACTCTGACAAGCACTACATTGATTAGATTTCAATTTCCAAAATGCTAATTTGGTCTTTTGATACATTAAATCAGACCTCTGTGAAACTTCAGATAGTGACACACAATCTGTGGACAGAAGGGGTATCAAATTTATATACTGACTAGTCTACATTACTGATTGAATAAATAAAGGAAAAAAATAAAAAGATCATACTCACGTACACGAGTTCTAAAATTGCTTTAGAAATTTAGACAGGGAAATGGTAATTATCGCTGGCCTTCGACTTCAAAAATACTCATGTAACAAGAAATTGCATCTATTATCCGTACTAAAATGAAAAACTTGGCCAAAAACCAGCTTATTTACTAAAAATTATAAAAAATTTGTTTGCGTGTGGAGATGCCAGTCACCTACTAACCTCATCAGAAGAAACATTTGTCGCTAAAGTTTCTACTTCGTCGTGTGCAGTGTCTCCTGAGGTGCGGGAACTGCAACTGAAATGTGATGTACAAGCTGAGGGAGGCTCATGAACTGCCTTCCGGTTGTTGGTTGTAGCACCTTTGGACCTTCCAGCTGAAATCAACAGATCAAATGCACAACTTCCCTAGTCATAGTTATGTACATGTAATAGTGTCGAATGCCTATTTGCTTACATGCATGCAATCTCACAATTGTTTTTGCTTTGGAGAAGAAATAGAAGGAGCTCCTATGGGAAAGTTGTTTCAATCTACCTACCAAACAAAGAACAGGGGAAGTCAACCCCACTGCCTTGTCGAGAATATGAATTACATGCTTTTGGAAATCTCCCCAATGTGACAACCAAATCAATAAAAGTTGATACCTCAATGTCAACTTACGGTTCACTCTTCCAAGAACTTCCTTTCTCCTCAAATCCAACTTCTCCTTTGTGTCAGACGAACTCTCATATTGAGGAGCATATGATACCTGCAACTTGTTCCCTAAAAAGACGTACTCGTCCAGCTTCCGCTTGGCAAACCTAGATTTTTAAAAAGAAAAAATAAGGCAGAATACAAGAAATTGGGGATTCACATGAAGGCTAATCATGACTTTAGTCCAATAATTTGTCCCTACCTAGTTGAGAAACAGGATCAGTAAATGAATAGTATAGAGGAGGTTGTCGGATTATGGAAGGTTCTTCGACACTTGTAAAAGATTTCGACATCAAAGTTCTTGTTGCAGAAGCAAAGTGAAAAGATCATAAATTGTTTGTAGACAAACTAGCATTACAGACATCCGCCTTGTTTATCAACTACATTAAGTGTCTACAGAACTATCACAAGGCATCTTTGTATGGAGTAAATTTAGGGAGAAAAAAAATGTATGTCTTAAAATATGTCTTACTTGTCTTTATTATTGAAGTTTGTTTATGTCTATGTGTCCATTGTCTGCAGAAACTACACGATACTGGGGCATACTACAAATGTTCTCATATGTATGCAGAACCTGGTTCCAGATCAAATGTTTAACTTGCTTCTGTAAGTAAGAAAAAGAACTACATGGATAAGTAAGTGATCACATTAAGTTTTCTTTTTCAGGTAGAAGGGGCCTTAGAAGTGGATATTCCAGATTGAAAAATGTAAGTGGATAATAGAGCTAAATGTTTTTTTCCTTTTGACAAGCATCCACTTGCAACTAAAAAACGATGTGCACATATCCACATTTCTAAAATGAATTAGCAACATATGTGGAATCAGTATTTGTATTCTTTTGTATGGATATATATTATGATAAAAAGAAATATCAGTACAAAAATATCAAGGAAAAGTGGGATGCAATCACCTGGCGTTATTAACCTGACGAAACTTGATCCAGTAAACATCCGTATATGGTTCGCAGTCCTCATCATCCATTGGCTTACATCTTTTCAAAAGTACATCAAAGAAACAAAATAATAAATGATTATTTAAAGATGCATAACAGTGTACAAGTCTTTAATATGATGATTGAAACTCAATCACTAGCGGTTACAAGCAAAACATGAATAACTCAAATACTCCCTCCGTCCGGATTTGAACGTCCCATTTTGACTTGGACAAAAATTTAAGGATTGTCTTTGACTTGGGATACAATTGAAATTTTAGTTAAATGTAGAAATGGGACATTCAATTATGTACGTCCCAATAAGGCAACGGGATATTCAAATCCGGACAGAGGGAGGAATAGCAAGAATCTAGACACACTTTACTTTCACTATTATTAATACTTCTAAAACTAATGCAACAAATAAAATAAGACGCTGAGGTGGGATCTTATAGTGGAAAAAGAAATAGGAAGATAAAAATGGTAATTATTTAGCCACCTGTTGAATTTTTTTCTTTTTCACTTTTCTTTCTCCAACTAATTTGCCTATTACTTCATATCATTCTTAACATTACTATTTGAAACAAAAAATAATATATATATATATATATATATATATATATATATATATATATATATATATATATATAGGGGAGAGAACATACTCTTCTACTTCTCCGTACGTGGAAAACACTTTCAGCAGTTCATCACCACATCCCAGTGCTGGGACATTCCTCACAACTAAGTATCTGTACAAATTATTCAGTCATATATGATTAGTTTACTGAAAGCAAATGTTCAAGTGTGTCTGTGTATACATTTATAAATACATAGTTGAGCTATACCTAGATTCATCACAGACTGTATAGACGCGAACTGCAGGAGACTCGTCCTTGTAACGAGGCATGGCATTTACCTTCTTACTGCAACTTAGGCTAAGTTTAGATAAGGAATCAAACTTTTTGGTACTCAAGAATATAAATTCCATGGTTAATTCTGATATGGAACATGTGATCCAGATTCATCCACATCAGTAGATGGACAGTTTTTCTGTACCATTTTATCGAATTTATCATTTTTGGATTGAAATTTTGAATTCAAATTTCTTTTTCCTTTTGTTAAATATGACAATCAAACTATTCTTTCTTCTCTTTTTAATTCTGTCTCCAGAAATAAGTTCCAAATTCCAAATATAATCGACAAATTCCAGCATTATTAAAACAACTAGAATCATTGATTCTACTAAGGAAAAACAGTTTAAAATGCCGAAGTCCGGTAGCTAAAAAACAGTTTAAACAAAATAGATGAAACTAAAATTACAGTCCGAAAGTATATAAACGTGATCATAAATGAACGTGTAGGAATTGACTAATTATTAGTACTAGGATAAAAAATAAAAATAAAAACAAAAACTATGAAGTTACCACTTTCTTGGTGGTTGAACCGAAAAGCTCCGAGTCTTCCAGAGAACGAGAACGATGACGATCCCAAAACAATTTGCAATAAAATTATCAAAAGAGGAATTACTGTGTTTGGAACCCTAGCAAAATCAATAAATAAATTAATAAAGCAATTGGAAAACAAATAAGTACCAGAGTCGGTTATGGTTCGAAGGGGTGTCAAATTTCTGTACCTGCAAAACAATTTCTGTACCGTCAGATTAAATAAATAATTATTTCGATTTTATTATCCTCCAATTATTCAATTTGATGGTTTAAAAATCACGTTGCACGTGTAAAAGATTTGATCCACTTCTCACAATAGCACTATTTCTTACCCTCTCTCAGTGCGAAAATTCAATCATTTGTATGACTGGCCTCACATTCCAATCACATTATTTGTGTAAGGTCTACCTTCTGGATGTGGAGTCCGCTAGGAATGGCAATGGGGCAGATCGGGGCGGGTATCTCAAATACCTGATCTGCCCCGCGACTGTGATACCCCGCCCCGCCCCGTGATCCTCCCAGTTCAAATTTTTTTTCCCCATGTTCTGCCCCGCGCGGGGCAGATCTGACCCGCCCCGCCCCATTCAATTTTTTTTTTTGTGTGTGTTTTTTTTATCTATTAGCATATTTAAGGTCTCCAACCTGCACAGTTTTATTATCCATTATTTACTTGACTGCATGATTAACTGATGCAACGTTTGAACTCCATTTGAGATGAAGGTCTGAATTTGTATAAAGATGCTGAAATGGAATAGATATTGTGCTTTATTTTTTTTAAAATCGTACAATTAACTGAGAAACAGTAGGAAATCTTACTTTTACCCTAAGGTAATTGACCCACAAAATACATAGAACCCATTAAGGCATTTTGGGTTTTCCTTAATAACATAATATCATCAAATTTTCATTCTTTATACAATTAAAAGAAAATTACCATTTTCAAATCAGTAAAACCCTAGCTTTAAATGTGAATAAAATATTTCAAAATCTTTCTTACTATCCAAGCAGATCATGGTATTTGCACAAGTAATCAAACACAAAAAAGGGGAATAAATTACAAAGAATGAATATACCTGATAAGAAAAGAAAGATGGAGATGGAAGAATTTGATGGGAGGGGCCGAGGCTGAGGCGCTGCTCCAATTCCAAAGGTCTGAGAGAGTTGTGAGACAAAGGTCTGAGAGGGGAGCAGAGAATCCGACGGAAGAGAGAGAGAAACAGAGGAGACGGGAACGGGAGAGGAGAGGAGAGGAGAGGAGAGGAGGGAGGAGAGTCTGACTGTCTGAGTGAGGGGCGGGGGCCTGGGTGGAAAATATTAGAGAATTTAGGGTTGGTAATAATAATACTATTAAAATATTATATGGGCTGTGCGGGTCGGGGCGGGGCGGAAATAATTACCATGCCTGATCTGCCCCGTTTGCGGGGCGGGTTTGATCTACCCCATTCTCTCCACGGGGTGGGGCGGGTCTGCCCCAAAAGACGTTGGGGCAAGGCGGGGCGACGGGTCACGTGTCAAATTGTCATCCCTAGAGTTCCGCTATCCACATGAAAGGGATGTAGGATCATTACTTAGGACTCTAATTTAAGAGTGTTGTCACAATAATTTTAAGATAGATTATCTCGATGTATATCAACTTCGAATCTGGGACAATTAAAATTAAATAAACTCTCAATTAAAACTGAGACTCAAGTTCCGGTGAGAATCCCCTCCCACCAGGGGCGGGTTTGGGCAGTCGCCCAAATTTTTAAAAATATTATTAAATATAGTAAATTCTATATGTAATTCGAAATATTTGATCAATTCGTCCGGATAAATTGGCTCTACAGGTACACAAATTATTTTGCATTGGTGATTATTGTCCAAAAACTTTTTTTTTTTTACAAAGTTCAATATCAAAACAATTTACATTTGGTGGCAAATGTTCTTCCGTCCAACATTCCAGTTAGTCAACAGTTATTTAGAATTTAAAATTTAGTTAAAGCAAAATCCATTAAGGGGAGAAAGCGTCAAGATTTACCACCCCTTCCACTTCCAATCCGGTGGGCTACAAGTTTCGTTAAGTTCCCCAATCTCCGGCGGGATCCAGCCGAAAAATGTGTTGAAATAACCAATATAAATGTGGTGGAGCGCCGTTAAGTTACCTGACTCCGGCGGGATCTAGCCGGAAAGCTCATTCCCAGAGAGAGCAAGGTATTCGATATTAGGGATTGCATACCACTGTATATACTTTTTAGGGGTAATTTCGAGTTTCAATCATTCCAAGAAGTATCTGAATACATTGTTACCCAAAGAATGGGCAAAAACTAATGAGGGTCCACCTCGAAGTTTCAGTGGAGTTTCAAAAGTTAGCCTGCAACAAGTGAAGATAAGGGCAGTACCCTGATGAAAGTGAAAATTCTGTCATCAAACCAAACATCACAAGGAATATGCAGGAAACTAAATTAACTCCATAAAACATTCCCTGCAAGAATAAACTAAACTTGAAACTTCCGTACTCTTTCGGAATGGCGCCGGAGATTATGACTACATAGCTCGAGAGAGTTTACGTGGCGACGGGTGGAGTCGCAGGTGATAAGTGGGGAACACCTGGGCTGTAGGTGGAAGGGTGGTAAATTTTGGGGAAAGTAAATTTACGTTTCTGTCCTTAATAAATTTTTCTTTTATCAAAATCGAAATTCAAAATGATGGTTGACTAACGGAATGTTGGACTGAGGACCTTTGCCACCAAATATAAATTATTTTGATACTGAGTTTTATTTAAAAAAAAAAACTTTTGAACAATAATCACCAAAGCAAAATAATTTTTGAACATACAAAACCAATTTACCAATTCGTCCACAACATTTTGTGCGGTATACTTCTATAATTTTTCGTCCCAACTTAAAAGTTATAACTTTGTCCCTACCATACGCTGTGCTACTCTTTGCTTTACAGAGTCGAGACTGCTTTTGAGTCATAAAAATTAAGCAGTAGAAGAAGATTTTCTTTTGTTATAAAAAATGACTGAGTATCTCAAACATACTATGACGTATGTAAAAAGAAGTCATATAAAAAGTACCATGTCACAATATTCATATTTTATTGTGACAAGCAAATCCCACCGAGCAACTAAAGAAATATTTGCTATGTATTTGCCAATGCAACAGTTATCAAATTTCAAAAGATAAAATCTTTAACAACTTTTTTAAACCCTAGACCAGTAATAAAGTACAGAAAACACCAATACAAATAGCCAAATACTATTAAATTATAACTTACAAAAAATGAAGGGTAGGAAAAACTGTTAAAATCCTTCCGAATCTATCCTCCGAGAGCAAGTATGCCTCTTATAAATTATACCTATACCCCTGCCCTTCTATTTTCGCAACAACCCAAGAATAACAACAGTCCTCGAGCTCCTGAATGTTCGAAGGAGTCGTATATATCCCCCACACACCCCAAAAGAATGATCTGTCCTTATTGGTCATATAACCTAGTGTCCAACCTCTTTGATTGAATGATGGAAAATAAAGGCAATGAACCCAAATCAAAACAAGAGGATGATATTGCAGGGGGAGAATGGGACTCGTGACACTTCAGAAGTTCCAAGAGGTTGCACATTTCATCCTTAAAAGTTCAAATGGTCCCATTTTCTCAAGAAGATTGCACTACCAGCCGTTGAAGATGCTCAAGAAATACTGAAAGACTCACGTCATCTGTGAAGATCACATCCGATCCAGCAGCCATCTCATGCGCGTTATTGTAAGTGGCTGATGGATTCAACTTTGCTAATAGGAATCTTGCCTGTTCAATTTTCGACAGATCAGAATAAGAAGAGCATAATGACAGGATCCTACTAAGAACAAGAAAGTCATTTCTACTTTCTACACAATGAACGACAAGTTCATACCCAGGCAAAAAAAGAAGAAAAAGGAGAAATGTATGGTTCAGTTTTTAGTTCAGTTGGTTTTTCTTTTTAAAATGTTTTCATTCTTTAAGCGGTTGGTGTGCGGTATTGTATAGTTGTCGTGAGAGAAGATGTAGAGTCCACAGTTGACTTTTTGGGAAAAGTAGATTTTTTTCTTCCCGAAATGGGAACCAATACATGCAGAACCACATCTTGGTTATTCATTGCTATTTCTCTTCTCACAATGAAGGCGGCAAGCAGAGAAAAAATAGGAGTTCAAACATTGATAAACCATAGAAAGCATAAAGATAAACTGGGCAAAGACATATCTGTCCCTTAACGACTAGATCAGCAGAGTTACGGGAAGAAAAAACTCAAGCATCATCAAATTTCCTTTGATGCAACTGTTCGGAAATTTTTCAAGAAAGACTAGTTTTCTTCTAGATTGGATTAAGACGTGAAAAAAAATCATGAGCTGTGCGACACAAGTGACAAGACCTAATTCTAGAGGATAAAAAATAATAAAGGCAGCCATATTAGTTCAGATTTCAGAAATATTATTTCAATTATAGTCATCACTAATGTCTTGTCAAACTGAACCACTTTTCTTCATGGTTGAAAGCCTCATATCCAGCTTCTATCTAATCTAATTAATAATGACTCTTCATACTGTAACCTGAACAGATGTCCGAAATATTTTCGCCAACTTAGAAAGAAACTTGTATGAACTCTTGAAACACTTAAAATAGGAGATTGTATCATTTTTTTCAATAATACTTAATTTCCATGGTTTCTATCTTCATTTATCATCAGATATTTTTCAACAGTCAATTAACAGATTCAGCATCAGGAGACAGCTTCCAAACAGAATTAAGAATTTTGAAATTAAATACACAGACAAAAAAGGAAACACATATAACTTTGATGTAATCTTCAATAAAGTACCAAACCCCAAAGCAAATGCAAAATCTATATCCCCTGATCCAAGCCAACAAGAGAACTACTTATGAGTCTCATAGAGTATAAGGTTCTGCCTTTTTAAAGTAATCATTCAATACTGATGCAATAATTCAACTTTAAGAGCAAAGAAAATGTGTATTCAAACAAGAATTGAACAAAACTACGGTTGTGTTGAAAGAAGGGGGGGAACCTGTGAGCCGTGCTGATCACAAACTACCAGTCTGGGGATCGGGAACCGGTCTCGAATGATAGATCGGGCATCATCATGCGGAGCATGCAACAGTTGTGCAAATGCCTATGGAGCAAGAAAGGAGATATTCAATGATGATGATTCTTATTATGTAATATATGACAAATTTGCCCGTTGGATATCTCACTTTCATGTGAAATAAATATTTGGCCTAAACAGCAAAACTAAGACGAAGAAGCGTTGTGAAGATGCCAAGGAATTATCTTCAGAATTCTATTACAACAGATGAAACATATAAAGGAGCAGACATGGAAACTCTAAAGAAGAATCTTCTGGCAATGCTCACTTGGAAAAGCAAAAAACAGAACTCGAACACAAAAAACAGTAAGGTCAAATAAGTAATGAGCATTAACCTCGTATCCTGGCTGTTTATGATAGTCCATGTTCCTCCATTGAGCTATCGTCATTCCATGGAAAATTACTACACTAAAATATGAATCCAACAGTAGAATGCGGTCAGCAGCAATTGATGCCACATCCAGTAAAACTGGCTCAGGCAGTGAGCTGAAAGAATAAGAGATCAATGACGGTTGAATCATGACAACAGAATTGCTTATGCTTTCCCGGTTAAGTAGCATGCGGAAATATGCCGTCTCATCTGGACTATTATTAAATACCTAACACGCAATGAGAAATCAAAAGAAAGGAGGAAGCGATATTAGTATAGATAAAATTGATGCAAGCATAATACAGATTGATACTCAAAGTTTCCCTCAGTACCTGCAAAAACTGTGACCGTCGTAAATTAAACAAGAACTGAGGGAACAACGAAAAACAAGGATTTAATGTAAATGAGTGTGGGTCATCCTTCCGATAGTCACCGAATTTGGCACAGAGTCTAATCAAATTGCGATCCAACCACCGTGTAGCATCAAACCCCTCCTGTCAAAACAATATCCATCAACAAGGGCCTAAAAATAAATCATACAGTCAAAGATACCAGACAACAATAATAACAGTAGTTCAGAAAAATGGATTCAGTATACTCAAAAGCAACTTGTGTCATCATCAAAAAAAGAGTTTCCACCACAAGGCATAGATCTTCACTTCTTTCTGAAATAAGCAAGAATTGTGAACTTCTCCACAGATACTTCCAAGTTAAATAACAGTAGAGGTAGTGTTTGTCACCCAACACAAAATGTAGGTAACTGGGAGACAATTCTCTATATCACACCAATAACGTACTTTTATGGGGTCCTCCAAAACTGGGATAATATTGGAAGTAATAATAATAGAGTACATACTTTCAATTTTCCCAAAACAAATCCAGCTAAATATGTGCAATTGATCTGAACCTACAAATCCATAATCCCCTCCCAACCCACGGACCCCAAAAAATATATATATATATATATATATATATATATATATATATATATATATATATATATATATATATATATATAGTCCCATATGAAGCAGAATTTTTGCATTATAAACAAGAAAAAATCTTTGCTCCAGACCAAGAGAAGAATAATTAAGGAACGGAGAAGTTCTAGTAGACATAAGAACATTTGTAGTAAGCGATATTCAAGCATTTCTGCATCACGCTTCCTGTAGCAAAGAGTACCTCACTCTCCATTTTATAGGAAGCCAATCTGGCCATTACTACAGCAGCAGTTTCCTGATCAAATCCCCCAACCAACTCCTGGAAAAAAGAAAAAAAGGATTAGCATTTACACTGCAACTATGTGCCAACCTCAGGAATTGTCAACCAAACAAGTAACTTCACCAAAATAATTTGTTAAAACTGAAAGTAGATCCTAAGAAGATTGCTTTTAGATGAAAAAAATCAAAGAAAATTAACAAGACCGACATGTTAAACCATTTAGTAAATGACCAAAGATCATTTATTGTCTTTATTACATGAACTGGAGAACCATACGATATGCATGAGCATCAGATTCTAACCATCCACTCCACTCCACTCCACAACCCCCACCCAAACCCCACAAAAAAAAGAGAAAAAAACTTGTAGAACTTGACTTTATGACCTGTGCACTGAAAAAATGGCTCAAGGAACTGTGTTTAATCATTAGCAATAATGTTATCATCAGTAACCCCCAACAATTCTCTAATTACATCACATTCTGATCTCTCATATTGTTTGCCCTTTTCTTTTCCCCTACCCTCTCACCAAATACCGCAGAAGTCCATACCCATGTCATGTTTTGCTGTCAGCAAGAGGTACTAGCCAGCAAAGTGCCAAGTCCATGTAGCAAGCTAGCTTCTCATGCATTGGGGCTCATAAATATGGAAAACATCAATAACCAAATAATAGTCCATACAAATCGAGAGCAGCATTGCACTAACAATTTAGGGTCACAGGGGATGTTATCCTAAACTAAGAAGCAATAAGTTAAAAAAAAACAACGATAACAATCCACAATAGAAGTAAAAGAGGGCCTATAATAATCCTTCAACATCAAGAATTCAAAACAACTTTATGGCAACAAGAAGGCTTCATATGTTCAATAGTACGCATAAGGTTCTGAATGTTCAAATGTTCAATGTGAGAGGAGATAAACCTGAAAGTCCGTGCAAAGTCATTGAAAAGGAAAAGCAGAAAAGTGGAGGATGAGGCTCCACAACTCTTAATGATTTTTTATGTCTAAGCAGTTTTAGTACATCCAATATCTGAAAAGTTAACTCACATTTGGATAGCAACTTAACTCACATTATTATTCCCGCCCCGTACCATACACTTGCACTTTATGACATGCATTGCAACAACTTCGGAGTTCAACAAAACTCACCCTTTGCAATTGAATCTTATATAGGGGCGCGGGGGGGAGGACCCAAAAGCATCAAAGACACAAAAGCTGTAACTGAGTAAAATTTTCCTACACCCTTATTTACTCCATCATTTTTTTCTCCACTAACATATCACAAACTCCTTTTTGTATGAAAGCAAATGTATGACACTCAGTAACTCCGGATAAAGTAATTCACCAAGAAAATTCTTCAACAAAAATACTGAACCTAAACAAACCACAAAGTCCTTCAAGGACCATGATAAAAAATAGTTTATGCACGTTTTTTAAATTATGCTCAGTCACTCAAGCTCCAAATAGAAGAGATGTTTTGAGTCTGGTCAAGGTTTCAATCATCTAGATTCTGCAATGGGTATGGAATTGACCAAAAGAAAAGATCTTTCACAACATCTCATGAAACAATATTCAGATCAGAATCATATGATAAAATGGGGGTTGGGGGGGAAGAAAATTGTATTATCAGACCTCAGAGCCAACAGCCCTATCAATCCATCTTCTGGTGACCGTTGTAACACGGAGCTTCATTAGACCTTCGGAGTCCTCATAACTGCACTCAGAGTCAAGTACAACAGATTCACTTCCTTTTCCCCATCTTTCGGATAAGAATACGGCAACTTAAAACAAAAGTAGCAAATGTCGAGTAATAAATGACAGTAACCCTGAAGCTCCTTGTGGAAAAGTGTACTAGACAAAACCCACCAACAACTAGTTCCCAATAGGAGATTGACAACAAAGTTTCAAATTTCACCAATAAGATCTAAGAAAGAGGTTGGAATCTCCAGTTACCTTGTAAGAAACTGCAAGTATAATTGTGGATTTGATCTTGTTGGATCTGATTTTTCACTAGACGAAATATCAAAGAAAACCGTCAAGCAAGTATTCTTATCAAGGCTACATATCTTCCAAGCTGAGGTATTCCCTTCTCCAATAGCTGTATTAGCTACAGCAGGCCCTTTCTGCAAACTTTCAACAATCAGTACGAACTTGAATGGAAATTTTATAAATATATCAATGTTTGATAATAACTGGCTGAGAGCAAAGCATTCAGTTACAAGGAACATCATCCATTTTAAAATGGACTAACCTTCTCAAGAGATGAACAAGGCCCAATAATTCCTTGGATTTTCACGTCCTTCGAACAGTTGATCTCAAGCGTGCCACTGGAAATTAACAATTGTATAACTTTCAATTATGGCAAATTGTTTTCAAGAGATAAATGTACTGCAGAGTTTAGAAACTTGGAGATAGGGAGAGGCGCCGCAGAAAGTGACGTCTGATTCCAATATATTTTCAAACATGCTATAAGAAAAGAAAAGTAACTTCAGCTAACTCGTCACAGAAGCCAATGCAATTGGCGGAGCACTTCGGACGCGGAACAATAAGTTCCGAGTTCGAGACCCCCTGTCCAGATAATTGTTCTATAAATAATAATAACTAGTATTATATATTTAAAAAAATAACAATAAAAAATCCCTTCAGCTAACTCTCAGGACTCCAAATTGGAGGCAGTCTTTTCCGCAAAAGTTTGTTGATGTCTTCAAGAAATGTATTGGGGGACGGGGACATATAACTCAATTTACAAACTGAAACTATCAAGGAAAAAGCTGAGCATAGTGTTCCCTAAACAAACACTGTAAAACACCACCCTTCAGCACTCACAATTTTAATAGCTGGAAAAAGATGAAAAAAGACCAAATCATACCCCCCCCGCCCCCCCCCAAAAAAAAACCTCATCCCAAATAAATAAACAAAATCAAGAGTACTTTTGCAAGTTCCTCCCATTACGTAAAAGCAACATGATCATGATCATGATCATGATCAAGATTTACTGACTTCCGTAATCAAGGGATTTTTGAGTCTGATATAAAATAAATAGAAACAGTTATAAATTATAAAAATAAGAAACTTACTTGAAGGAGAGTCCAAGAGACTGTTCCCCTACTTCAAAAAACTGTTTGAAGGAGTCTTTGAAAACAGAATGACCAAAACTTTCAGCTAATACAACTAACCCACCAGTCCTTTCGATGGCAACCTTCATTTCAGCAACCCCAACCTAATATTTATGATATTTTAGGACAATAAAAGATAGAGGTTTAACAATGAATTACGATCATTAGTGATGCATAATAAAGAAAATATACAAATTAAGAATCCAAAAAAAGTTCTGCTAATGCAGACACTAAAACTCCAAGCTATATACCATCAAAAATTTAAAAATCCGATCATCTTTCATGAGAAACACGGAGTACTGGAGAAGTATCTTAAGTTAAACTATCACTCCTGTCCCATTTCTGTTATACTTCTCTTATTTTGGGATGCTAAAGATACCAGTTCAATGTTAGGAAATAAAGCAACCCACGGCAAAAGGGAAAGTGAAACTACCAAATTGACCTTTAGACTGAAGTTTAAGTAGAATTATTTAACCAGTTATTCATGAAAGTGGACATCTTTTCAAATAAAATGTGCAGTTGATATATATATCCTTTAGAAGTTTTAACTTTTATATAAAGATCATTTTATACCAAAAATTTAGGAATTGACATATGATATGGGAACACTTCTATTTCCTTGAATGTGGAAAAAGTAAAGCAAACCCTGCATTTTTTCAGGTGCCTTCAAATTTCTTTTCTTCTTAGACATTACCTCTGCTCCTGCCTTCTGTTCTCGCTATATTTTTTACATGTGAGAGGCCTTGTTCTTTTGTCTCTATAGCAAGTACAAACTCTCTTATTCAACCATTTTATCTATCTGAATTCAATTTTCAATAAGAACACAGTGCGACTACCATTCCCAATTGCTACATTGACTCTTACTTGAATAGCTTTGTCTATTCTTATGGACTCCTCATCACATATCCAACGACAATAGAAGGAAAAGCGGAGCAAGCTCTGCTACATGTATCTACCAACAAGTATGACTAAAAAAATTCAACCAACAAAACCTACTAAGGAGCAGCATCAACAGATTATCTACAATGAAAAAAGGAAAGAGTTATGAGAAACTAAAACACATCTACTAATACATGGAATGAATAAATGCCAAAACGTAGTGCACAACCAGCATATTAAAAGTTTGGAAAGGTATAACAAAAATTTATATCTCATATAATGCAAAAAAGAATAACAGCAGCATATAACCAATGATAGCACTAGAACTAATAGTGTTAGATATTTCATTAGTTAGCTGAATTATAACAAACAAAGAGGATAACCAAAAGAAACCTGATCAAGAGCTGATGCGAAAACATCCAAGGCATGACCCTGATTGACCAGCTGCTTTCCCAATTCCTCATAGAAGTGTACAGCTTTTTTGAAATATGGTGCTGCGTCTTTGTCAAGATCTTTGTGCGAACGTACCGGATCTGATAGTTCTTTCGAAACAATCTGGATATTGAAAGTCTCAGTAGTGTATGTTGTACAATTGTTAAAAAATGATCAGCACTCCAAAGAACATAATCAACTGTAAAAAAGTTAGCTACTGCCCAATCGGGGCAGTCCGAGTGTTGTAAATATGAGTATTGCTGCTCAATAACTGCTTCTCCTTTTTCAAAGTAATAGTTATGAAACGATAAGCCCCTCCCTAGACAAATATTTTTGCAATCCCATTAACAAGATTTGGTACACAAAGCGTAGACAAAGTAAATTATAAATATCTAACATGATATTTGTCTCAAAATTAGAAAAAGATTTCTTCTTTAAAATTAGTCACCCAAAATATCGACTTTATATAGGTAAAAAAGGCATATAAACACAGATATGGATACAGGATTAAGCTACAAGAAACAGCAAGAAACAGGAAGCAGTAGCCATAAATAAGAAAGGAAAGAACTTTACTGCTCCAGGCCCTTCAGTGCAAGGTCCCCCAACTAATGCAATAATCCTTGCACCAGTATTTGCTGCTAAAGCGCCAAGCAAACCTGCTGCCACACTCAATGCCATGCCAGTACATCGTCGCGACCTTTCTCCCGGAGGTACAGAGAAGCAATCCGTTCCCAATTCATCCAATAACTACAAATTTTTAAACCCAAAATTCTGTTAGATTAATTTATACATTCCAAAACCAATTGTTTTCCCCCAAAAACACAGCAGAACACACCGTATCAAGCTTATATTCACACTCTGAAGCAGCCAACAGGAATTGTGAACCAACAATAGGTCCCGGACCAGACCCCTTCTGAATTCCCCGCCTTCCGGCAGCAGGACCCGTAACAGGAAGGTTCAGAAATTGCAAAATCTGATCTTTAGACAATTCCTTGTCCCCTCTAAACAAAATCACTTTCCCAAAATCTTGATTTCCGAGCTCGTGAACCTGGACTTGAGTCCCATAAGATATAAACCCCACCTTAGCTTTTTCCGGCAACACAGAAAACGCCCTTTTCAATGCCGATTTAGTGAATTCCAACTCTTCCTCTAACAAGCAAGTATCCAACACAAACAAATAAGTAGCACACTTATCAAAATCCTCATTATTAATATTAGGGTTTTGCGAGAAATTTGCGGAGCCCAGGGAGTACTGAATGGTAGTGAATTGACCGTAGAGTTCTCCCGGAACATTAGTAGCGGAAATTCCGGAATAATGGTGGGGGAAATTGTTGCGTTGGAAGCAAAAAGGACAGATCCAAATTAAAGCAACGTAATCAACCTTACAGTAAGGGTTGAGAATTGCGGTGCAGGTTTTACATTTGAGCGGCGGATAAGGCAGCGTTGGAACATCAACATGAGGTCGGATCGGAGAGATCGAGGCGGCAAGTGGGATCACGCACTTGCTCAATTCAACTTTTGTTCTTGGCCAAGCGTTCCATGTCATTCGAACTCCATCAATTCCCTCTGGATCCGCTTGAACCATCTCTGTCGCCATGATTCAATTCAATTCAAATTCTCCTTGATCTTTCGTTTCCTCCTTTTTTTCGAAAGATCAAAATTCTAGGGGTTTTAATTTGGGAATTGAAATTTTGGAATTGGGAGCGAATTGAGGCGACCCCAGGAAGAAGGGGGGAGACGGTGGGGGTATTGGGTCGATGAAGGAGGAAGAAGAGTCAATTAGATTTCTCCTTTCATTAGTTTGAGGTGGTAATGTAAAAATAAATATATTAAAAAAATAGTTATTTTTAATAATAAACGTGCGAATTATGGCCCTCAAGATGTTACCAGCACAAAAATTAAGATATAGAGACTATGAGGTGTTAATGTCGTGGACTTGGACAGAATATATTATTATAAGGTCAGTGAGGCAAAATAAGTATTTTTTTCATCACAAAATAAATTTTAATTGTTTTATATTTATTTAATGGTTTAAAAATAGAATGAAAATTTATTTTTCAGAACACTTATTCTGGTTAGGAAAACATTAGTTGTTGAATTTTACATTCAACGTTTGAGCCGTTTCGCACTGTTACATCCATATTTTGTTTTGTTTTAATTATCGTTTATTTTTTTATCTGGGGGAAGATGTTCTAATTTTCTCTCTTTTGTTTTTTTTTTCCTTTTTTGGGCATGAGAGAATTTGGAAATTGTTGCTTTATAAGGAAATATGAATATATTAAAAAAAAATGTAAAAGGAAATATGTGATACAAATATGGTAGAGTTGCAAGAGGATTTTGGATGGTGGACAGGTAGAGTTTGGGTACACAATAGTTTTACTCAAAAAAGGAAAAAGAGAGGAATGAAGTGCTGTAGTAGATATGGCCTACGTGTCATGGTGACACAAACGAGTCCAGTTGGCTACATATTAGTGGAGATAGGTGTTACAAATATTATTACTCTTTCCATTTTTAATTAACTGTTTTTTATTTTTATTTTTATTTGTTTCAAATTAATATTTTATTTTTATTTGTCCCAAATTAATTATTTACTTTTAGATTATGTATATATTAATGTTAATCTTTTTCAAATTTCCCTTCAATACTCTTTAATTAATTAAAACTATTTAATTTTAATATATAATTAAGAAGTAATTAAAATGTTTCGTGAGAAAAATAGAGCAAGAAGAGAGACAAGGGATAAAACTTAAATGAGACTAAAAAAATGCAAGAGGGTATTGTACCATTGATTTTTTGGGAGAAAAGCACTACTTATACCCATTAAGTATCTTTGAAAAGCAAGTTATAACCCTTAATTTTTATAGGTGCTAAAATTGCACCTGATAACTTACGATGTGCTATTTGTAGACAAAATGAGCGGAATCCGACGAGAGGGGGCGGCGTTCCACATGTGCGGCCCGCACATCCACATTTTGAAGGGTAATTTCGTCCCACCAAATTTTTAATTAAAAAAAAAAAAAAAAAAACTCACCCCTCCACACTCCACCTCCAAATTCCCTCCGCCATCTCCACCACTTACCACTCCACCTCCAAATTCCCCAACCCCACCACCACCAAATCCGCCACCTCCTCCTCCTCCACCACTACCAAAGTCGCTCCGGCCATATCCACCACCACTCACCCCCTTCCTCCCATGGTTTTAAAAATCTCATTTGATTTCACAGCTCAAACCAAAACAAAATTTCTATCTCCATCATTTCAGTATCCTATTCCTATTGAAGAACACTTGGAAAGCCATCTGCGAAACAGGGTGTGCCGACGGAACAGCCACACACGATCGTGCACCCCAAAGCATTACAGGCGGCTACAAAAGTGATGTCAGCCATGACGTCACCAAAGTTGCTCCCAGCTGCACAGGTTGGCGCCTCAAATTCAACGAGCTTAGGTAGTGATTTGAGTACCTTTTTTTTCAAGCCTTTGTTAGCAGGAGGAGGTATAGGATCCACTTTACCAAAATCTTAATTTCTTCGATATTTGCTACGATTTCATCATTTGAAGCTTCCTATTTGAGTTTCCAGACGGCCCATGTTCCCGAAATTGACCAGAATGCCCATGAGTCTGCTGACAAGGCTTTGGTTTCTAATTTCAAGAATGTTTATAGGGATTTCAGGAAGAATCCGTGTGGGAATTTTGTGTTACCTGTGGGGTGGTCATTTTTGGAATTTCAGGTGCAGGAGAATCAGAGCAAGCTCAGAACTTTGGAGACTATGGTAAATCAATTAATTTCTGATATTGAGTTTAAAGATGATCAAGTTTTGTTTTTGAGGAAAAAATTGGATCAAACTGTCAATTTTAATTCGAAATTGGGTTCAAGAAATGAGAACTTGATTAAGGGATAGAGGGGTGAGTGGTGGTGGAGATGGCGGAGGGAGGGGAGAGTGGGGTGGGGTGTTTTGGGAAGTTGGTTTTGTTATAATGGCACAGAGGAGAGCAGCAAGGATGACGACGAAGTCAGAATCGACGCTTTTGATATGCGAGGATTTGTTGTTGTCCGGCGGCGAGGAGGGGCTTCTGTGTCGGAAGAATAGAGAAGAAACATTAAAATTTGTTGGCGGCTTTCTTTTTTTCTTTTTTTCTTTTTTGGAGAGAAGGATTGTCATGACTATTATACCCTTCAAAATGTGCATGTGCGGGTCACACATGTGGAACGCCGCCCCCTCTCGCCGGATTCCACCCATTTTGTCTACCAATAGCACATCGTAAATTATCAAGTGCAATTTTAGCACCTATAAAAATTAAGGGTCATAACTTGCTTTTCAAAGATACTTAATGGGTATAAGTAGTGCTTTTCTCATTTTTTGGCAGAGCCCATGTATTTTGTTTTCTTGGGAGGAGGGAATTAGTGGTAGATGACCATTGAACTCTAGATCCCTCAGATTAATGTGAATTTGTCTACCACTTTAACTCCAAAAACTACTCACCTTCAATCTAAAAAGTAATACAAATTTTTGCTTTGACAATATTCTCACAAACAATATACTTTTTTTTGTTATGAAAAAGAACTGAGAAGTGATGTGATCAACCAAAATTCCAAAATGATGGTTTATGAGATTAAAAGCAAAAGGCGAAATATATCAATTTTCAACCAAACATACAGGTAGTCTAACTTAAAGTTTCGTATTTGGTTACAGGAAACAGCGCACACTAGAATTAAAAGCAATAAACTTATGGACTATGCATATAACTCAGATGAGAGAATGAAGTCCATTTGTGTCTAGGCAGTACCCGCACTCTTGCCCTTCTTTTTCTGTAATTTCTTCATATAAAATTCAAGTTCCTTTCCTTCCAAAATATATCTGCAGTAGGAAGTTCAATGAGTAGAAGATGATAAGCAATAATCAGTAGATTTGCGGAAGTTGCCAAGAAATCATATATACTCACCCATCAGACCTGCCACATTGACCAGGACGGGATGAAATGCATGCCAACAATCTACCAGAGCCAAACTGCTCCTCAATATGAGGGTCAAGAGTACGATCTTTTTGGCGTTTCTCAATCTTCCTTTGGACATGGTTGCTCTTCTTGGCTTCCTCTGTGGCGGCTGCAACACCTTCAGCCTCCTGCTCATTTATCAACATAAACCATTCAGAAAAAAAGGGTACACATAGATAAAACAGTAATACGAATATTGAGAAAGGATTGAGACAATTGGGATATATGCTCCAGCAGAAATAATGAGATTGGTAATAATAAAAAAGTAAACTTTGATAAGCAAAACATAAACGTCAACAATAACCTTATAATATTTTGCAGCCAATATGTTAGTTGGACAGTTTACAATAACAACTTAATGAGAATATTTTGCAGCCAATATGTTAGTTGGACAGTTTACAATAACAACTTAATGAGAGTCGGGCTATATAATAACTTTTGTCCTTGTCACCTCTCTTTCACACCCCCTTCAAATAATGAAGCAAAAGTAATCAAACCATTCTATTACTAACAGAATGGCAAACAGACTGCATTCTCTAAAGATTAACACGAAATAAATTTTATTAGGAAATGTAGTAGTAAGCATTAGCAGTATTTGTTACAAAGAAAGAAAACCAGCAAAATTAAATAAATCAAAGCAAGGATAAAGGTGAAAAGATATACCTCCCCTTCCTTCTTAGCAGTTGCTGCCTTCTTCTTCCTACCAATATCAACGCCATAGTGCTGAAGGTACCATTGCTTAAATGGTGCAGCATCCACCTGAATTATGGCACTTTTCACCAATGTTTGAGTTCTGACAAGCTCATTGTTTGAGGCATTGTAGACCACATCGAGGATACGAGTTTTGCGGGTTACAGCCTCACTTCCCCAAGAGTAGTTTCCAGTATCCAATCTAAGGGCCCTCCACTTGACATTCCCTCCTCTAACACGAATTCTCCTCACAGTTTTGTTGCTAGAGAGTTTGGTATTTGCAGGCTGACGTCCAAGCTCGTACCTACATCCCCCCAAAAAAGTTGGTTTAAGTTCTAAAATCCCAACACAAGTATCCCATTGCAACAAAAATTTCTTTGCACAAAATGAAAAAATTCAGAATTATTAAAACAAACAAATTAATAGCAGACTGATTAAAAAGACTTGTATATAACCAAGTAAAGCAAGACGGAAAAAGAATATTAGGAAGATATCCATCCTACAGAACAAAAAGTGAAACAAATCAGTGAATGTAATCCAGATAGGCCTCTTGGATGCAAAGTTTGATCTAAACATAATCTCAAACTGGAATTTAGCTATCAAAGGTGTCCTAAGGTCGTGGGTTCAATACCCCGTCTACGTGCGGCAAGCTTTAATCTCCCTTTTCTAGGACTATCTTCTCCTCGTCTGAGGCAGTTCTCTCTCCCCCTATATGGGGCAACTTCCCAATCGGGCTTCCAAAAAAAAAAAAAAAACTGGAATTTAGCTAATCACTTTAGCTACCAGAATTAATGTGGAACATAATCCGAAACCCAAGACTTCATTTTCTAGTCGAATGCAACAGGGTTCAATTTTGGCAGATATCAATAATACGTTACAAACCTCATCATCAATTTACTCCACGACCAACAATTTTCTTAAATAACTTGCTGATAAAATAATTGTTCAGAAAATACATATCTTCATAAGTAGATGAAGATTCCAAAATCTTCATAACACAAGAAACAAGATCATTCATCATATAAAATTTTACGATAACAAAAAAACAATGAAAACAATACAAGACTAAACTAATAATTTATAATTCTTCAGTAACTAGAAAAAACATAAAATAATTTGAACAACATTATAAAATTTCACATTACTCTTAAAAATTCAAAACCAAATAGGGAATTGCACAATCCACTCAAAAATCAGAAAATCAGTAAGACCTATTCGAGCATTGCTTCATCACAAACAGATCTAATAAAAATATCTTTACACACAGAAAACAGTTCAAAAATATAAAAAACTTCACATTTTCTCTTAATCGAAAAGAAGGATGATCGGAATTTTACTTTCTCTTCTTCCTCCAGGCCTTCTTCTTGCCACCAGTCTCGCGTCTCTTATGCATGGAATCCCGAGAAATACCTGTTTTCATAAATAACCAATAAAATTCGAGCAATGAAATTAACACATAAAGTAGAAAGATAGAGCGGTGAGATATGACTAGCTTTACCCATGGTTGCGACGGTGGTAGCTGCGGTGCAGCGACGGCTGAAGTGGACGAGACGGCGGCGGGTCTCTCTAAGGTCCCTCAAAGAGTCTCTCTTTCACTCCCTCTCTCTAAAGAAATCGAGAGTTTTGAGCTGAAACCCTAATGTATAGACTTCATATCGTGGGTATTTTAGTCATTCTATTTTTCATTTTTTTTCCTTTTGCAATTTTTTTTATTTTTTAAAAATTGTTCTTTTGTAATGATTTGGGTCATTTTTTTTTTGACGCCACGATGAGCGATTGCCCCACATTGGAGAGGGAGAACACCCTAGATAAGGTAGAATAAAACTTATATATCGCACGCAGGCGGAGGGTATCGAACCCGGGACCTCTCGGTTACGGGCCGACCAATGCCCCACTGGCTATTGGCCTCTTCGATTTTTTGGGTCATGTTAAGAAGTAGCTTTACTTCAAGTAAACCGTCATTTCAATGTCAGAAGTTCGATTCATTTTTAACAATGTTTTGAAACTCGGACCGGACATCGACCCGAAAAAATTACTGGGCGTGGGTCACTGGTCGGACCAGTGATCGGACCGTCATCGACATGTTCATCAACCTGGTGACGTCATAAATATTAAAAAATATATAATATATACTTATTAATAAAAAATATTGTTAATGTAAAATTTTCCAAATAAATATCTCGTTGATATAAAGCTAGTTCAGATATATTTTATCTTAATTATTCCCATAAATATCTTTTTTAATTTTAATGTCCAATTAGATGTTGAAAATAAACTTTTAGGACTTGTTTGTACTATAATTATTTTTTAGAGTTTATGTGCTAATATTTTAATTGCCATTTTAGTCCTACCTATATAAATAGGGGTGTATTCAATCCGGATTTTAAAATATTTTAACTGATTTTCAAAAGTCTATGGATTCTGCTGACTATATGGATTGTTTTAACTTTATGCAGAGTCTATGCATATTCTATCAGATTCTATTAGATTGATTTATCATGATTTCTTTTGATTTATAAAGTCTATAGATTATTTGAATAACACCAATAAATAAAGAAAATACTGATCCAGTGGTGTATTCAGTATTATACATATCTAGCGGTGTTGAACATTCAAAGTCAACACATGTTTATCAATCTTTTTTTTTTTAATTAAATTATTTTGTTAAAATTTTAAAAAGTTTGGTGATTGTCTTTGATTTTTTTTTTTTTAGATCACGTAACTGCAGATTTTTTTTGATTTATTTGTTTAAGGTTTGTATAATTTACTTACTGGTATTTTTTTCTTTAGTTTAATTAAGATATGTTATGTGATGGGTTTTGTTTCAACTATTTTTTCCCTTTGATTTTCTATTTAAGAGGAAATGAAATAGAGAAGAAATTGTTTGCTTTCTTTAATTTCTATTTGAAGATGATTAAGAAGAAAATTGTTTGGATATTATGACAATAAATCTTATTTTTGGGAAATAAACATTTCATATTGAGTTTTCTAACGATGTAAAGTTTGGATATTTCTTTATTTTTCTTATAATTTTAAAGAAATGAGATGACTAACAAAATTGTAATCAAATACATTTAATTTTAATATTAATGAGAGAAAATCAAAATCTTAGGGGGGTGTATTCAATGTAGAATCTATAGGATTTTTAAGGAGTTTTAAAGTCCATAGGTATTCAATTTGGATTTTAAAAAGTCCAATGAAATCTAGAGGTATTCAATTTATATTTTAAAAAGTCCATTAAAATCTAGAGGTATTCAAAACTCTATAGATTCTCATAGATTTCATTAAAGGTAGGATTTTGATGGATTTCATAGGTTTAAATGTGTATGGTTTTCTTCTTGATCATCTTCAAATAGAAATTAAAGAAAACAAACAATTTCTTCTTTATTTAACCACAAATTTCTATTTTTCAAACATTAATTTCATTTTCCTGAAAGAGAAAATCAAAGAGAAAAAAAAGTTCAAACAAAACTTATCACAAAGCATATCTTAATTAAACCAAAGAAAAAAATATCAGTAAGTAAATTATACAAACCTTGAACAAATAAATCAAAAAAGCCACAGTTACGTAATCTAAAAAAAATCAAAGACTATCGCCAAACATTTTAAATTTTTAACAAAATGATTTAATTCAAAAAAAAAAAAAAGGATTGATAAACATATGTTGACTTTGGAAATTCAATACATTTGGATCTGTATAATACACCACTGAATCAGTATTTTCTTTATTTTTTGGTGCTATTCAAATAATCTATAGACTTTATAAATCAAAAGAAATCCTGATAAATCAATCTAATAAAATCTAATAGACTCTGCGCAGACTCTGCATAGAGTTAAAACAATCCATAAAGTCAGCAGAATCCATAGACTTTTAAAAATCAGTTAAAATCTTTTAAAATCCGGATTGAATACCTTAAGGAATTAGAAGAGATTTCACAATACACATTTAAGCCTAGTAAATCCATCAAAATCCTACCTTTAATGAAATCTATGAAAATCTATAGAGTTTTGAATACCTCTAGATTTTAATGGACTTTTTAAAATTTAAATTGAATACCTCTAGATTTGAATGGACTTTTTAAAATCTAAATTGAATACCTCTAGATTTAATTGGACTTTCTAAAATCCAAATTGAATACCTATAGATTTTAAAAATCCTTAAAAATCATATAGATTCTACATTGAATACACCCCTCAAAGTCTCTTACCAACCCTAGAGGAAGAAAACCCTATAATTTCCTTCTCATTTTTTCTCCAGCCGCATTTCCCATCTTCTCCTTCTCCGGCTCCTTCTCTTCTTCTCTTTCTCTCTGCCGCACCTCCCTCTCTCCCCGCCACCGCCCTTTTTTTTCTTCTCCTCTCATTCTCTCTGCCGCGAACCGCCACCGCCACCTCCACCTCCTCTCTCTTTTTTTCTTCTTCTTCTTCCCTTTTTTGTACAGAAAAATTTAAAAAAATGTATTTTGTGACCCGGCCGATTTTCCCAAAATCGTTCCGGTTTACGGTTCGAATGATCTAACTGGCCGGGTCAGTGAAAATAGAGCGGTTTTTGACGTAAACGGGTTTTGACACCTAACCGGACCGCCGGGAGAGTCCCGGTCGGCCAGTCGAACCGGTCCGACCTGCCGGTCCGATGCGAGTTTCAAAACATTGATTTTTAAGGCAGGTTTATGTTGATGGAGGATCTCTTTGTACGTATCCCTCAATCGGATTAGTTGGGTTCTCTCGTACACCGATTTATCAAAAAAAAAAACTTTAAATGTATGAAAATTTAATTATATCAAAATCTAAATTCCAATAAAAATGTGGAATCTAAAGGGAATAAGAAGCTTAAACTGCTATATTATATAATAATTTAATTAATATTAACATTTGCTAGAAGAACACGTTAGAAAAATTTAACTTTCAAATAAGGTACTATATACTTGAAAAAGAGGAATTTCATGTAAATATAACACAAAATGTTTCTCGTATTAGCTATTGAGCCTAGAAGGCTCAAATCTTTTAGATTACGTATTTTTTAAATGGAAATATATATATATATATATAATAATAATAATAATAATAATAATAATAATAATAATAGTTAAAGAAAATAAAAAATTAAGTTAGTCTTAAGCTAAAGTACCAATATTAAGTAGAAGGGTATAATTGAAAATAAATAATATTTGAATGCAAAACTACCTAGAATAATAATAATAATAATAATAATATACATTGAAAAGTTAAAAATTACTTAGAATGACTTATATAATGAGATTTAGGAAGTATCATACTAAATCCTACTAATTATATTTATGAATACAATTTGTTATGGAAAATTAGCCACTTTCATTTCCTAAAAATTTTCTTTAGTGACTTTGGTTTGTCACAGATATATGTTTTTTCTTCTTTAGCTCTAACGCTTGTTTTACTATTTTGGTCCTTTGTGAATATTTTTAATTTTCTTGGTCCCTGAAGTTTTTTCTTCATCTGATTAGGTCTCTAGAGTTTTTTCTTTGAATTTTTTGCTCTATCCAAAAATAGGTGTATGTCCATCTTGAAGCATCATTTTTTTATATATAAGTTGATGATACCTTAGGACCAAAACGAGATTATTAGTTTTTTTTTTAATATTTTTTATTGGCCGTTTTTTGTCCCTAATGTATATAATTAATCAATTTTTGTTCCTAAAAGTTTTTTTTTGCCGTTTTGATCCCTCACAAACATGTTTAATGTAAAAAGTAGAGTCAAGATTATCAGGGCCAGTTCCATCTATAGTCACGATTAATTACTAATAGATGTTTTAAAAATAACAATTATTTTTTTTATATTTCCTTTGAGTGGTTCCCCTATTAATGGTCATAGTCTAGAACCATGTTTATGTTGGCAAAAGTTGGTTACAATAGAGCTGTTAAGAGCCTTCGCAACAATTATTAATAAAATATATAATAATTACTATAAATTACAAATCCAACTACTGTTAGTAAATAAGAAAACAACTGTTAACACAATATCTAACAGTTTTAAACAACAGACTTAACAGCTGTTAGCGAAAGGTTAAATAACTATACAAAATAAATAACAACTGTTTAGTGTTGGAGTTTCTTGAAGCGCCTGTTTTAGGGCATAATCTTAACAAAGACATTTTAAATCCAAGTAAACCACTTTTACATATAAAGTGAAACACACTATAATATGTAACTCATGTGGGATGAAAATCACTAGCTTAATTTCTATTTTTTAACCACTTGAGAAACTATTTCCTGATTCAAATTAAACTCCATTTCCAACAGTTTATAGTAAAAAAGAAAACACAAAGAAAGCTATGAGCATATATATATACTAGCCAAACACCCGTGCTATGCACGGTAAATTTATGATAACACTTAAATAAATAATTAAGAGAAGAAATAAAAATCATAAAATATAAAATATATTGTAAATCTCATTGTTTGGAAAAAAATAAAAAGGAAAAAAATTTGTGACCTAATGTTCAAATAATTCGTTAAAACGTATACTAAGTCCATGGTAGCGCAGAGTACATGCTACCTTATAATGATTCAGAAAAGTATGAGATCTTTATGTACATTTTTTTTCTCGCACTACCATTCTACGATCTCAACTTCCATTGAGTTTTCATCAGTCTTTTATGTTTTGCTATGTCCATTGAGGAACCAAAGCATGTATGAAATCAACATCCCTCCTCCATAATGAGTTTTGAAGTGTCAAAAGAATATTTGCTTATTCTATACTTGAACAAAATCAAGAATTGTCGACGTTGTAAGTTTTGTTGAAAAAAAATTAACGGAACCATCCAAAAACAAATAAAGTATGTCTCTCCAACTTATTGGACAATTCCAACTCATTTAATGACATGATAAAAATTAAATGACTTGATCAACTAAATATAAATTTTTGAAATTTTAACCCTTTAATAAAAAAAGCGTTTAGTAGCGGTTTGCATGCGAGTTCAAGAAGAAACTAAATGCTTTGGTGAATTTTTATTTTTTTGAAAAAAACTTTGACCGTTGGAATGAAAAAGTAAAAAAAACAAATTAAATTTGTCACTCAATTTAATATACTAAAAAATAACTCAACAAATTCATTCAATTATGTACACTATCAATTGTGAATAACAAAGGCATTATGTACACTATCAACCAATTCTATTTAAAAAAGACTCGCCCCAAATATTTATTTCACATGAAAAAGTTATTGAGATCGGTATGCTACAATTTGTTTCCCATGGAAAAGTTCTTGAGGTTGCTTGAATCATTTATTTCAAGGGGACATTGGATATTTGACTTTATTTATATTGATGATTCAATTATTTCATGTTGTTTATTGTAGCTTAAGAGACCTATAAGAGAAGATTTGCAACGTTGCAGGGTCGTCTCAAATAATATTAAGGCTCTGTGCTATTTATCAAAGTTAGGTTCCTAATTTTTTTAAAAATTACAAATTATAATAGTGTTAAAATATAATTATATACCCAAGTTTCAAATGCGAGCAATCGTTAAATCATATTTTAAAATATAACAACAACCTTTGAAGCGAAATCGCAAATCAACTTCAATTTATAAAAACTTATCTCCGTAAATACAAAGGTATAACCAACCAAATTTTATATGCAATAATTACGTTGTGAAAAACATCAAGGTCTTCAATTTTTTTAACTAATAATTATATACAAATTAAGTAATTTTTAAAAAAATTGGGGCCCTCCAAAATGAGAGATCCGGTTCCGGATGTCACCTTAGACACCCTTGGAGCCGAGCCTACAACGTTGGATAAATAACCATCACAATTCTTTAACATTTTTCAATCACAATATTTTGTAAGTTTAGGGAACTTCAATCTAAGCTCAAAATAAGTTTTTCGATACCTTCTCTTATCTTGTCCTTAATTTGAAATACTTTTTTACCACTTGAACTCTATATACCAAGTATTAGGTTCAAACTGTGAAAAAGATCATGCTGCCAAGAATTAGAAGCACACTTGTCCAATGAAATACTATCTCAATCAAATTACATACATTGAAGGTTTCATAGAAAATATAGCCTGCTTCCCTAAATGCACCCTAAACTGGAAAGTTTTACTTAGTTTCACACACAACAAAAGCGGCCAAATAAAAATATAAATAAAAAAAAAAGAGAAAAAGGAAAAACTGCAACATGGGGGAAAAAATAATATGATTGCGAGATTAACTTAAAAAAAATGATAAATCGCTATAAAAATTTGACGCTTAGCCAATAACAATATCTCTTTTGTGATTTCTCCAAATTTCAAATCGAAACTATTGCCGGTATAATGTTGAAATATACAATTGCGAGATTGCCTTGAAAAAATGATAAATCCATGTAAGCAATTTGAGGCTTAGTCAATGTCAATGTCTTCTTACATGTCAATTTGAGACATCATCTGAAGTTCTTGAAGTACTAATCTAGTTAGACCAAGAAGAATGTAAAAAATTAAAATAAAAAATTACCAAATGAACAAACAGAACACTTTCTTAAATGAATGCAACATATTACAAAAAGGAACAAATGGAAAAGAGGTTAATTAATGAAGATCTTACAGATTCATACGAAAAATAAATAATAATAATAATAGCAACCTGCATTTTTTCTATGAACGAAGCACAACCGGAGAATTCAGGTAGACTACTCATCAATTGTGTGGTATACTCCTGGAGAAAGCATGGTTGATGGAAAAAGAAAATTTATGTTAGAAATTACTATTAACAAAAAACACACAAAAGAAAAATAAAATACTGAAGAGATGATAATAATATTAATAGGGTAATGCATGCATAACCAAAGGAAAGGATTATCGCTGGTGGCTCAAAAGCAATTATGATGCATAGCCTATAAATGAAATCATTAGAAAAAGAATCAAAGAGAAAGAATTAAAAAAAAAAAAAAAGATAAATTCTTCTGAAGATGAGAACGATAGTGAGTGTGAGGAATAGTTGGTATAAGATATGTGAGAAGTGGTGATATAGTTGGAATAAAAGACTTGCATGAGAAGTGAAGATAAACTATAAATTAATTATCTCAAAGTTTAAATTAATCTTTATTATCTATCAATACTAATCTAGTTAATATGTTCATCTTTAATAATATTTGCAATAAAAAAATGTGAAATTTTAAGAAAATAGGATTGAAAAATCTATAGATATAGATATATGTATGCATAAGAGCTACGTAATATATATATAGGTAGATATAGATATAGATATATATATATATATATATATATATATATATATATATATATATATATATATATATATATATATATATATAAGTTGTTATGCAATTACATAATTAAATTTATAAAAAGAAAAAGAAAAATATAATTATGGTCTCACGTACTAAACACGAGTCAGTGCATATGATCAGTGGCCTGGCTCTTTTATTCAATCTATCTATATTATTATATATATATCGTAAAAGTCCTTAATGCTTGTTTGATGGGCATCAGCAACCGTATGGGCAAGGTTTGCCATAGGGTTGAGGCCCGATAACATAGTCTGACTGTCCCAGATCACCTCCTTCTTTCTTCTTCACTTCTTATGCTGCAAAATATATAATAGGAAAAATAATACTAAATTATTGAGCAAATGAATATTGAATTTCGGACGATAATGATAGCTGCCAAAAATTCAGCAATCGCTAAGATAAAGAATCCTAAGTTAAATTCGCTTCATTTTAGAAGCTTGTTACATTTTCGGTTAATAACAAGAAGATGTTATTCTGACTCGGATAAGGATATATATATATATATATATATATATATATATATATATATATATATTTAAGTGTTAAGTATTTAAATATTTAAAATAAAATCTCTGAATGATGTTGACCAGATCCGATAAGTAACACATATCCATATTTAAGTCATGTTGTATCGACACAAATATGTCAAAACATATAAAAATACGAGTTCGAATAAAATATGTTAAATGAGGGCATTTGAAGTGAAAACTTACGAGATTCAAGAGAAGTACTCCCTCCATTCCCTATTAATTGTCGTTTAGGAGATATCTAGGTATCCAAATTAATTGTCGTTTAAGGTTCTTTTATTAGTTGTCAACAATTTATTTCAAATTATATCCTCAACATTTTCCTTTCTTTTCTTTATGATGTATTAATGAGAGAGAGGGAAGGTGGGGTAATATTGGAAGTTTAGGTAAAAATGATAACTTCCTTAATTTTCTCAAATTGTTTAAAGAGTCTTATATTTAGGAATGGAGGCAGTAACAGTGTTGGCCAAGTCTCGAGCAGCAGTCACATCTGAGGACATCATCAGAACAACTGCTAAGGAAATGCATAGCAAAATAATTGATTTGGAACCCATTTTTTTTTTCCATACTCAAATCGATAGTGTTGTAGAAGATGAGAATTCCCAGTTAGGTATTCCTTCTTATATAGGAGATGAGGATATGGTCCTCGTAATTTCTTTAATTATCATGCATAGACTTGTGGAAAAAAATATTTATTTCTTTGAAAAGTTTTTTTCAGATGTTGCCTGAACCAACTCGGCAATTACATGAATGGACAAGACTTATACAAGACTTTTCCTGTAGAGATATGATTTTGCTACTTAAGCCCGAAGGCGATTGCCTCCGAAGGGGAAGAGCGGAGAATACCCTAGATAGGGAGATTGTAGCATGCCCCAAACCGGGGAGGGAACTTAGCCTCACAAGGAGGAGAATTTATTGCCCCACAAGGGGAGATACGGGAATCGACCAGCGGGACAGTGGCAGAGATGCCCTTACCACTGCAGATTATCAGATTCCCATGATTTTGCTACTTAAGTGAAGAAAAGTAAATGCTGGAGGCAAAATATCTTCCAATTAAATTGAATAATGTGTAAGCAGTTTAATTTATCTGCTAGAGCCCTTTATTAAAAAAAAGTCTAATATAAAACCTTATAAAAATAAGAGAATCCTAGAGAGAATAAGAAATTTAAAATAGTATATACAATAACTTAATTCATAATAACATGTGGCAAGATACGCGTTAGAAAAACTCAATTTTAAAAATAATATGTGATTAGGTCTCTGGAGTTCTTTCTTTGAATTTTTTGCTCCATCCAAAAATAGTTGTATGTCCATCTTGAAGCATCAATTTTTATTTCTGTGCTTTTTTTTGTATATAAGTTGATACCTTAGGACAAAAACGAGATTATTAGTTTTTTTTTTTGGTTTTTGAATTTTTTTCTTGGCCGTTTTTTTGTCCCTAATGTATATATTTAGCCAATTTGGTTCCTGGAAGGTTTTTTACTTTCTACCGTTTTGATCCCTCACAAACATGTTTTTGTCATGTCACTAATTCTAGCGAATTTTATTTGCCTCAACGTTGGAGGCGGGTGTCGAACTTGTGCCCTCATGGACACAAGTCAAGGCCTTGCCCACCGGGCCAAAGCCTTCTTGACCCTCACAAACATGTTTAAAGTAAAAAGTATAGTCACGATTAATTACTAAATAGAGGTTTTAAAAATTAATCAATTTTTTTCATATTGCCTTTTGATAAATATAGTTTTGCACAGTTGATCACTTCCTTAACAAAAAGGCAAAAAATTGCATGTTCTCATTTTATGTTTCATTTCATATCTCATTAATAAGTAATTGTAATGTGTTAATTTTTATTTTGAGGATTTCATTATTTTTTTAGGTTATATTTTTTAATTAAAAAATTAAAAAATATCAATTTTTATTGATGAGATATGTAACGAGACACCGGATGAGAAAATACAAATATTACCGAACAAAAACAAAAACTGGTTGGATCCGCTATTATTAGTCCTAAAAGAAAACATTTATTTCTTTCAAAAGTTATTTTCAGATGTTGCCTCAACCAACTTGGAATTACATGAATTGATGAAGACTTGTACAACACTTGAACTGTAGAGTTACGATTTTGCTACTTAAGTGAAGAAAAGTAAGAAAGCCGAGAGAAGCCTGAATTCTGGGACAACTGGTTAAAATTGTTATATGTCTCATCGTTGACGAGTTTTCGATTTTCTTAATGGATATCAATCCTCGTATAATTTTCCTGCGGTGGTAGGCCTCCGTGTAAAAGAGCGATATGGATCATACCCACTCCATTAAAGGTCACATTACGAACCAATCACATACCAAATCTGCATTAGTCACCCCTTTGACGGGAGACAACGAGTGCCCCGGGTGAACTAAAAAAGTAAGAAAGTCGGGAGAGAGTGCTGGAGGCAAAATATCTTCAAATTGAATTGAATAATGTGTAAGCAGTTTAATTCATCTGCTCGAGGTATATATGGAGGATGGAATTAGTGTTACACTGCGTCTCTCACATACAAATTTAATTTTTTATTTCTAAAGTATAAAATTTTAAATAAAAAATTCAATCCATATTTTAAGGTGTTACCTTTTGAAAAAAATAAATATCTACTTGCATTATTGTTGGTTATGTTCTCTAATCGTTTACAAAAGGCGACGAGCTGTGTGACCCTTCGCCTGGTCCATATGTTTTTGTCTCTCTATTTTTAATGAATCACGTGCCTTTATCTTGAAAGTTCTTAATTATGAGTAGACATTTCAGATCAACCCGGGTTAGTTAAATTGTAGTGAAATTTGATTTATTTTAAGTAAGGTCTAAAATTTAACATTGTATATAAATAAATTCTATGGAGAACTCCTTTTTTTCAAAAACTGATATAGATCAAATTAGATTAGTTATAATTGCTAAATGAATACAGATACTAATGGATTTCAAAACATAAAACCAACATGAAGAAAAGTGGGGTTTGCATGGGCTTGGCCCATTTTTTCCAGATCAGTCATAACATGGCACCCGGAAAAGTGGGACAAACATTTTTGTCCATAACGGAAGTCCCACTTCCGTCCCGGGGCCATAACGGAAGTGGGACTTCGTTACAGGCTGACGTGGCGATTTTTCCCACGCTGCATGCCACGTGGCGAGCGGAAGTCCCAGCTTCAGTTATGGCCCGAGGGCGAAGTGGGACTTCAGTTATGGTCCCCGCCAAAAAATACCCTACTAAAACCCTAACTTTTGTCCGTGACTTTGAGGATGGAATTCCACTTCCGTCCTCAACTTCCAGCCAATTTGCAGCGTGTAGTCACTTCTCACTTTTGCTTTTTTGACTCAAAAAAATTGTCTGAACGGATTTGGCAATTTCGTGCGCATTTATGACCGGTTTTCAGAGACTTGTCCAATTTCCCACCACATCTATAAATACCCCTCCAAACATCTCCACTCCACAACATACAACCTTCTCAAACCCTTAAAAACCCTATCCTCCATATTACTAGTTTTGAAAATGAATAGCGAAATGAATCCCGGCCTGGAAGAGTATTTCAGATACCAATTTAGAATTGCGGTCGGAAATCAAACCGATGGAAAAATGGTAGTATTGTATTTAGTAATGAGTAATTTTTTATTGTATGAAATGTGTTTAGCTATCTAACTCATAATTTTGGATTTGTAGCGTCTTCCATCGAAGTACACAAGTTGGTTGGAGCAAACCGGTCTCGGGTTAGCAAATTCTATCTATCTGAAGGACGACCATGGGAATCAATGGTGCGTTTATGTAAACAAAATAGATGACACCTACTACCTAGACGGAGGTTTGCAACATTTTTTGCGTGACAACAATCTTCGTCCCACAAATAAAGTTCATTTTATACCATCTCCCATGAATGTATTAGATATTTATGTTAAGGGAGGGCCCGGGATAGGTTACCTGAAGGGCGAATTATCGTATCCCTCAGACGGGGCATTTTTCCGGCAGAGTTTTCGAATAGACATTTACAAAACATATTCGGGAGTTTCCAAACCGGTACGTTAAGTAATATTAAAATTTTAGTAATAAAATCGTTCATTTTACATTTATGTGTTGTAATGTTGTTTCCCGTGTACAGTGGATATGTCCGCATTACATGCAATGGCGTGTTAGAATGCAGCTTGGAATCCCCGAAGTACTACACATGCGCAACCTTCACGGTAACAAATTGACACTGCAAGTGACTAGAGACGAAGGCTGCGACTGTTACTATTTTTTGGGGTGGGATGAGTTTGTTGTGTTTTCTAGATTACACCCGGGTGACCATGTAAAAATTCATCCAGCCACTTACGATATCCTTTATTACAGGGCCGGGAATGATGATTTTTTCGATTTATTACGTCAACTTTAATAATATGTAATTGAAATGTAAGATGTTCGATGAAATTGAGACCGGGAAAAATCGAGCACATTCACAACAATTTTATAAATTCTAAACTATTACAATTCGGAGAATTTAAATACAATTACTTGTGGAGGGTGGGGGGTGGGGGGTGGTTCTTTGAAGATGTGCTAAAATGGGGGCAAGTCTTCAGGTTGTGACCGACTCGCTTACAGTGGCCGCACTTCTTTTCCCTTTGAGTGCCCCTGTTCTCTGTGTCCATAGGCATTTGGTATCTCCGCATTCGAGGTCGACCCACCTGCGTAGCTTTCATGTTAGGTGGGTGATATGTCAAATCAAAAGGGGGGAATCTCGATGAGCGGGATCGAGTACGGGATATAAAATAGACTTGTAAGTATTCCTATAATGATCGAGAGAATAGAGCAGGGGTGGATGAATCGAGAAGCATCCCTGCATTATCGATTTGGACACAGCAATGACATGGGAGCATGGAGCCGAATAAGCAGCCCATTTATCACGACTACACCCTACGAGCCCGATAAGTTGACCGTGTACGTTTTTCCACCTTGGCCCGGTCCTCTATGTCGGGACATGACCCTATAGATACCTTGGTCCATGTGGTGTCGGTTTACAAGAAGAGTTGCTTGCCTTTTGTTCAGTGCGCGAAATCTGCTCCCATATCCTCTTAGGGAAAGGCGTTTTACAACCATTTGCGTCTTGCTAGGTGTTTGTCAAAATAATGTACAAGTTTAAAAAATATCATCTCCACGAGCGCTTTCAAAGCGGCGCTCTAGAGCTGCTTTAGAACGCTATTAAGCGCCTCGACATGTTTGTAGTCATGCAGCAAACGCATTCCCCAGTCGTATGCCAAAGTCCATAACTCTTTGGGTTGCTGCATTAACCAGTTAAACACATCCTCATCTTTTTGTTTTATACGATCTAGATAAAAATCGCACTTAACCTTTTTCGGTTGGCTTGCAGCAATCCACACATAATCTTTCAATTGTTTGTTTTTTGCATTAGTGTGGAAATTGGACCTGTAATGCCTAAGGCAGTATCGGTGCACTGCCTTTGGGGGTTGCCATCCGGGGAGGGTTGCCACGGCACTAAGAATGCCGGCATGACGATCGCTGATAAGACACACTTGAAGGTCTTTGACAACATGTTCCCTCAAGTGCCTAAGGAACCACGTCCCAAGTCAAAGATGATTACGAATCGACCAACACAAAAGCGAGGGTAAAATTTGGTTGTTAGCATCCGAGTGCTTGCAACCGGGAGAGTCCACTTTATAATTCCCCCAGGTGTGTCCCATCAAGCTGAAATTATGGGTCGGCACCACGGGTAACCGTCAACCAACGGTTTAAAAGTCCCGAACAATGACTCGAACACCTTGGGCCCATTATCGGTTTCTCGAGGGTGGTAGAGAAATTTGACTATCATACCCGGGTTTGAATCATTTAGTGCCGGATATAATGCGGCGATGCACGAAAAGTTGATTGCCAAGTACCAAAAAGTGTTTCTATAGCATTTCTGCGGGCATACCAAGCTTTTCTATAGGTACAAGTCAAATTCATATCAGTGGTACAAGCAGCCCTAATCAATTTAATAGATATTTCAGGGCCAGACAGGTGGATAGGAAGCCCTCATCGCGTGAGACCAGAACGGCAATAACCCAGTCGGGGTACGGCCTCCACATGAACTGTAAAAAAAAATTGTACATTAGCATAAATTAATTGCGCAAATAAAAACAAACACACGAAAAATACGATAAACCTTACCTCCTGAGCGTCCGTCAGTCGGTCAAGCTGGTCGCGAAACACCGTCAGCTGAGATTTCGGCGCGTTCTTGAAACTCCGTGCGGTGTTCCAACGCGCCCCGTACTCTCGGCCGTCCGCGGGAGGTTCATTCATAATCACTCCCCGGTTCGCCGGCCTGAGAAATGAAATGCGCTCCCACGCCCACAACTGGTACAAACAAACACAGATTAATCATCAATTATTTAAAAATTTGCAGGTAAACAATAAAAAATAGTCATTAACAATTACACAAACCTGTATCAACAGGCAACAGCCAGCTATGTCCTTAGAGTCGGCCTGTGCAGAGATGCACATCTGGCGGTATAGGTAGGACAGGACGGCGCTGGCCCAAGAATGCTGGTCATGGGTGGGGTCCCCGTCGCTGATGAGCAAGAGATACCGCATGTTCCCTCGCGACCCGGACTTATCCGGGAAGAGGAAAGCTGCCATGCAGAGAAAAATCAGGGCCTGGGCCCTCTGGTCAACCGCGAGGTGCGTGGCATCCTCGCATAGGGGCTCAGAAATGTGGCGTACACCTCTGCAAGCTCGAGGGCGTTACCCTTAATTGACCTGGTGGGGGGCGGGGTGGGGCGGAAACCTAGGATATGGTGCACACGCTTAATCCACTGACCCTTGGTCATGTTGTAGTCCTCGTCCCACGTCACCACGTGGCCCCCGGTGGGCAGTCCTAGGAGGCAGCCTACGTCCTCTAGGGTGATGGTGACCTCACCGCATCGCAGATGGAATGAGTGCGTCTCGGGGCGCCACCGCTCTACTAATGCGGTGATCAGTGCGTGGTCTATCTTTATCTTACCTATCCGACAACAACCCCCGAAACCTATACTGTCAATGAGATCTAGCACTCTCTGGTTACCCTCGCGTTGGTATGCCTCAAAAAAATGCCCGTCATAGCTAATGACCTTCAAACCCCTGTCTAGGACCACATCCCCGCCCCAAATCCTAAGTGCTCTATGTGACGTGTGTTTGTTCAACACTGCCCTGGGATCGTACGGGACAGGGCATAAGGTGGGCGGAAAGAGCCATCCAGTAACAAAAACTGTGCGATTTTTGTCAATAAAATGTGCGTAGTATAACAATTCTCACTTAAATAATAAGGACAGCAAATTCTCAAAACTTTCAATTAAAATACATAAGGATATCAAATTCACATAATTTCAATTCAAGTCCATAAGAATATCAAATTCACACAATTGCAATTACAATGCATAAGGATATCAAATTCAAAAAATTGCAATTTTAGTCCATAAGAATATCAAATTCACATTATGCAATTACAATACATAAGGATATCACATTCACCAAATTGCAATTCTAGTCCATAAGAATATCAAATTCACATAATTGCAATTACAATACATAAGGATATCACATTCACAAAATTGCAATTTTAGTCCATAAGAATATCAAATTCACAAAAAATACATACATATACAATTCGCAAAAATACATAAATATCAAAACTATATATACAAAATACATTATTAATCTGCAATTGAATTTTAAAACTATATATACAAAAATTACACTTAAATAAAATTAAAAAAAAAAAGTATACCTCCAAATTAAAATTTGGGAGAGAGAGATATTGGTGGTGGGGAGAGTGAGAGTGACGGTGGGAGGGAGGACCCAGTGTAGCGGCAGCAGCAGTGGGAGGGAGGGGCTGCAGCGGAGGGAGGGAGGGTGGGTTTTTTTTGGGAATATTACTCTTGCAAATCGCGGTGGGGGGAGAAGAAGGGGTTTTTATTTTTTTAAAACTGGGAGCCCATAACGGAAGTCCCACTTTCCGTCAGAGCCATAACGGAGTGGGACTTCAGTTTACGCCACGTGGCATCGCGCGTGGGAAAATCGCCACGTCGGCCTTAAGCGGAAGTGGGACTTCAGTTATGGACAAAAATGTTTGTCCCACTTTTCCGGGTGCCATGTTATGACTGATCTGGGAAAACTGGGCCAAGCCCATGCAAACCCCAAGAAAAGTAGGTGGTTTAGGACTCAAGGGAGACCAAACGACTCAGAACACTCGGATGAGGTGCGTGCTTTGATGAAATTATAAATAGTCCTCAAGTTGGGGTTTTTTATTTTATTTTTTATGTAGGTATGTGCTAGCAGTTCAAATTGATCTAATTATTTAAATGTCGTAAAAGTCATTTTTCAATTACAAAAAAAAAAAATCGATAGTATTACAATTTTACGGTCAATCAATATTTTAGCCACTTTGTAATAGCCCTGTTTTTTTTATTTATGTTTGACAAATCTTCTTAGAAGTTGTTACATCATAGTACATTTTTTGGCGCTTTGAAAATAATTTATAACAAGAATGCGTTCTTATCTTGCATACCTTGAACCTATTAAATAATTTCTTTTGTTTCCTAACTAATTCACAAATTGTTTTTTGAATAATTTATTCGTAATTTAAATTGAACTAGAAGCGTCTTAGTGTGCTACCTACTTTTGTGATCCATTTATACTAAAGAACGTAAAATAAATTGTGAGTTTTAATCTGCCTTGATTTGACTCTAAAAAGATGAGAGAATGGTTTAGGAATAAATATTTAATTATGTGTCAGAAACGAACCCAATATTTTATTGATAATAGACTTAGTCTGTTACATATTCAAATCACCAGGGTTGGCAATAGAGTCATGCTGGATTGATTCGAGGGCATCCTGACCTCTACATCTGGACAACAAGGTGTTCAATTTGGTTTGGGTCCCTCGTTCAGGAATGGACTTGATGAGACACAGACTCGGCAGGAGGATCCACTGCTCCTGCCACAGTCACCCTATACATATCGACCACGAAGGAGCGGAGTTCATAGAAACCGCGCATGGTAGTGCCCTAAGAACGAGAGATGGGCACACGTACTATCTGAGAACGAACCCGCGAATGAATGTTGTATATGCACCCGCATAGCAGCAGAGAAGACCCTGGATTTATTTTGTTTTGTTTATTTTATATTACATACGATTTGTTATTGTTTCAAACGTACGATTTTTACGTTGTTGAATTTTATTATTAAAGTTAATGTTTTTCAAGTTTATTTGTACAATTTTTTGAGTTAATAATATTCTTTTTTAGAGATTTTGCATTTTGTTGTAAAATATGAACTTTACAAAATTTAATCCAAAAAACAAAAGGGAACATTTTTATTTGGACTGCCCACTGCCAATCCAGAACGGATTTAGGGAATCCGTTATGGAATTGATTATAAAAAATCGAAGTGTTTTTGGCACATAGCTACTGCCAATCCATAATGGATTCCCCAAATCCGTTCTGGAATTGATTAAAAAAAATTAAGTGTTTTTTTGCATCTAGCTACTGTCGAGAGAGAACGGATTATGTTTTCAATCCATAACGGATTTGGGAAATTTGTTCTGACAAAAAATATTAGTCCCAGAAAAAAGAGTGTCATTGTTGGCCCATTATACCAAACCATTATTAGTCTAAGGCCATCCCAAGGAAATGCCTAGCAAAATAATTGCTTTGGAACCCAGTTTTTTTTCATACTCAAATAGATAGTAATGTAGTGGATGAGAAGACCTGTACAAGACTTGACCTGTATAAGACTTGATTTTGCTACTTAACTATTCTGAGACTTAAAAAAAAAAGCCCGAGTTCAATTATCCTTCTCGGCGTTTCTTGACATTTTGAACTCATTCCCCTCGGCGCATTTCTAATATACAGTCTTCTTCTCTTCTTATGCTTTCTTCAACATTAAGGATCTCACCAAAATCTTCCTACGAGGATGCATTTGCTTTAACCATCACAATCTTTGTCGCCTCAAAATTTTCGAATAAAAAATTCAATTTGCATTCTCGAATATGGGTTTTACTTTAAAAATAAATAAATATCTAATTGCTTTATTCTTGGTCATGTACTCTAGTCGTTTCTAAACTTTTTTCGGTTTTGATTTTTGACCATTAATTACAAAATATAAAGTCTTTGATCCTAAACATTTTTCAAGTACTAATGTTACTCATTCCATCAAATTTCGATATTAAATCTGGACGAAATTTGATTACATGAGTATGATACAAACAAGGAGGAAAGTCCCATTTTTTATAATCAATTCTTTTTTTTAATAGAATATCTTCCAAATGTTGACAGAATAATGTCAATTAATTCATCAATATCCGAGTCAATTTCATTCTCCTAATGCTTGACAAGGTTCTTTGCTGAAAAATGACGTGATAACAATCCATTCCCTCCAGTCCACGGCAATAAGAAAATGAAAGAGTGTCAGCTCGTACATGTAGTTAAACAAATCATGTTGGGATGAAAGGTAAATTTTTTCAAGAGAAAATTAATTTTGTTATTAATCTTTTAAAAAATTTCAAAATGTTACAAGGTAAAAGTACAGATTTTAAAGTACACTGTTGTTGTTATTATTATTATTTACTAACTCCATTCTTAAATAATAAAACTTTTAATTGCAGAGTGTAAAAAATTAAAGAAGTAAAAATTAAAATATTTTTGTAATCGAAATATTAATATTACTTTCTCAAATAGAATTAGTGGTACATAAGTAGTCATTCCATTCTCATTTAATTGTCGTTTAGAAAATATATATATGTATCCAAATTAATTGTAATTTTATATGTCTTTTATGGAGGGAGTAATATTTAAGAAAATAATACTGATATTTTAATTAGAAAAACATCTTAAATTTTTTGTTAATTTTCGTCAAATGGAATAAAAGTGTTATATTTAGGAATGGACGGAGTACTCTTTAGCTTTTTCTGTGTTTGATGAATAAAAGTGTTATATTGATGCACAACCGCCAGTTTCTCATTTCCGACAATAGGAAGTATGTCAACTGCATAGCTCTAACATATATTGACAAATTTTTAAGTCCATTCTCCACCTGCAAAGACTCTTCCTCAGGATTAATACCAAATGTCTCAAGAGTATGATTATATAGCAAACGTGACGGTATATGAGATTACTGTTTTGGTAGTAATCTATGAGCATTCACATTGTGCATTAATTGCCAAATGTTATGGCAATCTCTAATTCATCTGTTTTAGTGACATTTTAGAAGCAATAATTTTGTGCTTTTATTATCAAATGTTAGGTTTGTCTCTTATTTATCCCATGTCTATGTTCCAATTATTAAAAATTTACGTTATTGTTGATTGTATAAAAGATGTTAACACATCATCTGAGTGATCTACTTATGTACATTAACAGAGAGTTAGAGTCTTTCATTTATTTTTATTTTCTTGGTCAAAATTGTTACAAAGAGAATCGAATGATAAAACTAAGAGTAGTTTTATCTTGGGTAGTTATTAAATTTTTTTATTTTTTTATTTTTTTTTTGAGCGTCCGTAGGCGAATGCCCCCGAAGGGGAAGAGCGGAGAGTACCCTAGATAGGGAAGATTGAAGCATGTCCCATGCCTGGGGAGGGAAGATAAGCCTCATAAGGAGGAGAAATTATTTGCCCCATTATGGGGAGATATAGAAATCGAACACGAGACCTCCGCCCCGTGTTCGGGTAGCCTTACCACTTGGGCTACCCGATTCCCATGGGTAGTTTGTAAGTTTGAAACTTACATTCATACAAATTAGTGCAATATATGTAGGCTAAAAGTGTCAATTCATAGGAAAGAGAATTGATTTTTTTTCTTACTTGTATTGTATTGATTAGTTTGAATATAAGTTTTAAACTTACTCACTAACCAAAATAATTTTTTTTTTAAACTATAACGAATAATACTTTAATCTCACTAACTTCAGAAAATAGGAATTATATATTGCCCAAGTCCTCCTTTACCACCATAAACCTCAATTTGGTTTGGGGTCTCTCGTTTGAACCGAGTGTAGAAAAAATTGAATTGCCATGTGCGGTAGCAATACCAAACCAAATACGGCGAGTAGTGAGGTCCTAAGTTAAGCCTTGGATAAACTTTGGAAATCAGTTATTTTAACTACATTAAATGATTTTTCAAATTGGTCAAGACTCTTCAGTTTATGACAGGGCGCCGAAAAGGAAGCAACCCGGCCTATTCAAGAAAGCTTTGCTTGGTAGGCGCGCCAAACTTCCTTTGTTTCGGGCAAGTCCAATTACAAAGAAAAGAGAAGGCCGATTTTACATTACATTGATTTAGGAACTATTGACATATTAAAATTAAAATGACATCGAAAACGAATAATACTTTAATCTCACTAACTTCACAAAATAGGAATTATATATTGCCCAAGTCCTCCTTTACCACCATAAACCTAAAAAAAAGCATATTTTCTAGTCAATGAGGAACTTTTCACTTCAAGGACACCAAAGCTAAGTGAATATAGACTTCATCAATTACAGATTCAAATCATTAGGGTAACAAATCGCCAAGGATACGACAACAAGAGTAACAAACTGATAATTTCTTAAATACATATGCCTCACTCTTGCTGCTTGAATACATGATTCAGGGATATCTTAGTTATTTTGAACAATGTGCTAAATTTTTTTTAAAAAAAATCTAATGTGATTCGAGACACATATTAATTTAAATAAACTAAGCTACATATAAAAATTTAAGTATATCAAAAACTGAAACCTTATAAAAATAAGGGAACCCTAGAGGGAATAAGAAATTTAAAATATTGTATACAATAACTTAGTTCATATTAACATATGTCAAGACACGCGTTAGAAAAAGCTCAACTTTAAAAATAAGGTTCTATATACCCAAAACAAGCTTTTTCATGTAAATATAACACAATTATTCTTGTATTAACTATTGAACTCAGAAGGCTCAAAATCCTTTGAATTACATATGTTTAAAAAAAAATTAAGATAGTTTTTGAAGTCACAGTACCAATATTATCCTTTTATCTTTTATTAGGTAGAAGATATTTTGAGTCAAATAAGTATATAATTGAAAATAAATGATAGGAGATTACAAAAATATCTAAGATAGTAACTTATATAATGAAAACCTAAGAATTACCTAGAATGTCTTATATAATGGAATTGGGGCATCAAACAAGTCCTACTAATTATATTTATAAATACAATTTGTTATGGAAAATTAGCCGCTTTCATCCCCTAATTTTTTTTTCTTTAGTGACTTTGGTTTCCCACCATTTAAAAAACAAATTATTTTTAGCTCTTAAGGCTTTTTATTATTATTTTGGTCCTTTGTGAATATTTTTAATATGTAATTAGGTCTTTGGAGTTCTTTTTTTGAATTTTTTGCTCCATCCAAAAATAGTTGTATGTCCATCTTGAAGCATCAATTTTTATTTCTGTGCTTTTTTTGTATATAAGTTGATACCTTAGGACAAAAACGAGATTATTAGTTTTTTGTTTGTTTTTGAATTTTTTTCTTGGCCGTTTTTTTGTCCCTAAAGTATATATTTAGCCAATTTGGTTCCTGGAAGGTTTTTTACTTTCTACCGTTTTGATCCCTCACAAACATGTTTAATGTAAAAAGTATAGTCACGATTAATTACTAAATAGAGGTTTTAAAATTAATCAATTTTTTTCATATTTCCTTTTGATAAATATAGTTTTGCACAGTTGATCACTTCCTTAACAAAAAGTAAAAAAATTGCATGTTCTCATTTTATGTTTCGTTTCATATCTCATTAATAAGTAATTGTAATGTGTTAATTTTTATTTTGAGGATTTCATTATTTTTTTAGGTTATATTTTTTAATTAAAAAATATCAATTTTTATTGATGAGATACGTAACGAGACACCGGATGAGAAAATGCAAATATTACCGAACAAAAACAAAAACTGGTTGGATCCGCTATTAATAGTCCTAAAAGAAAACATTTATTTCTTTGAAAAGTTATTTTCAGATGTTGCCTCAACCAACTTGGAATTACATGAATTGATGAAGACTTGTACAACACTTGAACTGTAGAGTTATGATTTTGCTACTTAAGTGAAGAAAAGTAAGAAAGTCGAGAGAAGCCTGAATTCTGGGACAACTGGTTAGAAATTTGATATGTCTCATCGTTGACGAGTTTTCGATTCACTTAATGGACATCGACTCTCGTATGATTTTCCTGCGGTGGTAGGCCTCCGTGTAAAAGAGCGATATGGATCATATCCTCTCCAATAACGGTCACATTACGAACCAACTACATACCAAATCTGCATTAGTCACCCCTTTGACGGGAGACAACAAGTGCCCCCGAGTGAACTAAAAAAGTAAGAAAGTCGGGAGAGAGTGCTGGAGGCAAAATATCTTCAAATTGAATTGAATAATGTATAAGCAGTTTAATTCATCTGCTCGAGGTGTTTATGGAGGATGGAATTAGTGTTAAATTAATTTTTAATAGTGTTATAGTCACCTAATTTAGTGCTAGTTCTCAATTGATGTTGTTGTAATGGTCCAGATATACACTGTCTTGTGCGTGATGAATGTTTTAAAAATTTTACATTATTTATTATCTTTTGAAGTTGGAGTTAGCCTTAATTATTTTTTTACGACAAGTGTACACTCTAAGAATATCCTAACTGAAAACTAAAAGAAGGCGAGGAAAAATATCTCCACTCTTAACGGGCCTAAACACGGTTATGTACAAGGCTTTATGGTACACTGTCCTCTTCTTTTCTTCTGCTTTCTTCAACATTAAGGATCTCACCAAAGTCCTCATACGAGGATGGATGTATTTGCTTTAACCCTCACAATCACCAATATAAAATTTGTACTTTAAATGTTACATTGCGTCTCTCACATACAATTTAGTTTTTTATTTCTAAAGTATAAAATAAAAAAAATAAAAAAAAATTTAATCCGTATTTTAAGGTGTTTCCCTTTTGAAAAAATAAATATCTACTTGCATTATTGTTGGTTACGTTCTCTAATCGTTTACAAAAGCGACGAGTTGTGTGACCCTTCACCTAGTCCACATGTTTTTGTCTCTCTATTTTTTAATGAATCACGTGCCTTTATCTTGAAAGTTCTTAATTATGAGTAGACATTTCAGATCAATCCGATTTAGTTAAATTGTAGAGAAATTTGATTTATTTTAAGTAAGGTCTAAAATTTAACATTGTATATAGAGAAATTCTATGGAGAGCTCCTTTTTTTTTAAATAATAATAATCGGATATATAGAAAATTAGATTAGTCATAATTGCCAAATAAACACAGATACTAATGGATCTCGTAAAAAAAAAGGACATTTCAGAACAGAACACTAACATGAAGAAAAGTAGGTGATTTAGGATTCAAAGGAGACCGGACGACTAAGAACACTAGGATGAGGGGCGTGCTTTGATGAAATTATAAATAGTCCTCATGTTGGGTTTTTTTTTATATCGGTATGTGCTAGCAGATCAAATTGATCTAATTAATTTAAATGTAAAAATATCGTAAAAGTCATTTTTCAATTACAAACAAAAAATTAATAGTATTTTTTTTAAAAATATTTTTACAATTTGACGGTCAATTAATGTTTTAGCCACTTTGTAATAGCCCGGTTTTTTTTATTTATGTTTGACAAAACTTCTTAGAAGTTGTTACCATCATAGTACATTTTTTGGCGCTTTGAAAATAATTTCTTACAAAAATGCTTTCTTATCTTGCATACCTTGAACCTATTACATTACTAGGTTGGTAACATGCGTCTTAGTCGGAAACTTTGATTGATATTTTTTTTTATATTTTTATTGTTATATTCAATAATTCCACAATAAATGTCTCAAAATAAATATATACAATATATAATAACTAAACTTTTTTATTCATATGCTTATTCATTATTTTTGTCCAAGAACAAAGCCATTATAAATATTACTTTTTCCTAGAATAAAAAATAGTCATGTTTTTTTACATTCATATTTTATAAAATTTATCTCACTTATTGTGTAATAACAAATAAATTTTCAATCTTTATTACTATTACTTTTCAAATGTTTCTTCGGTATCATTGAAGATGAAGAACATTGACATGGCATTATTTTTTACTTTGCCATAAGCTTTGGGAATTTCTTATAATCATAAATTTGTAGAGAAATTTGATAAGTTTCTACATATGCTATAAAATATGTATCAAATAAAATATACATAACAAAATACCAAAAATCCTCCAAGAACCGTAACCTACACATTTTTTCCCTTATGTCGCTAAAGAGCTGCTTGATGTCCTCCTCCTTTCTCGTCAGCCCTTACGCTCCTTCTCTAGTTACTCCCCTTCAAGAACCTTATTTTGGGAAGTTTCAAGATCCATTATACCCTGCAGAAAGTAGACACAATTTCACCTCCATAGTGTATTACATGTTCTACATCCTCATTCTCAAGCAAATAAAAGTAAGAAAATAATTACACAACAAAAAACAAAAGAGAAAGAAAATAACTACTTAGAAAAAAAATAAAAAATGAGCAAGAAAAGATTTGAATCAAGTCTCAAAATTTTTTCTTTCCAATGTTTGTTAGGCCGGCAAGCTCGCTGCCTCCAATCAACAAAAATCCGTTCTAAAAATTGAGACACATATTCTCTTATCTTGATACTTGAATAAGAATTTATTTCAGAAACAAAATTATTAGATGTTTGTTTATAAACACAAAAATTAATATTTCTAGTGAAGACATGAATTGCATTATTTAAAAAAAAAAACTTACCTTGGGAAACTAAGAAGATCATGACATATTTGATCATGCAATTTCTCTATATATAAGAAGGAAAAACTCTTAACTTCTTAAACGGAAAAATAATAACAATAATAATGACAAAAAATAAAGTATAGAAACTCTTAAACTTTTTGGTTTCCCAAGAAAGCCAAAAGTCACTTTTTTAAAAATATCAAAATTGATTCATCATTAAGTCTTTTTTTTCTCATATATATATATATATATCGAAGGCATGGTAGCCCAGGGGGTAACATCCACTGCCTGAGACCAAGATGTCCAGGTTCGTTACCCACCTCACACAAGGGGAATGATTTAATTGTCATTTCTTTGGGTTCCCTTGTGTGGGTCTTATACTCCCCTCACGGGGCACCCGCTCAACAGACTACTACGATATCCGCTCAACGGGACTTCTACGACACCCGCTCAACGGGACATCTACTACTCCCCTCACGGGGCACCCGCTCAACGGGCTTCTACTACTCCTCCTCTGGTGAGGTCGACCTCTTCTGTAGAGGTCTAATAATATATAATTGTAATAAACTAGACCATACTTATAAATGGTCTAGTTTAAATATATATATATATATATATATATATATATATATATATATATATATATATATATATATATAATGAGGAATTTATATATTGAATACATTCGTTCAATTATTTTGTGAAAATACTTGTAAATTTATAGTAAATGGTCTATTAAATTAGAATGTTAAAAACTTGAAAAAACCACAATAATATGTAATATATATTTGATTCATATTCTTAACTTCATATAGGTGTCTTTTCAACGCCTAGAGTTATAAAATTTCAGATTGTTCAATAGTTTGTTGTAGTTTTCTATAGATAATGAAAAAAGAAAATATGTAGTTTAAGCTAAAGTTGATTATATACATTGTGAAAACAATTGTGTACATAATTATTTAAGATTCATTATTTCTTCATCAGTTACAAAATTTTAGATTCATGAATGTCATTCATATAGTGTAGTTAAGTTAATATTAATTGTTGAAGAAATCAAGAGTGTTTTAAGTTTAGATTTTATTTTCATAGCTATTTAGTTAAAAACTTTAAGATTCATGAATGTCATTCATGTAGTGTAGTTATGTTAAGATTAATTATTGAATAAACCTAGAGTCTTTTAAGTTCACATTTTATCTTCATATAACAATTTAGTTACAAACATCATAACTAATTATAGTTCAAACTTTTCCAGTTCCTTATAACATTAATACATGAGTTATAATTTATAATTAAGTCTTTTAGAATTCTCTTGCATGAATGAGAACTTCAAAAGTCACTTGAAACATCATAATTAATTATAGTTTAAATTTTTCTAATTCCGATTAACATTAATACATGAGTTATAATACTCTTTCTTTATAGTTTTTGTGTATATATACATCTAAAATTTCTTATAGCCAAAGTTTCTTACTTAATATTTTATCTCAATAGCAATCTAAGATTTTAGCTTAAGTTATTAGCTAATGGAGCACAACATCTTTTGCATTTTAGAGAGTAATTAATACTTACATTGCCACATGTAAGCTTTCTATTGGACCATGAATCCATAGAATGTCAAATGTCATCACTACATCCTTCTACCACAACTTGGCTTAACTTGATATATTATAGATTTCTTTTGTTTCCTAACTAATTCACAAATTGTTTTTCGAATAATTTATTCGTAATTAAATTGAACTAGAAGCGTCTTAGTGTGCTACCTACTTTTTTGATCCATTTATACTAAAGAACGTTAAATAAATTGTGAGTTTTTAATCTGCCTTGATTTGAGAGAATGGTTTAGGAATAAAGATTTAATTATGTGTTAGAAACGAACACAATATTTTATTGATAATAGACTTAGTCTGTTACAGATTCACATCACTAGGATTGGCAGTAGAGTCACGCTGGATTAATTCGGGGGCATCTTAACCTCTACATCTGGACAACAGGGTGTTCAATTTGGTTTGGGGCCCTCGTTCAGCCAAGGACTTGATGAGACACAGACTCAGCAGGAGGATCCACTGCTCCATTACTAGATGAGCCCGTACGCGGAGTTCATAGAAACCGCGCATGGTAGTGCCCTAAGAACGAAAGATGCGCACACGTACTATCCGAGGACGAACCCGCAAAGGAAGGTTGTATATACACCCGCAGAGCAGCAGAGAAGACCTTGAATTTATTTTGTTTTGTTTATTTTATATTACATACGATTCGTTATTGTTTCAAACATACTATTTTTACGTTGTTGAATTTTATTATTAAAGTTAATGTTTTTAAAGTTTATTTGTACAATTTTTTGAGTTAATAATGTTCTTTTTAGCGATTTTGCATCTTGTTGTAAAATATGAACTTTACAAATTTTAGGCCAAAATAAAAAGGGAACATTTTTATTTGGACTGTCCACTACAAATCCAGAACGGAATAGGAGAATCCGTTCTGGAATTGATTAAAAAAAATTGAAGTGTTTTTGGCACATATCTACTGCCAATCGATAACGGATTCTCCAAATCCATTTTAAAATTGATTAAAAAAAATTAAGTGTTCTTTGCACCTAGCTACTGTCGAGTGGGAACGGATTCTCCGTACCAAATCCGTTCTCAACCTATAACAAATTCCTGGTCTCAGAAAATAGAGTGTCATAGTTGGCCCAATATGCCAAATCATTACTAAGGCCATCCCAAGGAAATGCATAGCAAAATAATTGCTTTGGAACCCATTTTTTTCTCACTCAATGGGTAGTAATGTAGATTGTAGTGGATGACAAAACTAGTTGGGTATTCCTTCTTAAATAGGAGATGAGGGTCTGGTCCTCGTAATTTCTTTAATTATCATCAGACACAAAAATTACAAGCGTAGAGTTATGAAAAAAAAACATTTATTTCTTTCAAAAGTTATTTTCAAAAGTTGATTTTGCTACTTAAAGTGATGAAAAACACAACAAATAAGACTTGATTTTGCTACTTAAAGTGAAGAAAAATAAGAAAGGCGAAAGAAAAAACACAAAAAATATTCCTAGACTTAAAAAAAAAAGTCCGAGTTCGATTATCCTTCTCGGCATTTCTTGACATTTTGAACTCATTCCCCTCGGCGCATTTCTAGCACACACTCCTCTTCTCTTCTTATGCTTTCTTCAACATTAAGGATCTCACCAAAATCCTCCTACGAAGATGCATTTTCTTGAACCATCACAATCTTTGTTGCATCTTACAAATAATTTAATTTTTTATATCCTAAACCATAAATTTCCGAATAAAAAATTCAATTTGCATTCTCGAATATGGGTCTTACTCTTTTAAAAAACAAATACCTAATTGCATTATTCTTGGTCATGTACTCTAGTCGTTTATGAACTTTTCTCGATTTTGATTTTTGACCATTAATTAAAAAATATAAAGTCTTTGATCCTAGACATTTTTCAAGTATTAATGTTACTCATTCTATCAAATTTCGATTATAAATCTAGACGGAATATGACTATACGACAAAATTTCAAAGCATTTTGGAAAAATAAATATTTTCACCGTAAAAATGCGTTAATGAGATAAAAAATTAGTCTTTCACATTTATATCAAATGTTCTCCTTTCTTTATGATTTTTCACATTTGTTGTATATGTTTTAGTGTTAGAACATGTTTTCCCTTAAATTTATGTGATTGGTCATTGAGAGTCTTGTGTTCTTATTTTGGCCAAATTTAACAGGGAAAATGGGTGGAATGTCCAACATTAATACTCCAGAAATTTGCATATCAAAAATCAAAATTGAGAATTTTTTTAAAGGCATGGACACTTTTTACCTTTCGATTAAAGAGGAAATTAAGTAAATAACCAAAAAAAATGTCCGTCTTTGCTGATAATCTTTTCACTTTTGAAGGACAATATTTTGGCGTTATATATTATTGGCCCTTCGAATTTTTCTTTTCGAAAACCTTGTTTGTATTATGTTATAAAATCCTTCATGTTTTTTTAGAAAATTGTGATGTTATATAATTTTGGTCCTCTCAAAGTTGTAAGTCAACATTTTATCAACAAAAGAGGAAAAATAAATAGCAAGAGTAACTAACCGATAACAAATAAGAATAACTCAATATAGATATATTTTGTAATACACTATAAAAAAATGTTATTGATATCAGAAAAATAAGTATTGGCTAAACCTCAAACCCTGTCCCATAAACATATGAATTACCAAAGGTTGGCGTATGTTGGGCGCACACTGACATATGTTTGGCGTATGCTATGCGCACACAAGCGTACGCTGGTCGAGTGCAGGCGTACGCGCGCGCAAGTGTACACTGTGCGTGTACATAAATTTTTATTCGTTGCTGGATAAGAGCTAGCATGTCTTTTAGCTAGCTTGGATAGGCATACGCTGAGCACGCGCGAGCTTACGATTGCATTATGATAGAAGATTTGCTTAGTTTTTCAGCTATTTCTTTCTAACAAAAAAGAACAACTCAATATAGATATGTTTTGTAATAATAGTGTATAAAAAATATTGTTGATCTCATAAAAATAAGCATTGGCTAAACCTCAAACCCTGACACATAAACATATGAATTGCCAAAGGTTGGCCTATGTTGGGCGCACGCTGGCATATGTTTGGCGTACGCTATGCACACACAAGTGTACGCTGAGCACGCACCAACGTACTCTGTGAGTGTACATAGAATTTTATTCGTTGCTGGATAAGAGCTAGCTTGTCTTTGAGTATGAGAAGTATTTTCGAAGTAGTGTATAAAATCATTGGAAAGGGCCTCCTTTTGTAAACTAATAGGAGTAAGCAGATACTGTTTATCCATATCCAATTAATTCGTGTACGCAGATCGCGTCCGCAGACAATTTCAAGCTATTTTGATTTCGACAAACTTTGGATTCGCACCCACTGTGCAGGCACGCACGTGGTTCTAGAATGGGACATAATCTTAACGTGACATTTTAAATCCAAGTAAACCACTTTTACATATAAAGTGAAACTCGCTTCCATATGTAACTCATGTTGGATGTAAAACCCACTAGTTTAACTTTTATTTTCCAACCATTTAAGAAACTATTTTCTCATTCAAATTAAACTCCATTTCCAAGAGTTTATAGTAAAAAAGAAAAAAACAAAGAAATATATGAGCGTATATATAAGTTGTTATGCAATTACATAATTAAATTTACAAAAAGAAAACACAAATATAATTATGGTCTCACGTACTAAACACGAGTCAATGCATATTTTTTTTTAAATAATAATATTTATTGAAATTAAATTCACAAAAAACTTATACATAGAGAATCACATAACCTTACCTCGTATATTATATATAAAAGGGAAATAACCTTACCTCAAACGAGTCAGTGCATATGATCAGTGGCCTGGCTCTTTTATTCAATCAATCTATATTATTATATATATCGTAAAAGTCCTTAATGCTTGTTTGATGGGCATCAGCAACCGAATGGGCAAGGTGGTCCTGGTCGCCACCCGCCGGGAAACCAACTTGCCATGTTTGACTGTCCCAGATCACCTCCTTCTTTCTTCTTCACTTCTTTTGCTGCAAAATAAATAATAGGAAACATAATACTAAATTATTGAGAAAATAAATATTGAATTTCAGACGATGATAGCTGCCAAAAATTCAGCAATCGCTAAGATAAAGAATCCTAAGATAAATTCACTTCATTTTAGAATCTTGTTACATTTTCAGTTAACAACAAATGCTATGTTACTCGGGCTTGAGTACATATATATATATATATATATATATATATATATATATATATATATATATATATATATATATATATATATATAAGTGTGAAGTATTTAAACATTTAAAAGATAGTGTTTGATTGGTGACCAAATTCGATAAGTAACACATTCATATTCAAATCATGCCGTGTCGACACAAATATGTCAAAACATAAAAAAATGGTTCGAGTAACATAGTTTAAATGAGGGCATTTGAAGTGAAAACTTACGAGTTTCAAGAGGAGTAACGGTGTTGGCCAAGTCTCGAGCAGCAGCCACATCTGAGGAAATCATCAGAACAACTGCTAAGGAAATGCATATGAAAATAATTGCTTTGGAACCCATTTTCTTCCTTACTCAATGAATAGTGTTCTATAGGATGAGATTTTTTTTTGCTAAGTAAAAAAAACTCTATAGGATGAGAATACCAGTTGGGTATTCCTTCTTAAACAGGAGATGAGGGTATGGTCCTCGTAATTTCTTTAATTATCATCAAGCGCAAAAAAAATGATGTTTGGCTAAGCTTAATTAACTAAAAATTGATCAACGGATAAAAATACCCTAAGTCCTTTTTTAAAAAAAAAATAATAAAATATATATATATATATATATACCTCAAAAGTAAAAAAAAATGGCTCAGACGTCGGTCAAATCTGACAGCCTCAGTCAAACTTGGCAGAAGCAGTTCGATTCCAGTGTGGAACACAAAATGTTCTGCACTGTGCGGAACAAATGGTGGTCGTCGAATCAAGAATCTAACAGATGATATTATTTTGTTGAAATAATTAAAAAAATACTGAACTCTCACAATCCCAAATGATCTCAGTCGTCAAATTTTTTATCCGACGGTTAAAATTTATTTCGCACGGTGGCATATTGCTGATGTGACAAAAAATATTTGTAACACATTTATATACCCTAAATCCATATAACTGGCTAATACTTAGCCATATAGCACCTCCCATAAATAAATTACACATCACATCTAATCAAGCATAGAGTTATGGAAAAAACATTTATTTCTTTCAAAAGTTTTGTTTCAGATGTGCCTCAACCAACTTCCTATAAATTGTCGACCTCTAAGGAAGATGTTGAAAGTGATATTTTTCTGTCCCTCTGAATCAAGGATTGCGATGAAGACACTTTGAAGGAGAAGATTATGTATTTGTTTAGTTGACTAGTTTTTCTAGTTGTTTTTCCTAACCATCCAAGTTTTCTTAGGTGTGTCTTTTGTCTGTTATCGTGATTTTTTAAATCATTGTATAACTTTTATTTTTTGTATTTTTAAATTTTCCTTTCATTGTAATGATTTCGTCTATTTGTGATTAATAAAAACTAAATTTATTTAGAAAAAAAAAAAAACTTAGTGAATTGACGAAGACTTGTACAAGAGTTGACCTGTAAAGTTTTGATTTTGCTACTTAAGTGAAGAAAAGTAAGTGCTGGAGGCAAAATATCTTCCAATTGAATTGAATAATGTGCAAGTAGTTTAATTCTTCTGCTCGAATTCTTTAAAAGTTTAATATAGTACAAATTAAATTTGTCAAATACAAATACTAATAGATCTCATAAAAAAGAGAAATTGAAAATAAAAAATAAATATGAAGAAAAGTAGGTGGTTTAGGAGTCAAGGAGACCCTACGACTCAAAACAGTAGGTTTAGGGGTGTGCTTTGATGAAATTATAAATAGTCTCTCAAGTTGGGGTTCTGACATAGAGTAATGCTAATAGCTCAAATTTATCTAATTAATTTGATCAATGTATAGGTAAAAATGTAGTAAAGGTCTTTTGTAATTACAAACAGAAAATCAATAGTGTTATAAGAATAAAAAATGAAGAAGAGAATTTGGGAGAAAAATAGAATATTAGGTATGTAAAGTAATGAACCAAAGGTCTTTATTTATAGAGATAAAATCTATTGGTTCCTGCGTCTATGGGGCCTCTCACTCTATGGGTTGGGTCTGACTGGTCATTCATTTACAACACTCCCCTTGAATGACTAATCTATACAACAATTGCCTCACAAAAACTTATTTGAAAAAAAATCAGTGGGAAAAAATTAAACCAAACTAAGAAAATGAGTTTAATTGATGTTGGAGTATTTAATCGCCGCCTCGTTAAAACCTTGTCATGAGAACCCAGTGGGAAAAAACTTGAACGAAGGAAAAAAAGTACGACTACTCCCCCTGATCAACTTTCTGAATGTTGATGTTGGTAAAGCTTTGTTGAATAAATATGCCACATTATCACTTGAGCGTATCTGTCACGCCCCGTAACTGGGAAATGACCTGGCAACATTCCGTTGCCAAACGAAACACAAAACCCATAACATAAAACTCATACATGCATCAACGGAAGCTATAAAACATACTAAAACCTCAAATAGTATATATATATATATATATATAAACTTAACTTAAAAGGGTACATCATAACTTAAAAGGAAATAGTACAACTTTACAAGCTGAACGAAAATTCCTAGGGGACTTTACAGGTTGAAATTAAACATTGGAGACTTTACAGGCTGAACGAAAATTCATGGGGGACTAACTAGGCTGAAATTAAACATATATAAACTTAACTTAAAAGGGTACATCATAACTTAAAAGGAAATAGTACAACTTTACAAGCTGAACGAAAATTCCTAGGGGACTTTACAGGTTGAAATTAAACATTGGAGACTTTACAGGCTGAACGAAAATTCATGGGGGACTAACTAGGCTGAAATTAAACATTTGGGGACTATATAGGCTAATCGAAAATTTTTGAAGGACTAAACAGGTTGATTTCCCTTAAATATTATTAAAACTCTGGAAATTTACTTTCAAAAAATCATCTCAAGAAAAGACAACACAAGGAAATTAACCTTACTGACTAAACTAACTAACTCAATATACCACAGATATCAATTCCAATAAACTCGAAATCTTATTAATCTTCATCTTAAAAAAATAAAAACCAAAATCTCTCAATATCAAACAGATAATGGCGATGTAATATAGATTCAGTTTTTTTTTAAATTATGGTAGAGATGTTAGATCTATTGTGTACTCCAATTGATTTGAAGCTGCAATATAAAAACGAGATATACAAAAAAACATTATAAAAACCCTTGTAACTTGCGTGCAATTCAAATTGACAGAGTTTCGTGCTGATAACGTATTATAAGAATAGAGAATGAAGAAGAGAACTTGGGGGAGAAATAGAATATTAAGTGTGTAAAGTAATGAACTAAGGGGGGTGTATTCAATCCGGATTTTAAAAGATTTTAACTGATTTTCAAAAGTCTATGGATTCTGCTGACTTTATGGATTGTTTTAACTCTATGCAGAGTCTGCGCAGATTCTATCAGATTTTATTAGATTGATTTATTAGGATTTCTTTTGATTTATAAAGTCTATAGATTATTTGAATAGCACCAAAAAATAAAGAAAAGACTGATTCATTGGTGTATTATACAGATCCAAATGTGTTGAATTTCCAAAGTCAACATATGTTTATCAATCCTTTTTTTTTGGAATTAAATCATTTTGTTAAAAATTAAAAAAGTTTGACGATAATATTTGATTTTTTTTAGATCACGTAACTGCGGCTTTTTTGATTTATTTATTGAAGGTTTGTATAATTTACTTCCTGGTATTTGTTTCTTTGGTTTAATTAAGATATGTTTTGTAATAAGTTTTGTTTGAACTTTTTTTTCTTTTTGATTTTCTCTTTCAGGAAAATGAAATTCATGTTTGAAAAATAGAAATTTGTGGTTAAATAGAGAATAAATTGTTTGCTTTCTTTAATTTCTATTTGGAGATGATCAAGAAGAAAATTGTTTGGATATTATGACTTCTTTTTGGGAAATAAACATTATATTGAGTTTTCTAACGATCTTAACAAAAATCTCTTTTTTTTTGTAGTTTGAAATATTTCTTTGTTTTTCTTATAATTTTATTGAAATGAGATTACTAAAAAAATTGTAATTTAAGATAAAATTATCAAATACATTTTAATTTTAATATTTATGAGAGAAAATCAAAATCTTGAGAGAAAAGAAGAGATTTCACCATACATATTTAAACTTATGAAATCCATCAAAATCCTACATTTAATGAAATCTATGAGAATCTATAGAGTTTTGAATACCTCTAGATTTTAATGGACTTTTTAAAATCTAAATTGAATACCTCTAAATTTCATTGGACTTTTTAAAATCCAAATTGAATACCTATGGACTTTAAAAATCCTATAAAATCTATGTTGAATACACCCCCCTAAATGTCTCTATTTATAGAGATAAAATCCTTTGATTTATGGGCATATGGGCCTCCCACTTTATGAATTGGGCATGGTTGGTCATTCATTTACAAATTACAACAAATAGTGTTGTATTTATGTTTTTACAATTTTTTAGCCACTTTGTAATTGGCCTCGATTTTTTTATGTTTGACAAAGCTTCTAAGAAAACGTTACAAGGTAAAAGTACATATATTAAAGTACACTGTTGTTGTTGTTATTATTATTATTATTTACTAACTCCATTCCTAAATAATAAAACTTTTAATTGCATAGTGCAAAAAATTAAAGAAGTAAACATTAAAATATTTTTGTAATCGAAATATTAATATTACTTTCTTAAATAGAATTAGTGGTACATAAGTAGTTCATCCATTCTCATTTAATTGTCGTTTAGAAGTTATATATGTATCCAAATTAATTGTCATTTTATATGTCCTTTATGGAGGGAGTAATATTTAAATTTGTATACATCTTTAAATATTAGTTCTGAGTATAAGAAATGATAAAATAAAATAGAAAAATAAAAAGTGTTTCAACAAAAAAAAAAAATAAAGACTTTAGTTTTGAGTGAACCGATCCTACGTTTCTGAGTCAGATCCTCTGGACAATTAGCTATATGGCCACGGTAATAAGAAACCGCCAGTCTTAATACGCTTCTGCACTGAAAAGACCTCTTCGAAGACTTTATCCCGAAGAATTGAATTATTTGTGATCATCAGTTGTTTTAAAATCATCACCAGAACAATAATGGATATTCATTCCTTGTGAATTTTAATTTTTCAAGTCTTCAAATAATCGTGCCCACAAGTCATATGGCACGATTTAGGAGCCTAGTAACATCTAATAACACTTATCTGACATCCATTTTTACGTTGTGAAAATGAATATTTTAAGGCGACTTTGAACACTTAAATCGTACTTATAGAACATTCTGACTATTTATAGACGTCAGAACGGGAATCACACATATTCTCATACATGAACATCATGAACTATATGTTGGAGAATTTTGTTTTAGTAAAAAAAACAAATTGTAATTAAAGTTTCGTGATGATTTTTTGAATCAATATATTTATATGTTACATTGCTCGGTTTTGAATGTTATTGAGATTATCGCGAAGTGAGTTGCACAAACTTCGCGATGATATATATAACATATGAGAAAACCAATTCTTAGTTTAAATTATAAATTGGTATAAAATGGGATGGTTAAAATATGATAAATGAATTTTAAATCAACATCCCACATAAGATACCTATAAGAGTGAGAATCATTTTGTAAGAAAAAGTGGTTTATATGAATTTAAAATATTGTGCCAATATTTTGCCCAAAGTTAGAATCTCGTGAAGTATTCATGAAAGAAACATGGAAATTTAACGGTCAATACAATCCCATCCACAGGCACAGTAGATAAAAAAAAATGTTTCAGCTCCACATCCTATATTTCCAAGTCTTTGCCAATGCAATGTTGCTTTCATTCAATCCGAAGAAGTCCTCCAAGTCCAAACACGCTATTAGAAAATTGCACACATACGTTGAATGAAAGAAGTATTATAATTTGCATATAAATTAAAATGATTCATGAGTCTACCTTCTCTGATGTCTCAAGAATATGATTATATAGCAAATGTGACGGTATATGAGATTACTGTTTTGGTAGTAGTCTATGAGCATTCACACTGTGCATTAATTGCCAAATGTTATGTCAATCTCCAATTCATCTGTTTTAGTGGCATTTTAGAAGCAACAACTTTGTACTTTTATTGTCAAATGTTAAGTTTGTCTCTTATATATACCATGTCTATGTTCTAATTATTAAAAATTTAATGTATTACGTTATTGTTGATTGTTTAAAAGATATTAACACATTATCTGAGTGATCTACTTATGTACATTAACAGAGAGTTGGAGTCTTTAATTTATTTTTATTTTCTTGGTCAAAATTGTTAAAAAGAGATTCGAATGATAAAACTAAGTAGTTTTATCTTGGGTAGTTTGTAAGTTTGAAACTTACATTCAGACAAATTAGTGCAATATATGTAGGCTAAAAGTGTCAATTCACAGGAAAGAGATTTGATTTTTTATCTTATTTGTATTTCATTGATTGGTTTGAATATAAGTTTTATACTTACTCACTAACCAAAATATATATATATATATATATATATATATATATATATATATATATATATATATATATATATATATATTTTTAAAACTATAACAAATAATACTTTAATCTCACTAACTTCAGAAAATAGGAATTATATATTGCCCAAGTCCTCCTTTACCACCATAAACCTCAATTTGGTTTGGGGTCTCTCGTTTGAACTAGGGGTGAGCATCGATTTCGAATTCGGTAAATCGATAGTTTGAAATCGATTTTTTCGGTAATTTGATTTTTAAAAATACCGACCTATTTCGAACCGAATTCCGATTTATCGAATTCGAATTGAATTTGGTATGATATATTACAACCAAATTTGATATATTACAACTAGACCACATGCAGCATTTGAAGGTGATGCAGATAATCTAGTCCACACACAAATTTGAGACCTTGCAAGACGGACAAATCCAATTTATTGCTCCCTTTTGTTTTTCACTTGTAAGACTTCAATCAAGGGGGGATGAGAAGTCAATTCAACCAAACACTTGTAATTGAAACAGTTGAGAGGAACCGTGCCGCACCGCACACGGCACCAAGACTCCCCAAGCATTTTCCTCTTAGTTTGAATGTAACTTATAAACGTAGTAGTTTACCAAGATAAATTTTTTCCTTAGTTTGGCAGCGGCCAGGATGTCTTGGGACCACTAAGTAGCTCCATGCCTTGGAATAAAAAACTTCGAGCAATCTCAGTTCAACCAAAAGAAAACAATAGTATCTTCGTTTTTTTTCCATGGAAAAATCACACTTCACACTTGTTTTGGTCCTATTATTAAATTCCTTGTGTTATCACAAGTGTAATTCATCTTCTGCTGAAGAAGCAGCAGCTCTTCTCCATTGGAAAGCCAGTTTTAAGAACCAGAACAAAACCCTCTCCGCTTCATGGAATCTTAAATCCACCAATGGCTCCAATTCTACTAAAGAAGGCGCCAGCCCATGCACTTGGTTCGGCGTTTCGTGTACTAATGGAAGCGTAACAGGGTTGAACCTCACGAATTCTAATATTTACGGTACACTCTACGACTTCCCGTTTTCACACCTTCCAAATCTGGAATATCTTGATTTGAGCATGAATGACGCTTTTCGGGAGCGTACCACCTCAACTAGGTAATCTCACTAAATTGAAAATTTTGCATCTTTACGAAAATCAACCCTCTGGTTCAATTCCGAAAGTGTTAGGTAACTTGAAACTCCTCCGAGAGCTTGCATTGGGTGATAATCAACTAGAGGGTATCATTCCTGATTCATTAGGCAACTTGAGTAACTTGGTAGGTCTAGGCCTTAACACCAACCATCTCTCTGGTTCAATTCCTAGTTCATTGGGCAATTTAAGTAAAATGGAAACACTATATCTCTATACCAACCATCTCTCTGGTTCAATCCCACAAGATATATTGAGAATGTCAAATTTGATAAATTTTCAAATTAGTAACAATTCACTCTCTGGTGATTTGCCCCAACATCTATGCCAAAATGGAAAGCTTCAAAAAATAACAGTAGCTTATAATAGATTGACCGGTGAAATCCCAAGAAGTTTGAAAAACTGTTCGAGTCTAATTCGAGCTCGCTTTGATAAGAACCATTTTACAGGAAACATCTCCAACATGTTTGGAGTTTATCCCTATTTGGCTTACATTGATTTAAGCATCAATAATTTCTATGGCGAAATCTCAAGAAATTGGGGAAAGTGCAAAAACTTGACAGCATTTCTTATTGCTAAGAACAATATCACAAGTCCTATACCTCCAGAATTAGGGAATTTATCTCAACTGGAAAAGCTGAATCTTTCTTCAAATCAATTAGATGGGGAAATTCCAAAGGAATTTTTGAAATTGAATTTCCTTTTAACTCTGATAATAATGGATTCTTGAATAAGATAAGGGCTTTGACTATGATCAAGCATCGAAACATTGTGAAACTTCTAGGTTTTTTTTTCAAATGCTCAACATTCATTCTTAGTGTATGAGTACCTTGAAGGAGGTAGCCTGGCTAGAATTCTTGGTAATGTAGAAGAAGCAATAAGGTTGGATTTGGTAAAGAGAGTGAATATCATCAAAGGCATTGCGAATGCTTTGGCTTATATGCATCATGATTGTTCACCGCCAATTGTTCATCGTGATATCTCAAGTAGTAATATTTTGCTTGATTCCCAATACGAGCCTCATGTTTCAGATTTTGGAACTTCTAAACTCTTGAAGACGGATTCTTCTAACCAAAGTGCAGTTGCTGGAACCTATGGCTACATTGCGCCAGGTAATTTAAGTTTCTTTCCATAATGATGTCCTTTGAAACAAGAATAGATTATAGTAATGTGTTCTTGTCGTTCGATCGTAATGCTTTCGAATTAGTCTTTTACGTTCCCAGAAAATAAATGAAAATCCATATCTTACTCCTCCATTCACTTTTCTATTCAAAATAAATATAAAAGTCGATGTTGAATTCCAGAAAAGAAATAATTAGTTTTTCATGGCGTGCAGAGCTTACCTATACGATGAAGGTGACCGAAAAATGTGATGTGTATAGCTTCGGAATATTAGCAATGGAAATAATCAAAGTCAAGTATCCTGGTGACTACATTGTTGATCTAACAAATGAAAAGATAGGGGGTGGTTCTATTGCTTGATGATCGACTTTTGAAGCCAACTTCGAAAGTTGAAAATGTTTTGTTCTCCATTATTAAACTTATTGGGGCTTGTTTGAATGAGAATTCTGAGTCTAGGCCGACAATGCACATTGTTTCTAACTTCTTATCAACTGTTCCTCGTTTTCAGTAATATATTGGTAAGTGCAATAGGAAAAACTTTTTTCAAATTGTAATGTTATTACATAATTTAGAACTCGGATGATAGGTTCTTGTTTGATACTCCTGTTCTGATATTAATAAAAATAATAATTCTATTGTATAATTTTATCGCTAAACTGTTCTGTGAATATTGATTGTGCTCTTCGTGTCTTTAAAGTCTGCATCCGCCATGGGCACTGAGTGTTTTGGTATGTATTTTATAAGTAGCTTAGCTTGTAATGGTGATTTGAATAGGAAATTTGATCATCTGGGTTTTGCAATTTAATTAGACTTTTCAAAAATTTCGACAGTTTCTTAATTTGGTGGTGGTAGGTCGCAGGAGATATTGGTAGGTAGGTCTTCGAAACTATACAATTAAAAGCTTCAAGTCTCATCTCTATGGAAACAATATCTGATGGTTTTGGTGAGTGGAGAGGAAGAATGGGCGGTGGTGACGAAGTGAAGAAAACGTGGTGGTGCGGCTGAAGGGGATGAGATGGGTGAAGTGATGGTGGTGGTGACGAATGGTGGTGGTGATGAAGTGAAGAGAATGGGGTGGTGCCATGGAGATAAAATGTTAAGTAGAAATAGGTCCCCGCTCAACCAGATAAGTCTACCCAATTTTTTTTTTTTTTAATTATATACTCCTACATAATGATTAGATCTATGTTATTAAGTTGGTAAGTTAATAACCCTGTTAGAAAGTTTGGTGATCCCAGATTCAAACAATACCAAACGCAAAAGATAATGATGTGGTGATTCAATTCTCTTGTCGTGTGATTCCAATCAATTTTTTTACTATTTTTTCAATTTATTTGAATGTCTTTTCTTCAAAAAATTTACTTGTCTCACACATAATATGATTTTTTTTTTTTTGAGAAATCCATAAAAAAATATGTACATTTACTAACTAATATTCACCGGAGTTAGAGGTATTTTTGTCTTTTAGAAGAGAAAAATTGATTGTCAAATGTAATTTTAGCTTAAACCACTTTGTTAATTTTTAAAACCATCATAAAAAAATAGTTTATTGATACAAATATTATAAATAATGGTTTTTACTAGAAATATAAAATAGTTTATTGTGAATAAAATTCTTATATAAAATGAGATATTTTTAAAACATTGTGGGGGTGGTCACCCTCCAAATCCGACAATGTGCACGCCCCTCTCCTCCCAATATTTCTGAAATGTCGAATTTTTTTTATGAAATTTTTTAATTTATGTGAGACTTTTGTGTGGCCAATCTCATCATGTGATTGAATTTTCCCTCCAATTCAGGAGAGGAGTCTAATACGTGGAGTGATACCATATTCCTATTTTGATTCACTTCTCAATATTTTTTTTCATGACACCAACTTTTTACTTTGTTGACATTCTTGAAAACCAGGCCTGCAGTGGGACGGTGTTTCCATCCATGCATGTTCATATATTCCAGTCATGTTTCCGACCATATTATCATATTTCCGGCCATGATTCATTGCAAATGAGGAGGTTGAATATGTCAACAAAGCAAAAAGAGGTGTCAAATCGGAGATAGACTTGACATTGATAGTCAGATTCTTTGGGTCTACGAAAGTTTCTCAATACTTTCAAGTTAAATTGAAGTAGTTTTAAATAATTCACTCGGTCGGTCGGTCCTGCTACAGAAAAGTTACAGAGGCCCTTGGTTCCACTGCTTCTTCAAGAAAGCTTTGCTTGGTAAGCGCGCCAAGCTTCCTTTGTTTCGGGCAAGTCCAATTACAAAGAAAAGATGAGGCCTATTTTACATTACATTGATTTAGGAACTATTGACATATTAAAATTAAAATGACATCGGAAATGAATAATACATTAATCTCACTAACATCATAAAATAGGAATTATATATTGCCCAAGTCCTCCTTTACCACCATAAACCTCAAAAAAAGTATCTTTTCTAGTCAACGAGGACCTTTGCCACTTCTAGGACACCAAAGCTAAGTGAATATAGACTTCATCTATTACAGATTCAAATCATTAGGGTAACAATCCGCCAAGGATACGACAACAAGAGTAACAAATTGAATCAAAGGTCCAATAGCTCAGTGGGGCATTGGCCGACCCGTGACAGAGAGGTCCCGGGTTCGATACCCTCCCCAAGCATGGGGTAAGCTTTAATTGTCTCCCTTCTAGAGTACTTTTCACCTCTTATGATGTGTTCTTCTCCGTTTTACGGTTGGTTCTCACCTTATAAAACTAAGGGAACCTCTTATGATGCATACGGGCCTATCAACCATATGGGGTTCAAGTCGGCTATGATTCGTGCATGGCGTTGTGGTGACTTCCATATTCAAGGTTTGGATAATGGTTACTATCAATTTTTCTTCGGAACGGAGGAGGCGTTAAATTTTGTACTTACTAATGGTCCGTGGAGTTTCGATAACCACGTGGTGATCTTGCGGCCATGGAAACCAGATTATGCGCCGGTCCCGGAAGATTTTACTGCAGAATATTATTGGATACATGTGGCGGTTGGAGATAGGTTGTTGGCAAGTTTGGAAGTAGCGGCGCGTGTGGCTCGGGGCTTTAGTCTTTGTAGTGAAATCCAAGTCTGTGTAGCTATTGGGGGGAAAGGTGAATGCTTCTTGCGACTCAGGGTCCTTGTTGATTTAACGAAACCGCTGCGAAGGTTCATAAAGCTTCGACTGCATGGGGGTGTTGAACGCCTTTTGCAAATCCGTTATGAGAGGCTTCCCAAGATGTGTTTCTATTGCGGATTGCTGGGTCATCGTTACAAAAACTGCGCAACTAAGCCACCTGAAATTACGGATATCCGAAAGATGGCGTTCGGTATTAGCCTTGGGGGTGTGACAGAAGTGCCTTTTGATGTTGTAGTGAAACACACGGATCCAGCAGCATATTTAGCAAGTCTCGGGTCAGCCAGTAAGGTGCCAACCGTTCCAATTCAGGCTGCTGGGCTGGGGACAGATGCGAAGATGGCAAAACGACCCCTTGATAAGAATGCGCAGGGCAGTGGGTCTGCAAAACGTTTCAAGCAAGGGATCAGTGAGAGTGTTGGTGTTCCGGAAGTTGCTCAAGGACCAGCGGTGGGGATTGCTGTGCATCCCCGCCGAGATCAATGAATGCCCTATCTTGGAACTGCCGGGGATTGGGGAACCCTAGTGCAGTTCGGGATTTGAACAGTCTGGTGAGGGCTGTTAACCCCAATGTACTTTTTCTTTCTGAAACTTTACTTTTCAGCACAGATATGAGTGCTCTTCGTATTAGATTAGGTTATCGCAATGGTTTTTTTGTTGATCGTGTAAACCGAAGTGGTGGGCTTGCATTACTTTGGCATTCAAATATTAATCTTACTATTCTTAGTTACTCGTCTGGTCATATAGATGCTTATATTACAGAAGATAATGGTCTTGTTTGGCGCATTACGGGGTTCTACGGTAATCCCAAGCATGACTGTAGACACATATCATGGACACTACTCACGCGACTATCTCAATTGCAGCAACTTCCATGGCTGGTTCTAGGGGATTTTAATGAAATACTGTTTCACCATGAGAAGACTGGCCAATTACAACGACCTCAGGGTCAAATAGATAAATTTCGGGACGCTATCTCTAACTCAGAATTACATGATATGGGTTATTCGGGGCCGAAGTTTACATGGAACAACGGGAGAGATGAGCCCCATACGGTGTATGAGAGGTTGGATAGGGGTTTTGTTAATGATGCATGGAAACGACAATTTCCCTCGGCTCAACTATACGTACTTTCCCACCAAGGATCTGATCACTTGCCTATCTTTGTAACGTCCTCGCGGATGGTGAATGGCCGGCTCTATCGGGGTAAAAGACTTAAACGGTTTGAACCATTTTGGCTACGGCACACTGAATGTAGTGAAATATGGGAGGCGAATTGGGCATATATGTACTCGGCTTCCCCGGATCAGATTGTTCAAAGAGTTCAAGCAGTACGGGAGGAGTTGCACCAATGGGGAATCGGACGATTTAAGGCACTGTCCAGGCAGATTTCTGAGGTGGAGGGGAGACTTTTTATGATGCGGACACACGGCCCTTTGGTCTTATCTGAGGAAAAACGCCTTATGTCTCAATTGGAATCCCTTCTCACGGATCAAGAACTCTATTGGAAGTCACGTTCTCGTGCAGACTGGCTCATGGAAGGGGATAGGAATACTAAATATTTTCACCATAAGGCCAGTAGTAGGCGGGTACGGAACACCATACACCAAATTGAGTTGTCTGATGGGAGGTTGGCTACATCTGAGCCTGAGATCCAACGGGTAGCCTTGCAATATTTTATGCAGCTTTTTTCCACTAGCAGAAGCCCCATGCACTCACCTTTGGATCCTTCCTTGTTCACAAAGACTTTAGACCATGCGGCAGTAGCAATATTGGAACAATCTTTTTGTTCAGCTGATGTCCTAAAAGCACTTAAAGATATGCCAGGTATGAAATCTCCTGGACCAGATGGTATGCATGCTTGTTTTCTTCAAAAAATGTGGCATTGTTGTGGGAATGGAATCACTGCTATGGTCTTAGACATTACGAACAATGGAGTTGATGTGGAACCTTTGAATTACACTTATATTAGTACTAGTCCCTAAAAATAAAATCCCTCGATGCGTATGACTCGATTATAGACCTATAAGCTTGTGTAATGTACTATATAAGCTTGTTTCTAAGACTGTGGTGAATCGGTTAAAGAGAATAATGTGCCGAGTAATTGATGAGGCTCAAAGTGCCTTCCTGAAAGGAAGGTTGATAACTGACAACGCTCTTGTTGCATTCGAAGTTTTTCATGACTTGCAGGTGAAGGTAAAAAAGGACCCTGAGCTTGCGCTCAAATTAGACATGAGTAAAGCTTTTGATAGGGTGGAGTGGGATTACTTGGAGGCAGTCATGCACATTCTATGCTTTCCGCGACATTTGGTGCGGGTCATAATGTCCTGTGTCAGGACTGTCAGGTTCTCCGTTCTGATCAATGGCCAACCCTCAAAAATCTTTCTAGTAGAGTAGGGAATCCGTCAAGGAGACCCATTGTCTCCTTTCCTGTTTATATTGTGCTCAGAGGGCTTTTCTGCCCTTATTAGGCGGAGTCAAGAGATTGGCTCGCTAACAGGCATCCGTATAGGCCGGGCAGGACCAGAAGTGACCCATTTGCTATTTGCTGATGACAGTGTACTTTTTGCGCAAGCCACTATGCAAAATATTGACTCCATTCAGGATGTTCTTGCGGAATATGAATATCACTCGGGGCAGTTTATAAACCGAAACAAGTCAGCTATATATTTTGGGAAAGGCACGAATTTGGCACTTAAAGAAACTATATTGCTTCAGCTTGGGGTATTGGAGGATGATGGTAAAGGAAAATATCTGGGTATGCCTTATGTGATTGGTCGGTCGAAAAGTAAGGCCTTTGCATTTGTAAAAGATATGGTATGGAAGAAACTTAATGGGTGGAAGGAAAGGTTTTTATCACAAGCTGGGAAGGAGGTTCTGTTAAAATCAGTCGTACAAGCAATGCCCACATACATCATGTCTTGTTTTTTGCTGCCTAAGGAAACGAGGGACGACATTACATCCATGATGCGGCTTTTTTGGTGGGGAGACAATCATGGTTCGCGGAAGATTTGTTGGAAGTCCTGGAAGAGTATTTGTATGCCAAAAGCTGTTGGAGGCCTTGGTTTACGGGATTTGGAGGCTTTTAATCTCGCTTTGCTAGCTAAGCAGTCCTGGCGCATTGTTCAAAATCCAACCAGTCTGGTAAGTCGGGTTCTCAAGGCGAAATATTATCCAAATTCTCACTTTCTCAATGCAAAGGTAGGTACACAGGCTTCTTATGTGTGGAAGAGTATTATGGATGGCCAATACTTGCTTCATCTCGGCTTAAAATGGAGGGTTGGCGACGGGCGCAGTGTTCGAGTATGGGGGGATAGGTGGTTACCGACTCCGAATAGTTTTCGGGTCACCACTCCTTGTCCTGCTCATTTGGTGAATATGCAGGTTTTCCAACTGATAGATGAGGAAGCAGGTTGTTGGAATGAAGGGGTCATAAGGCAATTGTTCAACTCTTTGGATGTGGAGTATATTTTGCTGCTACCCCTCTGCATTCCTCGACCTCCGGATAAACTTGTATGGGCGTTTAATGAGTCCGCCGCTACACGGTTAAATCGGGATACATGGCGTTAATGGATTATCTACGCTGACCGAGGTCGGGGGTGGAGGCATCGTCTGCAGTGCGCACATTTGCAAAGTTCTCGGGACACGGTGTGGAGGCACGCAAATTCCACCTAAATTGAAGATGTTTGTTTGGCGATGTTGTCATGATATTTTGCAAACAAATGTGAATTTAGCTAGGCGCATTCCAAGTAAGAATCCCCTCTCGTTCTCGTCTGCAATTCGCTCCGGAGACTGATCGGCATTTGTTCTTTGACTGCCCTTACTCGGCTGCGATCTGGGATTGCTTGGAAGATTTTGGGAGATGGAAGAGGTTTTCGGCTTCTAGTCTCTTGGACTTCTTTGATGGACTGTTTCAGCAAGAAAATGGGCGTACATGCGAGCATCATCATCTATGTCTTCGGTTCCTCTGCTACAACGGAACTCCCACATTTTCCAAGGCAAGATTTCCAAGGAACAAGAAGTTGTTCGTCAAGCTTATGCGTCCCGCGGAGGAGTTTATGGCCTTAGGGACAGAGCACATTGCTCGATGCGACACTCTGCTCTTGAACCGGTTGGTGATCGAAGATGGATACCTCCGAGGGAGGAGGAATATAAGCTCAATTGCGATGCATCGTGGTCACCGCAAAGGCTGGGAATTGGGGCGAGTAATCCATGACTCGCCGTGGAGAGGTCTTGGGCAGCTTGGCAGTGAGGTTACGACACTCTGTTTCCCCGCTTCATGCGGAGCTCGCTGCACTTTTGGAGGGTGTTCGTTTTGCAGGAGGGTTTGTTAACACGCGACTGATTGTGGAGACTGACTCTTTGGATGCGGTAAATAAGCTTAAGAGTGGCGAGGATGATTTCTCAGCCTTGGGTCATATTGTGGAGCTTATTAAGCGAGAACTAGTGGCTTTTCCTTTCTATGCTATTCAACATGTTCGCCGTGTTGGCAATAATGTTGCGCATTTGTTAGCTAGTTATGGTACTTCCTTAGAGAACACTCGTATGTTTGTCGAGAATGTTCCTGATTCTTGTGTTCATGCAGTTCTTTCTGATATGGAATGAAATGCTCTTTTTACTCAAAAAAAAAAAATATTAACATATGTCAAGACACGCGTTAGAAACAGCTCAACTTTAAAAATAAGGTTCTACATACCCAAAAAAAGCTTTTTCATGTAAATATAACACAATGATTCTCGTATTAACTATTGAACTCAGAAGGCTCAAAATCCTTTTGAATTACATATGTTCTAAAAAAAAATTAAGATAGTTTTTGAAGTCACAGTACCAATATTATCCTTATATCTCTTATTAGGTAGAAGATATTTTGAGTGAAATAAGTGTATAATTGAAAATAAATGATAGGAGATTACAAAATTATTTAAGTTAGTAACTTATATAATGAAAACCTAAGAATTACCTAGAATGTATTATATAATGGAATTGGGGGCATCAAACAAGTCCTACTAATTATATTTATAAATACAATTTGTTATGGAAAATTAGGCACTTTCATCCCCTAATTTTTTTTCTTTAGTGACTTTGGTTTCTCACCATTTAAAAAACAAATTCTTTTAACTCTTAAGGCTTTTTTATTATTATTTTGGTCCTTTGTGAATATTTTTAATATTTGATTAGGTCTCAGGAGTTCTTTCCTTGAATTTTTTGCTCCATCCAAAAATAGTTGTATGTCCATCTTGAGGCATCAATTTTTATTTCTTTTCTTTTTTATATATAAGTTTATACCTTAGGACCAAAACGAGATTATTAGTTTTTTTTTTTTTTTTTGAATTTATTTCTTGGCCTTTTTTTTGTCCCTAATATATTTAGCCAATTTGGTTCCTGGAAGGTTTTTTACTTTCTACCGTTTTGATCCCTCACAAACATGTTTAAAGTAAAAAGTATAGTCACGATTAATTACTAAATAGAGGTTTTAAAAATTAATCAATTTTTTCATATTGCCTTTTGATAAATATAGTTTTGCACAGTTGACCACTTCCTTAACAAAAAGGCAAAAAATTGCATGTTCTCATTTTATGTTTCGTTTCATATCTCATTAATAAGTAATTGTAATGTGTTAATTTTTATTTTGAAGATTTTATTATTTTTTTAGGTTATATTTTTTAATTAAAAAATATCAATTTTTATTGATGAAATATGTAACGAGACACCGGATGAGAAAATGCAAATATTATCGAACAAAAACAAAAACTGGTTGGTTCCGCTATTAATAGTCCTAAAAGAAAACATGTATTTCTTTCAAAAGTTATTTTCAGATGTTGCCTCAACCAACTTGGAATTACATGAATTGATGAAGACTTGTACAAGACTTGACATGATGAGTTGTGATTTTTCTACTTAAGTAAAGAAAAGTAAGAAACCCGAGAGAAAACAGAATTCTGGGACAACTGGTTAAAATTGTTATATGTCTCATCGTTGACGAGTTTTCGACTCTCGTATGATTTTCATGCGGCGGTAGGCCTCCGTGTAAAAGAGCGATATGGATCATACCCTCTCCATTAACGGTCACATTAAGAACCAACCGCAGACCAAGTGTGGATTAGTCACCTCTTTGACGGGAGACAACGAGTGCCCCCGGGTGAACTAAAAAAGTAAGAAAGCCGGGAGAGAGTACTGGAGGCAAAATATCTTCAAATTGAATTGAAGAATGTGTAAGCAGTTTAATTCATCTTCTCGAGGTATTTATGGAGGATGGAATTAGTGTTAAATCAATTTTTAATAGTGTTATAGTCACCTAATTTAGTGTTAGTTCTCCATTGATTGATGTTGTTGTAATGGTCCAGATGTACTGTCTTGTGCGTGAAGAGTGTGTTAAAATTTTTATATTATCTATTATCTTTTGAAATTGGAGTTAGCCTTAATTATATTTTTACGACAAGTGTGCACTCTAAGAATATCCTAACTCAAAACTAAAAGAAGATGAGAAAAAATATCTCCACTCTTAACGGGCCTAAACACGGTTATGTACAAGGCTTTATGGTACACTGTCCTCTTCTTTTCTTCTGCTTTCTTCAACATCAAGGATCTCACCATCAAGGGAATCGGGTAGCTCAAGTGGTAAAGCTACCCGAACACGGGATTGGAGGTCCTGTGTTCGATTCACATACCTCTCCTTTATTGGGGCAAATAATTCTCCTCCTTGTGAGGCTAAAATTCCATCCCCAAACATAGAACATACTACAATCTCCCTATCTAGGGTACTCTCCGCTCTCTCCCCCTCGGGGCAATCGCCCAACGGGCGTCAGGATCTCACCAAATTCCTCATACGAGGATGGATGTATTTGCTTTAACCCTCAAAATCACCAATATAAAATTTGTACTTTAAATGTTACACTGTGTCTCTCATATACAGTTTAATTTTTTTATTTCTAAAATATAAAATTTTAAATAAAAAATTCAATCCGTATTTTAAGGTGTTTCCCTTTTGAAAAGATAAATATCTACTTGCATTACAGTTGGTTACGTTCTCTAATCGTTTGCAAAAGCAATGAGCTGTGTGACCATTCGCTTGGTCCACATGTTTTTGTCTCTCTATTTTTTAATGAATCATTTGCCTTTATCTTGAAAGTTCTTAATTATGAGTAGACATATCAGATCAACCACCCGGTTTAGTTAAATTGTAGAGAAATTTAATTTATTTTAAGTAAGGTCTAAACACAACAAATATTTCTTGACATTTTGAACTCATTCCCCTCTGCGCATTTCTAGCACACACTCCTCTTCTCTTCTTATGCTTTCTTCAACATTAAGGATCTCACCAAAATCTTCATACGAGGATGCATTTGCTTTAACCATCACAATCTTTGTCGCATTTTACAAATAATTTAATTTTTTTATATCCTAAACCATAAAATTTCCAATAAAAAATTCAATTTGCATTCTCGAATATGGGTCTTACTCTTTTAAAAAACAAATACCTAATTGCATTATTCTTGGTCATGTACTCTAATCGTTTATGAACTTTTCTCGATTTTGATTTTTGACCATTAATTAAAAAATATAAAGTCTTTGATCCTAGACATTTTTCAAGTATTAATGTTACTCATTCTATCAAATTTCGATGTTAAATTTGGACGGAATATGACTATATGACAAAATTCCAAAACATTTTGAAAAAAAAATTTGTTCACACCGTTAAAAATGCGTTAATGAGATAAAAAATTAGTCTTTCACATTTATATCAAACTTTCTCCTTTCTTTATGATTTTTCACATTTTAGTATATGTTTTAGTGTTAGAACATGTTTTCCCTTAAATTTATGCGATTGGTCATTGAGAGTCTTGTGATCTTATTTTGGCCAAATTTAACAGGGAAAATGGGTGGAATGTCCAACATTAATACTCCATAAAAGTGTAGAATTAAGAAATTTGCATTATTTAGTTTAATATCGAAAATCAAAATCGAGAAATTTTTTAAAGGCATGGACACTTTTTACCTTTCGATTAAAGAGGAAATTAAGTAAATAACCAAAAAAAATATGTCCGTCTTTGCTAATAATCTTTTCACTTTTGAAGGACAATATTTTGGCGTTATATATTATTGGCCCTTCGAATTTTTCTTTTCGAAAACCTTGTTTGTATCATGTTATAAAATCCTTCATGTTTTTTGAGAAAAATTGTGATGTTATATAATTTTGGTCAACATTTTATCAACAAAAGAGGAAAAATAAATAGCAAGAGTAACTAACCGATAACAAATAAGAACAACTCAATATAGATATGTTTTGTAATACATTATAAAAAAATGTTATTGATATCAGAAAAATAAGTATTGGCTAAACCTCAAACCCTGACACATAAACATATGAATTGCCAAAGGTTGGCGTATGTTGGACACACGTTGGCATATGTTTGGCGTACGCTATGCGCCAGCGTACTCTGTGAGTGTACATAGAATTTTATTCGTTGCTGGATAAGAGCTAGCTTGTCTTTGAGTATGAGAAGTATTTTTGAAGTAGCGTATAAAATCATAGGAAAGAGCCTCCTTTTATAAACTAACGAGGAGTAAGTAGATACTGTTTAACCATTTCCGCGCAGGTCGCGTCCGCAGACAATTTCAAACTATTTTGGTTTCGACAAACCTTGGATTCGCACCCACTGCGCAGGCATGCACGATATTCTAGAATGGGGCATAATCTTAACGAGACATTTTAAATTAAAGTAAACTACTTTTACATTTAAAGTGAAACTCACTTCCATATGTAACTCATGTAGGATGTAAAACCCACTAATTTAACTTCTATTTTCCAACCATTTAAGAAACTATTTTCTCATTCAAATTAAACTCCATTTCCAAGAGTTTATAGTAAAAAAGAAAAAAACAAAGAAATATATGAGCGTATATATAAGTTGTTATGCAATTACATAATTAAATTTACAAAAAGAAAACACAAATATAATTATGGTCTCACGTACTAAACACGAGTCAATGCATATATTTTTTAAAATAATAATATTTATTGAAATTAAAATCACAAAAAACTTATACATAGAGGAGCACATAACCTTACCTCATATATTATACATGAAAGGGGACATAACCTTACCTCAAACGAGTCAGTGCATATGATCACTGGCCTGACTCTTTTATCAAATCTATCTATATTATTATATATTATTATCTATATTATTATATATATCGTAAAAGTCCTTAATGCTTGTTTGGTGGCCAACAACCGGATGGGGGGCAATATGGTCCCCACCCGCCGGGAAACCAATTTGCCATGTTTGACTGTCCCAGATCACCTCCTTCTTTCTTCTTCACTTCCTTTGCTGCAAAATAAATAATAGGAAACATAATACTAAATTATTGAGAAAATGAATATTGAATTTCGGACGATGATAGCTGCCAAAAATTCAGCAATCGCTAAGATAAAGAATCCTAAGATAAATTCGCTTCATTTTAGAATCTTGTTACATTTTCAGTTAACAAACGGATATATATATATTAAGTGTGAATTATTTAAACATTTAAAAGAAATTGTTTAACTGGTGACCAAATTCGATAAGTAACACATTCATATTCAAATCATGCCGTGTCGATACAAATATGTCAAAACATAAAAAAATGATTCGAGTAACATAGTTTAAATGAGGGCATTTGAAGTGAAAACTTACAAGTTTCAAGAGGAGTAACGGTGTTGGCCAAGTCTCGAGCAGCAGCCACATCTGAGGAAATCATCAGAACAACTGCTAAGGAAATGCATATGAAAATAATTGCTTTGGAACCCATTTTCTTCCTTACTCAATGGATAGTGTTCTATAGGATGAGAATACCAGTTGGGTATTCCTTCTTAAACAGGAGATCAGGGTATGGTCCTCGTAATTTCTTTAATTATCATCAGCCGCAAAAAAATAAATAAATAATAAAGGGAAATAATGTTTGGCTAAGCTTAATTAGGTAAAAATTGGATAAATTAGATCAAAATTGGTCAATGGACAAAAATACCCCTAAATCCTTTTTTTAAAAAATCAAAAAATATATATATAAATACCTCAAAAGTAAAAAAAAAATGGCTCAGACGTCGTCCAATCTGACAGCCGCAGTCAAAGTTGGCAGAAGCAGTTCGGTTCCAGTGTGGAACACAAAATGTTCTGTGCGGAACAAATAGTGGTCGTCGAATCAAGAATCTAACGGATGATATTATTTTGCTGAAATAATTAAAAAAAATATTGAACTCTCACAATCCCAAATGATCTCAGTCGTCAGATTTTTGATCTGACGGTCAAAATTTGTTTCGCATGTGACGATTGCTGACGTGGCAAAAAATATTTGTGACACATTTATATACTCTAAATCCATATATTATACATATTTATATACCCTAAGTCCCTATAAAAATATTATTTGCAACCATAAGTACATAAATTATATTACTTTTAAGTCCTAATGTTATAAAACTTTAAAAATTAAACCCGCATAACATATTTCCATTTCACAAATTGACTCATAAGTTTCTAATTACTTCTTTTAAATTCACAATTTGACCCAAAAATCATAAAATTGACTTTTTAGAAATTATAATTAGACCCCTAACTAATAACATATTCACAGTGAGCATCATATAATGAAATATATATAACCTTGAAAGTTTACTAATAAGTGATTGACTTATATAGTAGTATAACGAACTTTAATTGATTTACTTTAACGAAGTTTATAGTCTCCTTATATAGAATTATAATGAGTGATCGCCTAGAACTTTACATGTTTACTTTAATAAATTTATAGTGCTAATAAGTGATCGCCTTATATAGAAGTATAACTAACCTTCCATGTTTACTTTAACAATTTCATTGTATTAGCAAGTGATCGCCTTATATAGAAGTATAACGAACTTTACATGTTTACTTTAACAAATTTATAGTACTAATATATATAGAAGTATAACGAACTTTGCATGTTTACTTTAAAAAATTTATAGTACTAATAAGTGATCGCGTTATATAGAAGTATATCGAACTTTACATGTTTACTTTAACAAATTTATATTACTAATAAGTGATCGCCTTACATAAAACTATAACTAACCTTACATTTTTACTATAACAATTTCATTGTATTAGCAAGTGATCGCCTTATATAGAACTATAACGAACTTTACATGTTTACTTTAACAATTTTATAGTACTAATAAATGATCGCCTTACATAGAACTATAACTAACCTTACATGTTTACTATAACAATTTCATTGTATTAGCTATGATGTTTACATCGCCGATTGCGAAAATTCTTCAAACCCTAACTGTCCTCCTGGCATTAGCCCCGACGCCGATTTCGGGAAAACTCCGACGTTGCTAAATGTACGGACTGTTAATGGAACTTATCAATAAATTGTTGTTAAGTTCAGATCTGCATTATTGATTCTCTTCCCAATGCATTAGAAAGTCTGATGATCGTGACATGAGTATGATACAAACAAGGAGGAAAGTCCCATTTTTTCAATCCGTAATTTAAGGTGTTACGCTTTTGAAAAAATAAATATCTACTTGCATTATTAAGGTAGAGATGTTGGATCTATTGCGTACTCCAATTGATTTGAAGCCGCAATATAAAAACGAGATATACAAAAAAACATTATATAAAAAACCTTGTAACTTGCGTACAATTCAAATTGATAGAGTTTCATGCTGATAACGTATTATAAGAATAGAGAATGAAGAAGAGAACTTGGGGGAGAAATAGAATATTAAGTGTGTAAAGTAATGAACCAAATGTCTCCATTTATAGAGATAAAATCATTTGGTTTATGGGAATATGAGCCTCCCACTCTATGAATTGAGCATGGCTGATCATTCATTTACAACAAACAGTGTTGTATTTATGTTTTTACAATTTTTTTAGCTTCTTTGTAATTGGCCTCGATTTTTTTATGTTTGACAAAGCTCTAAGAACTTGTTACCAGCATAGTACCTTGTTACAAAAATGTATTCTTGGCTTGCATACCATGAACCTAATAAATAATATTGTTTGTTTCATAATTAATTCAGAAATTATACCTCCCTCTCACTTCTATACCATAAGTGCGTGTTTGGTACGCGGGAATGGAAAGGAATGGAAAGGCCTTTCCCACTTCTCTTTCCATTCCAACATTTGGTTGGACAATTGGAAGTGGGAATGATCATTCTACGGGAATGACGATTCCAGGAAGAAGTAGGAAAGGGCATTCCACACCAAAACCTATGGAATGGCCTTTCCAGGAAAAGCTGGAATCATCAATAAATAGTGACTGATATTTATACCCCTCTTTTAATTAATTATTATATTCATTTTACATTGCAACGTATTCATATTTAGTCATAAATATTTTATTTCACTTGGTATAATTTCATAGACGATAATTTTATAAATATTTTTTTTTATTGGTAGTATTTTAATCTATTTTTAAATTTAAAAGTAAAGATATTTTTATTATTATGTTGACATTTTAATAAAAAAAAATATGTTTCAACACTATATATATATATATATATATATATATAATGTCAGTAAGATTTTGTAATGAATATTTAATTAGGTTTTATCACTAGTATATGCTAAAAGGGTATTTAGGTCATATTCTGTTTAATTCCATTCCATTTTGACATTAAAATATAGTTTTACCAAACACAGAAAAGGAATCAACATTCCATTATGCCTTTGGCTTCCAAACACTGGAATGGAAAGAGGATTCTGAAGTCATTCTGGGTGGAAACCGATTCTGCCTGGAAAGGGATTCCATTCCATTCCATTCCCGTGTACCAAACGTGTTGTAAGAAAAGAAAAGGAAAAATAGGAATGGCAGAGGAGGAAATTAAAAAAAAATGTCGAGGTATAACTGGAATAAATTGTTGACAACTAATAAAAGAGGTTTAAACGACAATTAATTTGGATATTTATAAATCTCCTAAACGACAATTATTTACGACAATTATTTAAGAATGGAGGAAGTATTGTTTGTTTCCTAATTAAATCAGAAATTGATTATCTTTTGGGTAATTGATACGTAATCTAAACTGAACGTGCTACTTACCTTTGCGGCCTTTTTATACTAAATAGTGTTAAATAAATTTTGAGTTCTTGATTTGTCTATAAGAACATGAGAAAATGGATTAGAAATAACGATCTAACTACGTGTTTGGAACAAACGTAGAATTTTATTGAGAATAAAAGTAATAATGAGGAACTTTGCCACTTCTAGGACACCAAAGCTAAGTGAATATAGACTTCATCTATTACATATTCAAATCATTAGGGTAACAATCGGCCAAGGATACGACAGCAAGAGTAACAAATTGATAATTTCTTAAATACATATGCCTCACTCTTGCCGCTTGAATACATGATTCAGGGAAGTCTTACTTATTTTGAACATTGTGCTAAATTTTTTTTAAAAAAAATCTAATGTTATTCGGGACACATATTAATTTAAATAAACTAGGCTACATATAAAAATTTAAGTATATCAAAATTTGAAACCTTATAAAAATAAGGGTACTCTAGAGGGAATAAGAAATTTAAAATATTGTATACAATAACTCAGTTCATATTAACATGTGTCAAGACACTCGTTAGAAAAAAACACAACTTTAAAAATAAGGTTTTATATACCCGAAAAAAGTTTTTTCATGTAAATATAACACAATGATTCTCGTATTAACTATTGAACTCAGAAGGCTCAAAATCCTTTGAATTACATATGTTCTGAAAAAAAATTAAGATAGTTTTTGAAGTCACAGTACCAATATTATCCTTTTATCTCTTGTTAGGTAGAAGATATTTTGAGTCAAATAAGTATATAATTGAAAGTATATAATTGAAAATAAATGATAGGAGATTACAAAATTATCTAAGATAGTAACTTATGTAATGAAAACCTAAGAGTTACCTAGAATGTCTTATATAATGGAATTGGGGGCATCAAACAAGTCCTACTAATTATATTTATAAATACAGTTTGTTATGGAAAATTAGTCACTTTCATCCCCTAATTTTTTTTTCTTTAGTGATTTTGGTTTCTCACCATTTAAAAAACAAATTCTTTTTAGCTCTTAAGGCTTTTTTTTTATTTTTTTTATTTTTATTTTGGTCCTTTGTGAATATTTTTAATATGTGATTAGGTCTCTGGAGATCTTTCTTTGAATTTTTTGCTCCATCCAAAAATAGTTGTATGTCCATCTTGAAGCATCAATTTTTATTTCTGTGTTTTTTTTTGTATAAGTTGATACCTTAGGACAAACACGAGATTATTAGTTATTTTTCAATTTTTTTGTCCTTAAAGAATATATTTAGCCAATTTGGTTTCTGGAATGTTTTTTACTTTCTACCGTTTTCATCCCTCACAAACATGTTTAATGTAAAAAGTATAGTCACGATTAATTACTAAATAGATATTTTAAAATTTTCAATTTTTTCATATTACCTTTTGATAAATATATTTTTGCACAGTTGATCACTTCCTCAACAAAAAGGCAAAAAAATTGCACGTTCTCATTTTATGTTTCTTTTCATATCTCATTAATAAATAATTGTAATGTGTTAATTTTTATTTTGAAGATTTCATTATTTTTTAGGTTATATTTTTTAATTAAAAAATAAAAAATATCAATTTTTATTCATGAGATATGTAACGAGATATCGGATGAGAAAATGCAAATATTACGGAGCAAACACTTGAAGTGTGTGTGATAATTTCTTGCTGGTTTTCTCATTATTAGGATGTGTCATGGGAAAAATTTCTCCGGTTGACAAAGTCTTATGATGGTGACTCCATCTAAAAATAAATAAAAAATAAAAAATTAGAGAGTCTGATGATCGTGACATTTGTATGATACAAACAAGGAGGAAAGTCCCATTTTTTCAATCGTTTACTTGCATTATTGTTGGTTATATTCTCTAATCGTTTACAAAAGCGACGAGTTATCCCTTCGCCTGGTCCACCTATTTTTGTCTCTCTATTTTTTATGAATCACGTGCCTTTATTTTGGAAGTTCTTAATTATGAGTAGACATTTCAAATCAACTCGACTTAGTTAAATTGTAGAGAAATTTGATTTATTTTATGTAAGGTCTAAAATTTTACATTGTATATAGAGAACTCCTTAAAAAAAAATCTGATATAGAACAAATTAGATTTGTTATAATTGCCAAATGAATACAGATACTAATGAAAACCAACATGAAGAAAAGTAGGTGGTTTAGTACTCGAGGAAGACCAAATGACTCAGAACACTAGGATGAGGGAAGTGCTTTGATGAAATTATAAATAGTCCTCAAGTTGGGGGTTTTTTTTTATGTGGGTATGTGTTAGCAGTTCAAATTGATCTAATTAATTTAAATGTAAAAATATCGTAAATGTCATTTTTCAATTACAAACAAAAAATCAATAGTATTTTTTTTTATATTTTTACAATTTTACGGTCAATCAATGTTTTAGCCACTTTGTAATAGCCCTGTTTTTTTTAATTTATGTTTGACAAATCTTCTTAGAAGTTGTTACCATCATAGTACATTTTTTGGCGCTTTGAAAAGAAATTATAACAAAAATGCGTTCTTATCTTGCATACCTTGAACCTATTAAATAATTTCTTTTGTTTCCTAACTAATTCACAAATTATTTTTTGAATAATTTATTTGTAATTTAAATTGAACTAGAAGCGTCTTAGTGTGCTACCTACTTTTGTAATCCGTTTATACTATAGAACGTTAAATAAATTGTGAGTTTTTAATCTGCCATGATTTGACTCTAAAAAGATGAGAGAATGGTTTAGGAATAAAGATTTAATTATGTGTTAGAAACGAACCCAAATATTTTATTGATAATAGACTTAGTCTGTTACAGATTCAAATCACCATGGTTGGCAGTAGAGTCACCCTGGATTAATTCGGGGGCATCCTGACCTCTACATATAGACAACATGTGTTCTCCAAATTCGTTCTCAACCCATAACGGATTTGGTGTATCCGTTCTGACTAAAAATATTGGTTCTAGAAAAAAGTGTGTCATAATTGACTATTATGCCAAACCATTACTAGTCTAAGGCAATCCCAAGCAAATGCATAGTAAACTAATTGCTTTGGAACCCATGTTTTTTCTTACTCAATGGATAGTAATGTAGATTGTAGTGGATGAGAATAATGCCAATTAATTCATCAATATCATTCTCCTAATGTTTGATAATGTTCTTTGCTGAAAACTGACGTGATAACAATCCATTCCCTCCAGTCCACGGCAATAATAAAATGAAAGTGTGTCAGCTCGTACATGTAGTTAAACAAATCATGTTGGGATGAAAGGTAACTTTTTTAAATAATTTTTTCAAGAGAAAAATTAATTTTGTTATTAATCTTTTAAAAAATTTCAAAACGTTACAAGGTAAAAGTATAGATTTTAAAGTACACTGTTGTTGTTGTTGTTATTATTATTATTATTATTATTATTTACTAACTCTTTTCCTAAATAATAAAACTTTTAATTGCAGAGTGCAAAAAATTAAAGAAGTAAAAATTAAAATATTTTTGTAATCGAAATATTAATATTACTTTCTTTAATAGAATTAGTGGTACATAAGTAGTCCATCCATTCTCATTTAATTGTCGTTTAGAAGATATATATATATATATATATATATATATATATATATATATATATATATATATATATTCAAATTAATTATCATTTTACATGTCTTTTATGAAGGGAGTAATATTTAAGAAAGTAATACTGATATATTAATTAGAAAAACATCTTAAATTTTTTTTATTAATTTTCGTCAAATGGAATAACAGTGTTATATTTAGGAATGGACGGAGTACTCTTTAGCTTTTTCTGTGTTTGATGAATAAAAGTGTTATATATTTAACAAACTGGTTATATCGATGCACAACCGCTAGTTTCGCATTTCCTACAATAAGAAGTATGCCAACTGCATAGCTCTAACATATATTGACAAATTTTTAAAGTCCATTAATTCTCCACCTGCAAAGACTCTTCCTCAGGATTAATACCAAAGTAATTTTCTTAATCTTTAATAACATGGATTTCCGAAGCCATCGTAAGAAGTAAGAGAGAACATATTCTTAACCTCTTCTATCCTATTTCAAGTGGTTTACAAAATGAATATCAATTTCCTGAATTCTACAGACAAGCATACGTATTGATAAATAATCCAAAAGCATGTGTAAAGGTCAACATAAAATTAATTCATATATTACAACTAGACCACATGTAGGTGCCCCATGAAGGGGAGTAGAAGATTCACACAAGGGAACCCAAGAAATGGCAATTAAATAATTCCCTTTGTGTGAGAGGGTATCGGCCATCGCCCCACTGGGCTATGGACCTTATGATCTCGTGAAGTATTCATGAAAGAAACATAGAAATTTAACGGTCAATACAATCCCATCCACAGGCACAGCAGATAAAAAAAATGTTTCAGCTCCACATCCTATATTTCCAAGTCTTTGCCAATGCAATGTTGCTTTCATTCAATCCGAAGAAGTCCTCCAAGTCCAAACACGCTATTAGAAAATTGCACACATACGTTGAATGAAAGAAGTATTATAATTTGCATATAAATTAAAATGGTTCATGAGTCTACCTTCTCTTATGTCTCAAGAATATGATTATATAGCAAACGTGACGGTATATGAGATTACTGTTTTGCTAGTAGTCTATGAGCATTCACATTGTGCATTAATTGCCAAATGTTATGTCAATCTCCAATTCATCTGTTTTAGTGGCATTTTAAAAGCAACAACTTTGTACTTTTATTGTCAAATGTTAGGTTTGTCTCTTATTTATCCTATGTCTATGTTCCAATTAATAAAAATTTACGTTATTGTTGATTGTATAAAAGATATTAACACATCATCTGAGTGATCTACTTATGTACATTAACAGAGAGCTAGAGTATTTCATTTATTTTTATTTTCTTGGTCAAAATTGTTACAAAGAGAATCGAATGATAAAACTAAGAGTAGTTTTATCTTGGGTAGTTTGTAAGTTTGAAACTTACATTCAGACAAATTAACTAGTAATACATGTAGAGCTTAAAAGTCATCAATTCACAGGGAAAGAGAATCGATTTTTTTTATCTTACTAGATTAGATTGACTGGTCAATATAAGTTTTATACTTACTTACTAACCAAAATAATAATTTTTTTTTAAACTATAACGAATAATACTTTAATCTCACTAACTTCAGAAAATAGGAATTATATATTGCCCAAGTCCTCCTTTACCACCATAAACCTCAATTTGGTTTGGGGTCTCTCGTTTGAACTAGGGGTGAGCATCGATTTTGAATTCGGTAAATCGATAGTTTGAAATCGGTTTTTTCGGTAATTTGATTTTTTAAAATACCGACCTATTTCGAACCGAATTCCGATTTATCGAATTCGAATTGAATTTGGTAAGATATATTACAACCAAATTTGATATATTACAACTAGACCACATGCAGCATTTGAAGGTGATGGAGATAATCTAGTCCACACACAAATTTGAGACCTTGCAAGACGGACAAATCCAATTTATTGCTCCCTTTTGTTTTTCACTTGTAAGACTTCAATCAAGGGGGATGAGAAGTCAATTCAACCAAAGACTTGTAATTGAAACAGTTGAGAGGAACCGTGCCGCACCGCACACGGCACCAAGACTCCCTAAGCATTTTCCTCTTAGTTTGAATGTAACTTATAAACGTAGTAGCCTACCAAGATAAATGTTTTCCTTAGTTTGGCAGCGGCCAGGATGTCTTGGGACCACTATGTAGCTCCATGTCTTGGAATAAATTTTTAATAAAAAAAACTTCGAGCAATCTCAGTTCAACCAAAAGAAAACAATAGTATCTTCGTTTTTTTTTTCCATGGAAAAATCACACTTCACACTTGTTTTGGTCATATTATTAAATTCCTTGAGTTATCACAAGTGTAATTCATCTTCTGCTGAAGAAGCAGCAGCTCTTCTCCATTGGAAAGCCAGTTTTAAGAACCAGAACAAAACCCTCTCCGCTTCATGGAATCTTAAATCCACCAATGGCTCCAATTCTGCTAAAGAAGGCGCCAGCCCATGCACTTGGTTCGGCGTTTCGTGTACTAATGGAAGCGTAACAGGGTTGAACCTCACGAATTCTAATATTTACGGTACACTCTACGACTTCCCGTTTTCACACCTTCCAAAATCTGGAATATCTTGATTTGAGCATGAATGACGTTTTCGGGAGCGTACCACCTCAACTAGGTAATCTCACTAAATTGAAAATTTTGCATCTTTACGAAAATCAACTCTCTGGTTCAATTCCGAAAGTGTTAGGTAACTTGAAATTCCTCCGAGAGCTTGCATTGGGTGATAATCAACTAGAGGGTATCATTCCTGATTCATTAGGCAACTTGAGTAACTTGGTAGGTCTAGGCCTTAACACCAACCATCTCTCTGGTTCAATTCCTAGTTCATTGGGCAATTTAAGTAAAATGGAAACACTCTTTCTCTATACCAACCATCTCTCTGGTTCAATCCCACAAGATATATTGAGAATGCCAAATTTGATAAATTTTCAAATTAGTAACAATTCACTCTCTGGTAATTTGCCCCAACATCTATGCCAAAATGGAAAGCTTCAAAAAATAACAGTAGCTTATAATAAATTGACTGGTGAAATCCCAAGAAGCTTGAAAAACTGTTCGAGTCTAGTTCGAGCTCGCTTTGATAAGAACCATTTTACTGGAAACATCTCCAACATGTTTGGAGTTTATCCCCATTTGGCTTACATTGATTTAAGCATCAATAATTTCTATGGTGAAATCTCAAGAAATTGGGGAAAGTGCAAAAACTTGACAGCATTTCTTATTGCTAAGAACAATATCACAGGTCCTATACCTCCAGAATTAGGGAATTTATCTCAACTGGAAAAGCTGAATCTTTCTTCAAATCAATTAGATGGAGAAATTCCAAAGGAATTTTGGAAATTGAATTTCCTTTTAACTCTGGATTTACAAGATAACCTTCTTGTGGGCACTTTACCTTATGAGCTAGGATTGATGGGAAACTTGCTTTACCTTGATATTTCCTCTAACAACTTGAGTGGGTCGATTCCAGGAAACATTGGAGGTTGCCATCAACTCTACTACTTGAACATGAGCAAGAACTCTTTAACCCAGAACATTCCATTTGAGATAGGAAAGTTAACTCAGCTTTCTAGATTGGATCTAAGTTCAAATTCCTTAACAGGGAGAATACCTTTGGCAATCGATAGTTTACGGAGTCTGGAAATGTTGAATCTCTCTCATAACAATCTATCTGGTCTTATTCCAAAAGAGTTGGGAGATCTTCCTGGTTCATTGCTTATTGATATTTCTTTCAATGATTTCGACGGTCCAATCCCGGATGGCAAAGCATTTGCAAATGTCACAATGTCACAATTGCAGGGAAATGTGAGATTGTGTGGCAATCTCACAGGCTTAAAATCTTGCCAATTTTCTCACAACATGATGAGAAACCATAAACTCGCCGTCATCATTGCTCCCTCTCTTGTTGGAGCATTGGTATTTCTTTTTGCTTTAGTTGGAATTTTCATTTTATATAGGCATAAAAAGAAAAACACAAAAGCAGAAGGTCAAGATATGGATGTTAGCATTGTGAGGGATGGAAATGTATTTGCCATTTGCACATTTGATGGCAAAGAAATGTACAAAAAGATCGTGGAAGCCACAGAGGAGTTCAGTTCGTCATTTTGCATAGGCGAAGGAGGTTATGGAAAGGTTTACAAGGCAGAACTTTCATCAGATTGCATTGTAGCAGTAAAAAAGCTCCATTCCTCCTCGTCAGAGGCGGCTAATAATAATGGATTCTTGAATGAGATAAGGGCCTTGACTATGATCAAGCATCGAAACATTGTGAAACTTCTAGGTTTTTTTTCAAATGCTCAACATTCATTCTTAGTGTATGAGTACCTTGAAGGAGGTAACCTGGCCAGAATTCTTGGTAATGTAGAAGAAGCAATGAAGTTGGATTGGGTAAAGAGAGTGAATATCATCAAAGGCATTGCGAATGCTTTGGCTTATATGCATCATGATTGTTCACCACCAATTGTTCATCGTGATCTATCAAGTAGTAATATTTTGCTTGATTCCCAATACGAGCCTCATGTTTCAGATTTTGGAACTTCTAAACTCTTGAAGACGGATTCTTCTAACCAAAGTGCAGTTGCTGGAACCTATGGCTACATTGCGCCAGGTAATTTAAGTTTCTTTCCATAATGATATCCTTTGAAACAAGAAATGATTATAGTAATGTGTTCTTGTCTTTCGATCGTAATGCTTTCCAATTAGTCTTTTACGTTCCTAGAAAATAAATGAAAATTCATATCTTACTCCTCCATTCACTTTTCTATTCAAAAGAAATATAAAAGTCGATGTTGAATTCCAGAAAAGAAATAATTAGTTTTTCATGGCGTACAGAGCTTGCCTATACGATGAAGGTGACAGAAAAGTGTGATGTGTATAGCTTCGGAATATTAGCAATGGAAATAATCAAAGGCAAGTATCCTGGTGACTACATTGCTGATCTAACAAATGAAAAGATAGAGCTGGTTCTATTGCTTGATGATCGACTTTTGAAGCCAACTCCGGAAGTTGAAAATGTTTTGATCTCCATTATTAAACTTGTTGGGGCTTGTCTGAATGAGAATTCTGAGTCTAGGCCGACAATGTACATTGTTTCTAACTTCTTATCAACTGTTACTCGTTTTCAGTAATATATTAGTAAGTGAAATAGGAAAAGCTTTTTTCAAATTGTAATGTTATTACATAATTTAGAACTCGGATGATAGGTTCTTGTTTGATACTCCTGTTCTGATATTAATAAAAATAATAATTCTATTGTATAATTTTATCGCTAAACTGTTCTTTTTTTTTTTGTGGGTAATATGTACTAAATAATCCCAAATTATTTTCAGATTTTTTTACATAAATTAGCCATGAACAATTTACAGACAGCGAAAATTAGATTCCGACGAGTATTCCAGCCAAAATTCAAAAAAATCCCCTCGCGTTCCGACCACGTGAGAGGCGTTTTTTGTCGGGAAAAAAAAACTCCTTTGTCTTCTCCAATTGACCACCTCCGCCACCCTCCCTCTCTCTACACCACCCCCACCACCACTCCACCTCTGATCCCTTCCTCTCTCTACACCACCACCACTCCACCCACCCCTTCCTCTCTCTACTACCTTTTCAATTGGGAGCAGAGGCTTTTTCAACGACCTCCCATGGCCGTTCTAGCTATGAAACCGCCGCCCATCTAGTAGAGGGAGCAACGGCTTTAATCGGCCAATTTTTCTGGGTCTGCAAATGATTGAGAGACCATTTCTTGGCCTTTATAAGTTTCAATAGCTCGAGGAAAAAAAGGCAGATCAATATTTGCATAGACACTGAGCATTGGCGGACCTACAACTACAATGGAGACTTTCCCGATTATTATTTATTTTTACTTTTATAGATTTAACTTTGTTTTTATAACACCTCATTTCGTAAGCATTTTTTAGTGTACCTAATTTAAGTTCGTTTTCAATTTAAAATTATAGAAATAACATTACACATATCTTAACAGTTTTGGTTAAAATTTTAAAAGGGACTATGAATTTGTTTTGTGAATATTGATTGTGCTCCTCATGTTTTTAAAGTCTGCGTCCGCCATTGGCATGGAGTGTTTTGGTATGTATTTTATAAGTAGCTTAGCTTGTAATGGTGATTTGAATAGGAAATTTGATCATCTGGGTTTTGCAATTTGATTAGACTTTTCAAAAATTTCGACAGTTTCTTAATTTGGTGGTGGTAGGTCGCAGGAGATATTGGTAGGTAGGTCTTCGAAACTATACAATTAAAAGCTTCAAGTCTCATCTCTATGGAAACAATATCTGATGGTTTTGGTGAGTGGAGAGGAAGAATGGGCGGTGGTGACGAAGTGAAGAAAACGTGGTGGTGGGGCTGAAGGGGATGAGATGGGTGAAGTGGTGGTGGTGGTGACGAATGGTGGTGGTGACGAAGTGAAGAGAATGGGGTGGTGCCATGGAGATAAAATGTTAAGTAGAAATAGGTCCCCGCTCAATCAGATAAGTTTATCATTGGAGTCATGTGACCCCACTGGAATTTATTTATTTATTTTAATTATATACTCATACATAATGATTAGTTTTATGTTATTAAGTTGGTAAATTAATAACCCTGCTAGAAAGTTTGGTGATCCCAGACTCAAATAATACCAAACGCAAAAGACAATGATATGGTGATTCAATTCTCTTGATTGTCGTGTGATTCCAATCAATTTTTTTACTATTTTTTCAATTTATTTGAATGTCTTTTCTTCAAAAAAATTTACTTGTCTCACACATAATATGATTTTTTATTATGAAAAGGCAATCAGTAGACAATTGGTACATTTTATATTTATGAGAAGCAAGACAGTCAAACTCGCGATCCTACGTAGGATCGGGAGGGCATATGAGGATCGTAAATCCTACTTAATTTAAAAAATTATTTGAAAATATATATATGTACTCTTAAAAAATATTTCAATCACAAATTTAAAGTAAAGAAAAAGAAAAAAAGATAATCAAATATTCAAAGCAAATCATTCAAGTTATTAGCATGTTTATTAATTATAAAGATAAAAGTACAAATATCATATACTAAAATTAAACATATTTATTAAATTTAATTTAAAGTTAACAAAATTAAATAAAAGTAATGTAAAAAGATTTGTAAAATTAGCTGAGATTATTGTGAAAGAGGAGAAGGAATTAGGAGATATTTATTGGAAGTATGGATAGCAATATACCAATTGTAACTAGTGTTCCCAATCTAGCCAAAATAATAATAATAAAATTAATTAATTAATTAAAAAAATAATCTAGCAATAACAAAAAGCGAGATATAATTTGAAAGAAAAGAATTTACTTGTTGCTGAAACATGATTCAAATGGCGAAACTTCATTTTTAATGACTAAATATTCAGCAAAAAAAGTCAACCGGAGTTAATTTAATTGGTAAAATGTGCGTAATTTCTATTTTTAATTAAGATTCAAATATCTCCTGAGATATATAAATTTGTATACATCTTCAAGTATTAGTTCTGAGTATAAGAAATGATAAAATAAAATAGAAAATAAAAAGTGTTTCAACAAAAAAAAAATTAAAGACTTTAGTTTTGAGTGAACCGATCCTACGTTTCTGAGTCAGATCCTACGAGTTTACACCGATTCTACCGGATTACCGATTCTACGTAGGATGTAACTCGGAATACCACTTAAAACTCGTATGATCACACGATCCTACAAGTCAACTCGCGAACTTGACTATCATGATGAGAAGATAAATAACAACCAACCTTTGAAATACCAAAGGTCCTTTTAGAGTTGTGGAAAATGAAAAAAGTCACTTAAGTTCTATTCCAACTCCCAATTAATTATTATGGAAATCTCAACAATTTTCTTTCTTATAGTATATATTTGGACAAATCGGCTCTCACAAAACTAAAAAATGGTGGTTGATATTTATTTCTTTTTAAGGATTTTCATATTTGATTTTTATTTATTTTTTTATTTTTTTATTTTTTGCAAGCAAAGATAACAAAGAGTGACTTAGGAAAAAAGGTGTTTTTTCAGTTTGGAATTGAAGGCGAAGGATATCACATTAACTGTAAATCGAATTTCGAAGTCAGAGAGTATTGGGTACATAATATTTACTTTTATGTCAACTAGTCTCTGCCAAATTAAACACGCGGGTTAAATACTGAAATCATGCGCCCCAACCTCATCATACTCGTTCGAATTGAAGTCCGCACTTTAAGCAGGTAGGAACACCATTGCAAGAAGAAGAAGAAGAAAAATACTGTTTCTTGGTTTTCTTTTTAACATTTTATTATATAATCCCTGTAAATATCGTTAATTATTAATGATTTAATAAGTTATGTTATTATTGTTATATATCACTAACTGTTCGCATTAACTATTGTGACTCCAAATTTATAGTATAGTGCTGTCAATTTATTAGCTTAATAAGTGAGTCATGTCAGAGGAAAAGTGAGAACCACTTTTGATTTTTCTTAAAGGAAAATAATAATAATAATAATAATAATAATAATAATAATAATAATAATAATAGGTTCCTCTACTAATAGAGCATAGACATGGTTGAGTAAGAAAACAGTCAAAAGACTATAGTTTAACTAAATATACTTGCGACTTTTTAGTTATGGTTACAAATTCGAAATATCTAAGGCCAATCATCAATAAAAGATTGGTCAAATTTGGTGCGGAACAGTTATTCAATTCACACTTCCAGTACGACTATGTGTTGTTGAATTAATTAATCCGACGATTCTTAATAAAAAAATTCAGTCGTCAGCCTCACAAAATAAGAAAGAACAAATGTGAAAATATTTCTTTTGTCTCCCATCAGGCAATTAGCTATATGGCCACGGTAATAAGAAACCGCAAGTCTTAATACGCCATCTGCACTGAAAAGACCTCTTCGAAGACTTTATCCGAAGAATTGAATTATTTGTGATCATAAGTTGTTTTAAAATCATCACCAGAACTATAATGGATATTCATTCTTTGTGAATTTACATTTTTCCAGTCTTCAAATAATCGTGCCCACAAGTCATATGGCGCGATTTAGGAGTCTAGTAGCATCTAATAACACTTATCTGACATCCATTTTTACGATGTGAAAATGAATATTTTAAGACGACTTTGAACACTTAAATCGTACTTATAGAACATTTCGACTATTTATAGACGTCAGAACGGGAATCACACATATTCTCATTCATGAACATCATGAACTATATGTTGGAGAATTTTGTTTTAGTAAAAGAAATAAATTGTAATTAAAGTATCGTGATGACTTTTTGAGTCAATATATTTATATGTTACACTGATCGGTTTTGAATATTATTGAGATTATCGCGAAGTGAGTGGCGCAAATTTCGCGATGATATATATAACATGTGAAAAAACCAATTCTTAGTGTAAATTATAAATTGGTATAAAATGGGATGGTTGAAATGTGATAAATGAATTTTAAATCAACATCCCACATGAAATACCTATAAGAGTGAGAATCATTTTGTAAAGAAAAATGGTTTATATGAATTTAGAATATTTTTCCAATATTTTGCCCAAAGTTAGAACCTCGTGAAGTATTCATGAAAGAAACATGGAAATTTAACGGTCAATACAATCCCATCCACAGGCACAGCAGATAAAAAAAAATGTTTCAGCTCCACATCCTCTATTTCCAAGTCTTTGCCAATGCAATGTTGCTTTCATTCAATCCGAAGAAGTCCTCCAAGTCCAAACACGCTATTAGAAAATTGCACACATATGTTGAACGAAAGAAGTATTATAATTTGCATATGAATTAAAATGGTTCATTCGTCTACCTTCTCTGATGTCTCAAGAATATGATTATATAGCAAACGTGACGATATATGAGATTACTGTTTTGATAGTAGTCTATGAGCAGTCACATTGTGCATTAATTGTCAAATGTTATGTCAATCTCCAATTCATCTGTTTTAGTGGTATTTTAGACAGTGACGGACGCAGGTGCTTGCTACTGGGGGTCAAATGACCCCAGTGAAACAAAAAATTCTTTTAATTATATATAATATATTTTACTCCATTTAGATAATAAATGTATAAATGACTACACACAAAAAATTTAATGACCCCACTAATAAAATAAACAGTCTCAAAATTTTGATCAAACAGATAAGAATTTATTCCGCACGTACGTAACAATTCCCGTTCCGCACTGGAGCAGTGGTGTTAACCATTCTTGTTGTTTCTAAAAGATATTTAACAAGTCGCTTTAAATATTATAAAGATTTAAAAATACTTTTTGTTTCTAATCTTCTAGAAGATATTTAACAAGTTGCTCTCAATAAAAAATAATCTTATCTCTCAGCTCTCAAGTCTCAATTTTTTCCCGCTTCGCGGGATATTTATCATATCTAGTAATATTTTTAAAAATTTCAAGCCTCCTAAAATCGTCCCTGACCCCACTGACCTCAAATCCTAGATCCGTCACTGATTTTAGAAGCAACAATTTGATGCATTTATTGTCAAATGTTAGGTTTGTCTCTTATTTATTCCATGTCTATGTTTCAATTATTAAAAATTTAATGTATTACGTTATTGTTGATTGTATAAAAGATATTAACACATCATCTGAGTGATCTACTTATGTACATTAACAGAGAGTTAGAGTCTTTCATTTATTTTTATTTTCTTGGTCAAAATTGTTACAAAGAGAATCGAATGATAAAACTAAGAGTAGTTTTATCTTGGGTAGTTTGTAACTTTGAAACTTACATTCAGACAAATTAGTGCAATATATGTAGGCTAAAAGTGTCAATTCACAGGAAAAATAATTGATTTTTTATTTTACTTGTATTGCATTGATTGGTTTGAATATAAGTTTTAAACTTACTCACTAACCAAAATAATTTTTTTTTTAAAACTATAACGAATAATACTTTAATCTCACTAACATCATAAAATAGGAATTATATATTGCCCAAGTCCTCCTTTACCACCATAAACCTCAATTTGGTTTGGGGTCTCTCGTTTGAACCGAGCGTATAAAAAATTGAATTGTTATGTGCGGTAATAATACCAAACCAAATACAGCGAGTAGTGAGGTCCTGAGTTAAGCCTTGGATAAACTTTGAAAATCAGTTATTTCAACTACATTAAATGATCTTTCAAATTGGTCAAGACTCTTCAGTTTATGGTCAGGCGCCGAAAAAGAAGCAATCCAGCCTCTTCAAGAAAGCTTTGCTTGGTAGGCGCGCCAAGCTTCCTTTGTTTAGGGCAAGTCCAATTACCAAAAAAAGATAAGGCCGGTTTTACATTACATTGATTTAGGAACTATTGACATATTAAAATTAAAATGACATCGGAAACGAATAATACTTTAATCTCACTAACTTCATAAAATAGGAATTATATATCGCCCAAGTCCTCCTTTACCACCATAAACCTCAAAAAAAGTATCTTTTCTAGTCAACGAGGACCTTTGCCACCTCTAGGAAAGCTAAGTGAATATAGACTTCATCTATTACAGATTCAAATCATTACGGTAACAATCCCCCAAGGATACGACAACAAGCATAACAAATTGAATCAAAAGGTCTAATAGCCCAGTGGAGCATTGGTCGGCCGGTTACCGAGAGATCCCGGGTTCGATATCCTTCCCAAGCATGGGGTAAGCTTTAATTGTCTCCCTTCTAAGGTACTCTTCTCCTTTTATGAGGTATTCTTCTCCGCTTTGCGGTTGGTTCTCTTCCCTTTGGGGTTCCGCCCTCGGGCGTTAAAAAAAAAAAGAGTAACAAATTGATAATTTCTTAAATACATACGCCTCACTCTTGCCGCTTGAATACATGATTCAGGGATGCCTTACTTATTGGAAAATTCTGATATGGACCGGATCCATGTGATCCAAATTTGGCCACATCCCTGCAGAACGAGGAGAGAGAAGGAAATGCAGTGATGTGGCCAAATCTGGACCGCATGGTCCAGTGGCCCCGGTCCATATCAGAAGTGTTCTTACTTATTTTGAACATTGTGCTAAATTTTTTATAAAAAAAATCTAATGTGATTCGAGACACATATTAATTTAAATAAACTAAGTTACATATAAAAATTTAAGTATATCAAAATCTGAAACCTTATAAAAATAAGGGAACCCTAGAGGGAATAAGAAATTTAAAATATTGTATACAATAACTTATTTCATATTAACATATGTCACGACACGCGTTAGAAAAAACTCAACTTTAAAAATAAGGTTCTATATACCCAAAAAAAGTTTTTTCATGTAAATATAACACAATGATTCTCGTATTAACTAGTGAACTCAGAAGGCTCAAAATCCTTTGAATTACATATGTTCTAAAAAGAAAATTAAGATAGTTTTTGAAGTCACAGTACCAATATTATCCTTTTATCTCTTATTAGACACAAGATATTTTGAGTCAAATAAGTGTATAAATTGAAAATAAATGATAGGAGATTACAAAATTATCTAAGATAGTAACTTATATAATGGAAACCTAAGAATTACCTAGAATGTCTTATATAATGGAATTGGTGGCATCAAACAAGTCCTACTAATTATATTTATAAATACAATTTGTTATGGAAAATTAGCCACTTTCATCCCCTAATTTTTTTTTCTTTAGTGACTTTGGTTTCTCACCAATTAAAAAAAAATTCTTTTTAACTCTTAAGGCTTTTTTATTATTATTTTGGTCCTTTGTGAATATTTTTAATATTTGATTAGGTCTTTGGAGTTCTTTCTCTGAATTTTTTGCTCCATCCAAAAATAGTTGTATGTCCATCTTGAAGCATCAAAAATAGATACCTTAGGACCAAAACGAGATTATTAGTTTTTTTTTTGAATTTATTTCTTGGCCGTTTGTTTTGTCCCTAATGTATATATTTAGCCAATTTGGTTCCTGGAATGTTTTTTACTTTCTACCGTTTTGATCCCCTCACAAACATGTTTAATGTAAAAAGTATAGTCACGATTAATTACTAAATAGAGGTTTTAAAAATTAATCAATTTTTTTCATATTTCCTTTTGATAAATATATTTTTGTACCGTTGATCACTTCCTTAACAAAAAGGCAAAAAATTGCATGTTCTCATTTTATGTTTCGTTTCATATTTCATTAATAAGTAATTGTAATGCGTTAATTTTTATTTTGAGGATTTCATTATTTTTTTAGGTTATATTTTTTAATTAAAAAATTAAAAAATATCAATTTTGTTTGATGAGATATATAACGAGACACCGGATGAGAAAATGCAAATATTACCGAACAAAAACAAAAACTGGTTGGTTCCGCTATTAATAGTCCTTAAAGAAAACATTTATTTCTTTGAAAAGTTATTTTCAGATGTTGCCTCAACCAACTTGGAATTACATGAATTGATGAAGACTTGTACAATACTTGACATGATGAGTTATGATTTTGCTACTTAAGTGAAGAAAAGTAAGAAACCCGAGAGAAAACCGAGTTTTGGGATAACTTGTTAGAATTGTTATATGTCTCATCGTTGACGAGTTTTCGATTCTCTTAAATGGGCATCGACTCTCGTATGATTTTCCTACGGTTGTAGGCCTCTGTTTAAAAGAGTAATATGGATCATACCCTCTCCACTAACGGTCACATTACGAACAAACCGCAGACCAAGTCTGGGTGACGGGAGACAGCGAGTGCCCTCGGGTGACAGAAAGTCGGGAGAGAGTGCTGGAGGCAAAATATCTTCAAATTGAATTGAATAATGTGTAAGCAGTTTAATTCATCTGCTCGAGGTATTTATGGAGGTTGGAATTAGTGTTAAATTAATTTTTGAAAGTGTTATAGTCACCTAATTTGGTGTAGTTCTCCATTGATGTTGTTGTTGTAATTATCTAGATGTACTGTCTTGTGCGTGAAGAGTGTGTTAAAAATTTCACATTATCTATCATCTTTTGAAGTTGAAGTTAGCCTTAATTATTTTTTTACGACAAGTGTACAATCTAAGAATATCCTAACTGAAAACTAAAAGAAGGCGAGGAAAAATATCTCCACTCTTAACGGGCCTAAACACGGTTATGTACAAGGCTTTATGGTACACTGTCCTCTTCTTTTATTCTGCTTTCTTCAACATTAAGGATATCACCAAAGTCCTCATACGAGGATGGATGCATTTGCTTTAACCCTTACAATCACCAATATAAAATTTGTACTTTAAATGTTACACTGAGTCTCTCACATGCAATTTAATTTTTTTTTATTTCTAAGGTATAAAGTTTTAAATAAAAAATTCAATCTGTATTCTCAGGTGTTACCCTTTCGAAGAAAAAAAATACACTACAAGAAAACAGTTAAATAGCGACCGAATCTAGCGACGAAAATATTCAGCAACTGCATACACGACGGAATACCGACCGAACACAAACCGATAAACATTCGGTCGGTAGTCGGTGGCTATTAAGTCGTCCATATCGGTCCCGTTGACCAAATGAAAATGACGTCGTGTTTCAGTACATTACCGACCGAATGCCGACCTCCAGTGCCAATGGAATAGATAATGGTGTCAAAACGACGTCGTATTGCTATTTCATTTCGGTAGAAAATTAATGTTTTACCTTAATTAAAACACCGGCGTTTTTCTGTACTGTACCGACCGAAGGCCGACGGAATAGATAACGGTGTCAAAACGACGTCGTATTGCTATTTCATTTCGGTAAAAAATTAATGTTTTACCTTAATTAAAACGACGGCGTTTTCCTGTACTATACCGACCGACTACCGACCGTATGTAACGACCGCATGCCGACGGAATAGATAACGGTGTCAAAACGACGTCGTTTTTCTCTACCGTACCGACCGAATGCCGACGGAATATAAATCGGTCGCTAAACTGTCGCGTTAATACCCTTCAACAGAGGTCAAAATCCCTAACTGTCTCTTCTTCCCCCTTCCCGAATTCCTCTGTCGCCCCCTTCGTCCACCACGTCTCCCCTGGACGTCCGATCGAACCGAGACCGAACCGAGGCCGAAGAGGACCATCCCAGCTCCGTAACAACACTCACCACCGATGGGAGGCCCAAAAAATCCGTCATCGGGGCGCTCGCACCATCACCGGCAACTGAAGCGGTTTTTCCCCTTCGGACGCCGCCTTTGAACCCCGCCGGCCACTGTAGGTGAGGTTAAATTAATTTTATCTGATTAAACTACTACTCTCAATCCTATGCTTACTCCTTTCCCTTGATTATTTTATTGTATTATTTTCAATTTATGAAAATTATTGAGAAATCTTCATATAATATATTAGTGCAATGATATATCCTAATCCCTTTGAACATTACCTATGAATCACCCGAGAAAGACAGAATTTTCGAGGGGCAAAGTTCTTGTGATATTGGTTATTTTTTCTTTGTTTTTTTTTTAACAAGGAAAATGAATGGAGGCAGGGAAGAAATAATTTATGAGAATTTAATCAAATAGGAAAGAGGAACTGTATCTTTTTCATGGAGACGGGCTTCAGTTTCATGTCACCATGCTTTCTTCATGAATCTATTAATAGCATTTGTGTTCTATAGTTGCGCATTAAAGATATAGTGCAATAATAGGCTATGTTTTAAGTTCTAATATTGTCAGATGGCAGTGATACTAGTGTTCAGTGGCGTTAAATCTTGATGACAATTTGTAAGTGTTACCTCGAGTAATCTTGGTTGTGTGTAGTGTTGTAAGATTTTTCTCTCTTTGATGCTAGTTGAAATCTTTGTCGTGCGGTCTTTGAGCCCTTACTTTGTGTACCGTGACTTAGTCGTTTAGTTCGCCATGTATTTCAGAGATGGCCCCAAAGAAGAGCATTCGACTTTCCTTACCGTTTAGTTCGCCACACACGTCTAATCCGGCCTCCACTTCCCAGCCAGGTTCGTCACATGATTTGGGGTCGACACCGACATCTGCCCCCGAGCTTAGTACCACATCTGCCCCCGAGCTTGGCGCGACATCTGCCCCCAGCTTGGTACGACACCTCCTATACCAGCCTATGAGTCTACGCCGGCAGCAGGATCGGCGACTCACCAGTCTCCTGAGTCTACTGGTGGAGTTTTGGCTACGGTAGATACGCGTATTCTCCTGCAGCCTACCCTTGGCACGTAAGTAAATTGTTCATTAATTATTTCCCTTAAGCTAACTATACTATTTGTCGTCATTTTAGTAACTAATCAAGTTATTCTTTGCTATTGTAGTTTCAGGTTGGCATCCAGCTGTTCTGCCGCAATTACTTCAATTTTTCAAGATCGTTTCAAGGGGCGTACAAACGACCATCAAGGATGTTCCCAGGAAGAATCGAAATTGTGGTGGGACGAGTTCAAGGTAAATAAATTAGTAAAGAAATTTGAATTTAGAAGTCTTTATATTTAATTATCTAACCTTTTTTCACAATACATAAAAAGTATTGCTGGGCTCCGGAGCATGAGGCGGGTGTCAAGTCAAGTTGGCGTATATTGCTTACGAGGAGACTGAGCGGGATTATGAGCGATGCTAGGAAAAAGAATAAGAGGCCCACATGGGTATCTGAGACCGATTGGGCGCGACTTCAAGAGTACTGGCAAACTCCGAGCTTTAAAGCCAAGTCGTCACAGGCGGCAAAAAACCGGAAAGAAGGGCGGGGTGGCAAAGGCCCAATGAGCACACTGGCGGTTCGCTCAGCCACATTGAGCACCACATCAGACTGGTAGTTAAATAATCTAATTGACGTATACATATATGTTATGTGTTTATTGTTAATATTTAATTGTTTTAATGATTTATGTTAACAGGAAAAGGAGGCCGGACAGGCAGTCCCATTCCCAGCCATTTACGATCATCTTCCTCAACACCATATCGGCCCAAAGAAAGGCGAATGGGTTGATGAAGATTCTAGAGAGTTGTCTGTAAGTATATCATTACCTTTTCTCCCTTTTTGATATTTGATTAGGTTTTCTCCGTTTTCATAACCTGACACAAGTGTTCATTTTTCAGGGGGTGTTCCATGCGGTTTATGACGACGCTGCAACCCAAGCAACTCAAGCCGGCCTACCTCCTCCGGATTTGGCGACCCAGATTGTGTTGTCTGCTGAGGCTACGGGTGGGATAAGAAAGGGACGTGTCCAAGGACTCGGTTTCTTTAGTGATGTGGTAAAGACGAGGCAGCGAGGCAGTCTCTCATTCAGCCATGGAACAAATGCGCACCTAAATGGAAGCAAAATTCAAGAAAGATATGGCCGAAATGGAAGCAAAGCAGAAAAAAGAATTCAAAATGCGGAAAAATAAGAGAAACAAAGGTTTAGCTAGTATGTTAGCTAACATTTTAACTAATAAGGACAATGTTATATTAAGTGCCTCTGAGTTAGAGGATAAGTTGAGTAGTGCCTTAGACGACGAGTTAGAATCAGACTATGACGATGACCCCCTAACTGTCGATGAAGTTTTGGGGAGTCAATAAAGTACTTAGTTAATTTTGTATGTATTCTGTTATGTTTTCGGTTTTGTTTAGTTTTGAAGTTTTGGGTTAATTTTGTAATTTAGTTTGTTTTGGGATAATTTTGAATTTTGTATGTTTTCTGTTATGTTTTGGGCTATGTTAATTGTGACTTTTTGGGTTATGTTTTCTGTTATTTGTCTGAATTGTGCAGGGGTTTGTAGTATTCTGTTATGTTTTGGGCTATGTTAATTGAACCCTGTTCTGCTACTGGAAATTTGGTCTCATGGCGACCTCTTAGAGACCGAATAACGACCGATTTAGGGTTTAGGGTTAGGGTGTAGCGACCTCTTAGTGATGGAACAATCAGAGACCTAATTGCGACCGATTAGTGACCTAAATAATAAATCGGTCGTAATTACGTCGTTATATTATCCCGGATTCCGTTTTAATAAAATAGCGATGATTTTAAGGATATATAATTTTTTTTCCTATTATAGTTAATTTTAGTAATATATACATATATACACATTAACCTGAATAGTGAAACAAATAAAATTGATACTTATTCACATAATACATATGTAGACTGAAACCAGATCCTTTGAATTAATACGTTTGTGTGTACATTTACATGATATCACTAAGTAATATAAATAAAATTTTAATAATTGCTCATTAATGATCAAATAAATAGTAGACTATAATAATATTTGTTCCTATTTGCATTTTGAGAGATGTTGGCCTTCAAAATTATAATTGTTTAATTGGTCGTCGCTATTCCGTCGCATTCACACCACATAGCGACCGAATAGCGACCGCCTATGCCAGGTCGGTCACCATTCGGTCGCATGTTTAATTCAAGAAACGGTGTCGTATTCTGCCTTTCACGGGTTCAACTTTTTTAAATCTGCACGAGTGTTCATTTATCGCATGTTTAATTCAAGAAACGGTGCCTTTCGCGGGTAAAACTAAAGACAATGTTAAAGCTAGAGCGGATGTTGAAAAGTATTGCAATCGTCCGGAATTGAATATTAAACACGATAGTCGAGGTAAAGTAACAAAACCGAAGGCATGTTTCACTCTTACCAAGCCTAAAAAAGAAATGGTTTTGCAGTGTGTTAAAGAATTAAGGCTCCCAGATGGATATGCATCGAATTTGGCGCGATGCGTTGATATGAAAGAGTTGAAAATGCCTAGAATGAAGAGTCACGATTCTCATGTATTCATGGAGAAACTTATCCCTATAGCACTTAGAGAAGTACTACCGACAAATGTTTGGGGACCCTTGCTGAACTTAGTACATTACTCTATGAGATTTGTGTTCCCCAAAGTTGAGTGTGGCGCATATGCAAGAATTGGAGGACACTATCGCTATTTTATTATGCAAGTTAGAGAGAATATTTCCTCCGGGATTTTTTGATGTGATGGAACACTTGCCGATTCACCTTCCGTACGAAGCCGAGGTTGGTGGCCGATGACGGTTTAGGTGGATGTACCCATTCGAGAGGTAACAACCATTGTCGTAAGTTATCTCATCTTTGTATTATATTTTTCATGTACGTATTTACAATGTGATTAACTACATATGTTTTAATTAGATACCTGCACTATCTGAAAAAGAAGATAAAGAACAAGGCTAGAGTTGAGGGGGTCAATTTGCAATGCATACTTGGTCGAAGAAGCTGCTACATTTTTTAGCTATTATTTCGAACCCCACGTGAAAACAAGAGTTACAACCATTGGGCGAAATGATGGTGAAGACGAGATTAGCGGACCGGATGTATTATCAATTTGCAACTTACCCGGAAGATCATTTGGAAAAAAAGAAAGGATTTTATTAACTGATAAAGATTATAAAATAGCAATGAATTATATCCTAATGAATTGTGAAGAGGTCGAACCATATCTTCAGTAAGTAAACTTATCTATTTGCTTCATTTTTGTTATATAATTAAAAGTGGCCAAATAATAATATTGTCATTTAATTTGTAACTCAGGAAATTTGTTAGTCAAGTACATGAACAAACCCCGCAGATAACGGAGGAAGAACTTCAAAGTCGGGTTTATAATGATTTTTCCAAATGGTTTGGAACTCATGTAAGTTGGTATTGTGTAGAAATGTACTTGTAATAAAATGCATAATTAAAATAATTTAACTTTTATTGCTCAACAGATACATAGCCTTCAGGAAGATTCCGAAATTTTGTTGAAAAATCTGTCTTGGGGCCCGTCAAGGAGAGTGATGTCATACACCGGTTACTTTGTTAACGGTTATAGATTTCACACCAAAGCCCACATCGATGGAAAAGAAACGACAAACAGCGGGGTATGGGTTAAAGGAGATTATTACGGTGAGTTGAAGCAAGTAATTGAGGTTGAACTTGTTTGGACTACTCGACCAAAAAAATTATTCTTTTCAAATGCGACTGGTTTGATTCTACTCCAAATCGAGGTTTAAGAATGCATCCTCAATATAAACTTGTAGAAATCCATAGGAAAAGAACCTACCAGGGTTACGATCCATTTGTATTTGCTTCCCAATGTCAACAAGTCTACTACACACCTTATCCGGGTAGTAAGACAACATCTAGGGCTGATTGGTTGGCTGTATGTCGTTCCAAACCACGTCTATTTGACGTTCCTGGTGTTCCGGTGCCGTATGAGGACGAAGTACGCGAGGAGGAGACCAGTCACATTGATCCAACTATTACTGACGTTGGTCAACTTGCACACCGGTCAGGGGAATTGAAGTTGTACTTGTGGCCGAAACGAGCCGTGTTCATGAAGATGATTACGATGAGGATATGTCGGGTGATGACAATTCTGAAGAAGATGATGAATTTATGTCGGATGATGATTTAGAATGATTAAGCTTTTCCCGCTTCTTGGAATTCCACATATTGCAGGTGAGTAATATTTGTTGGTTTTTTTTTGTACTTTATTACCATAAATTAGAAGTCATATTGTATAACTTTTTAACATAATTCAAAGTAGTAATTTTATTGTCATAAAATAATTTTATTCTTGAATTTTCAGATTGCTACTCATGCATTTCCAAGGATATACATATGAATGACATCAAGGAGTTGATGAGAAGTGCATACTTTGATTGTGAGTTTTGATAATACAATGCGTGCACTTTGATTGTGAGTGTTGTAATGTAATGTGCACATTTTGATTGTGAATGTTGTAATTCGAAGTTTGCACTTTGATTGTGAGTATTTAATGTAATGAGAAGTGTGCATTTGGATTGTGAGTGTTGTAATGCAAAGTGTGGACTTGATTGTGAGTGTTGTAATCTAATGAGAAGTGGGACACTTTGATTGTGAATGTTGTAATGTAAATGAGAAGTGTAAACTTGTGATTTTACTAAGATAATAGGCTATGTAATTTTATTTTTGGGTTTATTGATTATTTTTGCTATTTGGGATCTTATTAATGATACTGTTTCTGGTTTGTATTTTTGGGTGTATTGCTGTTTTTTTATAATAGGGATTTAATTAAATTTCAGATTTATTTATTTTTAAATTGAAAACAATTTAGCGACGGAATAACGACCAGACTAGTCAAAGACAAAGTCAACACTGGTGACCGTGCGGTCGGTATTCCGTCGGTAACAAGAGACGGAATTTTCGGTCACTAGACTACCGTCGGTATTAGGTCATTAGCCAGTCAAAAGTCAATAATGTTGACCAATCGGTCGGTAAATAGAGACCTAATATTCGGTCGCTAACTTTTCCGTCGGTATTAGGTCGTTAGCCAGTCAAACTCAAAAGTCAATAATGTTGACCAGTCGGTCGGTAAATAGAGACCTAATATTCGGTCGCTAACTTTTTCGTCGGTATTAGGTCGTTATCCAGTCAAAAGTCAATAATGTTGACCAGTCAGTCGGTATTCGGTCGGTAAATAGAGACCTAATATTCGGTCGCTAAATTGTCCGTCGGTATTCGGTCGTTAATTTGCTTAGCGACGAAAAATACACGACCACGTAATTCGGTCGTTAATCGGTCGCTAAATTGAGTTTAGCGACGGAAATGTCCGTCCCTGTTACACAGTTTTCTTGTAGTGATATCTACTTGTGATATTGTTGGTTAATTATGTTCTCTAATAGTTTAATTGTCATTTAGGATATTTATAAGTATCCAAATTAATTTTCATTTAAAACTCTTTTATTAGTTGTCAAAAATTTATTCCAATTATACCTTCGATATTTCTATTATTTGCCGCCTCTGCTATCCCTATTTTTTCTTTCTTTTCTTATGCTATAGAAGTGAGAGAGGGGTAATGTTGGAACTTTATGTGAAAATGACAAATTCTTTAATTTTCTAAAATTGTCTAAAGAGTCTTATATTTAGGAATGGAGGGAGTATTATTTAAGAGAATAATATTGATATTTTAATTAAAAAATATCATAATTTTTGTTTCCTTAAATTTCACAACATATAATGAAAATAATGGAGGGAGTAATTTCTTTTGGCTCCTAAATAATTCACAAATTGTTTTTTCGGAAGATTTATTTGTAATTTAAATTGAACTAGAAGTATCTGAACGTGCTACCTACTTTTGGGGTTCGTTTATAATAAAGACAGTTAAATAAATTGTGAGTTCTTAAACTTCCTTGATTTGACTCTAAGAACATGAGAAAATAGTTTAGGAATAATGAAATAATTGTGTGTTTCAAACGAACCCAATATTTTATTGATAATAGAAGTAACTGTTAGGAAATTAACCCCCTTCCAATTCTAGCCCCAAGCAAATTTGAACAAGGAAAGCGGTAAAAGGAACAATGATTTATGTGGTTCGGTCAACCTGACCTACATACACGGGTAAGGCGGGTGCATACTCTCATCATAATAGATAACCAAGAATACAATGCAGAATCCACCAGTACATTAGCTTCCCACGCATTACTATTCCAAACAATATATATATATATATATATATATATATATATATATATATATATATATATATATATATATATATATATGTATATGTGTGTGTGTGTGTGTGTGTGTGCGCGCGTGTGTGTGTGTGTAAGGAATTAGCTTTTTTTGCCATGAACTATTTATGAATTTTCAATTTTGCCCACATTCTTTTTTTATCGCATTTTATCCGTGGACTATTTACGAGTGACGAATCTGCCAAAATCAGCGAAATCCGGTAATTATACGGCGGTGATGAGGGGTATTATAGTCCAAGCAAAAAATAAATTTTTAGTTAATTCAAAATAACCTCAAAACTATCTTATTGTATCAATTAAGTGCATGAGTTGTTTTCCTTCTTTCAATTGACACCTCACTCTCTCTTTTTTATCCATTTACCCCCTCCCCCTCTTCTTCTTCTTCACCCACAACCAGTAGCAACCACCGCGCGCCGCCGCCACTCTACCTTAGCACCACCACTATTTGCAATCCCACCATCTAAATAAGACAATTTTCTAAACAATAATTAAAAATCAAAACCCACCAAAAATAAACCCATAAATACCTTCTTCAACCTCTCATAGTATTAATGATCCCATGACGAAAAAAAAGGCAAGTTCTCTCTCTGGAAAGCAAGAAGTTATTGAGAAAAATGGAAACAGTACACTATCAACTGAAGAGGAAGATTATCTACAGCAAAGCAACAAAAAACTTAAAGCAGCAGTACCATCTGAAGAAGAACAAACAACTGTTCAGCAAACTTCCTCATATAAGGATAAACTGACCCAAACACATAAGATATGTGCAAAGGATGTCCAGAAAAATTTCCTTGTGCAACATTTGGAGGAAGACTCTGATTCTGATACAGAGATGGATGGTCTACCATCTGTCAAACTTTCTAAGGCAGATAAACTTCGATGCCGAACACCATGGATCCACTCCATCATAGTTAAGCCTTATGGGAAACCTCTTAACTATAATTACATTGATTTCAAGGTCAGACAACTTTGGAAACCGAGTGGAAATTTAAGGCTTATTGACTTGGGAAATAATTTTTTCATAGCAAAATTTGCAATTGAAGAAGATTTTGAACGGGTAATAGCTGGAGGACCCTGGTTTCTAAATGGGCAATACTTAACAATGAGGTTGTGGCAACCAGAGTTTAACCCTTACAATGTAAGTTCATCTACCACAGCAATTTAGGCTAGATTACCATTTCTTCCAGTAGATTTCTATGATAGAGCTATCCTAACTAAGGTTGGGGAGCATCTGGGAAAATTGCTTAAGGTTGATGCCAGAACCTCTAACACAGAGAGAGGAAGATTTGCCAGACTTTGTATTCAAGTCGATCTTAATAAACCGCTGGTCCCTTGTGTAATGATAGGAAAAACACACCTGCAAAAGATTCAATACGAAGGGATCGAATTTTGCTACAATTGTGGATTGATTGGTCACCTCTTAGCAAACTGTCCCACCATACCCAAAGATGCTAATCGGCTGGAAGATAACTGTCAGGAAGGTGGAACAAAGAAGAATGAGGTCAAATTGGATAACAGAGATTATAGTGATAGAGAAATTGGGCCATGGAACCAAGTAGTTAAATCAAAGTTTAACCACCGGAGAAGGACAAAATGGCCGGGAGAGGAAGCAATTACAAGGGAAAACAAGGACCTAGATGCAACTACTAGTCAGAGTGGGCCTACACCTAGTCCTAAGCAAACGTGAAAGTCAAGGATTTAAAAAAAGGCGCTCCTTCTAGTCATGATAAACAGCCAACAGTTTTAATATTACAAAAAGAAAGGTCAAATCAAGCAGCAAAGGCTGGAATCGCATTGAATGCGATGCAACAAGGACCGCAACCACAAGTTTCAGGCGGCGATGACTCCTCGCAAATTATCACAAAGGAGGGAAGTGATGGGATGGCAATTGACATGCCGGAGAAGGCATGTGTGAAAGATAAAGGATGTGTGAAAGATAAGGGAAAAGAAAAAGAAACCCCTAAATCAAAAGAAAACCCTTCTCCTGCAAATACCGATGCTGAGAGTGATAAAGAAAGAAACAAAACTAAGTCTAAGGAAAATATAGAGTCTTCCAAAGAGGTGATTAAGAATATATCCTTACAGAAACAAGATGAATCAAGAAAGGAACAACAGGCATCTTTCGAGGAACCAAAGACCCGGAAGCCCAATTTGGAGAAGAAGATCCCCAATTCCAAACCAAACCCGGGATCGACAGAGGACAATACAAAACCCGACGGGCCCAAATGGCTGGACCTGGGTGGACACTCAAACAGTCTTCACAAGGCGTCAACAGGGTTTGAACCGGAACCAGAACTTATTGGGTCGCCTGGGAGACTGTGTGTTGGGCTCCATCTCAATTTGGGCCAGCCCAACAGCCTCAACTGCACTGACGTTTACTATGGATCTGGACCCGACACGGTTAGCAAATTGGGTGATGGACAATCAATTGGAAACCCAAGCTGTGACACACCAGCTGGACCAAAACAGACAGAGCAGAGAAGGTCTGAATCGATCACAACTCCGATCGAGGCGCCAATGGAGGTCGATAAGGACCTCACAAGAACGACGGACAGCGGAGCTAGTGGAAGAGATAGAATGACCTCTAAGAAGACGTTTGAATACAACTGTGGAGAACAACTGGAATATTCTGAGGATGGAGCAAGTGCAGACCAGTCGGAGGAGTCGATATGGAACTCGACGCAATCGGTCGTGGAACAGAGGAGAATGGAAGTGGGAGAATCAAGTCGACCAACTGCGATGGCGGAAACACAAAGCAGAGAGGGAGGAAGGCTAGTGGCAGAGAGGGCAGTGACTTCTTACAAACTAAGCCTACAACCTTTAAGGTTGGAAGTTCTAAGTCAAAGAAACATTCCAATGTTAATCCAACCTATAAGCGGAGTCAGGAATGTAAGGATAGCCATAGAAAGGGAAGAGAACAGGGGCAGCCCCAGGTACACTGTGCTACTGATTCCGGCCTTTTATCAGCATACTCATGTATCGCTTCCCCCGGGATGGATCCCGAGGGAAATTCTGCCCTTATCCAGCAACATTGCAGTTTCTCCGATGATAAAAATACTTGTTTGGAATGTTAGAGGGGCGGCACATCCGGACTTCCATGACCACATTATGGAACTGATCAATACTCATAAACCGAGTATTTTGGCTCTTCTAGAAACAAAAGTGGGCGGTATAACTGGAGAAAACATTTGTAGGAGGCTGCCATTCACGAACTCGGAAAGGGCTGATCCAGAGGGATTCAAAGGTGGTGTCTGGCTGCTATGGAACGAACCAGAGGTTGAGCTCAGCGTCGTCTCAAAAAACTTGCAGGCTGTCCACGCAGTGGTAAAGGTGAGAAGCTCTCCTACTTTATGGCTTTTTAGTGCTATATATGCTAGTCCCGATCAAGCTACTCGATTAGAATTCTGGAACCATATTAGAAATCTAGCTAATAATCATGAACTGCCTTGGCTTTTGATGGGGGATTTTAATGAAGTACTTTGTCAATCTGAAAAGTTTGGGGGTCGTTTGGCTAATATCAACCGGATTAATACTTTTAAGAACATGATTGACGACTGTAACTTGATGGATCTTGGGCATGAGGGATCACGATTTACTTGGACTAATAAAAGGACTGAGGGAGTTCTTATTTTCCAACGTAGTGATAGGGCTCTTGCTAATCCGGATTGGAGAGACTGCTTCAAAGAAGCGACCTTATTCAACCTTGTTAGAACTAGGTCCGACCATTGCCCCATCATTCTTGATTTAAACCCTAAGAATCATAAACCGGCTAGAAAACCTTTTCGGTTTGAACCGATGTGGTTGACTCATCCTGGTCTTATTGATATGGTCAAGCACGCTTGGAATGACAAGGATGACAATTTCGAAACGGCTGCTGTGATATTTAGGGAAGTTATTGTGGATTGGAATAAATCGGTTTTTGGCAACATCTTTCATTTGAAGAAAAAACTCCTTAATCAGATCGGCACCATCCAGAAAGACATTGAATTGAATCCTTCTCATGCCCTTCTTAATAAAGAGAAAGACCTTCGTACTCGGCTTGATCAAATGTACAATAATGAGAAGAATATTTGGGTGATTAAGTCGAGAATAGATTGGTTGACTTGGGATGACCTTAATACCAAATATCTTAAAACCACCACCATCCACAACAGGAAATGTAATAGGATTTTATCTTTGAAGTATCCTACCGGTGAGTGGGAATTTGAGTTGGATAAAGTGAATACCATGGTCAGAAGACATTTTGAATCACTTTATGAATCCAACAAAATGGCTTGTGTGCTCAAAACACTCCCGTTTCCGTTTGATTGGTCACCAGAATTTCCCTCCAATTTTGCTGCCATGGATCAACCACCTTCTGTTCATGAGATTAAAAAAGCTTTATGGGGATTTAAGCCATTCAAAAGTCCGGGACCAGATGGTTTGCATCCGGTTTTTTTTCCATAAGTTTTGGGATATTCTACAGCCTTCTATCACTAAATTTGTTCATAAGTGTTTCAACTTGGATAGAATTTCGTTGATGATAATGCAACCTTCCTTTGTCTTATTCCTAAAGTGGCAAACCCGAAAATTGTCGGCCAGTATAGACCTATTAGCTTATGTAACACTTTGTATAAGATAGTCTCTAAGCTTCTAGTTAATAGGATTAGACCCATTCTGCATGATATCATATCGCCACATCAAGGTAGTTTCATTCCGGGAAGAAGGTGTGCGGATAATGTAATTATGGTTCAAGAAGCGGTCTACTCGATCATGAAGAAAAAGGGTAAAAAAGGTGCAATTGCTGTGAAATTAGACTTAGAAAAAGCTTTTGATCGTCTAGAATGGGATTTTATTAAGGATGCATTGACCTTCTTCAAGTTTCCAAAAAAAATCATTCAGGTGATTATGAATTGTGTCTGCTCTACGAAGATGGCTATTCTGGTTAATGGTCAGCCAACTGAGTGGTTTTTCCCGTCTAGAGGGATTAGGCAGGGAGATCCGTTATCACCCTACTTGTTTGTGATTTGTATGGAATATCTTTCCCTAAGTATCGAAAAATCGGTGAGACTTAAGAAATGGAAACCGATTAGAGTGGGGAAGGAAGGGCCCTTACTTTCCCATTCTCTCTTCGCGGATGATATTATCTTGTTTTGCCAAACTGACGATGACTCTATGCTAGATATGAGACGGGTTTTGGATGACTTTTGCAACAGATCGGGTCAAAGAATCAACTTGTCAAAATCTAAGTTCTGTGCCTCGGGGAATTTAAGTCAAGATAGAATTTAGGATATTGAGAACATTCTTCAAATAAGGCACACGAAAAATCTGGGAAAATATTTGGGATTTCCTATCTTTCATCAAAGACCGAAGAATGAGGATTTTCAATTCATCCTTGAAAAAATTCAACAGAAACTAACAGGATGGAAGGCCAATTTACTATCTCTTGCTGGTAGACGTTCTATCATTCAGTCGGATTCCTCACAGATTCTGTCTTATTACTCACAGTGTTTACCCATCCCGATCTCGATTTGTGACAAAATTGATAGACAACAAAGAGACTTCCTTTGGGGAGGTTCCGAACTAAAAAAGAAACTACATCTTGTCAAGTGGGATCGGATCACTAAACCAAAGCATCTAGGGGGTTTGGGAATAAGGAAAGCCCTTCACATCAATCAAGTGGGGCTTGCTAAACTAGTATGGAGAATGAGCAGTGATCGAAAAAGCAAATGGGCGTGGATTGTTAAGAAAAAATACTTTAGAAAGAAAGAGGGAGACGCTTTGATGATAAAGGGAGGACAGGGCTCTGTCAACTTTAAGGCCATGAAAGTTGGAGCAAAACTGTTTCATGAATGTGTATCCTAGATACCGGGGAAGGGTGATAACATAAAGGTTTGGCAGGATCACTGGATTGGGGATAAATCTTTAAGATGTCAGATACAAGGCCCCTTGAATAAGGGAGAAGAAATGATGAAGCTAAAAGAACTCTTTGCACAAAATGGGACTTGGAACTTGGATGTCTTGTCTTTCTGCCTCCCAGTGGGAATAATCAATTTAATCCGAGCAGTCCCTAGGCGGCAAAGTGATGAAGTGGAAGACATTAGAAGATGGAAGAACACAACAAATGGGGATTTTAACTCTAAAGCGACCCATGGGATCATTCTTAACCAACATAAGGATGAGGAAGTGGAAAAAAAAATGGAATTGGATCTGGAAGGTAGCTTGTAATCAAAGGGTGAAACTGTTCCTGTGGACATGCAACCATGATAGGGTAGCTACGAGAGATCAATTATTCAAGAGACATATTGCGGATTCACCTTTATGCCCACACTGCAATTTGGAGAATGAGACACTTGAACATGTCTTGCGAAACTGTACAGCAGCAAAAGAACTATGGGATGCTATGGAAATAGATAAATATATAGGTAATCTAGATACTCTATGCCTTGAGAGTTGGCTTAGGAAATGTTGTGGTAATACTACTTCTTCTCCTCACAACAACATAGAATGGGGAACCTTATTTGCTTACTGTTGTTGGACTTTGTGGACGCATAGAAATAACAGGTTGTATGAGCCAAACAAGCCGAGGCTGAATATCATGCTTGATGCTTTGAGGAAAGCTACTGAGTATTATGCTATAGGTTATAAAGGCAAGAATGCTATAAAAAATAAATCTGTCCTTATTTCTTGGAAGAAGCCTATCCGAGATTGGAACAAGCTCAACGTAGATGGATCCTCCTTTGGCAATCCGGGTAGAGGTGGCTGTGGTGGACTGATAAGAAACTGCAATGGTGAATGGGTGTCGGGTTTTGCTAGAAATATTGGATTTTGTTCAAACACGACAGCCGAATTATGGGGATTAAGAGACGGCCTCAATTTAGCTATTGCTCGGAAAATACAAAAACTTGAGATTGAGCTTGACGCTAAAGTAGTGATCCATCTTTTACTTCATGCAAATATTGATCTACACCCCATGTCTTCTCTTATCTATGATTGCAGGGCATTGCTGGAGAAGATACCGGAGAGTAGCATATCGCATGTATACAGAGAAGGAAATGCATGCGCTGATGGACTTGCAAAATTTGGAGCTTCTAGCCCTTCTCTTGTATTTACTGTTTTTGATTTTGTTCCCCTTTTTGTTAGCCATCTAATGGCAGGGGAATGCCGTGGGGCTTGTTTTACTAGGATGGTCTGTAATGAACCTTTGGAAACGCTGTCTTCAGTTTTTGATATGGGTTAATATATGTCCTTCAGGGTCTTTCACCAAAAAAAAAAAAAAAAACCTCTCATCCACCCCCCGCCACCAGTTTCATTCCATTACTCCCACCCCAACCCCACCTTCCCTTAATCTTTGAAAATTTGCATAGAAATGCAGAAATTTGGGCCAGTAATTCCCATTTTCCACGCAATTCCTTAGGAATTTCGCTAGAAAACTCATTGTTTGAAACATCAATCCACAAAAAATGGCGAGTTTCCCCCCCAAATCTTTAGGCAATTTGTACCAAACTTTTTAACTCAGTGAGCGAACTCGGAATGTGACTTTCCAGCATGTTCAAAGCCAGGTCCAAATCGGTGAGCAGGCTCAAGCGACTCAGAGATTCCGGAATTCCACCTATTAAATTACAATCAGTGAGCCATAGGATCTCCAGATTAGTCATATTCCCAAGCTCCGACAAAATCCGAATCGGGAATTGTTCATTCGAGCAACTAATCCAAGTTCTCAACTATACCAGCACCATACCACTCTGAAATCTAAGCAAATGGACAAAAATAGAATGATGAGAGCTTGGGTTTTGGCCGGAGAGGAGGGTTGACGAGAGAAGAGGTGGTGAAGGCGGCGACGGAAAAAGAAGGGGCGGAGATTCTCAGACGCCTGAGAATATGGGTCGCCGGTTGGCTGTGGTCTGAGGTGCGGCACTGATTGTGGTTTGAGATGCGCTGGTGGATGTAGTGGTATGGGGTGCGAGGATAGTGACACAGATTGGGTAAGGTGAGATTGAAATGGGAGATGTGGTTTAGATGTCTTTTTTTTGTTAGTTTTTGGGTCTAATTGTAATAATTTTTTAATTAATGTAGTAAAATGTAAAAATGTAAAAAGTTATTTTTGAACTGACTATTATACCCCTCATCACCACCGTATGATTGCCAGATTCCGCCGAATTTGGACAGATTCGGCACTCGTAAATAATTCACGGGCAAAATGAGATAAAAAAAAGAATGTGGGCAAAATTGGAAATTTGTAAATAGTTCATAGGCAAAAAAGGCTAATTAAGTTAAGAATTAGTAGTTACATGAATTACTAATTACGTGAATTCCTAATCATTTTAGTTAAAAATTTACTGTTCCATATATATATATATATATATATATATATATATATATATATATATATATATATATATATATATATAACTACTAATTCTTAACTTAATTATTATCCAATTAGGAATCCACCTAATTAGTATTTTATCTAATTACTAATTCTTATCGTAATTATTATCTAATTACAGTAACAATGAGGGAATATGCCACTTCTAAAACAACAAAAGCTTAGTGAATATGTAGAATTTTAATAAATGCAACGGCAACACACACACACACACACATACACACACATATATATATATATAATAAATAATTTGATGGTGAGTGGGTCTGGAGTACAAACACAGAGACATGAAATCTCACAACACTATGGAGAGGAGTAAACAATATTTTATACATCAACTCTCAAATACATAAGGACCTATAATCCTAAGCACACCACACTCAAAGCACACATAATAAGTAAACAACTCTCCTATTTATAGAGGAGTCAAAACCCGCATAGAATGTATAATACAATAAAACTAGCAAATACCAAAACTAAATATTATCTTAAATAATAATAATAAGCTTGATTTAATAATTCCAACCTTGTCTCCCTTAAATCAAGCAATACATCTGGTTCAATTCCATCACGATAAAAAATCTCCATTGCAATTTCTTTCGCTGTAAAGAATCCGTACAGTAACAATTTATAATTAACATTCCTCTTCGCATAAGAAATTTTCGACTCCAACTAAATCAATAAAATATTCATTTTTTCTCTGGCAAGCTTCACCAAGAGGAGAAAAAACCATTGCTTCGCCACCTTGTGGTATGCCCATCAGAACATGAGAAGGAACCTTAGTATCCTTTTGAAGAGGAATCAAGGAAGAAACTAAAGATTTTGCATTTGGCCGTTCACGTTGCTCATATTGTAGACATCTTGAGGCAAACCGCACCAACTCAGTTCCATCATCGTTGGAAAATTGACCTTCCAAGCAAGAATCCGTTAGCATTTGCAGATTTCTGTCCCTTATGAGATCAAGTGCAATATCATTGTTATTTGAATTATGTTAGTTTTCTAATCACCAGGGTTGGCAGTAGGAGTATCTAATTATGTTAGTTTTCTAATTTTACTCTTACTTTTAGCCACCATCATTCATTACTCATATTAACTAGAATTTTCCCTTTCAATACAGCATTAATGATTGGTTGGTTGTCTTAATTCCCGCTCATTTGTCAAATATGAAAATTATTTTAGGATGGTTGGGCTTGTATATTGCTTAGCTTTGAACTAAAAGCATTCATTTTCCTTTTCCCATCTTTAAGGTTTAAAAATCATTTATCATGTTTCTGTAGCACCAAAAAGAAGAACAATAAGAGTAGTAACTTAGAAGTATTAAAAGACCACTTAATATGTAGTTCTTATATATTTAACATTGGAGAAAGTTATTCACACAACAACATGGCATTAAGGGCACATGACAAGTGCCCATTTTCGCCTTATTCTTAATCTCATATCAAACATTAAGCCTTTCTCACATAGAGCTAACACAAGCATATATATAGAAAAACTTGTCTAGTTTTTAGTTTCGGGAGTCTCATTAGCAGTTCGGCAGCACCTCTGGCACCTGCCATGGAACCAGTAGCAGCACCGGTGGGGGCATCCGGATTGATCAACTTCAGCTGCTTCAGGTTTAGCAGTCTCTTGTGCAGTTCGGCAGCACCTCTGGCACCTGCCATGGAACCAGTGGCAGCACCGGTGGGGGCATTCGGATTGATCAACTTCAGCTGCTTCAGGTTTAGCAGTCTCTTGTGCAGTTCGGCAGCACCTCTGGCACCTGCCATGGAACCAGTGGCAGCACCCGTAGCGGCATCTTATAGTATCAACCTCTTGTTGTGGTTCATTTTCAGTTTTTCCATTCTTCACTTCCTCAACACTGTTGGTCTTGGTGCTTTCCTCTGTAATTCAAGAAAATAAATAGGATTGAGAACAAATTTATACAAACAAAGTGGACAATAATATATCTCACGTGAGAGGGGTAACACTTATCTTCTGTCTCATTTAGTGTCTTATTGTTGCTTCTTGCATTTTGAATTGAATGTTAATATTTTACTTGGACAAAAATTAATAAGAGTAGTTTGATTATGTGCTATTATTTTTCCATAATCCAAAGCTGATAAGAAGGTTTTGGGGATCATGTTGTCACATTTTTCTCTTTAGGGTTTCAAAACTTGCTTTAGATAGCTATTTAAGCATATGCGGCATGTGCAGGATTTGGAACAAAACAGTGGAAGAAAAGGGAAATAAATAAGGAAAATTCTGATATGGAGTAGGGCCATAGGTAGGGACCTGGTCTACTTGGCCCTGAATTGGCCACGCCGCCCTCCTCCCAAAAAAAAATTTTTTTTTCTCAGTTACAATTAAAATACAAAAAAGATTGTTCTGATATGGACACAATTAAAAGTAAAAAACTGTCTCTCTCCTCATTTTATAGTGATGTGACAAATTTGTACAATTTTTTTACTTTTAATTGTGTCCATATCAGAACAATTTTTTTTGTATTTTAACTGTAACTGAGAAAAAAAAATTTTGGGAGGAGGCGACGCTGCCAATCAGTGCAAGTGACTGCGCTCTACCTATACTCTGATCCCATATCGAAATTATCCAATAAATAAAGAGAAATGGGGATGGTTCACCTGAAACAGCTGCAACTTGAGAGGAAACAAGCAGAGCAAGAGCAAAGAGAAGACCAAGAAGAATGATCAAATTCGTTGATAAAGCCATTATATTGTAGAGATATCAGATCAAAAGTATTAGGATATAGCTGTGATTTGAGTTGTGAAGAGTACTAGTGTGAGATTTACCTCTATTTATAGCCTGCAGAAGAACTACCTATTTACACGTGTTGTTTGAAATTTCTGTATTATGGTCATTTGTTTATTGCCACATCTTATCCTATCCTATACTTTTTACCAAAAAAAAAAAAAAAAAATCTTATCCTCTACTGCATGCTCACCTGATATATATATATATATATATATATATATATATATATATACATATATATATATATATATATATATATATATTCGCATTCCGTATCTCGTTACATTGAGATATTTGACACTTGTTTATTTTTTTTCTACGAGTTTCAATATTTTTTTAAATTATAATTTTTAAATTAAAAACTTAACCCATGTCAATTTTTTATTAGTGGAAATAAGGAATGAAACACCAAACGGGACACAAGATTAAAGCCCTCAATGTACACACGATTTTTTGCCCCTTGAATTTGTGGAATCGTCTGTCCTCATACATATTCTCATGTATGTCCACACCATTTAAGATTTGACACGTGATAATTTCTTCCACTTTTATATACACAGGGCAATTTGTGAGTGTTTAAAAACATGACTGGTGACATTTAATTTTTTGCCATTGAAATTGAGTCTCTACCTTTCAGTTTGAATAACATGTTACATTGAATATTTCTTTCTTTATCTCATCAACAAAAAATTATTAAAATTCATCAAAAATAAATAAATAAATTATTAAATGTTTATTTTTCTTTTCAAATTTTTTTTTTTTTTAAATAATCCCAAGAGAAAGGAGTGCATGTAACAACTAATTTCTGTACTTTGTCATATCACAAAACTTTCACGGTATATTTATTATAAAACAATTTAGAGAAATATGGTATTTTCATTAGGCTTGTTAAAAGGTGTTACAAGTTACCTTTAACGTGTCAATTGTCATATATATAAATAATAAGAGATAACATTCGCACTCCTATTCTTGCATTCCACTTCTATTTTTATTTTTTTTAATTGAATTACTTTTATATCTATAGTATAGGAATAAACCTAGTTGACCCTACAATTTTTTATGACTGAATTACCCTTTTCATAAATATACAAAAATATTTGCTATGACAGAAAAACGTTATTTTAAGCCCAAAACTGAAAAGAGAATGCACAATTGATGCCCTAACTTCTCTCTTACAATACTTCGGTCTTCCTCTGATTTGTAGCAAAAAATATTTAAATGCTTTGAATTTGGGTAAATTCTTTTTATTAACAAGTTATACTTACTTGGAACTCGGTGCCATTTCGATTTATTGTTAATTTAGGTTTTGTAGAATGAAGTTTAGTTTTCAATTTTGTGGCAGAACTGGAATTGCTTTCAGATCAAAGGAGGAGGTCACTAGAGGAGGAGCCCATGTAGGGCGGATAGAAATTCGGTTGAGTGGGTGTCCTATGAGGGGAAGTAGAACTGTCTCACAAAGGAAGAGAATTAGAAGCCCGGCTAGCGGGTGTCCCATGAAGGGGAGTAGAAGACCCACACAAGAGAAGCAAAGAAATGACAATTAAATCATTCTCCTTGTGTGAGGGGTATCGAACCCACAATCTTAAAGTTGTGAGCAGGCCATAGCTCCACTGCGTTATGAACCTTTTGATTTTCAGATCAAAGTTGGAGACTCTGAAGTAGGGGGTTTGTTTTTTTTCTTATTTTGGCATATTTGTTTAACCCAAGAATTTAAGGAAACGGTAATTTGACCGTAATTTTTTAAGGTCGACTGTGTTTATGACAATGGATATAAAAAGAATTTTATTTAAAAAAAGATGCAGAGAGGGTAAGAAGCTTTATATATGGAGTGTAAATATATAATCTTCTTAAATAATATATGTTGTTTTTTCTAAAAAAGACAAAAAAGGAGCAATAGTACATGTTATAAAAGTCAACAAAATCTATATGTTACGGATCTCACAATTATTATTTTGAACAAGGAGTTTTACATTTAAACTCTACATCTATATTCTTGATTTACAAACAATGGGGGTACTTAGAATGTTTTAGATTTGATATGCAAACTGAAACTCTCTTTTGATTGAGTGTGTGAATGATCTTGAGCTGTTCCCGCATGACTTAGGAAATTGTCGGGTTTGAATTGACTCCCACTTCGATATAAAAGAGAGTGTTTAAATATAAAATATCACATCGAGTACCTAAAGAAAATCTAAATTATTTATAAATTCATGAGTTAAGACATCTCATTACCAATTTCTTTTGAAAGGATATAGAAATTCACGAGCTAATTTTTACAACAAAGCACACTGGTCACTTCTCTGTAAGTTTACTCGCAAGCCCCGGAATGTGGACTTTCTCCAGTGTTTGTTTGTTTTTTTTTGTTCTCTTTGGATAGTTCAAGTTTCCGTACACTTCTCACTTATGAGTAGTTTTATCTTGGTAGGCTACTAACTTATAACTTACATTCAAGCCAATCAATACAGTACACGTAGGAAAGAGAAATGAACTTACATCAATTCTCTTTTTCCTATGTGTACTGCACTCATTGGTTTGTATGTAACTTATCAAACTTAGTAGCCTACCAAAATAAAATTTCTCCTCACTTATACGTAATTTTGGGTGAAAATTATTTGTCCATTTATATATCTTTATATACGTATTTATTAAGAATTCATCATGTGGATATTTTTTTTAATTATTATCTAAATTTTAATCTCGAGTGACGTTCCGATTTGGAAACTTAAAAGATGGAGGTATGCGGTTCTAAGAGGTAGGGGAGACCGAATAATGTTTGGATCGAAGTTATAAAAAATTATATAAATTTGTTAGACTTAAATGAGGGTATGATGTTTGATAAAAAGAAAATGGAAGAAATGTATTAATGCGAACGACAATACAGAAATTCTATATTGATTCACATAGCCGACCTCCAATTATTTAGGATTAATACTTTATTTTTGTTATATATATGTGTGTGTGTGGAATTATAAATAGTTGAAAATATAAATAGAGAGATACACAGGGATATATGATTTTTTTATAGTAATTTTACTCACAAGCCACACAATGTGGACTTCTCCAGTGTTTGTTTGTTTTTTTCTTCTTTTTTGGATAGTTATCAAGACAAGTTTTGGGTTTCTTATATAGGGGACAAGTTTTCAATGCGACTTTGGTATTCTATAAACAATTATTTGTATGCCTTTCTTTCTTCTCACAAGAAAAATGAATTTGACTCTTATTCCTCACTCTCTCTCACTCATCTAACCAAATATTTGAACAACGTTGGGGCAAAAATTCGTATAGGAAACCCATAATGTGGTGATTAATTTGAGCTTAGTCTATAGCGTGATCGTTAGCGAGGGAGGATTTAACTCATACTTCTCTTATATACAGAGCCCTACCACCAGTGGCGTAGTCAGGAATTTGTCATAGGGGACGAATTTTTTACTGAATTTTTTTAGGGAGGGCGAAATACAATATTTATTAGAAAATATCATAAAAATAATTTTTTTCCTATAGAAATTCTTCGTTTCTGAAAATTTTGGGGGCCCCTCTTCTGCTCTGCCACTGTCTATCACTGCGAGAAAATTCCACGAGAGTCGATATCCACTGTAGGAATCGAACCCTCGCCAACGGTGAAGCATATGACAACTCCAACCAGTTACTCCAGAGCTCGGAGTTCCTATATATTTCTATTCATATATCCAACTACTCATAATTCACCATGTGTATATATAATTGAAAAAAATATGCACATATGAATTACGAATGATGACTGAATATGTATGTGAAAGATTTTCACTTTTGGTTGGCGGCATCAGTCCAACACCAAATGGACATTAAAATAATTTATTTTTTTGTTTGGTATGAAAACACTCCTTCAAATCACTAAAGGTCGATTAACTTTTGACTGAGTCGATAAGGAAGCATTCTGTCGTGTGGTCGTCATGGACCACTTGGTCCACATTCAGTCACATCACAGTTTTAATTAAAATAATAAAAACAGGTGGGGCCTTATACAAATTTTTTTTTTTTTTTAATCAAAAGAGGTGATGTGGTTAATTCTGGACCAAGTGATCAACAACCCCACATATAGCCCATGTCTATATCAAAATTTTCCGTCGATAAGATTATAACTAAGCTGAGTTGGATTTTGATCGAAATGCAAAAAGTGGATATAGTTTTTAATATATATTTATTGTAATGAATATTGTAAAAGGTGATTTACCAACAAACAATAATTATAAAATGATAACAATGTCGGTAAAGTCATAGAGTCTACCTTTAATATTTCTTATTAATAGTTATGGTTTATCTTGATTATTTTAAAATAAATAAATGAAACATTTTGTAGGGAGTGTTACGTAATGTCACAGAAGTATTCAAATATATGCAAAGCCTGGGAAAACTGAAAACCAAGTTGTAGGTTTGCTAGTCTTTTCTGCTAGGGTTAATTTTACAAAAGTCACCAAAGTCTGTCCTGTTTTGCAATTACATAACAATTCCTTTGATTTTCACAATTGGATTTGGGGTACTCAAATTGATTTTCCATCCAAATTTATTTAACGGAAGTGTATAATGTCCAGTTTACCCCTTCTTTCTTATGAATTTTCATTCTGCTGGCAATTGAAGAAGAATCTTCAGTTTATATTCTTATGTCCCTTAATTTCCAATTTAGCAGTTTAAACTTGAGAGAGAATATAAGAAATAAAAAAGGTGGGTATGGTCAAGAGTGCCATAGCCCAGTGGGGACTGGCCTCGTCCACGTCCGTGAGATTAAAGGTTCGACACTCTCTCTCAACGTGAGGCTAAATAATTTCTATGACCTCATAAAAAAGAAAAAGTTGGGCATGGTTCTTGTTCCAATATTGTAGTTTTCTTTCCTAATGAGCTAGAAATCGTTACTAAAAATGCAAACTAAGAGTTACAGAACCCATTTTACTTCTTTTTCAGATTGGGACTAAAATCTATCTATCTATATATTACAGAAGCTCTTTTCAAATTTGTATATATATCATGCCACGTGTAATTTTCTAGAATTTTTTATATTTTTAATTAGCTATAAAACTTTTGATTGGTGCAAAAAAATTGAACTATTTTATTCAATTTGGAAGAGGCAGAATTCGAACCCGCAACATGCACGTCAAATGCTATACCACATTGCCAGCTACTCTGACGGTCATTTGACAACTATTTTTTTTAATTCTTTTAATGGAATGCTAATTTAAGTAAAATTTCAGTATTTTTTTGGTTTTGATGTAATAATCTACATTAAATATACTATACACATGTTTTCCTGTAGCTTTATTATAGACCTTTTTTCCTATAGTTTTGTTTATGGTTGGTCTAGATGGTTGACGTCAGTGATAAAGGGGACGGAGGTCGAGTAGTGGTAGAACGAGTTCGAAATTGGTCGAAGATGGAGTTGAGAGTGAGAGCGAGGAACAATTTTTCAAGATTTAAATGAACAATTCTCAAGAAAAAATTTGTTTCGTTTGAACTTTTATATTGCAATAATTTTTACATTAATCTATAAGCTACTTACCGACCTTACTGTTTTTGAGTTTTTGTCGAATAAAGTATACATAATGAGTTTTTGTCGAGTAAAATATGTCTATTATGAGTTTTTGTCGAGTTAAATATGTCTATTATGAGTAAAATAAAGTATACATAACGGGGCAGCCGCTCAACGGGCTTCTACGACACCCGCTCAACGGGTCTTCTACTACTCCCCTCACGGGGCACCCGCTCAGCCGGGCTTCTACTACTCCTCCTCTGGTGAGGTCCAATAAATAATTGTAATAGAAAAAAAAATTTAAAAAAATTCCTTAACTAATAATGTTAGAAGACAACTTTATTAAAAATAAAAAACTTTTATTAATTTTTATTTTAAGTCAAAGTGAAACATTAAATTCAAGATTGAATCAATATTGTATTTGTTAAAGTATATAGCCTAAATAATATTCGAGTTTCTGATAACTATGTATCATCATATTGCTTATGACCCTTGTGTTATTTTTCTAAATTTCTTTTATATTATTAGTAAAATTTTGCTTTTTTTGCATTGATTTATGATAGCTGAATCTATTGATCATTGCTAGCCACTTTTAATTTTTTATTATGGTTTTTCTTTTAAATGTTTCGATTTATTTGATTGCTGGGTACAAAGAATCCTAATTCTTGGTAACCTTTTCTGTTATATTTATTGATTTACGTATGTCCTAGAAGTCTTAAGCAAAAAGTTTATTTAGACTTGATTTGTTAGTTTGGTTCTAAGAATTAAGTTTTTAAGTCATGCCCAACAGAATTTTTAAGCCATGCCCAACAGAGTTTTCTTAAAAGATTGCCCCTTCAAAAATGACCAATTTTGCAAAAAATTATAAAGTTTATGAGGAACTTATTTGAGGGAATTTATTGGGAAGTTTCTGTGAACTTATGGGAATTTATTCTAATATTTACTCATCTCTTCATCCGTTTGATGTTCATGACTTTTGACGTTTAATTATTATTTATATCTATTTTGAATCATTTTTTATCGAATAAACATTATTGTTAATAAATTCCCTTTAAATAATTTATTATTATATATTATTAGACTGATTTTATCTTTCAGGGAATAAAAACATTGGATTGGGTCTGGTTTGGGTTTGGTCTGGTTTGAGACTCAAACTCAGACCCAAACCAACTTTGGATTGAGTCTGGGGATGATTTGACATTTCGTATTTCATTCCCAGACTCAATCCAAAACTGGTTTGGGTCTGTGTTTGAGCCTCAAACCAAACCAAACCCAAACCAGACCCAATCAAAACACAATAAAATGGATCTTACCGCAATGCAAGTTTGGCGGAAAAAATTTGAGCAGAAAATTGCTCGCTCTCATAGAAGAAGATGCATTATCTCAAAATGTGGAGCACGCAGTGTTGAAAAAACTTCATGAACTAGATGGCTCCATAAGAAAAATGAAGTCACAATACGTAGTCTCTTAATTTTTCTTAAAAGATTTGGTGATTTATATGTAATAGTAGTAGTGTAGTGATTATTGTACCAAAACATTGGATGAAACATTAACCGAAATAGTATAGGAATATGTTTAATTATTTTGATTATATATTATTTGATCCAATATTTTTTATCCAATAATCCTTCGGTGTTCACCCTTATATTTATGAGTTACTCAATAAAAGTCACATTACAGTTAACGAGTTTTTGTTCTAAATACAATTGTACAACCATTAAATTAATAATTTGAAATTCAGTATTTTCGTGCATAGTACGAGTCATTTGCTAGTATATATATATATATATATATATATATATATATATATATATATATATATATATATATATATATATATATATATATATATATATATACTATATATATATATGAAGCTCTTTTCGTTTACGTATCTATATTGTATCTATTATTACTTTATATATTAATTTTCTATAATTTATTTTCCTTTTTCAATTAAAAATAATATTCAATTAATTTTAATCTTTTCATATCTCACCGTAAGAGTAATTATTATATAAATATTTTTTAAAACCTAAAAAGATAACTACCTCTCCATCTTCCTCAACTCCTCACCCACGTCTCTCTTCATCCTCACCCGTCACTAACATCACCACTCTCAGATGGGTCATGGTAGCTACTTCGTCGGCTTTGCGACTCTCATGCCAATCACCGGTTATCTCTCTTTATTCTAAATGAATCATTGTATTTTGTTTCCTTAAATTAAAATTTGAATTACTTTTTTTCTTCGGTTAGATGAAAATTTCTACATCACTGCCATGGTTTTGTTCCTTGGGCGATCAGTTCACTCATCTAAGGATGAGAATTATATTTTGTAGGTTAATTTGTTTATTTAATTACGCAGGGGCAGTTCTAGGGGGCTTCTGGTGGCCATAAAAAAACAAGGTTTAATGGATTTGGTTATGGAGGTTGGAGTTTAAGATTTTGAAATCCTTTTTAGAACTTTAAATGTTTTGATTAGCTTTTTTGTTGTTTATTTTTTTTCCCTTTTTTTTCTTACACATAGGAAGTGTCATCATCCATTTTCTTTCCATTCTAATGAAGATTTCTTATGCACTGCTACAATTTTAATGGATTTGGTTATGGAAGTTGTAGTTTAAGATTTTGAAATCTTTTTTAGAATTTTTATTGTTTTGGTTAGCTTTTTTGTTGTTTAATTTTCTTTCCGTTTTTTCTTGCACATAGGAAGCGTCTTCATCCTTTTTCTTTCCATCCTAATGAAGATTTCTTATGGCATTGATACAGTTATTATGGCTAATCAAATGGTTGATTTCATTAAGGTTGGTTTAGAAGGTTTGTTCAATTTTTTTTAATCTTTCGTAACATATCATGTTTTCAACTTTTTCCTTAATTGCTAACGTTTTTGTAATATTTTTCTGATAGTTTTGACTTTTTTATAATTTATTTTAAATTTTTTTATATAGATTTTTATCTATTTAATTATTTTGAAAGTTAAATGATATATTTTGAAGTTTGAACTCAATCAGATTAGATTGATTTATAGTAAATTGATTCCTCAAATTATGATTTAGTTTCAATCTCAACTCATTATATAACAATCTATCTATACTTTCAATATTTGTTTCATTATTTTGCTGAGAATTTTAAGATAATTACCGGTTAGACAATTCACCAATTTAAAATATGTATTTAGATAATAAAGTGTAATAATTGTAGACTATGATTCTTTTGGTCATATCTTTGCTAGGGTATCATAAGTTAGATTTAAGTGGCAACACATATAATTTTATATAGCTATGCCAACATTTCCAATTCTTGAAGCTGTTTCCCAGAACAATGCTGATTAACCCTCCCCATGACTGCTTTAAGCTTTCATGTTGTTTACTGTTTTATGTAGTTTACTGCTTTCATTGTACTTTTCTTCCTAAACTTTTGTCTACTGTAATATCTCTATAATATAATCTTAATTCCACAACAACAAAAAAAATATATATATTTCCAATTCTTCAATAGCTTTATTTAACGTATTGTATTTGGTAATTTGTATAATCTCTTCTTTTTCTCTTTAACAGGTTCAGAGGCATGATGGAAAACTGGTTCTTCCAAGTACATATCACATTTTTATTTCATTAATATTTATATCATACCGTAAGTTCTTTTTTAATCTATAATGTTCTTTTTTTTTTCCTTCAACGAAATTCTTATCTATATTTGTTTTTATTCCTTTGCATGATGTATATTTCTTTTTGTTTTATTGACGTTTCACATATTTGTGAGGTCCTTTTCTCCATTTGCAGGAGCATCGTGTAACCCGATTAACTGTTATTAAAATTTGACATTTTTCAATATTGTGGGCATGTCCTTGAAAAGTAAAAAAAAATATGATGCTTTTTGTATGTTGGCCACTCTCAACGCAGAGAGAGAACTGCCAAAATCAAAGGACATGACATAAAGAGAAATTTATGTTTATCATTCTTCTTTTTAAAATTTTTTACTATTGATCATTCTGTTCATCCGTTGTGTTTTGTTTGAATCGTGTGCTATTATTTTCCATCCTGTGATACACCATATTACATTAAATAAGTCTAAAATGTTTATATAGTCATAGACCCAACCATTTACTATCACCACGAGATATCATTTCAGCAAAGCAAATTTAGTTGTCAAGTAGTGATTATTAGTGTTGCATATTGAGTCGCGTTCCGAGCATGTGGAAAAGGGGGGTAACACATCATTTATACTTTTAGTTTATTTTATCATTTGGCTCTTTTCAGATTCATACAAGATTCCTCTCTCTTTTCCCAACCTTCATAGTGTTTTCAAGGTAGAAAATATGTCATGAGATGACTCATGAAGTAATATTTTTCTCCAAGTCATTTAGACATAAATTTATTACAAACCCATTTGTATCTTCCTGTTTCTCACAATTAACTCTTTGTTGCAGTTTTTCCCCGTCACACATTTTCTCTTTTACACAAAGAACCATGTATTTTTCATCATTGAAGAATTAAAAGCTTTCCTCATTTTCTATGCTATTTGTTCAAGTGTAAATTTTAGGTGATCTTGCTATCACACTAATATTTGTTTCTTCTTTTCTTTGTTGATCCATGTGTTCATTTCCGTGGTCCTGGACCCTCTGCAAAAATCTTTACATAGGCATACCGCATATACCCTCTTCTCTCTTGCCTTTATTAAGCTCTACAAAAGAGTTGGGGAAAAATGGGTAAATTCACTGTTTTCTTTTTCAGAGTTGAAATACAATTTTCAAGTGCATTTCTGATTTAGCTTAATTCTTTCATTGTTTGTAGACATATATAGCAAATGTGAGAGTCTCTTCCTCAATTCCTAAAAGAGAAGTTTCCTCAGTTGCAATAATTTGTTTCATTATTCTTTGTTGAGCATTAATTTCTTTTGTTGAATGATCTCACTATAATTTCTTATTCCCATTCTCATGTTGGTGCTGATTGATTCTCTTCTCTAAACTTTTTAGGTGATCACTTTGCAAAGGAAAGCAAAAGGAAAAAAGTGAGGGAGGGGGAGGGGGACAACAAAAATATTTTAGCTAAAATACACTGTGGTACTAGATACGTGAAAAGAGATTTGTTCAAAATTTATGGTTAGTACTATTTTTTAACTTCACCACGCACACCTACCCGGGTGTATTCCTAAGTGCTTTTTAATTGTTCATTCTTGGTGTCTTTTATGAAGAAGATAAATTGCTATCGAATACACCCAAATGCAACTTAGGCAACAAAAAAAAGAATTTACACAACTGCAGTAGTATTATTTTCCCATGTATATGCAGTTTTAAAAATTATATTTTCATGTTTTTTCATATAAGTTTTGATCTTTATTGAATTAATAATTTTTAATTATCTTATAGTCTTTTATCTTTCATGTACTTAGTTTTTCCCAGTTCAAAGAAAACAAAAGTACTTAGTTTTGCACAGTCACTCTTTTTTTAGATCAGTTTGCCATCATTTATTGAGTATCTTTATTTTTTGATGATAAACAAAGTATCCAGTGATGATTGTCTAAGAAAAAGTGAGTACAAGGAAGGAACAAATGAAAATGCCTTTTCAGTGGTTAAGGGAAATCAACTGTAAGTGTGATACCCCTTTGAGATATTTCATTATCATTTTTTTAATTATATTAGTAAAGAGTTATCTTGTTGATCGTGTTTTATTTTATTTATTGTTAAAATCTTCTCTTTGAATATCGATTACGATGTTAAGGTCAATGGGGAGACTATCCAGCTACCTTCACTATAACATCATCTACATGTTAAAGCTTAACTATTTTATGTCTCTCAACTTTCTTTCTTAGTTTCTCTCTCTCTCTCTCTCCCTCTCACACAGTTTCGAAGTTAGTTGTTATATGATAATGACTACACTAATATGTGCTTGATCATATACTGTTATGGGAACAAAACAATTGATGAAACTCAAGAACTCTATAGTTGATGAATGCCTTCAATTCAAGTTATGAAAGTAGCTTGATTTTCTTTTATCTACCTTTTTGCAATCACTTAAAATATTAGATAATTCACCTTCAAACTACTCTCTTCTCGAGGGATTATAAAAACATCTCTGTAGATTGTCTCTTTTCTCTTCCATCTTTACGTAGACAATGCCTATAATTAATGGAACATGTGGACTTTGTATACCCAATGACATTATTTTATCTACCTTTCTGCAATCACTCAATCTACTCTCTTCTCAAGGGATCATAAAAACATCTCTGCAGATTTCTCTTTTTTCTTCTATCTTTACGTAGACAATGTCTATAATTAATGGAACATGTGGATTTTGTTTACCCAATGACATGGTCACTTGATTTTTTTTATCACTTCATTATTGTCATAGTTCCAGTGAAATATACTTTAGTAATATTGTAATTTACATGTCTAATTGTTGTATCAGGCTCAAGTTGGTTGTGGGATAACTTTATATGTCTAATTCTTGATTGTAAAAGAGGAAGTAGTGTAAAATTGTGATTCTGTATTGTCCTAAGATATAATGATCGTAAGAATCTATACTTTTTTTCATATTTGATGCTTTTCTTTTAAGAGAACCTATAATCTAAAATACTATTGTTATTGTTATATTTTCCTCATATTTTAGTTGGTTTTGTTTTTGTCATGTTATCAACAGGAACATGGGCCCAAGGCATAGTCGGAGCTGAATGAAACAAGCAACGAATGAACATCTAAATTGTAAAGGGAGTAATATTGTCAAACACAAGTTGCTACTTATTCCCAACCAAATTGTACTCTTAAAACCCTAAGTATCTATTTTCAATTGCATCAACAGAAGTTAACATTTTGTTTAGTAATTTGTGTTGTTTTTTCAAAGGGAGTTTAGGGATGATGAAAATTATGTGTACTAAATCAATAAACAAGAGATAATGATATAGCTAAAGTAGCTTTTATCATGAACAAAATTGTAATACTTTAGATTTTATTTTTTTTTCATAGCCACCGTAGGAAGGGAGTGGTACTTGTAGGAAAGATAAAAATGGTCTTTTTTTACGGTCTTTTGTATGGCTTTTTTCAAATTTTTTTCTTCAGATATGGCTTTTGGTCACTGGAAGTTTTACATGCGATTTTTTTATATTGAGGATTATGTTCGAATAGGGTATTTCATTTGTTTTGGCTTTTCGTAAGGGAGGTTGCGTACCATTTAAAAAGAATGTATAATTTTTCTTCGTGCATAGCACGGGTCATTTGCTAGTATATATATATTACAAAGCATGTTATAGATACGTATATTTGTATCTATATATTTCTTCAATATTATTTTCTTAGATTTTCACATTTTTTAATTAATTTACTAATTTTTATTGGTTGAAAATATTTAGGTTAATTAAATTAATTGAAAATTAACTTATCATAATAAAAATTAAATATCAACTTTTATTGGTGCAAAAATCTTAAACTATTTTATTAAAATTGGGCGAGGCGGGATTCGATCCACTGACCTGCAAGTCGGATGCTACACCACATTGCCAACTACTCTGGCAGGTATTTGACCACTACTTTCTTAAATTCTTTTAATGGAATGCTAATTTGAATTTTATTTTGGTTGTAAACTCTTAATTGGCTTATAAGAGTATCCCACATTGAAAAGTTACATTGTTTTTTGAGTTTGACAATACTATAAAAGATGGTACTTTGACATGTTTTGAGTTACAAAATTGGGCTGACATTTTAGCCCATCAAATTAAGGAAGCCCGCTTATTTGATTCTTATATTTTTTATTTATATAAATATAAATAGTTAAAATTTAACAAATAACGGGTAATTCAGATGACCGGGTCTTCTGAATTCCGATTCAGCTTATAATCAAGTTCGATTTAGCTAAAACTAATGCAATTTTCATTTTTTTATTCTAATGGAGAACTTTTATTTTCATAATATATTTTTAAAAATAAATAAATATGGATATTTAAAAAAAATCAATTCGCTTCGTTTATACTGCAAAAATCAAGTAAATCTTTTTCTAAACTCTCTAAAACTAAAATATTAATTTGTAGAAATTTTAATTTATAATAAAAGTTAAAAATATTAATTTAAAGTCAAATAAGAGAATTAACAACAATAAAAACTCCCACATAAAAAAAATTGCAATCGTGTCTATTAATGATATCAATTCTCCACTTTTGAGTGAGTAGCAATTCAGTAAAAATTGCAGTTTAGTTGTTACTCAGACAAATATTTGCTTAATTTTTGTACATTTTGATTTTTTTATGACATTTTTTTTTCTGAACGCCCGAGGGCGGAACCCCAAAATGGAGAGAACCAATCGCAAAGCGGAGAAGAACACCTCATAAGAGGAGAAGAGTACCTTAGAAGGGCGACAATTAAAGCTTACCCATGCTTGGGGAGGGTATCGAACCGGGACCTCTCGGTCACAAGCCGGCCAATGCCCCACTGGGCTATTGGACCTTTTGATGATTTTTTATGACATTACTACCTCGGTTCTCCCTTAATTTTTACCTTGATTTTTGTAAATTGCTTAATTTATTACCTTAATTAATGGCATAAAATTAGGCAGATTTTTTAGTGCATATTCGTGCAATTTACAATTTCGTTACATATTTGTCACGATTATTTTTATTGTTTTAAAAGAAGTCTAATTGAGAACTTTATAATTTGTTTCATATTCAGAAGGCAGGTTGTGCTATTTTTTTTTTTTTTTTGTTTAAAATAAGATACTGTTATTGCTGTGGTTCAAAGAAGAGCACTATCGAACAGTTACATTATGGGTGCCATAGGCTAGTAGCCTTGGCTATTGAACAAGAAAATAATTGCAAAAAAATTGCATAAGATATGTCCATGGTGCCGATGGAGCCGGAGATAAAGCGTTCCATGATGGCAGGTTATGGATGAAATTTCCCTTTTATTTCGTTCCTTCTTCTATTAGGAATGGGTTGGATATGAGATTACAATAATGGTAAAGTTTATATTTTCTCTTAAAAATCAAGAAACTATATTTTATCTTTAAAGGTATGAAAAATGCTAATGCTATTATATATTCTGTTTTCCCAATGACTTGACATCATTTGGATAAAGTGAATTGAGTGAAATTGGCCTTTGCACCCTTTGGGTTTCAAAAAAAAAAAAAAATTGGCCTTTTTTTTTAGCAAGGCTCTACAGGGGTTAATATAATGATTTGTTTGCTATTTGCAGATGTAGCTGTATAGTGTCATTCTTCCCAAGTTGGCGCATTTGAGGTATAATTTAGTTATTGTTTACAGTTGAAAATTATTTAAAAAATATATTGTAGACTCACTTATTTGATGATTTTCATGCCTTGAAGATTATTATTACATTATATTTTGTAAAGTTAATATAGTAACTCAATTGGTGACTCACTTATTTGATGATTTTCATGCCTTGGAGATTATTATTACACTGTAAACTTAAGATAATAACTCAATTGGTGAAGTTTATTTTTTTTTACCTCGCAGGGGGAGGTGGCCATACAGGAGGAGCCCAAGAAGGGAAGGATTTATTAAACCCCACGTAAGAGACGGGTCTCGAACTCTCGACCTCACGGTCGTGGGCAGCGCCAAGCCCCACTGAGCTAGGACACTTCCGATACTCAATTGGTGAAGTGTTCGTTACAAAACAAAAGATTTCAAATAGTCTCAAATTTGATGCTTATTGCCTTATTGGGCATATACATATCTATTTCTCCTATCTCCTTATTTGTGCAAGGAAAAATATTTCGTCCCTATATAATATTGTTTTTTGGTTCTGTCTATGACATTAATCTTCCTTTAGAACATTATAGTTGTCTTTATATACAACAAACTAAGAACTCAAAAGTAGTCAAGAAAAAGAGTGAATGGAGCTCCAATGTTCTTAGCAAGATGAGGATTGCATGGAGATGGGCATAAAAGATATTATTCTTCATTTTGTTCTTTCAATAAATAAAATTAAAGTATAGTTGAAATATTTAGTTTAATCATTATGTTAATTTTTCCATTTACTTTGTTAATTGCTCTAAAACTCTACTATGATTGTAGTAACAATATAAATTTCTGTCCTAAATTGAGAATTTGGTGCAAGCAGAAAGTGAATTAGGGAAAACTCTACAATTATTTAATCATATATGAAGTTTTCCTTTTTTCAGTTTCTCTATCAATTTAGTTAACTAATCTAAATACACGGGTCAATAATATAGTATGTATATATTACAGAGCATGTTATAGATACATATATTTGTATTTATATATTTTTTCAATACTATTTTTTTAGATTTTCACATTTTTTAATTAATTTACTAATTTTTATTGGTTGAGAATATTTAGGTTAATTAAATTAATTGAAAATTAACTTATCTTAATAAAAATTAAATATCAACTTTTATTGGTGCAAAAATGTTAAACTATTTTATTTAAATTGGGAGAGGGGGATTCGATCCCCCGACCCGCTAGCCAGATGCTACGCCACATTGCCAACCACTCTGGCAGGTATTTGACAACTATTTTCTTTAATTCTTTTAATGGAATGCTAATTTAAATTTTATTTTGGTTGTAAACTCTTAATTGGCTTATAAGAGTATCCCACATTGAAAAGTTACATTGTTTTTTGAGTTTAACAATACTATAAAAGATAGTATTTTTACATGTTTTAGGTTACAAAATTGGACTGACATTTTAGCCCATAAAATTAAGGCAGCCCGCTTATTTTCTTCTTATATTTTTTTATTTATATAAATATAAATAGTTAAAGTTTTAACAAATAACGGGTAATTCAGATGACCGGGTCCTCTGAATTCTGATTGAGCTTATAGTCAAGTTCGATTTAGCTCAGACTTACGCGATGTTCATTTTTTTTTATTCTAATGGAGAATTTTTATTTTCATAATATATTTTTAAAAATAAATAAATATGGATATTTAAAAAAAATCAATTCGCTTCGTTTATACTGCAAAAATCAAGTGAATCTTTTTCTAAACTCTCTAAAACTGAAGTATTAATTTGTAGAAATTTTAATTTATAATAAAAGTTAAAAATATTAATCTAAAGTCAAATAAGAGAATAAAATATTAATCTAAAGTCAAATAAGAGAATTAACAACAATAAAAACTCTCACATAAAAAAAAATATTATTTTTAAAATTTGACAAATGACAAGACTATAAAAGAAAATTAATGGGCATAAAATTTATACCTCCTCCGATTCAAAATATAAGTTTTTTTTAAGAGTTATTTTTTGTTGCAAAATATAGGTCTTTTAACAAGAATGATACATTTATTGGCTAATTTACCCTGACATTATTTTCTCCATATATTCATATTTGTCAAAATGTATAGTTCTCATGCAACTCTTCATTAATTTATTTGTTCTTTTGGAGTATTAATTAGGGGTACTTTAGTCATCTTGATTAGTATCTTAATTTGTGTGAATACTCCTAAAAAGACTTATAATTTTAATCGGAAGGTGTATCTATCTATATTTATATTACAGAGTCTGTTTTCAGTTTCAGCCAATCACATCCTTCTAAATCCTACGTGTAATTTCCATGAATTTTTGATCAATTAATTATTTTATAAAATTTTGATTGGTTGGTTAAATTTTACTTTGGTTGAAAATTCTTAATTTGCTTATAAGAGTATCCACATTGAAAATTTATATTGTTTTTTGAGTTTGACAATACTATAAAAGACAGTACTTTGACATGTTTTGAGTTATAAAATTACATTGACATTTTTTCTTTCATTAAACATTACGTTTCCGTGCATAGCACGGGTATTTTTGCTAGTATATATATTACAGAAGCTCTTTTTACTTTTTTTTATCTATATTATGCCACGTGTCAGTTTCTAGGATTTTATGTTTTTTTAATTAGTTATAAAACTTTTGATTGGTGCAAAAAAATTGAACTACTTTATTTAATTTGCAGGAGGCAGGATTCGATCCCCCGACACGCGAGACGAATACTAAACCAAATTGCCAGCGACTTTGACAGGTGTTTGACAACCATTTTCTTTGATTTTTTTTTAATGAAATACTAATTTAAGTAAAAAAATTCACGATCTCTAAAAAATCTAAACAAACAGTATTTTTTGTATAATATAATAATCTACATTAATTATATTATGTCCTTTAATTTCAAAATTTAAAACTCATCACATTCTTCTATATTTTACGTGTAATTTCATGAATTTTGATTCAATTAATTATTTTATAAAATTTTAATTGGTTAGTTAAATTCTACTTATATTTATATTACAGAGCATATTTTTCATTTTCAACCAATCACAACCCTTTACTATCGTACGTGTAATTTTATGAAATTGTTTGGTTTTTAATTACTTCAAAAAACATTATTGGTTGAGATGATTTTTATTTATTAATTTAATAATATAACTTGATATCTTTGACTTATTCAAATGAAATAGTTAATTTTAATAGTTTTTTATTTTTCCTGTTCAATTTTATTTTATTTTTTTTTTCAATACAATTCCATATCCCACATCGGAAGTTTTTGAAATTTGATAACATTATAAACAAATGGGTTTTTTTTTTTGTTTTTTTTTTTACGCCCGAAGTTGATTGCCCCCCGAAGGGGAAGAGCGGAGAATACCCTAGATAGGGAGATTGTAGCATGCCCCACGCCGGGGAGGGAACTTAGCCTCACAAGAAGGAGAATTTATTTGCCCCACAAGGGAAGATACGAGAATCGACCACGGGACTTCCGTCCCGTTGCCGGGTAGCCTTACCACTTGGGCTACCCAATTCCCATTACAAATGGGTTGAGAATGGGTTTTTATTGAATAAATTGATTGAGTTGGTTTTTAGTCCATTAAATTGAGTGACAAATCCAATTTTCTTTTCAATTTTTTCATTCAAATAGTTAAAGTTTTTTTTTAAAAAATTAGTTTATAAATTAACTCGCAGGTCAACCTGCTCATAAATCTTTTTCATTAAAAGAGTATAAACTTTTCAAAAATAAATTTTTTATCCCGCCATTAGTTTTTAGAGTATCATTATCAGATTGTTCAATTAAACAATCTAGCTATATTTATATTATAGAGTCTGTTTTTAGTTTCAACTAATCGCAACCATTTACAATCTTACATGTAATTTTATGAAATTATTTGGTTTTTAATTAGTTTAAAAAACATGATTGGTTGAGATGATTTTTTATTTATTAAATTAATGATATAGCTTGATATCTTTGAATTATCCAAATGAAATAGTTAATTTTTTATTTTTTTTTATTTTTCCTATTCAATATCATACTTTTTTCTATATTCAATACATTACAAGATCTCACATCGGAAGTTTACGAAGTTTTTGAATTTTGACAACAATATAAATAAGTGGGTTGAGAATAATTTTTTTAATGAATAAATTGAGTGCGTTGGTTTTTAGTCAATTAAATTGTGACAAATCCAATTTTTTCATTCAAATAGTTAAAGTTTTTTTTTTTAAAAAAAAAAAATTAGTTTAACAAATCATTTAGTTTATTAATTACCCCCCCCCCCCGGCAGGTCAACCTGCTCACAAATCTTTTTCATTAAAAGAGTATAAAACTTTTAAAAAATAGTTTTTTTTATCCCGCCATTAGTTTTTAGAGTATCCCGCCATTAGTTTTTTATCCCAATGAATTTGAGAGGCAGCCTTTATTAGTTTTTCATATTTTTCAATTAAACAATCTATCTATATTTATATTATAGAGTATGTTTTTAGTTTCAACTAATCGCAACCATTAACAATCCTACATGTAATTTTATGAAATTGTTTGGTTTTAATTAGTTCAAAAAACATGATTGGTTTGAGTTTATTTTTTATTTATTAAATTAATGATATAGCTTGATATCTTTGAATTATTCAAATGAAATAGTTAATTTTAATATTTTTTTTATTTTTCATGTTCAATTTCATTCTTTTTTCTCTTTTCAATACATTTCAATATCCCACATCGGAAGTTTATGAAGTTTTTGAATTTTGACAACAATATAAATATGTGGGTTGAGAATGATTTTTTATTGAATAAATTGATTGAGTTGGTTTTTAGTCCATTAAATTGAGTGACAAATCTAATTTTCTTTTCAATTTTTTCATTCAAATAAAAAAAATTAGTTTAACGAATCATTTAGTTTATAAATTAACCCGCAGGTCAACCTGCTCACGAATATTTATTACAGAAATTGTTTTTCATTTTCAACCAATCACAACCCTTTACTAATTGGTTAAAAAACATGATTGGTTGAGATGATTTTTATTTATTAATTTAATGATATAGCTTGATATCTTTGACTTATTCAAATGAAATAGTTAATTTTAATAATTTTAATAGTTTTTTATTTTTCCTGTTCAATTTTAATTTTTTTTCTCTTTTCAATACAATTCAAGATCCCACATTGGAAGTTTTTGAAGTTTTTGAAATTTGACAACATTATAAATAAATGGATTGAGAATGAGTTTTTATTGAATAAATGGATTGAGAATGAGTTTTTATTGAATAAATTGATTGAGTTGGTTTTTATTCCATTAAATTGAGTGACAAATCCATTTTTTTCATTCAAATAGTTAAAGTTTTTTTTATAAAGAAAAAATAGTTTAACGAATCATTTAGTTTATAAATTAACCCGCAGGTCAATCTGCTCTCTAATCTTTTTCATTAAAAGAGTATAAACTTTTACAAAATAATTTTTTTATCCAACCATTAGTTTTAGAATATCATTAACTAAGTGGAATTTTCCCAATGAATTTGAGAGGCAGACTTTATTAGCTTTTCAGATTGTTCAATTAAACAATCTATATCTACTTATATTTATATTACAGAGCTTGCTTTTCATTTTCAACCAATCACAACCCTTTACAATCTTAAGTGTAATTTTGTGGAATTGTTTGATTTTTGATTAGTTCAAAAAACATGATTGGTTGAGATTATTTTATATTTATTAATTTAATGATATAACACGATATCTTTGACTTATTAAAATGAAATAGTTAATTTTAATATTTTTAATAATTTTTTTATTTTCCCTATTCAATTATATTATTTTTTTTCTCTTTTCAATACAATTCAAGATCCCACATCGGAAGTTTATGAAGTTTTTAAAATTTGACAACATTATAAATAAATGGGTTAAAAATGATTTTTTATTGAATGAATTGATTGACTTAGTTTTTAGTCAATTAAATTGAGTGACAAATCCAATTTTCTTTTCAATTCTTCATTCAAATAGTTAAAGGTTTTTTTTAAAGAAAATTAGTTCAACAAATCATTTAGTTTAATAATTAACCAGCAGGTCAACCTGTTCACTAATCGTTTTCATTAAAAGAGTACAAAATTTTTAAAAAATATTCTTTTCATCTAGCCATTAGTTTTTAGAGTAACATTAACTAAGTTGGAATTTCTCAATGAATTTGAGAGACAAACTTTATCAGTTTTTCAGATGGTTCAATTAAACAATCTATATATTTTTATATTACAGAGTCTGTTTCCAGTTTCAACCAATCACAACGCTTTACAATCCTATGTGTAATTTTATGTAATTGTTTGGTTTTTAATTAGTTTAAAAACATGACTGGTTGATATTTTGCATATAAATACAAAATTCTTATATTGTTTTTTTTCTATATAGGTATGTTGTAAAATAAACAACAATATCCGTGTAGAATGTCATTTTTCACTTTTATGCTATTTAATATTTTTTTAAACAATTAATTTTGTTTCCGTGCATAGCACGGGTATTTTGCTAGTGTGTGTGTGTGTGTATATATATATATATATATATATATATATATATATATATATATATATATATATATATATATTGAATAAATAATTTGATGGTGAGTGGGTCTAGAGTACTCACAACAACACTATGGAGAGGAGTAAACAATATTTTATACATCAACTCTCAAAATACATAAGGACCTATAATCCTAAGCACACCACACTGCTAATCCAGACCACACTCAAAGCCACACATAATAAGTAAACAACTCTCCTATTTATAGAGGAGTCAAAACCCTCATAAAATCTCTAAGATATCTAGGAAATATAAACTGACTATAAAATTACCAAAGCAATCCTAATACAATAAAACTAGCAAATACCAAAACTAAATATTATCTTAAATAATAATAAGCTTGATTTAATAATTCCAACCTTGTCTCCCTTAAATCAAGCAATACATCTGGTTCAATTCCATCACGATAAAAAATCTCCATTGCAATTTCTTTCGCTGTAAAGAATCCGTACAGTAACAATTTATAATTAACATTCCTCTTCGCATAAGAAATTTTCGACTCCAACTAAATCAATAAAATATTCATTTTTTCTCTGGCAAGCTTCACCAAGAGGAGAAAAAACCATTGCTTCGCCACCTTGTGGTATGCCCATCAGAACATGAGAAGGAACCTTAGTATCCTTTTGAAGAGGAATCAAGGAAGAAACTAAAGATTTTGCATTTGGCCGTTCACGTTGCTCATATTGTAGACATCTTGAGGCAAACCGCACCAACTCAGTTCCATCATCGTTGGAAAATTGACCTTCCAAGCAAGAATCCGTTAGCATTTGCAGATTTCTGTCCCTTATGAGATCAAGTGCAATATCATTGTTATTTGAATTGTTCATCAAATTTTCTCCATGTCCATTCTCGTTTCTCTGGCTATCCACATCATGCAATAAACTCATGCAATAAACTCATGTCTATCACATAATTCACATATGTATTTTTATCCACATTATTTCCCTTCTCATCATTCTCTTCCTCCTCACTTAAATCCTCAACACTAATAATTTGTGAAAAATCTTGAATCAATACATCATCATCAATTGTAGCACTCAACGAATAAGCTACATAAAAATTAACTTGACAGGAATTTATCGAATTATATTTCCACAGTCATCCAAATCAATATTTTCTTCCCATTCAACTAAAGAATTACCAATTAAATAAGAATTATCCAAATCATGATATTCAACTGCATCTTCAAATTTTTTAAAATATTTTTCTTCTTCCCGAGAAGATAAAATTTTAATCTTCTCCTTATCAATAATAATTTTCTCATCAACAATATTTTTAGAAGAAATTTTACCTCCATAAGTAGTTAGTAAATGTGCCCAAATATCCTTTGCCGATTCAACATAGACAAATCTTCTTGCAACATCTAATGCTACCTTAATATTGAGGTTATGCATTACGAAGATATTTTCGCACATCTCCTTCTCCTCTTCATCAGTCAATTGTTGGTTAGAAGGAGGTTCTTCAAAACCTTCTTCTATAATATTCCAAAGTTGAAGACTTTCAAAATAATTTTACATATGTTGTCGCCACACATTAAAATTATTTTTGCCATCAAAGACAAAAACTGGACAAACTCTCAAACATCGAGCATCCCACATAACACTAGCTCAACCTAGCTCTGATACCAATTGTAGATTTTTTATAAATGCGACGACAACATATATATATATATATATATATATATATATATATATATATTGAATAAATAATTTGGCGGTGAGTGGGTCTAGAGTACACGGAATAAGTAAGCAACTCTCATATTTATAAATGAATCAAAACCCTCCTATAATCTCTAAGATATCCAGGATATATAAACTGGTTAGGAAACTATCAAAGCAATCCTAATACAAAATTAAATATTATCCTAAATAATAATAAACTTGATTTAATAATTCCAACATAATATAAACTTATTCTATTATAGAATAAAATCACCAGGGTTGGCAGTAGGAGTATCTAATTATGTTAATTTTCTAATAATTCCAACAGAATATAAACTTGATTTAATAATTCCAACAGAATATAAACTTAGTCTATTATAGAATAAAATCACCAGGGTTGGCAGTAGGAGTATCTAATTATGTTAATTTTCTAATTTTACTCTTATTTTTAGCCACCATCATTCATTACTCATATTAACTAAAATTTTCCCTTTCAATACAGCATTAATGATTGATTGGTTGTCTTAATTCCCGCTCATTTGTCAAATATGAAAATTATTTTAGGATGGTTGTGCTTGTATATTGCTTAGCTTTGAACTAAAAGTTTTCATTTTCCTTTTCCCATCTTTAAGGTTTAAAAATCATTTATCATGTTTTTGTAGCACCAAAAAGAAGAACAATAAGAGTATAGAAGTGTTAAAAGACCACTTAATATGTAGCTCTTATATATTTAACATTGGAGAAAGTTATTCATACAACAACATGGCATTAAGGGCACATGCCAAGAAGTGCCCATTTTCGCCTTATTCTTAATCTCATATCAAACATTAAGCCTTTCTCACATAGAGCTAACACAAGCATATATATAGAAAAACTTCTCTAGTTTTTAGTTTCGGGAGTCTCATTAGCAGTTCGGCAGCACCTCTGGCACCTGCCTTGGAACCAGTGGCAGCACCCGTGGGGGCAATTACCAGTCCCTGGTGCAGTTGGGCAGCACCTTTGGCACCGGCCATGGAACCAGTTGCAGCAGCCGTGATGGCATCGACCACCATCAACATTTTGTTCAACTTCAGCAGCTTCAGGTTTAGCAGTCTCTTGTGCAGTTCGGCAGCACCTCTGGCACCTGCCATGGAACCAGTGGCAGCACCCGTAGCGGCATCTTATAGTATCAACCTCTTGTTGTGGTTCATTTTCAGTTTTTCCATTCTTCACTTCCTCAACACTGTTGGTCTTGGTGCTTTCCTCTGTAATTCAAGAAAATGAATAGGATTGAGAACAAATTTATACAAAGAAAGTGGACAATAATATATCTCACGTGAGAGGGGTAACACTTATCTTCTGTCTCATTTAGCGTCTTATTGTTTTTTTTTTAAAAAAAGAATAATGCTTCTTGCATTTTGAATTGAATGTTAATATTTTACTTGGACAAAAATTAATAAGAGTAGTTTGATTATGTGCAAGTTTTTCCATGATCCAAAGCTGATAAGAAGGTTTTGGGGATCATGTTGTCACATTTTTCTCTTTTAGGGTTTCAAAACTTTCTTTAGATAACTATTTAAGCATATGCATGTTCAGTATTTGGAACAAAACAGTGGAAGAAGAGGGAAATAATTAAAGAGAAATGGGGATGGTTCACCTGAAACAGCTGCAACTTGAGAGGAAACAAGAAGAGCAAGAGCAAAGAGAAGGCCAAGAAGAATGATCAAATTCTTTGATAAAGCCATTATATCGTAGAGATATCAGATCAAAAGTATTAGGATATAGCTGTGATTTGAGTTGTGAAGAGTTTAGTGTGAGATTTAGCTCTATTTATAGCCTGTAGAAGAACTACCTATTTGCACATGTTGTTTGAAATTTCTGTATTATGGTCATTTGTTTATTGCCACATCTTATCCTATCCTATACTCAGTCCGGCTCCTAAGCGGAACAGGGATTGTTCGCACGTGTGGAACAATTTCAGTTGTCGGATTAGATTTTTAACGGTCCAGATCTGGAGAGAGAAAAATTGCGGCTGGACTTAAAAATATTAAAAAAAATAAAATTTCTCTCTCCAGATCTGTACCGTTAAAAAATCTCATCCGGAAGCTGGTAGCTTGTCCTGCACATGCGGACCAAAAAGCTGTCCCGCATAGGAGCCGGGAGCATACTTTTTACCCAAAAAATAGGAAAATTCTGATATGGACCGGGTCCTTGTGGACCATGTGGTCCAGATTTGGTCACCTCAATGCAGAATGAGGAGAGAGAAGAAAATGTTGTGATGTAGCCAAAGGATCCGGTCCATATCGTTCAAAAAATATATATATATTATCCTCTACTGCATGCTCACCTGATATATATATTCGCATTCCGTGTCTCGTTCTTTATCTTTACGAATAGATATTTGACACATATTTACTTTTTCTTTACGAGTTTCAATATTTCTTTTAGATTATAATTTTTAAATTAAAAAAATTAAGTGGAAATAAATAATGAAACACCAAACGGGAACATAAGATTAAAGCCCTCAAATCTGATCTCGAGTCTCACTCAATGTACACACGATTTTTTTGCCCCTTGAATTTGTGGAATCGTCTATTCCCATACATATTCTCATGTATGTCTACACCATTTAGGATTTGATATGTGACAATTTTTTTTCACTTTTATATACACAGGGCAATTTGTGAATGTTTAAAAATATGAATGGGGACATATAATTTTTTGCCATTGAACTTGAGTCTCTACCTTTCAGTTTGAATATTACATTGAATATTTCTTTCTTTATTCCATCAACAAAAAATTATTAAAATTCATCAAAAAAAAAATTTATTAAATGTTTATTTTTCTTTTCATTTTTTTTTAAAATAATCCCAAGAGAAAGGAGTGCATATAACAACTAATTTCTGTACTTTGACATATCACAAAACTTTCACGGTATATTTATTATAAAACAATTTAAAGAAATACGGTATTTTCAGTAGGCTTGTTAAAAGGTGTTACAAGTTGCCTTTAACTTAGCAAAAAAAAAAAAAAAAAACGTGTCAATTGACATATATAAATAATAAGAGATAATATTCTCACTCCTATTCTTGCATTCCACTTCTATTATTTTTTTTTTAATTGAATTACTTTTATATCTATAGTTAGGGGTGTTCATGGTTCGGGTTGATTCGGTTTTACACAATTTTGAAACCAAACTGAAATATTCGGTTTGAAAAACTTGAAATCAATCAAAACCATTCAAAATCTCAAACCGATGCATTCGGTTTGGGTTGGTTTTGTTTGGTTTTTCAGTTTTCGAAAGATACAAAATATATTGATTATAAAGTAAAAAATAAAATATATATAATTACTTAACTGCTAAAAATATAAAAGAAATAAGACTATTGTTTTCACAAGTTAAACATAATAAAGAACAAAATAATGAAACATAAATTCTCGATTATTCAACTTGAATATAAAGTAAAAATAAAATAATTTTTTTATATAATTACCTAGCTACTAAAAATATAAAGAAATATGTCTATTATTTTTTCACCAGTTAAACACAACAAAAAAACAAATTAATAAAATATAAATTCTTGATATTGATTCTTGAAATTCAAACAAATTATCCTGTGAGGAAAAATGCAAAAAATAAAAAAAAATAAAAAAATTACACCATTATTAGTTTCAATGTAATACAAAAACTTCATATGAATCTAAACCACATACAACATATGCCTCTTCAATCTCTTACTTTTCCACTTGAAAAAATTGCTTGTCATTAAATAAATAAAAAGGTCAATATGTTTAATTACAAAAGAGTTATTTAATATATATATACTCGCCTAATGACCCGTGCTATGCATGGAAACATAATGTTTAATGAAAAAAAAAGGTCAAAGTAATTTTGTAATTCAAAACATGTCAATGAAAAATATATTATGAAAATAAAAAATTCTCCATTAGAATAAAAAAAATGAACATTGCATAAGTCTGAGCTAAATCGAACTTGACTATAAGCTCGATCGGAATTCAAAGGACCCGGTCATCTGAATTACCCGTTATTTGTTAAAACTTTAACTACTTATATTTATATAAATAAAAAATATAAGAAGCAAATAAGCGGGCCTCCTTAATTTGATGGGCTAAAATGTCAGTGCAATTTTGTAACTCAAAACATGTCAAAGTACCATCTTTTATAGTATTGTCAAACTCAAAAAATAATGTAACTTTTCGATGTGGGATACTCTTATAAGCCAATTAAGAGTTTACAACCAAAATAAATTTAAATTAGCATTCCATTAAAAAAAATTAAAGAAAACAGTTGTCAAATACTTGCTAGAGTAGTTGGCAATGCAGCGCAGCATCCGACCTGCAGGTCGGGGTATCGATCCCCCCTCTCCCGATTTAAATAAAATAGTTTAACATTTTTGCACCAATAAAAGTTGATATTTAATTTTTATTAAGATAAGTTAATTTTCAATTAATTTAATTAACCTAAATATTCTCAACCAATAAAAATTAGTAAATTTTATGTTCTGTACTATTCATATTGCTGTTAATTTTAATGTAATTTTCTATTTGATGTTTATATGTTATTTTTCATAAATTGGTTGCATGAAATATGAGATTCGAAATCCCCTCTCTAAAGTTTGGATTCGATATCTTAAATGAAAATATATTATGAAAATAAAAAATTCTCCATTAGGATAAAAAAAAATGATCATTGCATAAGTCTGACTTAAATCGAACTTGACTATAAGCTCAGTTCCGGTCATCTGAATTACCCGTTATTTGTTAAAACTTTAACTATTTATATTTATATAAATAAAAAATATAAGAAGCAAATAAGCGGGCTTCCTTAATTTGATGGGCTAAAATGTCAGCGCAATTTTGTAACTCAAAACATGTCAAAGTACCATCTTTTATAGTATTGTCAAACTCAAAAAATAATGTAACTTTTCGATGTGGGATACTCTTATAAGCCAATTAAGAGTTTACAACCAAAATAAAATTTAAATTAGCATTCCATTAAAAGAATTAAAGAAAACAGTTGACCCTACAAATTTTTATGACTAAATTACCCTTTTCATAAATATACAAAAATAATTGCTATGACAGAAAAACGTTATTTTAAGCCCAAAACAGAAAAGAGAATGCACAATTGATGCCCTAACTTCTCTCTTCCAATACTTCGGTCTTCCTCCGATTTGTAGCAAAAAATATTTAAATGCTTTGAATTTGGGTAAATTCTTTTTATTAATAGCCCAGTGGGGCATTGGCCGGTCCGTGACAGAGAGGTCTCGGGTTCGATACTCTTCGTCTGCGTGCGGTAACCTTTATTCTACCTTATCTAGGGTGTTCTCTCCCCAATGTGGGACTGTTCTTTCTCCCCAATGGGGCAATCGCCCATCGTGACGTCAAAAAAAAATGTTATACTTACTTGGAACTCGGTGCTATTTCGATTTATTGTTAATTTAGGTTTTGTAGAATGAAGTTTAATTTGCAATTTTGTGGCAGAAACTGGAATTGCTTTCAGATCAAAGTGGGAGACTCTGAAGTAGTATTGTTCTTGTTTTCTTTTGTTGTTTTGTTGTTTAACCCAAGAATTTAAGGAAACGGTAATTTAGTCGTAATTTTTTAGGGTCGACTGTGTTTATGACAATGGATATAAATTCTTAAATAATATATGCTGTTTTTCTTAAAAAGACAAAAAAGCTTATAAAAGTGAACAAAATCTATATGTTACGGATCTCACATTTATTATTTTGAACAAGGAGTTTTACAATTAAATTCTACATTTATATTCTTGATTTACAAATAATGGGGTACTTAGATAGAATGTTTTAGATTTGATACTCAAATTGCAACTCTTTTTTGATTGAGTGCATGAATGACTTTGAACTGTCCCTGCTTGACTTAAGAAAGCGTCGGTTTGAATTGACTCCCACTTCGATGTGGGGGTAGTGTTTAAATATAAATTCTCACATCAAGTATCTAAAGAAGATCTAAATTATTTATAAGTTTATGAGTTAACACCTCTCATTACCAATTTCTTTTGAAATGATACGTAGACGCATGAACTAATTTTCACACAAAGCACACTTGTCACTTCTATGTAAGTTTACTCGCAAAACCCCGGAATGTGGACTTTCTCCAGTGTTTGTTTGTTTTTTTTATTTTCTCTTTGGATAGTTCAAGTTTCCAAGGTTGACAAAGTACACTTCTCAGTACATAATTTTGAGTGAAAATCGTTTGTCCACATATATGTCTTTATATACATATTCATTATTCAGAATTATATGGATATTTTTTAATTATTATTTAAATCTTAATTCCTAGTGACACTCCATTTCGGAAACTTAAAATGAGGTATGCGGTTCTAAGAGGTAGGGGAGACCGAATAATGTTTGGATCGAAATTGTAAAAAATTATATGAATTTGTTAGGTTTAGATGAGGGTATGGTGTTTGATAAAAGAAAATGGAAGAAATATATTAATGCGAACGACAACATAGAAATCCTATATTGATTCACGTAGCCAACATCCAATTACTATGATATATATTTATATATATATATATATATATATATATATATATATATATATATATATATATACGTGTCGAATTATAAATAGTTGAGAATATAAATAGAGAGATAACGGGGATATATGATTTTTTTTTATAGTAATTTTACTCACAAGCCACAGAATGTGGACTTCTTCTGTGTTTGATTTTTTCTTCTTTTTTGGATAGTTATCAAGACAAGTTTTCTATGCGACTTTGGTATTCTATAAACAAATATTTGTATGCCTTTCTTTCTTCTCACAAGAAAAATGAATTTGACTCTTATTCCTCACTCTCTCTCACTCATCTAACCAAATATTTGAACAACGTTGGGGCAAAAATTCGTACATTTTCCTATATATTTCTTTGGTTAACCCTCGTGGGCCACCCCGTGTCTACCGATAATGTGGTGATTAATTTGGGCTCGACCTGCGGTTGGTTTGTAGCGTGACTGTTAGCGAGGGAGAGTCTGACCCATACTGCTCTTATACACGGAGCCTTACCACCAGTGGCGGAGCCAGGAATTTGTCATGTGGGGATGTGAATTTCTTACTGAAATTTTTTAGGGAGGTTGAAATACAATATTTATAAGAAAATATCACAAAAATATTTGTTTCCTATAGAAAATTCGTCGTTTCTGAAAAATTTGGGGGTCCCCTACCCCCTCTTAAATGCTCTGCCACTGCCTACCACCGCGGGAAAATCCCACGAGAGTCGATGTTCACTGTGGGAATCGAACTCTCGTCAAAGGTGAGGCATATGACAACTCCAACCAATTACTTCAAAACTCGGGGTTCCTATATATTTCTATTCATTTACCCAACTACTCATAATTCACCATATGTATATATAATTGGAAAAAAAATATGCACATATCGAATTATAAAAGATGATTGAATATATATGTGAACGGACGATTTTCACTTTAGGTTGGCGGCATCAGTCCAACACCAAATGGACATTAAAATAATTTATTTTTTTGTTTGGTATGAAAACACTCCTTCAAATCACTAAAGGTCGATTAACTTTTGACTGAGTCGATAAGATTATAACTAAGCTGAGTTGGATTTTGATCGAAATGCAAAAAAGTGGATATAGTTTTTAATATATATTTATTGTAATGAATATTGTAAAAGGTGATTTACCAACAAACAATAATTATAAAATGATAACAATGTCGGTAAAGTCATAGAGTCAAACTTTAATATTTATTATTAATACTTATGGTTTATCTTGATTATTTTAAAATAAATAAATGAAACAATTACATAACAATTATGTCCTGTTTTGCAAAAGTCTGTCCTGTTTTGCAATTACATAACAATTCCTTTGATTTTCACAATTGGGGTACTCAAATTGATTTTCCATCCAAATTTATTTAACGGAAGTGTATAATGTCCAGTTTACCCCTTCTTTCTTATGAATTTACTTTCTGCTGGCAATTGAAGAAGAATCGAAAAAAAAAAAAGGTGGGCATGGTTCTTGTTCTAATATTGTAATTTTCTTTCCTAATGAGCTAGTAATCGTTACTAAAAATGCAAACTAAGAGTTAAAGAACCCATTTTACTTCCTTTTCAGATTGGGACTAAAATCTAATTTTGATTCCTCGAGATTTCTTTTTTGGTGGATATGAATTAAGATTCAAATATCTATTTGGAAGATGGAAGTTGAAAATTGTCATAAGCTCATCTAAAAAAAATTTGAATTTTACAACACCATCGTCGTCAGCATTATTACAGTCACCGCAATTAATTATTTTTTTAACATGCTACCAACCCCCCTTGTCAAATGCCAAGTCACCGCTAATGTGTTGTAGCTATAAATTTATTTTATGCGCCAGATATTCAATTATAGACGTAAAAAAGTGTGTTGAAAATTTCACTTTAATTAACTTATGAGAATATTTATAATTTTGTGAATTACACAACAATTTTATTTTCCTCTTTGGTTGGAATAAGACAAAAGTCTAATTGTCCAACTGTCATGGATACATCAATGAATGCGATATAAGTGAACAATTATCTCTCTCTTGAGATATTTTTTTAGTTGGAGTAGAGGATGCACAAACCCATTTTCCAACAAATTGCAAATACGAAAAAAAATAAATAAAAAAATAATAAATAATCGAACTTATAAACCACGATAAAGCTACTCACTAAACAAAAATATTATATGTCTCACAGGTAGTGGCGGATCTAAGGAAGTAGGGGGGATGGTTGCTCCTTAACATTTCAAAAATATTTTTTCTAAGTAATCTTTTAAAATTTTATATTTCAACCTCCAGTAAAAATGGATTTAGAACTAACTCAATTCCTCAAAAGTTATCTTAAGAGAGGAGGATTGCCCAAGCTATATAAGGAGCAAATATACACACAAACTTGTCAATGTGGATCTATAACACCTCAAAATGTATCTTAAGAGGGGGATGATTGTCCAAGTCATATAACGAACAAATATCTACACAAACTAGTCGATATGGGACATTTAACAACCACAATTCCCTCCACACAAAAAAAAACTATTTTGCTCCCAATATATAAATTCTGAATCCGTCCCTACTCATGAAAAAACTCCTGTACAAGTAAAAGTATAAAATTTTATCTGAGAGCAAAGTTCATTGACCAAGTAAAACAAGGATGAGTCGTGAATCGTGATGCACGTTGGAGCTGATTTGGGTGTATATTTAGTTGGGCACTAATATGTTGATTGGTGGTTGTAAAGGTCAATGGAGTCTAAGGGATTACAAGTTAATTTATTTTTAGGAAGCACAAAAAAAGGGGTTTGCTAAATAGACCAAATTGGTTAAACAATGTTTTTGTAATTTCTATGACATCCCATTGACCAATGAAAAGTGGAAGATGTAATACAATTTCAGGCAGTGATATGTATAGGTTTCTTGTATTATGATTATTTGATTAGAATAATGTAGCTTGTTAAGTTGTATATATTATAATTAAGAAGTTAAACTAGTTTACACTATAAATTTGGTCTAAAAAACACAAAAGAGAAATAAATATTAGTAATCCAATAGAAAAAGTCAAACAGAAACCTTGTCCCAGAAACAAGAAAGCAAAGACAAGTGTGAAGGTTGAAGTAGTCCAATATTATCAATATTCTTGTGTTATATTTTGATATTCATTTACCAGAAGATTGAACTTATGTGAGCTGTTATTAAGCAAGAAAAATAGTTATATGTTATGGACAAGTTCAATTGGGGCTTATAATACGTCATGTTATTATATAATATTTTTTCTCAATTATATTGTTCATTTTCAATGGTTTTTGCTTTTAATATACTTCATCTATTTTTAATCCATCAAAACTATCCTTCCACGTACTATCAGTTTATAACTGATATGAATAACTTCATCTCAAATTATCATATACAACGAAAGCATACTAGAATTTAGAGATCGGAAAATAGATTGTGTATTGACAAAATCAAAATAAAGGATATAAATCAGTAAACAAAAATGGTTAAGTGTTACCGGATGCACACTTTTCATCTCTTTCTTTTGCTATTTTCTATGAATCTACGTAGTATCTCGCTTCGGCATGAAGAGCACAGTCAACATTGACAAAACAAATTATAAAAACATATACGCGTTTTCATACTTTGATAATATTCTATAATTACATCATTCTCGATAATACTTGATACTTGATTGACACCAACAAAATGCTCTAATACCTGCTCATTCTTCACATAACGAAATAATACCGATATTTGCTCATCCATTGATATATCACGGAATTCATCAACAAGAATATAAAACAAGTCATCGCCAATATCTTTGATAATCACCATACAGTAAAATTTTCACAAACTTTCAAATTTTTACACTTAAGTTTGTTAATTTTTTTTTTTTTTAAAATAAACATGATAGTCTCATTACACATTTAAATTTGTTAAAAATTTTAACCAAACTTGTTAAGATATAAGTGGTGTTATTCCTATAATCCAAGAACCACAAAATCTAATTTCAAATTGAAAACATACTCAAAATAGGTACACTGAAAAATGCTCTCGGCATGGGGTGTTACTAGGGGTGTTCACTATTTTCCAAAATAAGATATTTAAATGGGTAAAAAGCTCTCACGCCTCTTAAACTATTCTGTTTTTTTGTTTTTGACCCTCAACTAAAAAGTGTCAAATTTACCCCCTAAACTATTCTGTTTTTTTGTTTGTGACCTTCCATCCATATTCTCCATTACATCATAACGGAAGTCCAAATAATGGGGGCATTTTGGGATGTTCTTGAAAATTTGGACGCTTTTCTCTTGGATTATTTTTCTTTAGGAAGATGTACAAATGTCTACTTTGGCAAATTTTGGAGTTCTTGGCTGGTAATCTTCCTAAATTAAAAGTTTATAACTGAAATTGGGGTTTCTGGCAGAACTGTGGTACTTTCACTATTTTGCATTTTTTTATTTATGCTTTATGAATTAGGAGCTCAAACTTTACAGAAATCTTCTTCTTTTAACTAAGAATAAGATCTTATGTTTGGATTTAGGAGTAATGGTCTCAAAGATTGGGCTTTTCCTTGAAAAAATCTGTTAGTCGTGACTATTTTCTGGCAAAATTTTTGTCCGTTCTTCTTTTGCGATTTCTGATTGATTCTTGATGAGTTTGAATCTCAAACTTCACAAATAGCTGCGTCTTTTAAATGTGAACAAGTGCTTATAACTGGATTTTAGTGTAATGGTCTCATATGACTGGGCTTTTCTTTGGAAAAATTCTGTTTCTAGGACTATTTTTTCTGCTAGATTTGAAGTTCATTAGTTTTAGACTTTTTTTTATGATTCTTGAAGAATTTGAAGCTCAAAATTTATACTCTGATTCGTCTCTTTCATTGTGAGTAAGAATATGTGCTCGGATTTCGAGTTGGTTCTCTGTAGAATTGGGATTTTTGGTTGGAATATAGCTCAGTTTTCTTGAATTTTTGGACCTCCATTATGATGTAACTGGAGAATATGGATGGAAGGTCACAAACCAAAAAATAGAATAGTTTAGGGGGTAAAACTTTACTCTTTTTAGTTGAGGGTCAAAAACCAAAAAAGGGAATAGTTTAAGGGGCGTGAGCACTTTTTACCCTATTTAAAAACGGCAAAAAAAAATTTTGTGTCCTTACTCTGTGTTTCGTTTTCTGTCTCATTAATAGATTATTGTCACGTGTTTATTTTTTCCTTGCAAAATCTACTATTTCTTTTAATTAAAAAAAATTAACAAATGTCAATTTTTTATTAGTATGATAAGAAATAAGATAGTAAACGGAGACAAAAACAAAAAGAACTGACTAACCCGTGGGGCCAAAACTGTTTGATTGTATCCAAATTGTTTCCTATTAATAGAGATAATTAAGAGCAGACCAACATTAATTCTGATTCTTCTTCTTATCATCAATTTCCATGCACAGCGTTGCATTTGCATGACAAAAATGAGTTCCAAAATAAATCTTTTGCTCTGTCTCTCTTTGGCTTTTCCTCTGATGATTGCTTTTGAAATAGCTGCAGCTAGAGATTTGGCTGAGACTTCGGTTCAAACTCGTAAGATTCTTCTTCAATTATTCCCTTCATTTCATATTTACTATAAGTTGTTTAGAAATGTAAAAAAAAAAAAGAAAAAAATTAAGAAAGCAAAAATACGTTAAAATAAGGTACTATTTACCATAAAAAGAAGAATTTCATGTAAATATAACACAAAATAATTCTCGTATTAACTATTAAGGCTGGAAGGCTCAAATCCTTTGGATTACATATGTTTTTTAAATAGGAAATACACACGATAACAAAAATTATGCTCGTTTTTAAGTTAAAGTATAAATATTATCATTTTATCTCTTTTATTAAGTAGAAGATATTTTGAGTCAAATAAACGGTTATAATTTAAAATAAATAATATAAGAATAGAAAGTTGCCTAGAATAATGAGGTATATAATGGAAACTTGAAAATTACTTAGAATCGCTTTTTTTTAGGAGAAATATGGATTATATATTAATATCACATGTTTATGAGGAACCTATAATATATTCACATGTTTATGAGGAATCTTAGGGGTTCTCCAAACATTGAGATGAGATTCTGTTCCCCGTAGCATACTTTATCAATAAATAATGGATAGTTATAAGATCAATGAACGTGTGAAATATTGGCAAATGCACGCCCTAACAAATCTCTAATAAGGCTAACATAATGTCCTACAGTAGAGAGATCTTCCAGTCGTAGGATACTATTGATAATTCCTATCCAATCGCTTTATACTTCATAAAGGCCTAAGTCACTGTCCATAATGAATATGATACCTTCAAAAATTTGGGCAGTCTCTGGGCTATGCAAGTTTCAGAGGAATTTTGAAAACCTGCAACAAAATCGCCGCGGTGATTTCGGATGATAGGCTCAATCTCTGTTGACCCCGTAACCCATGATCCATCTACATTTAGATTCAGCCTTCCATGCACCGGTGGGCGCCATTTGGATGTTGTAGCCACAAGTTAGTGAGGTATTTGACTTTTGTAAAACGTAACTTTCGTTTACGTGATATTTGACGTATAAATTAATTTTTCGCGATTAACTGTGTAGGCGTAACATTTTTTTTGTACGATTATGTGATTACGTGTCTAATTATTTTTATAACATATTGCGTGTTATTTTTCGTGTACATTTTATTAAGGGCGTTTCGCACACGTATTATAGTTAGGGAATTTTATTGTAATTCATCTAGATAATTAATTGGAATAGGAATTAATTGAATTAATATAAATAATTAAATGGAAAGCATATCGGCATCAGTTGGGGGTTGTTGGTATTAAAATATAAAAATTAAAAGGAAAGCCGTTTTTATGATGCTTGGTGGGAATGTATAATAAATAATAATAAAACGAAGAAGAAGCAGTATATATATATATATATATATATATATATATATATTACTTCGTGGAAAGCAAAAAGGAGAAAAGAAAAAGATACATATACATGTATATGTATATATATTGACTTTGCTGGTTCTTGGGCAAAGAGATATAAAGAAGGAAAGCAGTATATATATATTTAGAGAGGGCAGCCTATAGCCGCGGCTTGTGTATATCAAGTTTCAGGGAGGATTTTTGTGAGATTTCAGAATCTGTTCAGAACTTCGAAAGATCACTGAGAGAGCGTTACTCATCTGATTTCGACTCATATACCGATTCGAAGGCATTCGAGTTAGCTTCGAGTGAACGCCGACGGGGAGGCATTCCAAGTCCCGAGCCGAGAGATATCGCTATTTGTACGTCACTGATTTTACTGCTACGAATTTCTGTTATACTTTTATTGAATTTGTGAATTCAACAAGGTAAGGAATTGAACTACTTCTTGTGTTTAATATAATCAAATGTTAATAAGTAATTGTTGATTGAACTAGTGATTCGATTGGAATTTCGAAACGTTTATTTTTATTAGAAAAAGAGGAATCAAGTATGATATTTTTTTGACGATTTGATATATGCATAACAAGATTAAATTTCTGCTATTGGTTTGAAGGTAAAATAGAATTAATTATATGTTTTTCCAGTTCTAGAGCATGCATAATGCCCATATTATCTAAAGTATAATCTTTCTATTATTTTAAAAAGTAAAGTATGTTTTATGGCTCAATTAAGTAATCATCGCCCGCGACCGAAGCTGAATGTTCGAAGTATACCCCGGTTGAAGGACTCAATGAATCAAATTCGATGTGTTACGAGAAAGAGCCAAAGAAAATAATTACTATTTTGAAATGTTAAACGTTAAAGAAATTGTGGTCGGTTAAAGGACACTTGTGAGTCAATGTTTTTCTTAATCGACTAAAGTACCGTTTTACGGTAAAGGACTCTTTCAAGTCAAGAATTTTCTTAACAAACGTATATGTTTTTCAAGCTAAAAGTCAAAGTAATGTGATTACTAAATGAAGTTGTTATCTTTTGAATGAAAAGTTACTTGGGTTATAAGTTTTATGTTTCAGAGAAAGTTACTTATGCTCTTTATGGTTTTAAAACAATAAGTAAAAGTGTTTTCAAATTGCTTGATTCCGGGAGGAGTTTAATTTTCTTACTGAGTTGGAAGCTCGCTCCTTTCCATGTTGTTTTTCAGATGAAAGTTAGCAATAGTGAGAATGAGGTATGAGATTGAGAGAAGTGCCCTTTGATGATGATGTTATGTGCTTTCTGGATTCGAGTTTGTTATGAAAGGTTTATTCTTAATGTTCATTAGAAGTTAGTTTCCGCTGTAATGTATAAGGTTATCTTTTGTAAGATTATTTTCCTTTGAAGTTATAGATGATGAAGTTTTAAATCCATATACTTGTTTTTAACAAGCTTGAGGTTAGGAAGTAAGAAACCTTGTGTCAGTAGTATGGGCTATTGACACGGTCGTGTCTCGCCTCTCGGATACATGGCGTGACAACTTTTCATCAAAGCTGCTTACCCCCACTGAACCATGATAAACTTTGGCATTTTCTTTAATTATGTTCTGAATAAGGACAATCGTAGGCTTAATTTCTCTAGGCGTACTAATTATACTAAAGAATATTAAATAAATTGTGAGTTTTTGATCTGTTATGATTTGACTCTAAAAACATGAGAAACTCATTATAAAGATCTAACTATATATTTGAAGAGTTAATAGCTATTTATATCACTAAACTATTTACGAATTTCTCTTTATGGTACTAAACTATGTTTTTAGCTAAATATGTCACTCAACTATTTACGTTTATCAAAAAATATACAACCACCCATTTTTTTGTGTGTTTTCCGGCCAGCGATGCCAGGTGAGTTGCTTCAGAACATGAACAAAGGCGAAAAGGAAAAGAAATATTGGAAACGTCGGGCCATAACTACTTAATTTGACAGACTCGTTTGCTCTTGCAACAACAAATTAAGCAGTTATTGCCCGACGTTTCCAAGATTTCTTTTCCTTTTCGTCGTTGTTCATGTTCCGAATCAACTCACGTGACATCGCTGGCCGGAAAACACCCAAAAAATGAGTGGTTGTATATTTTTTCATAAACCTAAATAGTTGAGTGACATATTTAGCTAAAAAAAATAGTTTAATACTATAAAGAGAAATTCGTAAATAGTTTAGTGCTATAAATAGTTATTAACTCAATATTTGAAACGAACCCAATATTTTATTGATAATAGAATTAACAATGAGGGACTTTGCTACTTCTAGGACAACAAAAGCTAAACTTAGTCTATTACAGATTCAAATCACCAGGGTTGACAAGAAAATAGTTTTAGCTTCTCAATACTTTATTATTTGTACTTCAAATTTATGTATATTACCTGATTTTTTTTTCATGTTACTGTTCAATCTGAATTTAGAACAAGAAAAAAACAGTGTAATCTTGCAATATAATGTAAATTTGAAGAGAGGAACCCAAAACAGGCTGCTAGAAATTTGAATTTCGATTCAGATCCCATAGAAATATTCATAAGGGTTGTGACAATGCGTTGATTGGAAATGTTTTCTAAATTTGGAGATGGCAATCAAAACGACAGAGAGGAAAAAAATGGCTGAAGTTGTTTCTAAGAGAGAGTGAAAAGAAAAAGGAAGGAGAGAGCGGGGATCAGTAGGAGAGAGAAAATATTGCATTAGGTTATGCGAGTAAAATGGGAGTAAAATGAGCCAAAAAATCCCTATTTGAATTCTGTGTTTATTTTCTATCTCACGAATAGATATTTTTCATATACAGGTTTCATTATTTTTTCTTTTAGGTTATAAAATTTTTTGATTAAAAAATTAACATAGCATATGTTAGTTTTTTATTAATGGGAATAGATAATGGAACACCGAATAGGGACAAAATATTTATAGCCGTATAATGAAGGGACAATAAGGGTAATAATGGAATTTTAACTTAAAAATGTCTTAACTTTAACTCAATATCTCAAACTGGTCTCAAACGACCTATATATTAGAATGTAGGAAGTATCTAACTACGTTAATTTCCTAATTTTACTAACTTCTAACCACATCATTCATTACTCATAGTTAACTAAAAATTTCCCCTTTTAGTACAACTTTAATGATTGATTGGTTGGTTGTTTGGTTGGATTAAAATAATAATAATAATAATGATTGATTAGTTGTCTTAAATAAACTTATCTCCATTCCCGTTCATTTGTCCAATATGAAAATTATTTTAGGATGTTGGGTTTGTATATTGCTTAGCTTTGAACTAACAGCTTCCATTTTCCCATCTTAAAGTTTAAAAATCATTTCTCATGTTTTTTGTAGCACCAAAAATAATACTCCCTCAGTTTCAAATTATCTGTCCACTTTCTAAATGAGGTATGAATTTATATCATTTTTTTCAATTTTACCCATTAGTCAAACTTCTCATTCAATACTCGCAATCAATTAAAACCTTCAATTTTCAATGAACAATTAATAGGTGGTCGAATTGTTTGTTTCTCCCATGCCACAATTTAAAAAAAAATGTTGATATCTCCACTCTTTAAGAGTAGGAATTTGAAGCCAAAATACCAATAGCAGAGGAAAGGTCGTTCCAAATCCCATACTTAGTTATTCTTAATCCTTTATGTATGAGATGGAATGAAAAGTGATTGAGATTAGATTTTTTTTGTTAAAACATTATTGTACTTATATCAGTATCCATTACAATGATAAAATAGATATCAATATCCATTACTCAAAATTGGAGTAAGCAATTCAACAAATGTTGAAGAGCAATTTGTACCAAGTTTGCATCACAATTCAAATGGGGATATTTGATGGCATGAAAGTATGAAATAATTATGGAGAAAAAACGAAGAGAGACAGTGAGAAGAGAGAGAAAAAATTGTGTATTCTTAAATGTTAAACAAATTATTTATGATGAGTAATATAGTCTTTTGTCTATGTTTTACCATCTAATTTCACAAAATATTAATTTCTGTATTTTTTTACAAAGTAGAAAGATAATTTGGGATGGAGGGAGTAACAATAAGAGTAACTTAGAAGTATTAACGAGCTGTGGAGGATATAAAGATCACTCAATATGTAGTAGCTCTTATATATATAACATTGGAGAAAGTTTTTTCATACAACAACATGGCATTAGGGGCACATGACAAGAAGTGCCCATTTTCTAGTATAATAATGCCTTATACTTAATCTCATATCAAACATTATAGCCTTTCTCACATAGAGCTAACACAAGCATATATATAGAAAAACTTGTCTAGTTTTTAGTTTCGGGAGTCTCATTAGCAGTTCGGCAGCACCTCTGACACCTACCGTGGAACCAGTGGCAGCACCCGTGATAGCATCGTCCGGCCCCGGCATCTGCTGTTTGGTCAACTTCAGCTGATTCAGGTTTAGCAGTCTCTTGTGCAGTTCGGCAGCACCTTTGGCACCGGCCGTGGAACCAGAGGCAGCACCCGTGGCGGCATCTTAAAGCATCAACCTCTTGTTGTGGTTCATTTTCAGTTTTTCCATTCTTCACTTCCTCGACACTGTTGGTCATGGTGCTTTCCTCTGTAATTCAAGTAAAGAAATAGGATTAAGAACAAATTTATAAGCAAAGTGGACAATAATAACACAATTTCAAATCCATTTATTTATGGAGCAAATGTGTGAGATTTTGATTTATTTATAGAAACTCCATCTCCCCTACCAGACTTGATCTTCTGTCTTAGTCAGTGTCTTATCTTCTTTTATCTTTTATCTTTTGACTATGAACTCAGTTAACTTTTTATTTATGGAAACTCCATCTCCCCTACCAGGCTTAATTTTTTTAGTGCGTTTTAAATTGAAGGTCCATATTTGATTTGCACAAGAATTAATAAGAGTAATTTGACTATGTGTAAGTTACAACAATATTCTTAATTATATGAGAGACCTCATATATTTGTAAAATTTGAATCTTCTTAAATATAGAATGTTAGATATGAGAATTTCATATCTATTTGAATAAAGTGCAAATGTATTTTTAGTTGAAGCTAAAATCAAAAAGTGAATATTTAAATTAACACCGAAAGAGTGTAACTTAAGAAATAAGATTGAACCCTGAAGAAAAAAAATAAAACACGTGGTAATTGGTAAATACATTGTTGTCACATTTTTCTCTATAGGGTTTCAAAACTTGCTTTAGATAACTATTTAAGCATGTGCGGTATTTGGAACAAAACAGTGGAAGAAGAGGGAAATAATGAAAGAGAAATGGGGATGGTTCACCTGAAACAGCTGCAACTTGAGAGGATACAAGAAGAGCAAGAGCAAAGAGAAGACCAAGAAGAATGATCAAATTCTTTGATAAAGCCATTATATTGTAGAGATATCAGATCAAAAGTATTAGGATGTAGCTGTGATTTGAGTTGTGAAGAGTCCTAGTGTGAGATTTAGCTCTATTTATAGCCTGTACAAGAACTACCTATTTGCAGGTTTTGTTTGAAAATTTTGTATTATGGTCATTTCTTCATTGCCACTACTGCATGCTCACCTCATATCTGGTAAAACAAAAACTATGTCCCTATTATGTGTCCCGTTTACTATCTCACGAAGAGATGTTTGACATTTATTTACTTTTCATCTACGAGTTTCACTATTTTTTTTATGTTATAATTTTTTAATTACAAAAATTAACAAATGTCAATTTCTTATTAGTGAGAACAATGAATGGAACACTAAACGGGGACAAAAAATGTCTAGCCCTCAAATCTAATTTCGAGTCTTACTCAATACGAACGATTTTTTGCCCCTTGAATTCGGGGAACTCATGCATTTCCCCCACCATTTATAATTCAAAATGTGAACATTTCTTCTAATTTCCATATACATGCGGTGATTTGTGAGTGGTTTGAAACAAGCTTGGGGACATATATAGGGATATAATATTTTTTGCCCTTGAATTTGAGTCTCTACCTTTCGATTTGGATATTTTATTTCACTGTGTGTTTCATTCTTTATTCCATTAATAATAATTTATTAAATATTTATTTTTCTTTTTAAAAAAATCCCAAGAGAAAGAAATGCATGTAACAACTAATTTCTGTACTTTGTAATATCACAAAACTTTCACGGTATATTATATAAGACAATTTAAAGAAATATGGTATTTTCATGAGGCTTGTTAAAAGGTGTTACAAGTTACCTTTAAGGTGCATACATAAATAATGAGAGATAATATTCGCAATCCTATTCTTACATTCCACTTCTAATTAATTGAATTACTTTTATATCTATGGTGTAGGAATAAACCTAGTTGACCCTTACAATTTTTATGCCTAAATTGCCCCTTTCGTAAATATACAAAAATAATTATTACTATGACAGAAAAACATTATTTTAAGCCCAAAACAGAAAAGAGAATGCATAATGGATGCCCTAACTTCTCTCTTCCAATACTTCGGTCTTCCTATGATTTGTAGCAAAAAAATATTTAAATGCTTTAAATTTGGGTAAATTCTTTTTTATTAACAAGTTATACTTACTTGGAACTCAGTGCCATTTCGATTTTATTATTAATTTTTAGGTTTTGTAGAATGAAGTTTAGTTTGTAATTTTGTGGCAAAACTGGAATTACCTTCAGATCAAAGATGGAGACAGTGAAGTATAGTTTTTTTTTTCTTTCTTTTGGGATATTTGTTTAACCCAAGAATTTAAGGAAACGGTAATTTGGGGCAAAAAATCATCTGTCCCCATTCCTATCCCCAGCCAATCACAATTCACCCTGTGTATATATAATTGAAAAAAATATTTATATAGTAAATTATGATTGGTTGGGGATAGAGAGGGGGACAGGAATAGGGAGAGAGGATTTTCACCCATAATTTAGTCATAATTTTTTAGGATCGACTGTGTTTATGACATTGGATATAAAAATAATTTTTAAAAAAAGAGATGCAGAGAGTGTAAGAAGCTTTATATGGAGTGTAAATATAATATTTTCTTAAATAAAATATGTTGTTTTTTCTATAAAAAAAAAAATTGACAAAAAAGGAGGAATAGTACATGTTACAAAAGTCATCAAAATCTGTATGTTACGGATCTCACACAATAACCATTTTGAACAAGGAGTTTTACATTTAAATTCTACATCAATATTCTAGATTTACAAACAATGGGTGTACCTAGATAGAATATTTTGGATTTGAGATTCAAACTGACCCTCAAACTGAAATTAAAATTGAAATTCTCTTTTGATTGAATGTGTAAATGAAACTCCAAACACTAATTTATTAATTTTTTTTGTTTGAATATCATACTAGTCTGAGATTGAAACCAGAAATTTTATAGGGGGATGTGGGAGCTCATAATGTCCCTCCAATTGTTCCCGTAGGACCCAAGTAGGGCGACGGGACTTGAATTGCCCACGCGTGTTCCAAGAAGGGCACTGGGTTTTAAATTGACTCACACCTCGATGCCTCCGATTAAAATATGAATTATCACATCGAATTTTTAAATTAACAAGTGAAAATCTTTTTAAAAGGATATAGAAATTCACGAGCTAATTTTCCCAACAAAGCACACTTGTCACTTCTCTGTAAGTTTACTCGCAAGCCCCGGAATGTGGACTTTCTCCGGTGTTTGTTTGGGTTTTTTCTTTTCTCTTTGGATAGTTATCAAGACAAGTTTCCAATGTTGAAAAAAGCACACTTTTCACTGGTCCGTAATTTTGGGTGAAAATAGTATGTTTACTTACATGTCAATATATATATATATGTACTATTTAGGTAGAATTTGTCATATGAATATTTTTTTAATTATATAAACATGAGTCGAGTCGAATTGTACATGAATAAAGATATACATAGGAACTGATGATTTGTTTCCCGGTAATTTTATTCGCAAGCCCCAAAATGTGGACTTGTTGAGTGTATGTTTGTTTTTAAAGTACTCACAAGCCCCAGAATGTGGACTTCTTCAGTGTATGTTTGTTTTTTTCTTCAATTTGGATAGTTATCAATACAAGTTTTGGGTTTCTTGTATATAGGGGACAAGTTTTCTATGCGATTTTGGTATTTCTATAAACAAATATTTGTATGCCTTTCTTTCTTCTCACAAGAAAAATGACTTTGACTCTTTTTCCTCACTCTCTCTCACTCATCTAACCAAATATTTGAACAACGTTGGGGCAAAAATTCGTATATCTTCCTATATATTTTTTTGGTTAACCGCACTCGGTGTCCACCGATAATGTGGTGATTAATTCGAGCTCGGTTTGCGGTTGGCCTGATCGCTAGCGAGAGAGGGTCTGACCCATACTACACTTATACACGGAGGAGTCCTATCACCGGGGAAAATCTCACGAGAGTCGATGTCCACTGTGAGAATCGAACGCTCGTCAACGGTGAGGTATATGACAGGGTTTCTATATATTTCTATTCATATACCTAAACTCATAATTCACCATCTGTATATATAATTGAAAAAAATATGCACATATCGAATTATGAATGATGATTGAATATGTATGTGAAGGATTTTCACTTTAGGTTGGCGGCATCAGTCCAACACCAAATGGACATTAAAATAATTTATTTTTTTGTTTGGTATGAAAACACTCCTTCAAATCACTAAAGGTCGATTAACTTTTGACTGAGTCGATAAGATTATAACTAAGCTGAGTTGAATTTTGATCGAAATGCAAAAAAAGTGGATATAGTTTTTAATATATATTTATTGTAATGAATATTGTAAAAGGTGATTTACTAACATAACAACAATTATAAAATGATAACAATGTCGGCAAAGTCATAAAGTCAACCTTTAATATTTCTTATTAATACTTATGGTTTATCTTGATTATTTTAAAATTAATAAATGAAACATTTTTCTTCTTTTTTAGATTGGGACTAAAATATAATTTTGATTCCTCAAGATTTCTTTTACTTTTTTGAAAGATGGAAGTTCAAAATTGCCACAAACTCAACCATCGTCGTCAGCGTTATTAATACAAATTTACAATCTATATATTTTACATTATTTACATAATGAAAATTAGACATTGCATCCCATTTAATTATTTTTTAAACATGCTACCAACCCTCCTTGTCAAATGTCGAGTCTCAGTCACCGCTAATGTGCTGTAGCCATAAATTTATTTTATGCGCTAGATATTCAATCATAGACGTAAATAAATGTATTGAAAATTTCACTTTAATTAACTTATGAGAATATTTATAATTTTGTGAATTACACGATATTTTTCTTTTTCTCTTAAGATATCTTTTTTGGTTGGAGTAAAACAAAAGTCTATTTTTCCAACCGTCATGGATACATCAATGAATGCAATAAAGTGAGCAATTATCTTCCTCTTGAGATATCTTTTTAGTTGGAGTAAGGGGGCAAAAAAGCCTCTGTCCCCGTGTGTGTCCCCAACCAATCACAATTAATTATGTGTATATATATAATTAGAAAAAATGTTTATACAGTAAATTCTAATTGGTTGGGGACATAATTAGGGATAGGGATGGGGACAGAGAATTTTCCCATTTGTCCAACAAATTACAAATAGGCAAAAAAAAAAACGAACTTATGAACCACGATAAAGCTACTCACTAAATAGAAATATTACATGTCTCACAGGTAGTGGCGGATCTAAGGGAGTAGGGGTGGTGGTTGCTCCCTAACATTTTAAAAATATTTTTTTAAGCAATCTTTTAAAATTTTATATTTCAATCCCTGTTAAAAATGGACGCGAGTCTAACTCATTTTCTCAAAAGTTACTTCAAGAGAAGAAGGATTGCCCAAGCTATATAAGGAACAAATATACACACAAACTTAACAATATGGGGGTCTTTAACACATCTCCTCACAACTATGGCTGAACATTGAACAATAATATGGCACCAACATCGAATTAAGTGATTCTGATACCGTGCTAAAAATGAACCATGACCTAACTAAATCCTTCAAAAGGGGCCTCAAGAGAGGGAGGATTGTCCAAGTCATATAACGAACAAATATCCACACAAAGTAGTCGATGTAGGATCTTTAACAACCACAATTCCCTCCACAAAAAGAAAATACATTTTACTCTCAATGTATAAGTTCCGGATCGACACCTACTCACGAAAAACCTCTTGTATATGTAAAATGATAAAATTGGAAACTGAGAGCAATATACAAGTTCACTGACCAAGTAAAACAAGGATGAGTCGTGAATCGTGATGCACGTTGGAGCTGATTTGGGTGTATATTTAGTTGGGCACTAATATGTTGATTGGTGGTTGTAAAGGTCAATGGAGTCTAAGGGATTACAAGTTAATTTATTTTTAGGAAGCACAAAAAAAGGGGTCTTGCTAAATACACCAAATTGGTTAAACAATGTTTTTGTAATTTCTACGACATCCCATTGACCAATGAAAAGTGGAAGATGTAATACAATTTCAGGTAGTGATATGTATAGGTTTCTTGTATTATGATTATTTGATTAGAATAATCTTGCTTGTTAAACTAGTTTACACTATAAATTTGGTCTAAAAAACACAAAAGAGAAATAAATATTAGTAATCCAATAGAAACCTTGTCCCAGAAACAAGAAAGCAAAGACAAGTGTGATTGTAGGGGTGAGCAAATTCGGTTTTTGCCGAATTCCGACCGAATTCGAATTCAATTTGGCAATTCGAATTCGGTAATTCGGCTTGAATTCAGCAATTCGGTCAAGACCGAATTTGAATTGGTCGAATTTGGGACGAATTCGGTTTGACTATTTTTGAATTTGGTATGCCGAATTTGAATTCAATTTTTTTTAATAATTAAATATTATTATTATATAATTAAATATATATAATTAAATATTATTATTGAATTTTTAATAATTAAATATTAATATTATATAATTAAATATATTATATAATAAAAAAATATTCCTTCCAATTCGGCCAATTCGGTCGAAATCGAATTCTGAATTCACCAATTCGGTCAATTCGAATTCGATTTCGAATTCGGTCGGTTTTTTTAGGTAGAAAAAAATGAAATACCCGAATTCAATTTGCCGAATTGGCCAAATCGAATTCGGTGCTCACCCCTAAGTGTGAAGGTTGAAGTAGTCCAATATTATCCATATTCTTGTGTTATATTTTGATATTCATTTACCAGAAGATTTGAACTTATGTGAGCTGTTATTAAGCAAGAAAAATAGTTATATGTTATGGACAAGTTCAATTGTGGCTTATAATACGTCATGTTATTATATAATTTTTTCTCAATTATATTGTTCATTTTCAATGGTTTTTGCTTTTAATATACTTCATCTATCTTTAATCGATCAAAACTATCATGCCATGGTTGGTCATCGTGGTTTCAGTTATATACTATCAATTTATAACTTGTATGAATAACTTCATCTCAAATTATCATATACAACGACAGCATACTAGAATTTGAAGATCGAAAATACATTGTGTATTAAGTATTAACAAAATCAAAATAAAGGATATAAATCAGTAAACAAAAATGGCCAAGTGTTACCGGACGCACACTTTTCATCTCTTTCTTTTTCTATTTTCTACAAATCTACGTAATATCACGCTTCGACACAAAGAGTACAGTCAAAATTGACAAAACAAATTTATAAATAATATACGCATTTTCATATTTTGATAATATTTTATAATTAAATTATTTTCGATAGTACTTGATACATGACTGACACCAACAAAATGCTCTAATACCTGCTCATTCTTCAAATAACGAAATACTACCGATATTTGCTCATTCATTGATATATCACGGGATTCATCAACAAGAATAGAAAATAAGTCATCACCAATATCTTTGATAATCACCATATAGTAAAACTTTCACAAAATTTCAAATTTTTACACTTAAATTTGTTAATTTTTTTTTTAAATAAACATGATAGTCTCATTACACTTTAAGCTTGTTAAAATTTTAACCAAACTTGTTAAGATATAAGTGATGTTATTCCTATAATCCACGAACCACAAAATCTAATTTCAAATTGAAAACATACTCAAAATAGGTACACTAAAAAATGCTCTCGTCATGGGGTGTTACTAGGGGCGTTCACTATTCAATTAAACCGAAATACTGAACCGAACCAAACTAAACCAAATTTCATTATACGATTCGGTATTTCGATTTATTTGGTTTGGTTTTGAAAAGGTCATAATAATTTGGTTCGGTATTCGGTTTTCAATTTTCAGAAACTGAAATAGCGAATAGATCAATTTTATTATTATTATTCTAAACAATATGTATTATATTACCTCTATTCCATACTATAATTCGTTTAGAAAATATAGAAAAAATTAAGGAAGCAAAAATTAAGTTTGTTTGTTAGTCAAAATATCAATATTACTCTCTTAAATATGACGTGTATACCACTCACTCTATTTAAGAGAGCAATATTTATATTTTGACTATAAAAGCACCTTATCTTTTGCTTCTTTAGTTTCGATAAATGTCTTAAACGACTTATACTAATGAATTGAGAGAGTACTTATTAGTATTATTAACATTACATAGATTTGTATTCTTATTCTTATTTTTTTATTTATAATATTATTTAAATTGTGCATTATAATTTTTATTAGGGTAATATGCATTAAATGACCTTTAACTATTTTCTTATTTTAAATGTTGGGGCAAAACAATTATTTTGACGGAAATTGACCATCAATTTTTTACAGGTAGCGAAACAGGACCTCCGGTGAAAATTTCTGCTAAATTTTCAAATTTTCTACTCATGTGAGGGGCGTTTTTGTCCAAAAAAATTGAACACCATTGTCGTTTTCTCCGGCTAACCACCTCCTCCAACCACCGCCCATGTCTTTGGCACCACCACCTTCTTCCCCTCTATTCCTCTCTCTACACCACCTCCTTTTTTTATGACCATCTCACCAATCACCACCAACATTCCACCACACCCACCAAATCAAATCCTTATCTTCAAATAACCATACCCACCACCAAATCAAATCCTTCAAAGTGCAATTTCCAAATTAATCAATTGGTAAGAGAATTTGAAGAACAAAAAACTTCTAGAGATGGAGATTGAAATGGGTTTCATTTGCCCTAAATCCCACTGCCCTAAAAGAACCCCCAAATGATGTCATTCTCATCACTGCAAAAAATCCCCAATTCCGAATTGATAAATCAAAAAAAGTAAAAATCAACTCTACCAACTCTTCCAATTATTTACTGTAAAAACAGTGGTGGGTTTCAATAATCTCCAAAATCCATAGACAAATTTGATGAAATTTGATAAAATTCCTTAATGTAAATCTATACCAGAACCACAATTCTTTACTGTAAAAATAGTGGTGGGTTTCAATAATCTATGAAAATCCATAGACAAATGTGATAAAAATTTCATGAAACTGTAGAAGGTGGTAGGGATGAAATTTGATAAAAGTTTCAATAAGATGATTCTGCTGATTGGTGTGGAGGTGGTGGGGGTGGCTGTTGGTGGTGCGAGCAGAGGAGAGGAAGACTTTACTGTAAAAACTGTGGAAGGAAGTTTCTTTTACTGGTATGTGAAGAAGAAGAAGAATTGCAGCGACAGGAAAGTGGGGGGGAGAAGACGACGACGACGCAGTGATGAGAGAGTGAGAGGGAGCCGGAGAAGGGGCGTTTTGGGGGGTTGTGGTTTGGTGGTAGGAGCAAAGTTAGCCGGAGAAGGGCGTGGGTGTGGGGGTGGGTGTTGGTGTTGGTGGTAAAGGATTTTTCGGGTCGGGTGTGTGTTTTAATCGGGTCGGATCGTTGGTCTAGTTTAAGGGGAAATTTGTCTTTTGCAATTTCAGGCCGAAATTTCCACCAGAGATCCTTTCGCTATCCGTAAAAATCTGATGGCTAATTTTTATCAAAATAATTATTTTATCCCAACATTTAAAATCTGAAAATAGTTAAGAGACATTTAGTGCATATTATCTTTTTTATTAAGTTGAGCTCCACAAGATAAAAAATTAAATTTTGATACAAACAGAACCGAACCAAATCATACCGAAATAATTTCGATATTTGCTTTCAATAAAATTTTAGTTTGGTTCGATTTTTATAAAACATTAAAAAAGAAAACCGAATTCCGAATTTTTTTTTTCAAAAACCGAACCGTACCGAATGCACCCTCATAGATATTACATAAACAAAATTAAAAACTATATTAAAAAAAATATAATAGGGGGATAGTTTGGTGGGGCACCTAGGTCTGCCAATGAGAGTTACTTATAGCTATTTTCCAAAATAAGATCTTTCAAGGCAAATTGGCTCTAAAGGTCCAAAAATTATTTTGAATTGGTAATTATTGTACAAAAACTATTTTTTACAAAACACAGTATCAAAACAATTTATGTTTGGTGGTGTAGGTCATTCCGTACAAATTTCATCAGTCAACTGTTAATTTGAAATTTGAACCTGATCAACCCTAAAATTATGAGGGGCATTTTTAGAATTTCACACATTAAATTAAACCTCCCCTAACCCGACCCACCATTCCCCTCCCCCTTCCCTAACCCAACCCTACCCGACCCCTAACCCAACTCCTCATCTCCTTCACAGCACCACCACCACCTTCATCCACAAAACCCGCAACCACCTTGCATAGAGGTAGGGGTGTGGGTGCGTCAGGTGAAGGTGGTGGTGGTGCTGTGAAGGTGAGGGAGAGGGAGATGAAGGTAGTTGCGGGTTTTGCGGATGAAGGGTCGGGGGAAGGGGTGGTCGGGTTAGGGGATGGGAATTGTGCGGCGGGAGGGGTTTAATTTAATGTGTAAAATCTCAAAAATATCCATGATAGTTTTAGGGTTGACCAGGTTCAAATTTCAAATTAACAGTTGACTGGTGGAATTTTGGACGGAAGGACCTATGCCACCAAATATAAATTGTTTTGATACTGTATTTTGTAAAAAAAAAATAGTTTTTTGGACAATAATCGCCAATTCGAAATAGTTTTTAGACCTGTGAAACCAATTTGCCATCTTTCAAAACGGCAAAAAAATCTATGTCCTCATATTTCATTTATGTCCCATTAATAAATTATTTTTACGTGTTCACTTTTCTCCTATAAATTTTACTATTTCTTTAAAAGAATAAATTTTTAATTAAAAATTAATACATTTCAATTTTTTATTAGTGAGACATACAATTAGACAGCTGATTAACCCGTGGGGCCAAAATTCTTTGATTTTGTCAAAATTGTTTCCTATTAATAGAGATAATTAAGAGCAGACTTAACATCAATTTCCATGCACAACGTTGCATTTGCAGGACAAAAAATGGGTTCCAAAATAAATATCTTGATCTGCCTCTCTTTGGCTTTTGCTCTTATGATTGCTTTTGAAGTTGCTGCAGCTAGAGACTTGGTTGAGACTTCGGTTCAAACTCGTAAATATTTATCTTTTTCCAACTTTAAGAATTATTTTTAAGTTATTATCCTCACTAATTAATATTATTCTCTAATTATCCATCGTGTTAGCATAATTAGTTACTAATGTGATAAGAAAGGTAGCACTTATTTTCTTTTTCCTAGGTAAAAACGACTTATATTTTGAGAGAGGGAGTTATAGTAGAGTGAAAATCGTCTGCCGTAATGTACTTAATCAATCAGAATTTGATATTGAATTTTTTTTTTCAATTATATATATAGCAAATTTTAATAGGTTGGATATATGAATGATGACATACACGGTACAGATGATTTTTTGCTAATTGAACTAGGAATATTGCGTGTACATAATCAAAGTCCAACAATGCACTTTCAAATTTTTTTTTCAGCAAAGGAAGTGCAGAATGCAGAAGGGACGGATGGACGTGATGGTTGGCGCCGTGGCGGTGGTGGTTGGGGCGGTGGCGGTGGAAATGGTTGGGGCGGTGGCGGTGGACCTGGACCTGGACGTGGTTGGGGCGGTGGGGGCGGGGGCAGGTGCTGCGGTAATGCTGGTCAAGCTGTGGATTCGGCGCCAGAAGCCAAGCCCTAGAATGAAGCTGTTGTATTGCATGCAATAATATAATATAATATTATATATAGTGTGTGTAATATAAATAAGATATACATCAACTAGATGTGTACCAATGGTTATGCCATTAAAGTTTGTATTATATGTATGTTTGAAGAGTGAAAAAAATTGGTTGTTCTCAATTGATGTGTTTATATGTCTGCTCAATTATTCAGAAGGGTAAAAAGTGTGAGCACCCTCTAAACTATCACGAATTTTGATTTTTGACCCTCAATTAAAAAACGTATAGTATCTGACCTTAAACTACTTGCAAGTATCAATTTTAACCATTTTGACTATTAACTCCTAACGGAGCAGTGGTATATCCGTCAGATCAAGTAAAATGGTTTAAAAAATTTAAGACAGCTTTTGTTTTTTTTTTTTTGAGAAAAAAGTCCCAAAAAAAAAAACCCTCTTCACCTACCAACCATCACTCTCCTCTCCACCAGTCCCAAAGAGACCCAACCTCCATCTCTCCTTCTTTCTCCCCCCCAGTTGCCATTCCATTCTTTCGCCGCCACTACTGTCAGCTTTTGGTCCAACCCTTCTTACCCATCACCCATTGCCCCCAATCGTCCTTCCCGTCGCTGGTCTCTCCACCATCGCAGATGGAGGCTTGGCAAGAGTCCATCCTTGCATAATTTGCAAAAAATCATGGTTTGAGGAAGTGTTATTTTTTCATTGTGACAAGAATCTAGGGCGTTAATTTTGGTCAATATTTTGATTTTGTTTTTTATTAATAATTCTATAATACATCTTAAATTTCATGAAAATCAAGAATTCACTACATTTACATCCGCAATGCGACAGCGAAATTTGGGATTCTATACCAGTTGAATTTGTTGCAAATTGAGTTGCATTCTCATTAAAACTTGACTTTAGTCGGTTCTTATTGTTCAAAATTTAGATAAATTATTATTGAATTGGTCAAGAATGAAATAGCAACTGGTAGAGGAAGGAGTGATAGGGGTTGAGTTGGGTCTCTGAGACTGGTGGAGATGAGAGGAGTGGCGGTTGGGAACTTGGGAGGGAGAAGAATGAGAATAGAGATTTTTTATTTTTTTTAATAAGAAAGTCTTTTCATTTTCTTTTTTTTTTTCTCTTTTCTTGTTCTTAAAAATAAAAATTAATCATTTTACTGATCTGACGGATATACCCCGCTATGTTATGAGTTAACGGCCGAAATGGACGGAAGGGTTAAAAATCATACTTCCAAAGAGTTAAGGTTAGATACTTTTCATTTTTTAGTTGAGGGTTAAAAATCAAAATTCCGTGATAGTTTAAGGGGTGCTGTCACTTTTTATCCTATTCAGAATTTGTTACGTAGATAGTATCTTTTTAGTTCAACTTTTTCAATTATTATTATTTACATTCACATGATAAATTGTAAGTGTTTGGAATAGACACAAAGACACCAGTTAAATACACTAGATTTTTTGTTGTTTGAAGAGTACTTGATTTAAATGAACAAAAGTTATCCCAATTTGGTCAAGTTTGAATTTGATCCAATTTACTTCTGCATAAAAATCGTAAATTTTTATTTATTTATTTATCATTACCTTTTGTTTATATGATAAGAATATCCCTCCATTTCACTTTCTCTTTCTCTTCTTCTCCCTCTAATTAAAGCAGATGTCTTAGTTAATTGAATTTAGATAATAAAGATGTAATGTATCGAGCTTCTGTATTATACACAGGATTAACTTGTAATAGTTCTTGTACTGATAGGAGTCCATATATAATTAGGGTTTCCGAGACTTTACAAATACTAATCATATCCGGAATACAACACATGGTTGTTGTTTTATTCTTTTATTAGAACAAGGGTGTTGTTTTGAGTCGAAAGTGTTAAACTAACTACTCCCCTCCGTTTTAAATTATTTGTCCACATTTCCTTTTCGATCTGTTCCAAATTAACTGTCCACTTTTTAAATGAAGGGGCATACTAATGATAGTTTTTCTAATATTACCTCTTACATTAAATGTTAGAGAGAGAGAAAAATAGGTAGATTAAATTGGAAGTAATATTAAATAAGGGTTATGTTTGACATTTTATTATATTTCTACCATAGAATTTTGATAAAATTTTAATTTCTGCGTAAAATACAAAATAGATAGATAATTTAGGACGGAGAGAGTATATTTGTAGTCTAAACTTATTGATGATCTTACAAAAATGACTAAGAAAAGCAAACATTTAACATGTTTGATGTGCTAGTATCAATGAGGTGGGTATGGAGTGAGGGAGTTTAAAACGACTTAGTTGGGCCTTTATTCTCATGATCCATGAAAAGTCACCTGGGCTTTTAACATTTACAGACCATCTTTCTTCCTTTCCTTTTCTTTTCCTATTTAATTTTCTTTTTTTTCAAATGTCTTGAAATTTTTTTTTCCTGAATAAAAAAGAAGGTGCAAGTGATTGTTGACCAACACCTCCCGCTACATCATGTTCATCAGCGAACATATCAGACTTAACTGAACAACCAGCGCAAATAATTCTTAAAAGCTGGCAGCAGTCAAGATTCGAACTCATAACCTCGACTTTATCAAATCATTTGGGAGTAACCTTGGAACCATTTAGTCATCACCCTTCTTGGTAATGTCTTGAAATTCTTGAGACAACATAATTATTTTCTTGAGAACTCATCTATTTCTAACTTTTATCTATCTATAGATTTTGATAAATAACATTAGTATATTATTTTTTTAGCGCTAAAAATAGCAGTAACAATTTACGGATAACTATAAATGTACATTTAATGAATTCGGTCACTATTCAAACACACGTGACTGCCACATGTGATTTGAGTAAAAAATATAATTGTCCAAAATTAAACCAACTCTGGGGCAACCCGAATTGTTAACCCGAATACCAAAACCCATCTTCACTCCCGCTCTCTCTATTGAATTAGGCCTTAGGGTTTCTTCCGAAAAAAATTTCTGCACCAATTTGAACAAAATTTTCAGTTAAATATTCAATTTGTGCTTAAATTTCTAGGGTTCTTTGTTTGAATTTGGTTAATCTTGTTTCAATGATGGATCTTTCTCAAGAAACAGACGATTATATTCGAGAATCAATCGATTCCACTATTGCCCTTCCGGTATCATCCAAAACTCTCCAAATGAAGCTCCGTGAATCCGAGGAAGCCCGGTACTGACTCCGAAATCAGTACCTTCATCTCCAATCCAAACTCAAAGAAAAAGTGGAAACCATCGAGCGCGCTAGGGCTAGAAAAAAAAATTTTAATTTTGTTTTTTATATCTTGTTTAGGTTTAATAAGATAATTATTTATGTATACGAAGGAGGAGGCGTCTATGGATGCACAAGCGGGGAAGAAGTTTGTTGAGGAGAATAAAAAATTGGCGATGGAGTGTGGAAACTTATTGGCACAGTGCAAGAGGTGGGAGAGGGAATGCTCTTACAAGAGCATGATCATGCTCTAAATCCATCTCAAACATCTCTCTCTTGTATTTCATAGTTCATCTCTCTTCAAATTTGAGATGGATTTAGGTTGATTACATGAGGATGATATTTGTTAGAGTTTTAGGGTTTATATTGGAAGGCATGATGAATATAATGAAGGTGGGTTTTGGTATTCGGGTTGCTCTAGAGAGTTTATTTAATTTTGATTACTATTGACTTAGATTACATGTGTCAGTCACGTGTGCTTGAATAGTGATTGTATTCATTGATTGGACATTTAGAGTGATTTTGGTTTTTGCCTAAATAAAATATAATGTTATTTATCAAAATTCGTAAATAAATACATGTTAGAAATAGGGCATTTCACCAACATGAGTTGTTTCGGGTTAGTAAGGGATTCAGTGGCGTCGCTTACAAATGTCAAATGTTCGATTCCATTTGCTAGACGTGAGGGATCTGTGTTGGTGGGTGATCCGTAAAGTACTGCATGTAAGCGGCCTCTGGTCGCTGAGGCTGCTTGCTGACCCAGTGGTGGAGACCGGAGCCGAACCCACACGAACTTTCTTTCTACCCAAAAAAAAAAAAGAAAAAAAAAGAAATAGGGCATTTCTCTTGTTTTCTTCTCAATATTTGACCAGCCTTTGTAAATTTTAAACAGGCAGAGTGAAATGGTGTGTTTACATTCTTATTATATTTTTTCGAAAGTATGGATCAATTAATAGCTCTTTTCATCACTACTTTTCTCAAGAGGTAAAACAATAAGATTTCTTCTTCCGAAACAAACAATGAGTTCGATGATCTAGATGTTTGATAAGTTATAGGATCAATAATCAAGGTATAAGCTAAAACATAATAAAGAAACATAAAGCACAAATGATAGTGATTCGATCCTTTGATCTAGAATCACTACTTTGAACCTTATCCAACGATTTCACAACACTCCAATAACTCATCCATTTTGAACTCATTGAAGACAAGAATACCCAATACACAATGTGGATCATCCAATGTCAAACTTATGGATTTTGCACTTTCACAACACTCCAATAACTCATCCATTTTGAACTCACTGAAGGCAAGAATACCCAATACACAATGTGGATCATCCAATGTCAAACTTATGGATTTTGCACTTTAACCAATGATCAACTCAATTCAATAAGAGTGTATCACTCAACAAGAGTTTTACTAATTATTACTCAACAAAATTAATATGGATAGATTTAGTACACACAAGTCTCACTCGAGGCAAATCTAAAAACAATACCAAACGATCACACTACACGTGATAGGCTGATAGGCGTTACAATCTAACTCGTAATATATATATATATATTTCTTTATTCTCTCCCACCTCATATTCTAAATTTTCCTACACCAAATTTTTAACTTGTCACACTATTACAAAATATGAAAAAACAACTATGCGATGATAATACCGATTCTAAGCTAAAAGGTTCATATCGAAAAATTCCTTTTAGTACGCCCACTAACTCCTCACCCATCCCAGGGCCTTGGACCAACTCCCTTCTTTTTTCTCTCTCTCTACTATTCACTTTCTTCTCGGGTGTTTCTTTATTTTTTTTATCTTTCATAGCTAGATCCAACCAAAAGCTCCGACTTTCGGTCGGATCTTAGTTGGATCTAGCCATCATTCCTTCAATTTTTGTGTCTTCACTCCTTATTTTGACCGTAAATCATGATGAAGTTTTTCTCAAAACATTCTTTTTTCAAGATCAAAACTCGAATGTAAGATCTACTTCAGATCCTTCCAGATCTGGAGTTTCTTTCGATCCTCCTTGGAGGATTCTCTCAACCCGGACTTACTCTGAGCCCTTTCTCAGTTTTCTACATCTTTCCGAGAAATCTATTAGACGGTTGATACGCCCATGGTTTTGTAAATTGTTGATTTCTAAGAAGAATGTTGAAACTGAGCTTCTCTTTCTACCGCTGTTCAAGGATTACTAATAAGATGACGTGAAGAATTTTAGTATGTATTTATTTTTTCTACGTTTATTAGTGTTTTTTATCAAGTCCCAGGGTGTGAATTTTTATTTTTTATCATGGTTGTCTAAATCATTGTATAACCTTTATTTTCTTGTAATTTCATATTATCTTTTGATTGTAATGCCTCGGATATTTTATGATTAATGAATAATTTCTTATTCACCAAAAAAATAAAAATAAAAAAACTCCTCACCCATCCCATCAATTTTACTCTCACACGCATTTTGGTAAAACACGTCTAGTGAAGACTAAAGACCAATCTCCTGCGTGACATCCTATATTGCTGCACCACACCGCCAAATCAATCAAAGCTTGACTTGTTATAAGTTCCCTCTAGGCTCTGGTAGCCAATGTCTTTTGTGTCTGATTCCTATTGGTTAACTGATTGAAAAATGTCAAGCAAAATTGGATTCTGCTGACGTGGCAAAACGCGATAAAAAAATATCACAGCCAATAACGAATTTGGTAAATCTGTTCTCATTTCAGAACGGATTTCAGACAAAAAATGTTGTGTCCAAAAATAATAATGTCATGATTGATTTATTATGTCAAACCATAACTAGTTTAAGGTCAAGTCCCGCAAAATTAATATGCTTTCCAATAACTTAGCCAAAAAAAATGCTTTAAAATAATAAAATAATATGGGGAAGTGCGTGGGGCAAAACAATTCATGTAGTATTTTTTTTCATATAATAATAATAAGTCCAACTGTTTGATGAAAGTTACATAAGGTATTATAATAAAGACAGCTTAGCGGCGAAACTGGCTAAGCTAGCCATATGAAAAATCCTACTTAAACGCATATACCTAAATTCGAAACCCCCTATCAAAAGGAAAAAAATATATAGAATTACAAACTATGCAAATAGTAATATAAATACAAGGAGCAAGAAAAAAACTTTATGAAGAGGAAAGATATATCCTTCAGTTCACACACACAATAATTAAGCCCCTGTCTTTTGAGTTAGGCGTCTCGATCAAGGTTGTGAAAATCGCGATTTGAATCGTAGAACCGTATGATTCTACGATTATAAAAGTATAAATCGAGTTAAATCATACTAAAAATCGCTAGAGGATTGAATTGTAGAGGATCGTCGATTTAGATCGTAAAATCGTAGAATCGCACGATCCGATGTGATTCAATCTTACCTCTTTTTAACTGGGTCGGTACCGGGTTATCTCAAATAAAAAAAACATCCATTTGTATTCAATCCAACCTCTTAACTCTCTCAAGTCTCAGAATCCCAGTTTCATCGCTCATCATAGATGTAAGTGGATGTGGAGATTACATGGAGGATAATGATAACGTCTTGAATGGTTTGCAAGATTAGAACATTAGAAAGATAGACGTGTTGCTATGAAATTTGTTGGATTAAAAGACCTTATGAATTGTTAGTTTGTGGTTTGATTTTAGTTTTTTAGTTCTATTGGTATGTCTTATTGACATAAATTTATCATGAAATATTTTTTTCGAATCTTTCGATCCGTATTACGATCCTCGTGCTTACAATTTTTTAGAACCCTCACGTTCGTCCAGAGTCAATTTTGCGATCTTGACAACCTTGGTCTCAGCTCAAACCAACTCAGACAAGACTCATTAATAGGCAAATTAAAATAAATAATAGCTAGAATATTTTTTTTTCTAAAAAACTATGGATAACTAAAGCAATGCAATAAATTAATACTATCTATTACAAAAAAAAAAGTTAATTTTAGAAAACTAATATCAGCATCCCATATTTAAGAGGTTGTATTGTATGTCTAAATTTCACTAAATGTAATTTCCCTCAAGAAAAAAAGAACTTATTGCACTCTAATTTTTCCTTTATTGGAAGACTAATGAAATTAATTTGACTATATAAAATAGATATTGATTTTGACCCTCACTTTTAAAGAAAGAAAATGAAAATGAAAATGAAAAGGCTAAATTATATCGAAAAACTTTTTTTCTCTCTCGATGGAGAATTCTCCTAGAGAGAAATCTCCTCTGAGATGGTCTCTTCCATCGTGAAGAGCTCCTCCTGAGGATAACTATGTCCTTGGTGATTATCCTTTAATGCACCATGCATTATCTTGGAAGCAGGCCGTGAAAATCATACTGCTACCCTTCTTTAGTTTCATGCTTATCAATTTGATGCTTTTTACTCCTATTCCAACACTGCCTTCCTTATGCTTCACTTCAAGCATTTTTCTCGGTGTTATTTTCCTATATATTATCATACCATATATACATTCCTTTCTTCCAAACTGTTTAATTATTATCCTTAGCTATTCTCTATCGTTTTTTTTTGTTTTCTTCACTCACTCCTTGCACGAACAATGGTTAACAATCTCGTTTCTAAGATGAAATCCATAACACTGCATGGTATTGAAAAAATTCCTATGATTTTTAATGACTCTGATGTTCAAGGCGGACCTGCTGGTGCTCGGGCGATGTTAGTCGGCCGTTTCATTAGCTTAACTAATTTTTTGCCACGATACTTTCGCATTCTCCTCGGCCGTGCTTGGGGATGTGCGACTGTTACGTTCCAAAAAATTGGTTTTAATACGTATCGCTTTGTCCTCCCCTCTGAGGAGGATATTACTCGCATCCTCAACACCGGACCATGGTGTTTTGAGGGTGTGTTACTGGTTATAAAGAAAGTAGAAACTGATGTGGCCGTCACCGATACCATTTTTTCAACGTGTCAGTACTGGATTCAATTGCACTTTGCGCCCCATATCTTCCTCACAATGGAGATAGGTAAAAAAATAGCAAGTATCCTATGCAACTGTGTTACTATACAGATACGTGAAACTGCTGACGGACTACGGTACTACAGATTCCGAGCTGACCTAGAGGTAAGAACCCCGCTAGCGCGTGTCTTCCATGCACAAGCTCCAAATTTAGGCTCGTTCGAAGGACAGTTTCGATATGAAAGATTGCCCAGTTTCTGTCATAATTGTGGTAAGGTTGATCATGTTCCGATCAGCTGTCCGGACCTGCCAAATGGTGTTCGGGCGGCGGATCGGGAAACTTTTGAATTTAATATTATGTTGAATGCATCCAGGAACACTCGATCGGAGTCGGTGGAAACACTACTTATAGGGGATGGTGAGAGGATGGCTGACATTAATAATCAGGCTCTTGTTCTGTTTGATGAAGCTGCGGCAATGGCTGTCCCCTTTGCTAGGAGCACCGATTGCTATCTCAGCCACTTCTGGTCTCGGCTCTCGGAATGTTACTAACTCTGGTTCACTGGGTACTGATAAAGGGAAAGGCAAGGCTCCGGCAGTGGAGCCTAGAAAGAAGCCGGTTAAACACAGGCTAGGTAAGGGCGGCGGTGAAAAATTGATGGCCTCAGCCATGGTTTCCGGGCACATGCCGGCAGGTGAGTTGTCCCCAGAAGTTTTGAGAAATATTGCAAAGATTCAAGTAGGAAGTAGAGACGGTAATGGGGCTGGCCCATCTGGGGTCAACCGCAAAAACAAGAAGAGGCGGGCCGGAAAAGCGCTGGAGAAGACGCAAAAAGTTCTAGACTGCCGCGGGCCGACATGGGCCCGTCGATCGCTGCGGGCCGAGCTGGGTCAGGTTTGTAATTTGGATAATTTGATTGATGTTTCTGTTGGGCCGAAGCAGACTGGATCGGATCCCTCTGGGTGGGTTGCTACTGGACCGGTGCTGGCTGGGTCGGCACTTGCTGGACCGCCAAACCCTGGGCCAGTTCTTGCTGGACCGCCAACTCCTGGGCCTGCTACCTATGGCCCACGTACACCTGGGTTGGCTGGACATGAGCCGCAATTCTCTGGCCCTACAGAAGAGGCCCCTGTTTTGGAAGACTATGACTCTGAAGGTTTGTATGATGGGCTGCCTTCCATTGGGCCGGCTAGATTTGACCCACAACCAGCTGAATACAAGGCTTTGGACTTTGTTGATTCGGCCCAAAAATTGGCAGACCTGCCTATTAATGATCCAGCAACACCGGGACCTTTCTTTAGCAATCTAGATAATGATGACATGCTCTGGGCTAATGGGGATGGAAATTTTTTTGAGGATCTTGACTCCCCGAATTGGAAACACAAGTCCGGATCTGCTACTTCCAACTCAAAAAATGATGATACTGAAACGGGGGCTCCTGCCGTCAATCAGGGTAAGGTGGAGCCCCCCAAATGGGCCCACCAATATCCATGAATATTTTGTCTTGGAACTGTCGGGGACTTCAAAATTCCCGCACAGTTAGTGAACTCTTGCGCCTATGTAATGCGCATAATCCAACTATTGTTTTTTTGTCTGAGACAAAATCTTTGTCTCGTTCTTTAGAATTTGTTCGATGTAAGTTAGGATTTCCTTTTTTCTTTCCAGTTAATCGCCAAGGCCTTAGTGGCGGGCTTTGTCTTTTTTGGAATAACTCAATAAAGCTGGATATTTTGTCTTACTCTATTGGCCACATTGATGCTTGTGTCACTTCTATTGAAAACAATTTAAGATGGCGGTTTACTGGCTTCTATGGAAACCCCGAACATGAACTAAGACCACAATCCTGGCAATTACTCAAGAGGCTAAGTTCTATTAATTCGCTTCCTTGGCTATGTATGGGCAATTTTAATGAAATCATAAATCAAGAGGAAAAAACTGGTTTTTACCCTAGAAGTCAGAAACAAATGGACCTCTTTAAAGACGCCATAAATGGTAGCAATTTATGTGACTTGGGTTATTTTGATAGCCCCTATGCTTGGTGTAATTTTAGAGAGGGAACGGGTGAAGTCTTTGTTCGCCTTGATAGGGGCTTAGCTACCCCAACCTGGCGGACCCTTTTTCCTAATTTAGCAATTCAACACCTTTCCACTAAGGACAGTGACCATCTCCCAATACTTCTTGGTGTTCCTCCACGTCGTAAAAGACGGAAAAGAAATAACTTCAAACCACGTCCCCCACGTTTTGAACCTTTATGGTTCAAAGAACCGGCATTCCTTGACTTTGCTAACCAATCATGGGAACCTCCTAGCATAATTTCTGTCCCACATATGAGTCAAGCTCTAGGAAATTTTCGTACAGATTTGCTAGAGTGGAGCTCTAAAGTTGTAGGTGACTTGGAAAAAAAACTACAAGACAAGCAAAAGGAATTGGATGCCATTCAAAAACGGCGCGGCCTTCCTCATTATTCGCTCTCAGATGAATTAGTAATATCTAAAGAATTGGAGAAAATCCAAGACCTTAGAGAATGCTATTGGAAAGCGCGAAGTATAGCAACTTGGCTATCGGAAGGAGATCGAAATACTTCTTATTTCCATAATAAAGCCTCACAACGCAAGGAAAAAAATTCTATAGAGGAAATAGTTGCTCCTGATGGTAGTCTAAAAATTGATGAAGATGAAATTGAAGAAGTAGCAGTGGCCTACTTCCAGTCCTTATTCTCAGCTAAATTAGATGGAGCAAGTCTCGCCCCTGGACTTCTAACTAGTCAGCTAGATAGCCGGGATATTGCGATGCTAGACCAGCCTTTCACACAAGCAGATGTCGTTAAATCACTAAAGCACATGCACCCACACAAAGCCCCTGGGCCAGATGGAATGCATGTGCTATTTCTCCAAAAACTTTGGCATATTCTTGGCGATTTTGTTACAAAGGTTGTTTTGCAAGTTTTAAATTTCGAAGCTGATGTTTCTGCAGTCAACTCTACACACATAGCCTTAATTCCAAAAATAAAGAAACCCATTTCTATGGTCCATTTTCGGCCAATAAGCCTTTGCAATATTTTATATAAGCTCATCTCAAAAGCCCTTACTAATCGTCTTAAATTGGTAATGAACTCTATAATTGATGAAGCACAAAGTGCTTTTTTGAAAAATAGACTAATTACTGATAATGCGATAATTGGGTTTGAGGCTTTTCATAGCTTACAAAATGTTCGGCCAAATGGGGCCCATCATCTAGCTCTTAAACTAGATATGAGTAAGGCTTTTGATAGAGTCGAATGGAATTATCTAGAATCTGTCATGGCCTGCATGAACTTTCCACCAAAGTTTCTTTCTCTTGTGATGAATTGCGTTAGAACAGTTCGCTACTCAATCTTACTTAACGGAATTCCAACCAAGACTTTCACGCCTACTCGCGGTATCCGGCAAGGGGATCCTCTTTCTCCTTTTCTTTTTCTCATTTGTACTGCGGGATTATCCTCTTTAATTCGTGCATCTGAAGAGCGGGGCTCTCTATCTGGTTTTCACTTCAGCAACTGTGTCTCTGTTACACACTTATTGTTTGCTGATGACTCCCTTTTTTTCTCGCAAGCTAGTGAACCTTGCTTAAAGAGACTTAAAGAGGTTTTTAAAATCTATGAGGCTTGTTCTGGACAAATGATCAATTATGAAAAGTCCAACTTATTTTTTAGTAAAGAGACTCCTCTCGAAGTAAAAACTCTTGCCTTTTCTATCCTCAACATCCCCGAGGAGATGGGAAGGGGAAGTATTTGGGACTTCCTTATATAACGAGTCGGTCTAAAAAAGAGGTGTTTCAATTTGTAGTAAATAAAATTTGGAAGAAACTCACTGTTGGAAAGAGAAAATTTTATCATTCTGCAGCTCGAGTGGTACTCATAAAATCGGTGATTCGAAAGCTATTCCCACATATGTTATGTCATGTCATGTTTTATCCTCCCCCAATATTACATAGACACCATCACAAGTATGACCCGCAACTTTTTATGGGGGAGTGATGAAAAAAATAAAAAGATATGTTGGAGGGCCTGGCATGAACTGTGCAAGCCAAAATCTCAAGGGGGCCTTGGACTTAGGGATCTAGCAGCTTTTAATCGAGCCCTAGTTGCTAAGCAAGGCTGGCGTATTTTACGCCAACCTCTTTCTCTTTGTGCTAGAGTACTAAGGGCAAAATATTTTCCGTTAGACAAGTTTTTAGATGTTTCACTGAAAGGTAGGACTTCTCTTGTTTGGCAAGGTATCTTGAAAGGTCGGGAGCTACTTAAGGAAGGTTTGAAATGGCGGATAAGGGATGGCACTCGGGTCAGCTTTTGGTATGACAAATGGCTAACTACTCCGCATAGTTTCAAACTTCAAGCTCCGGCCAACATGTCTTTTTCAGCCGGAATACTGCCAGTATCCTACTTTATTGATTTCCAAAGCAAAAATTGGAATGCCCAACTACTTCGGTGCTACCTATCTGCGTATGAGGTAGAAGAGGTTTTGAAGGTGCCCTTATGTAGTACCTGGCCGATGGATCGCCTTGTATGGGCCTACGGGAACAATGGGCACTACACTTTGTTAAATCCGGGATATCACCTAAAAATGGATATAGATCAAGGCAAAAGAACTTTTCCTTCAACCTCAGTCTGTAGCTGATTAAGGACTTGGGACAAGATTTGGCGACTACATTGCACCTAAGGCTGCGAGTTTTTTCTCTGGAAAATTTACCAGTAGCATTCTCCCCACTAACTTGGCTTTGTCCCAGAAGAATTAGCTCTTTTGGGTCTCAATGCCAATTATGTCGGGGTGAATACGAAACCATCTTACACGCTGCTATTCACTCGCCCTGGGTGGCCAAGAGTGTTTGGGATCGGACTATTTTCAATATAGCTACTATCACGTCAAAGGATACATTTCCCTCTGTCTTATCCCTATCTTATGGGAAAAGGAGGAAGTTGTAACCCCACTTTGTTTATATCGCATGGAACATTTGGTGCAATAGGAATAAATCTATTTTTGAAGGTAAAATGAAACCGCTCGCGAAATTGCTAACATTGCGATGGTTTGCGCAGCGAATTTAGCGATATCTATGCCTCTTCTATTGGCCACGGCCAAGGCCATGGCTCGGAAATTCTACCTACTCAGGATCAGATTCGATACATGCTTAAAGGGAAGGCAAAACTTTTTGACATAGATGACCCTAGCAAAGCACCAAGGTTTTGGCTAACAGTAGACGGATCCCAAGATTTGGAAACCTCGGACCACAATCTGTTTAAACTAAACGTTGATGGCTCATAGGTCGGGCGGCAAGGGTGGTATTGGTGCACTTATTCGGAACCATGAAGGTACCTTCATAGTCGGGGTTTACCAAATACCTCCACAATCGCCCTGATCCCAGAGCATGCGAAGCTTTGGCACTCCTCGAGGGAATTAAATTTGCTGCATCCAATGGTTACCAGATTGATCTTATTGAAAGCGACTGCAAAACACTAGTCACTCGCATACACAACGAAGGAGAAGATTTGTCATCCGTAGGTCTCTTTGTTAGTCTCATTAAAGAAATAGGGGAGGTTAGGCTGGCCAATATATCATATGTTCATAGATTGTGTAATTCGTCTGCTGATGTATTGGCTAAATACGCTATGAGGTCAAAGACCTCGTCTCAATGGTTTGGAGGTCCTCCGGACTTTCTCCTACCACAAATTTTTGCTGATATTAAATAATATCCAGTTTTTCTGTTCAAAAAAAAAAAAAAAAAAAAAGGCTAAATTATATCGTCTATTTTAATTTTTTAAATACATTGAATATTTCTAAAAAAAAGCACCAGAAAATTTCCTTCCAATGGGAGCGGAACCAGTCCGGCTCCTATGCGGAGCTGACGAAAGTTACGCACGTGCGGAACAATCCCAGCCGTCGGATGGGATTTTGAGCGAGTCGAGATATGGAGAGAGAAAAGTTACGTCGACTTAAAAAAAACTTTTCTCTCTGGGATCCGAATCGTTAAAAATCTCATCCGAAAGTTCAGAAACGTATCCCTAGCGACGTGCAGACAAAGGTGTCCCGCATAGGAGCCGGGAGCGGAACATTGGGACTTTTGGCGATGCATTCACAAGCCAAAAATGACGCCTAATGAAATTTGGTTGACAATTTTACCCTAATAGAACACGACAAAGTTAGGTGTAGGCACGACTTCAACACCCAACCAAGGTTAGGCTATCAATGTCTTTTTGACAAGACTGCATTCGTCGACTCTTCGTTGCATCTCGGCATGATAGAAGCAAGCTCGAAAACTTTACTGCCACTCCACATTCTTCTTTCGTGCACTCTGATTTCCTCTTTTACCCTCGGAGGATTATATCCTTAATAGAAGGATAACTTTCAGCAATGTGACGATGATATGTCTATTGGATAATTTTGTTATTGACTTGATTTTCTAGACCTTGGAGACCAAATTACTATAGAATGAGAAGAAAGAAAATCAAACGATGATATAGATAGTTCTTAATGTCAATATGATAATTTTTTCAAAATATTTTTCATTATGTATTTTATATCATTATAAATATAGTTTTAATTCTACATAAATAATTAACTTTTTAACTAAATTATTGACTTTATACTATATTTGATAATAATCATGTGCCATTTAAATAGATAGTATAAGTTATGCAAACACAATTACATGTAGTTGAGTCAATTTGACGCTAATTATTTAATTACAATCACTTTAAAAATATAACTGACGATATTGTTAGGACAATTTTTCTGTATCTAAAGTAAATTGAGATTAAATGACAATTGTGCACTTCTCGATAAGCATCCTAAAAGTTACCATTTTGAGCGGGCCATCTACTTGATATACAATCCCTAGTCACCGATCTAGAATGGCATTTTGAGTAGAACTCCTTAATGCTTATCGAGAAGGGACATAATTGCTATTTAATCTCAATTTATCCTGAATGGACGAGAACTGCTCTGGCAATATCGTCTGCCTAGGAATATAATTTATTCGTCCCGAATTAAACTTTCACTTTTAATTCACTTTTTATAGAAAATTGGACATCCAACTTGAGATGAAAGATTATTATTTTTTCATTATCTTTACTATTTAGAGATTAGTATATATAGTGATGAAACAATATCATAAAAAGTTTTATTAACTAAACAAATACTACGTACATTGAATATATTGAAAAGAATTTTAATATTAAAGTATAAAATAAATTTATAAACGAACAAAAATATTTGAAAATCTATCAAAACATTATAATAAACTATTGTTTACAAAATATAAAAAATAAAGGAACATATGCTAATACCAGCTATTCAACATATAGTAGTGGGCTATTGTGGTACAATCCATTTCCTGTCAATGTTGGTATAATCACTTCACAAATTATGCCAAAAGGATTTTTTTTTCTCTTATATTCTTCTCAATCACAAAAATAGATCATTTGCAAAACATAATATTAAAAATGTGATATTATTTTCTTAAGAAAAAAATAGATATGGTGCTAGATTTCCTAACTTGTAGAGGCATAAGAATAGTAAAATTTCTGGAATGCTGCTATTTTTTTTCCTGTAGTGTCTTATTTATTATGATCTGTTTTTATTTTTTCTCTACTTCAAAATCATGATATATATTTTTTTTAACGCGTGTTAAGGGAGACGCATGTTAATTTGGATAAAATCATTTATGCATGAAAATTAAAGCTATATCAAATCTCGTAAAATTTAATTTTGTTGACTTTACGAAATTTTAAACCAGTTAGGGGAAGGACTATTTTTTTGTAAATAAAATCAAACAAAAATAATCCAAATGGACCCAAAGGGTATTTATGTATTTTTGTAAAGCACCGGAGTCCCAACAGGGAGTGGAAATAGCATGATCGAGAAGTCTCTATTACAGCAACACAAGGTGGACATATAAAGACGAAGAAAAAGGCGTTTCTTTCATTCATTCATCCTCTGCTCTCTTTCCTTTCCTTTCCTTTTTTCAGCTGTGAAAAGTGAATGGAAACTCCTCATAAGAACGAGTCCTACTCTTAATAAACCAAAAATCCCAAAAAAAAAAAAAAAAAAGCGTTTCTTCAGAATAAAGAATTGATTTTTCCGTTCAATTTTCCATCATGCTTTCGGTAAAGAGCGATCAGAGGCAGTATCAGCAGCAGCATGTACAACAGCAACAGCAGCAAGTACAACAACAACAGCAGCAGCATCAGCAATTGTTGCAGCAGGTTGCTGGAATTGTGGTGCCCTATAATAATAATAATAATGGATTTTCCGATCAGAGGACCGATCTGTCTTTTTCCTTGCTTAATAATGATTCCGATCACAGAATCTCCACCTCTTCTACTATTAAGCAAGAGTTGTTGTCCCGTGAAGGTCGGTGTTTTTTTTTTAAAATTAAATTCACTTTGGCTGAATATTGTTGCAATTATTGGTGTTTTATTGTTTTTTTGGGATTAAATTGACAAAAGTTCTGTTTTTGCCATGATTTTGATTATTATTTATTTTTTGATTAATTTAAATTTTGTTGAATATAGTTTCAATTTTTTTATGTGATTTGTATGATTCTAGGGTTTTGTTGGTTTCAAATTTCAATTTTAGTAAATTACGAAAAGATTAGGTTTTGGCTCTGAATAGTTTGGTAATTTGATGATTGATCTTGTGGGTTCACTGGTCCCGGGGATTGGAGCAACACTGTTCTCGGATTGGAAGGTCGGGGAAGAGAAGCTTTTTAGTATTTTTACAACTCTAAATTAAGCAACACTGTTCTCGGATTTGTTGAACTATTCTTAATTATTAACTAAGAAGAATATGGGTAACACACTGGAGATCATGCCAATCATATGTATTTCAATGGTAACCAGAACACAATATGTAACCTAACAGTTTTTTTTTCTACTGGATTGTTTAAAGAATGTCAAACCTGATTGAAAACTTGAACTAACATACCCTCTATTCTGTTAATTCTCTGCCCGGTCATACTGTGTGATAACTCTCCTGTGTTCTGAAGTGCATATCTATCTGTGAAAAATGAACTCTGTTAGTCTAAATTCTTAACATTTTTTATTTTTTCTGCTGCAGTAGATGAAGAGATGCTCATGAACCTTGCTCATCAGAACTACAAAGATGGGAACTATAAGCTGGCACTCGATCATAGTATGGCTGTTTATGACAGAAATCCCTGCCGTACTGATAATCTTCTCCTTTTGGGTGCAATTTATTACCAGGTTATTTACTCTATTTGTGCAAAGTTATTAAATTTCCTTAGTGTTCTGTATTTTTGGATAATATGCTAGTACAGATTAATCAGAGGGTTGAGGATTGATTTATTTCATTAACTTGGTTTCGTTTTCAGTTGGCTGATTATGATGCATGCATTAGAAAAAATGAGGAAGCTATCCAACTAAATCCTGGTTTTGCTGAGTGCTATGGAAACATGGCAAATGCTTGGAAGGTGATCCATCTTCCAGAAGTCATTTGTTTGTGTTATACTAGATATTTTTAAATATGTAAATATTAATACCTTCTTGTAATTTTCCTGTGCACAGGAGAAAGGCAATATTGATGTTGCAATCCGTTACTATCTAATTGCGATTGAGGTTGGTCTGCTCCATATGTTTTCTTTTCTTTATTTATTTTAGCCTCTAGTTTTGCTATCATGTACTGATAGAAGAACAGTAAGAGGGTGGCAGGTATTTTGTGTTTTCCGGATACAAAGGGTTGAGAATCAAAGGATATTCAAGTTCTTGCTTTTTAATTCTTCTAGGTGGCTGACCAAAGCATTGAAGTAGGTTTTGATCTATGTTATAAAATTAGTTAAATGCGACACCAGTGGACTGATCTAATTATACTTTTAGATATCCTTAATCAAGTTTGAGAAAGCTTCTTCAACCTTCTGAAATTGGAGTTTAAACGAATAAACTGACTTACGTTTTGACATTCTTCATTTGGAATCAATGGTCTGCTTTGCAAGAATTGTCTCCAAACATTGTTTAGTTATTGGAGTTTGTTGATTCATTAAATAGACTGAATATAATTGCCACTGTCTCTCTCCAACAGTCGTTCAAATGTCAAACTTATTTTTGTGGCTAAAGGTGAATTTGTGAACTTTGGGTTTACATAATCCCAAGAGATTGATATTCTAAAATTGTCTACCATATATTGTTCCTTCTTTCGCTACAAATTGAAGAAGACTATGAGCTCTCTTAGTGTTGTGACTATTATCTTCCGGAAAGTAATTTAATGTTCTTTATATTGCAGCTTCGTCCCAATTTTGCAGATGCATGGTCAAATCTAGCTAGTGCATACATGAGGAAAGGAAGACTTAATGAGGCAACCCAATGTTGTCGCCAGGCCCTTGCATTAAATCATCGTTTGGTAATCCATAGTGTACCAAGGTTATAATTTGTTTCGAGTTAAGTGGTGGGTGGTTTCGATATATTGTGCTGGATGTTCTCATATTTTGCAGGTTGATGCCCATAGCAACCTTGGGAATCTAATGAAAGCGCAGGGTTTATTACAAGAGGTAGCTAGATAATTTTGGTTACTCCTTTTTTTCAACTTATTTTTTATCTCCTCTTAGTAGCAGTCTGTTCAGTGGTTGAGTAGACTGCAGTCCTTTTGTTTTTTCTCCTCATATTGTGGGCTAATGCTGAACATTTGGGAATAAATTCTTATGTCTACGAGCTGTTCGCTAGGTGCTACCGGTGTCTTCCTTCGTGGTTTTGCAACCTTTAAATTAGGTTTCATATCACCTAATAAACCTTTCAGGCTCTGGAACAAATTTATTTGAGTGTAACGTAGGCTGTTCTTATTCAAAACCCCTTTCTTGTAAGATTGCTCGGGGTTAACCAACTATATATACTTATGAATGTTCAGTGATTTTTGTTGCTCAATATTCTCTGGTTGTCTTTTCTGTTTTATAATTAGTTCAGCTTGTATATAATGGTTTGGGTTTGTGTTCTTTTCTGGTTAGGCGTATAAGTGCTATCTCGAGGCTCTCCGTATACAACCAACTTTTGCTATAGCATGGTCTAATCTTGCTGGTATTTTCATGGAAGCTGGTGATCTTAACAGGGCTTTGCAGTATTACAAGGTATACAATATTCATATTTCTTTTCATTTGATTCAGTTATATAGCATGACATGGCTTTTCGACCATTGGTCTTATTAAGTCTAACTTTTTTTGGTGCATGCTTGTTTTGGATTTGTCTAATCGGTGCATATTTGGCCTTTGCAGGAAGCTGCAAAACTGAAGCCAAACTTTTCAGATGCCTACTTGAATATGGGAAACTGTTATAAGGTAAGCCCTTGTCTATTGTGCTAGTAACGTCAGGTAGCTGGAAATGCCAGGACCAGAATCTGGAGAAATACGAGATATTGTTTCATTTTCCAGGCTTTGGGAATGCCTCAAGAGGCCATTCTGTGCTATCAACAAGCTCTTCAAGTGCGACCAGATTATTCCATGGCTTTTGGTGAGTTCCCTTTTTAGATTGATTGTTTCTCCTCGAAGATTATGATATTGACACAAGTTTTTCTTGGAACTTAAACATGAATTGGCTGCAAGCAGCAAGATTTACTAAACTGACAATCCCAAATGCTAGATGATGAAAGAGGTCACTTTGGCAATGATCTATTTGTTGCCAATAAACGTTTTTACTTGGCTTGTCTTGATTTTTCTCTAAGATTAAATGATATGCCCACACTAAATAGGCTATCTGAACTCCCATTTAGTTTGCTTTTATTGCATTAGCATGATTTTTACTTTGATTGTGACCCGACAAACTATATTTCTGCAGGCAACTTAGCAAGTGTGTACCATGAGCAAGGAAACCTGGAGATGGCAATACTCCATTACAATAGAGCTATTAATTGCGATGCTGGATTCCTGGAGGCATACAATAACTTGGTTGGTGTTATATCACATTTTATCGATATGTTATATGCTGGGAAGAGTAGTTGGAAGATTTTCATCTCAATAAACTCTGGTTTTTATTTTCTTTGTTTCAAGGGAAATGCTCTAAAAGACGCTGGCAGAGTAGAGGAAGCCATTCATTGCTACCGAGTAGGTCTTTATTGTTGTTTGTCAAATTTAATTTTATATAAATAAATACTCAAACGAAAATTAATCTGATACTGACTTTCCCTCTTGTTCTTTTAAAGCAATGCCTAAGCCTCCAACCAAATCATCCGCAATCACTTACTAATCTTGGGAACATTTACATGGAATGGTAAGCTTTCACAGATGATCCTTTTTTATTTTTTGGGCGTCAATTCTGTAGTTCATCGGTGGAGCCATGTAGTTTTTCCCTGTCTATCCTATATCAAAGGACAAATTGACACTCCTAATATTGTTGGTATTAATTTAAAATGTTTTTATTCATTTTTTCCCACTATTATGTAGGAACATGACCAATGTTGCTGCACAATGTTATAAGGCGACTTTAGCCGTGACCAGTGGTCTTTCTGCTCCTTTTAGCAATTTAGCAATGATATACAAACAGCAGGTAGATCTTCATGCTAATGCTAACTTAAGTCTCTTAAGAAGGCAATTGTTGTCAAGTTCAATTATATGTTCCTCTCCAATTGCAGGGTAATTACGTAGATGCAATATCTTGCTACAACGAGGTTCTTAGGATCGACCCCATAGCAGCTGACGGATTAGTAAATCGGGGTAACACCTATAAAGAAATTGGCAGAGTTAATGAAGCTATTCAGGACTATCTGCGAGCTATATCGATTCGGCCATTAATGGCTGAGGCTCATGCAAATTTGGCTTCGGCGTACAAGGACAGGTATTTGTATAATTTCTCAGGAGATTGGAGACTTTGGGTATTACAGGGTATAACTGGTGTTTTTGGCTGTCCTCTTTGATAATTTTTTTTGGAATCTTTGTGTAGTGGTCATGTGGAAGCAGCTATCAAGAGTTACAGGCAAGCGTTGATATTGCGTCCTGATTTCCCTGAAAGCAACTTGTAATCTTCTTCACACATTGCAGGTAAATGTTAGCAGATATTGTAGAGTATATTTATTTATTGAACCACATTTAATTTTAGTCTGCAATCTGTGTGAGGAAATTGGACTATTATTTTTAAAGTTAGCATAATTAATATGAAAATACTAGAAAGTGAGGTGTGTCTCTTTTCTATATTGAAGTAGTTTTAAATTTTAATATATTTTTCTGACTACTCAAACTTATAGAAACCTGTTCCTACTCTTTGCAAAGATCTTTTCTGGTGGTGCATGTTGTGGTTCAGGAGTCGCACCTCTTCGTTTTATCTCTGCTTTATTTTTCTTGTGCAATCCTATCGTGTAGCCAGATATTTTAGCCGAATTGCTCCATTTGTCCAACAGAAAATTTTATTTGCCACATTGAAAATCCAACATTCAAGGTTCCTTGTATATTGTTCTGTTTATAATTCTCAAGTTGGTTCCATGAGAACTGGGACTAGAGGAGTCTTGGAGGACTGGGGTATGTTCAGAGAGGCCAGAACCTTTAAAGCCACACTTACAAGGTGCACTCCAGTTTTTTATTGGCTTGTTGGCCGATGTTCGAATGTGCACCATGACACCATCTGATCTTAAGAAGTTCACCTTGCACTAATCAATTTTTGGCTCTACTAGATTTAAGCGAGAATTTGTATCTGGGAAATGGCCCTTAGACACTGCCAAAGTCCTAAGATTGTGCAAAGACTAGTTATTGTTGAAACCCCAGAGGGTTTGTCATTTGCTTTAGCATGCTGCTTCCAACTAGTTACTCATTCTACAATATTGTAAACCTCTGATTTAACTTTTTGAGTATGTCCAATACATGATTTCATCTGTTGACACCGCTCATTCTGCATCTCGGAAATAATGAATCTCTTGTGCTGGTGAATATATGAACTTGATGTGCTGGTGCACCAATGTGGTATCTGTGATCCTGTTTCTTTCTCCACGCTTCCCCCCACCCCACCCCCTGAAACTCAGGGTTGTAGTCGTCTTTGTAGGTGCATGTAGTTTATTCTATCAATTGCATTTATAAGGTTTTCATCTCATGTTTTCAGTGTGTTTGTGACTGGGACGATCGGGACAACATGTTTGTTGAAGTTGAAGGCGTACTTCGAAGACAGATCAAGGTTTATGCAAGCCCTATCCTCCTTGTCTCTTGCACTAACATTGTTACAAGCTACTTTATTTACTGAACTTATTTGCGAAAACACCTGAGCAAATTGAACTCCAACATTTTTTTCTGTTCTTTAGATGTCAGTTATACCAAGTGTTCAACCGTTCCATGCAATAGCCTATCCCCTTGATCCAATGCTTGCGTTGGATATCAGGTGATGAAACTATGCTTTCATGATAGATGTGCTGATTTGAAGCAGCTGCATTTGTATCCATACTGCTAACTGGCTATCCCTTTTGCAGTCGGAAATATGCAGCGCATTGTTCTGTTGTTGCTGCCCGCTTTTCTCTTCCTCCTTTCAGTCACCCTGCTCCATTGCCGATAAAGGGAGGGAGTAGGAGTTGCCGTTTGAGGATTGGGTATGTTTCTAAAGAAAGGATCTTCTTGCCTTCTGTTGGGTCCTTTATTTTCCTTTGAGATTTTTCAATTTTCCTCTCCAGGTATGTGAGCAGTGACTTCGGTAACCATCCCTTATCCCATCTTATGGGATCAGTATTTGGCATGCACGACAGAGATAATGTTGAGGTTGAAGTTGATTAGTTTTCTCCTAATGTTTTTTCAATCTCTTAGGGCGGGACTTAAATTCTGAATTTTCTAGGTTTTCTGCTACGCTTTGAGTGCAAATGATGGAACTGAGTGGAGAGTGCGTATCCAGTCTGAGGTAGAACATTTTAAAGACGTGTCTCCCTTGTCTTCTGATACCATTGCAAAGATGATCAACGAGGACCAAATACAAATCCTTATAAACCTCAATGGATACACCAAGGTATTCTGCGTTATTCTGGACCTTGTTTGTCCACATACTTGAACCTAATTGCCCTTTCAGTCGTCTGTCTTTCGTGATAAACAATGGACTGACATTTTAAAACGAAGAAGATGGTTTAATTTTGTTGTCCAGTCCATTCATGCTGTGCATCCTTCTCTAATTACATCCGCAGCATCAGCATTTTAGTCTTCTGGATTAATTGAAACTATTGTCTCCCTTTGATTTTCTGATTAATTTTATTGCTGCAGGGAGCCAGAAATGAAATATTTGCCATGCAGCCTGCTCCCATCCAGGTTTCTTATATGGGATTTCCAGGAACTACTGGAGCATCTTATATACAATATTTGGTCACAGACGAGGTACTGCGCTCATTCGTTCATCTGGTTTTCTTCCATACTGGAACCCTATATGTGACTATCTTACACCTTTTTTGCAGTTTGTTTCACCAATGTGTTATTCACATATTTATTCTGAGAAGCTTGTACATGTACCTCATTGTTATTTCGTAAATGATTATAAACAGGTAACGACTGACCTTTGTAATATTGTCTTTCTGATACAGCCTGCTTCCACTTATGGACTGCCTTCCTCTTACTCTGACTAGTTTCCCATCTGCAGAAAAATCTTGATGTACTAGATCCAAATTGCCAGCCCAAGAGATCTGATTATGGACTGCCAGAGGACAAATTTATCTTTGCTTGTTTTAATCAGCTCTACAAGATGGATCCAGAAATTCTCGTGACCTGGTAAATTTGGGATGGGATTTTTTACTGATTCTTTGTTGGTAAAGCATGTTAGTATTTTGACAGGGTGAGTTTGGCAGGTGCAATATTTTAAAACGTGTGCCAAATAGTGCACTTTGGCTTCTAAGGTTTCCAGCTGCCGGAGAAGCGAGACTTCGTGCATGTGAGTAAAATTTGTTCAAGAATAAAAATTTCCAACCTTGAGTATTGCAATATGCTTTCAATTTTTAGTGTATGACACTTGAAAATTGTCTAATCAAATGGTGTTTGCTTTGTTTAGATGCTACTGCACAGGGTGTGCAACCAGACCAAATCATCTTCACAGACGTCGCAATGAAACAGGAACACATTAGACGCAGTTCTTTGGCAGACCTTTTCCTGGATACGTATGTGTATTAAGATCTTGTCGTATATTTGCAGAAACTGTTTTGAGTCATGCATTTATTTGTTTTAGCTTGGCATCTACTATGTTGATTTTGATTTAATTTCTTCTTAATGTGTTTTGTTTTTCTTGTCAATAGGCCTTTGTGCAATGCCCACACAACTGGGACTGATGTTCTTTGGGCTGGTCTACCTATGGTGACTCTTCCACTGGAGAAAATGGCTACCAGAGTTGCTGGCTCACTGTGTTTGGCTACGGGGGTTGGAGAGGAAATGATTGTCAGCAGGTAAATGTTTCAGACTTCTTACCAACATACTTTTTCAGTTGCGGGTGAAGTCAGGGAATCTTCCTACTTTATTGTTCTTTTCTATCTTACTCATATTTGTTGTACGTTCTTTTGTTGATGCTTAATCTCCATATAGCCCTTGATTGTGCTTGCCAAGAAATTAAGCTTAGTCGAACCACTTGCAAAACAATCTCTATTTCACATGTTTTACTGCTTTATTATCAAATTCATAGTTGCTAAGAAAGGAAAGAAACAAATAAAGAAAAATAGGTAGTTCGAGTATTCTATTATTATTATAAACTTTTGCGCTGATACGACCAAGGCAATAAGAAAAGTTCGGCGGTGTTAGTTTGCTGAAAGATGAGCATTTGACAAAATATTGGAAAAGTACTCGGTTGTAAACTGTTTTAATGTGTAGAAAATTTTTACGGACGCGACTGATATGCCATTCTTAGACCTGTGTATTTTCTCCGAGAAGATTAAAAGATGTCGAGAATGAACTTTTGGTTGTATTCTGTTGCCGTATGTATTTCAGATTCAGTCATGCCGTTTCTTGTTCCAAAACATTCCCGAGTGTTATATTAACTTGATTTTAGTTGGTGGCTATCCATATTTTCCTGAAGTTCCACTTTTCTGTTTATCGAATTCTTCTTTCTTCCTTGTACTGGTATTTTTCCTCCTGGAATCTAGTCTCCTTATCTGGTTCCTTGGTCTTTCTTTCTTCGTAGCATGAAAGAGTACGAGGAGAAGGCCGTGGAACTGGCATTAAATCATGCCAAGCTTCAGGATCTGACTGATAGACTCAAGGCAGTGCGAATGACTTGTCCATTATTTGATACCACACGTTGGGTGAGTTCTTCAGTTTACTTCTTTCTTTGTGCAACTTATTGAGGTTCCACTTTGTTAAATGCTTATTTTACATTGGGTTCAGGTAAGAAACCTGGAGCGTGCCTACTTTAAGATGTGGAATCTCCATTGCTCCGGCCAGAATCCTCAGCCTTTCAAAGTCACTGAGAACGATTCAGAATTCCCCTATGACCGGTAGATCCCTAGGAAGTAGAATCGACAATGTAGATAAAGCATACGAGAATATAAGGTATTGTTATTTAAGAGTTTAGATTGGTTTTGGTGTCTTGAATTGTTTCAACTATTTTGTTAGAAAATATTCATCTGGAGATTGAATCAGAGAAAAAAAATGCACTTCATTGTCAGAATTTATTGGTTATACAAGATGACCATCAACCTGAGTTATTACCATGGTTGGTTCCCAGACCACACAAATTACAAGGAAAAGCAAAACAAAAATGTCTTCTAGACCACCACCGTAATCACCACTACCAGCAACATAGACACAGAGATCTCTCTCTCTACTTGGTAGCAGGAGAAGGAGAGAAGTTCAACAACTCTTTAGAATGAGCCCATGCTTTAACCACCACTACTGCATTAAAAGTTCTTGGCACTCCAGATGAAGCCAAATTAGTCGATATCTTTAGATAATACTTAATCCCAGCAACCACCTGTTTCTCCGCCTCAACAACCTCCGTGAATATCACTGTAGCGGCGCTGCCGTTGGTTTTCTGGTGCTGCTGCTGCTTTCTTAAACCCTTGTTATATTCCTCCACACAATACCTCCCCAATTCCTGTACTTCTCTATTCGTTTTCACATCTGCAATCTTTGTTCTTCCCCCTACTTTTCGTTCTCCTCCGTAGGCAAAGGTTGATGAAATTGAAGCCAAGAAGAAGAAGAGAAGGAGAATAGAGAGTAGAATTGGTGATGAGTTTCTTGGTTTTGCCATTAATGGATTTCTTTAGGGTTTTTCTTTCTCGTGATCTCAGAATTTTGGGTTTGTTGCAGAAATTGGGGGGAATTTTATAGCGAGCGAAAGAGATGGGGGGAAGGTATGGGTGCTGGGGGTGGGTGGGGGGCTCTGTGGACACGTAAATAGAGGAAGATGGGCGTTGGCAACGTCCACGGACTGCCGCGTCTTTTTTTCAACATAATTGAATAAATACAAAAAATATGCGTCTGCCTTTTTCTCAGAATTTTAATCTTATCCTCTGTATTATTTTTTTGGAAAAGACAAAAAAAACAAAAAACAAATAAAGTGCCCCGTAATTGAAATACTGCAGCTTACAATCTTCTTTTTTTTTTAGGGCAAATGAGTCGGACTTTGTTAGTTTTCTCCTCTCTTTTAATCTAAATTTCCTTATCTTCTTAATGTTAGGGGAGGAACTAAATTATGCTTTTATTAATAAAAATAAAAGATATTATTCATAAAAAAATAAATTACTATTTTTTCATTATTAATACTTTTTTTCTACTTTTCTTGAAGAGTTTCAGTTATTCAGGGACGAAGTCGGAACTTTTAATTTGAAAAGCGTAAAAAGCTGTAATATTATGTTGAAACTACATATATATATATATATATATATATATATATATATATATATATATATATATATATATATATATATATAGCGAATTTAATAAAATATTTTAAATTTTATATAAAATTTTATATATCTAGTAGGATTTTGAAATTTTTTGCGAGACGATTGTCCCCACCCGCACCTTTGTCTTCGTCCCTGCAGTCATCAATACATATGGTTAACTGCATATATTAGGATCATTTTGCAAAGGGAATAAACCTTGGGATTGTGACTAATTTTGTTTTATGAACAAAATTATACATTATGGTTAAGGCAATGGGTTCCTTACACGATTCGGGTGGATTAAATAACATTTTTTCTTTCTCTTTTTGATTATTTATTGGACGACATTATTATTATTATTTCAGAAATAATTTATTGGAAAACATCCTATTTAGCCTTTAGAATAATAGAAAATTGCAATTTCACAAGTTTTTTTCCTACTTAAATACTCTCTCATTTTTAAAGGTATAAGTATTTTTAGACTTATGCAGATAAATAAGGGTCAGGAGAAGTCGTCTTGCATTCCTTGACATATATTTTGGCAGCATTCAAGTCTATAAAATACTGATTTTCGAAAGGAGAGAATATTATAGTACTAACCTCGGTTCCTAAGAATAAGAAAATGATTGGAAAATAATTAGGGGAAAAAATTTAAAATATTCATTAATCAATGACTGAAAAGTTACTATGAGCGATTAGTTAAGTAATAAATTATTGGTAAGACTAGAATAAGATGGTAATTGAAATGGAATATTTTAATATAAAAAAAAATAATACCCCATTCGGTCCTTTTTTACGTCTGTCAAATGACATTTCTTGTTCACTTTTAGTTTATCTTTTGTAATTTTAATAATGTTTTAACATATAATTTTCACCTTAATCCTTATTTATTGGAAATATCTGATATGGACCGGGTCCATGTGGACCATGTGATCCAGATTTGGCCACATCCCTGCAGAATGAGGAGAGAGAAGAAAATGCAGTGATGTGGCCAAATCTGGACCGCATGGTCCAATGGACCTGGTCCATGACAGAATAGACCTTATTTATTGGCTTCGAGTGAATTAATGCAAACATTATTTTTAATTTTTAAGTTTGTATTTTCTTGAAATTAAAAACTTTTTTATCCAAACACATCCAATAACCAAGACATGTAAAATTGAATTAATGAATATCTAATATTCAGCATATTGGGAGTTTTTTTAATTGGGGGAGGGGCCTATCTATTACAAGAAATAGGAAATTTAAGAAACGGGGAGGTGATTCGAACTCATGACCTCTACGTCATGAGGCATCAATTTTGACCATTAGACCAATGTCTCATTGACAACATATTGGGAGTTTGATTCCTATAAGTTTCATACATTTTACAAATAGAAGTTGCACAATTTTGTAGAGTTCACTATTTGTGTGATCTCTACTATTAAAGAATGCCACTTTTTTCCTTCTTTTCGTGCTAGTGATGAGTTATTTTCTTCAAAACAAAAAATGATGAGGGTGTTCTTATTCAATAACTTTAATTGCTGTTATCCATATAGAAGGGAAAATTCTTATATGGATCGGGTCCAAGTGGTCCAGATTTGGCCATATCCCTGCAGAATAAGGAGAGAATAGAAAATGCAGTGATGTGACCAAATCTGAACCGCATGGTCCAATGGACCCGGTCCATATCAGAATATTCATATAGAAGAGGCCAAAATATTTATTTGGGCTGCTGTAAAAACAAATATAAAAAAATGAGCAATTTTCACAGATCTTGATATCCGTGACACTAGTGGCCCATTCAGCATCTGATGCAATTATTGCAATCAACTAGGTTTTATTTATTTATTTATTTTTTGAAAATATTTAATTTCAAAATCCCCCCACGAAGTCAGAGGATTTTGCTCTTTACCCATAAACGTTATAAATTTGCTCTATAGCCTTTCTAATTTTTTGTTGGATGAGAAAACTATCAGGTGCGCGTATAGTCGAAGAATAGGATGATTAATACTACTTTTTGGTGAATTTCTGATCTTTAAAATCGCTCTTTCTCAAACATGTCATTGCTCTTATTCAAAAGCAGGGGCGGCTCAAATATATCCGAGGCCTTGTGCCGAAAAAAAAAATTAGGGCCCCGGATGTTAGGCTAAGCATATATATAAAAAAAAAAAAAAAAAAATTGGGACCCCGGATTTTTTGCTAAGTATATATATAAATAAAAAATAAAAAAAAAATTTGGGGCCTCGGATTTTTTGCTAAGTATATATATATATATATATACAAAAAAAATTTGGGGCCCCAGATTTTAGATTAAGTATATATTTATATATATAAAAAAAATTGGGACCCTGAATTTTTAGGGCCTTGTGCAGTCAGTTACCTCGCACATGGCCTTAGCCGCCATTGTTCAAAAGGTGGCACACTTTTAGGAAGAGTTTTTAAAATTGTCTAATCTCTTTTGAAAAATTCAAAACCTCAAGAAGAAAAATATTTTCTTTATTTTATTATATTAAAAGTGTCTTGGTTCTTGAAGGAAGAAGGAAATGAGGTTGGTAAGGTTATAAGGCTTTTTCAAGAGACCCTAAAGAGACATATGGATCATAAAGTTTGCTATGTATCTATCTGATCTCTCATATATCTTTCAACTTCCACATGCTTATTTTGTTTATGCCCGTTACATTACGTCGAAGTTTGTCATAATAAAAAATAGGAGATTGTAAGTTATAAGGGCTCTCTATATTGTTTTGATCCTGATAAACATTTCATGGGGTACTCTAATGTTGTTTGATATTGTGATATTGTGATAGTTCTCCAGAACCTGTTATATCCAAGTGTATAAAAATGTTACTCCCTCCATTCCCTATTAATTGTCGTTTAGGAGATATCTAGGTATCCAAATTAATTGTCGTTTAAGGTTGTTTTATTAGTTGTCAACAATTTATTCCAATTATACCATCAACATTTTCCTTTCTTTATGACAAAGAAGTGAGTGAGAGAGAGGGAGGGAGGGTGGGTGGGGGATAATATTGGAAGTTTAGGTGAAAATGACAACTTCCTTAATTTTCTCAAATTGTCTAAAGAGTCTTATATTTAGGAATGGAGGGAGTATTAAACAAAGAGAAAAAACATGAATATGGGAAGCAGAAAGAAAGGAAAAACAGCGGACCAATAGCTGCTAGTGCCTCGGTCATTTGAGGCTCTGTAAAGTTTGGCTTCTAATCTTTTGAAGTCGCATAATGCTCGACAAAAAGATAATTAGCTGCTTTGGCAACTGCTTCTTTTTCCATCAGAAAATGAAACAAATTCCAATTCCAAATATTTTTTAGTAAGTGAGTCGTTAATGGCAGCTTCGGGTTGGAATATGGATGGTCGGGTTCAACTTTCGGATAGGGTTGAGGTCTAATGTATTAGGACAATTTTGCACTTGTGAAAAATGTCGTCGTTTTTTATTCAAGCGACTTTTTGGTCGAAATTTCGCAAAAAAATCCATATTGGGCTAATCGTAAATTGTTAAAGTCCATGCCGAGATCAAATAAAACTTTAAGTCTAAAAATCGAAAAGTACAAATTGTTGAGGTCTAAAATAGGTTATTTGCTCTTGATTTTAATGTGTTATAATTTTACATAATTGTTTATGGTTGCTATATTGTCTTGGATTAATTAGAGGACCTAAGTGCATAAAAAGAATTATATGTTATTAGCTAATTGGTTAATTTTGGAGGGAGGTTAGTGTTCATGAAGGGGTACCTTTAGAGATAATCCTAAAGGGGCTGAACTTTGAGGATTGGTTGTCTACTTTAGAGTTATTACCTTCCAGAAATCTGGAGTTTAAATAGCCTATAAATAGAGGAGGAAAGTAGAGAAGGGAAGGGAAGAATAAGAAAGAAGAAGAAAAACAAGAAAATCAGATTTTGGACGGCTTGCGTGCACTGCACTAGAAACGTCATAAAGGTAAATTTAGAATTCCAAATCCTCTGATTATTTTTTATTTAGAAACTAGACTTATAGGGCTACGATCTGACCAGAGGGATTAGGATTTTAAATTTTAGATTTTCATGTGTACGTCTTTCAATTAGGAAAACAAACCAGATTTTCTGGATTTTTACAAGTTAAGAACGCAACGGTGATAAGGTAAGGACCCTTCAACTTTGAGTTTTTCCAAAGCTTTCATAAATTGATATTTTACAGATTATGTATGAAGTATGAATGAAAAATGGTTTTATCATGTTTTCTTGCATAAAAGTGGATGAAGCAATATTTAATGTGAATGTATGAATTGTATGATGTTTAATTGCGCATGTCTGTGATAGCATGATTACTTGCTGTTTTTATGATTGTAAGCATAAGGGAACATCCCAGTAGGGATATTGACTAAGAAAGGATCCAATATGTTTATGCTTATGTTATGTTATAGATTTCATGAGGAGTCAATGTACCTAACTTGGGATAAGATGTAGCATGTAGAGTTGTGTTATATGATAAGTACATTGATAATATGTTGGGAGAGGCCCAAACATCAAGTCATGATGCACGATGTCACGAACAGTATACAACGATATATGATGTTTGCATTTGATATTTGATGTGAGTAGTTTTGCAGGGAAATGGAAGTCGTTTTCTAACTGTTTTTCAGGTTGTTTAGTTGTCTCGTAGTAAGGGTGTAGATGACGACCATCGTTTGTACTCGAACTATTGAGAAGCTAGGCATTCCCACATATACGGTAGGTTAGAACCTTCACTTCCTAGCGGCCTCGCAGTGGAGGGGTGAGAGTGGCAGGTGTGCAACCGTCATTCCTGAAGCTGTCGAGAAAGCTAGGAGGTTGAGTCGCAGGTATTTCCGATTCCTCGGGTGGAGGATCAGAGTGTAGGGTCGCTGTATGGGCGGCGATTCTACATTCCCAATATTCTAAGAAGTCAGAAGTATTTTGCATTCCATGATTTTATTGCTTAATTGGTGATTATGCTTTTTAAAAGTTATGAAATGTTTTTGGGATGCATAAACTGTTTTAATTAAGTGTCTATATATTTCTTCATCCCAAGGTTGAAGGGATCTTACTGAGCAATAGTTGGTTTTGCTCACCCTTATCCATCTTTCCTTTTCAGAAGAGCAGGATGTTAGCTACAAAAGGTACGTGGGGGACTCGTGTTCGAGTATTAGGGAGACGACACTTTATAGACGCCTAGCTCACTTTACTGTTTTGAAATAGACTAAGTGTGATCAAATTTGAAGTATGTTTAAGTTGTACTATTTCCTTTTAAGTTATAATGTACCCTTTTTAAGTTAAGTATAGCTCACTTTACTGTTTTGAAATAGACTAAGTGTGATCAACTTTGAAGTATGTTTAAGTTGTACCATTTCCTTTTAAGTTATGATGTACCCTTTTTAAGTTAAGTTTATATATATATATTATTTGAGGTTTTATTTCTTAGCATGTTTTATAGTTTTTGTTGATGCATGTATGAGTCTTATGTTATGGGTTCTGTGTTCAGTTTGGCAAAACGGAACACTGCCAGGTCATTTCCCGGTTACGGGGCGTGACAAGTACCAGACAAGAAAATTAGAGTACATAAGATCTCTTAGAAATTTCTCAGTTTTGGAAAATTTCTGAAGATCTCGGGATAGCGGGTTCTTGAGACTGGTGGACGGTGTTCTTCATGGTAGTATATACTTTGTATTTTTTGGACAGTGCCATGTTTTGAAGATAGAGTACGGTAAATCGAGATTTTCTCGACATGCCAAGTTGTTCTTTCTTAGGTACTGAGACAATACTCAGATGATCTCATGGATGATGAGTTGTCACTATTAGGTAAAAAACTAGCCTTTTTAGACAGTTTCTAAATGTTTGAACTCACTCTCTCACATCTATAAAAGCCTCTTAGGTCATTTAGAGGTATTTCTTCAAGTATTCAAAGCTCATAAAGTCTTATATCATTCCAAAGCATTCTTAAATCTTTTCTTGTGCTAATGTTTTATCTTTATTGAGTTAAAGTTGTGGTGCTCAAAAGGAAGACTATATCACATCAAGTGTGATTTTCTTTGTAATACTTTGAACTCCCCTCAATGAATTGAGGTTGTAACAAGATTTCTCTTCAAGTGTGCCTGGTTGATGATCTTGAAGTGGCATGTGTTAGTTAAAGTGTAAAAATCATAAGTGCACATTAAGTTGTCCATCTTTGCAAGAGAGTCGGTTTGCCTACCGATACGTGTGTGTGTGTGAAGGGATTTTTAGTGAAGTTGGTAAAATCCATAGGTATGTTCTAAAGTAGTGCATGTAAATTAAAAGGTAAATCGAATAACCATAAATTTTTGTGTTTGCGCTCACAATTCTTATGTGTGTTTAGATCTTGATTATCCTCCTTTTACAAACTTGTAGTTGTTGTGGTTTGAGAAAGAAAAAAAGATACAAAAACCCCAATTCATCCCCTTTGTATTTTTTCACAAAGTATCTATTAAATAAAAGCTGCAAACACAATATCAATTTTAAAAAAATATTAGATCGAAGAGAGTAAATAATCGTGACGACTTCTGCTATTTTTAGCTGACATTTCTTAACTTTTTTTCTTGGAAAAGAGAATTACCATATAAGTTATTTGACTTAATGCGTGTTTAAAAAATATAGCAAACAATAATGTGTATGTTTAGAAAATTCAGAGTAAAAAAAAATTGAATTTGAGTTATTGTAAAAAACCTGTTAAAATATCGAATTCGAGTTTGGAGTTCATTATTACAAGATAACCTCAGTTGATAAAGTTTAAGGTTTATTATTTCAATTTAACAACTTTTTTTAAAACAATTAATTGTCACGTTATAAAAATCACAAATTATATCTAACATTTTATTAGGCATATCTAAGCTTGTATAATACTATATTGAATTTTGATTGACAATGAATAATAGGTTGGGCCCTTAGGGACGAACCCAAAAGAAAAGAGTTAAATACAATTATTGGATTTTGATTCAAATTAAATAACAAGTTTGCCAAAATTTTCATGTTCTCCTTATTTCGCAACACTTGTCTGGCAAAATGATAAGGCGGGAGTCTCAAGTCTCAACCCAAGGATGGCAAAAAATCACGTCTACGTCCCTATTCGTGTCCCCAACCAATTACAATTCACTATGTATACATATAATTGGAATCAATATTTACATAGTAAATTCTGATTGGTTGGGGACATACACGGGGACAGACGATTTTCACCCTCCAAGGACAGCTCTTAAATAGTACTCCCTCCATACCTAAATATAAGACGTTTATGACACTTTAAAAAAATTAAGGAACTCAAACAAACAGTAATTTTTCCACCACAATTCCAATAATACCCTTCCTTCCCCCTTCTTTTTCACTTTTCCAATAAAAGATATGTTGAGGATATAATTGGAATAAATTATTGACACCTAATAAAAAAATATAAATGACAATTAATTTGGATACATATATATCTTCTAAACGACAATTAAATGAGAATGAAGGAAGTAGTATTCAGATGTTTTTATTTTGATGTATTTTATGTTGTTTCCTTTGTTGTCTTTATTTTCTTGTTCTGTAATCTTCCTTGTAATTTGCCCCCCAAAAAAAAATTAAAAAAAATTGGCCTCTCAAAAGAGAGTTTATAATAAAGGAAGAATAAATAAACAAACTGAATAGCTGGCTGATGTGTTATTTTTTATTCACTAATTTTAATAAGCTGCAAGGGTAAATTTGTCCGAAAAAATGTGATTTAGTCAATTATAACTGACAGTGCCTAATCAAAAATCAAATTGCATCAATAAATGCTGCCAGATCTAGAATCCTCCAATCCACACATTACCATAGTACGTACTAAATTAAAAATTTGCTTTGTTACCGGTTTTTTTTGGTTGGTTGATTTGGTATTTATCCGGTTCGCATCATTACCAAATAAATCCAATTCCATTCCCAGTTCAATTCAAATTCGTCCCCCTCCCTCCTTTTCTCTCTCTTCAAACGGCTACTTCTCTCTCCTCTCTCACCTATTTCAATTTTCAGTATCTCTCGCTACCTTGTCTGATTAATCACTCCACCAAACCCTGCTTTCTCTCTCTCACACACACTCGCACCTTCACTTTGTGTTTGCGAGGTTTTGTTCTTCAATTTGAGGAAAAAATGAAGCAATTTATGCAACCAAGAGACACAATCTTGAAGGAAACTCATAATGAATCTCAATATTCATCTCCAAACCCTAGCTCCGTGAAGCAGAGAGGGGGAAATTCGAACAGTAGTGGAAATGTTAGTAATCGGAGGCATAAATCAAGTAGTTCGAAGGAAAATGCTCCTCCTCCGTCGCAGCAACCGGAATTAGGTCAAATTGCGGCAGATTATTTCTCTTCTCCGTCAGATCCAAGGAAACAGGCTCCTTCACCTATGGCGTTAGCGAAGATGAAATCCCCGCTTCCTCCGAGGCCGCCGCTTAAGCGGAAGCTGAGATTGGAGACTTTCGGATCTGAAAAAGGAACCAGCGGTACTGTCTCTTCTTCTGATTCCGGAGTTAAGGTAATGTTTTCAGACTTACGTATTTCTTTGAATAAATAATTAGGTCACTTCAATATTTGTTGTTGATTTTCAAAAATTAATTTCAGTAACCTTGTAATTATTAGTGTTTTATGCAATTGGCGAATGTATACGAGGATGGATATTTCATATTTATTCATAATAAGTGGATTGAGTATAAGAATATGGGAAGAGAACCTAAACTCATGGATACATATTTATTTGATCTGTTTTCTACACACAAGCACATGTACATGTTACCACCAGTTAGAGCTGTTTGTAATTTGTTCAGTTGTATGAAAATGTGAGAAGAGGGGGAAAATGGGGGACTATGATGCTTTTGATGTTAGTGCTTTTGAGCTCTATTTTCCCAACAAATATGTGATTTGAAGCTAATATTGACACTTAGAGGAAGTCAATTGAAATGTACTATACAATTTCTCTGTTCTCAAAACATTAAGTATGATGCCTAGTCATGTTTAATGTTTTCGTTTTATTCTGTTGGTTAGTTATAGTAAGAGTTGCTCGATTTTGTACATTTGAAAGACTTTTCGCGATTGTTGTTTTAGTCGTGGTCGTATTTTAACTGGTTGTTAAATTGTTCTTTGAGAAGAATCTTGCTAACTTTTACCCCGTGCTACATTAATCAGGTCATTGTACGGATGAGACCGTTAACCAAAGTCGAGGAAGAGGGGGAAATGATAGTCCAAAAAGTTTCAAATGATTCTTTGTCAATAGGAGGACAGACCTTTACATTTGACTCTATTGCTGACTTCGGGTCAACGCAGGTAATATTTTCTATTTGCACATTATTGATAGTTGGAAAAACAGTAGCATTTATCCAATATTAAATGTAAGATGCTTATTTTTTCTGTCAATATGTACTTTGCAGCTTGATATATTTGAGTTTGTGGGAGCTCCGTTGGTGGAAAATTGTCTTGCTGGCTTTAATAGTTCAGTTTTTGCATATGGGCAGGTAATTTACTTTGCATGAAAAAGATGGAAAGATACTACATTATTAAGTTTTCATTCATAATAATCTCTGAACTTACAATATAGAAATTGAAACCTTTTCCTTTATATTAGACGGGTAGTGGGAAGACTTACACTATCTGGGGACCAGCCAATGCCTTGGCGGGAGAAAATTTAACAAATGATCAACAAGGTTTAACACCTCGTGTTTTCCAGAGACTTTTTGCACGAATAAATGAGGTTTGACGCTATCTCCTCTTTCTTAGTGGACCTCTGATGATTGGATTCGTCTGTATTTTTCCAGTCTATACTGATTTCACTTGTCAATACTTAACATTTCTGTTTGGTTTTTCCGTGTAGGAGCAAAATAAGCATACAGACAAACAACTCATGTACCAATGCCGGTGTTCTTTTCTAGAGGTTATGCGATAACCATACTGCATTTTGTGTATGATGTAAATGCGTCTCTCTTGATCCTAACGATTGAATATATTTGAAACTTGCAGATTTACAATGAGCAAATAACTGATTTATTAGATCCCAGTCAGAAAAACCTTCAGGTAATTTTGATCTAATTTCTTTGCCTACTTAGGTGGCAGTCTTTGAGAGATCCTTTGTTTTGTATGCATGACCTTTCTTATTCATCAATACATTGGAATCTGTTTCCAGATAAGGGAAGATGTAAAAACTGGTGTTTATGTTGACAACTTGACTGAGGAATATGTCTGCACTATGAAGGATGTGATACATCTTTTGATTAAGGTATAAACAGTTCTCATCCTCTTTTATTTCCTCAAATTGTACTTGAACAGAAGCAATATTGCTTAGTTTGTTAATTCCATGCAAGTAAATGGGTTCCAGAAATGCGTGATATAGTATGCATACTGATTCTATCCCTTTTGTACTGTCCTCGCAATTGCCTCATTTGAATTTGGTCAATTTAGAATGTGCACACATAATAACTGTGGTTTTATTGACCCTGTTTATCATGGAAATAATAAGTTTTGAAATCATATTTTGCATTAGATACATTACAATTGAATTAAATAATCTATTCATCACCGGAATTTTGTTATATAATTGGAGTTAAAGATGAGTATGTGAGTCATTTTCTTTTGATCCTCAGATTCCCACCTGTCTGCAAGTGTAGGTTGTACACAAGTGTGGTAGCTTAATTGAATATAAGAAAGAGGAAATGAGTTAATATGAATTGTTGTCTGCAACATAAGTACCCATATAGCCTGCTATATAAAAAATGAGTTCTTCTTCCTCAAGTTAAACATATATGAGTATCTCTTGGTTCTCTGGACGACAGTTGGATAACTTTCTGCTACGCCCTTGCATAAATTTTGAGGAGTTGATGCCTGCTTTACGATTAAAATTATATTAAATGAATGAAAACCAATTTTCTTTGCGATATTTCATGTCAACTGAACAAATTGTGCAGGGTTTATTGAATAGGAGAACCGGCTCCACTAGTATAAATGCTGAGAGTTCTCGCTCCCACAGTGTTTTCACTTGCGTTGTTGAATCACGATACAAGGTAATTTGGCTCCACTTGAAGCACACAGTAATACTCCCTCCGTTCCATAATATAGGCCGTTTAGGACATTCCATAGAGATTAAGGAAACAGAAATTAAGGTACTTTTAAGTCAAAGTACCAATATTACCCTTTTATCTCTTATTAGGTGGAAGATATTTTAAGTCAAATAAAGATATAATTTAAAATAAAAACATGGGAGAATGGAAAACTACCTAGAATGACTTACATGATGAAAACTTAAGAACTATTATAATGGAACGGAGGTAGTATTATATAATTATCCATTTGTGACTCATGAACTTCTAAGAATTTAAAAACAAGCTAGTGATATTGCACTAGTATGCATATATATATATATATATATATATATATATATATATATATATATATATATATATATATATATATATATATATATTTCTGCAATTGTCAATTTTCACAACACCTATACTATATATTGGATGTCTGAAAGCTATCTTTTAAAATTTACAGAGCACATCCGATGGATTAAGCTGTTTAAAAACAAGTAGAATAAATCTGGTTGATCTTGCTGGATCAGAAAGACAGAAGCTAACAGGTGCAGCAGGAGAACGCTTGAAGGAGGCTGGGAACATTAATCGATCTCTTTCACAGCTAGGGTAAGGTTTTTACATATGGTTTTGTGATGATGACTTGCTTCATTAATGTTCTCTTTGGTGGATACATGCTGGTATCCTTGGGTTGCTTTGACGTATTTAACCTATTGGTGACCTTCTATGGTTTAATTCATCATGTATGCTATGCATAAGTGTCACATTGAACTATAAAGCAGTGTTTCTAATTACAGCCTAGTAGCAGGTCATATTGCTTGTCGCATTAACTAGGGAGATAAACCTGCACATAAAGTAATATTCCGTCATATTATGGACACAAATTAGTGGAATACGATCTGGTATCCTTTGTTACTTTTTGATGTATTTAACCTATTGGCGACCTTATATGTTTTAATTCATCATGTATGCTATGCATAGGTGTCATGTTGAACTATAATGTAGCATTTCTAATTACAGCCTAGTAGCAGGTCTTATTGCTTGTCGCATTAACTAGGAATATAAACCTGCACATAAAGTAGTATTCCGTCATACTATTATGATCACAAATATGTGGGAACATGAACTTATTGTCTTCCAGCCATGTAAATACTAACTCTATTAGTTTCTGTCCCTTAAATGCATATTTGTATCATGCATGGTTCTTCTGCTGCTAAAGCCATCTTCGAGAACATCCGTTGAATAAAAAAAGTTATAGATCATAGCTTTCACAAGACTTTTGAAGGCAGCCTACAATTTGAGCTCCCTACATGGGATTGTAGACCTTGATGGATAATGTTTTAGTAATATTTTAGGGGAAAATAGAAAAGGTTCTGGTAGAAGTAACATATTAACATTTGACTCAGAGCCAACAATTTGCCGAGGGATTCTTTCAAGTTCACATGTATACTTCACTGCATATTTGTTTCTTCCATTGACCTGTAGAAAGATACTGCATTATCTCCAGCTACTGGTTCTTATCATACATGGACCAATTTTACTTTTAGTTTGTCAGTTTTCCTTCAACTTTTTACTATTGGATATCGTTATAGTGTACCACAGAGATGAAAAATGAAAGGAGAAATATGGGCATATAGTATGATACAAACATGATAGGGAACACCATTCTTAACAATCACTCCACTCTATGCAGGAACTTAATAAATATTCTTGCAGAGGTTTCACAGACAGGAAAAAATAGACACATCCCCTACAGAGATTCAAAGCTGACATTCTTACTGCAGGAATCTCTTGGTGGAAATGCAAAATTGGCAATGATATGTGCCATTTCTCCAGCGGAAAGGTAATGCTACCTAATCTTGTTGCAAATTTCTTTCCCTGATTCTTTTCACTGGTCTCTAAAATTAAATATTACTCGACTTAACCAAGCAGGTGTAAGAACGAGACTTTCAGTACATTGAGATTTGCACAGCGTGCAAAGGCAATCAAGAACAAGGCTATTGTTAATGAAGAAATGCAGGACGATGTAAATGTCTTAAGACAAGTGATTCGGCAACTGAAGGTATAAGCTCTCTGCATATTGTTATACTGTACCTCAAATAGTTTGTACTCTTGCAGATATTCTAAGGTGCCATTTTAGGGGAACAAAGCTTTTTTTTGAACAAATAATGGAAAGCTCTAAAGGAAATTTTAATTCTTCTTTCCATATCCTAAAACAGGACGAGTTATTTCGCATGAAGAACAATGCCAATACAAATGACGAAAATGGAAATTATTCTAACGGGTGGAATGCAAGGAGAAGCTTGAATCTACTAAAATTCAGCCTTAGCCGCGCAATGAATTTACCTCATGTAGGAGAAGACGACAGTGATGAAGAAATGGAAATTGTTGACCAAGATGAAAAGTTTGCCATTCTATTAGATGGCGTGCATAAACCTAACGAAGTAAAGAAAAGTTCACAGCTTGTGGTCTTTGACAAAGGAACCGATAATGAATCACTCTGTCACACATCTAGAGGTACAGGAGAAGTGGATTCTCCAGACACAGATGTTAAAATGGAAGAGGTATTTGAACCAGCTGATATTCAAGACAGTAATGGTAACTTTGGACAACTTGATATCATATTGGCAGATTGTCCCAACACTCATGTGGAAGATCACCATGAAGCTGAGAGCGGAAATTATACAGCTTCTGGTAAACGGTCCAATAATGATCTTCCTGCCTCATCCTTTAAGAGTTTGCCAAATGAAGAACCATCAACCAAACCAGTGCACAAGATTTCATTAAAGCCACTTTCTTTAGACAAGGCAGAAACCTCACCCCTTTCCTCTCCAATGTGTTTTGGAGATAGTGCAGTGCGTACTGATATCAACATAGTTCCTTGCCACGTCTCCCCTGTTAAGTCTCCCACGCCTAGTGTTTCTCCAAGAGTTAACAACACCAGCAGGAAGAGTCTCAGAACTTCATCAATATTAACTGCCTCCCAAAAAGAGTCGGCAACCAGTAAGCTAGAGCTGGAGGAAGCACCACCTTTATCCCTGGCGAAGCCCTCAAATAGCATCTGTCTGAATTTATCATCAAAAAGAAGCAAAAGCTGTTTCAAACCAACGGAGCATTTAGCAGCGAGTCTCCAACGTGGCCTTGAAATTTTAGATGCTCATCGCCAGAGTACATCTTTGAGGAAGTCTTCGATCAGATTTTCTTGCAAACCTGCAGATCTCAAAGCCCTTGTGCCAGTTAGCAAAGTTGATATTGGAGTTCAAACAAATTTTCCTCGTGATGAATCTTTAGAAAGGGATTCAACGCTCTTTTTATGCAGTAACTGCAAGATGAGCAATTTCCAGGAAGAATATAAAGATGCCAGTGATGCCTCAAACTTGCAGCTAGTACCAGTTGATGCAGTAGAGTCTTGCGATAAGTTTAAAGCACAAGTTCCCAAAGTATGTTATGCAAAGATGCAGTTTGTTGAGTTTAAATTTGCTCTTCATGTTTCTTATTTTTCTTCTGAATTCCAATTTCCCTCAGGCTGTAGAAAAGGTCTTGGCAGGAGCCATACGAAGAGAGATGGCATTGGAAGAGATATGTGCAAAGCAAACATCTGAGATCAAGCACCTCAACCGTCTGGTATGTTTCTTTAATACATGTCCATACTTAAAATTCGGGAAGCGTGCTTATTTTAATTTTTTTTGATTCTGATCTACAGGTTCAGCAATACAAACATGAGAGAGAATGCAATGCGATACTAAGTCAAACACGGGAAGATAAAATCTTTCGACTTGAGAACCTGGTGGATGGAATCTTACCTACTGAGGAGTTCACGGAGGATGAGTTCCTCTCATTGACTCATGAGCACAAGGTATAAACCGTTTTACACCTCACGACTGATAACATATCCCATTTTCCTTTCCACTAATCCTTTCTTGCGTGTACTTTGCAGCTTTTGAAGGAAAAATATGAAAATCATCCAGAAATTTTAAGAACAAAAATGGAGCTGAAAAGAGTTCAAGATGAGCTAGAGAGATATCGTAACTTCTTTGATTTGGGTGAGAGGGATGTTTTGCAAGAAGAGATTCAGGACTTGAGGAACCAGCTGCAGTTCTACATTGATTCTTCACCTAAGCTAGGAAGGAAAAGAAGTCAACTGCTTCAGTTAACATATTCATGTCAACCCTGCTTAGGTCCAAGTTTGACCACAGTTTCAGATTCAGCTGAGGAGACTGCTGAGAGAAAACTTGAACAGGAGAGAATTAAATGGACTGAAGCTGAGAGCAAGTGGATTACTCTTGTAGAAGAACTAACATCAGAACTTGAAGCTAGCCGAACACTTTCTGAGAAGCTAACGCAAGAATTAGATTCTGAAAAAAAATGTTCAGATGAGCTAAAAGAAGCAATGCAGATGGCAATGGAAGGCCATGCACGCATGCTTGAAAATTATGCTGAACTCCAAGAAAATCACATGCAGTTACTTACAAGGCACAGGAGGATTCAGGACGGAATAGAGGATGTCAAGAAAGCTGCTGCTAAGGCAGGAGTAAAGGGAGCAGAATCGAAGTTCATAAACTCCCTGGCTGCACAAATATCAGCATTGAAGATGGAAAGGGAAAGGGAAACACTATATCTTAGAGATGAAATCAAAGGTCTTCAGGCCCAACTGAGGGATACTGCTGAAGCTGTTGAAGCTGCTGGTGAATTACTCGTTCGGCTTAAAGATGCTGAAGGAGCAATTGCTGCTGCCGAGGTGAGTGCAACTATATTCATAAACTGCATACATATTCTCATTTTATTGTTTTGGTCTTGCCACAAATTTTAATCTCTTAAGCATCTTTGGAATTTATAATATGGTTTCTCCTTTTGTGGCTTCATTGTGAATACTAACTTAGATGAGTTTTGTGAAGCTGTTATTTGTCTATAACATATTTGAAGAACACTTTTCCTTGAATGTCGAACTTTGCTCTTGTTTCCCTCAAGGGAGTCCATGTTCCTCGAAATTTATCATATGGGTTCTCTTTTTTGGCTTCATTGTGAATACGTGGTTAAAAGATTTTTGCTAAGCTGTTATTTATCTATAACATATTTGACAAATAGTTTTCTTCGACTGCTGAACTTTGCTCTCTTATTTCCCCCCAAACTGAGGAATATGAATCCTTAATTATTTATCTGCTTATTTGTCGTTGTTGCCGCTAACTAGAATTTGGCTGCTTTTTCTTTATGCTTTTACTGCCCCTTAGAATTTTTTTCCGTGAATCAATATCCAAGTGCAAATAAATTATAACTGATAGCTACAATTTTCTTTAGTCTTTTATAGCTTTGGTATATTGATACTAATACTCAAAATGCTTCAAGACAATTAACGAGTTATCTTATATTTCTCGTGGATGTGATTAAGTATCGTAATATATTTATCTATGTGCAGAAGCGAGCCATTGAGGCAGAACATGATACTTGCGAGGCTTACAAACAAATAGAGGATCTGAAGAGAAAACATAAAGAAGAGATCAGCACTTTCAATCATTCACTTGAAGATTCTCAATTACATAATTCAATAAAGCCTGTTTACGATGCATGTGAAACGGACACTGGTAATCAAGTTGAGGAGGCACAACAAATTCCAGGCGATCAGCAATGGCGAGAAGAATTTGAATCCTATTATAATGCTGAAGAAGAGTTATCTAAATTTAAACCTCCCTCTTCCTGGTTCTCTGGACATGACCAGTGCAATCTATAGGTACATACATTATTGGTAAGGCTATTGTTGTATGTATTAGTAACACAGTTTGTTATACAATTTAACAAGTGTAACAATTGTGGAAAAAAAACGTGTCAGCTATTGCTATATAGTATCATATAAAATGACAGTTATTTTTCATTCATTAATTCATATTTCTCTCGAGATTCTCTCTTGTTGATTTCAGACTAACTTCACAGCTTACATGCATACTTTTACCATTCAAAGGACAACAACACTGGATCCAATCTCAATCTTTAGGTAAGAACAAGCAATCTTTGTCCTCATTCTTAGAGAGTCAGAAAGATATTGCTTAAACTTTTTTATGTTGCAAAGAACAAAAAGGAAAATGAAAATTTAGAATCTTAAGGATAGGGTGGGGTCCATTTGTTAGAGACCAATGGCTTTGTAGAAAGATGTGCAGAAACAAAAGCTGATGTTTACAAATTTAGATCATTTATTTGCTTGGTTTTTATGTCAAGTGGATAGGGGGCAATCTTCAAGTGGCTCAGAGAAGTACCCCATAGCTTCATGTATAATATAGAAAACCAATAGTAGACAAAGACCACTACTAGTCCAGTTTGGCAGCCTCCTATGTAATGTCAAGAAGGCCATAAGACAAGAAGCTTGTGACATTGTCTAATATGATATGTATCTTTTCCCAACCAGTGGACCATCTGAGAAAAGGCAGTTCTAAACTTTAAAGAGAGAAGATATAGAAGAAACAATAAGGTGAGATATTGAAATCCAAACCCAACCATTCAATTTTTTATTTTATTTTTTAGAATTATATCCATTTTTTCTTTATTTTAGGAAGACAAGAAAGTAACATGTTATATCAAGAATTTAATGGTGGAAATGGATTGGAAAGTGACATTCACATATGACCAACCCATGGAGAACTAGACTAGGGCAAAGGTATTGTCTGTGTTTAGGAAGTACCCTACAAATAGTGAAGTGATATTAAATCAAAATAAAGATGCTAGTGACTTGGTGCCTAAAAATAGTGATTCTTATTATACAATAATGAGGATTGAACTAGAAATGGTCTTAAAATACTGACATAACTCATCAATACATTTATATACATCCTACAGACATAGTCCTTAGCAAAAAAAATACAGACATAGCCCTCAAATATTATGCCTAGGCTTAGGCTTAGGATCATTTTATTAATACAATCATTCTCATTCATCTTGCTTTTGCTCCCGGCTCCTATGCGGGACAGCTTTGGTGCGGGACGTGCGGGACACCATCCCAGCCGTCGGATGAGATTTTTTAACGGCCCATATTTGGAGAGAGAAAATTTTGTTTTTATATTATTTTTTAAGTCAGCCGCAACTTTTCTCTCTCCAGATTAAAAAATAATATAAAAAAAAAACTTTTCTCTCTCCAGATTTGGGCCGTTCAAACTATCATCCGACAGCTGAGATTGTTCCGCACGTGAGGATTTTTCCCTGTTCCGCATAGTAACCGGACTGCTTACTTTTATACTTGTAGAAGTTAGTGCAGTAAAGTAATTAACCATTTTCACTCACTTCACTTGCGTGCTTTGTTAACTTTTAAATGAAATTAGCTTTAACGAGAAAAATTCGAAAGTCCAGTTTAGAGAGTCAATAAGAAAAGGAGGACATAATAACTAGAATTTGGAAAGATTCTTAAAAGATTTTTTAACTGATTATACACAGTTCATAATAATGGGGTATGATTTGATTGTTGAAAGCAAGTCATAGTTTCTCACTATTAAGCGTATTTGTTTTCCTCACTAATCTTAATCAACATCAAACCAACCCTGTTTAAAACAACTAATCACATGAATTTGCACATACAAACAGAAATCTTCAGCATTGTTCGCAATCATTGAGTTAATAACTACACGTCTTGTACTTGATCGTTATTTAACACATTCTAAGTTTAATCATTACAAAAGATAAAATTACCCCCAATCCTTGCCCTCCTCTTGATTAATGCTTTTCAGAATATCATAAAAAATATTTACCTTTCGCCCCTAATTTGGGAATTATGGTTCCATCTATAGAGACGTAATTCTCAAATATGATATTTGTAAAACTCTAGATTTTCTAGAACCATACAAAAATCATCTATAGTGGTGATTATGGACAATCAATAATTGTGGGAAGGAAGTATCAAATATGACCTGATTGGTGAAATGAAATCAAATAATAGTTCTTCTTACAGCCAGCCTGTGTCTGTTTTCCTATTCCTCCCACCTTATATTAATCAAAACCATACCAACCAAAAGGGGGTTCAAAAGCAAAATTCTTCTTAAGTTGAAAGAAAGAGACATAAAGTGAAGAAAGGAGGGTGGGTGTGATGGAGAACAGAGTGACAGCCTGGTAATTGGACCCCAATCTAATGATAAGTAAATTTTTTAACCCCACCAAAATAAACACATTCCATCAAAGTCTTCTAGCTAAACAATCACTATGGACACTTTTTCTGCTTCATGTCAGGAGTAAATTAAGGAAGCATTAATAATAATAATAATAATAATAATAATAAAGTCTTTTACACGAAGTTGAAATTTAGTCAATATTTTCTATAATATTCTCTGTAATATTTTTAGGATAAATTTTAATATAGGACCGGTTGTGGGATTGACCCCACAGCCCTCTCACACGAGTTGTGAGCGATCTACTTTGCTGCAGGGTAGACCAATTCCAACTCGTGTGAGGGAGTGATGAAGCCAATCCCACAAGCTCGAATTACATGCTAAAAATGACCCATACTTTTAGTTATAAAAGCTTTCATCAATGCATCCTAAATTATAGAAAATAAACTTTAAATATTAAATACTATAATCATCAATAATCTATTACAGAATGTACTATATGAAATGGATCCAAAGTGGTCAAAATATGGTGTATTTGAGAGGGAGAGGGGGGGTTACTGAGTTTTAGGTTGATATAATCAAGTGAATTTGTAAAATGACTCCAAAATTTTCACCAACCACATTGACTTTGTTAGAAAGGAGAAGGATTTGTGACTGTAATTGCCATTTTTATCCTTTGCCTTTTACCTTGACTTTCTTGTTTGACAGAATCTTCAGCAATTATAAGCTTCCGAAAGATAAAAAACAAGCTGGAAAATTAACTTGGCATATTGAGAATAATTAGAGTAAGGTAAAAACAACAGCAAAAATAATGTTCGGCAAACAATCTATTTTTGTGATTCTAATATATTTTGAATTTGATACTCGTATTTAAAGAATGAGGAGTCTTAAATAAAACTTTTCAAATGGTCTTTTTTATATTGGCTGAACTAATCTAAATAATGCGTTGGTTAATCCGACATGAATTCTCTCAAATAGTGAACATAATGTTGTCATTGGTACTTGAAAGAATACGAACTCTCAATCTTTAGTTATGAAAGACTTCAGTTCTTACCATTTAGACAACGCATGATTGTATATTTACTTAAGTGGCTGAATGTATTTTTTCTTAATGAAAACTTATTGTAATTAACCATCATTAAATCTATAATATAAAACTATTACTTATTTGTTTAAAAAAAAAGAAAAGGAAATCAGCCTATTTAGTCCCCTAAAAATTTTTGTTTAGCCCGTATAGTTTCCAATGTTTAATTTCAGCCTGTAAAGTCCCCTAAAATTTTTTGTTTAGCCCGTATAGTCCCTAATATTTAATTTCAGCTTGTAAAGTACTTCCCTTACCTATTTACGGGGTGCATATAGAGGTGGTGGGAGGACTTAGGGCAAATGGGTTCCTCCAAATTATGGCAATAGAATTTGGGGTTTCCTTTTTATAACTATTTTTATACTGATTTTTTGTATTTTGTAAATTTCATAGATCGAAACTGATAATTATTCCCCCGCTCATTAAGCACGTGAATGACATGAATTTGGGGCTGCCCTGATTCCGCCGCAGAAGAGGTGGTGGAACCTCTATATGCAGCCCGTAAATAGATAAGGGACTCTACATGCTGAAATTAAACATTAGGGACTATACGGGCTAAACAAAAATTACTGGGGACTAAATAGGCTAATTGCCCTAAAAAATATTTACAAACACACTAAATTTTATTGGGTCTTATTATTATTATATTACAAACATACTGAAGTTACATTACTTATTATTATGTTTTCTTTAAAAAAAAAAAAAAAAAAAAACTTTCCTTATAGACATGCTCTTTTTTCCGGTCATATTACATCTCTCTTTTCTTTTTTCTTTTTTTGACAAAATTAAAAATTTCTGATCCTTCCAGATCTGGAGTTTCCCTCTAAATCCGGAGTTGTTCTGAGCCCTTCCTCAATTTTGTTCATCTTTTCGAGACAATCTATGAGACGGTTGATACGCCCATTGTCTCGTAGATTGTTGATTTCTAAGAAATGTGTTGGAACTGAGCTTGCTAGTACTGTTCAAGGATTTTGGAGAAGATGTTGCGAAGAATTTTATTATGTATTTATTTTTTCTATTGTTTGTTTGCGGTGTTTACCTAGTGCGGGTTGTAGATTTTTATATGTTATCATGGTGGTCTCCACCATTGTATAACTTTTTTTTTTTATTATTTTTTTATTGTAATGGCTTCGGCTATTTTATGATTAATGGATAATTTCTTATTTAGAAAAAAAATATAAAATATTATATTTTTAATAAATTTAAAAAAAAAAAAAAAAAAAGGCTAACAGAAAAAAGAAATGTGAAAAGAGGGACCTGAAGTTTTGAAGACAGGAAAAATTGATAAATATAATAATTATGAATTTCAAGACCCTACCAGAAAATAGAGAAGAAATGAAAAATGTAATATCAACTCAAGAAGATTCACAACATAAGGCTGAAGATTTCTTTTGTAGGGCTTTTATAAGTTGGAAATTCTTTTGTAGCCTTTCATGGAAAGCTTGTTTATCTTGAAGCAGTATCTGTCTCCATCTCAACACCCCCACTACTTTTATTCTTCTACTTATCCATTACTCTCTTTTCCCTTCCATTATTATTCTTCTTCTACTTTTTTAGCGGTAGGAATTTTCTATCCCATTTAATGTCTCATATCCTATATTACTAATAAAAAATCGACATGTGTTAATTTTTTAATTAAAAATTTTATAATCTAAAAGAAATAGTGAAACCCGTAAGGAAAAATTAAACATGTGGCAATCATCTATTCGTTAGGGATAAAAAACAGGATACCGAATAGGATAGATGATTTTTTTTGCTCTTTAGAGGGCTAGTTTTTGTTTGCTTCTATCATAACTTACTATAACATTCTGCTGTGTGTATTTCTTATACTTGTCAAGAAGTCCGTAGTATAGTGGGGCTCCCTTCGCTCACGATCGAAAGGTTCTGAGTTTCACACTCCGGGCCACAGCGCTCAGACTACTAACTTCCTAACCCCAAAAAAAAAAAAAAAAATAAAAGTATTTCTTATACTTATCATATGAAGTTAAGGGTGAATTTATTTTGAGTGTGGGCTTATTTATTTTGTGTTGTGTTGAACTATTCGCGTATATTACTATCACTGAATAATTTAACACTAATATCGTAAGACGGACAAAGATACCGCTATAAGAGTTTGGTATGAAAGAAGATCATTCAATAATTAATTTGTCAAAAATATCATCATGTAAATAAATATTTAGGGAGTAAATATTTTGAATAAAATCTTTAGTTTGAAAAAAAAAATTTGAACCAACTAGACTTGTGACTTAATAGAACATTTTGTCCCCACTAACAACTGTTTACAAATAAGTATCCTAAGATCCTCCACAACTCACGCGATTTTAAGGTTAAAGTCCCTTTTTCATTATGGCCTACTATAAAATATTTTCTTGACAATTTGACTTCTATAATATTATATCACATTATATTATATTCAAAAAACAGAGTTTTAACATGAAGAGTGATTTTAAGAATAACCACTCTTTTTTTAAAAATTTATTTTAACGGGAAGGGAATACAATTATTACACACCTAAAACTTAAAAATTAATGCCAAAAATACTGTGCTAACTATAATAATTTTAATTATACAGACATCTTGTGAAATGCGTAAAAGTTTTTTTTTGCATCATGTCATCTCCTCATTGTGCATTAAACTTTTAATTTAATAAATAGTTTGGGGTTTATGTCAAACTTCTCGACATAACATGATTATAGAGAAAAAATAATAGAAAAAACCAAAGTGGAATGGGAAAAGTAGTAACACATAGAATAATTGAATCCATAACAAGTGAGAAAAATATAGTACATTACAATAACTTTGTCCAAATGAATTAGTCATAAAACTCCTTAATCAATTTGTTTAAACTTGCTAAGTCTTTGTTATGTACAGAAGAAGCCTCTCACTCTCGGGGCTTCAATTAATTTCAACAATTACTGTCAAATAAATAATTTTCACAGCTCAACCTTCATTTGAGATGTGGGCACAATCCCTGCATTCAGCAAGATAATTTTTACTATAAAAAACGACACAATAATTTATTTCCACGTTGCTGACACGATCTTAGTCTTTGGATGGTTTATTTGACAGCTGACAAAGGGCTAAGAGATCGTGTCATCACAGCACTGACAAACTGCAATCAAGGTTGGATTTTGGCTGATCATCATCAAGTACTAACCATGGAAATTCTGAGTCTCATTTTGGCCTAATCCCATTTGAACCACAGTTTGGAGATCATCTTCCCAGAATGTTGAGACCTGAAAAATTGGAATATTTAAATTAAAATCTAAATAAGAAGCATTTATCAATCTTTATGATTAATTATCTACTAAGAAATCTCTTTAATTAATTACCTGAGAAGCAGACTCCCCAAAGTTATCCAAAGGTGGAAGTTGAATATTAGGATTTCTTCCCATTGTAGCATTCAAATGGTTCATTGAGAAAGCCACTTCATTTCCATTAGGAATATTACTCATTTGAGATTGGAATTGATATGGAAATCCTGCTACTACTGCTGAACCATCTGATGGATACATATTATGAGATACCGATCCTCGAGATTGAATGACCTGAAATTATCCCAAAAAAATCAGATTCTTGATGCCAAATTCTAGTTAAATTTCATATAGAATCATGAATTAGATAATGTAGAATTGACTTACATCCTTAGTTAGGAGAGTTTCAACATTAATGTCCATTCTTGGGTTGATTGTAGCCAATTTCATTGACAAAAACTACACAAATTAAAATAAATAACAACAATTACAAATTTAATCAAATTTTGAACAAATTCTACATTGAAAAAAAAATGATATTATTTGAGATCAAATTGTTTTACCTCAACTTGTCTTTGAAGTGATTGAACATAGTTTATGATCTCATCAAGCATAACAGCTTTGCCAGTGACCTTATTGCAACCAGGTACAAGATCTTGTAAGAACTTTCATTCTCTCACTGATTTTTTCTCTTCTAACCTGTGACAACACAAAGATTTCAAAATTAAGGGTTTTGTTAATTCATATCTAAAGAATTTTAAATTTGATCTAGAAATCTCAAAATATGAGTGGTGACACACATTTTTGTCGGTACGTGTGACATTTATTCAACTATCGACTTATTTCTTAATCGTAGGATCGAAAATCACCCGTCTACAAGATTATGTCAGCATGACGATGACAATAGTGGTAAAAGGAGGGGTGGGGTGGGGGGTAGTGGTAGTAGTCATACTCTTTCTGCAAGACTATGGGCATCAGTAGCCTGGCCTCTTCTGGCTCTAACATGGATATAGTCCTTTGGAGGCTCAGCTGGAAGCTTTGGATTATCTTTGCTTGATTTTCCATCCCCTGCAGTTTTGTCAGTCCCATTTTCCTCTGCTTTCACATTATCTTCATTTGACTTGCTTCTTTTTCCGTTATTTTCTGATTTAACCTGCAAAAAATTAATATAAAATAAACCACCCATTTTTTCAATTTCTGAAAAAGAAAAAAAAACCCATAATTTAGAAAGAAAAAACTTTGAATTATTATTACATTGACATTTTTTGAAGATCTTGGAACTGCTTTCCTCTTTCTTGAATTGGCATCATTTTGGCTGATCTGTTCAGAAACTGAAGAATTCTCCCTGGAATAATCACCGATTGGACCATTTACTAAACTCTTGTTAGCAAAGCAAGAAAATCTTGCAGCCCTTTCAACAAATGCAGGATCAGTTGGAGGAAATGGAGCTAAATTTGGATGATGATGATGCTGATCCACAATCGATAAATTGAGCTTAGGAGGGGAATTGAGAGGAGTGGTATAGCAAGAATTATTGGTGCTGTTATTGCCATTAATGTAACTGTGAGACGAAATTTCGCGGGAATTACAGATACTTCCTAGTCTACCTATGAGTTCTCTGAGCACAATGTTCTCGCCTCCGGTGGTTCCCGGAGGAATTCCGGCATTGGAAGTAGCCGGAGATGAAACCATGGAGCTTAATGCAGACTCAAATGGATCATTTTGATCAATTGAATTGTCCCAATTGGGATTAAAAATGGAATTCCTAAGTTGATCTGAACTGCAATTCAGCTCATATGGGAATTGGGTTCCATCATTGATGAACAAATTATCTTTCTCCATTGAAAAGAATTGGGAAAAGTAAGTCTTGAATGTGCTACTTTTGGAAGAAACAAGGTTGGAATTGGAAGAGGGAAAAAAGAGATGATTATCTTTGTTCTTTAAATCCACTCAAAAGTTTAAGAGAGAGAAATGGTTATGGTTATGAATGATGATGAGAGTGAAAAGTAGAGAGAAAAAGGAAGAGAAAAGGGGGAGGAAAGTGAATGGGAAGCAAGAAAAAAAGATAAAGAAAAAGAATGGTATGTTCCCTGTTACGTGTTCCGTTTTTTATTTCATTAATAAGAAATTGTAACGTGTTATTTTTTCTTGATAATTCTACTATTTATTTTAACTTATAAATTTTTAATTTAAAATTAACACACGTTAATTTTTTATTATGAAAAAAATAAATGGGAGATAGAATTGGACAGACGATTCTTACCGCTCCCAAAATGTTCCATTTGCAGAATACACGAGGATTAAAGTTTGATGAATTAGATGAACCCTCCATCTTTTTCTTATATATGTCTTTTTAGGTAATTTAGTATAAATTAAAAAAGGAAAAATATTTTTAATATTATAATCTTAATTAATTTAGTTTATTCTTGAATACCAATCACTAGTTAATTCTCGTCAACTAATCAATCACTTTTAATTTGTATCAAAATTTGTCAATTTTAATTAATTATGAGTATTAAATAGTTATTTTATTTAAAAAGAAGATAAAATTTACAAAACATAAACAAAAATGATGGAAGTTAATTTGAGACCGATAAAATATATTATATGTATAGGCATGTGTGACTGCGTGTTTCTACTTTTTTTTTTTTTTTTAATGAAAGACTGTATTTCTATTAAGTCATAGTAAAGATTGAGAAGTTTTATCTGTGAGTAAGTTTAAAACTTACCTTAAAGTCAATGAATACAATACACGTAGGAAAGATAATTGACTTTTTGACCTGCGTATATTGTATTCATTGGTTTGGAGATAACTTTTAAATTTACTCATCTACCAAAATAAAATTTCTCGTAAAGATTGGCCAAAGTAAAGAAAAAAATCTCAACCGGGAAACACCGTAAAAGGCGATGGAAGGGGGTGGTGCTCTGCCGGGCTTTAAGTGTCAAACTAGCTTATGATTAATTTTTTTTTTTTTTGAAGTCGGGCTGGGCGGTTGCCCCATGAAGGGGAGATAGAAGTGCCTCACAAGAGGAGAAGAGAACCCTAGAAAGGGAAATTTAAAGCATGCCCCACGTATGGGGAGGGTATCGAACCCACGACCTCGACCTCATGGTCGTAGGCAGGCCATAGCCCCACTGGGCTCTATGGATAGGGATGGCAACTAGGCGGGTATCTTAATACCCAATGCCCCGCCCCGTGCACGTTGGGTCCGCCCCGCCCCCGCCCCGTTCTCAATATAATTACCATTCGTTATCAGAATGGGGCGGGGCGGGGCAAACATCATGTATAAATCCGCCCCGTTCTGTCCACGGTACATTCCTGAGAACGGGGATGGAACGAGGCTGCCCCAAACATAAACAGGACGGGACGGGGCGGCGGGGCACGAGCTAAATTGCCATCTTTAACTATGGACCTTGTGATGCTTATGATTACTTTGATATGGAAAAATAAATATACGTATTTGAGTCTGTATTTGGTTGAGACATGTTGGACATGACCAAGGCGGCTATTATACGCCGTGTCGAAGTTAAAATTTTAACCTTTTGTGTTCTAAATTGAATATTATCAGTTAATTTATCTTACAATTTAAATGACTAATTTAATTATAAATATTTTTTAACATAGGAGGATCATATGATTGTGGAACTTGCATTTCATAAATATAAGAGATGAGAGTTTAGGAAGAACATATATTCCTATAAAAAAAATGCATATTCATTTTAAAACAATTTTTTTTTAAAAAAACATACTAAAATAGAAAGTGGACATTTAATTTAAGGCAAAATGAATAATTACGATAATGTGTGTACGAGAACGTATTGTGAAAAGTTAACAAATATATATAAGATTGCAAACATTTTGAGATAATAGATATAACAAATATTTGACAAATAATATTAATTTAGCTAGTCACGCCTATAATTTTTAAAGATTTGCCCATGAAAACGTTATGGAAAAGAGAGCGAATTAATGTTACATTATTAAAAAAAAAGTGTAACTGTACCAAATTCTTGTCGGATTAATTAGTCCGCGCTATATACACCATACCCTAAAAAACCTTTATTGCTTATGATAATGATTTTCCCTAACATTTTTGTTAGGATCAATCATGTTCATCGTTGAGATAATGTTCTTAATCGCCTTATAGTTAGACATGTTTTTTTTTTTTGTACGGTTCAATAATTTCATCCTTGTGTAATTTTTTTTTGCAGTAAATTGATATTTTACTTAATGTAATTCAAGTTTTTCCAAAAGAAATAAAAAAAAACACATCCAACGAAGTCTTTCTTTAAAATACGTCTTGAGAGATAGAGAGGATTTAAGACACATTTTCTAAACAAAATAAAACAAAAAATAAATACAATTGTTTATTTATGCTGTTTTTTTGCCTTTATTTATTTTTCTTCTGTCTCTTTCTCTCTTGTTTCTGGGTGAAAATCCTCTGTCCCTATTTGTGTGTGTCCCCGTGTCCCCAACCAATCAGAATTTATTATATAAATATTTGTTTCAATTATATATACACATGGTGAATTGTGATTGGTTGGGGACACAGGGACACACACAAATGGGGACAGAGGATTTTTTGCCCTTGTTTCTTATGAGGAGAGTGGAAAGAGATGGGAAGATTTTAATAGTTTTTGTTTGGAGATAGGATGATAATAAACTGGCAAACAGCTCTGTTACACTGGCAATGTTTGTCATAAGGTGGATGACATCAATGATTAATGCACTGTTAAATAAGTGTCTTTAACTAGAGTAAATAGATAGGAGCGTGATTACAGCAACAATAAAATAATTTATTAAATCTCCAATAATTGAAAATATAAAGCGGGGATGAATAGAAAACTGACTTTAACATTTGATAATAAATGTATAAAGTGACAGTTCTCGTAATACCATTGAAACATGTGAATTGGAGACGGGGTTAACACTTGACAATGAATGCAAAAAGTGACTGCTTACCGAATATAACTGAAACAGTAGTCCCTCTATATCATCACGTTTGTTACGAAATCATTCCCTCAAAACAACGCCAAAAGGCATCAGAGAAGGCAGACTCAATAACCATTTTGATTTGTGCACATTACCGTGTTTTTTCTTCATTCAACATCCAGAACATTTATGTGGACTGTAAAGAAAAATTATACATAAAATAATCTCAATTGTCTTTCTAGGTCTTTTTTTAGGGTTAATTATAGTCACATCCCTTGTAGTCTGCCCATACTATAAATACACCCCTGAGGTTATGCATAACTACATTCTAACCTTTTGACCAAGACTTCTGTTAAAACACGGTAACTGCGAAAGGAAATAACCATTGTATCCAACAATTTAATGAAATAATAAAAATATTAAAAGAGTTTGTTGATTCCTAGCTTGATTGAAACTAATTTTTTTCCATCTTTTTTATACCTCTGTATGGCAATTAAATTGCAAAATGGGGCAAAAAATCCCCTGTCCCCGTGTGTGTCCCAACCAATCACAATTCACCCTGTGTATATATAATTGAAAAAAATAATTATATAGTAAATTTTGATTGAGTGGGAACATAATTGAGGACAGGAATGGGGACAGACGATTTTCACCCGCAAAATGGAGGAATCAAGTCATCACGATGATGATGCTGGTGCTCATCTTCTTTATTCAGAATGACCTCATTTTATAGAAGGAAAGTTATTAACTACTCAAAAATACCAAGTAGAAATCCTAAATCCTCAAATTGAGCATGTCAAATGACTATCAAACTCTTTTGGGGTTTTTTAAAATTAAATTTAGTTTTCATTTATTTTTAAATGCTCTACTCTACTTATACCTATACTACCTATTCTACTACATCATTCAATATCAAAAAATATATTTATCACTCCCTTCTGCAAATTTCAATCTCTGCAAATTATAAAGGAGTTGCCCCAGTTTTTTTTAGAGAAGACGATGAACAGTAACTCCGGTTAAAACAACTCCGATGAACATTATTTTTATTTTTTATTTTTTTTTTGCAAAAAAACTTTTACTTTTATATAATTTCGCTGCAAATATATTGGGATTTTTACCCACTTCAAATTTTTTTTTAAAATAAATATAATATGTGACCTTGAGTAATTCACTCTCAGCCTCTAAAGTTTTAGGCCATTTGTGTTGAACAGTAACTCCATTTGTCTTGAATTTGTGTTGCAAAGGACGTTGGGACTTTTGAGTTATTAGATCCGGTGCGGAATATTAATTGTTCTGCATCGGCCGAAACCATTATGGGCCGTCAGATCTAAAATCTAGCGGCTGGGATCATTTGGTTTAACACATTTTTTATAATTTTTATTGAGACCCAAATGATCTCAGACGTCAAATTTTTTATCTGACGGTCTCTAAATGATTTGAATGACTTATACTATTAATGAACTTAGATAATATATATTAGCAAAAATTAATTAATATTATAAGTCATTCAAACCTTACTTACACTAATTCTAAATTTATATTAATAAGTAATCTAGTAATTATTATAGTATTTAGATTCGTTGATCATTTAACACGTGTTATATGTTAACAAGTAATTGAATTTACATAATGTTTAATTAACTCTAGGAGTGACTATGTGTTACTTCGTGTTCTAACAAACACTAAGCTACATAATGTTATAGTATTGATAATCATTGTTATAGTGTTGTGATTCGTTATTAATATCCCAAACGTTATATATTAATAAGCAATCTTATCATAATAGGTGTTTAATTAACTCACCAATACTTAGTATATTGATGATCATTGTTTCTATTGCATATATTCATTTTTTATTTTAACCGATGTTTTATAAGTCATTGTGTTATAACAAACACAAATTATAATTATATACTAATAAGTAATCTAATTATTGATATAGTATTTAGTGTTAATAATTTCAGAACACATAATGTTTTAGATAAAGTTTTATAATACTTAGTGTTCTAACAATCACTAATTTTAATTTGGCTACATAAATAAAAAATTTGGGGTAAATTTAAAAAATATACCTCATAAGAAATGGTTCAATTTATAAATTATAATAAATTGTTGTCGGGGTCAATTTGTTAAAAAAAAATAAATTTGGGATCAAAATAATATTTTTATAGGGACTTTAGGGTAATCAATTCACAACCTTAGAGGGACTTAGGGTAAGCAATTCATAAAAGATATATGAATTTTACGTGCAATTGATGAATAAATATGTACCGAAATTGTGATAGTGACATTTAGGGTAAGGAGTCGTGAAAAGAGAGAGAAAAAAGATGGAAAATGTCATTCCGGCTACAATGCAGAACACCAAAATATTCCGCATCGTGCGAAATATTTGGTGGCCGCTGGATCAAGAAACTAACGACATAGATCATTTAGGTCTCAACTCTCAATACTTATCATTAAAAAAGTTAAAGCCAAATGATATCAGCCGTCCAATTATTGATCTGACAGATAACAAATATTTCGCATGGTGCGAAACATTTAGTGTTCCGCGCTGTAGCATAGTTATAAAATACAAAAAAAAGTAATTAGTACATCTACTTTTTCAGTGCATTAATAATGCTTGGGAAGGTAAACGAGTTTTGGCTTCTGAAGATGGGAAAATTCGCGAGCAGTAGGATTTTGGTGAGGGGAAACATCAAACAAGCTTCTGGGATTTTTTTTCCTTGGGAGTGCTCAGCCAACAATTAAACAAGAAAGGGCATCGGCTTTTAGCCGTAAGCAACAGTAGGTCGCCATTCCAGAATTTTGTGTATTTATAAGAGAGCTCGAAGATCTTAAATTTACCGATGATAATAAATTACTTCCCTTGGTTATTTGTTTAATTCCTATTTCCTTGTGTACCTTGGGTGTCTTGCTTGCATTAGTGAAGTGCCCTCGTCTTTCGGCTTATTTCACTGGAAAATAATGCTAGTGAAATTAGTAGTATGTCGTTCAGTAAAGTTTAATGCTAATGAAATTAAAAGTATTTTGTTAATGTTGTACTTGACAGAAATCGTTGTATGAACAGTATTTTATGACCACCATGTATTTATGCGTCAGAAGTGAACAGTAATTTTGATATTTGCTCAACTTACAGAGGAAAAACACAAATTTTTTTTAAAATTGGGAAGGGCAATTACTGTTGAAAAGGGAAAAAATGTCCAAAAAATTATTTTAGTCGATTGTTTAGTCGATAATTCTAAGTAGCCTAAGAAGATCCTTTATAGAAAACTTTACACATACGCTTGATTCTCTTGGGTATAATGTTTTTAGCTAAATCGGACTCTAAGAATTTATTTTTAAGACAAAAACGGATTCTTATTTTTTTCACACGCCTTGCTATGTCAGATGTTAACTGTAATTCGATAAATGAGAAAAGAAGAAAGACATGAGAAGCAGATATTAATAGTAGGATAATTCTGATATGTATCATATTTATTGGATCCTGCAGTGTAGAAACTGGTCACGTCACTACAGAATGAAGAGAGATAAACTCTGTAATGACATGATAAATTCTAAAACACAAGATACACGTATACCTGATCCATATCAGAATTTTACTTACTAATATATGTGTAACAGAAAACATCCAATGTAAGAATTAATTAACGTGTAGCAGTTAAAGAAAATGCATGCATGAGAATATATTAAAAAAACAGTCAAGATCCAACAACCGCTCCCTCCCCTTGCCTCTACTCCCATCTCTTTCTTTGTTGACCAGCCAGCCCTCGCCACCGCCCACCAATCCTTCGTGCTTCCCACTCCAATGAATTAAATATCACCCTTTAATATATATAAAAGGTGTGCATTTACGAAGGTTGCAAACAAATTCAATTTCAACATTGTTAAATCTTAATCTTTTAGGTTCTTAGAGTTTGATATTATCTAAACAACGAATTAAATATTTGTGTACTAAATTATTTACCTTAATAGTGTACATTTTAAACTTATTTACAATGGCGGAAGTGTGTGAAAATCACATTTTTTTATATTTAAGAAATTTTATTTTCAGAAAAAACTCATTGAGATATCAAATCTCGCCCTCCAAATATACAAGCTTGGCTACCCAATATAAAGTTTTTGTATCCGACTCCCCTGCTTATTTGGCCGGGGAGGAATTTAATGTAGGCCCTACCCTAATGTTTATGTACCCTTAATTCTTAATCGGGATATAGAAAGAGTAAAAATGGAGAGATCTATTTATTTTTTATCTTGTATGAACTTCACATAATTTTTATCAATTCTAACACAATTTAATTATCCTTTGGTGCTGATGTGGTTCAATATTGTGCATAAATACAAATTATTTTTGCGTATTATTATTATTATTATTATTATTATTATTATTATTATTTACTTATAGTAATGTTATGGGCTAATTAGCAAAAAAAAGGGCAAACCCTTTAATTTGCCGCCAATTTTATATTTCACTTAATTTTCAAACTTCAAAGATGCCTCAATGTCGGCAAGAAAAACTAATTTAGTAATCTTTCTTTCCAAGGAAAAAAAAAAGTAAAAAGAGAAAAGAGTATTTATTTCAAAAAAAAAGTATAATAAATACTACTAACGTGACAATCAATCATTGAAAACACACAAATATGTGCAAAGCTTTTTGTTTGACCTAATGAAAAATTAATTTTTTAGGGACAGGTGTAGCTTTGTAATAGGTCAAAAGGCACAGTGATCGAGGTAAAACATTGTTTTAGGAAAATCCCAAGTTGGTAATCTGACAAATGCAATTATTTTAACATTTTGTTTCATATTTTAAATTTGGGTTTTTTCATATACATAAAACAACTTGGAAGTCCCTTCCAATCAAAGCCTGGATAGAATAATTCATAGCAGATGGTTAATGATTAAGGTTAATTTGATTTTTTAAGGGAATTAAAGTTTTGTTTTGGAGACAATGTTGTCAGAATTTTGTGATTTTTTTTTGAATATTCTTTCTTCTTATTTTTAAATAAAAAAATGGATGAGTATTTAAACAAGACTCCATTATTTGCATCTGGTCTAAGCTTCAATTTTACAAATAATGTTTTGGTGATTGTCATCCTCTTTTTTCCCTATATCTATCACTGCTTGAGAACACAATATTTTTTTACAAATACCTATTCTTAACAAATGAATACTTGTTAAGTATTCATAAGAGAAGAACTTATGTTTTTTAAAAAAAAAAAAAATTAACTATCAAATCTCATATCTGACACTGACAGTTGAGATTTGTTCCATACTTGTAAAACTTAAAGCGTTCTGCATCAAAGTCAGACTGAATGTTGTCATGCACTACTAAGCAAGGACCAATCATTTGACAAAATCTCCCTTCGAAAATTGAGCACTAATATTTCTTCCTTGTAATAAAGTTTGAGAATTTTTTATTGCATATAGGTTTTGGGAGAAGTAAAAAGTAGAGAAAGACATGGATTGTTTAGCATTACAAAGTTAAAATAAATAAATTTCAAGAATATAAATAAAATATAGTATTGGTTAAAGAATCTTCCAAGCAATGGGTATATTCCCTTCTCTTGGACAAAACTCATTGAATAATATAACCGGCAATCTTCCCGCTTTTACGCTTTGTAGTGAATTTTTAATTGCTAAAACAACCCTTAAGTCATACTTAAATCATAAAAATTCAACTCATTACACACACACAAAAAAAAAGTAACAAATTCTGAATTCTGAATTTCAAGCTAAGGCATGTTATCACTTATTTCACGATTCAAAAAAAATAACTCTAAATTTCTCATTTCTTCACGTAAGTATTAGTTAACTTCAAATCGCCTAAAAATATAAAATAAAAATGTTTAGATAGAAAACCAATCTAAAACAAGAAAGGGTAAAATGCTGATATTGTGACCATGTGGAAAAGAAGTTCGTATGAAAAATGTTCACGGCAGGGGAGCATAAGAGCCGTTCATTAATACAATGAATCTATACTCAAAAGGCTCCAAGGGGGATGGGGCAGCCCAGTTCGGTTCCTATGCGGAACAGCTTTTTTTCTGCATGTGCGGAACAATCTCAACCGTCGGATGAGATTTTGAACGGTCCAGATCTGGAGAGAGAAAAGTTGCGGTTGACTTAAAAAATAAAAATAAAAACTTTTCTCTCTCCAGATCTGAGCCGTTAAAAAATCTCATCCGACGGCTGGGATGGTGTTCCGCACATTCCGCACCAAAGCTGTCCCGCATAGGAGCCGGGACGCAGCCTCCGCCCCCTAACATTTAAAAATTATGTGTTCTTTTATTATAAATAGCAAACAAATTTAAAATATTATTTAAATTTTTAAAATTCGCCTCTTAAGATTATATAAAATTATAATTTTACCTCTTGAACTTGTGATTTCTGACTCCAACTATACTACTAGATACAAGGCTGGTCAAGGGTATACATCACATGATACTTAAACTTGTTTCCCTTGTGTTACCCCAATTATTTAATATAAGACTTTTAGGATATATAGCAAAAATTAATATATATTTTTAATCAAAATATCAATATTACTTTTTAAAATGAAATTAGTGATATACAAATCCTATTTAAAAGAGCAATATTGATATTTTGACTAACAATATACCTTACTTTTTGCTTCCTTATTTTTTACTACATGTTCTGAAAGTCTTATATTAAAGAATAAAGAGAGTATTATTTTGCGTGCTTAGTTAACATACTTGATATATTATTTGAGGACATAAGAGTAATTGGATAGAATAACAAAAAAAGAGAAACCCAATATCTAATTCAAACCCCCACCTAGGGTTGTCAATGAGATCCAAAGACCCAAATCTAGACCCACATTTACTAGACTCAAATTAGATATAAGACAATATTTTTTGGATCCATCCCTATATAGATTTGGGCCTAATACAAAAAAAAAACTAATATGAATCTAATAAAATCCATATTGGACCCAATAGACTCAAGAGATCCAACAAACCCACAAGAGATCCATATTCTCCCCTCATGCCCTCACATTCCACCATTCTTAAAGCTCTGTCTTCTTATTAGAGTTGGCAAAGAAGAAAGAAGAAGGGAATATTCGATATATGGTTAATCTAAAAAAAAAAAAATCTGGGCTAATAAAAAAAAAATCTGAGCTAGGCTCACATTAGGCTTGTTTTATGCCTTTTGTTCAAATATATATATATATATATATATATATATATATATATATATTTTTTGCTTTTATTTGGAGAAAAATTATATTATTTTATATAGGGGTGTGCATTCGATATATGGTTCGGTTTTCCGAAACAAAATTTCGGTATTCGAGTCGCTTTTATAATATTTTATGAAAAATAAATTGAATCAAAATTATATGAAAACTAAATACCAAAATTATTTTGAAATTATATGGAAATCAAATATCGAATACCGAAATTTATGTCATCATTCATTATTTTTAATTTTTAATTTTTTTTTTAAAAAAACTAACATTTTACAAGTTTTTATTGACGAAACTGAAAATGAAAATCAGACTAAAAAAAAAATATTTTTTAAAAATCAAAATCCCCCACTTTTTTTTAACAAAAAAAAGTCAAAAAACCTAATACATTTTTAAATTAATATAAAAAAAAATCAAAATTACCTTCTTCTTTTTTATCGGAAAAGAATGGAGATGAAAAAGTGATTTCCTTTTCTTTCTTTTTTTTATGCAAAACTTGATTTCATTTTAAATCTCCAGATCATAATGAACGTACAAGGCTTGAGGGAAATTGCCATGATCACTTTTTAGGATTTGTTTATGGGTAGACTCAGACCCATTGAGACTCAATATAGTTGGACCTTAATTAAAAATGTCTATACCCAATATAGTAAGACTTGGACTCAAATTTTTTTATAGTGAGTCTGGGCCTGGATCCTAAATTATGGATCCAATAGGCCCAATTGACAGCCCTACCCCCCACCCCTCCTTGCTCTTAGGGGTGATGATAATGCCATAGTACAAATTCTCTTGCAAGAGCAATTTATGTGTATGTGACAAAATTAACCCTCTAGCATATCAATTAAATATTTCTATTCTATTTCCTATTTTCTTTCACCTCCTAATTTCTCTCATCTTTCCAATCTTTTCAATTATCACCATTTAATTCTTTATTTTTTTTCCTTCTCTCCATCTCCATTCCTTCTCTATCCCCAACTCATGAAACTTTTCTCTGTCTCCATCTTCATGTATTTTGAAGGGTCAAACTTTACATCCTCATCTTTCTTTGCACTATTATTTTTCGATGTACTATTGATATCATTTTTTAAACTTTTCTTTTGCGCCCTCCTATTTTATCCACTGCTCAATCTTCTTTTGTTGATCATCGAAAATTGGATGAGACAAAAGAGACGACAACTTTGAATGGGGCAACGGAGAAAAAAATGATTATAGCATAAAATGACTATAGCCAATATTAAGAAAAGTATATATCCTTTAACATCTCTATTGTGTGCCAAATCTGAGCAAATTGATATTATCCTAAATTAGTTTTCAATGTAATTATGATCAAATTATTTTTTTTATTGTAAAAAAAAAGAAACGGATTAAATGGAAAACATGTATAAAATTAGGTTTCAATGTAATTATGATCAAATTGGTTTTTTTTTTGTATAAAAAAATTGAACGGATTAAAAGGAAAAAATGTATAATGATTATATGATTAAATTATTTTTTTTATTGTAAAAAATAGAGAAGGAACGGATGAGAGAGAATAAAAAATAATTATGTGGAGGATAAGAGAGAAGATTGGGGAAGAGGAGAGAAATTAGGGATGAGAGAAAATAAGAAAGAGGTAATTTTGTCACATACATATATTTTGCTCTGGCAGGAGGATTTGCGCTCTTACATTATCACTACCCTTACTCTTAGGATACTAGTAGTATTTTACATGTTAAACTTTATATTTTAGTCTGCATTTTATCTTATAAATGCTTTAATTTTTGTTGTTACTTAAGCTAAAGTTGAAAATAGTTTGTATATATAGAAGATAAAACTGGTGATAATTTCATTCTGCACATGTTGATAATCTTAAGTGCATTTGTTGACAATTTTTTTTTGACGCCCGTTGGCCGATGCCCCATGAGCGGGGAGATAGAACTGCCTCACCATAGGAGGAGAGAGTAACCTTAGAAAGGGAGTCAAATTAAAGCATGCCCATGCACGGGGAGGGTATCGAACCTACGACCTCACGGTTGTGGGCAGACCCTTGCCCCACTGGGCTAAGGAACCTTTGATCATGGGGCATAGAACATTTGTTGACAATTTAAGTCCTAAAATCTGAAGATATGCACAGTACATAATTGAAAGTGATAGAAAAATATCAGTTTAACACTAATATAACATTAGCAGTATGTCCATAATAGTTTAGGGATAAAAGAGTAAAAATTCATTGACCAAAAGAGAAAATAAAAATAATTTATGTACATATATAACACTTTTTTATGATTTTCATTATTCACTTATTTTAATGGTTGAATGTCTGACTCGTAATTTAGGTGGTAATGGATCAATCTCTGATAACTAAAAATAATACTTACTTTTCACCTATCCGATTAACAAACCCAATGTCCGGAAATCGGGACCAAAAAACGCAGGTCTTATTAAGATTTGGGAAATTGACCCATTTGGTCCTCAAACTATTTCTAAAATAATCGAGTGATCTTCATTCTTTTTTTACTTCTCATTTGGTCATGAATGTTGTTTTGCGCTTCCTAACCAATCCCAGCACCACCACCACGGTGGTTTCCGGAAAAATCCCTCCTTATGTAATATTTATACTTCCTTGATGATCCCAAAAGTATTTTCGAGCTTTCTAAAATGGTCCAACATCATTTTCTACATCTCCCCAATATCCATTGCCGCCCAAATCCGACCACCAAAGCCTCCCACCCACAATTTATTTCCCAAATTCGACCACCAACGTCCCACATGGACCCTTCAAGACTGTTTTCCAGTTAGGATTTGAAGTATAATCATTGTTCTTGTGATTCAAATTTTGGGATTGTCAAAAGTGGTTGGTGGTCGAATTTTTTCAAGAAATATCGTGGGTAGGCACCGTTGGTGGTCAGATTTGGGAGAAAAATGGTTGGTGGTCGGCGATGAATCTTGGATGATGAATAAGATGATGATAGAACTATCTTGGAAACTCGAAAATACTTTTGGGATCTTCAAGGAATTATAAAAACTGTATAAAGAGGTATTTGGTCGGAAGCACCGTGGGTGGTGGTGCCGGGACTGGTTAGAAAGTGTAAAATAACATTCAGGACCAAATGGAAAGTATAAAAAGAATGAGGACCACTCGATTATTTGAGAAATAGTTTGAGGACCAAACAGGCTAATTTCCCTTATGATTTTCAATCCAAAACTTCGGGTCGGTCCGGTTATTACTTTCCGAAATAACCCGTTCGCCGCCACTCCCTCCATTCGCTTTAAAACCCTGCAACAGAAGATTTGTGCACACTTTTAACGTCATCAAAATGGCGCCCAAAGTTCTTATGGTAACAAAAATTATCAGAATATTTTGATAATTAAATCTTCTCTTTCCTGATTTCTTCTAACTATTTTGTGTAAAAATTTGAATAAAATTAAGAATCTTCTTTATGAATTTCAGGTGGCGGAAAAGCCAAGCATCGCTCTCTCAATCGCCACGGTTCTCTCCGGTGGCAAGGTATGTTTCTTTACCATATGTATAAATTAGGGTTACGCGGCTAAGCTGTTTGAAAAAACGGAGATGAAGTAAGACTAGTAGTAGTTTGGAGATTAAGAGCTTAAAGCGAGAAGCGGAGGTTACTTTTATTATGATTTTTTTTTGTGTTCATATTTTTTGTGCATTAGTTTTTTGATAATTAGTTCTATAGCAATATCCGGTTGCAGTTATAGAAGTTTTGAGGCCTAGTAGTATTTCTGTGTATCTGTTTGTAATTTGTCATAGGACTTACGGATATTTAGTGCAGATGTCATCACGGAGAGGGACTACAGAGGTTCATGAATTTGAAGGATCATTTCAGGGATCTCATGTGCAATTTAGAGTGACATCAGTTATTGGTCATGTTTTCAGGTTTCCCTTTCTCAGATATCATTTAGTTTTTGTGTGTTTGCATCAATTTACTTGACAACTTTTTTCAGGTACTATTTCTTGTTGTGCAATTAGCTGCAATGTTTCGAAATCTTGATATATGTATTTATTCTTGTTTGTTTAAAGAAACAGGCTTTAGGGCGGACTTTCATTCTGTTCATAACATCTGATTGTAAATTGTAATTGGAGTGGTCACCCTTCCCCCACCTCGGCTGTTGCGCTTTCTTAATTTGAATAACCTTTTCACCTTAGTTCATGTGCTGAAATTGCATCTGGCGTGTTTGTAAAATATATGCCTTCAGCTTTCATGGCTTTCTTAATTGAAAATACCTTCCTCACCTTAATTCTTGTGTTGGAACTGAACACAATGTTATTGTGAAAATCTAGTGTAGATTTCCCTGGAGCTTATCAAGATTGGACGACTACCGATCCTCTAGACCTTTTCGATGCACCGATTGTTAAGGCCGAGTCCAATCCGAAAGGTGAATCTTTGATCTAACTAAATTTACATATTTCACATCAACTTTTCTGTTACGTAAGGTTTTTTATTCGCTTTCTGTCAGGATTTTGAAGATTCAAGGTGTAAAAGTTATTTTTTTCTTCATCTTTTTTATTATTATTGTTTTTGGTCAATCTTTGGGATTAGGAATTGCAGTACTTGACCTATGCATTGCATTAGTTTTTTGTTACTTTGAAGACATCATGAAATGAACACATAAATAGAAGCATTCTGTTTTAATATAGCAAGTTCCTATATGAATAACTCAGATGCCTCTTTTGGTTTGAAGAAACTATGAAAAGAACTGATAGTCCTATCTTCTGTTGGTTTTTGGAAAAAGTATACCACTGTACAGAAATAGATGATTTTTCTCTATTATTTTGTTGGTGCCTCATTTTTGATATTTTACTCTACCTCTTTAAATGCACTATTGATAGAACTCCCGGAAGTCCTTGCATATGGTTGTATTTTGGTGGTACATAAACTCTCTAGTTGCTTGGTAAAACTTTACCTGCACGTTGCCTCTTTTTAAGAGGCATATTTTGATTCACTTTGCTGCATACTGCTCTCTTGTCTGATGATGCAGGATAAATCAGAAAAACTGACCCACAAGAAAAAAACACCAAAATTCTACTAATTTAAAAACGAGAGGTTGTACTTTATTGCTGGAAACTAAGAAACTGCAGGAAAAAATGAAGATGCACCCCTTAGCATTACACTAAGAGCCCTAGGTGTCACCAGTCACACCTGGGAACCGTAAGGTATCGTTCCTTAGGCTTACTTTGTCACAATATCACTCTGCAAACTCTTTTCTCTGAATAACTATCGCCTCCCCCTATTCTATTTATTGACTACAAGATTAAAACCTAAACAAACTCGGAAAAGACACTTAAAAAACTCCATGTAAAATATAAATACGAAAATTAGGTGTACTAAACCTACTCATATTAGAGACCCAAGACGACTTACAAAAGACTACTGCAATTTAAACCCTACCAGAACACCTACAGGTTTAGGACTTCTTCAACAAAAGACCAAACTGAAACAACAAAGCTTTAGTGCCTAGTAATTGGGTTGGTTACATGAACCAGAGAAAGAATTACACGTAGTCGTTAATATGAATACATTCTCTCCATTTCTAAACTGCAGTAAAAGAAAATTCCTAGGCTAAACTGAATTGTCGAACTTGACTCCTCATTCCTGTTCTGTATCATCTAAATTAGTGTCTAAATTACTATTCAGGATCAGACATTGAAAGTCTGCCATCTATAAATTTCTTTGTATTAAGGTCATTGTGGAATCTTTTCCTGCTATCTTAAACTATGTGTTCTGTGTTACCATCACCTTATATTCCAATCTAAGATGGCCAACTAATCTTCTGAAGGAAGGCTCATGTCTGTAGGCACTTAAGCCAAGAAGCTCGTGGTTGGAATCTTTTCCTGCTATCTTAAACTATGTGTTCTGTGTTACCGTCACCTTATATTCCAATCTAAGATGGCCAACTAATCTTCTGAAGGAAGGCTCATGTCTGTAGGCACTTAAGCCAAGAAGCTCGTGGTTGCGGACAATTGGTGTTATGGTTGGATTGTGATCGGGAGGGAGAAAACATATGCTTTGAAGGTTATTCCTTTTAACTACACTGTTGAAAGTAGTTATATATGCATGCCTAGTGAGACTAGAATCAATTGGGGTAACATGAGAAGCACTTTGCATTTCTATTGAGGCGTATGTCTCATAAAACAAGCTGGACATAAAATTCAAGAAAATAAATCTTTACTTTCTAAAGATCAGTTTAACTAGGAACTTAACGTACGAATATACTCCAGAGTCATCGTCCAACCATTCTAGAATTTACTTTTGAGGTTGGTAGGAAGGGAGATTAAAAGGTTCAAGTAAGATTGATTCATCAAATTCCCTATTTTTTCGATCTTGAGATAAATTTAGATATTGGGATACAGAGTTATCATTCTAAGGAATATAAGGAAGATATTGGAGCACTACGAAAGGTAAGAAAGTTGAAGTACGTCAAGATAAGATCCCGGCTGAACCCGCGATCCTGTGAAAAAACATCTATCTTTGTTCCTGAACATATCGAATATACTGGCATTGTAGTATGTTGTTTTGGTTAGAAATTCTAAAGGAATAGCTAGAGATAAGATTCGTCTACTAATTGTCTTCTAGTATACAAGAATGAAAATACTTGGAATAAGGGAGTTCTGCATACATTTGGTAAACGGTCTCTATCATCGGGAGTGCAGCTACATTTTACTAATTCCAGGTCTTTGCAGTTAGCATCATGTTTGGTGCTCGTATTTCCTACATAAATATCTCTAACTTGTTCATGTGATAATCCCTGTTTGTATTTATCTTTTCAGTTATCGAATGCACCGGATTTCATGCAAATGATGGCAGAAAGGTTCATCGGGCTCGATTTTCTTCTGTTACTGAGAAAGATATTCTTAAAGCAATGAGAAACCTTCTTGAACCAAATAGGGATGAAGCATTAGCCGTTGATGCCCGTCAGGAGATTGACTTGAAAGTTGGAGTTGCATTTACACGGTTCCAAACAAGTTATTTCAATGGAAAATATGGCAATCTTGATTCTAGAGTTATCTCGTAAGTTTTCTAACCCCTCTTAATTGATTGTACAATATGTTTGCTGTGCTTGATACCATCTTCAAGCAGCTTACAATCTTTTACTGATAGTTCAAGAAAAGTTAGGTGCCATGGCAGTGGTGAAATATCTAAGCTTAAAGATGTAAGGTTATTTTTTTAATCTTAGGGAGCCACTTTTTGGTGAAATTGCTACTTGCTGCAGTTTCTTGCATCAAGTATGCCGAAAAATAAATAAATTAAATTTTTAATTTTTTTTAAGGCATTGCATTGTCTAACTGCGGTTTAGGATCCCACTATTCTACTTAACTAATCTAACTGTTGTTTACAGTTTTATTGGATTTTGTTACTGTTCTCTTTTGTGCTTCGAATTGTTTGTGCTGGTAAAATAAAGGGACATAAAAAGAAACTGGTTGTGAAAACTTGAAGTAGCATATTTATTCATAGGCACAAAGAAACTATAAAACACCACCTCCAAAGATACCCTGGAAGAAACACTTTGCTTTTCCAATTTCTTTTGAAGCTAAAAGTAGAATAAAAGGCTGATATGGACTCATCAAGGACTTCTAGCTGAAAGTTGGAATATCTTAGTTTAAGGAAATTAGAGCAGACCTTGTAAGAAATGCATATTCAAATTCTTGCTCTCTATAACACGTATGGCACAATATGCTCTTACAATCCTTTTATTCTTGCATTTTAATCTCTTCTAATAGCTTTTGTCATCAATGTTGCAGAAGTCGCTAGTCGGTTGCCAAATTGTCGACCAGTAGTCGGCGAGTAGTCGGTTTACCTAGATTCCAAGGGATTTTTTAAAATTCCCTTATCCTATATATTATACTAGTCAAACAAAATTCCACAAAAAATTAACAATCAAATACTAGTCAGAATCAAAGTACACAAAAGTCCATCCATAAGAAATTAAATTCATTACCATAATAAGTAATAACAAGTTCAAATACTAAAATAATCGATGTGACCAATTTCGGATGACTTTGATCGACTTTTTGACCAATTAAGTTGGTCAACCGATTTTTTACCCCGACTAGTCAGTTAGGTGCCGACTAGCGACTAATCGCCGACTATGCCGATTTTTACAACACTGTTTGTCATATAATTGAGTCCTTTACTTTTGCCACATGCTGAAAGTATACCTTTTGTTTTGAAACGAGTATAGAAACCATCCATTTTTTCTTAACATTTTTTCCCTTCTCCATGCAAATTGAAATGATCACCACGGTGACAACAATGGTGATGGGCCTTGTAACAAAGTAATTAGGAATTGTGAATACTCAAGTTGTATTTCATATAGAACAAGTGTTACATATATACACTCCTAGGAAAACTGAATAGGAAAGTAAATAAATGAAATGACTAATAAAGATCAATCAATCCCTAGAATCAATCTAATTCCTATAATTGGGCATATACACCTATACAACATGTGTTAAATGTGCTAATAGCCCTTAACATGTAGAAAATTTGCTCACTATCTAGTTGATGTGGGATTCTCAACAGGACTAAACTGTTTCCGATGAAGCACTCCCTCTCTATTTATCTGTATACTGAAACTGATAAAGTTTTCAATTGCTTATTTCAGCTATGGGCCCTGCCAAACCCCTACTCTTGGATTTTGTGTGCAGCGTTATCTACAAATTACTTCTTTCAAACCAGAGAAGTATTGGGTTTTGCATCCTCACATAATACACAGAGGTTATGAACTTAAATTAGAATGGGAACGAAACAGGTTATTTGACTTGGATGTAAGTCTCAAACTATTTACCAATTGTAGTACATGTTTCTATGTGCCTGTTCATGCTTCTATCTTTCTTGTCATTTCAGGTTGCTATAATGTTTCGGAACCTAGTAGTGGAGGATGGAGTTGTCAGAGTCACAAGTATATCAGAAAAAGATGAATGCAAAACACGTCCTTCTGGTCTTAATACAGTGAATCTTCTTAAGGTAGAGGAAAACAGGGATGTTGCTCCTCTTTCTTTTAGTACTATTATCTGCAAGTGTTCATCAGATCAATTTCGCCTATGAGTATGTGTTTGTGTGCCTAGTGAAATGGATAAATGATTCACAAGCATAAATAGGAACATGATGGACTGAACTAGGTGGATGGGATAAGAAAACGAGAGTAAATAAGAAAAGATTTAATAACTGTAATTAGGCAAAGCTGGCACTGCAAAAGTAATGTTGCTAGTTATATTTAATGAAATAACTTCAAACCTTGAGAGTTCCTCTTGATGGATGAGGAATCAAGGGAAGTCCCTATTCTAAGGGAAGCAGCAGAAGGAAGCTCAGGATAGGTCTCAGTTGTGATCAGAAATTACTCGTAGAAACACAAAGCCTGATAGAATGATCCTGATGAAACTTCAACCTACCCTTGCATTTTGTCAATATATTGACTCAATTTTCTTCAGCTAATATTATTCCCCTCCTTGTAGTGAGGAAAACATGATTAATTAAACTGTTTGGTGCCATTATTTTGTGATATCAAGTAATCTTGCGAACCATAAAGGTAATTCTGTTTGTAAACCAATTTCATTGACCTTATGTAAGGAATAAGAAAGGTTATTTCCGAAGTAGGGATCCCAATTTAGTGAGTTTAACTATTGTTCGCAATTGTTTATTTGACCTGCACCATAAAGCCTGACTCCTTTTCCCTAAGGTATTGGTCCCTAGAAAATAAATGATATTTTTCCTACCTCAGGTTGCTTCAAGCGCATTAGGGTATGGACCTCAGTTGGCTATGCAGTTAGCTGAACGCTTGTACACTCAGGGTTTATATCAGGTTTTGCTTCTTTAGTGGCTTCTTTTTCTTTAGTAATTATGTTTTAAATGATCTATTGGTCCCTTATATTCAAGCCGTGACTTTAGAGTTAATTGGTCATGCTTTCCTAACAGTTCAGCTAACATCTTTGCTGATCAATGTTAGTTTTGTTGCTTACCTGGTAAAAGAATTGAAATTCCCTTTAAGAGTGGTGCCTTTTAGCTGTCTCGTTCGTATACGTTCTTAACAAACTTAATAACATAGAAAGAGTGTAAGAAGACATGGGGAAAGAAGGGGAGGCTTCATGATTGTTAATTTTGCTGTTAACTGAGTGCAACTATTATAAAGATCAATTGGTCGATTTGTGTTTATAGTGTTTTCTGGGGATTTCTATACTCAAGTGTGTTTCCACATGGAAATATATTATCCATTTGTGGGAAGTTAGAATGTTTATAGTATCTTTAGGACTTTAAACTACATCTCCTGCTTAGAAATAATCTTCTAAGTCACTACTGGTCAAAAGATAATTTGTATATCTTAGGTAAATTATTTTTTTCTGCCCAATTTTTGTGGTTTTAGTTTCTTTGAGCTTGCAGCTTAGGGTACAAACATGGATATGCTACATACAAAAAGTATATACAGAAGGATTTTTTCCTCCAAACTCCAAAGACTGGGACAAGAACCCTGTCTCCTTATCACTTGCCCACATCCTTAATCTTTTTTACAGTAACAAAAGAACAATACCATTATTGATTTATCTAAGAATGCCAATCTGAATTTCTGATTATCAATAAAGTTTAATACTATATCCACACATATTAAAGTTGTTGAGAATCCCACATTGTCTGGCTAGTGAGCAAATTCATTCACTATAAGGCTCGAACAATCTTCGCCCTCTTACCTTTTGGAATAGAGTTAGGCCCGACTCCATTTTCTAAATGGTGTCAGGGCCGCCTAGCTAGTCCAATGTTGGGCCACATGTAGATGTCGAGTCTCGTAAACTTCATGCTCCAGATGTCCACCCCTGTGGATGAGGGGGTTGTGTTGAGAATCCCACATTGGCAGGTAGTGAGCAAATTTATCCCTTATAAGTCCTGGGCAATCCTCCCCCTTCGGTGGTATCTTTGGGGTGGAGTTAGGGCCAAGTCCAGTTTTTTACAAAAGCATATTACCTCCGGAAAACAATCCAATCGTTTAATGGATATACAGGTTTCTTGTACATACATTAGATCATGTTTATGTTGATTGATGTATATTTTGACCAACATAATTTTTTTGTATAAATTTGTATTACATTTGCAAATGTCCTGATATCAGGGTGATTTTGCATCAGTTTATCTTAATAACTGTATCTGTCATAACTTCAGTTTGGTAGAGTTTCTAAATATGACTTCTGTATCTGTCAATATTTTGTAATTTTATTTTAAACAAATTGATTTTTATCTATTTGTGGTTGGATATTTTATTCAGGATAGAGAGTAGAGTCTGGTTATCTGCATAGGTCCGTAGGATTTAAGCTTCTTGTATTTAATTGGAGCACTGGAGTCTTATGAATATGATGATCTTTGCGTTAACTCAATCTACCTGCAGATTCTGAATATCTGATGAGTATCTTTTTCTTGTCATTTTCTTGGTCTCTGTTCACTCTCTTTAGCTATCCACGTACCGAGAGCACGGCGTATCCTTCCTCATTTGATTACAGAGGCACTTTGGAAACCCTAAAAAATAATCCAATCTGGGGTGATTGTGCTCGGCAGCTTTTAGCTGATGGTAATTTCAAGCCAAAATCGGGAACTGATGTAGGTGATCATCCTCCAATAACACCCATGCGTTCAGCGACTGAAGATATGTTAGGGCATGATGCTTGGAGACTATACCAATATGTCTGTCAACACTTTTTAGGGACTTTGTCGAGTGATTGCAAATTCAGAAGGTAAGTTTCTATCTTGAGAGCAACATTTGCTCTCATTGTATATTTAGTTTTCGAATTACCTGTTATGCCCATTTGTTTAATTTAAACCATCATCTTCCTATCTGGCTTTAGAAATGAACAAAGTGTCAAGACTTTACATTATATCTACATCCTGGATTGAAGTACTCTTGACTTGTGGATTTGTGGTCCACGAATTTAGCGACTAGCAACAGTTTCTTATTCTGCGGAATACATTTTTGACTTTGAGCCAATCCTGAACATTGTGTTGATTCATATCTGCAGTCTGTTTTTAGTTAGAAAATATATAAATTGCTTCCTTCCAGGGCTAGGTGGATTACAGCAATAGCCAGCAAATAATTAATTTATAGATACCCGCACTAATCAGGTTTTTCACTGTAGCTTATTTCGAAATAAAATAATTGAAACTGAATAGAAGATGAAAACTACTGAGTAAAACTATATGTAAGGCTGTATTTGGACTGGCTTCACTAGAGATTTTTCAATTTGAAAAAGAAAAATCCTCTGGACTGGCAGTTTTCATGAACAAAAAACATTCTAAATCAATGCTACGCTTTCACACAACTAGAAAAGACAAGGAATTGGTTTTTGTGCAAATCTCGGACGCAATCCAACAGCAATATGCATTCCATCAAGGGACCAGAAGTGTTTTGCTTGTCGTGGGACACATGGGGTTGGATGGAGTTTACCATGGCCCACATGGGATCATTTTCCCTGAAAAGTGACTTTTATGAATCTGTCCAAATTCATTTTCACGAACTCTTTGTCAGAATTCCCTCCAAACTCAGCACAGCAGACGAGGCATGTTCTTTTCATTGTCAAGTAGAGAAATACCGATCGGAACTCCACTCCAGATAGACCCTAAGTCTTGTTTTCATAACCTTGGTAATATCTGTTGTAGCAGAGACATTTCGTAGATATGATATAGTTTCTGTTAATTGGAAAATCTAGTTGGTTGGAACACTTCCATTGATTGGTTCCTTTACTGGTTCTCAGAATGTGGTATTCTTTCTCCCTTATGTAACAGTTAATGTGTTAATTTTTCATTTGCAATTTGCTTTTGTTTCTTTGGTCCCAGTGTGTGGTCGATATTTTATTTTTTGTATTTTTGTGGATGGGGGTGGGCAGAATGACTGGGGTTGCTATTAACTTCTCTTTGATTTAAGACATGTAATTTACGTTTTGATCCCTGCTTCAGGATAAAAATTGAATTTGAAGTTGGAGGAGAGTGCTTTCATTGCCTTGGATATCGTGTTATGGTCAAAGGCTTCACGTCCATTATGCCATGGTTGGCAGTCACTGAGAAGAATCTTCCTGAGTTTTCTGTAGGGGAGAAAATAGCATTTGCAAGAGTTGAACTTGACGAGGTAATCCTTTATAGCCGTCAAATTGAATTATTTTCAGAACATAGAGACTTGCGTTTAGGATGTGGGCTCCATTTAGGAGGATCCTGATCTTCCTTCTCTAGTACTCTTTATATGTGCTTGATACATGATCCCTCTTTCCTCTTCTATACGCTAAAGGTAGAAGGTTGACATGTTATGATTAGTTTGATCTAGGAGCTCTTGGTTTTGTAGCTTGTCGACTAGTCAGAAGGCTACAATGGACCACTCTTACCCTTTAGGTAGTGTAGGTATCACTATTTCTTTGTGATATAATAATATGTATCATTGTGTAACTTTTGTTTTTCTTTTTGTAACTTTACATTAGAAACAATGCCTTTATGTATTGATATCTACAAGCGCATTAAAGCTTAGAGGTATTCCCTCCAGCTAAAGGTTTATTGGATATCTTCTTTTTTTTTAATTTTTATCTTGTTTTGTATAATAGTCTGAAATACTTATCTTTTCATCAGGGAAATACTGCGCCTCCAGATTACCTAAGCGAAAGTGAATTGATCTCATTAATGGAGAAGAATGGAATCGGAACAGATGCATCCATTCCCGTGCATATTAACAACATATCTGAACGCAATTATGTTCAGGTTTGTCTTTTCTAGTTGCGCAAAAGCGTAGCACTGATTTGTCCTCTCTAAATAATGCACATGTTGCAACTCTTGAGTTTTCTACTGCTGAAGGCTGGAGCTATATATTCTTGTCATTAATTATCTTATGCAACATTAGGTACAAGCCGGAAGGACATTAGTTCCAACTGCTTTAGGTATCACCTTGATAAGAGGCTATCAGTGTATAGATCCAGATCTCTGTTTACCTGATATTCGTAGTTTCATTGAGCACCAGATCACTCTTGTGGCTAAAGGTCAAGCACATCATGCTTTGGTCGTGCAACATGTACTTGAACAATTCAAGAGGAAGTTTAGCTATTTTGTAAATCAGGTAACTAAAGTTGATATTTTCCTTTTTCTTCAGTAAGTTCATGAATTTGTCCTTCTTTTGGACACACTTCCTTGAACAAAGTGGTTGAGCACTGCCCGTCAAATAAAAATGATTTGACATGCCCGTGTTGGTTTTTGCACAAGTTTTGCAATATGGTATGATGCAGTTCTTTAGGACTTGCAAATTCATGCTGGTAAGGAGCTGTTCCCGAATATCTCTTTACTACTTGATGCAACTTATACTTTTAGCTTTTTAATGTAGATTGAAAACATGGATGCTTTGTTTGAGGCGCAATTTTCTCCGCTCTCAGAATCTGGACGTTCACTGAGCAAATGTGGAAAATGCTTGCGCTACATGAAGTACATATCTGCACAGCCTTCACGGCTCTACTGTGGTACATGTGAAGAAGTCTATTATGTTCCTCAGAAGGGTTCAATCAAGGTAACAAAAATTAGCATCATGATTTTGTTTCCAGGGCTTATTATTTTATAATCTTGTAAGCTGGATTCTTAGCATGTTTTAACCAAGCACAACACGCATGGACATAAAGCGAAAGATTCATGTCTTGCCCATGTTGTCTATGATTTATTTTCACATTTTTATTGAATGGTAAGATAAGAAAGATGGAAAAATGAGTGAAGGAATGTATTTTGCATGACTTAGATCAAGGACATCTGTAATGCTTTTTGTATGCGCGGTGTACTGATAATCTTTTCAGGGTAAATACTTAATTGTTGGTCGTGGTATGAATGTAATTGTATTGAACTAAGATCCCGTTCTATTAAGAAAATTAAGTATGGCCATAGTAGTAATTAGAACTCTTAATGTTGATTTCTCATTCTTTCCTGTGAATTGGAACTTACAAGTTTCTTCTTGAATAAGGACTTTAATTTTATGACTTATATTTCTTCTACAGCTGTACAAGGAACTTACTTGCCCGCTGGATAATTTTGAGCTTCTGATCTTTTCTACGCCCGGCCCTGAAGGCAAATCCTTCCCATTTTGTCCTTACTGTTTCAACTCTCCTCCGTTTGAGGGTATTGGCACATTATATGGCACCTCTAAAGCTGGGGGTCCTAACAAGCTTGGAAAGGGTGCCGGCATGCCCTGTTTCCTATGTCCACATCCCACGTGCCGACATTCTCTTATCGCTCTAGGAGTCTGTGCGTGTCCAGAGTGCAGTGGGACGCTTGTTCTTGACCCAGTGAGTGCTCCTAAATGGAGGCTCAATTGCAACATGTGCAATTGTCTTGTTTTCTTACCTGAAGGCGCTCATCGGATTGCGACTACACAGGATCGCTGTCCAGAATGTGATTCTACCATCATAGAAGTGGATTTCAACAAGAAAACAACTCCATTGAAGGATGGAGCAACCTTACATAGCGGTTGCATTTTATGTGATGAACTACTCCATTCACTCGTGGAGATGAAGCATGGGAAGTCGTTCTTCAGACGTTCAAGAGGTAGAGGGCGAGGTAGAGGAAGAGGAGGAAGAGGCAGAGGTAATAGGATGAAGCAAGACCCTAAAATGAGTTTCAGAGATTTCTGATAATCAGTCTCTTGAATTGCATTGTGATGTTGTTTGTCATACCAGTGCGTTGGAAGGGGGGCAGAGGTTGTAACTGAATAGGGGTTTTTGTTTTGTTGAATTTGTAAAAGATAAATTATTTGTGAGACGAGGTGATGCTAATTAAACTTTCCAAAGGTTAGTCCCACTCTAAATTATAGGCACACTACTCCCATCTTAATATAATACACACGAGATTCTCAATTGCAGATCATCTCACTTTTTTGGGGGTAAAAATCAATTGCAGATCTTCGGCAGAAGAAAAAATCATGAATCTTCAAGAGGTTTGGTAATGGAGGAGCCAAATTGCAGAAGTAAAGCAGGGGTAAAAACGACAGTTTAAAAAAAAATCTCAATAAGTATTCGAGAGGCCCACTCCTTCAGATAAAAAAAACCAAAAAACAAAAATAATAATTGAAATTTCATCAAGTTCATTTCTATAAATATAATTAAATTGACAACTTTCAACAGCCCTAATCCGCTGTAGCATTGGGCAATTCTGATAGAGTAGAACAAAATTATAGCAATCAAATAAATATAATCCTTACCACTTTGTGCATTACATGAGATCAATCGGTCCAACCTGTTTGCATACAAACAAAGTCATCGCGGCATCATCTTGAACAGCAAGAATAGCTTCTCCATGACTCTTTTGATTTCTCTCCCTCCTTTACAAGGCTTACGCTGTTTCCAGTTAATTCTGCTTTGTATGAATCGCGATTCAATACTTTCTTACTCACATTGTCGTAGATCTCGCGAATAACAATCTCAAATGCTTTGCTAACGTTAGTTGAATCCAAAGCGGATGTTTCAATGAAAAATAGTCCCTCCGTCTCTGCTAATGCCTTCCCTTCTTCAACACTAACCGCTCGAATGCTCTCCAAATCACATTTGTTTCCCACCAGCATTTTCGCCACAGTTGTATCAGAATGTGCTGCATAAATATAAAATTTAAATTGTTTCCAATAACTAAAATATTATAAAGGTACAAAAACAAATTAATCACATTATTGAACCTATCACAAATGTTCAGAGCTTATGAACCTAAAAGGTGCATAATTGAACTAGAAAAATCCACAAATAATGTTATAAACTGTGTAGCAGTATTGATCAGATAGTGTCAAAAAGACAGCAAAGCAACATAATCATGGATGGCATGACAACGTGGATATCGATTAAATTAATGGGATCCCATGCCAGCATAATTCCCTTAGAAGCAGGCTACCATTGACCATTGACCATTTACCCCCCCCACCACCCACACACACACACACACACACACATATATATGTGTGTGTGTGTGTGTGTGTGTGTGCGCGCACAGCTAAGACATTGATATATTCACATGACCTTCCATATAATTGAGCAACCACCTTAAAGGTTTGAGGGGACCGCTACATAGGGGAGGTTATTGGGACTGCCCTTTATCTTTGGATGTGTCCATATAGATTGGCAAATAAACACATTTTTACTGTATTAAGTTTCCAATATCCAAATTATCGACACTTATAGTCGACTTCCATGTAAAAATCAATCTGGTCAAGATTGATTTCTACATACAGCCATCAAAATGAAAACTCTAGAGAAAGTCTTAACTAAATTCTATTACGTTAATGATTCCTGGAGATCCATCAAATGAGGAAGAAACTACTAGATGCTCAGATCTAAGCAATTAGGAAATCATATCTTTCAGTACCATTTTCTCCGGGGATAACTTCAACCTTAGAAAGGTTAAACACGACAATGGAATTAAAGAATAAACAAAGGAGATAGAAGGGCTGCCAAATCATAAGATAATCAGTTATTTAGAATGAAGAGCTCAGAAATGAAAGGCGAGCAGATTTGATGGGAATTAAACAGTGACAAGCTCAACCGTTACCTATTGGCCCATTCTAGATTTCACTTCATAGTTCTGTCTCCGAATGTAATGTTAATACGGTTATAGCCTTCACTCCCAGTATTCTCTGTCCAATGTAAAGCTAATCACACATGCCAATTTATGCAGATAAGAGGTTGTAAATAATAGAAACACTAGGAAAACATTTGATGGAATCTTTATAAAAGTTTGCAGCTTTATGTTGCGCGTAAGTGCACTCTTAGACTTTTCCACTGTCCTTGAAGAAAGGGTAAGATAAACGACTAAAGAAACAGAAAGACATTACAAATCTACTCTTATTCATTGAAAGTCAGGGTAAGCTACCCTGAGATATTCATAGAAAGAAACATTTGCTAGTTCGTCCCCAAACAATTCAACAAAAAAAACTTGCTACAGTTCTAGACCACAAAAAATTGAAAAGTTCCTCTCTGTTTTCCTTTCAGCTTGAAATTATGATCAGATCAAATGAAAAATTGCAATTAAATTTCAAAAGCATGCAGTTAGTTGAACAGTGTCAACCACATTTTGACCTTCGATTAAGAAACGTGGCAATTTCAACTAATCCTGGTCATATTCCAAAAACAAATCAACGATAAACACCCTGTTGATTTACAAAGACTCGGGTAGCTCATCTAATGTGACTACTAGTTCTTGTCTACTATGACCAAATTGATTCAAATATCCGTTCTAAACGGGGGAAATAGATCAATGCAACATTACAAAAACAATTTCAACTAATCCTGGTCACATTCCACATCAAACAAATCAACGAGAAACACCCTGTTGATTTACAAAGACTCGGGTAGCTCATCTAATATGACTACTAGTTCTTGTCTACTATGACCAAATTGATTCAAATTTCCGTTCTAAACAGGGAAAATAGATCAATGCATCATTACAAAAACATTTCTGAAAAGAAACAATCTTTTTGCAATTTAACAAAATCCCAGAAAACTCCAATTTCCAGATTCCCATCTTATTAAAAAACAAGTCAACTTTCAGTCATCAATCAGCCAGAACTTCCAAATTTCATTCATTCTAATATACTTTAGGATCACAAAAAAAACACAATACTAAAACCATCAATCTGCATCTTTAAAAAAAAAAAAAAATCATTTATTGGGGGAGAAAAATCTATCTATTACAAGAAACAACGGATCCAAGAAGCGAGAAGAGAATTCGAACACATGAGCTCTACTATCTGCGTCTCATTATTAACCACTTCGCCAATGCCTCATCAGCATATCTTTAAATAAAATAGAGAAATACTAAATTTCAATTCAAACTCCTTATTCCAGCAATAAAAAACTCATCCAAATTTACCATAAAAAATATTGCATTTCAACTAAATCCCACCAATTCCAAACTCACTGATTTACCAAAAAAACAAAAACAAAATGAGAATCGGTGGAGGATGGACTTACTTTTGAGTTCTTGGAGCCAACGAAGAATACTATCAAAGGTAGAACGGCGAGAAATATCATAAACTAAAAGAGAACCAAAGGCACCACGATAATAAGCAGAGGTAACAGCACGAAATCTTTCTTGACCAGCAGTATCCCAAATCTGAGCTTTGACTTCTTTTCCATCAATTTCAATAGTTTGGGTCTGAAATTCAACTCCAATTGTGGTCTTTGAGTGTGGATTGAACTCATTTCTTGCATACCTTGTTAACAAGTTTGATTTCCCAACTGCTGAATCTCCAATTATTACTATCTTGAATAGATACTCCTGTCCCCCTTCTTCTTCTGATGAATAATCCATCCCCCGCTACTTGCACTTGTTTTCTGATTGTTCTTTGAGTTTTTTTTGTTGCTCTTTTAGCGGTGATATGAAGATCTCAAGAAGACGAGGAGGAGACAAATGGAGGTGGTGTCGGGACCCACTCTTCGAGGAGATATGTAATAGATGACAATGATACTTCAGTTGAGTGCTCATTGACGCGCCATTAGTGTTAAATGTGTTGCATTTCCTTTACGGGCTTGCGTGATTTAAGAAGGGTAACGTGTTAAGTGGTCATGTGAAGGAATGTTAAATTTATTTACATCAATATAAAGAGAGTGTTAAAATAAAAAAATTCACATTGCAACTGAAGAAAATTAAAAATCACTTATAAGCTCATGAATTAATATCTATCATTACAAATTAATTTTTTTTTAAAAAAAAAGATCCACCAACTAATTTTTACACATTTTCGTGAAAGTTATGCACAAACGTATTTTGCTTGTTACGTGCAGATAAATTATTAATTTTTTATTTTATTCCAAAATAAATATTTTTATTTTTATTTATCTCAAATTAATTGGTTACTTTCTAAATAAATTATTTATTAATGTTAAATTTTTTAATTTTACTCATAATTCACCTTCATTTTTTATTTTTTGATACTTGGAAGAATTTACTCATAATCGTGAGGCACATGGAAGAGACGTGGAAAATTTCAAGGTAAAACGGTTCTTATGAGACTTGTCTCACAGTCATTTCATATGAGTTGGTGGGGCATATTTTGTAGGGTTCCCACCCCTAATTAATGTTAAAAAACTGTGAGTCAGTGCCCATAAGGACGGTTCCATGCCCGAGAGACGTGCATTCTGCCACATCTTTCCACCAAAATATATTTTTTTTGTCAAAATAAATAGCTCAAAAAAAAGGATGTAATGAGTAAAAAAAAGATAGCATAAATGTTATTGATTAAAATAGAAAAAGTAAAAAAATAAAAAAATAAAAAAATAGTTCAAAGGTAAAAAGTATTGTTTTCTCAATTTAATTTAGGGAAATGATAAAGAGGTAAGCAAAAATTAGCTAAAAATTAAACACTATTCACCATAAAAATTCACCCAATTATTTACCATTTTGCCAACAACCAAAAAAAAAACTTTAATAGCGATATAGAAAACCAAATCCCAAATTGGGGAAAGAGAAGGAAGGAAGACGAAGTGGAAAAATCAAGGATGGCAACAGCAACAGGAAGTGGAGTTGAAAGGGCAAAGATAGTTTGGAACAAGAAAGCTAAGAAGTTTGAGACAGATGATAAAGAAGCTTATTTGCAGTATGAACTCAGAAATGGAGGCAAAGTTATGGATATTACTCATACTTATGTTCCTTCCACTAAAAGAGGATTAGGCATTGCCTCTCTTCTCTGTGTCTCTGCCTTTTCTCATGCTCAATCCAATTCTCTATCCATTATACCCACTTGCTCTTATGTTTCTGTAAGTCTCCAAAGTTTTTATTTTTATGTTTAGGTTTCAGTATAATGTTTTTATAATTTGATTTCCTTTCTGGGTTTTCGATTTTTCGATCTGGGATTGACTCTTTTTTTTTGCTGATTTTATATTCAAATTTTGGTACTTTTGTTCCTTTATGAATTTTGTTTATGCCAATTTTTTGATTATGTAGCGCTTTTATTGGCCGAATTTGTAGATTATGGATTCTTTCCAGTGATAATCTCGTATCCTATAGAATTTTCTGTTGGGTTTAGGTTTTATTTGGGGAAATTGGATTTTCTTCTTTCACTTTTCCTGTGATTTGCTTGATGTTCATAATTCAATTCTAGTTGTTGTTTTGAATTATATACTGGAGGAACCTCAATGTGATTTTATATGCAGGTGGGATGTAGATGTTAAAAGGCCAGATTTATCTTCCTTAAAATATCATTCTAATAGTAGTGAATTGATGTTCTATTATCGATTAACATTTCATGTTACCGGAAAAGAGAGCATTGATTCGTTGCATCAGAAATAACCACTTGTGCAAATGATTTACAAGCAATAATATTGCGTAGAAGCACAACTTGAGACGTGAAAAATATCTTTTGTATTCTCCTTTACTGTAAACTCTTTCTCGGAATATTTTGGCTTTTGGCTGCTCAACAATTTCACTGAAACACCAATAAGCCCTTGGTTCTATCTATAGAAACTGATTCTTTATTTCTGCAAGCGTCGTTATAGTAGAGTGGTGTTGATATTTTGTTATACACGTTCACAGAGATTGTGCGCAAGTTACTAAAAAGTTTTAAGAAGCATGGATGGGCTGAATTGCTCACTAGATGAGTGGCGTTCCTACAATTCGGTTACCTTTGGTTCAATGAATAAGGATGTAAGATTTTGAGATTAATCTAGTTGGGTCACAAGAAACATAATGCTACTCTGTTGATGTGTCCAAAACATGTTGTCCTCTGTTCAGCAAGAATTCTTTTCAAATTTCGTTAAACAAGAACGTTATGTAAACTTGTCCAGTTAATTCTCTATCCTCCTGGCTTGCAATACACTTTGTTTCGAACTTTTCTTCCCCTTTAATTAAATGTGTATGTGACTCTAAAGGCATGTGGCATATCGGTACTGACAAGTCTCAAAACCTCTTTATTCAGCATGTCAACTACCTATAAAGATTGTGTCCATTCTGGTGTGTGCTTGTCTGAAAGAGGTACCCCCATCCAGAAATAGTTAAAATTTCCCTTTTGGACGTCTAAATAGCTCAACCTATTCATTATTTTGGCTTGAACTATGAGAATTGAAAGTGTGACTTTCTCTCTGTCCTTGTGAGATGTCTCATTAGATGAGGTGAATGTTATCGCCACTTCAAATTTCATTGACGTTATTATGGCTTATAGAACAAAGAGAACACGCGTATCGTTTTTATCCATAGAAGTTATAATGGCTTAGAGACTATTGCATCTCTCTCTCTCTCTCTCTCTCTTTCTCTGTGAGTGTGTTGCTGCTGCTGTTTTGTTTTTCCCAGACGATGGATGGATGGTTTTATCTGGGCTTTTATATGATTATTATTATGGGCGTTACTGATTAAAGTTGATAACTCTACATGGCAGGGAACCTTTCTTCCTAGGAACTCGTCGTGGAATTCCATTTTGTACAAAGATGATCTCAAGTCTCACATGTGAAAACTTAAGCTTTAACTCAAGCCGATACTTATGAGTTCTGTTCAACATATATAATATATTATATTTATTATGATAAATGCTTATATGGAAATCTATAAATAAGTTCCTGTGATATTCTTTTGGACTCGGGAAGATTTTGTTGGCATTCGAAATTTGAAACTCAATTACCATTTATATATATAATACATATGCTGTTGAAGCACCTTGTTAGCCCGATGCTGATGCAGTTGTTTGGAATTTGATATATGCTAAGGAAACCAGTGCGTGATTGATTTGAGTATCAAATAATGCTTTGTTTGCTTAAAAACTTTATTTCAAAAAATAAAATAAAATAAAACACCTTACACATGTTTTGGTTGATTTGAGAAATAATCCCGGGGCAACTAGGGTGTCAATCAGAATTTGTGAACGAGTCCAGAGTGAATTTTTTAAAAAAAATTCAAATATGGGTCTGTTCCGTATAGACATTGTGATTAGAATTAACCATATTATTACATAATTGTCTCTCTTCTTGTTTTGCAATGGTATGACTAATTCTGAACCAAACGGTTATTGAAAGAATTATCTGAAAGTAAAGGTGCTACGGATCATTTTCTCAATACCTTGCCGAAAGGTATCAGCCTGACGTATCGTCGAATAGACAATTGAGATTAAAAACCAAAAAAATAACTATTTTTTTTAGCGAAAATAATATTTCTTTTAAAAAAGAAGAAGAAGAAAAGAATAAATATATTTTGTCCAATTTAGATTTTTCAACCCAATGCTGAGAAAACACCATTCTAACCCAACCGCAGCCTCCAGGTCCAGTTAAAAGGAAATAGTTTTACCAGTGAAATGTGAATAGAAAAATGAATAAGAACAAAAGTGAAGAATACTGAAATGAGAACATATTGCAAGAAGGTTACATATCCTTCAAAACCAAAAGGAAAGAAAAACCTTATGGTAGAGAAATTCATCTACAACAACAAAACTTTAATTTCAAGTAATTAGGGTCGGCTACCTGAGTCAATGTAAGAATTCCGTGAGGTTGTTTAATTTCTGTTGATGTGTCCAAAACATGTTGTCCTCTGTTCAGCAAGAATTCTTTTCAAATTTGGTTAAACAAGAACGTTATGTAAACTTGTCCAGTTAATTCTCTATCCTCCTGGCTTGCGATACACTTTGTTTCGAACTTTTCTTCCCCTTTAATTAAATGTGTATGTGACTCTAAAGGCATGTGGCATATCGGTAGTGACAAGTCTCAAAACCTCTTTATTCAGCATGTCAACTACCTATAAGATTGTGCCCATTCTGGTGTGTGCTTGTCTGAAAGAGGTACCCATCCAGAAATAGTTAAAATTTCCCTTTTGGACGTCTAAATAGCTCAACCTATTCATTATTTTGGCTTGAACTATGAGAATTGAAAGTGTGGCTTTCTCTTTGTCCTCGTGAGATGTCTCAGTAGATGAGGCGAATGTTATCGCCCCTTCAAATTTCATTGAAGTTATTATGGCTTATAGAACAAAGAGAACATGCGTATCGTTTTTATCCATTATGGCTTAGAGACTATTGCATCTCTCTCTCTCTCTCTCTCTCTCTCTGTGAGTGTTGCTGCTGCTGTTTTGTTTTTCCCAGACGATGGATGGATGGTTTTATCTGATTAAAGTTGATTACTATACATGGCAGGAAACCTTTCTTCCTAGGAACTCGTCGTGGAATTCCATTTTGTACAAAGATATCTCAAGTCTCACATGTGAAAACTTAAGCTTTAACTCAAGCCGATACTTATGAGTTCTGTTCAACATATCAGAAGATTTTGCTGGCATTCGAAATTTCAAACTCAATTACCATTTGTATATATAATACATATGCTGTAGAAGCACCTTGTTAGCCGATGCTGATGCAGTTGTTGGAATTTGATAAGGGAACCAGCGCGTGATTGATTATCAAATAATGCTTTGTTTACTTGAAAACTTTATTTCAAAAAATAAAATAAAACACCTTACTTTGGTTGATTTGGGAAATAATCCCGGGATTAGACAATTGAGATTAAAAACCAAAAAAATAACTATTTCTTTCAGTGAAAATAGTTTTTCTTTTAAAAAAAATAAGAAGAAAAGAATAAATCTATTTTCTCCATCTTAGATAACCCATCCGCTACCTCAAGGTCCAGTTAAAAGGAGATAGTTTTACCAGTGAAATGTGAATAGAAAATAAGAACAAAAGTGAATACTGAAATGAGAACATATTGCAAGAAGGTTACATATCCTTCAAAACCAAAAGGAAAGAAAAACCTTATGGTAGAGAAATTCATCTACAACAACAAAACTTTAATCTCAAGTAATTATGGTCGGCTACTGAGTCAATGTAAGAATTCCGTGAGGTTGTTTACAAGAATAGATGCTCTCCATTTCTTGCTTTCTATAGAAGGAAAACTCCAGTAAAAGATCCAAAAGAGTTCCTAGATAACACTTACTCTACCGAAAATATGACAATCCCTTTATACACTTGCTATACCGAAAATGAAGGTAGTGCACAAGAATGAATCAATGAACGCAGCAAGAAATAGATTATAGAATATCAAAGTAAACAAACTGTTATTTAACATTCTATTACCAAATTCATATGCGATTTATAAGATAATGCCACTAACATATCAAAAGCACGGACAAAAAGCCGGAAAACAGAAAGCCACGACATACATAACAACTAGCAGAAACGAAAATCGCCTCAGGTGTCATTTTAAATGGTTTCTGTTACCGTCATTTTCCTTCATAGCTTTCAACTTATCTTTCACCTACCTGCAAAGACGAGAGGCACATAGTTAGCTTGAAAGGAGAATGAAGTCTCCCACTTCTGTGTTTCCGGGATAACAATTCATTGATGGGATTTATTATATCTTCAAAGAGAAAAGAAACAGAAATCTCAGGACAAAGATCATGAAACTCTTTACAGACCCACTATATGATTGCTTATTTGAAAGACGATTCTGCTCATATCCTATATAACTTACGGTCAATGGATCTTCAAAAGCACAACAGTAATAAACTGATAAATAATCCAAATCTTATAGAAAGACAAAATAACACGGAAATTTTCTATGACGATCATGAGAAGATGCTCAGAGCTAAAAGAACTAACACTCACCATTTAATAAGACTGTCGGTGTGAATTATGGCTGGATATAAAGGAACAGAATTGGTGATACGGAAAACCCCTCCACTACATGTTTCTACATTGTGAATCAATAACAATCCTTCCCAATATTGATGGATAAAGATTTTTCTATTATCCAGGCAGCCAAGATAAGATGAAGGATATATGGTGTTTCTCCTGTTCGCCACATTTTCTTTTTGAACAGAGATCGCCACATTGTTTACACAGTATTTAACCCATACACTGCTTTCTAAATCCCTCAACATCCATACATTTATCAACAATCCTTCATTTGCAACACAAGATAAAGTATCTCCCATCCTTCGAAGCCGAAATAAACCAGAAACAACGGCATCTGGCAGTTGAATGGAGAATGTAGTTTCATCGTAAAGGTTGACTGCTACAATGGTCCTCCTATTTTGGCAAAAATAGAGGAAGTGTCCAACGGTGACTGAAAAAGGAGAATAATGCGCACCACGAGTATCAGTGGGCACAGAAGTGATTTTTTTCCAAGATTCATTAGTACCCAAGGTAAACAAAAACCAATTGGATTCTTGAAACTCTGAGTAGAGACATACGACCTTATATTCCTTGGACTGAGGAATGTATGCAAGATGACAACAATTATTATACCCCCCAAAACCAAGAGAAGGTAACTGCTGAGTCTGTAATGTTACAGGGTTCACAACATATAGAGGTCTACTATCATATTGAAAATTTAATTTTATCCTGAATGCAGAATGTCGCGCTTGTGGACTCACAAACAAGCATAAGCCTCTACAACTGTCCATAGGCCTACAAGGAAAACAATATCTTAAATATGTGGTGCTGAACTCCCCATCTTTTATGCGAAGAGAACGACCACAATATGGTGAAGAAGCTTCTTGGAAGAATAAGCCACCCTTTGATCTCAAAATATGTTCCTCAATAAATGATAGGCTATCGATAATACTACGCCATGATCTACAGACATTTCTCCCACAATTATACAGGAAGTCAGCAGGAAGGCATAAGAGAATGTTGAATACAACTTCCAGAGGGAGGAACGGCGTAGTACTCATTTGATCTTTTCCCGTCAACAGCTATCCTCAACAAGGGAGAGAAGAAAATTAGGAAAGTAGTAAAAAACTTATATGACATATAGAATAAGAAAATTCTTCATATATATACGATGAATCATGTGAGATTAAATATGGAAAGAAGTTAAAGAGGAGAAAAAGAGGCAAAATATTGAATTAATTGGAGAAATGAGATCAGCCATTCACATCATTGTACCCTGCTGCTTCAAACGTCTTATTAGGTAATTATTTGAACGGAATTTAAGATATCATTCATTTGTATACTCAAGGAAGCGGTTCTTCTCATGTTTATTTTGAGAGATTATTACTCTAAAGTTCATCTTGTAATTCCGTTTATATTTTTCCGTGCGGAAAAAAGACATTGCAACTTGTAATTTATGATTGACTACTTTGGTTTATTCAAATAGTATTGCAAACAAAGGTACAGAAAGATTTATAGTCTGACACCTGGTTAATAAGAGAGACATTTCAAGGAAGGCTAGCATAGTTGACATAGCACTTTTGACTCGGAAAAATAGGCCTCGGGTTCGACAACCACCTCCCTCGATAATAATAATTCTTTTTATAATTTATAAATAAAAAGTATAAAAAAGAGAGACATTATGACAGATAAGCCTAGGTAATAAATATTGACAGCTCATAACCTTCGTCAACAGGGTTTTGCAATCGAAGTCTAAAAAACAATGGCATAGAACAGGAGAGAAACCGTGAACAAACATGAATTGGAAAAAGTAAGAAGCTTTGAAGCAGGGGTAGATTGGAAAAAAGAAGGAACTTTAAACTCAAATTTGCCCCTTTGGATATCAAAAAGTGTCCCACCAACACCACCGTACCTCCGTTTTCTAACTCCTCTCTATCCTGCCCCTTCCTTATGCTCTTTGACCCACGAAGAATTCATTTTCCCCAAGAGATTATTTCTCTATAAGCAAAGAACTACAGCAGAATTTTACTCGATAAAAATAAGAATTTATGGCATAAAATGTATGGAACAAAATAAGCAATGATGATAAAAGATTAAACAGATGTAAACTGCACCTGAAAGGTCCGGCTATATCTTATTTGTTCTCGGCCAATGATCTCTATTGTTCAGTGAAACAAATGGGAAGCAAGCTCGCCGATTACAGAAATGCTTAGACAGTTTTGCACAGACGTAGCTCAACACGGGAAAGTGGAGAAATTCAATGCATTTAGTTCTGAAACTAATTGACAGTATTTATATTGTATTTATCTCCTTCACCGGCAAGGGAGGACGGACGGACCGAGGTAGGGGTGGGTCCCCCCCCCCAATTTTTTTAAAGCATTTTTTTCTAAGTAGTCCTACCTTTTATTTTGACTACAATTTCACTTCCCCACCCCTCCCAAATTTTGACAAAAAAAATATATAATAACATATATTATAGTTGGCCCCTCCCCCAAACTTCTAATCCTGTATCCGCCCCTGTTCACTTGATTACTTTTTTATCACCCCTTTGGGTAGGAAAAAGTTAATAGATTGAGAAAACCTGACAATGAGGAGACTAAATGTGGGCTACAGAAATACACCCACAACTGCACAACAATAGAAAAGGATAGCACAAATGTAGAAAAGAATATAAACATTCAGTCGTGTGTAAGAGGGTATGAAAAGGCACAACAAGCTAGTCAATCCTACCTAAACCAAAATAGATCAGCAGTTTAATATTATTGCCATCCGTAACCATATACTATTTTATTGTACTCTTACATAGAGACAGGTAAAATAACATGTATTTGTAGTATATTTCCAAACAAAAGAACATGTCAAAAAGGAAATCTTTGAAGAAAACACGTTGTAATAAAAGAAAATACAAAAACGAAAGAAATATCCTATGTTTAGACTTTAGAACATACATAAGAAAAAGTATTTCTTTTTATTTCATAAAAATATCTAAAAACATGATGAAAAGAAATAACTGTGGCGGATACAAGACATAACCACTAAAATGATTTTACCACCCAAAAAAAAGAAAAAGAAAAAAGGAGTCAGGTTATGTAATATTTTCATGTAATATGTTACCAAAAGCACTAAGAAATGTTTCTAGAATGTGAATACCATAACATAACTCGTCCAAATGGTAGTAGTGAAAGCAGACAAAAACAGAAAAATCAATCTAAATGTGGTAAAATACCATAAGATCCCATTTGGTTCATGGGGGATGAAACAATCCAATGAGGCAAGCTCTGATTCCCAACATCTCCCACCCGTCTCGTCTCATTCACGTGAATTTTTTCATTACTATTTAGTTAAAAAAGAATAAAAGAGTGGATATTCACCTTCGGAGCAGGCAGGTGCCAATTCCTGAATGGACAAATAAGTACATAAATATATAAACTAAAATAATATTCTGATATAATGAAAAAAAAAATCTAAATCTTAGTTCCAGACTTCCAGTTCCATATACAATAACAAAAGTATCAAGAGAGTAACATCTCTAACTGAAGATCAGTTTATTAACTCTTCATGAGCAATGTTGAAATATAAAGTCTCACATCGAGTGCCTAAGGAAGATCCGAATAACTTATAAGCTCATGGGTTAACACTTCTCCTTGCCAATTGGTTTTGAGAGGATATGGAGGCCCATGAGCTAATTTTCACAAGCAACAAAGAGGAAAAATAAGCAGATCTAAATTTCGATTGATGGACACCAGATTAACCTTGTTTACTTCAGAACCCAAAGGCAGAAGACAAACTCCTCATTCTAAAAAAAGCAGCAATCACCATCATACTGTGAAATGGATCAGTAGCTCAAGACAAAATTAGTCTTTGGTTCAACAGTTTCGGCAGCACTGACATTACTTATAGAATTTTTTTTACTTTGTATTCATAAGGGGTAGAGATTTGTTTTTCCGAAGCTGGGACCAGTTTCAAGATTGATTTATATCTCAATAACTGAGAGGATTCCTGGTGACAGCCTAGAAGGATTGAAAATTTTGGTTATCGTAATGAAAAGGTAAACAAACGATAGGAAGTAACATTGTCAGCTACAACATGCAGCAGCCTAAGGAACAGAATGGAGGTGTTCAAGGGAGCTAATATGTGAAGTACGGGCTTGATAGAAAGAAAATGCAAAACTGCCCCTAATCCCTGAAATCCACCTTCTCCTAAAACCATCAAGCCTGCTATAAAACATATTGAAGTTAAACATGACATATTTCCAAACTTCAAAAGTTGAAATAGAAAATTGATCGAATAAAATCTGACACCAACTACTGGAAAAAGAAATATCCTCAAACAATAGGATATCAAAATTATCAGAGTGTATTTTGGATTTAAATTTTTCACACGGTCAGAAGGGAAACTTCTATTGTGTGACTTATTTCTATCAAATAAAATAACTTGGTTCTAACTAGATGTAATTCATATGAATTATTAAGAATGATTAAAAAAATCTGATTTCCCATTTAGAAAATGACACCAAAAAAGCACAATGGCTCAAAATACTTTTCGAATTAGGAGGCGTGATATCCAAATCCTTGGAAAAGAAAGATGGTGTTATCAGATCAATCACAAAACAGGCTATAAGTACAGGCCTTTGGATCGTTTTGCAAGTGCATATACATATTAAAAGTGCCTTCCAATTAACCAAATGACTTGCATTCAAGTTGAAAAAGCAAAGAAAACAAAATCAACCTACCACAATTCAGATGAACAGGTTTAACCACTAGATAAAATTTGTCAACTGCAATCGGCGGACTTATCCAAAAATGTATGCTTCTGTTCGGGATTCAATGTCTACATTTACTTGCGATGGTCGAATTTGAATGTTCACTTACTAAAATAGTAATACGTTTATCTAAACTTCAATTACTAACTCCTTGTTTGAAATCGAATGTCCACTTTCCTAAAATAGTACTAGTATGTTTATCTAAACTTCCATTACTAACCCCCCTGGCGGAATTAAGCTCTACTATCGCTAACCTCATTAACTGTAAATTCTCAATAATAAAGGTAAGATGGTGACTTCATTAAAATCAAATAAATTGTGCAAATGAATAATCGAAAATAAAATCTCCGGGTGATAAGAAATAATTAAAATATGCAATAGTCAGAATCGCCATTGATATTACTGAAGAAAGGATACTTGAGAGTGTGAGATGGCGGCAATTTATTTAATTAATTCTACGTACCAATCGCCAGTAGCAGGAATTCTTCGATAGTATCTTCATAGCACCGCCGCAGTCTTCCTAAATTCTTCTTCTTCTTTCTTCGGAATTCATCAGGAACAGAATTCGCAGTTTGATCAAAATGAACACAAACCAAACCGGCACATATTGTACTGTAGGAAGGTGTCCCATTACATTACATGTTATAGGGAATTGATGCGGGCTAGTTTTTTAATTAAAAAATTAAAAATTTAGAGTGTCGTTCCCAATAATTTTTATTTCGCCTCAATACTTTTCGTATGTTTTTTTTTGTCCTAAAAAATTCTTTAAAAATTTACGTTTATCTAAAAAGTCTTTTTTCATCGAAATATGATAAAATTCGTTAATTTTAGGGGGTAAAATAGTCATTAAACAAATATCATCTTCTTCTTCCTCATTTTGACGGAAAAAGACTCTTTAGGCTAACCGTAAATTTTTAGAGGATTCTTTAGGCAGAGAAAAACATACTAACACTATCGAGGAGAAATTAAAATAATTGAGTGATGCCTGAGGCTGTTTTCTCAAAAATTTATAAATTAAAAGAAATAGTGGAACCGGTACGGAAAAAAATAAACACGCAGAAATTCTCTTTTCGTGGTACAGGGAACGGGACACATAATGTGGATAGAATATTTTTTTGCACATTATATAGAGTTGTTTTTTTTCCTTCTCTCTTTTTTTCTAAAAAAAATTAGCAATTTCATAAATCAATAGAAGAGTAATTTTTGGGATTTTATCAACAAAAAAATGCAAATATTATCATTTCATAAATTAGGGAATGCAAAATAAAATTTAGGATAGTAAATTTTGCCCTCGGTCACATGTACGTCGCATGTCTAATATTAGAGTAATATAATTGGCCAAAAGAATAGTTGATTGCCAAAAATAGCAAAACGTAAATAGTTTACCTACCCAAATAGCTATTTAATCTATCTATCATTAAACAACATTTTCTTGGTCAAATGAAACCCGAAAAGTGCGTTGTCATTAATCTATAAATCCCTAGAAAACTTCTCCATTTTAACAATTTTAGTAACCTTAAAATAAAAACAGACTTAACAATGGCAGAGACAATGAGAAGGAAACTCGGATCAACAGGCTTGGAAGTCTCAGCACAAGGCCTTGGTTGCATGGGAATGTCCTTTGGCTATGGCCCTCCAAAGCCTGAATCTGAAATGATACCAATTATCCATTATGCCCTCAACAATGGTGTCACCATGTTAGATACCTCTGATGTCTATGGACCCCATACCAATGAAATTCTCCTAGGCAAGGTACCCCCTTCCTCAAAAATTTCAATCTTATTATAATTAATAATACGAGATCTGACACGTGTGATATGAATACAAGCGTATGATACGTTTATCTTTATTGAGGAATAATTATATCAAATTAGATGATTTAATGTTATAATGAGTTTTGGTGTGACATGTTCAATTGGTTATAAATCGACCGGTTTATAGATATGAATATAAATGCTATAAATTATATTTGTTCATCAGTACCTAAAATCGAATAAGAAAATGTATTTTATTAATGAATTGTTTTTTCTTAATGTAGGCATTGAAGGGGATTCCAAGGGAAAAAGTTGAGGTTGCGACCAAATTTGGTGTGAGGACATTGGAAGATGGAAGTAAGGAGATTTGTGGGGACCCAGAGTATGTGAAACAAGCTTGTGAGGATAGTTTGAAGAGGCTAGAGATTGATTACATTGATCTCTATTATGTTCATCGTATCGATACCAGAATTCCTATTGAAATCACAGTTTGTACTCTCTCTTTAAACACTTATTTTATTCTCAAATTTTATGTTTGATACATGAATTTCAAATTAGTCATCTAAAAATATTGGCAGTTGCTATTTGTTTGATATGAGACATATTTGATTTGGTTGTTAACATTTTTTTTTACCTCTATACATTTGGGTATCGCTTTTTTACATTTTCTAACATAAAATTTTCACTTGAGTATGCATCTCTTCTCAAAAGCAATTCTCTTGTACAATTTCCTTACCAAAAATTCTCATACCAAAAACCAATTCAAGCATTTGCATACCTTCTCTATATGATCTCGGAAACAGCCAGTGTTGTCAAATGGTGCCCATGGCGCTATGCGTGACGGTTTCTGCAGCGAGTATACGCAATGGCGCCGCCATGGCGCTATGACTTTTGAGTTATTTGTTTGATTCATGTTTTTTTGCTTTTTATTAGATTATGCAGTATTGAATACACATTTTGCATTATTTTATTGTGTCCGCTATAACGTTATGGCGTTTTTTTGGCTTGCCGCCATGATCCGCCATATGCGATTGATGACACTGAAAACAACTTTGATTTTGAGTCTCATTATTTATTTTCACAAATAATTTACTTTAACCAACCGTCCAGAAAGAATTGAATTTTTATTTTGACGGTAATCAAACTCTCACGCTCAAAGCACGTGCGGAATTTTTATTTTTATGTTGAAAATACTGATTTGATTAGATTGGAGCAATGAAGAAACTGGTTGAAGCGGGTAAAGTAAAACACATAGGTCTTTCAGAGGCCTCACCTGAAACAATAAGAAGAGCTCATGCTGTTCATCCTGTCACCGCTGTGCAGCTCGAATGGTCTATGTGGACCAGAGATGCCGAGGAACAAGTTATTCCTACTTGCAGGTTAGGCAATTGGCACCTGTAACATTCTCTCCTGGGACTCGGACAGGGGAGACGGCTTACTACTTGAGTTACGTTTTTTTGTTATCTGGTTCTGAATTTGATTTTTGAATATGTAATTTATTTTGCAGAGAACTTGGAATTGGCATTGTAGCATTTAGTCCACTAGGAAAGGGATTCCTAACTACAGGACCCAAAATTGTTGAAGAATTATCAGATAATGATTTTCGAAAGGTTTGTGCTCATGAGTTTCTTAATGGTGAAAGTTTGAATTGGATGCTTGTTATATCTATGATGGCATTTAATTGGTCGCACTTCAACCTTAACTCTAGTTTTCACATGTAGGACGGTTGTCAAATAGTTTATCTTTCTCTAAATGTTGATAATATGTGTTGTCAGACTCTTCCGAGGTTCCAGCCAGAGAACATAGAACACAATAAGAAGCTATACGACCGCGTTACAGAAATGGCAACAAGAAAAGGATGCACACCTTCTCAGCTAGCCTTAGCATGGGTACTTCATCAAGGAAATGATGTTTGTCCAATTCCTGGAACAACCAAAATAGAAAACCTTCAAAGTAACATCAAAGCTGCATCAATAAAGTTAACATCTGAAGATATGAAGGAGTTAGAATCCTTTGCTTCTGCTGATTCTGTTAAAGGTGAAAGATATCCACCTGCAGTCTTGGCTCATACCTGGAAATTCGCCAACACGCCTCCTCTTTCGTCTTGGAAACAATAAGGAACCTCTGAGAGTACAAGGTCGATGACAGAATTATTCTTCGTTCTAGTAACAAGACTATGTGCATTTATTTATATTTAATAAATAAAAATAGAAAAGTCCAAGGCCGTGGGGAGCTTAGGCCACCAGAGGGCCAGTCATACTTTACGATATTTGGAAGCAATTAATACAAGTTAAGAAAATATCTTCTTCTTCTATATTCGTATCATTAATCAATTGGATTTTTTGTTTCGATAAGTTATAGATGGACACTTTTTTTATTAATGGAAAAATAATTAACTAAATTACTCCAAATTAAATTTCATTTTGATATATTCTCCAACATAAATTTTCATTTCGGATATCATACATTCACTCATAAATAATTCATTTATTCAAACTTCGGGACAGAATTCTCAACCAAAAACAAATCTAAATACACTATTAAGTTCTATCATCACTCATTAGTTCCTCTAAAAGCTGAGGATTTATTAACTAATATTGCTTTTATGCTTAGACCCTTTTATTATGCAGACTTCCAAGATGACAAAGGTGGAGTATTGGCGAACTTCCAAGTATTAGACATGGAGGCAGCTTGATACCTTTCGCCCTTTACTGCATCACCCGAAGCAATAGATTCAAGTTGAGCATTTTCGTCCCGTGTCAACTTAATAGATAGAGCCTTGATATTGCTATTCAGGTTTTCAATCTTTGTGGTGCCGGGTATGGGAGATACGTCGTCCCCTCGATGATGAACCCAGGCTAAGGCCAGTTGGGATGTCAAACAACCTTTTCTTGCAGCCATTTCGTTCACCTGATCGTACAGCTTTTTGTTGTGTTCAATATTCTCTCCCTGGAACTTCGGAACACTCTGAAATGTAATAATAATACATGAAGATGTTTATGTGTTAGTAACAGAATATTGGAGACGACCAACTAATAAACTTGAAAGGCATGATTTACAAGCACAAACCCTTCTAAAGTCATTGCTCGCCAAGCCATCCAAAATCTGCGGACCAGATGTGAAGAACCCTTTGCCAAGAGGACTAAATGGCACAATTCCAATGCCAAGTTCCCTACAGATTTTTTGAAAAGATTTACGCTAAACTAAGACAAAAACCTTCAGGAATCCATACAAATCAGTTGGAAAATGACCGAAAAGACTCACCTGCAAGTAGGAATAACTTCTTCCTCAGCATCTCTTGTCCACAACGACCACTCTAGTTGAACTGCTGTTATTGGATGAACAGCATGAGCCCTCCTAATTGTTTCAGGCGAGGCTTCAGATAGACCAATGTACTTTATTTTACCCGCTTCAACCAGTTTCTTCAAAGCTCCAATCTAAAATTTAATGTTGCGAATCATTTAATCAGATATCCTCATAAATGAAACAGACCGAAACTCAATCAAGACAGAGAACTTTTTGTGAGAAACTCGTACATTTATGAACTCAACAAGTAGCACAGCTCTCTTTTCATCAAAATCTCTCAAAGATGTATACACCAATTTAGAGAACAGAAAATTTCAAAACAAAACTCCAATAGTAGGTGATTGACCCCCTTTCGAATTTGATTAAACATAAGAGATTAAAAACAATCAATTTCATCTCCAGAATACGCGGACTCTAGCTTGGATTTCGTATAAACAAATCAGAAACTCAACTTCAATTTTCATATTCATCAAAACACCATGTTACGTGATCAAAACTAAACCTGAATATCACATCCTCAAGCTCAAAATCAAAGAAGAAAAACATTTGAATACATCACTAGAAATTACCAGAAAAACCAATTTAAAAAACAGTAATCATTCATATCAATTGAAGACAGATTAATTAAGAACTGAAGGAAGAACAATACAAACCGTAATTTCAATTGGGACCCTTTTGTCAATTCGATGAACATAGTAGAGATCGATGTAATCGATGTCAAGCCGCTTTAAACTAGCCTCACAAGCTTCCTTCACATACTCTGGATCACCACAAATATCCCTTCCTCCATTTTCCAGCATCCGAACTCCGAACTTTGTAGCAATCTGAACCTTTTCCCTTGGAATTCCCTTCAATGCCTAAAATCCAAAAAAACCAATAAAACAATGAAAAGAAAAAATTACTAAAATACATCCAACAAATTAAGAACAAACTAAATTTCAAGTGGGTGCATTTGTGCACAAAAAATCACAGTGACAGATCCAGGGTCCGAGAGTAGTGGGGCACTCATGGACTCATCACTTATGAACATATTACCTAAATAGAGCAAGAATACACATTATTTAGTGACTCTGGGTACGGGCTACTATATCTGCCACTGATCACATACACAAAATTCTTACTTTGGAACTTACATTTCTCTAGATAAAATTCACTTCCCAATCATCTAGACAAAATTTCAAACAAAAAACCAATCCGAATACGCAACTTGATAATTAAAGAAAACCCATATAAAATAAATCATTGAATTGAAAAGTCTACCACACTTTTTTTTCCATCAAATTAAGGGGGGCTTTGAAATTGAGCAAAAGTTGACCATACCTTGCCAATGAGTAACTCATTAGTATGAGGGCCATAAGCATCAGAGGTGTCAAGAAATGTGACCCCGCTGTTAATAGCATGGTGGATGAGTGAAATCATATCTGGTTCAGGCTTTGGAGGGCCATAGCCATAGGACATGCCCATACAACCAAGGCCTTGAGCTGAAACCTCAAGACCATGTGAACCCAGCTTCATCCTCTTAATTTCACTGCCCATTTCTTCAAATTTCTGGGCAACTGAGAGAAGTACAACCTTTTCTGCTGACAACTTTTTTCAAGATTTTTTTGTTTCCTGCTGAGGATTTAAAGATGTTCTGCGTCTGCTTGTGCTTCTACTCTACCTCTGTCTCATCTGTATTAGGTTTCTAGTGCTCGGTGTCTCATTCTCTCATCCACTAATAAAAAATTAATTAATTAAAAAATTTATAACATAAAAAAAATATTAAAATTTAGAGATAATCACTATTTATACTCATTATCTAACTTTGAAAAGCAAGTTATACCCTTTATCTTTTTTGCGTGCTATAAATAGCCAATATAATTTTTGAGGTCGCAATTTATACCCAAAATGAGGATTCAGTCGTGTCGTAGAAAGCAATAAATCGTCTCTTTGGTTTTCGCGGAGATGAAATAATTCCAATCGAGGAAGACGCAGATCGGATTTCACCGGGAGTGCTTACTCACGCCTCGAATCTCGCTGTCCCGATTCGTCGACTTATCATCCGATTTCGCCTAGTTTGGGTATAAATGGCACCTCAAAAATTATACTGGCTATTTATGGCACACAAAAAAGATAAAGGGTATAACTTACTTTTCAAAGTTAGATAATAGGTATAAATAGTGATTATCTCTAAAATTTATATTGAAACATAAATATGTGTCAATTATCTATTTGTTGAAACAGATATTGGAGATTGGGACACATTATGGGACAGAAGATTGTTTACCATATTTAGGAAGATCTATTTTTGCAATCCGGTTCCTATGCGGAATAAAGTTATTTTTCACGCATACGCGGCATAACTTTTTTTCGCCCTCGGTAAGCATTGCTCGAAAATTGAGCATTGTTCATTTTTTAATTTAACGGACAAACTTTTATCTCGCATGTTCCACACAAAAGGTGTTCCGCATAGGAGCCTGGTGCTATTTTTGTTTGCTTTTGTTGAAAGATTCATCTTGACCAATGTATCCGGTCCAGCTATTGTCCTTCTCTGGTGTTATATTTTTTATTTTATTTTTTTGAAACCCGAGACTGGTTACAATTTTATTAAAGATGAATAAGGCGGGAATCGGGTAGCCCAAGTTGTAAGGTTATTCGGCCACGGGACGAAGGTCCCGTGGTCGATTCCCATATTTCCCCTTGTGAGGTAATAAATTCTCCTCTTGTGAGGCTAAGTTCTCTCCCGGCTTTAGGGCATGCTACAATCTCGCTTTCAGGGTGATTCTCAGCTCTTCCTCTTCGAGCGATCGCCTTAGGGCGTCAAAAAAAAAAAAGGATGAATAAGGCGTGTGTTAGACGATTTAGATTAAAAATAATTTTTAAAAATTATTCATGATAAATAATATTATTATTTATAAGAAAAAATTACGAGATTATTTTTAATTTAAAAGATTAAATTAAATAATCCAACCATCTAGATCCAAATCTACAAGTAAAGTATTTATAAAAACCTATAAGAATAGTAATCAAATTAAAAATCTTCGCCATTTACCTATAGGTGGTGACGAATCTGGCGACGTAATTTTTTTAGCACATTTTTTTTAACTTTGGATAAAAATAAACCTTCAATATTATATCAACACGTGATGAAAGAAACATATACCATAAATAATTATTATTTTTTATGATAACAAAAGAGGAAAGAAAAGGAAAGAAATGAGAGAATGAAAATGTATGTAGATTTTGTGTTAAATTTAAAAAAAACATTACGGAGTCTACCCCTCGGGTAAGTCAGCATGGGAGTGGGACCCGATAGGTCCGCTGCACACTCTCTCACATAAAATTAGGCAGGGGACCCAAACTTATAGGAGTATGTCCCATGAGTCATTCAGTGAAAGTCATTCGGGTGGGCGCCTCCTCTTTTATGTGAGGAGGGAGTGGCCGAGCCCAGTTGGGGACTGATTCACCCCAGATTTTTCCCTACCCCCTTTTTATCAATTGAATATGGCAGAATGATGGATTTAGTCCCTATTCTCCATTTTTTTCACGCAAATGGTCCCCGTTCTATTTTTTTTGTATTACACTCCCGAAACATTTTGCGTTTGGCGGAAGTAGTCCTTCCGTCCAATTCTGTTAAGGAGTGCTGTTAATGGGCAAAAAAATAAAGCAAAAATCGATAATAAGAAGGGTATTATGGGAAGAACAACAAGAACAGCTCAAGAATGACCACCACCTTCTCTTCCACCTCCTCCGCTCAAGAAGATGGAGGTGGTAAAGTAGGCACTGGAGGGGTAATGTTGAGGGTGTAGGTGGGGGAAAAGCAGCTATAGGGGGAGGTAATGTAGAAGGAGCAGCTTCCAGTGGCTTTACAACAGAAGGAGGTGAAGGAATTAAGGGTGGAGGTGATGAAACACAAATCGGAGGAGCTGGGGAGGGTGAAACAGCAGGAGGGGGAGGCGGCATTGCCAAACCTTGATTCAACCCATGTAATCCAAAAAACTTGAATATTAAATGGATATACACGTTCTTCTCACATACCATATCACAAAAATCAAACCTTTAAGACATTAAGCACTGCAAATGCCAAAACTCATTCACAATGACGTCACCTTTTCCTTCTCTCTGTGAGACCAAGAAAACTCGCCAGTCACCAAGGATTTAAACCGTGACCAGAATTAGCCAAAAAACCAAACTTTAATTTGGCAAAGAATTCCAAATTAGCCTTTGTAGACCATCTGTATGCCAATAACCAAAAAAGAACCAATTTTCCCCCTATATTCTGCATAACACCAAAAGACCAAATAATACCCACTAAATCTTTGTTAATTCTAGTATGTTCCAAAAAAAAACGGATAGAAAGTCTTTCTATATGTTTTTCTGATTGTCTCCAAAGAAAAGCGTCAGATTTTTTGATATATTGGGGATATAACCCGTGACCAAAAAATCGAAAGGCCAAAAAATCATATATAATCTAAGCTAATCCTACCAAAAGAGTTTTAGTTAGATTATTTACTACTTCGTCCAAAAATTAAATTGTTTTATTTTGACTTCAAATAATTAAAAAATATTTAAATTTTAATAAAGTTATCATCCGGCTGTGTTAATGGAGTCAACTCAAGAGAGTTAAAAATGTTAGTTGTGAGATCATGTGTTAGTAGAGTTTAATTTCATAAAATTAAGACAGTAGTGGGATAATTAGTATCGTTCCAGATATAATTCGGCTGTATATCCCTTATATATAGCGCGATACACAATTTTGTACACATAGAATACTCAAACAAAATATGAACAAAAATCACAAATATAAACATAAATATACCCTATATACTAAAAGTAAAAATAAAAAAAAAAATTCAAATGACCTCGCTGCCGTCATACTAGATCCGTCACTGTTGACAACAATGCCAAACGCATCTTCAAGAATCTCGAATCTGGATCTCGGATCCGCGTACAAGATTCTAGGAATGAACCTCATAATTTCCTCCTGCATTTCTACTACATTTCCCGAATCTGTAACCTTAGGACCAAAACCATTGTTAATAGTTCTAACATCCTCGGAAATATTCTTGATAATTTCAGTATTGAATCTACTAGGAAGACTATGAATATATATATATATATATATATATATATATGTGTGTGTGTGTGTGTGTGTGTGTATTGACCCGAACATGAATCAAATGGACGTTGGAGGAAATTAAAAAAGTATCCAATGTTTCTTCTCCCACTTTTCCATCTTCGACCTTCTATAGGGTATTCAATATTCTACTGTTCTCCTAAACGATATATACACTTTTTGCACTAGTGACACTGTGATTTACATTTATTTTTTGTCAGCAACCTTAAATTCTCGAATTTTTATTGCCCCACGTAAGGAAAGAGTGTCGAATCCGGGACCTCTTGATTACGGGTAGAGGCTTGCCCCACTGGGCTACGGCCTCCTTGACTTGATATACTTTCTTTATTTAGCTATTAAGATCTTGTAAGATTTAATATAGGGCCAACTTCTTGTAACACTTTATGAAATCCACATAGTAAAGGGGTACCCGGTGTCCACTATTGGTGATTGATCCGGGCTCAACATGCAGTTTGGCATGTAGCGTGACCGTTAGCGGGGAGAGTCTGACCCATACTGCTCTTTGTAAACGAAGCTCTACCACCCCTGAAAATTCCCACGAGAGTCATTCCCCCAGGGAATCGCACGCTCATCAACGGTGAGGCATGTAACAACTTCAATTAGCTGCCCCAGAGCTCGAGGTTAAATATACATAGTAAATTATTTACATTTTTTTCTATTTACAAAGTAAAAAACTAATTTGGGCCTCAAATTGTACATGTATTCTGGCCCAACTTTTTCTTCTTCAGCCTTTCTTTCTGCTTTTATTAACCGATGTCAATTTCTTATTTATGATATAGGAAACGACAAAAATATTTTTTTGCCGATTTTAGAGGCGATTTCCATGTCTCTCTTAAAAGAGACATAACACAGAAAGAAAAAAAAAAAAGAAAAGAATAGGGAGTTCAAAGTATCTCTTTGCCAAACAAACAAGCTTCAAATTAAAGGAGAAACACATGTTTTTTTATTGGTTTATTTGTTCCGTTACCGTCCAAAACATGGTGCGGAGTAAATTTCTCTTTCCAAAATTAGCATATACTAACAGATTAACAGAATAGGGTTAGTTCATTTTAGCCAAAAAAAAACTTCCTCATTTGGCAATCAAAAATTTTCCAATAGTTTTCCCCTTTCTTCTTCTTCGTCTTCTTCTTCCTTTCTTTCTCCTCTGATTTCATAGTGACCAGCAGAAATCATGTCAGTCTCCGTCACAACGTTACCGGCAACCCAAGTAAGTCCTTTGAAGGAGAATGAAGGGAAAGAAGAGGTGAAGAAGGGCAACAAGGAAGGTGAAAAGGTATTGGAAGAAGGTAGCAGACACAATCTTCTTATAGATACAAGAAAATCTAACAAATTAGAGTTAGCCTCTAAAGTTTCTCTAAGATTACAGCTTGAAAACATCAAGGTTTGTTTTCTCCATTTTCTCCCTTCTCTGGGTCACTCAATTCTAGTACCGTCCTTCTGGGACTGGTCTCATACTTTTTCACATTAATTGAGTGGAACCCACATCTACATGTAGGCCCCGCACAATTCATGTGAGGGGATTATAGAGTCAGACTACAAGGAGGATTCTATAATTGAATTTTCCCTTCCATTCTTCTGTTTCTGTCTTCTATGTATATATTATACTTGTAATTGGTGGAAATCGTCTGTCTCATACATGTTCTCATACATTTACTTACCACTCAGAATGCGTCATGTTGATATTTCTTCTAATTACATATACACGTGACGAATTATGAGTGATTGAGTATACAAATATGGACATACAGAGGGACATACGATTTTTTGCCCTTATAATGGGATATGATTTACAAATTGTCTCATGATTTTTAATTTGTTTATTTCAAGGATGACAATAAGCTCATACCAACATGGTCCTCAAAACATTTGCCAAACATGCATGTCCCCAAAGGTGAAACATCACTCCCTATCTCTCTCTCTCTTACGGCTGGCTGAAATTGAATATTTATTTTTTAATAAATTAAAAAAAAAATTGAATTGAAGAGTTAACATTCCATTGGAGTGGAAAGAGTATATGATATTGATTTACTCTCTATTCTTATCCATCAAAAAAAAAAAAAGATTTACTCTCTATTCTTTTTGTCATTACTTGAGAGAGAGAAAAGAGTGAGTGAATTTTAAGATGGAATGATAAATACATTAGTAAACATTTATTAATATTTTTGCAGATATTAGTAAAGGCCCTGAGGTCCAAATATTGAGCATTTCGATTATGTGTCCGGGTCGCCCCGAGATAGTATTGTCTGCACCATTTGTTTCAAGCCCTAAGGCTTGCCTCTTTACTCTCAAAGAAGCTAGCAAATACCGCCTTAAATTCTCCTTCATTGTCTCCAACAAGGATGTTGTTGGTCTTAAGTACATAAACACTCTATGGAAAGCCGGCGTAAGAGGTATGGATCTTCAGCCCCAAAACTATATTTTGATCCTTCTATCCTCAATTTGAGTATATATTATTCTCACAATTAATCCGGGACGAAGCCAGAAATTTGGCGTTTGGAGCGAAACTGCAACAGTATTTATTTTTTGGGGGCGAAATTGATAAAATATTTCGAATTATATATAAAATTTACTGTACCTATTAGTATTTTTAAAAATTTTAGGGGTGACTGACCCTGCCCCTGGCAATTAAAAGTGTATTTCTTGTTCTATTCATGTTCTATTTCACGATGTATATAGCAGTACCCTTTTTATTAATTTTAAGGGTCACTTTACTTGCCGTTAGCACCGAAATCGACTGGTTTTTACATTAAATGTACCTTTTGGTAAATGAGCTTCTTGACTTTTGCCTAAAAGAATGTATAGATATCTAGGAATCTTCTGTCCCTATTCGATGTCATATTTCCTATCCTATCAATACGAAATTGACATGTGTTAGTTTTTTAATTAAAAAATTATAACTTAAAAGAAATAGTGGAATCCATAGAGAAAAAATATACACGTGACAAATATCTATTTGTGAGGACAAAGAGAAGGGGACATAGAAGGTGAACAGAGAATTTGTTGCCATTTATAGCACAGGTTTATTACTCCTCATTCCTTAATATAAGACTTTTATTACTTGTTGCGAAAATTAAGGAAATAAAAAAAAACAAGATATTTTTTAGTTAAAATAAAAATATTACTTTCTTAAATATTACTTGTATACCACTAATTTTATTTAAGAGAATAATATTTATATTTTAACTAAAAAAATATATTGTTTTTTGTTTTTTTAATTTTTTCAATATTTAATGAAAGTCTTGTATTAAGGAATGGAGGTAGTAGTATTTTACAATAATCAGTATTAATCTTTTATACATAATTGTGACAGTTGACAAGAGTGAAGCAATATTAGGATCTTTTAAACCTAAAGAAGGGCCTTATGCATATGAGTTGAATGAAGAAACAACACCTTCTGGTATTTTTGTGAGGGGCTCGTATTGTGCAAAAATCAAGGTAATTAAATTTATTCAAAAAAACACAACCCCACACACAAGAGAGATTATGACGAGATGCTTTTTAGTTTTTATCAGACAATAATTCTTGAGTGTATATATATATATATATATGGGAAAACAATTACTCCCTCCGTTCTAAATTATCTGTTCAATTTGATAAATGCACGAGTATTAAGGATTCAGTAATTTTGATGGTAAAATATAAAATACCCCTTATTAATTTCATTAATCTCATTCAAAATTTATGTATTTCTCTCTCCTTCTCACACAACATCCAATTATTTCTTAAATATGTATTGGAAAGTAATCATTTTAATTAATTAAGAGTATTAAATGAGGAGTTGGAAGAAGGGTAAAATTGGAAAATTTGTCATTAATAAACACTTTATTTAGAAAATAGACAGTTAATTTTAAACAAACGAAAAAAAAAATTGTGAACAGTTAATTTATGACGTAGGGAGTACATGCTTATATTTTTGCATATTGATTTTGCCATAAAGGTTGTAGACAATCAGGGAAGATGCTATTTGGACATCAAGTACTACTTTGAAATTCAAAAGAGGTGGCCCTCTTTCTCATAAGGGTTCTGCGTTTTTATTTCGGTTCGGAACCTTAAAGGAGAAATTAAATGGAACACGTAGCAACTCTTTATTAATAGGATATAGAATGGGACGCGGAATAAGCCAAATAATACTAAACCCGGTGGTTTCTACTCATCTATGTTCAAGAACAAGAATTAATTTAGGCCTCCAAATTTATTATAATGTCATGAAGCCATATTGTTCTTAAGGCAGAGATCAATTACTTCCTCTCTGAGAAAAAAAAAAATCTTTCATAATTTCTTACCTATTTTTTAGTTAGAGGATATGATTTTTTGTATGATAATAATGTAATGAAACCGTGAATTGCATTGTTACATCTCAATCTTAAAACATTATAACTTAATGAATAAGAAATGCGTTTTAACTTCTTGTCAGTAACCACATTTATTTTGCTATTAGGCTTTGCATGATTTTACAATTTCTCGAGAGAATTTTTAAGTGCATTTTTTTATGGATGAATTCACTTAAGGTTTTTTTTCCCGAAACGATAGGCACATCACTCACATGAGTTTGTGTTCTAATAATATCAATCAGGGGAGAGGAGATAATTAAGTAACTAAGATTAAATTAGTAGAGAAAAGGAAAGAAAATTAATAGGATATCTCTTAATATAAATTCAGGAACAAAATTGCCTTTTGCATGTAATTTGCTCTGGCTGGATTGTTCATGCCTTGACGATATGCCCTGGCAATATCGTCAACCTAATTATATGAAGGATTTTTCTATGTTAATATAAATTAAGTTATTGTATTATATAGTAGAGGAAAGCACTATTTATGCCCCTTCAACTATTTTGAAAAGCAAGTTATACACCTTTTTGATTTTGCGTGCCCTTTATACCCACAACTATTTACAGGGTGCCCAAAATACCCAATTGTGGCAGAATCCGGCGAACCACGGTGGCTCTACACACGTGCCGCCCATTTGCCCGATTTGGCAGGGGCAAAATGGTCCATAAATTATACTTATTCATCTTCTTCCCCCACCCCTTCTTCAATTCATCTTCTTCCCCAACCCCTTCATAAATTCCATTGCAAAGATATGGGTTTCTTTTCAATTTCATGTTTGTTGGTATTCAATTTATGATTCTTCTAGTTTTTTTCCTCATTAAGAGAATCAAGTTAAAAAAAAACTAGAAGAATTTCCCAATCCCCTTCTTCAATTAATCTTCTTCCACAATCCTTTCATAAATTCCATTGCAAAATGATGAGTAAAATCGTCAAGACATTTCATCTCTCCCCCAAATCATTCATCCCTTCAATGAATTGAATGTTAAATAAGAAAAAATAGAAGACCCATAGGCCATAAAGTGAATAATACACAAAAATGAAATACATCTCCTAACATTGCAATGGAATTTATGAAGGGATTGGGGAAGAAGATGAATTGAAGAAGGGGTTGGGAAAGAAGATGAAGAAGTAGAATTTATGGACCATTTTGCCCCTGCCAAATCGGGCATATGGGCGGCATGTGTGCAGAGCCACCGTGGTTCGCCGGATTCCACCACAATTGGGTATTTTGGGCACCCCGTAAATAGTTGTGGGTATAAAGGGCACGCAAAATCAAAAAGGTGTATAACTTGCTTTTCAAAATAGTTGAAGGGGCATAAATAGTGCTTTTCTCTATATAGTAATGTAAGTTTCTTATTTTTCTAAGATTCTTTCGTTCTTTTATAGATTTTAGATTTTTTATATATTTAAATTATAATATATAATTTATTTTGTCCGAATAAAATGTGATTGGGACACACCATGCGTTAGATAATAATTTTTTAATTATAAATTTAACAAATGTCAATTTTTTATTGGTGGGATAGAAAATGGAATCACAAAATAAGAACAGAGAATTCCTAGTCACAAGTTACTAGTATTAATATTTACAAGCAATTTTTGTACATATATTCCAAATACAGGAATAAAACCTGTTTTCCTCTTTTTCACTTTTGCAGAATAAAATTTGAAGGTAAAAATAAAGAGAAAAAAAATAGAAAATAAAAGGCAAAAGAATAGCATGCCTTCGTTGACGTTTGACTCCAAAACTTCACCTATAATTGTTGCGACAAAACAACATAAACACGAGGGTTTGTAGCAGTCGATCCTATGCGGAATAATTTTTTTCAGTATGTGCGAAATATTTTTATTTACCAAAAAAATATATACTTTTTTTAAAATCAATTTCAGACGTTAAAATTTAATCCAACTGATGAGAATTCGTTCCGCATATACAGAATATTTGTCATTCTACACTGGAGTCGTGATGTTTTTGTAGTTCAATTCATTATTGCATTTTAGTCCCTTAAGTTAAAAAATGACCTTTAAGAATTCTAAGACTCTTTAAGTAGTATATTACCATTAAATAAGCATTGATGCATATTATTATACCATTAAATAAGACTCTTTAAGTAGTTTATTACCATTAAATAAGCATCAAATGGATAAATATGTCTCTCATTTATAACTAACAATAACATTATTATTCACGTCATTGTAAAATTGTAATCACTTTAAAGCTCTCATCTAGTTGTAGTTAACGTAATTGGCTTAGTATTTCTGACTCGAAATAATAGGTTACATGTTTGACATTCCTCTACCTTGATAACAATAATTCCTTTTTAAGTTTGCAATCAATTTTAAACTCCATTTAGTTGTCAATGAATGTTAGTGATGTTGATTTAGCACTTTTAACTCAAAATAATATGTATCAGATATATCAGATTTGACATTCACAAGCCTCAATTTTTAGGGTGGGAAATGAGGAAATAGAAATGACCAAGTCAATCCTTGAATAAAAGTGTGAACATGCATTCGATGAGTATCAAATTTGAGACATCTTAATCTAGTAAAGTGTAAATAATCTACGAAATGGTTGTCTTGTCGACTCAGCTAAAATATCACTCATGTTATATTGGGAAAGTTAAAATTGATGTAAACAATAACGTGGACGTAAGGATCGTTTTCATATATATTTAACTATTTCAAACATAAAGGGTGATAAATTGTACCATGTTTGAATTTTTATTAGAGATATTTTTTCCTAATACTATACTAGGAGTGATGACTACATTGTTCGTCTAGAATATGATTCGTTACCAATATATACTAGACAAAAACTATTTATTTATGAAGATTTCACTTATTTTGTCAAAAAAAAAAAAAAAAGATTTTGGACTTAATATGAAAATAAAAATATGAAAGTAAAAAAACATTTTATGTATTAGGAGATAACTTATTTTTCCTTTGTCATTTTTTCCCTTCTCATTAAAGAACTCGGTTTCCCCCCCTTCATTCCGAACTATTATCAATTTTGGAGAGAGTTCGATTTTCTCAAAGCTATGTTAAATTGTTAATACTATTTTGTAAATAAAAAGACTAAAGTGAAACTATCTCAAACATAAGGGGAGATAGATTGTAATAAACCGTAAATAAAATAGCCACACGTGGGACCCACTCTCTTAAATAATTTATTTCTAATATATATCATGTAATTCGAATTCATTCATTACAAAAATAATTTATTTTTTAATATTAATAAATTTGAATCACATTATTTATTGGACCGGTGCATGTTAGAATTTTGCCTCCCACATCCACCACGCGGAAATTGGGTGATTGTATCTGTAGAAGACAATACAAACACGTCGTCTTCCGGTCAAAAAGTCAAACTCTGATTTCTGCCCTTTCGTCTCCGTCATCCTCACCTTACCTTACCCATCTGGCACACCAACTACCCTCCTCAATATACTTAAAAATTCTCCGCCTCGGCTCATTTTCCGTTGCTAAAATCTCTCGGACCTTGCTTTCTCCGACGTCGTTTCATTCGCCGGAGTACAGTCTGCGGTAGGTGGTTGGTGGTGTCAGTATGTTCAAGTTAGGCGGCGCTGAAGATTACGAGAAGAAGCCGATTGAGATCAGAGCTGTGGAAGCTTTAGGATCAGGTTTCGATTTCGCTAGTGATTTTAGGTTGAAGTTCGTTAAAAGATGTCCTGGTGGAGGTAGGTTAGTGATTTTGGATGAGAAGAATAAGCGAGATATTGTAATTCCAGCCGCTGGAGGCGGCGGCGGTGTTAGTAGCGGCGGAGGAGTTGTTATTCCAAATGTTTCCGAAAATATCAAGTGTGATAAAGGTGATCATATTCGGTTCAAGTCGGATGTTCTGGAATTTAATCGGGTAATAATTCTGTTTTTAGAAGCTAACTTTTGAATTTTGCTTTTCTGAATTTTGTTAGAGAGAGAAATTTTGTTGTGTATCATTAATTGCTAAACTATAATTGAGGAATCGAAATTTCGATTTTGGAAATTTACTGCAAGCAGAGAAGATTTTGTTAGAGAGAGATATAGCAGTGATCTTCTGGCGGACGATAATACTAGAAATAGTAATGTTATGGCAGGTTGTAACTTTAATGAAGGAATAATATTGTATCTTATGCAATGATTTGATCAACCTGAAATGAATAAACTGTGTGAAAACTAATTTAAGAAACTCTGATTGTTAACTGTTTTTTTATTGCAGATGTCTGAGTTATTAAATCAGAAAGCATCGGTGCAGGGAAAAGTTCCTTCAGGCTATCTTAATGCCATGTTTGATTTAAGTGGATCATGGTTGAACGATGCAGCAGATTCCAAACATCTTGCATTTGATGGTTACTACATCTCATTGTATTATCTTCATCTCACAGCATCTCCACTAGTACTCCAAGACAATGTAAAGAAGTCTGTTCCGTCTCACTGGGATCCAGCATTGCTATCTAGGTATCATACTGTTTGTTTTTCTTTTCAAGTAATTCTTTGTTCCTTTTATTCCGCCTCCACATAAATTTAAAGGTATAAAAGGTTTAACATATGTACTATGAAGGATGGATAGAAATATGGAATTAACATATAATGTAATGTAGTAAACTAGAAGATAATGTTCGAGAGAGATGGAGAGATGGAGGGAGGCTGTGTATTATAGGTGGTTTCTTGTTTCAAACTTGTTTTAGTTTTTGCATGCTAATTTCTTTGAAATAATATGCAGTTGGTAAGTACAGTATCAAGATTCTAATATAATTTTCTTACACAGGTTTATCCAGACTTACGGAACGCATATTGTTGTCGGGATGGCTGTTGGAGGCCAGGATTTAATATGTGTCAAGCAGAAACCATCCTCAACTATTCCACCCTCCGAGCTAAAAGGTTATTTGGAGGATCTTGGAGATATTCTGTTCTCCGATGGAATGAGCCCTCTCCAGGATAGGAAAACTAGAGACAACAAAAAGAAGGTTGCTATAATGTGTGTTCACTATGTTCCTCTTTTGATTGCAAGGCAGCAGTATAATTTCACATTCCCTGTTATCTGTGCAGGTTCCTGAGGTATTTAGTAGGATGTTGCAGCCACATACCATGCAATTTACCAGCATTACGGAGACATCAAACAAGGATGTAAGTCACGTGAGCATATCTATACTGAAAAACATTTATGGCAGTGAATTTATACCATAATGTGGAACAGGGGCTTACGCTTATATGGTCAAAAAGGGGAGGTGACGTGTTTGCACAAAGCCATGCCAAGTGGCTTCAGACTGTTGCTATGAATCCAGAGGCCATACTCTTCAAACTTGTACCTATTACTTCCTTACTCACTGGAATTCCAGGGAGTGGTTATCTTAGTCACGCAATAAATTTGTATCTTCGTTGTAAGTTCTTCAGAATTTTGGTCGTCCTCTTTTTTTCTACTGCAGCTAGATTTTGTAGGTCATTCCTTTAACTAGATATTTCTCTTATCAGACAAACCTGCCTTAGAAGATCTACAGTATTTCTTGGAATTCCAAGTACCGTGGCAGTGGGCGCCTCTTTACGGCGAGTTACCTTTGCGACATCAAAGAAGAAAAGCCTCTTGTCCTCGTTTGCAATTTAGTTTCTTTGGTCCAAAGATTAGTGTCAGTCCCAGTCAGGTACTGCTCTCTATCTCTTTTCCCGTCTCTGTCTCTGTCCTTTTTTCTCTCTGTGCATTTTATACCTTCTCTTGCGTAAAACAAGTTTCAAGTAAAAATAATCTTTGCCCTCAGAAAAGACAACCTATAATATAGATGGGCATCTGCAGTAGAGTGCTTCAAGGCACTCATCATTCAGCAGTGAACTTTTTGGAGTCTGCTCATCTTGATTTATAAACAGTTGGAATTGGGTTTATTGGCTCATGTTCTCCCAAGCATTTTTATCGCTTTAAGGAATAGAATGCCTTTCAAGAGGGCGGGAGGGAGGGATCGATCTAATGGCTTCACTCAGAACAGTGATCATGTTTATGATGACAGTTGCAGAGCTTTGACCAATTTATTGTTTTAAGAGAAAAGATGAGTAGGCTTCACAGAGAGGACCGGACCTTGTCGATGGAATATAGTAAATAAGTTTTCTGGAAACAAGAAAGTTATTCTATGCATCATCTTTGTGGTTTCATGTACGAAAGATTCCAGAACTACATAAAATTTCCCAGATGCCTGTATTCATGGGATAAGTAGACCTTTACTACTCAAGGTTTTCCCATCTCAATCATATGCATTTTAACATCAAGCATACATTCCTAACTCTTTCATTTTTAGTGATAGTATAATTTGATGATCTATTTTATCATTGAAGTAGTGCCTACAAATTGCTTCTGTTTTATGGGTTTGAAGAAGACTGTGTCTTTGACATCTAGGAACAGGTTGGGCATTGAACTCATAATTTAGGAACCTATAAAGAGCACATACATTTCCCAAATTTCAGCTCAAGCATTGATTTTCTACTTGATGCGACTTGCAGCCTATTTGAGCTACTCGATGAGAATGTTATTTGTCTAAGTATTGACGAATTTTCGCTAATAGTTTTCTTTCTAATGAAGTATACTCTGTTACCTTCTTAATCTTGGCTATAGTCGTAATTTCTCTAACTTGGTGTTTTTATTCTTTCTTACTACCTCTGTTACCAATTATTTGTCGCCTAAATATACTTTATCAGTTTTTAATTATCTGTCACTTAAAGAAATCAAGAGAGCATTACATGTATTTTTTCCAAAGTTACCCTACCTTTCATTAATTCAGTCAACAACTAATTTTAATTGTCTCAACATAAATTTATAATTGAAGGGTAAAAGTGTCTATCTATCTTTAAATTAATATATCTCAATCATTTTCTTAATTCGAGTGCACTATCTTAAAGCGACAGATAAATGAGAACGGAGGGAGTAAAGTCTTGTTAGGACACATAAGTCATTTTTTAATTAGGTTTGATAGTTGCCTGCTTTATGGTGTTGAAGGTTCTATTAGTCAAATTTCCACTTAGACTGGGAGAGAGGTTCATGGACCTGATAATGAAGTACTCATCTATTTGGTTCGGGAATGGGTCGAGCATTTCATGCCTTCTTGCGATTGTATAATGTAATCAAACCTTAGAGTGGTACCAGTATTTCTCTATGATTAATTTATCAGGTTTTCCTTAATCTATTTCTCTTTCACAATATTTCGTGCAACTTACATGGTAAATTGGTAATTATGCTGTAGATGGTGCATAATTTGCCAATCGGTAAATTCTGTGGAGACTGTAAGATCTCTGAGTAGTGGAAATCAATGTTGTAGTAATGGTCTTGTTAGTCAGTATGAATGCGAGGAACACTTCTCTGAATAAATAAAAAATAGAGGAAATAGAAAGAAATGAGGATTACAGTAGGGAAAAAACATTAAAAAAAAGTGTATATTTGTTTGCTTGAATTTAATACTTGTATCTCTTTTGACCCGATTGTTTTACTTTTGATAAACAGGTTAGTTAATAGTGTAGCAAGAAGTTGAGAATTAGAACTGTATTTATTCTTTTGTTTGATTGCTCAAGGAATTTAATACTTGTATTAATTTTCTTTGACCAAATAATTTGCCAATATTAGCTAAGACTGGATAAGTCAATACGTCACAAGAAGTCGACAATTAGCTGAATGTTATTTAATTTCTCAGAAGCCGAATTGTCTTTGAAATTTCATAATCTGAATGTATGGCCGGCAAGTCAACTAGGCAGATTGATAGAAAAGTCTGTTCAGGAAAAGAGGCTATGCTATCCTTGTCTTTAGATATTGCTTAGTCAAATCTAGAACTTTTTCTTTTTGGCTAAGTTAGTCAAATACTGGTTCCTTGACAATGCATTTCATTTTCAGGTTTCAAGTAGTCAAAAACCAGTTGTTGGCTTTCGTCTGTACTTAGAAGGGCAAAAGTGCAACCGATTGGCAATTCACGTGCAGCATCTTTCTAGTCTCCCGAATATTATGACCTTTACTACTGCTGACCAAAATATACGGAAGCCATGTCAGTGGCGAGGTTCTGATGACTATGATCCTTGTGACCAATTCTTAGAACCAGTCGGATGGAAGCGATTTTCAAACGTGTGCTGCTCTGTTGTAAGACATGATCCGAGCTGGACAAGAGGAGAAGGTAGTGGTGTTTTCGTGGTGACTGGTGCACAGCTCATTAGCAAAGGAAAGTGGCCAGGGACTGTTCTTCACCTCCGTTTACTTTACACCCATCTACCAAACTGCACAATCCGGAAGACTGAGTGGGCTGCTGCACCAGAAGCTTCTCGAAAGTCAAGTTTCCTCACGAATATAAGTACAACTTTTACATTCACTCAGCGGACAGTGAATGAACCACCTAAACCACTTCCGAATGCCCTGAATTCTGGTGTATATCCCGATGGTCCTCCCGTTCCTCTCCGATCAACAAAGCTGCTGAAGTATGTTGACACAGCAGAGGTTGCTCGAGGTCCATACGACACTCCTGGACATTGGTTGGTGACTGCTGCTAAACTGGTGATAGAGGGTGGTAAAATTGGTTTACATGTCAAGTTTGCACTATTAGATTATTCACCGGAATCATAGCTTTACTTTGTGTATAAAGTATCAGGTCATAATATTCTTGTATCATAGTTCCTCTCTTTTTTCCCAGAACTCAGAATTATCTACATGGCAATCCAGTTTTTGTCCATTATTGGAGCAGTCACTTTGAGCATTTATTGTCAAAGTTTAGGTACGTCTCTTATTCATCCCGCATATATCCCAATTATTGGGAACTTACTAGTCTATGTTATTGTTTTTGTAAATAGGATAGGAAATACACAAAATTTGTTGTATAGAAGGTAGTGGTTTGAATCAAGAGTTGACTTGCAGATTTTCCAAAATTTTCTAAGTAATTGCATTGTGAGTTTTCTCCTCTTGTTTATTAACCTAAGTTATTCGTTGAGTTGGCACCACAATACACTTGGCTTGTGATTATGGTAATGCGTAACATTTGGTTTGCTTCTAAGAGTCATCTCCTGAACAAACATAACATTTGTGTTGGTGTGTGATCTGTAAGTACCTTTGTAAGCGATCTATGGTCTCTAAGACCTGCCCTGACCTGTGGTTGTGATCGGAGCTGAACCCACTCAAACTTTATTTAAACAGAAAAAAAAACTTCTCCATTCTGACACATACCTATCCATCCTGCCAAAACATTTTCTTACTTTGTCCATCTTCAAATTACCACAAAGTGGATACTAATTTCTTCCTACCAATGAAGATACTAGTTATGAACGAAATTCAGTAAAAAAAATCTTAGTCTAAAACTCAATTCAAAAACATAATATCTCACCTATATAATACAACTAGGTCCGTCTCAAACAATATTGAAGTCATTTACTAGTTAACAAAGTTGTGCCCCCTAGTTTTTTTTAAGTATAAATTATAAAAAAAAAGTTAAAACATAATTATAGACTCAAGTTTCAAGAGTGTGAACCATCATAATATTGACATTTTATTTTAAAAAGTGAAATCATTCTAACACTCATTGAAGCGAAATCGTCAATAAAATCTTCATAATCGACTTTTCTCCAAAATATCATTCTCAATTGCTATCAAAATTAATCCATTGGTATTTATTGTGACATCGTAGAACACATAGAATTTCACCAATTTCAATTTCGAAACCAAGAGACAAAAAGATTGAGCGGATAGGCCCCTTTTTTGTATGGCAGCTTAGGCCTCTTAAAAGTTGTTTTCTAATACTAGCCTAGAAGTATGATTTAAAACCCAACCGGACCGTGGAAGTTCAAGTGGGATTTACCTTTGGCAAATTGGTAAATTTAGTCCCCAAAGTTCGGCACTTTCGCGACGACGGTCCCCGTTTAATATTTTTTTGTATTAAGGTCCCCAAACAATTTGCGTTTGGTGACCATGGTCCTTCCGTCCAATTCTGTGCATTAGAGTTAAAAAAAAAATTCAATAATGGGTAGGGTATAATGGTAATCCTTCACCTCAACCCACCATCTCCTCCACCTCTACCCAAAAACAAAGAGAAATTCACAAATTTTTTTCAAGATGGAAGAAGAAGAACATGCATTTTGGCCATTTCAAATTCAATCCAAAATTTCATAAAACAAATCATACCAATTTGAGATTATTGAATCTCACATCTTCTAAAACCCATTTCCATTTTTATTTGTTGAAAATTTGAAACCCATTTCCTATGCCATTTTAATTTGAAAATTTTTTATATTTGGATTGAGTTGAATCTAAATGCACCCTATGATATGAATGAAGAGAAGGTTTTGGTAATGGATGTTTAAATGAGGCAAATGTCCGGAAGCCACGTGAGGGGCTCGTCGCCGGCATCGCGGTGGAGAAGATGAAGAATCTGGCCGATTGTTTTGGATTCTACAAAAATCTTTCATGATGCTTTCCGGTCGGCTTTTCCCAGGGAATTTGCATGGGAAGTCATCTCTGTTTACACCGGTACTCCGGAGATCACTTATAAGTTCAGGCACTAGGGTTACTTTGAATGCCCTTTCCAAGGTCATGCTCCTACTGGAGAGTTGGTTGAGTTCTTTGGAATGGGAATTCTTAAGGTACAATTCTCAAGGCATCTTTGTTCATCTAACAGTGGTAACCGAGAAAAGCGAAAAACATATATATTAAAAGGTCAACGGTGATAAAAGACGACTTAAAAAAAAAAAACAGATTTTGGTTGAAATTGTTTGATTTTGTATAGGTTGATGAGTCTCTGAGGGCAGAAGACGTGGAGATTTACTATGATCCGGCCGAGCTTTTTGGTAGAAATACTATAGAAATATGCATTCCATCTTCCGAAGGATGATTTGAAGAAATTTTCAAAAAAATTTCAATGCTCTTAATTTCAAAAAAAAAAAAAAAAAATTCAAAGATCAATTTAAATATTTTGGAAATGGATTCCCACCATGAGTGGGAGTGTTGGTGGTGGTGTGGGGAGAAGTGTTGCCGTTTTGGTGGTGGAGATATGTGGTAGGGTGGTGATACACAAAATCTATACTAGCAAGTATACTAAGTCGATGTTGTTTGTAGTAGTCAAGGTCGATCCCATAGAGAATAATGATTAATTAATTCCTAAGTAAATAATTCTACAATGATCAAAAACAATTAAAATAAATCTGACGGTTGTTGAATAACTAACATAAACAAATAACTTGAATAAGAAGTTTGATAAGAGAAAGATCTAAGGCACACGAATTCACTAAATTAACCAATATATTATCCTAACGATATGTTATTCTAGAGTGAGTTTCATTAATCGATCGATTTTCAATTATATCTAATAACCTCTTTCAAGGCTTATCAACCCTATTCTCATGAATAAACCAACTATATGTCTATGTTGATTTTAACCCATAAAAATGCATTAAACATATGAAATCATAAATATCGCACAAACCATACAAGTATATGTCTATCTTGCATGCAATTTATGTTCAGATTATTTAACCTAATTAACAAGGTCAGCTGTCGCAAATCTTCCAAGTTAATGTAAAGACAATTTGAGTGGTAGCTAATCACACAAAAACATTAAGAACAATAATAATAAATTAATTCCACAACACTCATCGAATAACAAAATCACAAGAATAATATATAAAATTAATCTAGCTACATCATGGCCTTAGAATAAATGTTTAGCTCATACTAGAGAAAAATTCAATAACAAATCAAAACCTAGAATAATCTAATAATGACTGAATTATTCCTAAGACTATTAAAGAGTATTTATAGCAATAGAAATCTCCTAACTTAAGGTAATTGACATAGATCAAAACTCTCCCTCCTTTAAAGTAGTTGACATAAAATACAACTTTTCAAGATTCTTTAAAGTAGTTGCCATAAACCAAAACTCATCAACATCCTTTAAAGTAGCTGCCATATCTTCTCTTCTAGTATGTAAAGATGTTTTTTCAATTCCAAATGAACTTCTTTCTTTTTTCTCGCAGCTTCATTTCACTTTTACCCTTCAAAAGACCGTTTTGCCCCCTAAAAAATGAAACACGAGGAAGTGGGGATTATACCATTCTAAACTCAAAACTCGATATGTAAATACTTTTTGAAGCTCAAAATTACTATTAAAGTAGAAGAAAATATAGATAAATTTACAAGTTATCAGGTGGTGTTGGTTGATGGAGGTGGAGGAGGAAAGAGAGGCAAAAAATCCTCTGTCCCCGTTCGTGTATGTCCCCGTGTCCCCAACCAATCACAATTCACCATGTGTATATATAATTGAAACAAATATTTATATAGTAAATTTCGATTGGTTAGGGGACACTGGGGACATACACTGGATGAGACAGAGGATTTTCACCGGGAAAGAGAGACACTGGGAGGTTTGGATGAAGGAGAAGGATGAAAGGGGGTAAAATAGACATTTTACAACAACTTTAAAAAAAATAAATCAAAAATAAGTTTTTTCTCATCGCAGAATTGGACGGAAGGACCAGTAGTCACCAAACGTAAATTGTTTGGGGACCTTAATACAAAGAAATATTAAATGGGGACCGTCGTCGCGAAAGTGCCGAACTTTGGGGACTAAATTTACCAATTTGCCTTTACCTTTTCTTTATAATTCTATAAAAGTTTCTCTTTTTTCTTTATCAGCAAATATATTAAAATTATTAGAATAATTCGTGTATAAATAAATAAATTATATAGCATTTTATTAATTTTAAAATTAATATTAATGCGATGTTTTAGACTTTAAATTTGTATTTCCTTTTAAATAATAATTATTTATTATTTATTTATAATATTTATGACGTGACCAAAGTCGATTACACTTCGCCCACCCTTCCAATCAGTGATCGTAACCCAATAATTTTCCTAGTTGGGTGTCCGTTTTTAAACCTTGCCTAAAATAGAAAAAAGGAAAAATGGAAAGAAGTGCGACGGATAATGAACCACCGGAGAGTACAAATTCCGGCTAAGAATCAAACCGCTGAACTTCCATCAGCTTTATTGTTAATCTTAACGATCTTCAACTTCTTCACTTCTTCAATGAGATCCACCATAGCTCTATGAGTAGAACCACCGTCGTCTTCCACCGCTGTCCTCGCCATTTTCGCATATTCCATAGCTTTCTTCCTCATTTCTTCAGTCTTTTCACCACCACCCATCAATTTCCCAATCGCTTCCTCTATTTTCTCCCTTCCAACAATCTTCTTCCCAATATTAAAATAAAAATCCCATTCCGATCCCCCGACCTCAACTCCGATCCCGGCCACCTGCGTCACTAGCTTTTCATTGTAGAACTGATCATAAGTCATTGGCCAAGTTATCATCGGCACACCCGCCGTAAACCCTTCAAGAACTGAGTTCCAGCCACAATGAGTTATGAATCCGCCCACAGATGGATGATTCAGAATCGATAATTGAGGTGCCCAATTCCTCTGTAGAAACCCTCTGTTTTTAGTCTTCTCATGGAAGCCTACAGGAACCCATTTCCCTTCTTCGTCTTCATCTTCATCTTCTTCTTTTTCTTCCCTACGAAGAGCAACCCATAAGAAACTACAGCCGGAGGATTCTAGGGCAGATGCTATTTCCATCAGCTGTTCGTTGGGGAATTTCACCATACTACCGAAATTAACATAGACAACCGAGTTGGGTTTCTGTAAATCTAGCCAGATTAGGCATTCGTTCTTGCTTTTCTCCACATGGGTCCGTTCAATTTCCCCGCTGATCTTTCGATTAATTTCACAAGCAGGACCCATAGCAATGATTCTTGTACCAGTAGTTTTTGTGAAATATTCAATATTCTTAGCCTCTAATTCGCTAAAGCTGTGTGTTAGAATGATATCACATTTCAATTCCCCTACTCTCATTGGTTCTTGAAACCACAAATATTGGACATGTGGAAGCTCAGATTTGGCCATTGTAATAGGTACAGATAACCCAGAAATGACAAATTTCTCTTCCTTGGATACAATTTTATGGTGAGGAGAGTTGGGGTTTCTCAAGGCCTCTCTCAAGCAAAGAGAAATAACACTATATGGATTGAAACAAACGCATGGGATATTGAGATCAGAAGCAACATCAGAAGTCCAAGAATACATTGAATCTGAGATAATACAGTCAAAATTGTTAAATTCTTCGAGGAATTTTTTAACATTGTGGCGAAGCAAATCTTTAGCACGATGAAGCTTTAAGGAAGTTTGAATATCTTGGGGTTCATTTAGCTCGTCGAAGTCGTCTGGAAGACCTGATTCTTTGAAAGGAATGGGAATGATATGAAGAGAGATTTGTTGGTCTGTTGGAATGGTTTGATTGTTTATGAGTTTGTGAATGAGTTTGGCGTTGGATGGTGTGGCTAAGACTGTGATTTCTTGGGCGTGGAAGGCAAAGTAACGGGCTATATCAATGAGTGAGAATGTGTGGCTTGGACCTCCATAGAATGGGATGAAGCAGATCTTCAATGGAAGTTGCATAGACATGGTTTGCAGGAGGCTGGAGGAGAGTGAAATTATGATGATTTTTTTTTAGGAAGAGAACATATAGCAATACATTTTAAAGAGATCTCATGCAATGAACCCTGACCCACATTCGACACATACCAACTCCCGTGACGAAGATAGGGTTGGTCGTTCGGGAGATTTTAAAGATACTACTATAGTAAATTTTATATGTATTTCAGAATATTTTATTAAATTTACCCCCAATTTTTTTTTTGTAGCTTTTATATGTAGTTCGGTATACTGTTACAGTTTTTTGACTACAAACTTAAAAATCTTCCCTTCGTCCCTGACAAACTGCACTTATAAGATTGGGGTCCACTTTTACAAAGATGGTTGATTTTTTGAGATAGAAATTGTTTATCTTCATACATACATGTTCTCAACACTCATAATTCTATATGTGTATATTTTTTCTAATTTTATATAAATATGACGAATAGTGAATGGTTGGGGACAAGCACGAGAACATTAGTCCGGGCTCCTATGCTGAACAGCCTAAATTCCGTACGTGCGGGACAAGGTGTCAGCTGTTGGATTTTGTACTTTTTTATCCAACGGCTGTATAAAAAAAGGGTATTTTAGGGATAAACTTTGAGCTATTTTTTCTCTTTTCTTACTTTTAACTAGGAGAAGATATTTTTTGCGGGAAAATGAATTTTTAAAAAACATGTGTTCAATAATCAAGAACATGTGTTCACTAATAAAAAATATGTGTTCTCTAACAGAGAACATGTGTTCACTAATAAAAACATTTGTTCTCTGACAGAGAACATGTGTTCTCTAATAAAAACATGTGTTCACTGACAGAAAACATGTGTTCACTGACAGAGAACATGTGTTCACAATATACAAGAACATGTGTTCTCTAACGAAGAACATGTGTTCTTGTAGAAATGTACCTTTGACTTTTCAGCCGCAACTTTTCTCTCTCCTCGGTAACCCAATCGATGTGACGGTTGCGTGTTATTTTTGTTGTTATTATTATTATTATTTATTGAACACTTCGTCATGGGATCAGGGTCCATGTAGTATCGTGGTCAGATTTCGACCACATCACCTGAGAGAAGAAAATACGCTGATGTGGCCAAATCGGGACCGCATGGTCCACATGGACCCGGTCCATATCAGAATTTTTCTTATTTATTTGTAAAATTACATATGTACCCTTTTAACTCTCTTTTAAATGACAGCCGTCGATCCATTTGAAAAATGAAATCAATGGCCCAAATCGTAACCCGCAGTCCCGCACAAAAGCTATCCCGCATAGGAGCCGGGAGCCGAGAACATGTACAGTGAAAAACGATTTTTTACCCATTTTTTGTATGTTGGATGTGGGCCAAAATGCATTGTGACAATGCTAGAATTTTTTTTCCATTTTAGGACTTTTATTCGGATGTATGTGGGGGAAGGGAGGGGGATATACGAGAATCGACTGCTGACTAAGAGGCCAAGGTCACCCTACCTTTTCCACTGGGGCAGGAATCCCATATGACTTTTATTCGGATTTAAATTCTATTAAAAAGAGTAAATAGCTATTTAGTTTACTAACTATTTACACATTGTTGTTTTGGGCATTCAACTTTTTTTTACTAATTATATCACCCTACTATTTACGTGTGACTAAAAAAAAGGTCACCAATTTTTGTGATTTTTTTTGTTCAAATTAGACATGTATCAGACATGTGGCTAATAATATAGGGACAAAAATGGAAGTACACACTAACCTCATTTCGTGCAAAATCTTTATTTGTTACTTTTTTAGTTCTGAAAAAATAAAGAGACATATTTATTTTAACTCACAGATATTTTGATACACTAACTTTCATTTTTGTCTTTGAATTATTTGACACGTGTCTAATTTAACAGGAAACTACCACACATAAAACAATAACAATTTATTTTTAGTCACACAAATACTATTACGATATAATTATCTAAAAAAATAGTTAAGTCTCGCCAACTCTTATTAATTTTTTTCCCGCTTAAAATTGAGTTGTCTTTTCTCCTACATATCCTTATTTTGTTTTGGCAAATTCGCAAAAATAGTCATACAACAATTTACGACTGGCAGCTTAGGTACTTTATCTTTTTTTTTAGATCACACAACAATTTACGACTTGCAACATAGGTACTTCCGTCACTTTTTCCGTCAGTCAACGGTTAGTCAACAATTTTTCAATTTTTTTCGATGCATGCAAAAGCGCCTTAAGACAGGTGTTTTGAGGCAAAAAAAAAGCAGGGGACGAGTGTCCTTCAAAACATGACAGACGTCTTACAAATCAAGACATGTGTTCGTTTTTGAATCAATTTTGCGATGAAAATTTTGAAAAATTGTTGACTAACCGTTGACTGACGGAAAAACTGACGGAAAGACCTAACTTGCAAGTCGTAAATTGTTGTGTGACCTAAAAAAAAGAAAAAAAAGATAAAAGTACCTAAGCTGCCAATCGTAAATTGTTGTATGACCATTTTTGCAATTTTGCCTTTTGTTTTTCGAAAAATCCTACGGAAGATGATTATGACAGATCCCTACTACTCCGTACGTAATTACTTATCCACGAAGGGACGAAACATATATCGACTAATGGACATTTCCAAAAGTAAAAAGTAGGAAAAAAAGACTCTCTGGCTTCAACTCACAAGAGAAAAGATTTATACTGTATAGTCCATATCATATTATCAATCCATAATGTAAACGTTGAAGGATTCCAAAAGCATGAATTGGTTTGGTTTTTTTAGGTAAGATGCCGCTGTCCTTGTGAATCCTCTGCAACAACCAAACAATTCTAAATATATTTGACACCAACTTTTTGCTTTTTTTTTTTTAAAGAGCATATTGAAGGACAAAAATAATCACTTAGTACAAGGAAGTACTGAGGAAGCATTGACATCAAAACAAGAACATATATGCAGTGTTGGAGTTGATCACAATGCAAGGATGAAGCTGCTGCAGGAGCACAGTCATGCAAAGCAGCATAAGTAGTCTTGTAGTTAGTTTTATTTTGTACATGGGACTGAATTGTAAATAGTCAATAGTTTTAGTCCTTAATTATATTGCAAGATTATTTTTGTCCTTCACTGATTAGCTGATGCGGCAAATTAGTTAGGATACTTTCTCCTTTTAGATCTGTATAAATAGCAATGTAACTACCTTCATCTTCTTCAATGAAAATATCAGAAATTCCCAAAACTTCTTCTTTCTTCCAGTTTGTTTCATAAATTCAACATGGTATCAGAGCAATAATTCGAGTTCTTATTGCAAATTTCATTGTTAAGATTGTAATTATGTTTCCAATTCTCGCAATATTTCTTTATCTTTTTTTGCAGAAGTTTTTTCTTTCCTTCTTATCCTTTCGGATTTTTTTATTTTTTTTTAAGGAATTATGGTTTGATTCCTTCGAATTCTTGTGAATTTGTTGTTTCTTGGATTGATATCTTGATCGAAGAGCTAATTCAGGAGTTGAATTACTCGCTACTACTTGTTAATTGAATCAGATTGTTGCTCGACTGTTATAGCCCTAATTCTTCTAGAAAACTTCAATTCTTTGATTATCCTCAAAATCTTATAACAAATCTTCAAATATGAGTACAAGAAATGCAGAAATTTCTTCTATTCATACTTCACATCCATTTTACCTTCATCCTAGTGAGATTTCATCTCTAGTCTTGGTTCAGCCTTTACTCACAGGACCAAACTATCACAATTGGAAAAGAAAGATGAGAAGAGCACTTGTGATTAAGAACAAACTTTGTTTTATAGAGGTTGTATCAGGAATTTCTATGCCTGATAGTACTGATCCTTTGTTCCAGCTTTGGGAACAATGTGATCAGATGGTTCTCACTTGGATTACCAACACTTTGTCTAAATCTATTGCACAAAGTGTTGAGGTTTTGAACACAGCATCAGAGGTATGGAAGAATTTGGCAAAAAGGTATACCAAGAGCAATGCATATCGCCTATCAGATGCCTTAGAAGAGTTTTATGCACTTAAACAAGGTAACCTTAGCATTGATGAGTTTTACACACGTTAAAGATACTTTGGGATGAACGGTTGATTTTTGAGACCTCTTCCTCGATTGTACTTGTGGTGGATTAGAGATCGATACGAAAGCTAACTACAATAATGAATATGTAGTTAGGTTTCTAAAGGTGTTAAATGAGAATTTTAGTAATGTTAGGTCTAATATTCTCATGATGAAAGCCTATACCCGATATTGATGAGGTGTTTAATATGGTCAAGAGCATGAAAACCAGAGATAAATATGCTACACAACATGGAGATGCACAAATTCTCTTCACTGAAACAACTAACACTCGGTTTAGGGCAAAGATAATGATAATATCGGTGGCAAGGTTAATGCTATTGGAAAGCAATTATAGAAAACCTCATTATTTCTCTGGGCAAAAGAAAACATTCACATGTACCTTTTGTGGTAAAATTGGACACTCTATTGAGAGATGCTATAAAAAGCATGGGTATCCAAATGGGGGAAACAATTTTAAGGGAAAATCAGATGAAGGCAGTTGGAATTTTTCTGGATCAAACAATGTGCATAACAACAAAAGTTTTGCTAACAATTCTGGTAAGAGTAATGGAGGATATAAAAGTGTCAACTGCATGACTGGGGACATTAATAAGGAGCCTTCAAATGCTTATGCTAAAGAGGTTATCAACATTGGTTTTACACCTGCACAACAACAACAAATCATGCACATGATCAAGAATATGCACTGCACTGAGACAAATTCGGAGCTACATCTCAAAGCATATGGTGAATCAGCGACTCTTGTGCAAGCAACAACATGGAGATTTTAATGCTCCTTCAGTAATTTGGCTTCATCCACTCGAAAATGTTTGGATTGTTGATTCAGTGCTACGGATCATGTAGTGTGTAGTGACAAGCTGTTCACTTCCTCTTATTCTGTTTCTAATCTCTTTGTGTGTCTGCCTAACAAAACCATTATTCCTGTCATAAAAAAGGGCATTATTCATCTATCTTCTAGACTTGTTCTACATGATGTTTTATTTGTTCCTACATTCAAACATTACATTATGTCCGTGTCTAAAGTAACCTTTCAAAATGAGTGTTCCGTCACTCAGTACTTATGACAAGTGTGTTATACAGGACCTTTCCACCTTGAGGATCATTGGGATAGCTGAAGGACACAATGGACTTTATCTTCTCCAATGTGCTCCTTCTGTTTATGGTATTGAGACTAGTATTCAGTCTTCTTTTCTTGCAAATATATCTACTCAAGAAATAAATGGCCTCTTGTGGCACTATAGATTAGGACACCTTTCATTTCCTAAAGGTTGCAACAAATAAGTCAACTAGATAAGAAAATCAATTAGTAACTTGTATTCTAACCGTGATTGCGATGATATGTCCTTTAGCAAAGCAAAGATAAACTTCATTTTCCTCTCAAAACTACTTCTACAAATACTGCTTTTGCACTTATTCATGTTGATATATGGGGTCCATATAGTGTTGATACTGTGCAAGGTCATAAGTATTTCCTTACCATTGTGGATGACTTCACGAGGTTCACTGGACATTCTTCCTGAAATTAAAATCTGATGCTTCTTCTGTTCTTAAAGACTTCCATACCTTTGTCATCACTCAGTTTCATATTAGAATCAAGATTGTTAGAACTGATAATGGCACTGAGTTTTTCATATGCCATCTTTTTATTCTTCCAATGGCATTATTCATCAAACATCTTGTGTACAAACTCCTCAACAAAATGGACTTGTTGAAAGGAAACATCAACATATACTGAATGTGGCTAGAGCACTTAGATTTCAATCTCAAATACCTCCTGAATACTGGAGTTTTTGCATTAAACATGCCACATATTTGATCAATCTTACACCCTCTCCTGTCATTAAAAATCAAACTCCTTATGAAAGGTTATACAACACAATTCCTAGTTATGTCAATCTTAAAGTTTTTGGGTGTTTAGCTTATGCATGCACTCTTGCTCATGGAAGAGGAAAATTTGACTCTAGAGGCAAAAAATCTGTATATCTAGGTCAATCTTTCACTTCTAAAGGATACATTCTTCTTGCTATAGATTCTCACAAATTATTTGTTTCCAGAAATGTGCTATTTCTTGAACACATTTTTCCTTTCACTGTGCTTAGTCAAGCTGCTGCTGAAGATGATTGCATACCTGTTGATATAAATAAGTCTAATGTGTTACCACATGCATTTGTTGAGGTTCTTCCTACTGTTTTACCTCCACAGTCCATTATTCATGAAAATTATTCATTGCATTCTTGTCCTGGTTCATCATCTTTGCCTCCTGTTTCTCATTCTGCCTCACAGTCCCTTATGCAACCTAGAAGGTCAAATAGATAAAGAAATCTCCCTTCACATCTGAAGGAATTTGTACATCCTTTTTCTACTCCACCTTCTCCCTCAGCTAATGTCATATATGTCACTGATCATCTGTCCAAACAGAATCATAAGTCTTTCATTTTTGCTTTGGATTTAACTAAAGAACCTGCTAGTTTTAAAGAAGCTCAACAGTATCAGGTTTGGAGGGATTCTATGGCAACTGAGCTTAAGGCATTGGAGGACAATAATACTTGGATACTTACTGACTTTCCTGAAGGCAAGATACCTATAGGCTGCAAATGGATTTACAAAGTGAAATTCAAAGCTGATGGCAGTATTGATAGACACAAATCCAGATTGGTTGCAAAAGGATATACACAGCTACCTGGTATAGATTTCTTGCATACCTTCTCCCCTGTAGCCAAGATGACTTCTGTTAGAGTGCTTTTGGCACTGTCTGCTGCTAAAGGTTGGTATGTACACCAACTAGATGTTAACAATACTTTTCTGCATGGGAATTTGTATGAGGGAGATCTATATGGTCCCTCCTCCCTGGATATGTGTGTGCTAAATCATCACAAGTATGCAAATTAACTAAATCCTTATATGGGTTAAAACAAAGCTAGTAGAGAATGGAATTACACTTTAACTCAATCTCTAGTGAGTATCGCTTCAAACAATCTTACCATGATTACAGTTTGTTTATTAGGAAGACTTCCAATTCCTTTATAGTACTTCTTGTTTATGTTGATGATGTCATATTAGCTAGTGATTGTTTGATTGCTATTCAAGAAGTCAAGACTCACTTGCATAATCGAGCTTCAAGATTAAGGACTTGGGTCCTTTGAAATATTTTTTTAGTGGATAGAAGTGCACGAAGTTCAGCAGGGTATTATGTTATCACGGAGGAAGTATATTTTAGACTTCACTGGAAGAAGAAGCTTTCTTAGATCAGTAAGGCTATGCCTACTCCAATTGACCCTACTGCCAAATACTCTCATGATGATGCAGATTATCTTGCAGATAATAGTCATTACAGGAAGATCATTGGAAATGGTAGTGGACTGGAAGTGGCGGTGAGACGAATGGTAGTTGGAGGTGGTGGTGGTTTGTAAATGTATGGCGGAGGTAGTGGTGGGGGCTCAATACATGGTGGAGGAGAAGGGTTTTCTATACAAGGTGGTGGTGGAGAGGGTGAATAAGTTGGGGGTAGGTGGGGAGTGTACAAATGGTGGTGGTGAAGGTGAGGAATAAATGTATGCAGGGGTGGAGGTGGTGAATGTGTTGGCGGAGGAAGTGGTGAATGGTGAGGTGGAAGTGGTAAATGGTGAGGTGGAAATGGCGATGGCGGTGAATTATAGTAGTAAGGGGAGGGTGGAGAAGTTGAGTATAAAGATGGGAGTGGAGAGTAAAGAGGTGGATGTGGTAAGAGCACACCGTAAGGTGGAGTAGGCGATGGAGATTGTGGAGGGGAAAGGGAGACAAAACCATGACTGGTGGCGGAGGCGATGGAGAAGGTGGAGATGGCGGAGGAGGAGATGGTGATGGTGGAGAGGGAGGTGATGGTAATGGCGGAGGAGGGGAATTAGGAGGATATAGTATTCTTTCTGTAAGGACAATTTTACCTGGATAAAATAAATTTAAAATTTAAAAAGCAAAAAGTATAAATTGTTGAGGTAATTTGTCCGAGTTTTAATACATTTATACCAATTTCATGTTTTGGGTCAGGACACCAATGGTACTCCAATTAATGTTGTTTGGGTCAGGATCCGCTATGACCAATTAAAAGGTGAGTGACCCCACATAATCTCCAATTTTTTGTTGAGATCAAGGTGATTTTTGTCGGCAATAGTAACTAGTTTCTCTCGCCACGGAAACTCTTGAAAGAGATAAATGGTTAATTATAAATGTGCTTCATTCTATGAGTAATAATCAAACTCTTAATTTAATAATTAAGGGACAAAATAAACTACCAATACATGTTGGACTCCAAATTTTTTTGTTATATATATATGAAATAGACAATTAATGATTTGCAAACTTTATACATCTCTCATTCAACATGTCACTTGTGACTTAACCTCCAATGCATACAATAGTAATGAACTTCCATTTGATAAAAACACTACTAATATCATATGAGTAACTCAATTAGCCACCAACAATAAATAATCAAATTTTGACAATTAGTCAAAGCTTTCTACAGTCACACAGCCTTGCTAGTCCAATTCCAGGAACAAATTAATTTCGAACGTGGACATTTGTTTGCTAGTCCAATGCAGTAGTAGTAATAATAATAATGTAAATCTATACTCACTCATATTGGATAAAAATAAAACGTTTGACTGTTATTTAATTATGTGTCTAAAAATTAACTATCACGTAACAATATTTATTTTGATATATTGTCAAGTAAGTGATCATGCTACTATGCTCATGAGTCACTTTCTGAAAAAGGCGTGACAAATTAAAAGTGTAACTTGAATTGAATTTAATTTGAAACTTAACTAATGACTTTTATTTATCGTGTCTGAAAATAAAACTTACAAAATTAAATTATTTAAAATTTAATTTAAAATTAATTTGAGAATGAGACCAATCAAAACAAACCTAAGAGAAGTTCATAAATCATTTTACCCAAAGAAGAAAAGAAAAAGTCCATAAACCCGTTTTCCGAGAATAAAAAATCTCTCCCAAGTTAACAGCAACCATCCTAAAATAAGTCAAATTTATTTAAACAACAGCAATAACATAATCATTAACTTCCAAATAATTGAAAGAATAAAAAAAAAAAAAGTTCAATAATTCAGAGGATAAAAATCTCTTCCAAGTCTTAAAGTGCGTGTTTGAGTACGTGAGAATGAAAATGAATGGAAAGACTTTTTCCCATTTCTTTTTTCATTCCGGCGTTTGATTGGACAATTTAAAGTGAGAATGATCATTCCACGGTAATGACGATTCCATGAAGAAGTGGAAAAGGGCATTCCACACCAAAACTTATGGAATGACCTTTCCAGAAGAAGGTGGAATCATCAATAAATAGTGACTGACATTTATACTCATTTTTTAATTAATTATTGCGTTCATTTTATATAGCAACATATTCATATTTAGTCATAAATATTTTATTTCACTTAGTATAATTTCATAGATGATAATTTTATAAATATTTTTTTTTATTGGTAGTAGTTTTAATCTATTTTTAAATTTAAAAGTAAATATTTTTTTATTACTATGTTGACATTTTAATAAAAATTACGTTTTAACACTATATATATATATATATATATATATATATATATATATATATATATATATATATATATATATATATATATATATATATATATGCGTTTGAGGCAATGACGCATTAGTGATGTACTAACCAAGATGAGTTTATTATTGGTTGAAAATTATTTCCAAACTCCCTCTTTGACCTTGGTTTTGCCTTGTGCCATTGAGAATTTTTGGAAGGGCTCCCTTCTTGGGTGAAGCCCTACAAAAGAAAAAAGAAAAAAAAAATATAATGTCAATATTATCCAATAAGATTTTATAATGAATGGTTAATTAGATTTTATCACTAGTATATGCTAAAATGTTATTTAGGTCATATTCTATTTAATTACATTCCATTATTACATTAAAATATAATTTTATCAAACACAGAAAAGGAATCGACATTCTATTCTGACTTTGGCTTCTAAACGCTGGAATGGAAAAAGGATTCCGAAGTTATTATGAGTGAAAACCTATTCTACCTGTAAAGGGATTACATTATATTCCAAGGTGTCAAACGTGCTGTAAGAATAACCATTCTAAAATAAGTCAAATTTATTCAAACAACCATAACACAATTATTAAATTCTCGATAATTAAGTTACGACAGAGAAGATAATTCTAAATTAATTGGGATATGGGTCGGGAGAGATGAGATAATTCAAAGATCTTAATCGCTCTTCCCAAATGCTAATGACTTCATTTCCTCGATCAAAGCCAAGATATTTTCATAAGACGACCCACCTTCTTCCACAGCCCTTTTAGAAGTCGCTGCCGCTACCATCACTTTCTCTCTTATCCTAACGCTTTCTTCAGACATCAATCGCTGAATAGCTTCCTGAATCTGCTTACTCTCTATCAATGGCGAAGTTATCATTTGTGGAATCATATTTCTCACTTCCGCCCCAACCCCAACTCCGAATTCCATAACCTCAATAAACTTCTCGTTATAGAATTGCTCTGCAAACAAAGGCCAGGTAACCATGGGAACGCCCGCGGTTATGGCTTCCAGAGTCGAATTCCATCCACAATGTGTCATGAAACCCCCAATTGATGGGTGGTTCAAGATTTTCAGCTGAGGAGCCCAACCTTTTAAGATTAAGCCCTTACCATTTTTTATCATTTTTTCCACGAACCCATCTGGGAAACAGCTTTCTTGATCATTTTGTGCCCTTACAACCCAAATAAATGGGCAATTTGAGGCCTCTAGAGCTAAAGCAATCTCCTTCAATTGGGGATCTGGGAATTTTGTCAAAGTCCCAAAACATATGTAGAGGACTTTGTTTTGTTCTTGGGAATCGAGCCAGTTTAAGCAACTTTCTTTATCAGATTCATCCAAATTTGATTTTTCTCTGTTTGAGAAGTGAAATAGAGGACCAATTGACCATGATTTTTTCCCTCTTATCTTCTCACAGTACTCAGCATAAGCAGGTTCAAGTTCAAGAAAAGTATCGTGAACAGAGGCATAGCTTTGAATCTCAGCTTCTTTGACTAAATCCAACACTTTCCCAAAAGCATTAGCACCATAATCTTCGATCTGGGATTTTTTCAGCTTAATTTTGTCTGGTAAATCAGGAACCAAGAAACTATCTGAATCAGAATCTGTGTTCTTGTGGGGTGCATAATTCTCCAAATTGTGGCCTAAACAGTGATGGAAGAAACTCAGAGCATGGAATGAGAGTCTTGGGATCTTTAATTTCTCAGCTACATTAACAGTCCAAGGCATTAATCTATCAGAGAAGATGCAGTGAGGATTAATTTGAAGAATAAGTTTTTCCATTGGATTTTGAAGAATGAAAGTGGCTCTCATGAGTTTAACAAGCATTTCAACTGAAGTTGCAAGATTGAAATTCTCGATTCCTTCCGGTAAGCCGACTTCGGCTGCCGGAAAAGGGATGGTTTGAATGGAGATTTTATGGCCTAATTCGATATCTCGGTCGACAGAGGATTTAAAGAGGGCTGCATTTGCTGGGGTGGCCAAGATGGTGACCTTAACACCATGGGCAGCAAAGACTCTGGCTGCATCAACTAGAGGCATCATGTGGCTTGGTGTGATGTATGGAACAAATACCACATGAAGTTCTCCATTTCCTACCATTTTTCATTCAAGGGATGAAAATACCTGCAAATTCTTGATTTTGGAGAGATTTCTGCTTTATGAATTTTGAGAATACAGAAATGGTTGAGACCAGGTTGATAATATAGTAAATAAAATGTTACTTCTGATATGGACCATGATACAAGAAAATTATTGTGTGGGACGGTCCCAATGTGATATGTGAGACATAAATGCAGGCGGGACCACAATGCAGGTGGGTCCTGAATGATTTTATGTGAGAAGGAGTGTGTGGCTGGTCATGGACCGTCCATGTGAGACTCACCCCATGGTACAATGGTCCATATTTTAGGCAAATTGATCAATATAGTCCCTAAATAATTTACAGATTACACGTAAGGTTCTTGAAGATTAATTACGGACAATAAAATCCCTAAATAATTTATCATTGGTATGCAAAGTCCTTCCATCCAAAAAGTTACAGTCAACATAAATTTTAGAAAAAAAATTGAGTCAAAATAAAAATGTAAAAGGGTAATTATGGTATTTTACACCTCATCCCTTCTTCCCCTTGAAAAAAAAGGGGGCAAATGGGTCATTATTATCCCTAAACAATTTATAACTCAGGCGTAAGGTTCCTAAAGATTAAATATGCACATTAACATCCTTAAACAATTTACATTTGGTATACAAGATCATTCCGACTAAAAAAACGGTTGGTCAATTGTGAATTCAAATTTTTTACCGGGTCAACAAAAATATTTTAAGGATATATTAAGTATATCACAATTAAAATATCACACCCCTTACCCCTTTACCCCATTCTTCTACCCCCACCCGTCAGCCCCGCTACCCTCTACCCCCGAGACATCCTACCCCTCTTTTTCTTCTTCCACATCTAAATCAAAGTTCTTCCCCATAACCATTTCATCAAGATAATTTTTTTGTACCTTTTAATTGGTTAATTTAATTAGTGAAGTTTTGGTACAATAATTTTTAAAATGAGTTTTGCCTTCGATTGTTGTTTTAATGAGTATGTAGATTTTAGAATTGGCTTTTTTCCTTTATTTTATCCTTCAAAATTGTTTTTGGAAATTGAAATTTGCCACATTCAATTTGCTCAAGAGCAAACATCGTCATCTTGAAATTTGCCACATTCAATTTGGGGGAAATGCAAAGAGAATACATCAAATTCCCTCGCTCATTGTTACTAAGCCATTGTTTGGCATGTAAAAATCTTCCCAGCCACTATATTGAGCTTTCCATTAATACAACCGATTTTGAAATGCAGGATGATCTCCAAGCTACCTTCAAGTAACTCTGTTATTGCTTTGACTGGTGTTCACTTTATCCAGGGGGAAGTGGGGATAGGATTCCGACTGGGGGTGGGAATGGGAAGAAGGAGTGGGGTGTTGAAAAAGAATATGTAGGGTTCAAATTACCATAAATAGCCCTTTGAATTTTTGCTTTGACTCAGTTTTTTTCCAACTTCATGTTGACTGTAACTTTTTTTACGGAAGGACCTTGTATAACAAATGTAAATTGTTTAAGGATGTTAATGTCCATAATTAATCTTTAGGGACCTTATGCATGAGTTATAAATTGTTTAGGGATAATAATGACCAATTTGCCAAAAAGGGGTGAATGATATATTTTAATTGTGATGTACTGATTATACCCCTAAAATATTTATGTTAACTTGTAAAAAAATTTAAATTAACAGTTGACTAACATTTTTCTGGACAGAAAGACCTTGTATACCAATAGTAAATTGTTTGGGGATTTTAAAATCAAAAAATAATTTGTAGGGACTTTATCTCTGGCCATAAATTGTTTATGGACTAAACACACCAATTTGCCAATATTTTATAGAAAAATCTGATATTGACCAGTTTTCATAGATTTTGTGGTACAAAATAAGTTACGTTATCACATAATTGTCTCTCTCTTTATCATGTAGTAATGTGTACAGTTCTGAATCACATGTTCTAATTGACCTTATTCATATAAGAAATATCCATATTTTATTAAACCATGATCCATATCAGGCGAGCGTTCGAATTCCCATTTTTATTCACGTGTGGGATACTCAGAGCGGTTGAATGAATTATACGGCTGTGATTTAAAAAACAGTTGTTATTTATTAAAAAAACACTAATTATTTTATTTATTGGAATAATAATTAGTATGCATAATATTGGGTTTTTTCATTAGACTAACCATGGTTTAACAGAATAGCCATAACATGACAATCAAAATTTTGGGAGAAACTTTTTTGTCTCCGTTCAGGGGCCAAGACGGAAGTCCCACTTCTGTTTTGCCTGACGTGGTGTTCACCCAGACGCGCCTTGCCACGTCAGCCAAAACGGAAATGGGATTTCCGTCTTAGCCCGAGAACGGGAGTCTCTTGGCAGAGAGTTTTGGCAAAAAACACTTGTTTTTTTTGTGGCTGCAATTTTTTGAGTTGGTAGTATTACAACATAAAAAATCACTAAAACAGAATATTAACCAAAATTTTGAGTACGAAATTACTATGGCAAAACCGACTTAATTAATAAAAAACGAACATATCGTTTATAACATAAATATGTCAAATTGTATGTAAAAAAAATAAAACAACGAATGTAAGCAAAACAAAGTAAATGCTATCTAAGGCCCCGATGGTGTGTATCTATCGGGCCTTCTCCGCTCTTTTTGGAGAAAGTAAGTGTCACCATCTCTCGTTCGCAAAGCACTACTCTGGTCCGTTGCGATGAATTCTACCCCTTCGGGGTTGATAAATATCGGCTCTTCGAGGGAATCTGGCTGGAGCAGTTGAGTGTGCTGCTGTGTTTGAGTCAGGTCATGGCTAAAGGATGGCGACACACCAGAATAGAAACCCGGTTGTCCCTATGTAGAGGACCCCGCTCTAGGATGCCCCCGTCTCAATACCCGAAGAATAAGTATCGCTGCTCGGAAATTGGTATTGAAATAGGGTGGGTACATCGGCCTGAGTGGGGAACTGAGTCTGAGGAGCCTGAGTCGGATCTTCCTGCGGTTGAGCCGGTTCCGACGCACCCACACGTTGCCGAAGTCGCTGGGCGGCAAGGGTCTTCTGACTGGCTTGCCGATCCCGGCGAGTACCATGTCTCCCAACCGCAGCCCCCTACCTGGAACATGCTCCCTCGACTGTGTGACCGGTTGTAGAACTGCAACATCTACTACATCGGTAGCGCGCGATCTGCATGTAACCGTCTTCCCAACCGCTATGAAGGCATCTTTTAATTGTTTTGGCAGCCCAAGCGATGAGATTCTTATACTGATTATTAGTTCGAGATCCAAGCTTCTCGAATTCTTCAAGCATCACTCTGTTAGACTACTCCTGTAACATAAATATTCAAATTATTATATTTAAAATAAAAATAATAATGTTGACAACAAAACGAATAAAACTTACAAAAATAGCCTCAGATGTAGCAATGGGTTGAATGCCCATCGGCAGTGCCCCGGGATCCCTATTTTGTAGGGTTTGTCATAAGGTGAACGGTAATGAGATTGTACCAATCCATGTACTTACGGGTGGGGGTTACAAATCTATGTATGTGGGGTGGTGGGCTTCCCAATTCTATTTCGGACCCGCCTTGGATGTGTGGAGGTCAAAACCCTCGGTAGTTCCCTTCGTCCCCGCCTCAACCCTGTCAGGCAGGTGGTACTCAACAATCTCGAAGCAAACAAGTGTCGTACAAGCTTGACAGGTCATCATGAAGCCTTTATCCCAAGCCGCTATCTCGGCAATTACCCAATCAGGGTACGATCTCCACATAAATTGCAAAAATAAATTCAAGTTAATGTAAAACAATTTTTTTAATTTAAATTAAACAAATACGAGATTACCGAAATTAACTTACCCTTTGTGCGTCCGTTAGCTTATCTAGCTGATCACTAAACACCGTCAGCTGCGATTTCGGCGCGTTGACGAAACTCCTGCTTATATTCCACCGTGACCCGTAAGCTCTACCGTCAGCGGGAATATCATGGAGAACCTGGCCTCGGTTCGCAGGACGAAGACATGAAATTCGCTCCCACGCCCACAATTGGTAAAAAACAACATCGATTATTAAATATTCGTATTACATATTAAAAAAAACTGTATAAAATTTAGACAAATCTGAATTAGCAAGCAACAGTCGGCCATGTCCTTGGAATCAACCAGTGAAGATGTGCACATCTAGCGGTACAAATGTGCAAGGACACCGCTAGCCCAAGAAGTCTGGTCTTGCTCGAGGATACCATCACTGACGGTGAGAAGATAACGAATGTTCCCCCGGGCCTCCGACTTATTGGGACAGAGAAAAGTGGACATCAAGAGGAAAATCATAGCCCTAGCCCTCTGCTTTATCGCCAACTCAGTAGCATGGTCGCCTAGGGGCACATTAATGTGGGCATAAACCTCTAACAGTTCGATAGTGTTACCCAAAATTGAAGCCGGTGGGGGTCGGAATCCTAGGAGGTCGAACCGGTCAATCCACTGATTTTTAGTCATAATGTAGTCCTCATACCACGACACTACGTGACCCCTAGTAGATAGTCCTAGAAGACATCCTACGTCATCTAGTATAATGGTCGCCTCACCGCAACGTAGGTGAAAAGTATGGGTCTCAGGGTGCCTAATGCAGTAACTAAAGCGTGATCTACCTTCATTTTTCCTATTCTACAACAACCGCCAAATCCTATTTGGTCTATCAGGTCAATCACTCGCTGGTTGGTTTCATTTTGGTACAACTCAAAAAACTTACCGTCGTTTCTAATAATCTTTAGTGAAGTGTTTAGTTGAACATCCCCGCCCCATATTCTTAAAGATCTATGAGAAGTTTGTTTGTTTAAAACACTAGCATCATATGACCCAGGCAGAAGATGAGCAGGAACAGACATTTATACAATAAACAATAAACAAAAAACATACAATTTATCAGAAAAAACCACATGTTATATTACCAAAATCACAAATGCCCTAAGTATGTCTTCACAGGTTAACAATTCACAATTCACAATTCACAAACCCTAAAAATTCCTAAATGCCCTAATTTCATAAATTTTCAAAATTCACAAACACAAAAAGTTACCAAATTCAAAAAATTACTCTAAATTACCAAATTCACAACAATTTATAAACATAATTAGTAGATTTAAAGTTCAATTCAAAACATAAAGTTAAATTGCCCCCCAATCACAAATGCCCTAAGTATGTCTTCACAAATTAACAATTCACAAACCCTAAAAATTCCTAAATGCCCTAATTTCATAAATTCCCAAAATTCAAAAACACAAAAAAGTTGCCAAATTCAACAAATTACTCTAAATTACCAAATTCACAACAATTTATAAACATAATTAGTAAATTTAAAGTTCAATTCAAAACATAAAGTTAAATTGCTCAAAAAAAAATTAAAACTGTATACCTTTGAGATTGAGAGATGATATAGATATTGAGAGAAAGGTGGTAGAGATTGGTGGCGACAGAAGCGGCGACGAAGGCGGCAGTCGGGGTGGGTGGTTGCGGGAGGGAAAAGGGTTTTTGCTTTAGGGAATTTTTTTTTCTTCTGAATTGGGTCGCGTGAAAGGGAGAGAAGAGACTGAAGGAATTTTAACCTGTCAATGACTTTCGTTCTGGGGCCAAGACGGAAGTCCCACTTTCGTTTTGACTGACGTGGCTTTACCCAGACGCGCTTTCACCGCAGGAAGATCCGACTCAGGATCCTCAGACTCAGTTCCGTCTTTCCGTTCTCGAAAAAAAATTTCTCTCAAAATTTGAACTGTCATGTTATTAACATTCTGATAAATTATAGCTAGTCTAATGAAAAACCCATAATAGTCTAACTAAATAAAAGGAAAGCTATTAATGCTAAGTCTATTTCTGTGAATCAGGTTGGCCAGTGATAAATGAGTGTCGGTCTACTTTCTGCCGATTGCAGAAATTGCTGGAACCAGGCCACGTGTACGGACCACATATCAAGTGGATTACTTTTGATATGCATTATTGTGCACGAACGGGCCAATAGGGTTCATTGTCCAGTTCGATAGAGACATTGAATGATGAAATTAAAAGAAAATTCTGATATAGATCGGGTTCATATGGATCATATGGTACAGATTTGACCACATCCCTGCAGAATGAAGAGAGAGAAGAAAATGCAGTGATGTGGCAAAATCTGGACAGCATGGTCCAGTAGACCCGGTCCATATTAGAAGTGTTCAAATTAAAGTGATACATTGACTCGACTAGGTGGGAAAGACTTGTCTTAACCTACCATAAGACGTCACTTTCACATTGGAGGGTTGAAACTTTCACACTGCGGATGTCAATATTCAATCATGCGTCTTATGCATTATCTACCACCCAAAACTAATTGGAATGCCCTTACGGACTTTTGATATGCATTATTATTCACTAAACTATTTGATTCAAATTTGTCCACCTAAGGAGAGAATTTTTCTTGATATGAATGAAGAGAAATTTATTTAGCAAAAAAAAAAAAAAAGAATGAAGAGAAATTCGTTCGCTATTTTTTTTGTTTTACTTTTTTTTAAATAGCAATAACATAAATTTAGACCATCTATAACATAACAATTTTACAGATATGCTCTACTTGTCAAATTAGTAACTTCGGCCAATTTTTTTTGCCAAAATGAACACGTGCAATGCACGTGACATCGACAGTAAGGGCAAAATCGTCTTTTCTCAAAAAAAACTCAGTTATATATAGCACCAACTATTTTCTATTTTCTCTAAATAGCACAAGTTTTTTTTAAAACTATTTATGGCATTACAATTTTACGGGACTACATGTTTGTATCCAAAAAAATATATCATATTTTCTCTTTCTCTCCATAATTCTTCGAAAATAATTCATAACAATCAGAACTTTTTTCGAGAAATTTAAAAAAAACCGCACTGAGTTACAACTAAATTAACATGATACATTTCATCTTAGTCAGAATCAAAGTAGGAGAAATATGTCATATCCCATTCCAAACATCATAGGGACAAAAAGAACAAAAAAAAAAAATCAAAACTTGCAGGAACCCATTTTGCAAAACAATCATAAACCCATAACAAAAATCATTTAACATCATAAGCCCCATAAGAAGAAAGATTCGATCTAAGTGGGGTTGAACTAAAGGGAGAAAATATTTGGTGAATGGAAAAATTAATGCCCCATAAAAAAAAGAACGAGAAGGAAATTATAAAAGAGGAAAGGTTGTTTTTAGTGGTATAAATACATATAAGAATATTTATGTTAAATTATTGGATACAAAATAAGGAAATAAAATTGTAGCAAAATTCAGTAAACGTCCTTGTGGGAGGTTTACTCTTTTGTATTCACATGGTAGTGCTGCTAATCTGGGCCAAATGTAAGAGTTTTTTTTATTGAGATTAGAGTCAATATTCACATTAATATTATGGGGTATGTATTTTTTTTCCTTTATCATTTTATGCATCTTTTATAAATAATTTTTATTCTAGGTTTAGGATAGTTTTGAAAAATGTGTTTTTGAAAGTTTTGATTTTGATGTGTTCTTCTTGTCAATCTGGTAGTTGGAATGTGTTACGTCATGTTTCCTCTACTTTTATTCTGACTAAGATGAAATTTATCTTGTTAATTTAGTTTACCCTCATTGCGATTTTCTGTTAAATTTCTCAAATAAATTATAAGTTCTGTAAATTATGTTGAATTATTCCTGAAGTATTTGGAGGGGAAGGAGAAAATATGACATTTAGTTGGATACAAACAAGTTCCGTAAAATTGTAATGTCATAAATAGTTTTAAAAAAAAGTTTGTGATATTTAGAGAAAATATAAAATAGTTGGTGCTATATATAGCTAGGGTTTTAAGAGAAAATACGATTTTGCCCTGATTTCCCGATATCACGTGAATTGTGCACGTGTTCATTTTGGCCAAAAAATTTGCCGGAATCACTAATTTAACAAATAGAGTAGGTCCATAAAATTATTATGCTATAAATAGCCTAAATTTATGTTATTACTATTTAGAAAAAAGTTACTTAATATATATATAGTGAATTCCTCTATGGATAAATGATGACCACATATTACGTTAGATCACGATTTATATCATAAATTTTCTATCAAGTGGGTTTTGTGCATTTGTCCCATACCAAAAAGAAAATATAGTAAATAACAAAAAGAGTTAATAACTATTTTGGTTATTAAATTATGTATCTCAACAATTTTTTGCTAAATATATCGTTCTAATATTTAAATTTGGCTAAAAATAAAGGCAAAATCGTAGATTTGATCCTTAAACATTTTACGACTTGCATGTTGGGTCCTTTTTTTTTTCTTTCCTTGTTGGATACTTGAACATTTTACGACTTGTAGATTAGGTCATTCTGTCTGTTTTTTGGCTAGTCAATGGTTAGTCAACAAAAAACCCAATTTTTAGCAAGGGTATATTGGGGTTTTCACTCTAAAATGAAAAAAAAAATATTTTTTCTTTATTCTTCATCTTCTCCCCCACCTTTCCCCATCCGCACCACCACCATTGTCCTCTTCCAAATCAGACACCATTGATTTCAGAATCAAGAAAATACCCACAAACCCCACCATTGATTTCAGAATCAGAAAATTACAAAACCTTAAAGCACACAAACCCCACCATTGATTTTCCCTTCAACTCTTTTTGTACTCATTTTTCATGGATTTTATGAACCCATTTGAGAATAAGTTCAAGAAAAGCTAATCCCAGGTATAAATTGACCTCAATTGATCTATAGAAAGTAAAGTTCTTCTCTTTTTCTTGTGGGTTTTTATGTAAAGATGGGGGAGTGTAGCAGAGAAGGAAGAGAAGAAATTAGATGGGTTTTCTGTGTCAGTCAGCGGTGATACGGTGTCGGATTCAAGAAATAGCATAGCTAGTTCGTGTACATTGAGTTCTGATGCGTCATCATTTGAGGCTAAGGTGAAAAAGTTCTCATCTTCTTCTTCTTCGCCGTCTCTTATTGGTTCTCGGCCTGTTTCAAGGTCACCTCTGCCCACCAAGTGTTTGAAGAATGGTGAAAACAACTCCCAGTTAAATGTTGATGATGAGGAGAATAAGATAAAGAAATTGGGTTCTAAAGATTCAGGTAAATTCTCATTTATGACAGGGAAATGAAAATCTTGCAAGAAAATTGGAATAGCAAAACTTTTTTCTTTGTGGCTTCAAAATTAGTTTCTTGTAGATAAGAAATCTTTAGTCCTGCAAAAAACACTAAAACAGAGAACTAATAGATTGAACACTAAAGTTGCTGGGATTTTCAATCCATAAGTCAAACCCAAATCCAATCTACAAATATGTCCCAATTAGATCGAAAAAACAAGGGATGGGGTGGTGGTGGACTTCGGAAATGAAGAAGCAGATGAAGAGGACGATTTGTGGTGTTTTGAGAAGATGAAGGAGCGGTGGTGCCGTGGTGGTTTGGACAAGAAGAAACATCGCTGGTAAGAAAGGATTTTTCTGATATTGTAAATGAATTACCCAATATACCCTTGCTAAAAATTGGGTTTTTTGTTGACTAACCATTGACTAGCCAAAAAACAGACAGAAGGACCTAATCTACAAGTCGTAAAATGTTCAAGTATCCAACAAGGAAAAAAAAAAAAGGACCCAACATGCAAGTCGTAAAATGTTTAATGATCAAATCTACGATTTTGCCAAAAATAAACTGTCATCTCTTTTCATAGTGGTTTTCGGTCCAAATAGATATGTATCGAGTGTGACTGAAAATAGATTGGTAGAAAAGTAAAATCATCCCTAAACTCACCTAATCCGGTTACAAATCAAATTTTTACCAACAATTAAGTTTTGAATTAAGAGAGAGTTGCACATCTAGATTAATTTCACTTTTCTACCCTTGTATTTTCAGTAAAATGTTCGACACGTATTGAACTGGGCCAGAAATCACCACGAAAAGTTGTGAAAGTTTTTTTTTTTAGCCAAATGTAAATACTATTATGATATATTTAGCCAAGAAATAGCCGAGTGAAAAAATTGCAAAGCGTAAATAATTTAATGACCAAAATAGATATTAACTCAAAAAAAAAGTCCCACAAATTTTAGTCGATTTTTTTTTTTTTTTTTTATCATAAAGAACCAAAAGTATTTGTGCAATTTTTTTTTATTTTTTTTTCAAAGAGAAATCCGCTATATATGTACACCAACAATTTCTACTTTTTTCTAAATAGCAAAAATAAAATTTTAGGCTTTTTTTAGCCTCAATATTTTATGGGACTGCTGAAGTTGTCAAATAAGTTATTTCGGACATTTTTCAGGCAAACAATGGCACATGTACAATACATGTGGTCATGACTAAGGGCAAAAATGTCTGACTTTTTACTTCCCTGCAACCCAAAATATAAACCTGATCCTACCCGGAGCCCCGATCGTCCTCCTACTTCTCATCTCCCAGCTCCAATCCGAAAATGGCCCAATTCACCTCTCTGAAAACATCATAAAATCCATCCTCTCTTCCCATCACTTTGCCCTTTTTTTCCCTCATCTTCTTTGATGCTAAACAACTCCATTCAAAACCAAACTTTCACTCACAACTCTCAAATCAGAGTTCTCCCTCGTCTTAAAACCCTTCCTTTTAAACAACCCTGGTCCCAATTCCAATTCCAAGCTCTTATTTTTCCATATCGAATTTCAAGAATCCTAGTGTTCTTTCACCATTTTTAATGTCAAACCCCTCTTTAATTTTATAACCAATTTTAAAATACAATTTAACAAAGAAAGTTAACAGTGAATCAATGCAATTCATGAATCTTCTCTCTGGATTATCCTATGTCCAAGAAGTACGAACAACAACAGGTTCACGAATCGAGCATCGACATATCTTGGTTTGATTCTTGGATGTTTTGATTGTTCTTCATACCCTTGAGTTTGATGAAGACATTGTTGCGAAACTTGATATTTTGCAGAAATTGAGAAACTAATCTTTCAAATTATATTAAAGTATGTAATGGTGCTTCAATCTTAGACAATGGGTCTGATTGGGGCTTCAAAATTTGGCAGAAATTAGGGTTCAATTGAACAAGATGTACCTTGGGAAGAAGAGCGGAATAAGGGTTTTGACTACTGAAATTAATTGGACAATTTGGACAATTTTACCATGACTCATGAGCACATGTGCATTGCAGTGCTATTTTTTCCTGAAAATTTGTCAGAATCATTAATTTGACAATTTCAGTCGTTCCGTAAAATATCGATGGGAAATTAGCACTTGTTTAGTTACAGATTTTGAGTTAGCTCAGAAAGTCCTCAATATTTAATTTTAGCACATAGAAATCCCACGACATTTTCTTTCACTTGGAAAGTCCCTTACCTAGTCCCCAAATTTTTTGTATTTTGTAGAATTTTATATGCAACCTCGTAAATAGATAAAGTGACTTTTCACACTGAAATTAAATAAAGTAAGGGACTTTCTGCAGTGACCGAAAAAATTCTTGGGGACTTTACAGCTGAAATTAAACATCGGGGACTTTACTGCCAATGTAGAAAATTCCCAGGGACTAAATAAAAACTGATTTCCCAATATTGATGCTAAAATAACCTAAATATTTTTTTTTGCTATTTGAAGAAAAATAGAAATAATTAGTGTAAATATATAGCGAATTTCTCTATTTTCAAACTGCATATTGTTATTGATACAAAAATAATCAGTAATCTATTATCAAATTTAATTTTTTTTTTTCAGATAATCAAAATAATTTGTATATATTAAAAACTTATGTATAAATACATACGACATTACACTAATACTACTGGCGGATGCTTGAAAATAAATATTGAATCGTTACAATTTTGGATTAAATGGCCTAAAACAACTAAATGGCCTAAAATCGTTACAGAGAACGCTTGTGGCCGCTCCCATTCCCTCATCAATGACGTATTATAATCATTTTTCTTATTTATTTATTTGAAAGAAGAAGAAAAACGGAAACAAATCTCCATCATGACACGTAGCTTTGTGGATGACTAGCATAGTTCTATAAAGTCCAAGAGTGAGGAAATCAAATAGGGGATGTATTCAATTAGAATTTTAAAAGATTATTTATGGATAAATAAGTCAAGTGAATTTTAAAAGACTATCTAAAATTTTAAAAGAATGTAATGACTTATAAGATTTTTTTTAAAGATTTTGTATACTTAGGATTCTTATGTTCGGATTTTAAAGATTTATATCATAAGAATTTATAAGATTTGAAAGGATTGCAAATACTTTTTTATTTATGCTGATCTAACTAACCAAACTTAGTTAGATGATGAACAATGTCTACAGTTGATGATGCACAAATTCTTCAGAACAGTCTTTATAACCCAAACTTTTCAAATAATGGTGAAATTTATCCTTCCCAAAGGTTTTATGAGTAGGTATAAAGATTACTTGAGTTATGGGACAGCTTGGTTTCAAATATTGGAATGATGCCATAAACATAAAGCCAATAAAAATAAATTGGTTAAAATTGTGGGCACTCACGAGCAAATTTGATTTTTACCGAATTACCGACTGAATTCAAATTCAATTCGACAATTTGAATTCGAAAATTCAGTGTGAATTTGGTAATTCGGTTACTTCCCAATCCGATTTGGTAAAAAATAAGACGAATTCGGTTTGACTATAATTGAATTCGGCCTGACCGAATTCGAATTCATTTTTTATAATTTTATTATATAGTTAATATAAAGTAAATAGATCCTAAAAATTATTATTTTGGCGGTTTTGCTATTAATTTTCCGTGTAAATATAGTTGAATTAAACAATGACTAATTTATTATTTCGATTATTTTTTTTGAATTTATTGTTTGTTTTGATTTTGGTTTTTCCTTGATGTTCAATTAGAGTTTTCTTGGTGGGAAGCTTGCCCCAGTGGAAATGGTAGGCGTTCCCAGGGGTAACAGCCTGGGTTCGATTCCCACATATCCCCCTCCCCCTCCCCTTCCCCCGCGTAATTAGAGTTTTCTCAGTGAAATCAGTCAATTCGACAAAAAATGAATTACAAATTCGCCAATTCGGTCAATTCTGAATTCGAATCCAAATTGGCCCATTTTTAGGTTCTAAAAAGTTGCCCCGAATTCAAATGATCAAATTGGCGAATTCGAATTCGGTGCTCACCACTAGTTACATTAGCAATAACATAAACGAGATCAAATGGAATGGAACAATAAAAATAAAAGTAAACATTCAAAGTTATAAGAGTCAATGAAAAATGTAACAAATAAACAAATCATGAAAATCCACTAAAAAGTCTTATGGGTTATGGTGGGATTTTTTAAAGGTTTTGGTATTTATACTTTTCACTAGAAAATTTCACAAATTCCTAATTAAAAAAAATCCATTGAAATTTGGAAGTTTTTTAATACTAACAGACTTTTTGTTACTTGTTAAAAGTCCTGATTGAATACCATTAGATTTGAAAATCACTTTTAAAAAAATCCTAATAGTCCTGATTGAATATCACATGACTTATTTAGATTGTTTGCTAAGTAAACTTTTAACCATTAGAACTATCCAAAAATTGAACTTAAGCTTACTAAAAGTCGCCTCCCATATCACAAAGAATTGAATGTGGAATAGCTTGGGCTCAATATACCCAAAGCTACATCATTGGATTTGTACGCAGAACTAAATTATGTGCGTAAAAGTTACATTAACTCTACGTAGTGCAACTCCCAAAAGCTAAATCTAGAGAGAAAATTACTCCCAACCTTAACCAAATCAAGTCCAGTCCAATTAGAGTCTGAAGATTGCCCATTAATTCCTTTGATAACATTTAGACAATCCCCTTCAAATATGACATGTTGAATGTTTTTGCCTTGTATAATCTCCATTGCCATGACATGTTTCATGCTTTCGAGCTTAAACTAGAGTTGAGTCGATACTCATGAATCCAAACTCCATGAATAATCCCTATATCATTTCTGATAATGATGGCACTTGTGGCGCTCCCATTCCCTCATCAATGACGTATTATAATCATTTTTCTTATTTATTTATTTATTCGTAAGAAGAAGAAAAACGGAAACAAATCTCTATCATGACACGTAGCTTCGTGGATGACTAGTATAGTTCTATAAAGTCCAAGAGTGAGGAAATCAATTAAGAATCAAACTGAAGGAGTGAAAGAAAGCAAGAGCAAGAAAATCGAAAATGGCAGCAGCAGGGAAAGTGGAGAGAATCAAATTGGGATCGCAGGGTTTAGAAGTATCGAAACAAGGTCTTGGATGTATGGGTATGTCCGCCAATTACGGAGGACCCAAGCCAGAGCCCGACATGATCAAACTCATCCACCACGCTATTGATTCCGGTGTCACTTTTCATGATACTTCCGATGTCTATGGACCTCATACCAATGAAATTCTTCTGGGAAAGGTATACTTGCTTCTTCTTCTTCTTCTCTATTGTATATTGTGCATGAATAATGATTTTAATTGAACTCTTGTCGTTGTTATTAATTATTCCAGTGATTTTTTAAATATTTGGGGAAAAGTTTACTGGGTTTAGCTTTTTTAAGTGTTTTACAGCTTGAATTGATATTGCATACCCTCCGTTCCCAAATGATCCTTCCACGTTGTGATTTGTACGAGAATTAAAGTTTCCTATATGATAAAATGTCAAACATGATCATTTTACTCCCAATTTAATTCTACCTTCTTTTATCTCCATAGGATTGATTGGACAACATGATTATCAATGAGCCATTTATTTAGAAAGTGACGGTTAATTTGGGACACATTAAAAAAATGTGTACAGATAATTTGGAACAGGTTTATAGTTCTTACTCTAAACTTAGTCACTTACAGAATTCCATGCTGCATAAGGATTTCGGTTTCCTTTAGTTTCCGTGTTTTCTGTTCGGTGGTTAGCACATGAAATCTAAGAGTTTATGAAGTTCCAATAGTAAAATTTTGATATAATCATATATGCTGAAATTATTTCATGCTTGATTCCCAGTTATAATTTGGTTAAATTGATGTAGGCCTTGAAAGGAGGACGGAGAGAGAAGGTGCAAATAGCTACCAAATTTGGCATTGGACACCTTGATGGGAATATTGGAATTCGTGGTGATCCAGAGTATGTTCGGGCTTGTTGCGAGGCCAGCTTGAAGCGTCTAGATGTTGACTGCATTGATCTCTATTATGCTCATCGCATTGATACTCGTGTTCCAATCGAAATCACGGTTTGTTTCTCTCTATGCCGTTTTAGAAATTTTCCATATCTACTTGTAAATAAATCTCAGTTATAAAGGAATAATGGATTAGCAAGTTTACATTTCTCTAACACTTTATTGATCGTCTTTTATTAATCCTTTATAGAGTTAAAAGAATAAATATTACTTGATTTTCTTTAAAATAGTTATTCAAGCCTTTTGATCAATGTCATTATGATACCTTACCAATTGCTCCATGCTTGTGAATTCTCTGCTCTTTATGTTATAGATATCAGATATTTTCTTTCTATTGCTTTGCTTCTCGTTGTCTAAAGAATCTGGGAACTTATAAATTCTGGATGCTTTGTTTACTACGTGGTAAGAAAAAAAAAGAAAAGATTAATAAACTTGCAAAATCTTTTTGATTACTGGAGGTTTAGATTGCGATAATCAAACAAACCTTGAGAGTTAAAAATAGAAAGGAAATTTTGATTAACGGATTCAAGAATGTTAAAGAAAAATTTCCTAGTTGAGTACTAACATCATTTGAATGCAACATATCGTGAATTAAGGCCTAATATTAGTTATATAGCATGGTTCATCCAGTGCATCACATCTGTGTGTGGGATTTCCCCCCAACTGATTTCAACTACTCCTTCTGTCCCCTTTTAGCTGTCCCGATTCTCACTTTTTCTTGTCGCGTTCTGGGTGTCCCACAACAATCCCAATGATATTTTTATTTAATCTTCCCACATTTTCCCTTAATTTTGGTAGCTTCAAGTTAAACTTAATAAGCATATCTAGTTTCAATGTCAGGGTATTTGAGTACTTTATCCTTATAATTTTATGAAATTGCTAAATTTCTTAAGTATATGTGTTTTTTATTATTTATTTAATTGGGACATCTAAAGTGGGACAGAGGGAGTATGTTTCGTATTGTGCAATTTGTGCTTATTTCAAGGCTATTCTTTCACTAGGTTGGAGAACTGAAAAAATTGGTTGAAGAGGGTAAAATTAAATACATAGGTCTCTCGGAGGCCTCGGCTTCAACAATTAGGAGAGCTCATGCAGTTCATCCAATTACGGCTGTTCAGGCAGAATGGTCTTTATGGTCTAGAGATTTGGAGGAATCAATTGTTCCTACTTGCAGGTAATACTATCAACTGTTTTCTAATTGGTTTAGAGAAATCATAATTCTCTTTACTGTTCCTATGTGCAGGCGACAGTATTTACTGGTTTTTAATTTGTCTAGACAACTTATTCTTATATTCTGCTTCTTCGTTTTTTGTGTGTCAGAGAACTTGGCATTGGTATTGTACCTTACAGCCCTCTTGGACGGGGTTTCTTTTCAGCAGGCCCACAATTGTTTGAGAATTTGCCAGAGGGTGATATGCGGAAGGTTAGTGCATTCAGACTTGTTTCAATCTGATTTCATCAACTCGGGTACAATGGTTGAATTTGTATGAATTTCGTTTTCATTGTTTTGTCTTTATGATGTCATGAATTTAATGTTAAGTTGACGTCTAAAATGCCAGATTTGTCTTGGGAGTTTCTCTTTTAACATTGAATAGCAGAAGTCGACAAATTTCCCCCCTCTGCTGCTAAACTTCTGAAAAGTTTTTAGTTAGAAGCAAAAACCTGCCATGATTTCGGATTTTAAAGAGTTTTTGATTGACCGGCTCAAACTAAAACCTTGCATTGAGATTCAGGAAGAAGTTTCCAAGTTTCTAAACTTCTTCCAAGTTTCTAAAATGAAATGAAAAATCGAATATGCATCATATTGTTTTGTTGTTGGATATAACTTTTAGACAATTACGAGAATGAATGGACACGAGCAGTGAGAGTAACAATATTCAGGTGGCATCAATTTGTTTCTGAATGTGAGAGTTATCCCGAATGTGATAAGAAAGTAGAATTCGAGTATGGAGTTCTTAGAATGTTTTCAGTATGAACCATTGATGATTATTTCCATATGTAATTCATGCAAATCTTTCTTTACAGAACTTTCCGAGACTCAAGGCAGAAAACCTTGAGCACAACAAGCAAATATTTCAACGCGTTACTGAAATGGCGGCTAGGAAAGGATGCACCACGGCGCAGCTAGCATTGGCTTGGGTTCATCATCAAGGAGACGATGTCTGCCCCATTCCTGGTACTACCAAGCTAGAGAACTTCAACCAGAACATTGGAGCTCTATCAGTTAAGCTAACACCAGAAGAGATGGCTGAACTCGAGTCCTATGCTTCCATGGATGCGGTCAAAGGCGATCGCCATGCCTACATGGGAAGTACATGGATCAACTCAGAGACTCCACCACTGTCCTCCTGGAAAGCTAAGTAGATGGGTTTTTTCTCATTTTGCGAAAATCTATGTATCGTGCTGGCGAATGTTACAATAGATGTCTGAGGTTTGTTTGTCGTTTTGGTCCTAGCAAGCTCTTTAAGCAAGTTCTAACGCTGGAACAAGTGTTTTACCAAAGGCTTTTCTTTTCTTTGCTTTGCTTTGCTTTGCTTTGTGTAAGAATTTGTGAATTAATGCGAGTTGGATTTTATTTCGTAGTCCTGTTTCGACTTTGTTGTTTTCATGTTACTTTGTAGCTTGGAAAGTTTGTCTTATATCTGGACCAACGACCCCTACCACAGATCATTTGTCCCTGATTTTCTAATTATTACTTTGGTCAATTGGTGTAATAGTCCTAAAATAATTTACGTTTGGCAGAAATGGTTCCTGATGATTGTTTGCATCTTATTATATCTTTAACCCATTTACGGGCCAGTGATTTGGTCCTTCTGTCATTTTGTTTTTGAATTTTCCAACGACTACTAAGGAATATTGGTAAAGGTGCAAGGGGTAAAAATGGAATTTTAAATACGGGTTCCCCCACCGACCCAGTGACACACCAACCACGCCCTTTCTCTTTCTCCGATCATAAAGCCCTTCGATCCCTTTATTTTTCTTTCATTCCCCCTGAATAAGTAAGATCCCGCTCTTTCTAATAAAAAAAGAGCTGCCGAATACCTCAGCTATGCCTAACATGTGAAATGGGTGCATGAGGATGTTGTGCTCAGGCTGAAATACAATTTTTTTTTATTTGAAAGAAAAAAAAAATAAGGAAAATGTCTACAGTAGAAAGACTATCAGTTCTACATATACAATCTATTATATATACAATCTATATATACATAGAATATTTACATATAATAGAATTGCACATAATAGAATATTCTATATATTAATATATACAATATATTAAGTATATACATAAGTATATATTTAATAACCCGTACCAATATACTCGACCCATGAAATTATCTTGAAAGAAAAAACCAATCTCCCTATTCCCTCTTTTAAACTCTATCTAGAGGGTTAATTCCAACCAATGTTAGCAGAAATTGCTTCATTTTTGCCAACAATACTCTTTTTGGCCTATCAAATGAGTTTTTTGACATTATAAAGAGGGTTGTGGAACTGAATCTAGGATTGGGATAGATGGGATTGAAGAGTGATGGAAGTTATTGATGAAGAATGGGGGCTGGTAGAGATGGGTAGAGTTAAATACTAGCAAAATTTAATTAAACTTCTCACTTTTCCCTCAACAGTTTAACAACAGGTTTGGACTAAATAGAAATTCAAAAAATTAACGAAATGACTAAATCGCAAGCCTATAAATTGGTTGAGGATCTAAAAAGCTGTAAACAATTATCAGGGACCATGTTTACTAAACGTAAATTGTTCGAGGACTAAATATACCAATTTGGCTATTACTTTTAGAAGTGCACGAGGTTTTAGAAAGTAGAGGGAGAGAGGAATGTTTTAGTTAGAAGTAATAAAGAATATAAAGGATGATATGGGTAGTATGCCTATTGGATAAAAAAAATTAAGAAGATTTAGTCATGTTACGACCACATAAAATTCTTTCAGTCTTTCGTCGATTTATGTAGTCCATCACAATTATTTAAGATTAATTTTATTGTTGTAACTAAAAATATTAAATTGATAAAAGTAAAATTATAAAAGAATTAATTTTCGAACCAAGAATCAATTGACCTTTTTTTAATGCAATAGAATCGATTGACTTCATTTCGTAATACTTCAACAAACTTTAAAGTTTAACAACTTCATAATTGACATACTTACTATTTTTTATGAAATTTTATTATAAAAAAAAGGCGATATTGAATTCAAAAATATATTTTAATGTTTACTTCATTGATTTTTGCTACTTTTCTGGGAGTTCTATATTTAGGAAGGGAGGGAGTAGAATTTTTTTTCTTCTTTTAAACAAACAGGTCTCTCTGCCTTTTTTTTTTTTTGCTGAATAAATTGTGTTTCCATTAATCACAAATAGCCGAGGCTATTACAATTAAAAGAAAATTTGAAAATACAGAAAGTAAAAGTTATACAATGATTTAAAAAATCATGGTTAGAAAATACTACTAGAAAAACTAGCCAACTAAACAAAATCTTCTCCTTCAAAGTATCTTCATCGCAATCCTTAAACCACGGGGACAGGAGAATATCACTTTCAACATCTTCCTTAGGGGTCGACAATTTATAGGATCATAGGCGTATCAACCGTCCTATAAATTACCTCTGGAAGATGTAAAAAATTGATAAAGGCCCAGATCAAGTCCGGATTGAACAAATCCTCCTAAAAACATAAAAAAAAAAAAGTTTAGATCTGAGACTCATATAACCACTGCGTTTTGAATCTTGAAGAAAAAATTTGTGAAAATGATTTCATATGATTTGTGATACAAAATAGAGTTGTAAAAACTGAACAAAATGATAAGATTTGAAGCTCGAGTCAATGACCAAATCTGACCAGCAGCAGTGGAAAAAAAAACGCAGGAAGACCACAGGTCTCTCTGCCTTCTAACTAACATTCTCGCACCAAAAATTTGCACCTTTCTTTTTATTTTTGTGAAAGAAAAAAAAATCTCTACATTATTCTTTAATTTCATTCTTTCTCTTCCCTTTCTTACTTTCTCTCTCTGAATCACACCTTTTGATCAAATCAAAAAAAACTGCAGGAAAAAAGGATGATTACCTAATCAACAAAAAAGAGAGAGAGAAACAAAAAAGAAGAGAGGAGATTCAATAGTTATTCTACATTTCCGATGCCCAATTAGCAGGAAAAAAAGAAGAGAAAAGGAATAGAAATCGTTTGTTTCTGTTGAATTGGGGTAGCAATGGCAGCATCAATTGTTGTTATTAAATTAGGGATTGTTTTTCTTTCCTTGGCATCAATTTCAAATGCTTCTAATTCCACTTCCTGCAATCATCCTTATCGTCTGGTAATTCTTTTCCTTTTCCCTTTTTTTTATTTATTGTCAATCATAATATAATTGTTGTTGTATGTTTAATTTCTTTTAAATTTTTAATTTCTTTAATTTATTAGCTGTTTCATGAATGGAGAAGAATTTTCTGAACCTCGTATTGGATTTTTTATATGGATGATTCTGTTATTTATTAAGAAAGGTTTTAGATTCTTTCTCCAGCCAATTGGTTCCCTGGAACTTATTTTTTGAGCCCTACCTATCTTGCGATTTCCAACACAATGTTGGATTAGTTTAATTAGGTGTCTGTTTAATGGAAACAATAATAGTTTGCAGACCCTTTTCCCTGTCAAAGTGACAGTGCCCTGCATATGTAATTCCTCAGCAGAAACCACCACTTTCGGTGGGACAAGGACCGAGTAGGATCTAGAAATTGACTTCCGTGGAGACCAATTGGGCTATTTTCCCACGTAGCTATGCTGGGGCTTTATCCAATGGGTAGTGTGTGGTGGAGCAATGGGCTTGGAGCAAATGTAGCTCAACTGGGGGCGAAATGTAAAACAGCGGGGCTGACTTTTACAAACATGGGAGGGACAAGGTTACTATTCTCTCGTTTGGAAAATTTTGCCCCCTCAATTGAGCCACATTTGCTCCAGGTTGTTGCTCCAACCAACATTTTCCTTGTTCAATTTCTATGGACAATAATCCATGTGTACATGAGAGCATTGTTATCAGAAACACATTTGATCTATCTTTCAAAAAATTAAAGCAAGATTGCATAAATGTTTAGCACCTTGTATTTGGTTTTACGCCAAGCTATCTTCAACAAGTGATTATATTCAAGGGAATGAATATAGTCTAAACTATCTGTTTTTTTTTGCTCAAGTTTGGAAGGCTCGAAGGTCTTGTTAGTCAATTTCTATAATAGTTTTATTCTAAGAGTTTCCATAATTTTTGGAAGTTCTTGAGGAGCATTTCTTAATTCTGAGATTAAAAATCGATGATGTTAATGTGTTTTCTGGATTGCTTTTTTTTTGTGGGGGGTGTAAATGTTCTCTTATGTACGTCACTCTTGTTTTCTCTCGTGATATGACTTGAAGTTTTGGGCACAGTTGTTCAATTTCCCAAATTGGGTTATCTTTTGCCATGGATATTATCGTAACTGAAAAATTAATGCTGGAAACTATTTACAAGGAAGTATGTAAAAACTACAAGGAAAATATTCACAACTAATTTATTCGGATAGGTGGTTAAGATGTTAAGAAGCACTTGGATATTGTAAATTTATTATATTGAAAATGGAATGATATCAGTTATTTCGTTTTCATGTTTTAGGTCAAGGTCAACAGATGGGTTAATGGTGCCGAAGAAGAAACTTTTGCTGGTATGAGCGCTTCATTTGGTTCTTTAATTCCAACTTCTACCAAAGAAGCCCAGAAATTGTCTGTTGCCTTTTCTAATCCTTTAACATGCTGTACAAGATCCTCTTCCAAGGTGTGTTTCTTATGTTAGGCTTTGGAGGTTTTTTTTAAAAAAAATTTGAATGTATTATTATAAGTTTGTATGCCAGTTATGCCAGTTGTGTTGGATATTTAACTTCTGTTGCGCATATGCTTTATATTGACAAACTGGGATGAGAAGTGATGCCAGATATTGTTGGATTTGCTGCCATTTGATTTTCCAAGATAAAAAATTAGTGTCAGGCATAGGAAGATAAGGACTTTGGTCCTAGAGAATCTGTTTGTAGGATTTGTTATGGTTGCTGTCTAAAAGGTACAAACATAATGGAAAGCTATGCAACAGCAGGGGCCCATTGTAGCTTAAATATGTAATGCATGCGATAATTACCTAATCAAAGCTCAACACTAAAGCTATAATTTTGCTTTAAGATTTAGGGTGGAGCCTGAAACTTGACCATATGTTACATAACGGTTAGCACTTAGCAAAGAGAAATAAGAAAACAAGGTTGAGTTATGCTATTATGTCTTCAACTTAGTATTGACACATCCTAAAATGATAATCTAAGCAATATAAATTTTGATTTAAGCATTGTCGTTTGCCTTTATCTGTACTATCTTCTCAAGTTTCACTGAGTTTTTGAGGTAACATATGGCTTACATGACCTGTACATTTGTTGAGTAATCAAATGTTCACTTATTCCAAACTTTTGAATCATAATGGTCTCCGTTATGATATTTGTAGTTGTCAGGCTTCATTGCGATGGCTGTGCGTGGTGAATGTGACTTTACAATAAAGGCTCAAAATGCTCAAGCAGCAGGTGCAGCAGGCCTTTTGGTAATCAACGACGAAGAAGGTTAATTTCTTTGATTCACTTGGAATATATACTATCAGAATTTATTAAGATTCTTCATTTGGCTGACACAGTAACACACACGTACTCATATATCCACATGGACATTTATATACATATTTGTATATATTCTATTTAGAAGAGTTGTTATTATGTTAACTTGTTTGCCTGACATATCACCTTCTCCCCCTGCTTCTTTGCAGCTTTCTTGGAGATGGGTTGTTCAGGAAATGATACTATGTTGGACATTACCATTCCTGTTGTGATGATTACAAAATCAGCAGGTGCTGCTTTAAATCAATCTATGGCCAGTGGACATGCAGGTGATCTCTTGTCTCTTCAGTACACTGGAAATTATATTTCGTGCTATTTGACAAATGTAAAAGCCTTGGGATCTAGATTTTTTTCCCTCTAAACATCTGTTTATACTAATGTTAAATAAGGAAATGCAGTCTATCTTCGTTGAATTGCCAGACTCGCTGTGATGCAGGAAAAAATAGCCCCACAAAGCATGTTCAAGATTTTGCTAAGCTAAGGAGGAGGACTAGGCTGAAAATAGTGTTTAAATCGCAAGAAATTCTGTCTTAAGAATAAAGACAGAACCAAATAGGAGTTTACTGTAAAAGACAGCTAGAAATATGATTTTAAGTAACAACAAGGTAAAATAAAAAGAATAAGAGAGAATTCTTAGTGTCGAACCAAGGAGGGAATAGGGATAAACCCCCAGGATTCACATCTAGGACAGGCAAGGTCACACGACCATGATTATAGAAACATTCCATATATACTAATGGGATAAAGATATGACGCGTTATAGAATAGAGAAAGACTCTGTCTATGGACTGAATAGAGCAAAACATAAACTAACTAGGACTAGACCTCTTTAAAAAACTCTAAGGCCCAATAACAATAGGATGTCTACATCAACTCAATTTAGATATCCAACTCAACATCTTATAGGTTCTCGGAAGAATACAACAATTGTAAAATTACTTAAACACACTATCTTTCTGTGGACATTTCATTTCCTTTTCATATTTTCTGAAAAGGGGTTTTTTTGCACCATCTTTGATGATTTATACTTGACAAGCATCTTTTAAGCATCTTTTTTTTTTTTTCCCTTAATGCAGTGGAAGTTCAATTATATTCACCAGATCAACCAATTTTAGATCTTTCAATGTTATTCTTGTGGTTGATGGCCGTCGGGACCGTTGTATGTGCATCTCTTTGGTCCGACTTCACTGCGCCTGAGCAAAATGAGGAGCGCTACAATGAACTGTCTCCTAAGGTTGTACAGAACTCTCTATTTCTCATTCTGTTTTCAAGTCCTTGGTTTCAATGTGCCTGGTAGTATATCAAGATAGTTGCGGATCTAGATAAGTCTTAATGTCTATAAGGGTATTCTTCGATTGTTGTTGCGATCTTCTTGATATTCATGTAGTAATTGGATTTTTAGCTAAAAGAAGTGTTATGCAAGGCTTTTACTCGTGGACTAGCTAATGGTATAAGAATGGGAGCGAGAGTTTGGGAGTGGTCTAATCAATTGTAAAGATTCGAGTATATATATATATATAGGGATTTTTCTAACGTGTGCCCCAAGGGTATATGTTAATTTGGATAAAATCATCTATACATGGAAGCTAAAGCTATCTCAAATCTCGTAAAATTCAACTTTCTGAATTTATGAGATTTTAAATCAATCAAGAGGAAGGAGAAGCCATATTTATGAATGATTGGTTGGTATAAAATCTCCTAAAATAAAAAAGTTCGATTTTCAAGATTTAAGACAGCTTTAGTTTCCATGTATAGATGATTTTATCCAAATTAATGTGTGCCCGCACATGTTAGAAAAAACCCATATGTATGTATATATGTATATATGTCTCCATGAAAAAATTATCTCCTTAAATATTATATGTATCAAATTCTTTTGGCATGGAAAAATGTTATGCTTTGCATATTAATTTGTGGTAACTGAATCAATAGGTCCCTTTCTCCTTTCAGGGATCCGCTAATGCTGCGAAGGAAGAGAGAGACAATGAAGTTGTCCAGATTACTACTAAAAGTGCTATAATTTTCGTCTTTACAGCTTCAACATTTCTGGTGCTGCTTTACCTCTTTATGTCTACTTGGTTTATCTGGATTCTCATCGTAGTTTTCTGCCTTGGAGCAGTTGAGGTATTCAATTTCGTTACTAATTCCTTCTGTCTGTTAGGGATTATATGATAAAGGGTAACTGGAACAGAAAGTAAATGGAAACCATATGCGCCTTCTCTTTTGTTTAATACAGATCCACGCTGGGAGCTTTCATTTCTTCATTTCAGGAAGGGGTTAAAAAACAAAGTAGGCATGCTGCACTTTGTTGTATTTTTATTATTTCTAGAAGTCTGACCTAATAGAAAGCGTTATAGAGCAAAGGTGGATCAAAGAACTGTAACAATTACTAATCAGCCCCGGCTTCGAGTTTTCTATATTTTTTCCCTATTAATAATTAAAGCCTTTGACGTGGATCAAAGACAATATTCTTCTTGTCTTCTTCCACCTGCTTTAATCATGTAGGAACATATGTCCTGGCTTCTTCACTTGCATCACATGCTTGTGCACATGAATATGGTGATTCAAATCCATCAATACTTAATTTATAAGTCGCAAAAATCGTTCCTTTGCATGTGAAATCTGAGTGTCTAATTCCTTGCATATCTTGTCCTCCTTTAGCTTGAAGTTTGCTAATTTCTATTTGCTCCCTTGTACTTTCAGGGAATGCATTCTTGTATAGTGTCTCTGGTAATGAGGTATGCTCGACATTGATTTTATTAGTTGTTGTCACGTCTAAATCTGTCAAAATGCTTTGAACATGGTAATACATCACTCTATTGCTTCTGTCCTTGTTTGTTGCGAGCAGCAAATGTAAAAGCTGTGGAATTAAGACCCTGAATATGCCTCTGGTGGGGGAGGTGTCTGTATTCTCACTGGCGGTTTTAGTATTTTGCTTGGCTTTTGCCATTTTCTGGGCTGCCACCCGGAAGGAATCATACTCTTGGATTGGCCAAGATATTCTCGTAAGTTCCAACTCCGCACCTAATTATCCTTTCTTGTCTTTTACCTTTTTCCTGTATTTTTCTTAACCAATTACTATATTGCCGCTCTCCTTTTGCATGACTATATGGAAAATCTTTTATCAAGTATGTATTATCATGCTGCAATTGGGTACAATTGGTTGAAGCTTAATTTTGAAAAAGCCACTACTAACAAATGTGCTATTTTTCCGTCTGTTTTGGGTTTGTGTAGCCTTCTTACAAGTGCAAAATTTAAGATTAGCCATAATACACTTCGATCATCCATAAAGGAGATTGGAATTTACTGATGACTTTTTTATTTCTTCAGGGTATTTGTTTGATGATAACCGTCTTGCAGATGTCACAGTTGCCTAACATTAAGGTATGCAGAGCTAATTTTCTTTTTCCCGTGTTGCTATTTTTCTATTTGACATATAGAGGTGGCAAGAGAGACCCAAACCCAAGCCATATACCACTATGGGCTGGCTTTTGCACCCAAGTTTAAAAATGGGATTAGCCATATTATAAATGGGTTTGACTCCGACTCTAGGGGATGCAGTGAGTAGCTCATACATTTTGTGCGCCCACAAATCTATTTATTGTGTTACTAGGGATATAAATGGGAAAAAAAATTGTGGTCATTCTGTAACCAGTTCAAATTGGGGGACTATGTTGTATATATTTTGGATGCTAATTTGAAATTGTTTAAAAAGTTCAGATTGAACTCCTATTCCTGCCAAAAAGTAATCTTTAGAAAATTTGGGTTCATATTGTGAATTTTGAAAGTCATGAGATTGTTGTGAATGGGACTAATTTGTGTAAATGTTGGTACAAGATGTGCCCATTCCAAATAAGCCAATGTAAAATTGGGACTACTTGGGACTTGCCCCATTTTTTACTCAGCTACTTTTAGCCAAAATATGACATGCATGGTTGGTCCACCTATTTGCAAACCTATTTCCATCTGATGATTTTGTTTCCCTGTAGGTTGCTACAGTGTTGCTATGCTGTGCTTTTCTTTATGACATCTTTTGGGTATTCCTATCACCTTATATATTCCATACCAGCGTTATGATTGCGGTGAGTTTTTATTTCTTCCAAGTGACTCTCACTGCTCTATTTTTAAGGCTGTCAATGCCTTTAAGTTCAGTAGGCGCTTCACTACGTTGACATGAACTCTGCTGTTTCTAGATACTTGTTATAAGCTTTACGACTTCTTTAATGGGGATAAAACAATGATCCCAGCTCAGGTAAAGGAAAAAGAGCATGAGGAATGAGGGTCATTGAAGGGGGTAGAAAATAAACTACTCCTTCTGTATTGACCTACAATTTCATTTGCATTTAGACTTTAACGTAATTGGCAGTAGCATAAATGGTTACACTCCTTTAGCACGTTTGACTAGATTTTTCTATTGCATCACTTTTGTGGTGCAGATCTGAACAATAGAAAGACATGCCTGCAGATTCTTCCATACATTTGAGGAAGATGTTATGGCGAAAGATGGCATTTTGCATATTTAATTAATCATAGTCTAGAAAATATACTTATTTGATTTATCTGGTAGTTTCTTTCGAGCTTTGGGTTCTTTTCCTCATTTCTTTAGTCAAATATTGTTTCAAAGGACTTAACTATGCTTTTACCTAGTTGTTGAAATTGGCCACGATAGAGGTACTTGAGAGATCATCAAAAGTATATGTTTGGTTGGAAAGCAGCTACAAATTCCTTTTCAAATTGAGAATGTCATTTTAGTTTGTCCAATGTTTCATGTGATTACTAATCGATGTATGCAACTTTATTCGTGTAGCTCTCACAAGTTACAAGTTTTTCTGTTCCATCATAAATCTTTAATTTGTTCTGAGAAATTTGGTTACCTTTTAGGCTTTTAGCACACATGTTCATCGTTTGCTTCCTGGTCCTTGTGCGTTCCTGAAGCACTGCTTTGCTATTTTTCTGGTTGCATCTTTCTAAATGTCAAAAGCTTTTTGCAGTTTTGACTCTGTTCCGCTCTGCACAGGTTGCCCGGGGTGACGATGCTGGTGGAGAATCCATCCCGATGCTTTTAAGAGTTCCTCGAGTTTTAGATCCTTGGGGTGGAGATAATATGCTTGGCTTTGGGGACATTCTCTTCCCTGGTTTGCTTGTTTGCTTTGCACATAGGTAATCTTTTGTATCCTGCACTACCTAAGGCTGTTAGATATTCGTGGTCATCTTTGCTGCATGTGCATTTGATTAACGTTTTGATTAATCTAGTCTTATATGTAGTCGGACTATAAAATGTTAATTTAGTCTAATATGTATAATCAAACTACCAATAGCTTGTTAAATGAAGTCTAGCTTAACACATTGAAGTGGGGGAGGTCTTGCATTCATATCCCATAGTTGCACATAATTGGTTTTTTACTCTTTTCTCGTTATACGCCACAGATATGATAAAGCCAACAAGAGAGGTGCAAGGAGTGGATATTTTGTTTGGTTGTCCACTGGCTATGGACTCGGTAAGTCTTTTTAGCTTTTTTTCCTTCTTTCCTGCAGATGTTTCTATTTGTACCATAATATGTGACTAATCTTTATTTCTATAAAGGATCTGAATTAATGCTTTATTCCTTTTCTTTTCCTTGCTTTACTTTTCCTTTTGATTTGTTTTCCTTTTTGGGCAAGTTAAATTTGAGACCTCAATGGGCATTATGTTGGTGGGAACTTTAAATACATGATCCTTACTACCACCGTCAATAGAACAGTGATAAGTTGCATAGCTATCACTTGGTAGGAAGAATTACCTTCAAAGGTCTGTCTTGTCTTATATCACTTGTATACACTTTGATGCCTACATATGATTAATACTTTGCTCAAAAATAGGAATCCAAAATTAGTACACGTTTGAAAGTAAATTTAATGAAACCGCTAAATTCCTATACACTTTACTATATAGAACAACCAAATAACGAAGATTTTTCATTTTTCATTTTTTTTTTCCTTTCCATTATTGAGATGCTAATTTTATTTATAATAACATTAAATATATTGCTAGCATTTTCCCCCTGGACTAGCAAGTCTATAGCTGGATACAGGGAGTTTCGAGGAACCAAGTTGTGTATTTACTATTGTTTCTTGGTACATGGCGACTGAATTACTGCAGGTCTCCTCCTTACTTACATGGGCTTGTATCTGATGGATGGGCATGGTCAACCCGCTCTTCTGTATCTTGTTCCTTGCACATTGGGTATGAACTCTATTCCCCCTTTGTCAATTTTATTTACATTGCGATTAATTTATAAGTCCTCATAATCTCCTTTATTTGAACATCACATGTATCAGGAATCTGTGTCATACTGGGTCTGATTAGAGGTGAAATAAAACAACTTTGGAGTTATGATGTCGATACAGTAAGCAATGATTCAAAACAAGCCACTAAACCATCTGAAGAAGCTTGATAACAGTGAGATAGATGCATACAGGGATAAGCGGAATACTCCTCGCAACCCATTGCTATTTGTTTCATTAGTATTTGTTTTCGCTCTTTGCTACTATGGAGAGCTTCTGAAGTTAACTGTGCATATTGCTCGAGTACTCTAAATATGTTTCACCTGAGGTTACTTTTCATGTATACTAGTCAGTCTTAAGAAATATCCAAAAAGCCCACATTTTTAGTTTCTTTGCATTGATGTAAATGCTGTATTTGTAGCTTATTTTATTTATGTCTTCTTCTGAAAAGATAAATGTAAAACTTAACCAACTAAGATATTTTATATATACTGTTTTCTTCTTTTTAGTTATTAGAAGAATGTGAAGGTTCTCCGTCTGCATTTCCTCAGCTCGTTGAATGATGCTTTTGTTACTTTGGTTTTTGGTTTTTAACTTTTGGTTTTTGGTTTTTGGTAATTGTTCATTGTGCTTTCCTGGTGTTGTAAAGGAACAAAATTGTAGTCTTATTATTTGATTCAACTCTAACAGTCTGCATTATGAAATATTTGATTCAACGCCGGTTATTCTGTGCATGTGGAAAAAATTTCAATAGTTAGATGGAAATTTAACAACTGAATTTTTTGAAAAGGAACTTTTATTCTTTTCTGGGAACTCTGAGCATGCCTATCTTTAAAAACATGTGGTCTCAAAGAAGAATATACGATTGAAATCTATTTTTTAAAGGAAGTGAACACTTGATTTTTAAAGAGAGAACATTTATTCAGTGTTTTTTAAAGAAAAACAAGTGTTCTTTTTTTAAAAAGTTTTAGCTGTCAAATTTCGCATTGGATAGTTGTGATTTATTATGTACATTTCGGAACAAAAGGAATTCCGCACTTGTGAAGTTATGAGTCCCCACATTTTCGGGATACGATGGTACAAACAAAAAAACATCAAAAACAAATTATCCCATGAATAGAGTTTGATTAATTAAAAATTACTCCATCCGTCTTAAATTAACTTTTCAACACATATTTAAGTTGTGTTTGGATGTTGTGTGAGAAGAATAACAGATAAAAATATAAATTTTAAATGAGATTAATAATATTAATGAGGGGTGTTTTAAACTTGTTACTCCCTCCATCCCTAAATAAGGTTAACATTTGACCATTTCACATGAATTAAGAAATTCCTAAAAACTATAAAAAATAAAAATTAAAGTTAAAAGACTAATATATCCTCATTAACTACATCTTGAAAATTGAAATTGTGTTTAAAAAAAAAAAGAATAAGAGGGTAAAAATGGTAAAAGTTCATTAAATTCTCATTGATAATCCAAATGTTAACCTTATTTTGAGACAAAATTAAAGTCCCAAATGTCAACTTTATTTTGGGATGGAGGAGGGAGTATTATATTTCACCATCAAAACTTTACTATCAGTGCATTTATCAAAGTGCAATGATAAATTGAGATGGATGAAGTACTACAATTACACAACTTTTTTTTTAATGGAATTACACAACTTTACTCTGAGAGAGAATTACAGAAATGAAATCATCAGTAGCCCCAAGAGAAGACCCTTTGAACCCATCTTCATCAACTACAGATGCCCTTATCAACTCTCCAATTTCAACTGCCTTTTTCCTCATTTCTTCTCCTTTACCTCCTTTTTCCATAACAACATTTATAACCCTCTTCACATCTTCCTTCACAAGACTACTTTGTGTACCCCTAGTTAACTCAACACTAACCCCCATTTCTTCCATTAACATCTTTGAATTGTACCCTTGCTCTGCTGCTAATGGCCACCCTATAATTGGTACACCTTGACTTAAACTTTCCATCACTGAATTCCACCCACAATGACTCAAAAATGCCCCTATTGATTTATGGCACAAAATGTCCAATTGGGGTGCCCATCCATGGACTATTAGCCCTTGCTTTCTTTCTTCTTTCATTCTTTTCTCAAACCCTTTTGGTAACCATTCTTCTTTGAATTCACCTTTCAAGTCAAAACCCATAGGAGGCCTAATGCACCAAATGAATGATTTCCCACTCTCTTCTAAACCCAAAGCTAATTCCATCATTTGAGAAGGACTTATAGTGTTCTGTGAACCAAAAGATATGTAAAGAACAGAGCTTTCAGACTGCAAATCCAACCATTCCAAGCATTTCTCAGTGGGTAATCCTGGTTCTCTCCCACTGTGCTGACCAATCATTATTCTTGAATCTGAACAAGAGGGCTTTTTGGTAATTAGCATTCTTGATGGAAGAAGAGGCCCAATGCACCAAACAGGAAGCTTTGTATAATTTCTTAACACATCTAAACCTAAAGGCTCAATTTCCTCAACAGTATTAGTTAACATCCCAAAAGAACTCAATGATTTTGCTATCTGAATCTGAAAAAACTGTGACCATGGATCAGATCCATTAGCACTTCTGAGAAATGGGTGGAGTTGAGAGATATGGAAAATGCAAGAATCAGGAAAACCCGGAAGTTTAAATTCTTCCTCACCGGATTTCCTCCGGTGAGGAAGATGCTGCCAGAGTGAAACATAAGCTGCGGTTCCATAAGCACCGCCAGTTGTAAAACTAACATTTACTATACCAAAATCCTTTGCAACATCATTAACCCAACCCATGAAAACATCAGAAATTATACATACCGGAAGCTGCCCATCTTTTTGAGAGATATCTGATATAAGATTACGAAGAGGGGATTCAAGAGAAGCAGAGGAAGTAAAAAGTTGAATAACTTGATTTAGAGGCAGAGCTTCTGTGTTTTCAGTATTTGGGGGTAACCCAAAATCAGTGCTGTTAAAATGAAGAGATTGTAATTGGATTTGGGAGTCATTTTGGGAATTTGATGAGTTCTTGGAAGAAATGGTAGTTTTGAGGTATTTGATGTTGAGAGGGGTGGTGGCTATGGTGATGGTGAAAGCAGAAGAAGTTGTTTCTTGAAGTTTTCTGGCCAAAGCTAAGAAAGGAATTAGATGGCCTTGAGCCATGAATGGCAACATTACAATGTGTGCTTTGGAATTAACCATCTTTTTTGCACTATCTTGGATTTGCCCTACTGTTTCTTCTTATGTTTGCTTTTTTGTGAGAGTTTTATGGGAGGTTATTGTTTAGGAATTATCAAAATAGTTAGGAAATATCTAATTATTTAGAAAGTATTCAACATTTCTATTCTTTTATGTGGTATCAGAGCGAATTTTATGACGAGGATGTGTGAGTTCATAATGAGCTTTAATTATCTTCGTACAACCCAAATATGATGACAAATATTGAACTGTCTCACCTTGATGTGAAGAGAGTGTTAAAATATAAAAGTCCTACATTAAGTAAGTGTCTAAGAAATATTCAAATTACTTATAAATTTTGATGAACATATTTGCAATATATAAAGATTATTGGGTTTGGCAAAGGGATGGGACTTGGGAAATGCAAGCGGTCTGTGAAATAAGAGACGTGGGCTACTTGATTTCCACTAGAAATGAGTTCGTCATGCATGACCCAACAGCCAAACAAATACAGACCCAGTTCGGCTCCTATGCAGAATGTTTTTTTTCGTTTTGCACATGCGAAATATTTTGTTTTACTTTGAGAAGAGGTGTTCTAAAGTTAATAACACTTATTTTGAACGGATGTTTATTTTTTAAATCAATCTCAGTCGTCAAAATTTTAATCTAAATGTTGAGATTTTGCTCCGCATGTGCGGAATAAAAAGTGTTCCGCATAGGAGATGTGATGCTTTAGGTCGTTCCCCTGTCAAAGTTCGCTGAGCTCCAGAATGGAAATATCTGATATGGGACAGGGTCCCAGTGTGGGACCATCGCGGTCAGGGATTTGCCACATCCTTGCGAGAATGAGAGAGAGAGGAAATGCGGTGATGTGGTCAACTCGAAACCGCGTGGTCTGATGGGCTGGTCATGCTGATGAATAGACCCTCCAGAATGGGTGGGCCGTTTGAACCCCTCCTAATGGAAAAATTCGGCATGGGTACAGTCCCACACTCCTCTCACATAAATTAGGAAGGACCCACCTGATTGACCTGCGGGACCTACCCTGCAAGTGGGTCCTGTCTAAATTTATGTGAGAGGAGTGTGGGGCCGGACCCATTGGATCCGCCCCATGCCAGACTTACCCCCTCCTAATAGGCCCAATGGCAGAAAGCATGTTAGAAAACAAAGATGGGAGACTTTTTTTTTGATGAATAAAATATTACCCATTAATAATAAAATGGCCGGGGCCATTACAACCTGAAAAGTTCTCAAACTCTTTCTCTAATACAACAAAAGAGAATAGTTGAGGAAGGAAAAAGGACAAACAAGACAGGAAAAAAAAGTTACATAATGTAACGGAAAATAACCCATGCCTCAAGAGGTGGGAAGCAACTAAAACTACTAATTTAACAAACACACAAAAGATAGTCTTCTTCGCAGCGTCTTCATCGCCATTTTCGAACCTCAGAGGCAAGTACTTGGTTTCAACCTCTTTCGTAGACAGCGATTCAGAAGAACATGGGCTTATCAACGATCTAAAGAATCGCCTAGAAAAGAGGCGGAAACTCAAGAAAGGGCCCAGAAAATAACTGGGTGTCCATATCTTACCACCACCAACTAACCGATCTAAGAAGATCGACAAAAGATCTCGCCCCCAAGTCTTGAATCTTGATGAAAAACGCATTAGGGAAGGTCCATCGATGTTTGTGGCCAAAAGTAGGGGTGAGGATACCGAAAAAAGGGTAGAGAATGGCTATGGTTGGATCTAGCAATGGAAACTAAGAAATAAGGAAGCTTCAAGGGGAAGAAAATAGAGAAAAATGAGAGAGCGAGAGAGAGAGAGATGAAAGATGGGAGACTCTTTTGCTCTGTATTAGTGATTTGCAATATCATATACATAACACGTAACAATATTATGACTAACTATAGTTCTATGGTTATAGTTATATAGTACTAGTGCTCTTTGTTAATAAAAAAATAAATAAAAAAATAGTACTAGTGCTCTAACTCGCGCAATACGAGGGTTGTATGTGATTTTTTCCTCTAAATTATCACACATAAAATGAATTTTTTGTTGGGGAGAAACAATCATATAGTCCAAGTAAACCGAACAACAAGAACAAATATACTTGACCAAATATCTCCCAAACTTGAATAAAAATGTAGGACACCAAATAATAATCCCAAAGTCAACGGATGACAATTACGAATGCAGTGGAACAATAATAAATGGAGATAGTAAATGAAAGATAAATCAAGCAAATACAACATCAAGAATTTTACGTGGAAAACCTCTTCAAATCGAAGAGTAAAAATCATAGGGATCTTCGGGTCCACTTTTGTGAATCAAGAGAGGTTACAAAAGAGTATCTACACCAATACGTGTAAACTCAAACCAACAATGAAAGTAAAACTTCCTCGAATACACAAAAAATATGAGAATAGAGAAAAATCACTCCAAAAGACAAAGCCCTGTTCAGACGACTATAACTCAGAAACCGACAGTTGAAATCCTATATCCACCGTCCAGAATGTAGCCCTATCAGTCTTCTACCTCCAGTTAAAATTTGAGACCAATCCGAGCATAAATGACTGCCCAATCGAAAGTTCTCCCAAAACTGTACAGGCTGAAAATAGTCCAGCGAAATTCCCCTTTTTCTCTTATTATCTCACTGCATTCTCTCATCTTTTTTTTTAATAATAATGACCAGAAATGGAACAAGGGTTTTATACCCTTTTAGGATTGGGCCTTGAGTTCTATTTCAAGACCCACATAGGAGGAGAAAACATTATGGCCCAACAAATTTCCATTTTTTCCCCGACTATGTGAAAGTCACAAATTTCTTGCCATCCCGGCAAGAGAACAACACACCTCAAACTTCCACCTAGGCAATGTTTTAGTCATTATGAACATTTTCAAGCTCCAACGGAAGGGATTCATGGGTAGAAACTCATTATAAACACCCATGAATCCTCCTCAAGGATCCGCTCATACCATAGGAATCGAAATACAGACGAAATACTTACGATATTCAGTTAATGGTTTCTGAAATAAGATGTTGTGTTGCAACCACCCGAAGCCTTCCCTTGCGGAATTGCTCTCTACCGGTATCCACGCGACGAAACGAGCAGCGAGTGATAACTCTTCGTTTTATGAGTCTCGGGAATCTAGAGAGAAGAGAATGACATAAATCTTATTCCGGCTTGTGTGTTTTTTCAGCTCAAAATGTGTATCTCGGGTTTCACCCTAAAAGAGATTATATAGGGTGTGAGAGTTTGTTCTGATAACTAACTCCCACGTAATTCCAACCTCTTCTGGTAGTGGGAGTTCTTATGGCATAATAACTCCCACGTAATACCAGCGTAAGACAAAAAACGAAAATGCTTATCCTTAATCTCTAATTCAAATAATAACATTTTATTATTATCAGAAACATAAATGTCATATACAATGAACTCAGACACATTCTAGATTTATTGAATATGGACATGAAGATCTTTAACTCGTCTATGCGTGTGACCATGTAGGTTAATATCACAATGACAATGAAAACACACTTCATAAATCACAAGCGGTCCCTAGCAAGGACATTGTGACTACCTATAGTGAATGAATGTACGGTGAAATCTAATATCAATCCACTATTTAATCATTTTGTCTCGCGATATCCAATTTAAACATAAGGCATGGTAATTGTCACCCTTATAAAGCTTAATTGTATTTATGCTCGATCTCCAGGTAGACTGTTCAAACAAATAGTATTTATTAACCATTTTATTAAATAACCACTTTTAGAATGCTCTAAGTTAAAACCTTACAAATCCTCTATTCATTCTCCTCAGTTCTGTGTTGAAAAATCAGTCATGAGATGTATAGGAAAGATATTTACTTGTCAGTATTTTACAGATAATTGAGATTCATAGGAAATAAACATTATCTACAACTCATACTCAATATTTTTTTCTCTATAAAAAACAATAACTCTATCTATATTACGGTAATTTCTTGCTTCTCTTGTTTTTGTCTTTGGAATGGATGTATAATGCACACAAACGAACTCGTCAAATCATAATTAGTGGGATATTAATTATATCCGAATTAAGAGAGAGTTGATTGTTACATTCCTTAACTCAACACTTACACATTTTTAATTAATTTAACTCCGTAAACGAATTTGATTTCATCATCTAAAAAAAAATCTTTCATGTAGAATAATCATTCCAAGATATAGTTGAGAAGAATAAGACACACCTTCTATTATTTCCAATATCAAAGTCGTTATTGTTGATAGCAAGATAAAAATGGCATTTGTTGCCTGGAAAACATATCTGAACAATCATTCATTTGAGTTTGAAACAAAATTGAAGAAAACTGAAGAGTATTGTATGATGATAATCATGAAGTGCCAATTTCTAAGGCCATTTGTACTGTTTTCTCAAGCAAGCACAATAACAAATGCCCTCATCCGTTTATAAAAGGAAAAATCATGCATTATTTATGTGCCTAATTATGAAAGAAAAACTCTTGGACTTTTAACTTTCAAACTCTATCTGGAACTTGAAAAGTCACATTCTTTAATTTTTATAACTATTTCATAATGCAAGACTTTTAGAATTCCGATGTGCATCAA